>CM061355.1:34569153-35819153 GCA_030867105.1 Liasis olivaceus | reverse complement strand
TATATGGCATTTCGCAATTATTGGAATTGTACTTCAACCCATTTGGAGGACACCAGATTGGGAAAAGATTGTATAGACTATATGAGAGTACAAAGTGGATGTATTAATTTGTTCTAGGATTTTCTGTTCCATTAATTCACAAGTTCCAAAGGCTTGTGAATGGTTAATTTATCCAATTAGGATCTTTGTCTATATCTGGAAGGAGAAAAATATGCATTCCTGCTTGTGCTTGTTAGTTCAGTGGATATAGAGTGATTCTTATCCACCCTGGACGCACTCAGGGCCAAAGTACATCTGATCTTAAGTGTGTTCAGTACTCTTAAGTGCAAGATTTTATTTTTGTATTTAAAAAATGTTACAGTACGTATATGGAAATACTAGTGTGTATTTGAAGTAAGGAACTTTCACACTTTGCTTTCCTCAGATGAGTTTCCAATCCCAGATTAATCCTCTATACTTGCAATTCACAGTGCAAAAATAGTCCCATGTTCTATTCCCTACCACTGAATATTGACTCAGATCAAGCTATGTGTGCTGGCAATTTGGGGGAGGAAAACTATACAGTAAAACTACACAGTTAAAACCAGATGTAGTGGGCCCTCAGTTACAGCCCTGTTAGGCTAAATTGCTTGCAACTTAGTTTGCCTGTTCCCATGTATATTAAGCACTGAGGCTGCAATCCTATAATCACTTTAAAGTGAGTCATAATAGAATTCACTCCCAAACAAGTATATATATTATTACAACTTGTATGCTAAAGCTTAGATTTGAATGTTCTCAAGAACAGCATAGCTGCTTTCTTGATCATTTGTGCTGAACTGAAAAGAATGCTAATGGGAAATGCAGTCAGGATGTCATATCAACATATCTGGCTTGGCGCCAAAGCTAATGATATCACTGTAGATGGTATACCTGAGAAATGTTAAAACACAGGTGTGGTTTGCTTATGAGTGCCTGTTCAGCTTGTTTAATATATATATGAAGGCTGTATCTGTGCCTGATAACTGAATGGATGCCATTATTGTTCCGTTATACAAACAGAAATATATTTATATAATTATTTATAAGATTGTTGAACTGTTTCATTCCGGATGCTCAAGGTGGTGAATGCAGGAATGAAGGCAAAAGCTACATAGCGATTAGCTTGCTAAGTGTGCTCTGGCAGAATTCTGTTTGACAGACAACAGGAGGTAACAATGGCAAATTTTGGGAACTGCAGTGCAGCTTTATGCCAGGCAGGGGGGTTACAGACCAGATTTTTGCTCTTTAAGAGGTCACTGAACTATGCATACCTATAAAAAAGAAAGTGTATTGTATACTAATTGACTCAGAGAAAGTATATGAAAAAGTGAACACACTTTTATGTTTATGGAATCTTTTATGTGAATACAGAGGTGGAAGTTGATTGCCGGATGTAGTAAGAGCGGTATATGATGAATGTAAAGCATATGTGAGAATCAACAGATCAATTCAATTTTGAGCAGGGAATAAGTAAAAAATGCATAATGTTCCCTTGGTTGATGAATGTATTTATGGATAAATGTAGAAGGATAGTTGTAGGTGACATTAGAGATATATAGCTAGATATATAAATGTGTGTATGTATTTTTGTATGCAGGTGATGCTGTGCTGTTGACTAAGAACCCAAATGATTTTCAATGAATGTTTGATAAATTATATGATGTAATAAGGAGTATGGATCAGCAAATTAAAATATTAAAGACCAAAGTAATTATGTTTGATAAGAAAAATCATGTGAATGACTACAAATTATACATAAATGGTGAAAAATGAGAGCAAGGAAATGAATTTGTGTACTTTAGTAGAATGTTTTAAAGATGAGAAAATGGATGGAAAATTTTAAGACATGCAAATATTGGTAGAAAGACAGTGGGTCGTATGCAGTCTATTGAAAAGAATGGAAAAGAAAGAAGCAGAATGGTTAGTATAAGAACATGCTTCTGCCCACTTCATTATATGGTACGTACGAGAAACATACAAGTAATTTGAATACAATGATCATAAGGTTTTTCTTTTAAAAGGAAAAAAGATAGGGTTATGAATGAATGAGTGCTGAATGAAGATGGACTGGGTACAAAAATGGGTAACTAATACATAGGAAGTATATTGTGGTGCTATTATTATGTGGAGCAAATGAAAGACAACTGATTTAAACCAAACATACAAAGAAGAGTGAATGGATCAAAAAGAAAAGGAAGTTTTTGTTGGATGGAACATGTGAGATTCTCAGAAAGAGAGAAGTAAGGCTTAAGCAACAGGTAATGTATGAAGTGGCATATGGGAATGATGGAAGCAAGGATGGTTTGCAAGAGTGCTATAGAGATGTATAGTGCATTATTCTGGTATCAACAAGATTTAATTAGATTTCCTTTTCTTTTTCCAAGGTTAATATCTTTAATTTCTTTAGTTTCCTTTTTCTTAATTCTTTTCTATGCTTTGCATAATATTGCTTATCTGGAAAGGGAATAGTATAATGCATATATATGTATGTGTGTCAAAAAATATTCTCATGTTGGTGCCAACTGAATTCCCTATAGGAGAATGCTGTGAAATCAGAATGATATCATAAAAACAGCCCTGCCCTTTGTATAAACATAATATAGTACATCAACCAATGGTACTCAGAGGGGGGCTCAGCTAATAAGCTAGCTGAAATAGCTATTCAAGAGAGACAGTCTGGGTGCTATATAGGCAAAACTTACAGAATTCCTTGTTCTTACTGAAGAGAGAATGCAAATTAAAAAACACATTTGTTAAAATAGATGCACATAAATAACTAAGATGGCAGTAAGCTGTCCTATGTAAAGCTGTGGTTGAATAAATGTTTCTGTTTATTAAAATTATCATTCAAAACACATGAAAGAAGCAAATTTAACTTACTGACACAAGAAATAAGATCATTAAATCTTTCCTTAGGAAAAATAGGATTCTCCAGCCCACGGAAATAGAGCTTCAGTACTCCAGCAACTGAGTTAATATCATGGGTACTTTGGTCATCTGCCAAAGGATTTTCGCCTACAAAAATAAATCAGATTAAATACTTACAGGCATTTGATCTTGACAGCACTCTTCTATATAAGATTCTGAGCCATACTAAATAAATAATGGTCACCCTGAAATTAAAATGAATGTAACAGGAACTAAAATATTTCTCAAATATATATCTTTCCCACTGGGGTATGGACTTTGACTCCATTCTTTGTCATTATAATAGAATGTAGAGTATATAGTCTTGAAATCTCATACTTTTTCAGCTCAAAGAAAGGTGTACCTTTGAGTATTGGGCCAGAGGTTAGATAAGCCTCTTGGGTAATGTTTTAGAAGAATAAGTACAGTTGCCCTTGGATATTCTTATTGTTGCTTTTAGTATTGTTTTGGTTATTTTTAAAATCTATTTTAACCTCATGTTAAGTATCCAGTTTTGCAGTTTGCAAGTTGGGTGGCCATATTAACTGACTGACTAAATAAATAAATAAGTGTTCAGCAGAATATCAGATCCAAAAAAATATACTAGATTACCCATGTAATACTAAATTCATTTGATTCAGTCATCCTTAACCTGAGCATGATCCAGATGTGTAGACATCAGAATTCTCAGAATTCACAACAAATGCAAGGGTTGCTAAAGACTTCTGGGAGTTGAAGTTCTCATAACTGGAAGGCACTCAAGTTGGGAAAGGCTGATTTGATTTATTTATGGGCTAAATTAATCTATTATAATAAGGCTGAATGGAATTCCAGTACTCTTGAGAAGCTGAGGATTGCATTGGTTAAATAAGTCTTTACAACTATTTTCATTCAGGTCACATACTATACAAATACTGACTTATTTAAGCTCATACGTTTCTTTGAGGTGAAAAAGTAATTAGAGATTTTAAGAAAATGTGCTCTGCATTGCATTGTGATTACAAAGAATGGATTCTAAAGCCAAACTCCAATAGAAAAGATGAAGATTTTAAGGACTGCATTTGTGTTTTAAAAAAAGGACTGCTACAAGATTGAAATACAGTTTTAACACTGTCCATTTTAGCAAATTCATTTATTAACTGATTTAAACAAAACTTTAGAACTTGACTGGTAATAATAAGTAATTAAGACAGCAAGTTCTGTTCATTAAATAACCTGGAAAAATAATGGATTCTTTGAGGAGTTTTTTTTTCACCTCACCAAAATGATGCCACACAAAATTTAAGCATATAAAAACACTTTGCAGGAGCAGATTAAACTAGTCTAGCAATTTATTCATTTTTTTCTTCACAATGCTCAACAAGGTGTTTGTGAAAAACTCAACAGGAAGACATGTCAGTGACAGTAACCTATATTCATAGAAGGCCTTTTTTTTTTTTTTTTTAATAAAGATGCAGTTGAAACACATCGTAACTGGGTGTATATTACTTCATTCTCCATAAATTAGTGTATTTACTTCAAAGGAAGATGACTCTGAATTTAAGACAATCTCACAGTAAATAAAATGATAAACACAGACAAAAATCCTGTACAATGCCCAGATTCCCAACCTTCTCCATTAGGATTGCCAATTCCAGCTGAAACCAGTCATGAGATTTTACTCTTTCCTAATAAATGTGTGCATAATTTCTAATGTGTAATCTGTAAATACATATGAAAGATTTTTTCAAACATTATTTAAAAAAAAAAGGACAAGGAGGAAGAGGAGAAGGAGAAAATAAATGGAAAAATGGAACACTACTGGGTGCAGATGAGGTAAGATGAAGGAAGAAGTAACTGAACAGAGAAGGAAAAAGCTGCCTCTTTAAGAATTACAAACAGGATTAAATTCAGGAGTAGCCACCTCTCTTAGGCAATAGTTAAGGCTACTATATTTGGGCTGCAATAATCTGGATGGTCACAATATGACAGCAGAGCTATGATAAACTCTTTTTGCTGCCATCTAGTGCCTATGAAGTTCAGATATGGTAGCCTTATTTGAGGCCAGTCTCCAAAGCTATCTATGTTTTTTAAGATCAGTTATGTTCTTTGTTCTTCTATTCTTCTCAGTGAATAAAAGGTTCCCTCCCCTTCACAAATAATAATTTAGGAGATGAGCTTTTGTAGTATGATGGTACATATGCACAGGAAAAATGATAAATCACCTCTCTCAAATGAATTTTTAATATCATTGACCTCCACCTGAGAGCCTGAGACCCTGAAAATGCCTTGGTGTTGAAGACCTGAAAAATAATAGTAATAAAGAAATACATGAAATCCAATGTGATATTTCAGACAAGGGGAAATACTGGCATCTTAGTCCTTTATTTATTACATTTACATATAACCTTCCACAAAGACTCCTCAAAGCAGCTTACTGCATTTTGAAACACAATGCTAACTTCTTCCCCAGAGCAAGAATTCCTTTTCTTGCTTGGCCCCTCTTTATTCTTTCACTCCATTGCTTCATACATTCCAATTAATCCCTTTCTTATTGTTGTCTGAATTAATATTCTGTCCTTTCTGTTTTGTTTTATTCCTCACCAAGCCCTTCCCTCTTTTTAGTGCTCCTCCCAGTTTTCAACAGGGAGGTTCTTTCATTCAAGACTAAAGTATTATTATTCTTCCTAACTGTAATTGGAAATGGATCAGAACATTCAGAAACAAGCATCATGATTAAGCACAATATTCTTAATAAAAACAACAACTAGTGGGATTAAGTTAAAACACATTTTAGAACTCACCGTACAAATTGATAAATCGGATACAGCTTTCTACAATGAGGGGGATTACTTGTCCTGAGTCCTGGTGAGGGGAAAAATAATCCAAATATATTGCAAATTATATGAGATAAATTGTCTCTATAAATAGTACTTAATTATCATTAGGATTCAATAGCATCCTTATAGTATCAGACACATAATACTCTAAACATCCAAATCTCACTAGAATGATATCTATACCAGTTATGCCTCTTGATTATTTAACTTTTTTATAAAATAAGCTCCTGAGCTAAACTATCTTCTTCAGTTTGGTCAGGAAGCAAACAATAATGCCCAGCCTACATAACCAATGCTGTATATTTCTAGTGATGGTAGCTAGCAAGTCCTACTTCAGAAACTGAACTGTCTGCTAGATGCAATAATAACGGAAGCCACATTGAAAGTAATAAATCTTGCCTGCTTGAAGTGCTGCTGTTATTGGATCTAATAAATCTTGGCTTATTTATTTAAAAGCTAGGCAATTTTTTTATTCTTCTTCCTTTCCTCTTTTGACTTGTTTAAAGCATTTTATTATTTGAGGGGTTCCACAAACACAATTTCCTGATACAACAGAACTGAGAAAATGTTATTTAATGTCTGATTATTAAAAAAGATATGACACCAAGATCATATTTAGGATAAAGAAGTACTGAATTATAACATACAAGAAAAAAAAAGAAAAATGATGAGAACTTACAGGCACAGTGCACACTCCTGCTCCAATAAGCCAAGTTTATTAAATTGAGATCTGTATACTGAACTGGTTCTATAGATTATATGATAAATCTGGCTACTTATGTTTGTGTTTCTTTAATCCTTAGAATGCTATTTACTTCATTTTAATATACTTTCAATGATGTTATATTACTGTATCAACAACTAAAAGCAGATGTCTAAACTAGTTAAATAATTGTTTTGATCAACGGGTATAACTAGTCCAGAATTGTGGATTGAGGGACCAGTGACCTACTTTCTTCCTTCTAGTCACAAACACATGGCCATTAAATTGTCCAAGAGGAAATCTTGGTTTCCACATTAACCTACTTCAGTACCCATCACAAAAGTCATTCTACAGACATTTGACCAGTTTTATGGGAAAAAATACAAGAAATAAGTTTCCAGGGTTACCATGATTCCTTGTAATGCAATGGTCTGAAATAAACCTTCACCACCTTATCACAAATGGGAGTGGGGAGAGTCAAAACTAGGAGAAGATGCTTCCCTGTGGCACCTCCCATTTTGTGGAACGGCCATCTGCAGGAGATTTGTCATGCCCTGATCCTGCTGGGTTCCCAGAAGCTGGTCAAAACACAGAGTTCTTCCAGAAGGCTTTTAAAATTAACCAATTAACATAACAACATTGGAATTGCTAATTTGTATTGGAATACTATGAACCTTTTCCCCAAAGAATGACAGCTCTGGTTTATTAGACTCTTAATACAAGGGAGCTCCTGTTCCATGATGAAAACTGTCTGAAGGAATCCTGCAATCAGTCACCAGACGCTATTGAGAAAGCAATACTTCTTTTTCTTTTCTGCTTGATAGTTTTGGCACTTAATATTCATGAGCATTCTTGAATTTGAATGAGGCCAGAAGGATACTAATTTCTCTGCATTACAAATCCAAATTCCTATCACTATAATAGGTGGGCAAGGACATTTTTCCAAAAGTAGGAACTTTAGCAGCATGCAGAGAGTTAGCTTTCTGGTATCATAGGGATTTTGGTCTTCATTTTAACATTTCTTTCTTTTAAATGTATCATTTCTATTAGTCCTTTAAAGCACTCAGCAAGATGGCTAAAAAGCACATGTAATAAAATGAAACAAAAAAGGAAAATCCATGTAGGCAATCACTGAATTGACTTATAAAATCAGATTGTCACTGTCCAGCAAATGTGAGATTTTCCTACCTCGCAACTCCCTTTTATCCTCTTGGCCAGTGGAGAGAGACTCTCTCTCTCTCTCTCTCTTGCTTTCTTTTTTGGGTATAAGTATTGTGTGCATGTGAATAGATTTGTATGTGTTTGCTTGCAGAATATGTTATAACAAAGTAATTAGAAAACCAATGACAACGCTCCTGGGACCTTTACTATCTATGCTCTGGCACCACATCCAAGATCCGATATATTTGGTAACAGAGACAGCTAATGAGGTGTTGTCGAGCCCCATGCATCTGGGCAAAATCAAGGAACCAGGAATCACACAGATTTTCAGTAAGATGTCTTTAATACTAGTCTGGAGTAAATACAGAATCTTGGAAACTGTTGGAGGAAGATCCAACTCTCATTTATAGTGAGTTAGTTAAGGTGAAGTCTCTTTGAAGGATTTGAAATGGTTCTTTCCAGTTTCTTTCCACCTGGGCTAAATTGCTGTTTATCAATTGCTGTCAACTGACTCACTTGCTAAGTGTTGACTATTTATTTCTACTTTCTCCGCCATTCCTTTCCCAGCGTCTCCAAATCTCTCACAGCTACAGTGGTTAATATGTCAGACTAAGACTAGGGAGTTCCAGATTATCAGCCTTAGCTATAGAAACTCACTCAATGCCTTTGGGCCCTTCACTCTCTCTTAGTCCATCCTACTTAGCAAGATTGCTGTCATGGGAATAAAACAAAGGAGATCTCCATGTAAGCTCCCTTGATCTCTTGGAGGAAAAGTGCAGTGAAAATCTTTTAAACAAATAAATATGTAATATCAAACTGAAAGATTGCATCCAAGAGGTTCCAACTTGTGAAGCTTCTTTGATCAGCAGAGGATTCCACTAGTGGAAGTGGAGCAATTTTAGACTTCTTTAACGTCTTTGTTCTCCTTGTATGAAAGAAGGGGAAATCACTGAAAAATCACCTCACTCTTGTGTCACCAACAGAAGACTGCTGGATTAAAGAGCTCCCATTAATGGATGGAAACTGACTAGAAATAGGCCTGATCCTGCTAGCTTTTTTGGACCAGAAATAAAAATTAGGGAAAGGTTCTCCATCTGGGTAAGTTCCCATTCATGAACTGAGAAATCAAAATACTCCCCATGTGACTTATTTGTGTAAGGTATTTTGTGAAGTACCTCATGGATAAATTCCAAGAAGAGTTTACACTACTTTTTTGGGGGGGGGGAATCTATCCATCTTAAGAGTATAAGAGATAGTTATAAGCTATAAAATTCCACAGAATTAACTTTAAGGAATATTTTATACAAAATATGTTACACCTGTCACTATGTTTCCTGACAAATTTGTGGAAAGCATATACATCCTTGAAAACATCTTGGCACTGCTAATTAATGATGATAAAAATATAGCTTATGAATGACTTTGATTTAAAAAAAAACCCACAGAAGGATCCAAATGCAAAGTAAGCCTTTTGTTTATTCTTCTGATGCAATAAATACTTAATGTGATATTGTAAACTGGTTTCCTAGATAAAAAAGCAGATTATAAAATAGTACAGGTGAAAATAGGTAGGATTGTTACACAAAAAACAGTAACAAAAGTGTCTTGCATGCACTCATTTCTTGCACCCCTGTAAAGACTGCGGTCTCTACATGCTTTGTCTTATAAAGTGGACACTATACATATACTAGGCATAGAATATTTGAGCCATTTAAAAAGCTAAAAAATACTTGCATACTTTTTTCACTTCTGAATGCAAACACTTCCCAACAATCAGATAATAAAAAAATCAGACAAAACAATGTTCAGTTCATTAGCATTATACCTGATGTCTGGTGTGTGAGTTCCTTCGTCCTCTGCTGTAAAATGCAGTTAGAAATAAAATACAGAAAAATAGAATGAAGAACATAAATACAAAAGTCACAAAATACAGATATTCATTAAGCTTAAAGAGTTCCTAAAATAATGTGAAAATAAAACAAATACTGGGTTCCTAGAACCAGTGTAGCATAGTACTGATTGGGAGTAATCTTCTATGTGAATTTAATCAGGACATTATAAGAACATGCATATTGCACATGTACATATTGGCTTCCCTCACTTTATGCTAGGGTTATGTTCTCTGAAAACCTTGCATAAATCAATCTGCATAAAGCAAGATACTTAACCAATGGAAAAAAGGAGTTGCAGAGAATGAAATTCCGTAACCCAAATGTACTGACAAATGTGTACATAAATTTTTAGAGCCTTATTCTTAAGCACTGTATTGCATAAACATGTTTTCTTCCTTGTTTCATGTTCTATGTACAGTGAAAGCATTTTTTAAATCTTTTCTACAACTGGGTTTCTAATGTGGGTGATTATCATGGCGAATAAAGAGGATTACATCATTGCAAATTTTATTAACATTCTTTGTTGTGTTGCACACAGTGATTTGCCTATGTGAAAAACTCATTCTAGGGCAGAGAATCCTTCACCAGCTTCAGCATCATATTGTTTGTCCAACTTTGTTTCTAGTGTTAGGGAGGATCTTTTCCTCTTTATTTTGGGTAAGGGGATTGGAGGAAATGTTGATGGCAATTTTGATCCCATAGTAACAGTCGTAGCAATTGCAGATATGGAAGTACTGTAAATGGGAGACAAGGTAAAATTTGAAAGTACTGTAAATGGGAGACAAGGTAAAACAACCATACAACATGATGGTAAATGCGTAAGTGAGGGGTTTGGTGGGGTTTTGGTAGGAAAATGTTCAAGTGGTTTTGGTGGGAAGAAGTGTTCAGCATAAATCAACTGTGCTGGCACAAATTTCATAATAGCATTTTTTTAAAAAATACAGCACATTCTTGAATGAAAATCATCAATTGCATTAAAGACAATTTGCATAAAGCGAGAAAAATTAGTACATAAAATGATAGCCTTTTAATGGACTGACTATGCTAATCAAGCTCATAATTCAATTATTATTTTTATTATTCCACATCTGTTATGCATGTATATGTGCATATGTATATACTGTGTTTTCTTTCCTTGTGATTCCAGAATATTCTGAATTGGTTAATTAAGAATATGCTTGAACATAGTCATTTTAACCAGAAATGTGTTACTCAACTGAAAGGAGCTAGCATTTACTGAAAACTTAAGTTCATTTCTTGTTGTATCCATCCAGAAATTTAGGGGAGGGGATTTAAGTAAAAATAAGCAGTTACGTAGAACAAGTAAGATAAGAATTTCACAAATATTAACAATTAAGATGGATTTATTAAGTAATTTTCTTTTGTAAAATCTGCTATAATGTTAGGTCTTACACCTTTCTTCTAGGCACAATGGGTCTTAAGAACAGGATAACGTTATTTTGTGAATTGATATTCCAAAGTTGCACATGTTTGTTTCACCATACATAACTGTAACCCTCACAAGTATTTCCCAAAGATAAGATTGGGAGGCAGTGGTAAGTGGTATGTACAGTACTGTGCAAAAGTTTTAGGCAGGTGTGAAAAAACGCTGTAAAGTAAGAATGCTTTCAAAAATAAATATTGTAATTGTTTATTTTTATCAATTTACAAAATGTAAAGTGAGCGAACAGAAGAGAAATCCAAATCAAATCAATATTTGGTCTGACCACCTTTTGCCTTCAAAATAGCATCAATTCTTCTAGGTACACTTGCACACAGTTTGTGAAGGAACTTGGCAGGTAGATTGTTCCAAACATCTTGGAGAACTAACCACAGATCTCCTGTGGATGTAGGCTGCCTCAAATCCTTCTGTCTCTTCATGTAATCCCAGACAGACTCGATGATGTTGAGATCAGGGCTCTGTGGGGGCAAAACCATCACTTCCAGGACTCCTTGTTCTTCTTTACGCTGAAGATAGTTCTTAATGACATTGGCTGTATGTTTGGGGTCGTTGTCCTGCTGTAGAATAAATTTGGGGCCAATCACACACCTCCCTGATGGGATGGCATGATGGATAAGTATCTGCCTGTATTTCTCAGCATTGAGGACACCATTGATCCTGACCAAATCTCCAACTTCATTGGCAGAAATTGAGCCCCAAACTTGCAAGGAACCTCCACCATGCTTCACTGTTACCTGCAGACATTCATTATTGTACTGCTCTCCAGCCCTTCGGCAAACAAACTGCCTCCTGCTACAGCCAAATATTTCAAATTTTGACTCATTAGTCCAGAGCACCTGCTGCCATTTTTCTGCACCCCAGTTCCTATGTTTTCGTGCGTAGTTGAGTTGCTTAGCCTTGTTTCCACATCGGAGGTATGGCTTTTTGGCCACAATTCTTCCATGAAGACCACTTCTGGCCAGACGTCTCCGGACATTAGATGGGTGTACCTGGGTCCCACTGACTTATGCCAGCTCTGTGCTGATGGCACTGCTGGACATCTTCCAATGTCGAAGGGAAGTAAGCATGATGTGTCTTCCAACTGGTGCATTAAGTTTCCTTGGCCGACTACTGCGTCTATGGTCCTCAACATTGCCTGTTTCTTTGTGATTCTTCAAAAGAGCTTGTATAGCACATCCTGAAACCCGGGTCTGCTTTGAAATTTTTGCCTGGAAGAGACCTTCCTGATGCAGTAGAACTACCTTGTGTCTTGTTGCTGTGCTCGGTCTTGCCATGGTGTATGACCTGTGACATCAAACTGTCTTCCACACCCTCACCTTAGTAGCAGAGTTTGGCTGTTCCTCACCCAGTTTTAAGCCTCCTACACAGCTGTTTCTGTTTCAGTTAATACTTTACAGCATTTTCTCACACCTGTCTAAAACTTTTGCACAGTACTGTAGTTGCCAAACCAGAAGGCCTTACGCTGCTGATGTGCCCCTCTGCTCCTACTATCTCCCAGCCCTGGCTTGGTATATCAACACTTGGGAAGAGCACTGGACCACCCACAGGATGGATCCTTCCACAAGATATCTACATGCAGTTTATTTACCTGGACCTTCCCTTCTATGAATCCTGAGGGTGTTCCCCACATGTAGATTCACTACATGTAAAACAAACAATGACCTTTGATCAGGAGGATGGCTTTCTTCTTTGGAAAGCCAAAGAAATCTGCCACTGATATGGACACAGATGGCAGAAGAAATTAATATATGTACTGAACAGAGAGGCTAGAATTCTGATGCTAGTGACAAATATCTACCATTAGCTCCTGTGGTGGCATAAGTGGGCTGTTAAAGAAATGGACAATATTTTGAAGATGGGTCCACAATTTTTCTTTTCATTGGGGGGGGTGCACTGAGACCCATTGAGAGCTTATTGGAAATGTGATTATAATTTGGAAGGTTCAGTGTCCTCTTCTTAAAGTTTCTTCCTTTTTTAAAAGCATTGTGTTAAGCCATTTTGAAACATAATACTCCTAGTTTACAAAAGTTACAGCTTTCTGTAAAATAAACTCTGTGAGATGTTTAATAACTTACCTTGTAGTCATATATTCTGCCCTATGACCTAAAGGATAAGAGAAACATAATCTGAAAACCAGTGGAGCCAGAAGTAGCTTTCCTGCATAACTGCACAACACATATGCTAGCCAGATTTTCAGTCCTCAATTATTTATACTGTAACTGTTCATATTTATTTTACAAGACTTATTTTCCTATGACTACAGAGAGTTTTAAAATGTTCAGAAAAGAAACATTCTTTCTTATACGTGTAAAGAATATTTATGCTATTAAGTTAAGTAAAACAAAATTTTAAGCAGTGGTACCAGTCTGTGCATGCATATATAATGAATTATTCACAGAAAGAGAAAAGCTTGCCAGGATGCTTTGGGGAACGAACATATTGCCAATGTTCATAAGTTAAAAAATAATTTAGGATGTAGCTATACTTAGAAAAGTAAATATTTAATGACGCCTCATAAAGACATATGACTTTGTGTTAAATAATATAAATATCTGGTATATATGAGCCTAATAACGTTCTACATATCCTTAATACCTATCAATTATTTATAACCAAGCAACTCTTTAAAGGTCCTTCTGAAATAAACAGAAGTTGCACAAAGACCATCAGAGGTGGATGACTTGTAGAAATTAAGACAACAAGGACAAAATAGATTTCCACTAGTTTACCAAATTAGAAAATAATGGTCCAATATTGTTTTCAATAAACATAATTATGGCAGTTTGATGGGAAGAGTTCAGTTATGAATTTAATTCTTATAAATGCTGACATTTCTGCAAACAGACCAGGTTCAGTTTTACGTAGCTTGATTTAGTTAACGTATGTAGCTTGATTTAGTTATAAGTAAACCTGAAACTTCAGGTCCACCCATATAAGTTTCTATAAGAGCACAAGTTGCTGTTTCTGCTCATAAATGATTACTTAGATTTTGTTTCACAGCACACCTGTGGGACAAGAGGATTGTCCACAATCATACATAGTATGGCCCAATGAGCTGGTCTTAAAAACAGCTATTTAATTTTTAAAAATTCATATAAACTGATCTTAAAACTCTGCCATGTACCAAAATAGCAGGTATGTCTGTAGAGAGATCATGACACATAGGCAGACAATGCAGTCAAATATTAAATTCTGTGGGTAATAGTTTTTTTTTTAACTTGATTTTTGCATATCTGCAACAGCATGATTATAAATTCCATTTAAAAGTATGAAAGAGATTTCCTGTGATTCATGACAATGCATGAAATCCCACTGTTAGAAGAATTACTCTGTTGGAGCACATTTGGAATGAAAGATGTGCTTTCCCAGAATATAATGAACAAACTGGCAGCGCCATGCTTTTGCTACGAAAGTTCATAATGCATTCTACTCATTATGAGGCACTGTTTGAGCCTTCAGGGATGTAGTTAATAAATACTACAGCAGTAGATGCAAGGTAATGCTATGAAGAGAAAAATATCTTGACTCTTAGGAATTATAATATAAAACAATTCACAGAGTAAATTGGACACTAAATGGCCTTGCACAGTAGGATGGCTAATTCTGCCAAAGTATCTTCTTTTCTATCTCATCCTGCCTATTAGGGTTTAATATCTTTTCTGCAATAATTATTAGTAATTGGTTTATTAAAAAAAAGAAAAGAAAAATGCAATGCTTCAATAAATAAAAAAATAAGGTTAGTTTTATTTTGTGTGTGTGGTTTTGGGGTTTTTTTCCTCATCAAAGTATATGTTCTATTATTAATTTGCTATGTTATGAATCTGGGTTTGCACACAGTACTAAACCATAATATGACTTTTGATTTATTTCCCCTTGGTTTAGTATGATCCTCATCAAACAGGAATCATGGTTTGCAAACTATAATATGTGGGCTTGTGCATCACACTAAATCCCCAAACAAGCAGAACTGCATTATAACCCAGTATAATAAATAAGTTGGGCACAACTTAAAACCATGTTTTAAATCTAGTGCAATGGTGGAGAAAATATGTAGCTCAGAGTTGAATTGTTGGATTCTTGGTGTTTTCTGAGCTTGTTTTTCTTTTTGCAGACATTTTATTACCAGGCTAGGTAACAGCTCTCTTATAAGCATTGCTGATGTTACCTAGTCTGGTAATAAAGCATTTGCAAGAAGAAAACAAGCTCAGAAAACATCAAGAATGCAACAATCTAATTCTGGCTTATAGTCACTGATTTTTATTTTTATTTTTTTTGACAGAATTGGATATGATAAGAGAAACATACCATGCAGTGGCAATGGGAAATTTAATAAGTGTGTGTGATAAAACAAGAAGTGATAGGATCAAGAATAAATAGGTCCTGAAGGAATGTAAGAGAAATAAATGAATGAGAAGTGAAATGCAGAGCAAATATATAATGAAGGAAGAGTGAATGGATGAAGAAGAAAGGGAAGACCAAGAAGGTCATGGGTGGATGGAGTTGATGAGATCCTCAAAAAGAGAAAGATTAGAATTTAAAGAACAAAAGTTAATGCATGAATCTGGTGAGTGGATATGATGGAAGAAAGAATCTTTTTCAAGGTTAGAAAAGTATGGAGAGGTACAGTGAATGGATCTTGTGTGAACTAGATTTAGATATGTTTTCTTTGTCTTATCTCATGCCTTAATTTCTTTAGATTACTATTTTTCATTCCATTTCTGTGCTATGGAGAATGTTGCTTACCCCAATGGACAGTAGTGTGATGGCATGAATATATGTAAATTCTTTTTTTTGTTGTTGTTTAAGTTTACCATCAATTGCCTTTTTTGGTATGTAAAAGAGAAGGATCTGCTGTCCATGCAGCAGAAAGCTATGTTTCCTATAATTACTGAATCAAGTCCAAGTGTTCAATATATATCTGTAATGTATTTTGAATGGTTTACCTTCTCCAAGTGTCCGCTGCAATGAATCATGTTTTGCTTGAAGTTTTGTGATAAGATTGCTTCCTTCCAGGTACTCTCTGAATTTCTGCAGAGACACAGATCTATGTGTTTCATATCTGAATAGTTGTAATCAAAATTAGTGGGATTTCAGGGGAAAAAACAACTACCATCAGATCACGCCACATAATATATCTGGAAAAGTATTCAACATACCATGAAATAGAACTGTTCAGTCTCCTGCTGGTTAGCTCTTCTTTTAGCAATGCTTGGCTTGCTCAAGTAGGTCTCAGAAACGGTTGACTTCACAGACTCAGTTGAGCGACTATGCTGGAAACATTCAGAAACATCATAGTCTTCAATGGTGACCATATCTTGTATTGTCTGTAAAGTAGCTTCTGTTGTCTTCTTCACCTGGGGTTAACCATTTCATGAAACAGAAAGGTGGATCAAAATTTATTTCAGAATGAGAATGGAAAAGGGTTGAGAAAAATCAATCCTTTGATACATCTTTTCTGATGAAACTGTGGGTTGTAATCATAAGAAATATGAGGTTTCACTAAGTCCTAGATATAGACCCTTCTTCTGAATTATCAAAACAAAACAAAAGCAATTAACAAATCAAATTATAGTCTTCAGTTCAGACTCTTGTTTCAGAAGTACTACTGTGTTGGAGTTTCTTGTGAGAATTAAATTCTTTTCAGAGGTTATATTGCAATGAATATCACATAGCATTATTTGTGTTTAGTTCCTTTTGGTGACACGTATGAAAGTATGGAAGAAATAGGGAGTACTTTAAAAAGCATCAAGAACGAGTGGATTATTTCCTGAAAGCAACTCATTAAGCACCATCCTCTCTCTCTCTCGCTCTCTCTTTTTTTTGGCTGAGTTTCAGAGACTTAGGATGAGTTTCTGCTGATGTTCTTTCTCCTTCTCAAATAGACTTTTTTTTTTTCCTACCATAGGTTGATAAACATATTCCGTTTTGCTCAGTTCTGTAGGACCATTTTTAAACATAAAGTAATTTGAAAAGGGAGCTCTGTACATGAGCATTCAGCCTGGTTAACGACAGTTAGCAAATGGAGAACACAGCCTTATGTCCTCTGTGCTGCCCTGTTCTCCTAAAACAGTTAAAGCAGATGAGAAAAGCTGCCAAACCACTTTTGCATGATGAAGCTCTATTCACTTCAGAGTGATACATATAATTTCTATATAGCAAAATCACTCCTGCAAGAAGAATGCAATTTTTAAAAAATCCATCCTAATAGGGATCTGCAAAATATTTCAATTTAGAGTCAAGTTGTATGACCCCAGCTTAGTGAGTGTTTCACGTACATCACTAATAAGCCATGTGTTGTGGTATTGGGAAAAAAGCTGAATTGTTCCAAAATCTATTGTTTTCCTCCTCTGTATTTATTTTTGGTTTGTAAACCCTTGGGATGTGGACTTGCCCTTTCATTCTTTATAAAATATCTGTATACAGATGGTAAAATCTTTTTTTTTTTTTAATTGTGCTATGTGCCACCTTTCAGAAAATTGATTTGTATGAACAGAATTATTATAATAAAGTTATGGAAAATTTATCACAAAGCATAATAATAGAGCTGCAAAGTATGGAGTGAATCTTATATATGGAAGGGATAAAACAGAAGGATACATTATCCACCAGATAATATCAAAATAAAACTTTGGCTTAGAAAGACAAATTTGCAAAATTCCATTTTAACATGTGAAAAATTTGGCATTATAGTCTGTATGTGGTTGTAGCAGGCATACATGTCATAAATAAATAAATAAAGATTAAATAATGAAGGTAGTCATTACACCATCTATGTCAATGTATGGACAGGAACAAATGTTACCTCTTCATTTTCAATTTTCAATGTTGTCAGTCGAGACTGAAGTTGCTGATACCTAAGCATGAGTTCCCCTTGAACTGGCTGTTGGGCACTGACCTGAGAAACCTGGAAAAGCAGTAGACACTGAGAAATCAGGTGAAAAGAGGAGAAAAAACGCACAGTCGTGGGCTCCTATAATTCTGCTTTGCACAAGGGATCAAATCTGCAATCATCAAGACACAGGATAAAATATATGATGCTAATAATTTTCCTTTAATTAAAGGACTACAACAATTTACATTAAATTAATATTCCTACAGATAATTGAATATACAGACATATCACTATGAATATGGGAACATGAAAATTGCTATGGGTGCTTACATATGAGACACTAATAGAAAAACTATGGTACTAATCACCAGGGATGCCTGGATGTTGTCAAACTGGTATTCATTATACAGTAGCTGCAAACACCACAATTGTAACAGATGGGCTGACTGAACTGCCAGAATTTGATTTTCAGCACTGCTTGAAACATGGCAACCTTCTCTAACTTATGGCCCTCCCAATGCACTGGCTACACTATGTCTGACCAAAGAACAGTATCAGCAATAAATAATTAGGCAGGCAATTGTTCTAGAATGCCATCTTAAAACACTCTAGAGGTTTTTTGTTGCAGTTAGTGTCTTGCTATACTTTTGAATGATTTTGGAGCACTCTGAAGAAACTTGAATGATATAGAAAACATAAAACCACCTTTCCCCTTCCTTTACTTATAGGTTGCAAGCTACAGTTGATCCTTGTTATTCGCAGATTCTGCATGTGCAAATTCACCTACTGGCTAAAATTTATTTGTAACTGCAAAATCAATACAGTGGTACCTCGGTTCACGAACTTAATTTGTTCCGCGACTCTGGTCGCGAACCAAATTGGTTGTGAACCGAATCAAATTTTCCCATAAGGTTCTGACCCGTACGAATTTGGTCGCCAACCGATTTTTGATCGCATCCCGAATCAAATTTCCCTATAAGGTTCAATGTAATTATGGTTAATCCGTTCTGAACCATATGGTTTTTTTTAAAAAACCGCAAAAATATGACACAAAGTACAGTACGAAGAGAGAGAAAGCTAACCTTGCTCGACGCGACTTCTGGTGTGGAGGACAGGAAGGCGGGTGGGGAGGCGGTTACTGCTTGGGGGGAGAATCCCCCTCCCTACAGGAAGCCGCGACCACGTGTCACGGCAGGAAAAATGGCCGCGGATCCTGTTCGTAACCCGATGCGGAGTTCGCGAATGGAGGCAAAATTTTGCGACCGGAGCTGTTCGTGAACCGAATTGTTCATGAACAGAAGCGTTCATGAACCGAGGTACCACTGTACTTGTGATGCTTTCGTGATCAGAGCAGTGAAAAATTTGAGTCACTGAACATGCATGCTCCCAGCTGAGGTTTCAGTATTCACTAATTCAGTCTTCGCAGTAACTTTATAGAACCTAACTACCACAAATTCTCATTGAATCCTCTGTATTTGGCCAAGCAACAAAAAGATTACCAGTCTTGTGGTACAGTTCAATAGACAATAGTGAATAGTTGATCTGACTTGGGGTTTGCATAGGGTATCTAGTAAATTAAGTTCCACACAAAATGTAGTGAATCGTACTCTTTATACAGCTTGTTTGGCTATCTTTTAATGTCTGTAAAAACAATACTGGCTTTTACTCTAACAACTCTTTCTTCAGCTCGATAAAAGCTAGAAACTAACAAAAAGAAATCACAATAAAGGAAAGTACCTATCTAGATGCAACAAAAATACGTTTAAATTTCATCCTTTCTGGGAATCTTAATTGATCTAAATAAGAAATTGATGCATTTGAAGAGAATACCAGTTTCTTTGGATATCAGCAGTGGTATCTAAGGCACATCCTGGATTGAAAATAGTTGGAGAGAAGGAATATGAAGTGTACCTGTTAGGTCAATTAACAGGACCAAACTATGAATTATTGCCACTTGAGTGACTGCAGCATAAATAGTATTTTCCAAAAAGCACTAAATTGCAATATCTCCATTTGACATCTAGAAATGTGTCAGCAGCCAAAGTGCTTCAGCATGTACAGTGGTACCTCGGTTCACGAACGCATCTGTTCACGAACAATTTGGTTCACGAACAGCTCCGGCCGCAAAAATTTGCCTCCATTCGCGAACGCCGGATCCGGTGACGAATAGGATCCGCGGCCATTTTCCCTCCCGTGACACGTGGTTGCGGCTTCCTGTAGGGAGGGGGACTCTCCCTCCAAGCAGTAACCGCGGCCATTTTCCCTCCCGTGACACGTGGTCACAGCTTCCTGCAGGGAGGGGGACTCTCCCTCCAAGCAGTAACTGCCTCCCCACCCGCCTTCCTGTCCTCCACGCTGGGAGTCGCATCGAGCAAGGTTAGCTTTCTCTCTCTTCATACTGTACTTTGTGTCATATTTTTGCAGTTTTTTTAAAAAAAAACATATGGTTCAGAACGGATTAACCGTATTTACGTTGAACCTTATAGGGAAATCTGACTTGGATCGTGACCAGAAATCGGTTGGCGACCAAATTTGGGGTCAGAACGGATTAACTGTATTTACATTGAACCTCATGGGAAAATTTGATTTGGTTCACGACCATTTCGGGTCGCGACCAGAGTCGCGGAACAAATTAAGTTTGTGAACCGAGGTACCACTGTACTTGTATATATAGGAGTTAACATAGTCTCTCTATAATAAATTCACATTACTTATTAGCATACTAAGTTATATATTCAAGAGTACAGGGAGATGTGGTATGGGGAATCAGAGTGTCTACTACATCCATACCAAAGAGAAACTATTTCGGCATGATTGCATTTCCATAGATTTAAATGTACAATTAATTCAATCAAAATATTATATATACTAGACACACATTGCTTTAGGAAGAAATTATGGGATTCAGCTAATTGTTGTAGATCCAGTTCTATATTGCAAGAGGAGTAATGCTCAAATGCAGGCTCGTATTATATAGTCTTGTATCACAGGACCTCCCTTTTGACTACAAGTTATGTTTTTAGATATTTCTTTAGAGTTATATAACAGGAAAACAAGGAAATGGATGTTATGTATCCTTACTACCATAAAACAGACTTTACAAGGATGGAATGACATCCATTCTCTATAAATTATACAACTGCTTGAAGAATTTACTTCTCCTTCCAAACTTGACAAACTTCCTATAATAGGAAGTCTTGAGGGGAGGATTATTTAAAAATTTGGTCACCAATTACTGACCTCATCACCCATATGGGGCTGGAACTCAAATTTCATTGGAGGACAAAAGGCTGTAGGATACATTTCCATGAATCTCTGCTTGTCATTTCGCGGCTCCAGATTGTCAACAGCACTTTCAATGATGTCCAAGCCCTCATGTCGTGAGGTTTCAAGGTTATATTCTGCAGAAAGATATGTTCTTAAGGCTCTGTTCAGGCTTGCATGATATCCAAGATCGCAACACTAACAGAATATCCAAAAGAAGAAAATACATTTAGAAATAAAAATCAAATTTCAACACAATAGGTAAAAGCAACAACTTCTATATTCACACATAATAAAACTTTACAGCTTATTTAATAATCAATGGGCTGATGTTATTAAATATTTTAAATAAAATAAAATATATATAACGTAATTCCAACTATTGAAAAATTACTGGATAATGAAGAACTGTAATGGAAACCAAGTTACTAAAGTTATGATGTGTTCTAAGGTTTTCACAATAATGTCATGATAAATTGTCATATTGATCTTAATATTTATCACTCTATCACCTTTATCAACTACTGTATGCAGATAATGCTGGGATGTGGAAAAAATGCCACATAATCTAACATTATTGCATTATCTGTAGGCATATCAGTCAATATTAACAGTTGTATGAAGATGACACTTAGAAATATATCTCAATACAGACATTATTATTGTTCTGATAATATTTTGACATCTAAGATCCATACTGTCCTCTATAATGACTGGTAGGCTTAGCAGACTTAGGTTCAGAACATTGCCATAAAATTTGTAAGGAATTTGAAATTATTATTTTACATATTTCAAAGAAAAGTGAACCTCTCTAGAGCAAAAGCATAGCTTGTATTCCTAGTCTAAGCTAGTAGAATGAATCTCCAAGTTACTGTGCATGTATTTCAGTTGTCTTGTAAACACACTCTTTAATTTGACTGTTTTCTGAGAAAGTTTCCTAACCTTTGAAATAAAGGCCATTTACATAATGCTATTTCAAATAGGCATTAAATATGTTTTAAGTGCATCCTTAAAATGTTAAGTGTGGATATTCTGGCTCCCAAACAAGAGCACATCTGATGGCAAAACCCCAATTTAGTATTAGATAATATTTGAAACATCATTACTGCCTCTTGAGCAGGGTGGTAAACTGTTGGTGAAATATGAATGTTTAGAAATAGGGAAATGAGTGTTAAATCAGGGCAATCTGAAAGTTAGCAGTAAACATGAAATGGAGAATTTGAAAAGGATATTTTAATGTATAAAAGCTTAGCAGGCTATGAAAATGACTTTCTTGGACAACTACTAATTTGAATGGATTTATCCATATCACTCTACCTGGAGTAAATTAGCAATTTTAAAGATTTACTATAAGGAATATTCATGATCTGGTGAAAAACATGCTTAGATTCCCAGATTAACACTGGGAATGTCAACTGACATAATTTCTTCTTGATAGCTTTACATTAAAGCGTTGAAATTGTGGGAAGGAATGTTTATTCTGTAATACAAATTATCTTAGGTAAATATATGAATATTTAAGTAAGAATTGTATACTTTATAAAAAAAAGAAAAGAATTAATAATCACGTCATGTATTAAGATAGGAGGCTTAACTTCTTAATTTACTTCACTATTCTGCAATCTGGTTCAATAAATGCCATCAGACCCATTTTAACATAGAGGGTACGTCAATTTTGACTTATATGCAAGTATTTTCATAATAAACACATTTCTTACTCAGGTGAGCAGTGCACCTGAGTATTCCTACATTATTATATGTCTTCCCTTGAAGTATAGGACATAGCATATATACGTCCTATACTTCAGTAGAACAAAAGGTAATAGTAAATAAAATAAGTCTGTTGTAACTGTGACTAATATAACACTAATTCTACCATTTTAAAGAACAAAAAACAGACCCAGAATTCTAAACATGTTCCTGTAGCATAAGAATTTCATAAACACCAACTACTTACATCAATCAGGTCTGAAAGGTCATGAATATAATATTTGAAAACAGAAGCATTTGTTGCTTCGAGGGTTAGCAGATATTCATTTCTGGCTTTAATAGATTTCAGTTTGTTTTCAGAGTATTTTGCTTGACGCTGAGAATAAAAATAATGTAGAGATGGCAAAAAATTATATCAACATAATTGTGCAAAAATTATAAATTTATGATACTATTTCACAAAGTAATAACAAAATGGAATATTCACTATATGTAAATGTTGATGTTCCTTTCTAAAGAAATTTATGCAATTATATGCAAATCTGTTTCTTGGTTTTACTGGGAGGGGGGAGGTTGTTTGTTTTATTTTTTGAATATATTGTTTTTATCCAGGGGTTGTGACCCACCCAGAATTTGGTCTAAGATGGGTGGCCATATAAATGTTTTAAATAAATAAATCTGGAAACAATGCAAGAATTCAAGGTTCAAATATAATACATTACTGTGAGTTTCAGAAACATGATTTTACAATAAATATTGTGTTGATTGATTGATTTTTTAAATTACCTCTTGCTAAAAAACTGGTATATGATACAGATCACAGGTTGCTGCAAGAAACTGAACAGAGTTGTTTCCAAAACCAGACAGCCAAGGTATGCAAATTGGTTGTGTGATCCGCCCTATTCTGTTATTACAGCAAGCCATATTGATCAGTGGGAGTCCTGACTCAGTAGCCGCCAACACAGCATTCAATAGGAGAGGATAAAAATAAGGACTTCCTCCAACAAAAAAAGCCCACAGGGAAGAAATGGAGAGAGTAGCAAAGACTCTGTGGATAACACGCGTCTGTGTGTGTGTGTGTATGTGTTTCTACTGGTATTTTTGTTTAGCTTTAGATTTCAATTTATAATATTGCTCTTACAAAAACTTTCCTGTAGGTGCAGAAATACAATCACAACTCTTCAAGACACCAATGAAACATCAGCTCCCCCATCTCTAGAGAGGACTATTCATGTGGGTATGGCACGCTTTTAGCTCCAGCCCAAACTACCCATTCTAATACAAATCTATGACTAAAGTACAAATGAATTTTGGAATTGCTGTCATTTTAATTTCAAAAATTAAGGCAAACTGATCCTTACTTTTTCTTTCATTTTTTCAATTTTCTTCACTGAACTCCATCTTTGGTGTCTTTCTTCCAGTCGAATGTGAAAAACAGGATCTCCTGACCTGCCAATTTGTTTTTCTTCTTGCTTTTCGGCCTCTTTTAATTTACTTTCTGCACTGATGCTCTCAGTATGATACATATGGTATGTTTTCATGACCTGGGTCCAAAAGAGTTAGTGATATTAGAAAAGATGAAGGAAACCATATTATACACTATTTTATTGCCTTGTCTATTCTAAGGCACAGGACAGGTTACAACTTCAAAGTCTTAGGTATATTATAAACCCTTTGATTGGAAAAAAGTACTTAATTTTAAAAAGTATATAATTAAAAGTGTCTGTCTTGTTTAATTTATAATTCTACAACATTCTACTTTGCCTCAGGGTTTATAGTTTAAATATATAATTATTTTCGTAAAGTATTTTTAATCTCATTTGAGAAACAGCAACTTCAGCTATTGGGAAGGTAAGACCTTAAAAGAAAAGAAGTGCCAAGTACAAAGTGTATGTATTTTATTTATTCACTGGTTTAAAATATTTATAATGACTTATATGCCATGCATATCCAGATAGTTTACAGCAAATATGCAAACCTGGTCATTTTCAGATCTTAGATGTCTATACAATTATGATTAATGATTTCTAGGTTCTCATTCCCATTCCAAAATTTACACTTTTAATTGTATGCTATAAACAGGCTTGTAACAGCTGCTCCTGTTTATTCAATACATCAGTCAGATTACATCTAAAAGCAACTGAAAGATAGTTTATTATTTTATACAGTGCATAACTTCAGGTAATAGAGTATGACTATTTGTACAAGTTCTGTTAATGTCCCTCCCCATAAAAAAAAAAACCCAGAAATAGTATTCACATTTTTCAAAAATCACCTCAGTGAAAGGATATAAAGATGAACACAGCAGCCCTGCCACCTGGAACTGTCCTGTACAAATGGGGAAGAACAGCAGAAACTCTAGCTACCCCCATCCCCAGTCAACTAACATAGAAGGCGCTCAACCATAAGAGAGAGAACAAGGAAAACAAGGAACATCCAACATTAATATTTCATGTTCACCTGGAAAAAGGTGTAACTGTTTAAGAATCACATTAATTTTAATGAATCCTTAAAGCAGCTGCACTTTTTTCAGGCATGTGCTCAATGCAAGCTCTAAAGTAATTCTTCCAAATTATTATTAAAGCACCAACTTTTAAAATAATATTGTTTATTATGTCTCAGCAAGTGATAGCACCTGGCTGACTTGTGTGAGGTGGAAAATTTATCACAGTGAAACCTGATTAGTATATGTGGACCTCCAAGGAACACAAGGGCTGTAAGCTACATTGGGAAGTTGAAAAATGCATCCCAGATGAAGATAACTGAAACACATTGATGCCAAATCCAAGAAAACTTCATGCATCCATGAGATCATCAGGAATAAAGTTCAATTTGAAGACTTTACCCACTTATTATATAATCCCTGGTTATTATATAAACCCTGGTTACCACTCCATTTCCAAATGTAATTTAAATTGTAATTTGTAATTTGTAATTTGTAATTTGTAATTTGTAATTTGTAATTTGTAATTTGTAATTTGTAATTTAATTTAAATGTAATTTAAATGTAATTTAAAGCTTATGTTATATCCTTTTAAGTCCTAAATGGCTTTAGATCATGGTAGCTAAAAAGCTGCTTGTCCTATCTATTCCCTTTTAGATAAAAAGTAATATTTATTAATTTATGCAAATTAATATGGCTGCCCATCTCAACAAAGTGACTCTGGGCAGCTAACAACAATTAAAAACAACTTCAACTCTCACCACAGTGAAAAGCTTATTCAACAACAATATTAAAATTAATAAATAATAATAATAATAATAATTATTATTATTATTATTATTTTAAAAAGATCAGCAATATAGATGAGTTAGGGATTATACTGCTATGTATATAATTATATGTATGTATTCTATTGCTTTCTCCCTTTTTTCTTTCATTGTTTTGTTTTTCCTGTTGTTTTTTACTTAATTAATAAAAATAAAAATTATTTAAAAAATAATTAAAAGCAACATATCAACATCAAAAAAATACATAGTGGCAACTCAGATAAAAAAGCAAACAGCTCTCAGTACAGCCACCTCACAAGCTTCAGTTGACATTCTGACCCCCATGCCTGGAACACAGCCATATTTTCAAGGCCTTGTGAAAGGCCAACAGGGTCTATAACCACCTGGAATGGATCAAACCCCTCAATAAGCTTCTAGTCTAATTTATCTTATTCAAATCCAAAATGGAATGAGAAGGACAGAGAATTCACTGTCTTATAACCAAAGAACTATGAATTCTGCCCACCAAGTTTACAGGTAGTCCTTGACTCACAACCATTCATTTAGTGACCGTTCAAAGTTACAACAGTGCTGAAAAAAGTGACTTATGACCAGTCCTCCACTTATGGCCATCGCAGCATCCCCAAAGTCAAGTGATCAAAATTCGGGCACTTGGCAACCGGCATGTATTTATGATGGTTGCAGCATCCCAGGGTCACATGATCGTCAGCTTCCAACAAGCAAAATCAATGGGGGACCACGTGATTAATTTAACCACCATATGATTCACTTAATGACCAATGCAAAAATGTCATAAAATCAGGTGCAGTTACATGATGCCTCGCTTAATGACTGCACCCCTTAATGAATTTTCCAGTCCCTATTGCAGTTGAAGTCAAGGGCTACCTGTATTGATTTCCTCACCTCCCTCCAATCAAAGCAACTTGAAAAATTGACAAATTTCTAAAGCATTTGGTTAAATTACAGTACATGAAGTTCCTAAGCACCAATCTCTCTCAACACAAGTCGTTTCAGACTTTAAAGATGGACAGGACCTCTTGGGGATGGGAGAAAGAAGATGGACAGAACACCAAAACACACAATCTGAGCTCTGTTCCTCCATCCTTCAGGCATATGAACATTTTCACTAATAAGAACCTTGATACAGGAACAGAGAAATGTGTATAATGTTGAATTTGCTTGCTAAGATAAAGTTGAGAACAAAAGAGTTAATAAATAGCCTCCATAGAGGAAATGCACACATTTTAAAAATTAATACAATTCATATAATTTAAAAACGCTGCACAATTAATATGTCCCATGAAAAAGAAATAGTGAATGGAACAGAAAGACATTAATACTACTTTCAGTTTAATGCTGCATTACAAATTAATAGCTGTAAAACAAAATGTCCAGTGTAACTAAATACCAATATCAAAACACCCAATGTAAGTAGTAGACTAAAGAATGGACTTTACTCTTTGTGTTTAAGCAATAATTCAGTGAAAATTCATGTATGTTTGTGAGGATTCATTTTATTAATTTGATCCAAATGAAATAATCCACCCAAGATTTTTACATTTATTTTTATATGCAGTACTGGCCTGATAGTTGACTAACTGGTATAGTCTTTTATTTGCCTTCAAGTAATTTAGTTGAACTTAACTTAAAAAAAAAAAGTTTTTAAGTTACAGCATTATTTAGTATTCCAGGTAGTTCAGTACAAAATAATTTGTTATGCTACATCAGCATGCAAAAAACTTTTCTCCCTACTTGACAGCAGTAGATTAAAGGATTTAATTCTTTTTCTCATGCATTGACTCCATAGCTCCATGATATACTTGAATGCTAATCAGAAGTTAGACATTTTAATTTTAAAACAGTTCCTTTTGGGAAGCATTCATTTCATTAAATGTGTCAGAAAGAGAAAAAGAGAGGGGAGGGGGGAAGAAACCACTGGGCAACACAGCTATAAACATTATTTACCTGTCATGCATTTAAAGAAATGTCTGTAACGAGACTATCCCAGAAATATATTCTGAATTCTGAATTTTGCTTCTGAGTCAGATTTATGCTTCTGCTATATTTGTGTAAACTTTGGAGGATATCTGGGCTCTGAAAATATCAGATTATTAGCTGAAGGTGGTCTATCTCCAGACGGGAGTGGTTTTAGAGATACTCAAATGTTGCCTGAATTTACCCCCTTTCCTAGCCCAGATGGAATGGTAACACCCTTCAGAAGTACAATGGCTAAACTTCGTGAATTCATTCGTAGGTAGAAGGGACAGATTACAAAATAAGAAAAGGCTAAAGTGACCTCTGTTGACAGGCCAGAGAATACTACCTGATTCCAAACTGTGAAACAGTTGTGTTCTGGTTCATGCTGTATAGTATATAGTAGTTCTGTTATTTTTTTAATTTTTTTTCTAAATGTAGCATTTTCTAATCTTGTTGTATTCTGTAAACCACTTGGACCCAATGGAAATTTAATGGAGTGGAAGCCTCAATAAATAAATAACCAAAATAATATTTAAATTAAAAACTGGAAGCAATCAGGAAAAAAAAAACAAAAAACAGATCACTTGATAATGCTAACATACAAATCTTTAGTAAAAAAAAAAAGTATCTGAAGTCACAGAACAGCCCCTATTGTATTTAGTACCACAGCTCCTTAGGACTGCATTGCTACAGTCAGCCATTACAAATAATGGTACTTCCTATCAAGTGCTGAGCTCCTACATATTGTCCTAGTTGCAGCCAACAAATCATCTTCACAGACAACCCCACATAAAATGCACTGTAGCGGTATTAAATTGGACCATCTGCTTTCTTCCCATTCACATGGTTAGCTACTCAATAAATATTATATGACATATAATGCAATATAACAAAACAAATGGAGATATCATCCTCTAATTATTCACTGTAGGTTATCCAACTTAAACAAATGGGATATAGTTCTGCTTCTTTATCCATTTTTTTGAGTTATGAAGCATAAGCACCCTAAGCCCATATAGCATTTTAGGTCAATCTATTCTGCAGACTTTGGCTACCTGAACTAATATTGATTGACTGATTATGTGCCATCCACTTGGTGTTGACTCTTGGCAACCACATATATAGATTTTATCCATGACAATCTATCCTTAACCTGGTCTTTCAGGTCTTCCAATGGCACACTGACACTAAGTCCTGCTGCTCCAGATATCTTATTGCTAGTTGTCCTCTTCTCTTTCCTTCTACCTTTTCCAGCAATAAAGCCTTCTCTAGGGAGCTAGGTCTTCACATAACGCGTCCAAAGAAGGATAATTCGAGCCTGGTCATTTGTGCCTCAAGTAAAAACTCTGGGTTGATTTGTTTGATGATCAATTTGTTTCTTTGGTTGTTCATGGTATTCTCAGGAGTCTTCTCCAACACCAAAGTTCAAAAGCATCAATACTCTTCCTATCCTCCTTCTTCAAAGTCCAATTTTAATTTCCATAATGTCACATAGTCACATAGTGGTTTTCATGATTCTGATCTTCATAGGTATAGACACATCACAGCATTTGAGTATCTTTTTCAAGGTTGTCATGGCTTCTCTACCAAGTCCTAGTCTGTGGCATATTTCTTAACTGGTTGTTCCTTTACTGTTGATGGTTCATCCTAAAAGGCAGAAGCTATCCACCACTTCAATATTCTCACTGTCAATTCTAGGGCTGGTTGTTCTACTTGTTGTCATTAGTTCAGTCTTTATATTTAACTTTAGTCTCATTTGTTCATTATGTTCCTTGACTTTTATTACTAGACCTCATAGCGTTATTAATGTTATTGATGTCTCTTCCTCCAATTTTAAAACCACACTCATCTTCTTCTAATCCAGCTTTCCTTAATATATATTTAGCATATAGGTTAAATAAATAATATACAGTCTTGTCACACTCCTTTGCCAATCTGGAACTAATCTGTTTCGCTATGTTCTGCCCATACTGTGGCTTCCTGACCTGTATGTAAATTTCTTATGAGGTCAATGAGATATTCTGGGATTCCCATTTTTCTAAGCAAATTCCAGAGTTTGACATGATCAACACAATCAAAGGCCTTTCTATAATCAATGAAGCACATACTGACATCTTTTTGGTATTCTTTGGCTTTCTGAATTATCTGGCATGCATCAGCAATATTACTTGTCCACAAAAAATAATTTAATCAGTAGTAAAATAGAAGTATCCCCAGATTTTAAAAATATGATAACAGTATGGTAATGATGCTTTTGAGGAAGAATGTGTGGATTCACAGATTCAAGAAACCATATCAGACAGTTTTGAAACTATAAACAGAAGCCCTAATTCATATTACATTCATACATTGCTAATTAATTGCACTTTTGCTTGAGTACACTTCCTCTTTTTACAGTTTTTTTTAAATTAACCATTAGAACCATAGAGCTGTAGTTTTTGCAGTAGTGTATTATTATTTATTTCCTTATGTTCAAATCTATAGTGTTTGTGTATTTTGTTTATATATGTTTAAATATATGTTATATATGTTATATATTTGTTTATATATGTTTATATATGTCTTGGTCACTAACCAAGATAAACTCTCTCTATATCTATCTATCTATCTATCTATCTATCTATCTATCTATCTATCTATCTGGTAGAAGCCTTATATTTAAGCATACATTTATAGCAATACTGTTGTTTAAGGATTTTCATTATAACAGCAATGCCAAGCCCAATCCAGTTTGTAATAGACATACATAGTGATACAATATACTGTAAATTGCACTGACCTGAGACACATTTTTGTTAGTGTAAACTTAGTCTATTTTTATGCACCTCTGAATGCAGCTCATTTTAATTTCAGCTACACTGTACTTGCAACCTACAAATGGCTCCCCAAATTTATTATATTTAGCAATAAGGAAAACATACCGTTGAAATGGGAGGATCATTTTAGATTTGTAGAGAATTCAGTAATGGAGGCAGACCATCCCAATATGCTGTTGAAAGCAAATGGATAGATGGAAAGTGAAATCCACCTCAATGCAAGTAACGAAAGCAAGTAGCTCAAAGTAGAGGAACCATCACCGGCTTCTTCCTCACTTAGAAATGGGAGCAGGCAGAAGTGGGAAAATTGCTAATTTCAATTAACGTGTTAAGGAAAGCATGTAGAGGATGGCTTCTGAGAACTGTTAAGGGTTCTGTCCAACCTTTAAAAGGAGATCAACTCATAGCAGCTCCATTTTGGGTCACATGACCAAGGGACAGGGGGAGGGAAGCTTAAGAATAGAGCAGTTGTCCAACTCCATCTCCCATAGCAATGCACTAAGAAAAATTGTTTTGCATTTTTTCTCTCTGCAGTTCTGGCCAGATCCAGCCCATTTTCAAACTCAATCTTTCTTTTGTTGGCTTCTTCCACCACACCAAATTTGACTTCGTTCTGTTCTGTTTTCAGAGTATTATTCTGCTGTTTGGCAAATGGTCAGATGGACAGAGTCCTGAGTCTTTTGCATAATTTCTTTCCAATATTTCATAGGGTTTGAAGGAATAATAAAAGCAGTTCATCTTGAGCTCAGTTAGAAACATATAGATGGATGTCTCTTTGGAATCTAAATCAACCATCTTATTTGTTTAGATATCACCAGATTAATATTATTCTAAGACATGTTGACTCAATTAAAAACATTTAAAATTATGTAAAAGTGGATTTTCAATCAACAATTCTTTCCTTCACAGCCAAATCAATGTGCTTACCGTGTAAAGCTCATTAAGAACCCTCATTAAATCCTCATGAAGCTGGAATGCAATTTCTTTGCTCTGTAATTAAAAAGGAATTATTAGGAAAAGAAACTTAAAACTACTATTGAGCAAAAACTGGATGAAAGATTTTTCACTGAAGCTTTTATAGACACAAAACATATTGTCCAACTTTTTGTTCTGCCTTGTGAACAGCAGAAATGTATGTTCGTGGGACAGGTGTCAGAGAACAAAACACATTACTTGATGAAGGCAATTAAGCCAATACTAATTTTGCCATTCTGTGACAATTAAATCAGCCATAACATAGCAAAATAGAAAGTGTTGACAGCCTCCTCCCTCCTTCCTTCCTTCCTTCCTTCCTTCCTTCCTTCTCCATGGCATTTATTCATAGTAAGGACATAGAGGCTTTGTTTACCCTGGGTAGTACCACATATTTGCAAATTAGCCAACTGAACAATTATTGTAGCCACTTCATTGGTAATGGACTGATTGCCATGTTTTCTCAGCTACTTTAAAATAATCTAGAACCCCTGTGACTTGAATCAGTGTTAGGTTCTCACAAAAGTTAAAATGACTGTTTTATGCTAATTGATTATGCCACTGCAGTTTTACCGGAAAAAGAGGTTCTGCTTTGCTGGATCAGAACTAAGGCCATTCAATTTAGCATGCTTTGCAAGTGAGTAGTTAACTAGAAAGCACCCAGTGGTCCATACACCCAACATCCCTCTTCACTGGCCATTCTGGATGACAATGATGGGATTTGTAGTCCAATCTGGAAGGTCACAAGTTCTTAATCCTTTTTTTATGCAATTAAAGCAACAATGGTTAAGTTTTCAAGGACATAATATTAATTGACTATAAGCAGGCAGTTGTATATTCATGAGTTTGTTGATATACTAAATAACATAGTCACTGCATTTGTATTAAAAACGCAACTTTTATTTAGTACAAGCAGGCAACTTTTTAAAGAGGTTTTAAAAATAATTTTAAAAGGAGTCACAGATGGTATGTTTGGTAACACAGTGATATCATGGGGAATATCCAGGGGGTTTTTTTGGTGGGGAGGGGGTTGTGTACATATACCCTTATAATCTAATTCATTTTCCAAGAGTTCACAGTATTTTTGCTTCATTTGACAATAAAACTGTCCATGACTGATGCTAACCATTACCATAGATATGGAAATAGATCACTTTGCATTTCGGCTTAGATATGAAATCAAATCACATTATTTTCTCATCTGTTCCTGTGTTGTTAATTCTTTCTACCATCCTGCTTTTCTTCTCCCTGACAATACCATTTTTCTCTCCACGCTTCTTATATCCTTCATGAAATCTCTTCCTCAAAATTTCTGGACACCTTAAACTGGCAATGCTGTTTACCTTCTGTAACTAGCCCTTGAATAGCTAAAATGTTTATTTACCTAACAGAAGCCCAATAGAGTGGAAAAGAACAATGCTGTACAATGTTTGACGTATCCATTAAAAACAGCCATGGATTTGCAGAAAAAAATGACTGGTGTAATTGATTGCTTCAAATACAGAGAAAAATGTTTTAAGTGAATTGCTGCAGTAAACAGAACTTTAAATAATCATAGATTGGAAGATAACGTGGAGATTTTCTTAGCCTAAAAGATGATGATTTCTTGAAATGAAATGCTTATAAATATAATTTGGGGAATTTGGCATGCTCCCTTGGTGGGGGTGGGTAGATGCAGGGCTAAGTCCAGTCAACATGCATCTACAATGGGTTTTACTTCACTAACTATTGCTTGTGGTCACCCAGAGGAAACCTGTTCCTCCTCTTCCTCCTTCTTCCCTTTTTTTTTTTTTTTGGCAAATAAACTCCAATCTTCAAAGAAAAGTTTCTTGGACCCAGGAGCTACACTTTTTTAGTATAATCACAGATTTTGAAACCCACATATTTCTATACTGTATTTAGAGTGAAGAGCCACATTTATGTTCATGTCTCTCTGAAGTTTTCTATTCTATTCTATCTAATAACCCAAGGGGAAAACACAGTTTAAAAAAACAAGTGACCTTTGAAATGATCTAAAAGCTTTTACGAATATCTACTTGACATTTATGCTGAAAAGCAAATGCCAGCACTTCCAGTTAATTGGATCCTATAGCCACTACAGCCTCACAGCTCTTCTAGTAGACTGCAAATTGAAGAACTGTGTCTTTCCCTGATCCTAATCAGAGAGCAGAGACAGATTTAATCAAATTAATTGTATGCATGTGAGTTGTAAAAGAGAAATGTTTATTACTGGCACAGAATTAATAGAGCAATTGGGGTAAACATCTTAATTGAAGAGAGAAGATACTCTAATTAAATTAAATGTGGAGGGCTTATATAGCTCTTTTTTCCCCCTCACCAAGCAACATTAGATTTCTTAACAGGAAAATAGGCAATATTAAGTGTATACCAAAAGCTATTATCAAAATGACATTTCAATTTTATTTAGAACATGTTTACTAAAACTAAATTCCACTGAGTACAATGATGCTTGCTCCCAAATAAATATAGATACAACTGCCACCCAAAATCTGTATTTGTTATAACTTTGCCCTGGATGGGTATCTAAAAGTTGCTAGTAACTATCTGAAGTCTCTGACAAGGAAAGACAGCCCAGGTTATATAAGTTTGATTTTAATTACTTAATATCAAATCATAAAGTTGGAAAAGTCCTTAGAGGTCATCTAGTCCAACCACCTTCTCAGTCAGGATCCATTAGAGATCTCTAGCAGATGACCATCCGACTTCCAGTGTAGGAGATCCCACCGCTTCATGTGACAACTGGTTCCACTGGCTGAAAGTTCGTATAATCAGGAAATTTCTCCTACTGAACCTACATACTTCTCTCTAGCTTTAATCTGGTCCTGCCCTCTGGGTATACAGAATAAGTCCACTTCCTCTGTCTTACAACCCTACAGATATTTGAAGACTTCTACAGGTGAAACTCAAAAAATTAGAATATCGTGCAAACGTTCATTTATGTCAGTATGGCAACTCAAAAGGTGAAACCAATATATGAGATAGACGCATTACATGCAAAGCGAGATATGTCAAGCCTTACTTTGGTATAATTGTGATGATTATGGCGTACAGCTTATGAAAACCCCAAATTCACAATCTCAGAAAATTAGAATATTACATGACATCAATAACACAAGGATTGGAAATAGAACAATATCGGACCTCTGCAAAGTATAAGCATGCATATGTACTGAAAAACCTTTTCATATTATTCTAATTTCCAAGTGGTACATGACTGAACAGAAAATACCACAGATTTTTAAAGATAATTTATCTGACAACTAGGCAGAGGCTACAAAGCTCTGTCAAAATGCTCAATCAGTGCTTATTCTTCCATGCACTATATAAAAACAAAAAGCAAAAAGTATCTTTAAAAAGTAGGCTCTGATTAAAAGACTTATGGGCATGCCATCATCTCAAAATGCTTCCTTAGCTGGAAGTGAACACAAAATATTATAAAAGCTGATAGAATTTGTCAACAATGGAAGGTACAGAAGAATGTGATCTGGTGAGTGAAGTTTCATCTAACGAAAGATGTGAAGAATATTAGCTATACAAGTGTACCGTTCACTTTGCTAGAACTATAGTACAGAATACAGATTTCCAGATCACCATCAGGTTTCTAATTTAGACAAACTCATCCCCTGATGTGATTCAGCAGTTTCCTTTGTTTTATCCTCAAGAGCCACCTAAAAGAATTTACAAAGTTCAATGCAGTTGTTTGTATTTGGACAATAAACTGCAGCAGAGTTTTCAGCAAGATGATAGCACAGGTTTTTTTTCTTCACTGAAAATGTAACTTCTTCCAAGTATTTTAAAAATAATATAATTATCTTGTACATCAGCTTAGATTTGTTATCTATAGACTATCTCCCCTTTGTTGAAGATAAGACTGTATAAATAGAGAAGCATGTCGCATTTAGCTTTTCTGTATTTAAAATAGTATGTTCTTGTCACTTTCACCAAAAAAAACCTCTCCTCTATATTTACGGCAAAAAATGTCATAATGAAGTCAGTTACCAATCTCCTGCAGAGTATTCATTTTAAAATTATGTTTTTTAGATCGTTCTATTTGATTGGAAATGAGAGAAATTAAAATGTTATACCTTCTTGAACATTCTGGTGGAATCTTCACTTATCTGCATAAAACGCATGATGACGTTGTTCAGGTAGATATCACTCAGGGTTGCATGGTCTTTGCTCTCTCTTCTCACTTGGTTGAGAAGTAAATACCAACAATTTACTGGAGATAGTAGATTCTGGTCTTTCCTAGTAAGCATACATATTTTATTTGTATATGTTGCAGGTATATACCATTGCGTTTTATTTATTTTAATTAAAATGTTCACAACCATTAAATTACATAAATACATTAACAAAGCCAGTATTTTCAAAGTTGTATTTATGTGAGAATTATGCCTGAACATTCATTAAGCACCCTTTCAATGCTGAAAATCAGGATTATGAAAGCACGGTAAATCCTTCCAGTGCATATCTAAGGATAGTTGAGGGTTTAAACCTTTTTAAAGGCTATAGATTTGCAATCAGTGGAAAATAATATTCTCAGATTTGACTGCATATCATTTTTTAAATAAGGCAATAAATAAATATGTGCCATTTTTAAAAGGTAAGATATATTCATTTATACTGTAAATCTGCTTTTATCAACAGCATTCATATCCATGCAGGAAGTCAACAAACAATAGTGAATAAGGCCCTGTCCAGATGTTACGCTTTAGTGTTTATGGTTCAGAGCTGTAGCTTGAAACATAGGATATAATTCAGGGACAGGACATCCCCATGGTCCCTTGCGGGAAGCAAGTCATAAAACTGGGAAGGCTGTTCTCTAGGTGGCACATAAAAGGTGAAAATAATCAGATGCATTATTGTCTTGTGGTTCTACTTTCTTTAAAGACTGGAGGGAAAAGATTATTTCATATTAGGTCTTCATAACTTGCATAATTATATAAATACTGCAAAAACAATTCAAATTTTGCTGTTCAACTTATGTACCAGATTGTTGTTTTACAGCTAGCACAAAGACACTATATTTGGCATAAACTTTGGTGATTGGGTGTCCGACAAATTCCAAACATACAGGTGAAACTCGAAAAATTAGAATATCGTGCAAATGTTCATTTATGTCAGTATGGCAACTCAAAAGGTGAAACCAATATATGAGATAGACGCATTACATGCAAAGCGAGATATGTCAAGCCTTACTTTGGTATAATTGTGATGATTATGGCGTACAGCTTATGAAGACCCCAAATTCACAATCTCAGAAAATTAGAATAGTGTGAAAAGGTTCAATATTCTAGGCTCAAAGTGTCCCCCTCTAATCAGCTAATGAATCCATAACACCTGCAAAGGGTTCCTGAGCCTTTCAATGGTCTCTCAGGCTGGTTCAGTAGGAATCACAAGCATGGGAAAGACTGCTGACCTGACAGTTGTGCAGAAAACCATCATTGACACCCTCCATAAGGAGGGAAAGCCCCAAAAGGTAATTGCAAAAGAAGTTGGATGTTCCCAAAGTGCTGTATCAAAGCACATCAATAGAATGTTATGTGGAAGGGAAAAGTGTGGTAGAAAAAGTCCAGCAGGACTTGGCACCTGCCCACACTGCCAAAAGTACCAAAACCTGGTTCAATGACCATGGGATTGCTGTGCTTGATTGGCCAGCAAACTCGCCTGACCTGAACCCCATAGAGAATCTATGGGGCATTGCCAAAAGAAAGATGAGGGACATGAGACCAAACAATGCAGTGGAGCTGAAGGCCACTATTGAAGCATCCTGGTCTTCCATAACACCTCAGCAGTGCCACAGGCTGATAGCATCCATGCCACGCCGCATTACGGCAGTCATTGCTGCAAAAGGGGCCCAAACCAAGTACTGAGTACATATGCATGCTTATACTTTGCAGAGGTCCGATATGGTTCTATTTCCAATCCTTGTGTTATTGATGTCATGTAATATTCTAATTTTCTGAGATTGTGAATTTGGGGTTTTCATAAGCTGTACGCCATAATCATCACAATTATACCAAAGTAAGGCTTGACATATCTCGCTTTGCATGTAATGCGTCTATCTCATATATTGGTTTCACGTTTTGAGTTGCCATACTGACATAAATGAACATTTGCACGATATTCTAATTTTTCGAGTTTCACCTGTGGAATACCTGCTTCATTTCTCCATCTCTAAAATGTTTTCTTCTTCCTGGAAAAAATCTATCTACATGGTCGCTAAGTGTTAACACTGAAATTGATAATAAATCAATAATGGATACTATAGTAAGGAATGTTCCAAGATTTCTCAGGGAGGGGGAGGAATTGAAATCACCAAATTCTAAAATGATTATGCACATTAAAAATCAAAATACAAAAGGACAAATATTGCTATTTTAATAAACAACACTGAAATTAAAGAAACATACAACTCTCAAATGAAAAACATTTACAAATGAAATAAATGAATCCTATTCAGATTCATAGTATCAATTAGATGAAACTTGACCTGGGCTAGAAACAAGTTATATGTCTGGTTATTCTCTCTAGGAAATCGTGCCTTCACATACTCTGGTTTCTTTGCTATAACTTCTTGTTATGTCTAGAGGAATATTTTGACTTAAGGCTCATTAATAACCAGATTATAAGAGCAAAATAAGGTTACTTGTTGCACATTGTAATTTAGAAGACATCATTAGACTGTGATTCAGATTTCATGGAAAATATATATTTTGAAAAAGTTAGGATGTCTTCAGAAAAATTGGTTGAGCACTCTCAGACAATCAATTCACAAGATCAATTCTAGTCTGAAAAACCATGGTTGATTGGACAGCAATTCTGATAATTAGTTCAGCCTTCAATTATATAAGGAACCTTGGCTTACTTGTACTGTTGATGATCTTTAGTACTTCTTGTTTTTGCCATGAACCTTTCCGCTAACTTTTCTAGATTGCGTGAATATTCTGTTTCTATTTCTGCCTTTTTGCGAAAGAAATCTTGCAAGTCTTGAAGAAGCTGCACTCTCATCTCAGTTTGCTGCTCCAGACATTTCTGTTGTTCTATTAGCTGAGCTCGAATTTCTAGATGGAAACATAGCAGTGTGGTTAGAAATTTACTAATTCGTCAATAACTCTCCTAATACATATACTTTTATGAAGTTTATATCATACAATTTAGGAATAATCAGATCATTAGCTACAATGTTCAAATGGTTCTTAGAAAGGCTACCTTTGATGCTTGTCAAAAGAAACATGTTAAATCTGTAATGAAAGAGTTTCACTGGTTATCAGTAAGAATCTTGGCGAAATTAAAGGAGTTGCATTCAGTCTGTAAAGCCATAAATATTCTGTTTCCACATTACTATACATGAGGTCTTGGGAAATACATCTTTCTGTATAAACGTACATTTCTTGGCATGGTTATATCATTTTATAAATTCTGTTTTGAATGTGATAGGCAATTATACTTCCTTGATTGTTATGAAAAGTGGAAGCTTTTTTGGGGTGCCATATCTTTTGTCAGCAGGAAATTTTTTCAAGCCTCAGAAGAGCATCATGACCTTTTCATTCTGAAATTCAGGTGGCCTTCAAGTGAACTAGCTGCTGAGGCTTTCTTGATATAATTGTAAATCTAAAAATATCTTCCTACTGATCTTTTTGGTTCTTTGTTTTTAAAGGAAATATTGGCATTTTATAATGTTTTATTATAATTGTAAGGCATCTTCAGCTCCTGCTATAGATCAAAAGCAGCATAAGACAAATAAATGATAAGTAGCCTAAAGACTTAAGTGTCTTGTTTGCTGAATGAAGCAGAGTCAAAAAAATAGATCTTGACTTAACATTCCAAAATGAGGGCCAAGGAAAATGTTTTTCAGAGCTGATGTTGCTATGCCAGACCTCTCCCACCACTTGCTTGTAACATCTACCAGCAAATATAACAAGTATCACTGCGCTATACATTTCCCTTTAGCAGATGTGTACAAGGAAACACATTACACAATGACACATCATGTGCTCTTTATGTTAAATACTGCAAGTGAGAGGAGGTTTCAAGTGGTAGCAACTCCATGTTTTATAAACATTCGGTTTCGCTTCAAAGGGAGTGAATGTTAAGTACTGGTAGTGCTTGATGGAATGTCTTCTTTATCTAGAATGAAACTTCCCCTTATAGTTTTAAATCAGTTGGCATGCTTCCATTACTGTCTGGCAACTTTTATTTAATGCTCATATATCTGTGGCATTAGAGCACTAAGTACTTTTCTGACCACCTAAAATAAAATAATTTAGAATAATGTTGCTATATTACATATTTTATTCACATTTCTTTTCAAACACAAATGAAACACACATACAAAAGGATGAGATAGCATATATTGTCACTCTCAGGTATTAAACATTTAGATTCTCTTCCCCCATCTGATTGTTAAAACTTGTTCATAATCTTCCACAACTCATGGGTATATACATTAGTAGGATTTTAACACTATAATAATATATAATTATGTAATACATGTTAACAAAAGTAGAAATTCAAAATGTTAATAAACATTCACCAAACTTCCAATCTATGTTTGAAAGAAAAGAATTTAGTTTGGGGATTTGGAGAACCATGAATCAGAGTACAATTATACAGTCAAGTTATCAGATCCAATTCCCAACTTTAAAAATTGGGGAAAAGATGGTGATATTGAAAAATTGGATGGAAGCAGGGATATCGACTTTGGACCAACTGATAGATGATGAAGATAAATTTTTAACGTACTCTGTACTATTTAGAATTTATTGGACTCCTCTATGTCTGTATAGAAAAGGATTGTCAAAAACAGCATTTTGTTGGAGATGTTTTTACAATATTGCCCCATTTATTCAATGGATTGAAGACCTCACTGTGTTTGCCACTTATGAGCGGATTGCCTATAGACATAGACTTTGTATGGAAAAGTGTAATGAAATATGGGACTCGTTTATAAAAAACACAGTAGGTTAAAAAAAAAAAAGATAGTAACATAAATGTATTAGAAATATATATGTACTTGAATAATATTTGTATTAGATAAGCATATATAGAATTGAAATTGTTTATTGTTATAATGATATATTAACACTTTCCCCCCTTTGTTGTATTTTTTTCACTTTTTCATTAAACCACTTTTATGTATTTTTTCCTTCTTTTTTCAATAAAAATTCAAATAAATAAATAAATAAATAAATAAATAAATAGTTATCAGATCCAATGACTGCAATATTAAGTGAAGAAATCTGGCATGATTAAAAGAACTCACAGCTCAAGTCTCTAGAGAGCTCTTATATCATTGGCTAACATCCCCCCAAACAAGACTTTTCTGTGGAGGAAGCTGACACATACATATGTAAGTCACTGAATGATGAAACACCAAGTAGTTTATATTTTATGTATGAGTCATTGTACTCAGAAATAAATTCATCACCAGTCTGCTTTCCTTCCTAGCCATATTGTTGAGTTTTTACCTAATCTTAGCTTTCAAGATCGCAAGCAGTCCTGCATTCCTGTCTTGGCTGTGAGTTCTGAATTGCAGATTCCACACTTTCCTTCGAATTCTGAATCCGGTGTGGTGTCCTGTGTCTCTTGAGGGTTTTCTGTAAAACATCTCCTTTAACACAAACCCTCCAGGGTGTTATCTGAGTAGCAGGTTGCTCAGCAGATGCTGAAGGAATTGTTTATAACTTGGAGTGGAGCTGGTAAGAACATTCCTAAGGGAGTATCACCATCTGTTTTGAGAGAAAACCTAAGCAATAATTCTTCCTATCATTTTTCTTTTTTCTTTGCTTGCACGTATTCCTTACAAAATAGGTGCAGAGTTTTAACCATCCAAGGTGCAAGACTATATACAGACAGAATAAAAGGCTGGTTTTCAACGGTTCTTGAAATAATGAAATCATTACTATGGTCTCTTGATTTGTTTTTTAAGTTGCTGCTATGAAGAAAAACTAAGGAGCTATTTCCCTATGAAAACTAAACAACTAAGTACTGATTATTATGTTTTTTTAGCCACCACAAATTCTGTTTAACTCTGATAAGGTGAATATACAGGTGAAACTCGAAAAATTAGAATATCGTGCAAATGTTCATTTATGTCAGTATGGCAACTCAAAAGGTGAAACCAATATATGAGATAGACGCATTACATGCAAAGCGAGATACGTCAAGCCTTACTTTGGTATAATTGTGATGATTATGGCGTACAGCTTATGAAAACCCCAAATTCACAATCTCAGAAAATTAGAATATTACATGACATCAATAACACAAGGATTGGAAATAGAACCATATCGGACCTCTGCAAAGTATAAGCATGCATATGTACTCAGTACTTGGTTTGGGCCCCTTTTGCAGCAATGGCTGCCGCAATGCGGCGTGGCATGGATGCTATCAGCCTGTGGCACTGCTGAGGAGTTATGGAAGACCAGGATGCTTCAATAGTGGCCTTCAGCTCCGCTGCATTGTTCAGTCTCATGTCCCTCATCTTTCTCTTGGCAATGCCCCATAGATTCTCTATGGGGTTCAGGTCAGGTGAGTTTGCTGGCCAGTCAAGCACAGTAATCCCATGGTCATTGAACCAGGTTTTGGTACTTTTGGCAGTGTGGGCAGGTGCCAAGTCCTGCTGGAAAATGAAGTCAGCATCCCCATAAAGCTCGTCTGCGGAAGGAAGCATGAAGCGCTCCAAAATCTCCTGGTAGACGGCTGTGTTGACCCTGGACTTAATGAAGCACAGTGGACCAACACCAGCAGATGACATGGCTCCCCAAATCAACACAGACTATGGAAACTTCACACTGGACTTCAAGCATCGTGCATTGTGTGCCTCTCCATTCTTCTTCCAGACTCTGGGTCCTTGGTTCCCAAATGAGATGCAAAAGTTGCTCTCATCAGAAAAGAGGACTCTGGACCACTGGGCAACAGACCAGTTCTTTTTTTCTGTAGCCCAGGTAAGACGCTTCTGACGTTGTTTGTTGTTCAGGAGCGGCTTGACAAGAGGAATACGACATTTGAAGCCCATGTCCAGGATCCGTCTGTGTGTGGTGGCTCTTGATGCACTAACTCCAGCCTCAGTCCAGGTGTTAGTGGATTCATTAGCTGATTAGAGTGGGACACTTTGAGCCTAGAATATTGAACCTTTTCACACTATTTTAATTTTTGAGATTGTGAATTTGGGGTTTTCATAAGCTGTACACCATAATCATCACAATTATACCAAAGTAAGGCTTGACATATCTCACTTTGCATGTAATGCCTCTATCTCATATATTGGTTTCACCTTTTCAGTTGCCATACTGACATAAATGAACATTTGCACGATATTCTAATTTTTCGAGTTTCACCTGTATTCCCATTAATCAGTCCTCTGATCAGCGAAAGAAAATCGTATGAATATTCTTACTTTTAATAGCTTGATAGCAAAAATAATTTGCTATGCATTCCTTAAACATTTCAAGAGCATGGAATACCAGACTTTTTCAAAAATGAGAAATACAATTCTTTTGAAAAGGGAAGCAAATGAAAGAAATACTGAATAATCTTTTCATAATATACTTTTTTCTTTTATTTGGTACATTATAAAATAATGGGATATATGAGCTTGTACATGAACGCATATTTCATCAATGTTTGAAATGAGATTTATCAAAAACCCCTCTTAGAGCCAGTATAATAGTCAACTTAGTCAGATATCCAGCATTATTCGTAGTAATCCCAAAAGGTAGCAAGACGAACTGCTATCAAAAATGATCCTGTAAATGCAGATTCAGTTCCAATCGGTATAATCGGGATTAGTGAGAGTCAGGAACAGGGGGGTTAAGAATTTACTGAGAAGATTGATGTCAGGATTAGCCCAGGAAACTCCAGGAGACAGTACAGATTTAATCCAGCAAGGTTTAAATTTCTCCCGTTACAGAAATCTTCTCAGAGTGAGAGCAAATTCCAGGGTCACCCTCCCAACCTCCCTTGCATTCTTTAGGGAGGGTTCAGTCTCATCCTCTTATCAGTACCTCGTTGCTCGGGCAACGAGAGTAAATTCTTAACCCCCCTGTTCCTGACTCTCACAGGATTACTTTCATCTGAACTTTTAATCATCTCTTTTCTTTTAAATAATAAATTGACACATTATGTTATAGCTATCCTTTTATAACCAAATGTGTTAAATTTTACTGGAGATAGTACTATTAGATAGAACTGCAAAGCCACATATTGCGGATGCAATCATCCTGAGATATGCTTCCGAGTTTTTCCTTGTCAGACATGCTGAATGATGAAAAAATTTGGCATTTCCTGCTTTGTTCAACTGCTTGCCATAATTTAGTCATTGCATGTATGGAACCATGGATTCAAAACAAAACAAGACATAAAGGTTTTTCTGTGAGCCCTGGGCAAGCTTGACCTGTGGGTCTGTCAGATGGACCAGCTACGGCTGCGCAAGAGTAACTTGATAGTGATGCAGGATAAAATTGTGGAATACATCTAAATATTTAGAGAACAATGGTGTTATGTAGATTGTAATTGAAGAAAAACTGGTTTATATAATACTATATTGATATAAATGTAAAACTAGTTTTTTCCAAAAATAATTTACTTTAAAATGGAATAGTTGACTTAGATTTGCTGAAAATAGAGTAATGGAGGCAGATGAGGTATTTTTCCTGTTGAATGTTCCTTAGGAGGGGGGAAATTGTCTTAAATTCAGAGTTCTCTCTCTTTCAGGTAAATCTAGCAATTCTACATAACTGTTTATGTTTTTAACTTTTATATCCTGTCTATATTTTTAAAAGTCATTCTGTCAGCCGCTCTTAATAGCTAACCTTTCTACCTAGATAGTACAAAAAGCAAGATATAAATTGAATGAATAATAAATGCATTAATCAATCCATTATATCTTCACAGTTAGAATAATTGCAAATACAGGACATGGTATCATGCGCGTGCCATACAATTTCCCCTGCTCCCAATTTACTGAGCTAACCTAAATAATATTTCAGAAGGTTTTGAAGTAGCCTAGAACGTGACATACAGAATGTTGAGGCTGACACACCTTTTGCTTCTAGTATTTTACGATTTCATTCAAGTCACAAACATAAAAGAAGTAAGCATTAAAATCTGTCACGTTCAAATAAATCAATTGCATTGCCTCATCTAATGGGGAAATTTATTAGCTGGAAAAAGAATATGAGTCACTATATTTAAGGACGAGTATTTTAATTCTGTAAAGGATGCATTTAAGAAAAAACTACTGAATATTTATGCCTTAATCTAGGCTTTACGTTGTTCAAAGTCAGTTGGAGTGCAAACTGTGGATGGAGTTCTGTTATTTTCCACAACAGGTATTCTCAGGTGTGTTGAACTTCAGCTCATTTTATTTCCAGTCAGCATTATGAGAGACTTTGTTTCTTGATACCTTCTCTCCCTCCATTCTCCTTTTGGCCTTAAACCATCAAGATATCTAATGGTAAAGCATTGTTCTTTTCTTCTGGAAATTGTCAGAATGGTTCTTACTCAAATATTGTTTTGGTAACTTGCTTTTCCATCTATGTACTACTCCTGACATATGCACATGCAATACACCTCCCTTCCACTGAACACCTTTTCAGCCCCTGCCATGAACAGAGAGTAAAAGCTAGAACTTGCTAGAACTATTGCCAAATCAACCACTTTGTGTCTGAAATTATATAGTAATCCTTGGGGTTTATTTTAGTGCTACGGATGAATGCAGCTATTCTTCTGAATTAAGTATTAATTTTGTATCCCAACAACCAACTTAATTCTGGCATGGAAGCCTTAGTACTGTTGCCTAGACTGTAGGAAGATCTACTCACTGGAGTAATAAGAGTGTCAAAATACTCCACGTAGCTGCAGAGGTCTTTGATTTTTGTTCTTGGCTATTCATAATCACAGCCGAGAGTCATTTGGCTGCCTATTTTCTCAGACTTCTGAATGGATGGCACTTGGCCCATCCACAATCTGGTAGGCCTGAAACATCATAGCAGAATGCTGAGTAACATTTTGAGCACCATCTCTGCTGTGGAAACTGGCCATCTGTGCCAGCCATGAAGTGTTGGCTCTACATCTGTTCATCACAATACAACAAAGTCTGTATTTTGCTCTCTGCAGGGAGGGACCTGGAAATCTGAGGTCAAATCAAGGGAAAGAACAGGGTCTTTTCATGCTTTAAACCTCTGTGTCTCATTTCAAATTGTGAGCAGTCAAATAAAGCACAGATATACACTGACACCCTTCTTACTTATTCGCAAATTCTAAGACTGGATCTTAGGAGTTCTCGGCATTAAAAATGTTTTTCACTAACATTCACATTGAAAATTGGAATGAGATGCTGTTTTAATCAGGAATAACTTGGCATGGAAGAATTAACAAACTTTTTCTTCTCACTTGTTTCTGTTTTTGCAGCTAAATGCAAATGTATTGCAGGAACTGTTATGTTCAGGGACAGAGTAGAACAGATCTTCAATTTGTCTGGTAAAAATATGCTTTCAGATATAGTAAATCCAATAGATCTCTATAGTCATCCAAAAGATTGAAATGACAACTGTTGACAGAAAATCCTCATAAGCTAAACACTATAGAAAGTATTAATTCCATGTTATCCTATGCCTACAGCTAATTTGGATAAATTACAGGACATGCCTAACAGTCCCCTACTATGTTATAAAGAGTGGTCAGAACACACTTGAAATCTCATTTTTAATTAGCAGTTATTTGGAACAGCTCCTCTGATAGTATGCGATAAGATTTATTTATGTTTATTAAATAATTTAATGTATTTTATTAAAAGCTTTTACTTTGTAAAGGCTGAAAACTAAATTCTCTGCATTAGAGTTACAGTGCCAAAGGCAATGAAAATAAAAGGGATAAATGGAGGAATAGAGATACAACACTAAATAAAGCAGGCTCAATAACATACCAGTGAAAGGTAGAATAAAATAAATGATCAAAGAATTCAGGACATTTTTAGTCTAAATATGCAATCAAATATTGCTTCAGTTAGTGATTATGGCTGCAGTCCTACTCATGCTTTACTGTAAGTAAGGTCCTCTAAACACAATAGATTGAATGTACATCCATAGGATTGTGTCTTTAGGCTGCAATATTATGCAGAATTGCCAGGGATTAAATCTCATTAAATATAGGGAAACTAATTTCCACATAAAGATGCATGGGATGGGATTATCAGGTTGCAATCTAGTTTTGGAAACAATCTCAGAATAAATGTGTTTAGAGTCAAGATTCTTCTTAATCAGGGGTCCTAGATAAAAGTGGGTTTCTCTCAGTGAGTAAGCTGCCATGAGCTCTGGTTCATCTGAATGTGGAAATTTGGGAGGCCACTTTCAATTAATTAATGAAGCAACTGTTCTTTACCACATCTACACTATCTTAGATTATCTTCTGAGCCTAGGGAATAGATTCTGTATGTATGTTGAAGGAATGAGACCACTCAACCAATTGAACAAATAAGTGAGAACCCAAGGTAATACTGTCAGTGTTGCTTCCCATTTACAAAAGTCCAACACAGGCAATCTAAAAGGGAGCCAAAAGAGTTTCATGTCTGGAAGGCAGCTACACAATGGGAGACCCTCCAATTTATAATAATTCTCTGTACCCAACTATGATTCTCCTGCCATATCAAAACCATTCCTGAGATTTCCCCAATCCTTAAAAATTACTCTGGCAGGAAGGATTAAGCAGAAGCTTGCATTTGCCTGCAGCCAAGTCTCTGTCTCTTTATAGCCTACGTAGGAAAAAACAAAGTGCAGATGGAGAGCCAAATTAATACTATATGTTGATCACAATGGAAGAGGCACTCAAAACAAAATAATATCATAATCAAGCATCATATTGCTTTACTCAATAAGGAGCTTTAAGGTACTGGCCTTGTTGCTAGGAAAACTACCCTATGGGGAAGAGAACACTGTCTCAAAGAGCAGCCTCACGCAACACACAGTGGAAATCATTTCTGAAAAGCAGTTTTTTCTTCTTCTTTGAAGGAGCAGCTTTCTCGGGCAGGATTCAGAAACTAAAACACAAAGGAGTGAATCCACTAACCTTGGCATTTAAAAGTCTTGCACAACTTTTGACACAAGAGAAGCAAAACCCATGGCTGGTTTGATGGGGGAGGGGGAGGAAATGCTTCCAAAGACCAACTTGCAGCAGTCATAATGGAAGACATGGAGGGGGAGTATGTTTTAGCCTGATTTCCAAGCGTGGCCTTTAAATGCTTTCTGGTGGAAATGAACATTAAGCAGAACTCCAGGAAAACTGTAAATGATACAGTAAATTAAACAACAATAATTAGTCATGTTCTAAATGGAACAACGTAGTCATAGCTAACTGTCAGAATGGGAGGTTATTGTTTTTTTTAAATGAACAGCTGTAATACTAGCAATAACATTTACATTGCAATTATACTGGTAAAGGAAAAGAAAGAAAGCACAAAACTGAACCCAGTTACATTCCTAATTGCAATGTGGACTGCTTTTTCCTTACATTTATTTACAAATATGTTCCAGCACACAGAGAAAGATTTACTTAGTAGCAAATCGGCTAAAAATTAAGAACTCTATTCTTTTAAAAACTGAAATTGACCATTTTGCATGTGCTTTTAAAACTGTAAAGCTCTTTACTAACTTCACTGTTTTCAACATTCAATATTTTGAGCAAAGTCAGGTGTTTTAATTCTAGGTGAAAACGAAAATTTTAATTTGTTAGAAAAAAAATTATAAGCAGCACATTACAGTTAATGAAAGCTAGTTTGGTGCAGTAATTAAGGCATCAGGCTAGAAACTGAGAGACTGTGAATTCTAGACCTGCCTTAAGCACAAAGTGGTGACCTTGGGCCACAAAGCACAAAGGTGACCTTGGGCCAGTCACTCTTTCTCCACCCTAGGAAGCAAGCAATGGCAAGCCACTTCTGAAATCTTGCCAAGAAAACTGCAGGGACTAGCCCAGGTAGTCATAAGGAGACAACACTAACTCAAAGGTACACACACACACACACACAAAGTACAGTTAATAGAAATCAAATCAAGATTTGCTACATATGACGGGAAGACTATAGAACTCAACACTGAAGATTATCTTAAAATTGTGAAAGTAAAATTTAAATAAAACTTTATCACACTGAGTATATATAGTATTGTGTTAGTGTAGTATGACTTATCTACAGATATTCATTATTCAGTATTAGTAACCATATAATTCCTGATATAAACAGAATGATCTCAATCCATGCTATTAATCAATATGCGGATGCAGAAGATAATTCCTCTTGGTCCCATGTCTGACAACTATGTTTAGGATTAGTGTGCAAGGGCCCGATACTTGTACATATGCAAGTGCAAGGCTCCACAACAGTATCAGAAACCGTAATCATGCCCAAGTTCCTGACTGTGAGATCTCTTTCAAATAAGCAAGAGGTAAGTGCAAAGAAGGCACCAATCTAATACCTCTACTGTGCATTCAGTGGAGAAATATCTCTGTAATGCTAAAGTTAGACCTACTATTTGCGGATGTGAGACATCTAATCACAGATAAATGATCTTTAGTATGATTAAAAGGACAGCAATAGTTACCTTTTAATCCCATGAAGGCACCATTTGGGCATTCTCCCTCAGATTCCAAAACATCCTGGAATAAAAGTATTTACTGAATGCTGAGATTTATTAATTTTAATTAATTAAAATATTAATTTTATGAATATGTTTGATACATGATGCTGTTCCAATTTGTCCTGCTTCTTCTTGAAAGCATGAGAACTGAGGCCTTGGGGGGACAATGGGGAAAGAATTTGTGGTTGGCTTCTAAATGTTAGCTAAGCTGTCAGCAACCAAACTCATGGTTGGATCTACTCTCACTTCATCATATATTAATTGTATTTGCTTCAAATAATTTTCAAACAAATAGATTTTCTCATGTAGCAAAAAATAGGCAATATTAAACCATTTAAGTACTTTGAAATGCTTCATTATTGGCAGATCTACTAAAAACTTAGAGCATTATTTTGTTTAAAAAAAACCCTTCTCGGTCTGGTTTTGTTATGCATATAACACAGAATTTTCATTCTCCAAAACTTCACAATGTAAAAAAAAAAAAAGAAAGAAACAGCAAAGCAAAGGCATCCACCTCTTGATGTCAAGCGTGCAGACACTTTCAAAGAGATAGCCATTTTAGTGCTTGGCATCGACAGTGCTTATAAACCTGTCATCACTTCTAGGCACTTTTTGATCTTTTCCATCTGCATTTTCAGTGAAGTCATTTGCCCACAGAATGAAGGAAACCACATCCCTCTTCTGTAGCAGTCATTCACTCTATTATTCCAAAGTGCTCTGCCATATCTCAGATACTCAGCCTGAGTATTTGCACTTGTTCTTCCTTTTAAGTGTGCATGAGAGAACATAGCGTGGCAGCTGCCAAGTGAGAATGTGAAAGTATCTCTTTTCTTGGTGACATTCATCATGTCAGTTTCATCTGGATTACTGAGAGCTATTTGCTTCAGTACTGTACCTATTTCACATGCCACAAAGCACTGAATAACATATATTACTGTACAACAAGGCATTTAGAAGCAGCATGCTGAAGAAGGCCAAAATACAGCATTTATGCTAACAACAGGCCTCAAAGACTAATATAGTCAGTAAATCTTTCACCACACCTGAAAGCTGCAAACTAATTTGGGAGATGCTATGTAAGTTATATAGAATTTACATTTAGACCTATCTGCCTTACATCCAGGACCTACTCTGTAGTAAGACAGCTTTTTACTCTGCCTAGTGACAGAATTGTACCTGTTTATGGGCTATTCCCTTCTCTGTTGCCAATACTCCTGTCATGCTAAAGCTGATTTTGTGTTTGTATCTTCCATGCAACATGATTTTTCCAGAACATGAATTCAGTCTTTGAGTTCTACAAGCTGCTGTCTCCTCAAACTGACTATTGTCTCTTGTGATAAGAATGCTGTATTTTCATTTCTTTGTGCCTCCTATCAAAAGAACAGTTGTTTGCATACAATACCCACAACAAAATCTCTGTAACCTCTTCTGCAGGAAATCCTGGAGTTGATTGTTCCACATTGGCTTTATGTCATGAATAACACAGTTCTGACAACAACCATGACTGGAAAGTGTTATTTTCATCAGGGCAGAGAGAATATTTTCTCCTTCAAAATGAAATTGCACATTAAGTGTTTTGATTCAGTGAAAGAACCCAACAATTATTTCTGCTTAAAGCACTGACATTATTTGTTGCTCATCTATTTGTCTGGTAGAGCAGTAATTGCACACAATGAGTATCTGAATGGTAAATCTTGAAAGCTACAGACTCTGCATGCCCTGCTTGAAATACTGCTCTGTGTTACGACTGTATGGTTCACTTACTGAATATTCCTAAACAAAGTTGCAACAGATTCCAGCATTCTACAAGAAGTGTATTGCAACTCTGTTAAAACTCTTAAAAATAGTTTTAATAGGCCATTAAAAATCAGTGATAGTAAGAGAATTGCTGCCTTTTCCAGTTAAAATTACCCAGATCAACTGAAAAAGATTGTTATCAAGGGCTTGGTGATTTACTACCATTTTTCTCCCAGGGTTTTAGAGTATATCCTGAGTTGGTCAGTAATTAATTAATTACTCTTAATTAGTTTGACATAGGCAACAGTATGTTGGCTTGCCAGGCAGTCGATAGATCAGAGATCCTATCTTGCATAGAATAAGATGAACAACTTTTGGGGTAAAATTGATTTTTGTTTCTACTTGAAACCTACTCGCTAATGTACCAAAACTGATCCTTCATGTTAACAATGAATGCTGCATAGGTATGACTGTGGCTGATAACCTAGTCTATACCTTTTATAATGTGAATGTTAAATCAGGCAAGTTCAGAAGCAAAAAGCCTGAGAGCAAACTGAACTGTTACAATAAGTAATCGTTGTACAACACACATATGTCAACAACTCCTCCTGCTGACTGCCAAGATGCTCAGATGGGAGAAAGAAACATAAAGCTTGAGCCTTGAGTTTGAGAGAAAAAAAGAGAGAAAGAAAAAGATGGAGAGGAAAGAAGGTGTAGTTTGAGTGTCACAGTTTGCAAGAGCTATTTGTTTTGACCTACAGATACCTTCTTAGTATCTGTAATAAAAATAGTAGTGTCCTTGAATCCCAGCCTGAGAGCCTTCTTGCTCAAATACTGGAATGGGAAAAGCCTAACATTTCTGTTGTGTGAGAACCTTAATTGACCAAAGCCATGATGGGCAGCGGAGGTCAATATATATATGGGCCCATCTGATGATGACAAGCATATATAGAAGATTGCAACTTGGAATGTAAGAGGAGAAATGGTACGGAGTATCAATTAACAAATGAAAGAAAATAAAAATAATGTTGTGTGTCAGTAAAACTAAGAGAAAAGGGAAAGATATGATAGATCTTGTGAAATTATTGAATACATGCAAAGAAGTGAAAGTGTGGGTTTAATTAAGAATTAAATAGCTAAAATGTATGCCCAGAAATATGAATTGGTGTCATCTAGGGTTCTGTGGATGCATAGGAAAGTAAGAGTCCATAGGTTGGTATTGCTGCATGTTATATTCCAGTTAGTAATGATAGTGCACCCCTTCATGGATCACTGCCTTGTCGTGGCGAAGGGGCTTGTGTAACTCAGTGAAGCCATGAGCTATACCGTGCAGGGCCACCCAAGACGGACAGGTCATGACAGAGAGTTCTGACAAAATGTGGTCCACTGGAGAAGGAAATGGCAACCCACTCCAGTATCCTTGCCAAGAAAACCCCATGGACAATGTTAAAAGGCTAAAAGATATGACGCCGGAAGATGAGCCCCTCAGGTCGGAAGGTGTCCAATATGCTACTGGGGAAGAGCGGAGGGCAATTCCAAGTAGCTCCAGAAAGAGTGAAGCGGCTGGGCCAAAGCCGAAAGGACGTTCAGCTGTGGATGTATCTGGAAGCGAAAAGAAGGTCCGATGCTGTAAAGAACAATATTGTATAGGTACGTGGAATGTAAGATCCATGAACCAAGGCAAGCTGGATGTGGTCAAACATGAGATGACAAGACTGAACGTCGACATCTTGGGAGTCAGCGAATTGAAATGGACGGGAATGGGTGAATTTAATTCAGGTGACCACTATATCTACTACTGTGGGCAAGAAACCCTTAGAAGAAATGGAGTTGCACTCATAGTCAATAAGAGAGTGGGAAAGGCAGTAATGGGGTACAACCTCAAAAACGACAGAATGATCTCAGTGCGTATCCAAGGAAAACCATTCAACATCACGGTAATCCAAGTCTATGCCCCAACCACTGATGCCAAAGAAGCTGAAGTTGACCGGTTCTATGAAGACCTACAAGACCTTCTAGAACTAGCACCAAAAAAAGATGTCCTTTTCATCATAGGGGATTGGAATGCTAAAGTAGGAAGTCAAGGAGTAATCGGAATAACAGGCAAGTTTGGCCTTGGAGTACAAAATGAAGCAGGGCAAAGGCTAATAGAGTTCTGTCAAGAGAACAAGCTAGGCATAGCAAACACCCTTTTCCAACAACACAAGAGATGACTCTACACATGGACATCACCAGATGGTCAATACCGAAACCAGATTGATTACATACTTTGCAGCCAAAGATGGAGAAGCTCTATACAGATGGCAAAAACAAGACCAGGAGCTGACTGTGGCTCAGATCATGAGCTTCTTACTGCAAAATTTAGGCTTAAATTGAAGAACGTAGGGAAAACCACTAGACCACTCAGGTATGACTTAGATCATATTCCATGTGAGTACACAGTGAAGGTGATGAATAGATTTAGAGGATTAGATTTGGTAGACAGAGTGCCTGAAGAACTATGGACGGAGGTCTGTAACATTGTACAAGAGGCAGCAACTAAAACCATCCCAAAGAAAAAGAAATGCAAGAAAGCAAAATGGCTGTCTGATGAGGCTTTACAAATAGCTGTGGAAAGAAGGAATGCGAAAAGCAAGGGTGAAAGGGAAAGATATAAGCAACTGAATGCAGATTTCCAGAGAATAGCAAGGAGAGATAAGAAGGCCTTCTTAAATGAACAATGCAAAGAAATAGAAGAAAACAATAGAATGGGGAAGACTAGAGATCTCTTCAAGAAAATTGGAGATATCAAAGGAACGTTTAGTGCAAAGATGGGCATGATAAAGGACAAAAAAGGCAGGGACCTAACAGAAGCAGAAGAGATTAAGAAGAGGTGGCAAGAATACACAGAAGAACTATACAAGAAAGATCTTAATGTCCCTGATGTCCATGCTGGTGTGGTCACTGACCCTGAGCCAGACATCCTAGAGAGTGAAGTCAAGTGGGCCTTAGGAAGCATTGCTAACAACAAAGCTAGTGGAGATGACAGTATTCCAGCTGAGTTATTTAAAATACTAAAAGACGATGCTGTTAAAGTGCTGCACTCAATATGCCAGCAAGTTTGGAAAACGCAACAGTGGCCACGGGATTGGAAAAGGTCAGTTTACGTTCCAATTCCAAAGAAGGGCAATGCCAAAGAATGCTCAAACTATCGCACAATTGCACTCATTTCACATGCTAGCAAGGTTATGCTCAAAATCCTACAAGCTAGGCTTCAGCAGTACGTGAACCGAGAACTACCGGATGTACAAGCTGGGTTTCGAAGAGGCAGAGGAACTAGAGATCAAATTGCCAACATTCGCTGGATCATGGAGAAAGCACGAGAGTTCCAGAAAAGCATCTACTTCTGCTTCATTGACTATGCAAAAGCCTTTGATTGTGTGGATCACAACAAACTGTGGCAAATTCTTAAAGAGATGGGGATACCAGACCACCTTACCTGTCTCCTGAGAAATCTGTATGCAGGCCAAGAAGCAACAGTTAGAACCGGTCATGGAACAACCGATTGGTTCAAAATAGGGAAAGGAGTACGACAAGGCTGTATACTGTCACCCTGCTTATTTAACCTATATGCAGAGTACATCATGAGAAATGCAAGGCTGGAAGAATCACAAGCCGGAATTAAGATTGCAGGGAGAAGCATCAATAACCTCAGATATGCAGACGATACCACCCTAATGGCAGAAAGTGAAGAAGAACTAAAGAGCCTCTTGATGAGGGTGAAAGAGGAGAGTGCGAAAGCTGGCTTGAAACTCAACATTAAAAAAACTAAGATCATGGCATCTGAACCCATCAATCCCTGGCAAATAGAAGGGGTAGAAATGGAAGCAGTAACAGACTTCATTTATTTGGGCTCCAAGATCACCGCAGACGGAGACTGCAGCCATGAAATTAAAAGACGCTTGCTCCTTGGGAGGAAAGCTATGGCAAACCTAGATAGCATATTAAAAAGCAGAGACGTCACCTTGCCGACAAAGATCCGCATAGTCAAAGCTATGGTTTTTCCAGTAGTAATGTATGGCTGTGAGAGCTGGACCATAAAGAAGGCTGAACGCCGAAGAATTGATGCCTTTGAACTGTGGTGCTGGAGAAGACTCTTAAGAGTCCCCTGGACTGCTAGGAGGTCAAACCAGTCAATCTTAAAGGAAATCAACTCTGATTGCTCATTGGAAGGATTGATAATGAAGCTCAAGCTCAGATACTTTGGTCACCTAATGCGAAGAGAGGACTCTTTGGAAAAGACCCTGATGCTGGGAAAGATGGAAGGCAAAAGGAGAAGAGGACGGCAGAGGATGAGATGGCTAGATAGCATCACTGAAGCAATGAGCATGAAATTGAGCAAACTCAGGGAGGCAGTGAAAGATAGGAAGGCCTGGCGCAATATGGTTCATGGGGTCACGAAGAGTCGGACACGACTTAACGACTAAACAACAACAAATGATAGTGCAAAGACCAGTTATAGGTTTTGGGACAATTGCCCAACTTTTTGAATACACTGTGAATATTACCCTATGATGTGTCATGAATGGATGAGATTGGGTGGGGAATATGATAACAGAGCCCAGAAAAAAGTGACTGGACCATTCAGAGGACCAAAATGAATCCAAAATTGTGGCTGGAGATTTTTGCCTAAAAAATGTCTGTCTGTGTCAGTGAGTGGTTGAAGCATTACTCTATTCATACATACACGTGGGAAAAAAATTAATATAAATGTATAAACATGACTGATTTGATTATTTATAATGCAGAATTAGGAGCATTAATGAAAGTTGCAAGAGCAGATGGAACAGATTTTTTTGGAACTAATGAGAAGATCTTGCCGAAAAATGGAAGTAATGGAAAGAAGTGGAAGAACTGAGTGAAAGAAAGCACAGGAACAGAAAATGTGAATCCTGTATGATCAACTATACAGGTAGTCCTCGCTTATCAATGACTTGTTCAGCCATCATTCAAAGTTACGACGGCTCCGAATAATGAGACAACTGGTCCTCAAAGTTGTGGCTGTTGCAGCATCCCCACAGTCATGTAATTGTGGTTCAGGTGCTTGACCACTAGCACACATTTATGATAGTCACAGCATCCCATGGTTGCATGATCACCGTTTGTGACCTTCACAGCCAGCTTCTAACAAGCAAAGTCAATGGGGAAGCTGGCAAGAAGTTGCAAGTCACGGTCAGGTGAGGTCCTCGCTTAAGGACTCATGTGGTCCTTACTTAACAATGGCAACTGGGACTGACGAACTGCCGTCATAAGTCGGCACGATTGTGTGATTTTTCACTTTATGACTGCATCACTTAGTGGCAGAGTTGACAGTCCCAATTGGGTTGGTAAGTTAGGACTACCTGTAATCTATCAGAAGACAGATTAATCTTCCAATAGAATGAATGGAAAGTATATATAAGGAAGCTACATGAAACAGAACTGAAAAAAAAGTTATAAAGCACAACAGAAGCATGTGGGTTACAGTAATGAGAAGTATGAAAAATAATGCTTGATTGGTAGAATTATGAAGTGAAAGATTTTATGGATTCTGTGGATGAAAAAATGCATATAAGAGAATGCTGCAGAAAAAAAGAGAATGAAAGACTATTGTATAGTTTGGAGAGAAAAAGGTTGCAAATAATGTAGTCAAAGAACAAAGATTAAGGTTAAAATAGGCAGAGAAAATACAGGGCAATTTTATTGCAGGACAATAAAAATTGTCTGGAAGGTTTAAAGGCGTCAGCAGAATGAATAAAATTAAAAATAAAAGTGATTAAATGATTTGGGATGAAACTGAAGCGAGGGAGTGCTAGAACTGTAGGGGTATTATAGTGATATGGCAAAGAATGGAATTAAAATTAGTGCTACATACATAAGTGTCCAACTTAAACATAATGAAAAGGAAGTATTATATGCTGTATAATTTTTGAAAAATGATGAAGCCAGAGTTCTGTTATTTGGGATATGAATGTGTATGGACTTTGTACGCAGATGCATCCTGTATGTTGCTGGCTGAAAACCCAAATGATTTACTGTGAAGGTTAGAAAGTTTGTATGACACAACAAGGAGCCTGGATTTGAACATTTATGTCTGGAAGATCAAAATAGTCTTTGACAGGGACCATGGAGTAAATAATTCCAAGTTATATATATAAATGGTAAAAAATTAGATCAGGTAGTGCATTTGCATACCTTATTAAAACGTTTACTAAAGATGGGAAAATGGATAAATGTGCGGAAGTGGCAAAAAAAAGGCAGTGGGTTATATGTGGCTTGTTGCAAGCAATGAATGTTTGTGGACATGAAAAATGTCCACAAACATCCATCCAATGGACATGACAAAGGATGCGCCTAAGAGTGTGTTTGTTTCTCCTCACAATCCTACTTCTCCTTCCATTTCTCTGGACAGGGCTGCATCTTGTTCCAAGGTTGTAATCTTCAGGCACCCAGCCCCAGGACTCTGAAATCAGCTTCCTCTTTGTGATAGTTTGAGGGCTTTTAAAATGGGTTTTAAGAGCTTTTTAATCTCACTAGTGGGTCATAGCAGAGTCTGTTTATCCCACCTATTCTCATTAGTGCTGGCAGCCTTATTTTACTTTTCACTTCCATCATAACTGACTCTGAATTGTGTACATACATGATACAGGGATGAATTAAAAACAAAATACATAAGGAATGTATATCAAAATATCCCACGTGTCACTAACAACTAGTCCCAATACCAAAGGCACGGTGGAAAAGTTAGGTCTTAATTGTTTTGATTATGTGCCAGCAAGTTAGTGTCAAGTATTAGCAACCACAACGATAGACCTTCTACGATAGACAGGATGACCTGTCCCCAAGCTGGCCTTTCAGGTCTTTCAAAGGTGCACCAATTCCACTCTAATCAAGTCCATCCTCCTTGCTGCCAGTCGTCCTCTTCTTCTCTTTCCTTCCACTTTTCCCAGCATTACAGACATCTCAAGAGACAGGTTTACTAGCTTTTCTAAAGTCAGGAGGATAAAGGCCAGTCTGGTCTCCAGGAGAGTGCTGTTCCAAAGAAGGGGGACAGTAATTTAGGTTTGTACCTTTCTTATATTAATTAATTAATTTTATATATATATATATATATATATATATATATATATATATATACACGCTATTATGAAAATCTTTTTTCCTTTTTATGATATTGTTATAAATCTTGATATATTATATTGTTTCAGTACAATTATACTTGTATAGTATCAATTAAAATTATTAACATTCTATTGTTTAGGTAACTTGGAGTGCTGGAAATAAAGAAAAGAGAAAGAAATATTATATCAATATTTATTACAATTTAGGATATTAATACTACAAGCATAAAATTATATATTTTATATTAATTATCGTTGTATATATGTACTCTGCTCTATTACAGCATTTTACATATGTACAGTTGTGTTTGGACTTGTTTTATTGGTAAGTAGTTACCTTATTGGGTTGGTTTTAAGTTGTGAATTATAAATATCATTTATATTGGATTATTATTTTGTAATTGCCAAGTCTCTCTGCCTTGTTCTGTGTCGTGGTAAAGGAGCATATCAGATAAATATGTTATGATAACAGTTGGAGCAGTGAATAGTTTCTGTACCGCTGACGCCAAAGTCAAATTTCCTGATTCCACTACAATCATATGACAAATTGAAAGTGCCATAGAAGGCTACAATGGCTTGCTGCTACAGTATCAATAACTGATATGGGTCCTGACTGCACATACAGGGAAAAGTACAGTGCCCTACAAAACATACTTTTCTCACACATTATTTTCAGTGTTAGTTAACTGTGTCAACTAGTTCACACACAGACATACACACACACACGTGCAGAGTGATTTTTTTAATTGAAGAAAATAACTAGTATTTGAAATAGAAATAGAAACCACAGCCTGCTGGGATCCAGCAACTATCATAGGATTAAGTTCTGAAGAAAAGCACAATCATAAAAGGAAGTCAAACAGTGCATAAAACTACAGGAACTGGAGAATATTCGTAGCATCTACTGGGCTATTATGCACTAAGAAAATAAAGGCAGAGAGAAATATTCTAATTTATTACAAAATACCGCATAATTGTAGACAATTCATCTGGGCAGATATAAATGTTGCATTAAATAAGCACAAAATAGTTGAGCAAAATATTTGGGCAAAATTGAGCTAGTTATACATTCTGAAATCTTACGAACTGAAGAGGAGGCATGTCAAATTATGTTAAGGTTATTCTTCCCCAACTTCAGTAATGCAGGCCATTGTCATTACATCTGACAAGACAAACCAGCACTTCTACTTGTGTCCCAAATAATAAAATTAATCTCTTTGTTATACTGTTTAAGTGAACAAAAATGAAATTTCAGTTTTCATTTGTTTCCAACTGTGGTCTGGAGGCAAGTGCAAACCATAGTTTTCTGATTTAGATGTACTGCATCTACAACTACAGTCTGCATTAATCAGAACATCAGAGAGGGCAGAAGTAGGGGAGGGACTGGGAAGAAAAGAGGTCATGAAAGGCAAAAGCCTGTATATTAATGAAAAATGTGAGTTTGCCATTGAAAATGAAGAGACACAAGTGCTGAGCTTTAGCGGTCCATGCCTATTAAATTAGGCAGACTTTGATTGTCCACCAGTGAGCCCACCACCAGTTGTAATGTTTTTTTTTTTTAATTTTCAGTTTATTTTTATTTTAATGTGTTTCTGTTTGCAATTCTGGTCAGTAACCATAATAAAAGTTCTATTCTAGCCAGTTCATGCCCATTTTTGGTTTAAAAAAAATCATACCAATTATGTCATATTCTTATTTCTAAAATGTATCTGCTGAAGATCCTTTATTCACTACTTCTGACAGAAGGAAAGCCAGTGCTGATTTTTTGAATGTCAGATCTCTTATATCATTTCTTTCAGATTTTAGCATTTAGAGAATATATTTCAGAACATGCTATAGTTAAAAGGGATGGAGTTACTAATGGAGCTATCAACTAAACAGACACTAAAAAGGGACAGATAAATGATCTGCACAAGCTTTCAAGTGCTTCTCTTGCTTCATAAATACATTTCTAATACCCAATCTAATACCCTTTTATATATTGTTTTTCTTTCAAGAATGAACACAGGAAGCATTTTATCTAGGTACACAAGCTGACTGTCAGAAGTAGTAATGAAAATTGTCAAAAACTGTATTCAGTGTTTCTCTTAATTCAACCAACACACAAATATCTGCTGGCCTGTCAAGTTTAAAACAAGTTAGGAGTGTCTGGCAGCTGTCCATCTGCATGATCAGCAACAGAGATAATCCAGTGGAATTACAGTTATTAAACAGGGAACCGAGAGCCTTCGTTTTTCCTTTTCAGAGCAGAAAACTAAGCTAAGGACTCCCACTTTCCATTATTAGAACTTAGTTCCAATATAAGGTCATCTGCAAGTTGTCTTCCTCAATTTTACTTAATAATTAAAAGATCCAATAAAAAAGAAGCATTAAAATTTTTACAGTAGTGTTTCAGGAGCCTTCCAATATTTTTGTTGCTTGTGGGCAACAAATGACACAATAATGTATGTATTAGTCGAGTTTAAAATATATCTGTGACAATTTTATGCTTTAATTTTATGAATTATGCAAATTGTGAGATCTTATTTTGATCTATTAGATGACACATATATACCACATGCCTTTTGTACAAGTTACTGTTTCTAAAACAAAAATAGTTCTTTACAGATGCCAGCGTCCATCACATAATGTGTGATGGATAGAATGCGATACAAATGGCCTTCCTTATTCACATGGATTCCATAGCAGCCTAACAACAAGACTGCAAATAATATAACCATGAAAAAATATATTGTATCAAGTTGCAAAAGCTCATCCATCATTTTGCACATGGATAAAATACATGAATATCTATCCCAAACCAATGATGGATAAATTAAACTCTTTATCATAGATAATAGGTCTGATCTGCATTTTCCAAACAAAGATACTTAAAATTGTGAATAATGAAACCATAGATAACAGAACCCACCTGTACAAATAAGGAATAAATAGTTTATATCTAAACAGTTCATCATAGGGCTAATACCCTGTGAACTTTATTTTCATATTCACTCTCACAAATACAGTAGCACATTTGGAATTATGGGATCATGCCAGTTTTAGCCATGACCTTTGCACATACAGAAGAAGAAGAGAAAAGACTCCACGTTTAGAGCCTGTATGGGACACTAAAAATTCTGTATAGTTCCTATGTGATGCTCTTTCTCAATTTCATTTTAAGTCAGTGATTAAGGATGGGGTCAGCCAATGGGAATCTTCTCCCTATCTTAACCAAATGCACAGGAAATAATGAGGAAATGAGGTCCTAAACATACCAATTTACATTCGATGTGCATAGATCGTGTTTCACTCCTGCAAAAGAAACTATGTGGAGGAAGCCATTTCAAAAGAGTCATTGGAATGGAACTTTCCAATAGACTCTGCCCTGAATCTCTATTTTGGAACATTCAAATCCTAGTAAATATTTAAAACACTGTGGAACAGTCACCTTTTTATCACATCCAGTGCATCTTAAAAAATCCTCATCTGTTATGTCTTACCAACAGCTGTGGCAGTCTGCTTTGTATTTTAGATCAATGCTGATTCCCACACTGATTACAGTATTTGCTCTTAAATCTGGACAATGGAAACAACCAATGCTAGTTGACTTTGTACTTAGAAGTGACCTCATCTTCAGATGAAACTAACTTGTGCAAGGCGAGGAAGTGAGACCAAGTTTAACTTCTGCTGAAACAGAAGCTCCCTGTTCTGGTGCACCTTGTTCTTTTAATATTTTGAATGGATTGCCAAAAAAGTGAGGGGGGGGCAGGGCAGGAGGAATAGGACTGGTTAGTGCTTAGATGAAAAATTTCCAGGGAAAAACTAAAGCTGAAGGCTAGAGTGATGAGCCAAAAGAAGGAGAAAACGTCTCAGAAGAAAGCAATGACAAGCCACTGTTGTCTTGCTGCCAAGGAATATGGCAGGAGAAATGCATCTATTAAGTCGTAGGGAGTTGAGCTCAACTTGAAGCATAACAGCCGTGATAAATGCGAGCACCAGTAATGAGTCATGACTGAAAATGAATCTTGGACAACAGAAATGCGAAATTAACTGTTCAGTGTCCAGATGCCAAGAATACATAGTCACATGAAGCTCAGTAGTTTTCAGATTTGTCATTTATGCTCCAATTTGTTCATCTTCTCCCCCCTCCCAACTGCTTGTAAATTCCTTTGGATTTCAGCAAATTACTGTTGTTTACATAATTCTAAAATATAATATATATTTGGATGTTAGTACTCATTCATTGTAAAGTATAAATTTTCTTTTGTTTTCTCTTTATTAAATTCACCTTAAATATATTTGCAGGACTATAGAAATGTTTCAGGAATTCCACTGTGGATTTTTATTTTAGAAGCATATATGCAAATTAAAGAAGAAATTCCATTTAGTATAACTTTGCATGTATTTTGCATAAAATAATGGACATTGGACTAAGTTTTAATGAAGTACAGGGTTTTATACATTACAAATATATTTCACTCATAATGAAATGTGCAGTTTAAACAATTATATACTATAAGGATATGCAACTAAAGCGAAAAACAAATTCACTGGAAGAATCAGGAGTACAGAAGAATAAATGTCTAGAGGGTAAAAATGTGCTTTAAAAATAGATCATTTTAAAAATACAAACAAACAGTAGTGGCCAGCAAATGAAAATGTATATGACTACAACATGATTCCACTCCCCATCTGGAGTGGAATTTTAGTTAGATTACAGTTGCAAGTTTAAAATGAAAATATCCCAAGAAAACAATGCAACCCAAACTATTTTTAACAATATAACTTTATAGAAATTATTATAATCTTTCATCTTTGAAACACCCAGCAATCAATGAACCTTGCTCATAGATAAAGGATATTTAAAAAGTACTGTTATTCTGTAGGTATTAAATACTCATATGAAATATTAGCTACACTTTTTGAAGCTTCAGTCACAGTCTTGATTTATGGCAAAACTATTTTACCTAGTTTTTATATAGTGTAAAAGCAATATGTAAGTATCACTATGATAATCATATTCTCCAGATACTGCCTGTGCCCAATTCATAGTTTATGCTAAATGCCATTTTAAAGGAGCATCCTTTAAAATATTGATTGTGCCACTAAAAAGTACTAAAAACTGCGTATTTTGAACTATTTTCAGTTTTCCAAAAGGTTCTGCACAAATAGAATTCCATTTAACAATGGGCACCTAAATATTGTAAACAGGTCCAGATGTGCTTTTATATGACTGTCCCCAAATTGCATTTTGCCTTCTTTAAGGCAAGAAACAATTCTTGTCCTATTGGCTGGTCATATTAATGGCATCCTGAGTGCTAATTATTTTTGCTCATGAAGGAAAATGTTGCTGCATATTGGATCCAAGTCTTTTTTTTGTTTGTGAAATACAGACTTGTTACTCCTTCATTAGCCTGGTATACTAGAAGAACATTTGTTTGGTAATTTTTAAAAAAAAATTATTACAGCCACAAAAGTATAATAAAGTCTATCATTAAAGTTTTGGTAGCAATTACAACAATGTACAAGTTGTTACTACCTACAGCTGGGCAAATCCTTCTATTGTTTTATTTTGTGTTTAGACAAACACACACTCATATGTATGCTTTTTAATGGTTTTATTCAAATTTTATCCCTTTACTATTTTGGTTTTCTATTGCTAATATATCTATATACAAACAGAAATATATACCTATACGCTATATGTCTGATTTTTACCTAACTTCAGTAATCTTTTCTGTACTGATAAATTATCTTGTTTTGTTAATTTGGGGCTGTGATCACAGTAAAGCTACAGAAATACTAGATTCACTTTTTTACTGATCAATGAACTATATGATCATACAAGTCAAGCGTTGTACATGACTTGTACATATTAGTCATGCATTGTTATGTATTACACAGGTCTTACATGTACCAGCATTTATGGTTTATAAAGAGTCATACAGGGCAAGATTGGCATTAATGTGGGCATTCAACAGTATAATCATTGAACACATAGTCCTAGTTCAGGGTTTAAGATATACCAGGTTTTACACTGGCGGTCAACATTCAGAAGACAGAAAGCAGCAAGACTGCCATCAGCTCAAGGCAAACAGCAGGGTTTTTAAACAGGCAAAACCTGGTATCAAAGCACAGATAGTGATTATGTGGTATCGGGCTAATGTTGGCTCTTAGTGACCATAGAGATTTTTTCCAGGAGGGTCTGTCCCCAAACTGGTTTTTCAGGCTTCCAACAGTGACTCACTGCTGCTGTAATTGAATCCAAATTGAATTGTTGGTTGTCCTCTTATTCTCTTTTGTTCCATTTTTTTTCAGTACAGTATTATAGACTTCTCCAGAAAGCTAGGTCTTTGCATAATATGCTTGAAGTATGATAATTTGAGCCTGAGTAAGAACTCTGGGTTGATTTATTCAATGATCCATTTGTTTGTTTTCTTGGCTACCCATGGTATTCCTAGGAATTTTTTTCCAACACCAAAGTTCAAAAGCATCAATATTCTTTCTATTCTCCTTCTTCAAAGTCTAACCTTCACTTCCATAGAGTGTCACAATCAAAACCATTGCCTGCACCAATTGGATCTTTGTAGATATAAACACATCCCAGTATCTGGTTTCTTTAATGTTGATAGTTTATCCTAAAAGGCAGAAACTATCCACATCTTCAATATGTTAATTGTCAATTCTAAGGCTGGTTGCTGAACCTGTTGTCATTAGTTTGGTCTTTTTTATATTTAATGTTAGTCCCATTTTTTCACTGTGCTCCTGGACTTTCATTATTATAGTCTCCAGATCTTCAGCATTTTTAGCTTTTAGTATCATCAGTATAGCACAGTTGATGTTGATGTTTCTTCCTCCAATTTTAAAACCACACTTACCTTCTTCCAAAGCAGCTTTCCTCAATATATAACATACAGGTTGACTAAATAAGGAGGAAGTATACAATCTTGTCTTACTCCTTTGCCAACCTGGAGCCAGTCTGTTTCACCACGTTCTGTCCATGTGGCTCTCTGACCTGTGTATAGATGTTGCAGGAGGACAGCTTGATATATTCAACACAGCTGGCCTTTTTACAAGCAGGGAAGCAGATATTGACTTCTTTTTGGTATTCTTTGGCTTTCTCAATTATCCAGCATGGATCAGCATTAATATCTTGAATTCCTCAGCCTTTTCTAAAGCCATCTTGACCATCTGGCATTTCCCTTTCTATGCAGAACTCCAAACTGCATTGGGTGATCCTAAGCATTGTTTGGCTAGCATATGAAATTAAGGAAATTACAACAGTTAGCACGTTCTATTAAGTCTTGTTTCTTTGATACTGGTATTTATTTGTTTGTTTGTTTGTTTGTTTGTTTGTTGTTATTTGTTTGTTTGTTTGTTTGTCAAATTTGTCACCGCCCATCTTGCTGAAATGACTCTGGGCAGTTTACAAAACAGTTAAAATCAATTAAAATTACAAGTTTAACGGTAACCTATGTATGGAGAATATAGTGTCATTCTCCAGATTTGCTGGTAAAATTTGGTTAGAAACTTTACTGATTCTTCTTTTGTTACTTGCCATATTTCTGTAAATATTCCATCAATTCCTGTAGCCTTCTGATTTGGTAATGATCAGTGTATTTCTTCATCTTTTAGTAATAGAGGTAAATAAGGAATATATTCTAAGGTATTTTGTATGTTGATAACTCTACTGTACAGAATTTCAGTATGGGTAATCCCTAGTTTAAGAACAAGTTCTGTTCCCAAGGTCTGTCCTTAAGTCGAATTTGTATATAAACTGGAACAGCATCCTTTAGCATACCAATTTGAGACTGGCATCTCCTTCTGAGTTTAGAGAACTTTTGGAGACTTACTCTCCTTGAGAACAGCGGATACGTGCTCAAAATCATAGCATAAAAACTGGCTACTTTTCTTCTTCAGCTTTAGCTTAACTTGGAACTGCACATGAGCAACTGGTGATCTGTTCCACAGTTGGACCCATGCTGTTATGACTAAGCTCCTCCATCTCCTTCTGCCAATAATATAGTCAATTTGATTTCTTTGTAATCCATCTGGTGATGTCCATGTACTGTATATACGCATTGTTTTGATTGTGTGAAGTCTGTGTTAGCAATGAAGCTAAGTTAGCATTGGATTAGCATGATAAATTATTGTCCTGCTTCATTTCAGTTTCAAAGCCATATAGCCCAACTACATTTTTCTCTTTAACGTTTCCAACTTTGGCATTCCAGTCGCCAACTATAAGCAACAGATGTTGCTTGTATATTCTGTCAACTTCAAATTGAATTTGAACATAAAATTCATTAACCACTTCTTCCACATCAGTCATTGGAACATACATTTGGATAATTGTCATGTTAAAGGGTTGTCTACAAAATCTAATTGATATTCAGTCACTGATAGCATTGTAGCCAAGTACTTGATATACGCTCCTTAACTATGAAAGCAACACCAATCCTTCTTTGTCCTGATCAACACAACTAACATCTAACTGCTTTTGGGTGGTTATTTTGATGCTGAAAGGTCTATGGTTCCATCTGATCACAGCTGGCATGCTAACTGCAGAATCTATTTTGAGCAGATTCTCCAGAGGTGCTTTTCCAGGCAATCTGGTACTCCTCTGCCTCTCTACTGTTTGGTTCTCAACATGTTGCTATTGGTACTCTGAGTGGTTCAGAAATTCAGTTTCGGTATTTAGTTCATAATCCATGGGTTCAGAATTAGGAGCTGTGGAGGCTGGCTCTGCTAGGGCTATGACTCACCAGAACTAAACCCATAATGGTTCATTTGAGCCTCTATGTTTCACTGGATGACGAGCCATTCACGAAGGCTATGACACAATAACACTTGAAATTTGTCTACTTGCACAAAAAAGCAAATCAATTTGGCTTTTCTAAAATTAGAAATCCTAGTACCTTCCAGATGTACTAAGACTAGAATTCCCAGTCAGGCTTTGGCCCAAGTTGGGAAATATGGGAGTTGTAGTACACATTTGGAGAGTACCAAGCTGAGAAAATAAGAAATACAATATTTAAGAAGTCAAAAACAGAAACAGAGGTCTGAAGAAGCTGTATAATACAGGTAGTCCTTGACTTACGACCATTCATTTAGCGACAGTTACAATGGCACTGAAAAAAGTGACTTACAACTGGTCCTCGTGCTTATGACCACCACAGTGTCCTTGTGGTCACTCAATCAAAATTCAAGCACTTGGCAAACTGGCATGTATTTATGACGATTGTAGCATCCTGGGGTCAAATAATCACCATTCCAGCCAGCTTCTGACAAGCAAAATCAATGGGGAATGTGATTCATTTAACAGCCACATAATTTGCTTAATGATTCACTTAACGACCATGGTGATTCACTTAACAACCTCTGCAAAAAATATGGTGAGATCAGGTATGGTCATGTGATACCTCCCCTAACAACCGCACCATTTAATGATGAATTTTCTGGTCCCTATTGTGGTCATAAGTTGAGGACTAGCTGTACAGGACAAAAAGAAACAAACATGCTTTCCAAGAAGTAGGATGATTTATTAAGGGAAGTATGAAAATGCAAAGTTGAGCAAAAAGTAGAGATGTTAGGTGGTGGAAATCTGTAAAAAGGAAAGCAAGATATACCTCATTGTGAGAGGCCTATAGCTAAAAGGATAGAACTGCATTTTTAATATAATTTAACTGCCTCTTCCCAATTACATCTATCCGTCCCATCAGGTCCAGCAGGAGGGCTATGTAGCAGGTCCCATCTGCTGAAGAGTTCCAACAGGACCCAAAAAATGTCTTTTCGGTGGTGGCTCCTGCCATCTGGAATATCATTCCCAGAGGTGAGGTTAGTCCCATTCCTGCAACCTTGGGGATCCTACGGGGAACTTGAGAGATGGTTGTATTGTACCTAGATGGTTGTTATTCTCCCGCAATCTTGCTTTTTATTTATGTTTATTGTTTTAATGGTCTTAATTATTGTGATATTGTTTTAATTGTTGTTGGTTGTACACCACCCAGAGTTACGTTCAGTGAGGTGGGCAGCCATATAAATTTGCTAAATAAAGAATCTGGGCTTCAGCCATTGAGAATTTTCTATCTTTTCAATTCCCATGCACATCCAGCCTACCCCACTTGCACTGGTAAACCACTGAGTCCTGTTTACTATGAATCAACCTTTAAGCATATTATCAGGACAATTTTGGCTGCTTTATAAAAGTTACTAATCAATAGTTATATATGCCTTCACTTTCTTTTGCCATCCATTGTGAAATAGCACAAATAGCAGCATCTTACTATCTCCCCTAAAATATAATAAAAAGTAAAATTTAATAAAAATATAATCTAATAAAAAGTGGAGACGTCATCAAGTTAAGTTCGGCTCCTGCTAACTGCATCCATGCAATTTTCTTGGCAATGCTATGAACGTCATTTGCTATTACATTCCTTGGGATGTTTTTCAACTTCTGAATTTGGTCAATAACTCTAGAATTTCTAGAGGCTCCCCCATCCAAGTTCACTAATTTGGAAGCTAGATTTTCAAAGCAACCAGAACTGGGATGATTTGAGAGTTGTGTCACTTTATTTTAAAGGTAATAACTCAAGGGTTATCATTACCATGATACTTTTTACAAAATTAGCTTTTTTCATTTTTTAAGAAATTTCAAAATTAAACATTTCATAAAGCCCTTGCAATACTTTCCATGCTCAGAGATACGTCTATTAATATGCAATCAGATCTACATGTACAAAAGATGTGTGAGGCATTTTCCAATATAAAATGTTTACTTAAAAGAATATGTTGTTGCCAATGATGTTTCTTTAAAATAGGAATATGCTGATGGATAGATATACTCTGCCTTTCTGCTCCATTACTGCCTGCTGCACAATATCACCCAGTTTAGAAAAATCACAGTGCAGACTGAAGGCATTGCAACCATGACTAGCTGTGGGCTATTTGGTATGACTTAACAACCTACTGCCTGAGTCAACATTTTCAGAACAGGTTTTCTACAGAAGTTTAAAGAAAAAAAATAGCAGTGAATTCAAATAAAATTGTTTTATCTTTAAAAAACAATTTAAAAAAGCCTGTGTGTCTTCAGTATTTACATTTAACAAAAAAGAGGCATAACAAAATAATATACTGCACTGTGGAACACATGTTTAAAAAATCTTTATTAACAAAGATACAATATCATGGGTAATAATCTAACTCTAGGAATTGTTTGAAGGTATTTTAGCAATGGGTTCGAGGCAGAGAGCCTTTTCTGCTGTAGCGCCCGCCCTATGGAACATCCTGCCTCCTGAGGTCCGGTGTGCCCCCTCCCTCATGGCCTTCAGGAAAGGTATTAAATCCTGGCTCTGCCAGAAGGCCTGGGGGCCAGAGGGGGGCCCGCACCTGTGGAGATGGCTGGTGGGATGATGGGTTGTCTCCCCCCCCCAGCATCTTACAGGTTTTTTAGGGCCATAAACCAGAGGAGGTTTTTTAGGGTTTTTTAGTATGTTTTTAATTATTTATAGTTTTTAGCCATCTCGGTGAGAGCTGTGTTTTTATTGTGAGCCGCCCAGAGTCACCCGTTGGGGGAGATGGGCGGCATACAAGTTGAATAAATAAATAAATGAATGAATGAATGAAAAGGAATTATTCTCTTGATAAACAACTCCCTAAGACTCTGCTGAACAGTTCAGCCACAAATACTGACTTGAGGTTGATGCATATTTTGCTTTTTATTTTCTGCCAGATTCTGAAAAACTAGGAAAATTAAACGTCAAATTACAAAAAAAAAATTAGATTTTTTTATCCCACCTTTATTATTTTTATAAATAACTCAAGGCAGAAAACATATTTAATACTCCTTCCTTCTCCTATTTTCATACAACAACAACCCTGTGGGGCGGGTTGGGCTGAGAGAAAGTGACTGGCCCAAAGTCACCCAGCCACCTTTCATGCCTACGGTGGGACTAGAACTCACAGTCTCCTGCTTTCTAGCCACTAGACCAAACTGGCTATACCAAACTGGCCATACCTTCCCAAACCCCGGACACTGGACATCTATGCATCTCACTTTCCAATCCTGTAGCAATGTAACTTCCAAAATATGTAGCCTATTTCTAAATCTTGGGTTTTTAAAAAGTTGTACAAAGTCATATATGGAGTCCTTGGTGCTCTCTGAGCTCAATTGTTTGCTTGCAGACATTTAATTACCCAGCTAGGTAACCTCATCAGTGCTAGTGAGTGTTGGGTTGCTCCCTGTTTATATACAGTAGCTTGCCCTGCCAGTGTTGGTGGGGGTGTGGTTTTCTCCTTGGTAGTTCCTGAATTAGGGTATTGTTTTCGACTTGTCTGGTGTTAATCCCTGCTTATCCGGGTGTTGGCTGCTGGAGGGGATGTGTTCTGGTCCTTTGTTTCCTTCTTAGCTTTTTGTTGTCTCTTCTGAATGGTGGGTAAATATGGTTTATTTCTATGTATCTATTCATGGCTGATTTGTCTGAATGTCAAGCTTCCAGGAATTCCCTAGCGTTTGTGGATTTGGCTCGGTCTAGGATGCTTTTATAAGTTATATATCTTATAGGTATATACTTTACAATATACCTTGGAGAATAGGGAGAGGTACACATAAGGAATGCAATACAGTATTTACGTCAGCTTCTCCTAATCTGCTGCTTTCCCAATTCTTTACCATTGTAAGGCAGACATATGAGTCACTTTTACAGTGTAAGACAAAAAACAGGGGAGAGAATATTTTTAGCTGCAGGTGACAACAATCTAATGGCAGGCACCCTGAACTATAACAACTAACGTGCTTAAAGTATATTCCCAGATATTTTTATTTTTCTACTAACTCACCAAAATAAAAGTTTGTCACCAATTTCTTTTGATTTCTCTCCCTGAAGGGTTTTCACTGTTATTATCAGTTAGCTGCTTGCTGCCTTGATGACTCACCAACAGTTCAATTCAAGTTCTGTGAATGCTTGATTAAATCCCTGTCTCACTTGTATTAACATTTCAAAACTTTAGAGGAATTTAGTATGTTACATTCTAGCTCTGTGTGGTAGAAGTTGGCTTTTTAGAAATGGCTTATTTTAGTTACTACTTATGCCCTTTTACTGAAGATTACAGACACCATTTGCATGCTATTAATAAATCTAATTGCTTCCTGCCTTTGGACATAAATTTGTAATACATATTTGATATTTTTAGTCATAAGAAACTTCACATGCTATGTGTTTTCATATTGCTGCTGTTCATTTACAAGTGTCTAAGTAATGTTATACCAGGACTCCAGAGAAATATATCAGAAGCATTTCTATATGAGTGCCTTTGCTAAAAGACAGATGTTAATAGGTCAGAAGATAAAACTGATAGTTGCAATCCTCCAGAAGTATCTGGAATTGCAGGAATTCCAATGGCCACAATTCCACACCTAAGAATGGAACCTAAGCAACCTAAGAATGCTTCCAATCACATGGAGGAGGCAGCTATTTCATATTCTCCAAAGTCTGACTGTTAAAATCTTATAGTTCCCTTTTTTATTTTGTTAAGAATACAATAATCCCAGTATTGGATGGAAAGGCACACCTTCTACTATATGCAGGTTCTTTTACACGTCAGCATGTTACCAGCTCAGAAGACAAAAATCAAGAACCACTGCAATAACCCAAAGTATTTCTTGTAGGCAACTTAGCAGAATTATATATACCGAATGGAATCAAGCACTATGTCAGCCCCTGTACCAGAGGCATCATCAGGGATGTCTAGAGAGGCAAATGACTAAACCAGAAACATGCTGTTGCAATAAAAGTTCTGTCTCTTTTATAAGCACATCATGTTATTTCATGTAGAAATGAAAGGCGCAGAAATTGCAGTAGATGGCATGATGCTGCTTCTATCTTTTTGACTAAAGTATCATATCCTGTCATATATGGTATTCATAAAATATGTGGGAAGGGTCTTAAATGCAGAACAAAGTGTGCTAGACTCAGGTTCCAGAATTCATATCAGTTCTGCTGCACATGGGATGTTATTTTCTTTTGATTGATTTGACCCTGAGTAAATAGAATCCTGAGTAAAATAAATAACTACATCAATAAATATGTAATAAATATGTTTGATTGCTCTCATATGTAAAAACCTACATGCAGTTCATAAAGCAACTGATCAGGAAGAAGTTTATATTAACTTTTTCTCCCTGGTATGCAATTATACACACATCCTTGCCCCTTACCAAAAAAAGAAAAGGAAAGGAAAAGGAAAAGGAAAAGGCAAGGGCTAACCCTCTAGGATCCAGCTTGATACAATATAATCCTTTCAATCATGATATTTTGCATAATGGCTGCAAAATGAATATTCATTTTGAAACTATCACTGTGACATTCAGATAATTATTTAAAAGAATAGAGATAGTAGCATGTAATCCTAAAAAAGGAAAAGAAAATATCCTATCCTTTCAATAACTAGCATACAGACTTCTAAATATGTGAATGAAATAGAATGATCAAGTAAAAGAAATGTTTCTCATATGCAGATTCTTTTATTCACAACAATAAAATAAACTACTTTACAGATGTGGTTCATCATGCCTGTACAGTGGAACCACTGTATTTATTCTAATGGACAATTCTTATTCATAGTAAATATTTTAATGTTTGAAAAATAAGTAGGGAAGGAAACACAGCTTGGAGAAATTTAAACTTCAACGGAAATTGAAGTTAACTGTCTAAAAATAATACAATGGGAACTACCAGAAGGTTTTTCAATTTAAAATTTCCTGCTAAATAAAATAGAGAAATGATGACCTATGAAGTTTTAAACCATGTCATACATCCTGTAAGTTTAAAGGAGAAAAAGAACAATAAGCCAGTGAGTCACAGAGTATGAAATTGCAGAATAACAGATGTAGCAGTAGTCAGAAGAAGCAAAAGCTCTTAAAAACTAAACTGATATTTCCTCCAGACAACAGTTCATTGCCAAATATTTAATTTTTTAAAAAAAATAGGAGAACATAGAGCCTTGTCTTGTGGCATTAATGTACAATGCAATCCTATAACATAAAAGCCCTAAATTAGGGTTAAGGTTAGTCCTAAGGCGAGCAACAAACCCTATGTGTACTGAAAGGATTAAAAAGATGACCATCGAGAGAACGGTCTGTTATCCATTCACTTAGAAAGGGGAGGGTGGACTCAGAGCTTAAACCTGGGAGCACAGTCTTATGTAAAAGCTTTCACTTCTTTATACTACACAGTGCAAAACACCTATTTGTATATACTGTAGCTGTATTCTTTCTGCAATAAAGAATCGAATCTAACTAGTTGTGACTTGAAAGCCTGCAAGTTAATCATTTCCTGAAGAAGGGGTTAAGTATCTCAAAAGCTGAGATTTACCGACAACATTGGTGTAATGGCTGCCAGATATAAACCCAAACCCACTGCAGTGGCAACATACGCAATCCAACAGATGTTGACAGCACCAGGTTGACAAGAGCTACAGTAGAGGAAGACTGCAAGAGGAGATGACAGACATCCAATAGGGCTGGGACTTTTTGTCAGGCCAAGCAAGTAAGGCTATTTATTTATTTATCTATTTATTTATAAAATAAATGTATATAGCTGCCTTTTTACCACGGAACTCTGGTAGTCAAAACAAATGATTACCAACATAAGCAGTAATGAGATCTCATGACAAACACTCTTTACTGAAACTTTGTGTAAACCTCCGTATACGTACATACATGCATGACATGCCTTTATGTATGAACTTTGTTTTCCTTTTCTTTGTTTAAATAAAGAAAGGCAGAAAGAAAAAAAACCGCATAGCCTATAGCAGGGTTTCTCAACCATGGCAATTTTAAGACGTGTGGACTTCAACTCCCAGAATTCCCCAGCCAGCATTGAAGTTGTAGTCCACACGTCTTAAAGTTGCCAAGGTTGAGAAATCCTATAAGAATATTTTTACATAAAAATAAACTCACCTCTCTGACAAACAGCATTACTGGCCAGTTCTTATTTTTATTAAGATAGGACTGAGGCTGCATCTTCCACATTTGCTCAGGACTAGGTTTTCTGGATGTGTGTCTCATAACTGTATGTGGTGAAATTTTATTACAGCAGCCTAATACTGAGACAGGTGGGATGGGGCAAGTGAGAAGATGCTGTCACTCATAGGATAGCTGCTCCAGTAAAATGAGTAAGACTCCCAACTGTATTCTTGGGAATAGAATAACCAATTTAAGGAAGAGAAAATAATGTTTTAATAAAATAAAATAATATTTTAATAAAGCAAAATAATCTCTTAATAAAAGACAATTAACATTAAAGTAAGATGAATCACTGTGGAGAAAGATTGTTTAAGAAGCAGACTTATTCTTGCAGGAATATTTATGTTCAAGAAGATATAATGAATTAAGAGGATTTCAAGTTAAATCCCTGTTTTGTTTTAGAGCTCTTCTGGAAAAGTTTCTATCAGAATAAAATATTTCACAGGGTTGCCTATTGCTTACTTTAAACATCTTAGGGGAAAGATGGAAATGAGAGAAATACAAAAAATATATTTGATAAAGAGTGAAGTAATGTAAATACTGAGAAATGGAATTAGATGGTGAACGATTTCTGATTTGTCTAAGGCAATCTTCCTCAACATGCTCCCCAAATATACTGAACTACAATTCCCATTATCCTTGACCAGGACATACTTGCTCTGGATGACAGTTTAAGATGCCTGGAATGCATAGCTGAAGAAGAATCAACTAAAAATATGTTTGCAAATAACATAAACTACAGATCAATGGAAAATTGTCTCTTACAAATCTTTAAAACCCCTAAACTAACAGGACAATAGCAATGCAAACTGCAGTAGCTGTATTATATTATACTCTGTTGAAATCCTCTAGGAATCACATTGCATCCATTAGCAATTGCTGAATTAAGCTTTTAACAGCCACAGTAGCCACATCCATTCATGCTGCTGACCTCTGCTTTTCTGAATGAATTAAGAGGAGGCAAATAATGTGGCTTCCACAAGGCTTCCCTTCCCTTCCAGCACAGGAAATCCTGTGTGGTTAGACACAATATACATCATGCATGGAGATTTAATTCTATTTCCCTTGAAATGCCAACATTATCAGTACATCACAGGAAATTATTTCTTATTTTCAGTAGTTGCAGGACAGAGTTTCTTTGGATTCAAGGTCAGCATGAATGCATCATTGCTTCCTTATCACTGCAAAGCAGCTGTATGGAGTTGCGAGACACAGTGCAGTTTCATGTTGCTGAATACCTCTTTTCATACAGCCAAAGCACATTTAGAGGAATTGGGGGGGCGGTGTTTTGTACCCTGTATTTTCATTCAAATCTTCATGTCCTAAAGCATTTCTAAAATAAATAACTATTGGGTAAGCAGAAGACAAACTGAATCTAAAACTTTTCTTCAGTGATATTCAGGCAGGAATAAGAAGATAGGGACTTGAAAAACAGGAAGTACAGTGCAAATGGGGAGTTATCACCATGAATTCCTGCTCTCTCTATTGTCTGGAGGTACACAGAAGTTGAACCTTTCCAGGTGCAGGGACTCCCCTCCTCAAACTGGGTTGGAGGTACAAAGTCAGACCTTCCACATCTTAATTACAAAAATAAAGGAGTACTTTATCTTGTTGATGCAGAGGATTAGAGGAAAGGAATAGCAAAACTATTTCCTGGGCTTTACAAAAAACTTAGTGGATTTCGGTCAGGGAAAGAAAAAACATTTTGAAGGAGGGCAGTGCTGGGCTTCATGGTCTAAACAACAGATTTCCTGACATTTCACTGGTGACTGTGGCTGGTGTCTTCAGAGGCAAGGTGGTCTCTTGAAGCTCAACACTGCCCAACAGATACTGGCTGTGAAAGTCTACACCAGTACAGTGGTACCTTGGTTCACAAACTTAATTCGTTCCGCGACTCAGGTCGCGAACCGAATTGGTCGTGAACCGAATCAAATTTTCCCATAAGGTTCAATGTAAATACGGTTAATCCGTTCTGACCCCTACGAATTTGGTCACCAACCGATTTTTGATCGCGTCCTGAATCAAATTTCCCTATAAGGTTCAATGTAATTACGGTTAATCCGTTCTGAACCATATGTTGTTTTTTTTAAACCGCAAAAATATGACACAAAGTACAGTACGAAGAGAGAGAAAGCTAACCTTGCTCGACACGACTCCCGGCGTGGAGGACAGGAAGGCAGGTGGGGAGGCGGTTACTGCTTGGAGGGAGAGTCCCCCTCCCTACAGGAAGCCGCGACCACGTGTCACAGGAGGGAAAATGGCTGCGGATCCTGTTCGTAACCCGAAGCGGAGTTCGCTAATAGAGGCAAAAGTTTGCGACCGGAGCTGTTCGTGAACCGAATTGTTCGTGAACAGAAGCGTTCATGAACCGAGGTACCACTGTATATTATGAAGGAGCTCTGAATTCAGAACACTGCAATTGTATAGGGTAACTAGCCAGATGGATTACAGAGATCAACAGCAGATCTCATTTAGTCCATGATCATCTGCTGTTCCATCAATTAACAGATATTCATGGTTTGATTTTTCATGTGTGAATGAACTACCACAGAGCAAAAACAATCTCTCACAACTTGTTAGTTTTGACATTATATAATATCATTTAAAGAAGGGAGATCCAAGATATGAGAGATTAAAAAGTGAACAGAAGGGCAAGAGATATTGTGATCATGGCTATTGATTCTATGTAGGTAAGTATCAAGTCAAGCAGAATTATTTTTATTTATTTAATTTGAGTTGTTTCTGATACTTTGTGTTCTTTTTTCCCTTTTCTTCATTCAATATACATTAGCATGGCAACTATTACTACAAAACTGTTTGGAAGTTCCAGTGCTGGCCGAATGTTATTCATGCTTGAGAGGAAAACATGCAAACATGGTTATTTCTAGCAGCTTCAAGCAAGTGGTTGAAGAACTTTGCTCTACTGCAAAATTCTTAGCTGTATTATTGGCCAACCAGCTTGTATACAAGCAGTTGTCCTGAAGCAAAGAGTTGCCCTGAAGCATGTATTCCTGCGCCCTTCTTTAGCTTGACTATAGGAGTAAATATCTACAAGGAGCCTTCTACAATGCACAACTTGCTCACCAGGCAGCCTACTTATAAAAAAGTATTTTTAGCATTACAGACATAAGCTTTCCTTTTGATATGTCAGCATATCAGGAGCATGTTTCATACCTTATCATGGCTTAGTAAGGAAGAATAAGAAGGTGACCTTAACACAATAAAAAACAAAATCCTCCTCTCCCTTTAAATGTTGAGAAAATATTCTTAACAATATTGCTGATGTGGTGGACAGAGATAAACTGTCAGAAAAGAAAGAATATCCTTTGAACTGTAAGGTAGTCCAGGGAATTCTAAACTTTGCTTAGTTCTAGAATGTTTCTAATGAACAGAGACAGAGAATGATGATGCAAAGAGTTAAATAAAAGAGAAGCAGCCGCGCTTTTCAGTTGAATCAGCTCATGTATTCAGCACAGAACAATAAATTATGATTAATCAAGGGATAACAAGTGATCTGTTGTGCAAGCATCTGTGAATGAGCCTGTTCAGGGTCAGCCCATATAAATTCTGTCAATACATAACTTCACTGATTTATATATGTTAATTGTAGTTACAGAAATTTAAAATATTTTGTTCTTGTTCTATTTCAAGTATTTCTTAATACTGTATCTGTCTTGAACCTATAATAGAAAGAGGGATGCCATGTACAAGGATGCCTTGAGTTTTTGAAGAAATAAATTAAGAAGTAAACTTAGTAATTGTGAGCAAAGACCCTAACAATTTTAAGTATACATGGTAAAAGTTTCTGATGTGATCAGTTTGCTTAACCACTGAAAAAAACAGGTCCATGCCAGACCTATAACTGTCAGCATATATTGACCAAAGAAGTCTGCCAGAACACCAATTAGTTTAGACAGTATTATTCCTCTGATGATTTAGAAATATGGGCTTTTTTAAAGTATGCATGTGTTGTCTTTTCTTACATTTTTAAAACAGCCATTTTAAAAAGGTGGGCTATAAATACTTACTCTGTTTATCAGGCCAGAAAAATGCTCTTTTCTGTTAGTTTATGTGTTATCTGAATGGCAACTTTAATGACCAAGTCACTGACTGTGAGATATTCTTGCAGCTTGTATGATATCAGTGCCACCACATTCCTCCTGAGACTTTTTGAGCTATGAAAAAGTTGAACATAAATACATTCCAGATATGAAAGAGAAAAGCGCTCATCACTGTTGACCCTGAATCTTAGCAATGCTTCATTATTTACAGCAGTGTTTCTCAAACTTGGCAACTTTAAGATGTGTGGACTTCAACTCCTAGAATTGCCCACCCAGCTAGTCCACATATCTTAAAGTTGCCAGGTTTGAGAAACACTGATTTACAGCATAGCAAATAGGTCTTTGCTTACATTCATCTTCAAACAGATGTGAACAATTTCTGATTCTGTCTTTTTTCTGCCTCAGATTCATAAGTCTTAACAAAATATACATGTTACTACCTAGCTTTTATTTATGCTACTTGATTAATTGTACAAATCAGGTGAGTACAACATAGGATGAATTGCTATGTTTCTTTCTTGACATGCACTCATTTTATTACATTTTTTATTTGAGCAAATTATCCTACAGAATGATAATTTTTAAGTTAACACACAAGCAAAAATCTTCTAACATTAGGAAATCAATATTTTTCTTACTGTATTACACATTGACAAGATGTAGAGCTCTGTATTAAATATTTAAAATGTGTTAAATATTTATTAGGGTGAAATATTTATACTCTGCCTTTCCCCTTTATAATTCAGCTTATCATGAAATAAGTCAAAGTAAAAGTAAATATACCACACAACAACAAATCTTAGAAAAAATTCTGAGATATACATAGACATAATATTTAAAGTATCAAACAGCTCTTCAGACAAGTTTATTCTGGATCCTAGAATGCCTTTAATTATTTAAACCACATATTTAGCAAAATGAATATTAAAATGACCACAGCAAAGCATTTCAGTTACAAAGCATTCATAACCCTATGAAAAGCCAAGATGAGATCTCAGAATAGCTGTACCCTGGCATATTCATTGTAAAAGAAAAAGGAAATACAAAGGAAAATTAAATTGTATCTCTGTATGGGTAATTTACATTTTTTGAATCAATTTCTCCTCTGACCAAAAACCCTGAAAACTAGGGAAAACACATATGCTACCAGACACCTCAATGCAAGATGGCCTCAACTTGGTGAAAAAAATTGAGATTACTTGTCTACAGTAAACTCCATATTTTCGAATTATTCATTCTCTGTCACATGGACTTTAGTACCTTCTGACTTGCATCCAATACATTAAGCAAAGGAGAAGTCAAAAGCCAACATATTTTGTTGTAAAAGTACTGATATTTCTGACTTCATAAACCAAAAAACAAAATCCCAAAAAAGCAATCTCAGTAAAAACTTATCACCAAACAATAAAATACATGTAGATATTACTCTAAATGCCTTCCTTAAAAAATGTTTTTGTCTAGTAGAAAGCCAACATATAGGAATCAAAACGGGGTCCTTCAAAAGGAAGTTTCGTAATCTAGATATGACTACTGGGAACAACTTCCTGTCTAGGTAACTGGATAACTGGAGGACTGAAGTAGAGGAAATACATAAAAAGCTAGAGAACTATTTGCAAAAGAAATCATGTCTTGAGAAGGAATAATAAGTATTTTAAAATATAACACAGTGCCAGTAGATTAGGCAAAAAAAAAAAAAAATCAAATAATAACATAACTGGATAACAAAGCACCCAGTCTTAAGTTTCTCTTTGTGTACACAATAAATTAATTCTACAGTCCCAGATTCTGAGCAAGTTATTTACACATCAGGCTCCGACCCTTTCCTTTGGCCATTCCATGCTATTCTTCTTTAACAAGGTGGGGGAACCCTAACCCTTGGGCCAGTGCTACATCAGGGTTTAATAATATTGTACATATTAACTTCTAAACCCTTAATTCTGAAAGTCAATTCCTAGCATAAAATCAACTCCCAGCATCCAAACTATAAAGAAATCTCTATAAATGTTTAATAACTTGGTATGTTGTGGTTACAGGTTCTTAATCAGCCTCTCCTAGTCAGGAAGATATTTTAGAGTAAAATTCTCATTAATTCCATCCAGCATGCTAACTGTTGATAATTGGTTTCTAATCCTTTACATCTGAACAATACCAGATTGCTGAAATAAAACCAATTTCTTGGAAACCTGAAGCTGCTGAATGTGCATACCTGACTAGTGATAAATCTTGCAAAAATAGCTATCACATTCATTAAATTTGCAAGGATCTCTTTCAAAATCCTTTGTGAAAATAATTATGTTTAAATATAGCCAACCATTTACAAATACCAATCCTAGGTACATTTAAAACACCTCTAGATGAGGAAGCTTTTTATCTCCAAGTCTTCTAAGTTAATATTTGAAAGAAGGCAAGATTCTATTAAAATTACCACCCCCACCCTGCAAAAAAGGATGCTATAGTCAACTCTGTAGTGCTTTCAGGGAACCAACAACCCATCATAAGGTGCATTTCCTGGTCAATAAGCTAGCAGAGATATTTCAGCCAATCTGTGTTCAAGCAGTAGGCCAGCAATGGAGATCAAAACAAAATCCAGCTACTTCTCCTACTGCTTGGAAATAGGTAATTTTTTTGCAAAAATGGTGTGGTGTCTTACAAAAAATCTAACAACTAAAGCAAGAGAAAACTATGACTTGATGCAATTACACACCCCAACAGTGGCATCGACTAAACTATATATTGGGAATGTATCAATCCACTCTGCAAGTAGATTCAAGACCTCATCTGAAAGTGACCTTAGATATAAATAAATTTATTTGCTGACTTATATATCAACATATAATACAGGTTTTTACCCCAATCACATCATTTATACCCAATCTGGATCAACCATCTTGCTTCTTTTTCCATAGCTTGTCAAAACTAACATAATGCTATTGTCTCCAGGTGCTTTGAAGTTACAGTTCAGTCAGCATTGTTTGCCTCTAGCTTTTCTTATTAGCTAAGCTTGCCCTCAGCTTTTTCAATAGGAATACCAGATGATGAATGGAGTTCTGTCTTAAAATGGCAGCTTCTGAAACAGCAGCTCCTAACTGCCTTATTATTATTATTATTATTATTATCATCATCATCATCATCATCATCATCATCATCATCATTAAAATGTATATGCCGCACGACTCCTATAGACTGCATGTGTGTATGTGTGAAAGAGAAAGACTGAGAGACAGGGAAGGAAAAGTAGAAAGAATGGGATGATTGTGTATAAATGGTGGTATGTGCATGAGTGAATCAATTTAGGCTCCATCCCTATCTATCACTGACATGTAACCTTTCCAGGATCAAAAGCAATTTTAGAGTGAAAAAGGTAGTTACCCCCTCCTACAGAACATGATTACATAATATAGAAGGAAAGGGTGGGTATAGTAGCTTACTATTTCTTTTTCTGTCACTGAGAGGGATATAAGAGATGAAAAGACTATTTGGCTACACATGGACATTTTAATTCAAAGTTATGGTAAAATTGTTACCATAATTTTACCAAAATCCATTGACATAACAACAGAATATGATAACAAATATAATATAATAGGGTATATCAAGATTATAATTCATTATTAGGTTATCTATGAAACCCATTCTATAGTGAAGAAGAACATAGCACAGGCTTTTATCTTTCTGAAGACTATATGCTATTAATTTTAACCTTGTGATCAGTGCCAGTCTTTTATATAACAAGAACAAAACTTTTCTGAAGCAGCTGAATCATTATAGAAAAGGCTAAGTGAATTGCTATTATTTAATAGTTCAAGTAATCTATGAGCATACAGTAATTGTATTTTATCAATGAAAGAAATACATTTACAGCTCTGTGCTGACTTGCCTGCCAAAATAAAGAACTGACAGCACTTGAGAAGCTGATCCTACATACCTACCACATTTCGTATTAAAATATGGCAGTACTGAACAAAGAAATATTAGTTTGGTATTACAAACAGGTATCATGTTAGGATATAATGTCAATATAAGGAAACACAACTTGTTTCAAATCATGCATATATAAAATTTACGAAAGCCTCGGTCAATAACTAGCTGTCATTGTTATAAAGAGTAATTAAGAAGTTATTCTACAACTTTATTGTAAATATTTGCTCTATGTTCATAAACATTTCAACGTTACTTGTATTAATGGACTTATAAGATTTCAAGTTATAAAAAAAAGATAGTGATAATATGGTGCCAACATGTATAGACAGGATTAGGAAAGCTCTTGTTCTGTGCTGAATTATGCTTCTTAATACTTTAATAATCCTATAACTTTTTTGAACTATGGTGAAAACACCATTCAATTCATTTAAAAGTAAATCTCAAAATTTGACAAAGTTTTTAAAAGATTAAAATGTCAAACTTCTTGTTACTAGGCTCATATCATCTGTAGACAACACAGTAGCTTTATCTTCCTTTCTACGCTCCAGTTAAAATACTCACATACATCCTTTATATTTTAAATACACTTTCTTCTATTTTGGGGCTGTTCCATATCAACATGGAGCATTTCTTATCTGTTTCATTCATGTAGGGGTTCAAATGCCGGAGTGACACTGGTGACCCAGGTTCTGGTCCAGCCTCAGTCCCAGCAGTCCACTGGATCGCTTAGGCCAGTGTTGTCCAAACTTGGCCACTTTAAGATGGCTGGGGAATTCTGGGAGTCCACTCATCTTAAAGTGGCCAAGTTTGGACAACACTGGCTTAGGCTGTCACTTTCTCTCAGTCCAGCCTAACTTACTGGGCTGCTATTGTGGGGAAAAAATATAGACCATCCCAAACGAAAAGTGATATAAAAGTAATAAATAAATAAAAACATAATTCTTAAAATTGGCTGGGCATTTTTCTAATATTTTAGGAGTGAGGAAAGTTTACTTTGGAAGCTGAATCAATGTGGTCAGTTTGTTTTACCCAGAAAGCGTTCCTGGGTAAAAAAAATTTTTAATGGGGAATTAACTTTAAGAAATGGCTATTTCATCCTTTCACTTAAGAGAACTGTTTTATTAATAAAGAGAAAAACACTTTTACAGAGTGGATTTTTCCCTCAGGCACTAACTTTAATCTAAAAGTTATCCACTATTAAATACCTCTTCAAAGAAAAGGCAAATTTGAGTACACACAAGCAATGTGCTGCTTCATACAATGCGCTGCGTCATATTTTAACATCTGAACTACTAGGCATAGTATTTTTTTTTAATTATCTGTCATGTTCCTAATTTACCTGATAACCGAAGTCCTGACGGTACAAACAAAATGCAATAAAATCCAACAACAATCACAACAAGTAATATATATAAATAACTAATCAATTCAAGAAATGAAAATATTCTTTAAATGAAAGTCTGGAATGTGAAAAATCGCTTTACTTGATGCAGAAAAGATCAGTGTGACAATATTAGTCCCAGTGAGATTCTCAGGAAAAGGCATGATATAGAAAGGAGCCCAAAATTTTACTGCCATTTACCTAATACTGGTATTAAAAACAAAGTAGGGAAGGCACGCACAGCATAGCCTTTGGGTTCTGGAATTCTTTCCAACTCTTTATCTGCAGTGGCCATACGCAGCATATATTTTTTTTTCCTGTGGTACGAAGTAACATGCATGTGTATTTCTACCTTCCCCTTATATTGCATCTGCCTGTCTTTCTGTGAATGTGTGCCCTGGGAAGCAAAGAGAGGCTGTATATGTTGTCAGTCACGTGACCGGGAGAGGGGCTTAGAATGGAGCATCTGGCAGCAGTCCAAGGCACAGCCCAACTCTCTCTCCCATGGGCATGCTTTGGGAATTTTTTTCTGGAATTTTTTTCTATGTAACCCCAAGCTGGATCTGACCTGTGTTTTTAACTCAATCTTTCTTTCACCAGCTTCTTGCATGATACCAAATTTGGTCCTTTTCTATTTTGTTTTCCAAGAGTTACCAGACTGATGGATGGACAAAGAGACAGACAGGAGCCTTAGTCCCTTGACATAAATTCTTTCCAATATTTCGTTGGGCTGGAAAAAACCAAAAGCAAAAAAATTATAGCAAATTCCACCCTCCATCAGAATTATGTTTGTTCTTGAGTAGCTTTTTAATGATAAAATTGACAGATTGTCCTATTGGATACTGAAATTGCTTTATTCAGTTTTGTTGCAAATAGCTTGGATTATATTAACATTAGTTTTAAACTGTTTCATTCTATTTTAAAAGCTACTACTAGCATATAAAAAAGAGTAAAGAGAGTCCTTGGGGTTCTCTGAGCTTGGTTGTTTTCTTGCAGACGTTTCATTACCCAACTAGGTACGTAAGACATAAAGGAGCAATGGTACAAATATATGGAAAACTGTACAAACAAGAACCCAAAATGGGTGGCATGTATGAACATCTTATACTAAACTAGGGTGATTACTCTGGATTTTGCATTCAGATTTTTTTCACATCCTGGAAAGTAAAGTTGACTAGGCCATAGAAAATATTGCTAAGAACAAAGCTGCAGGAGTTGATAAAATAGCAACAAAACTATTTAAAATGTTAGAAAATAAGCCAGGTAAAATGATACATGTGGTTTATAAATTGGGACAGAAAACACAGCAATGGCCAAGAGATTTGAAATGTTAAATTTATATTTCAATACCAAAAAGGGGGAGGGCTAAGGAATGCTCTTACTATTGTACAACTGCCCTTATCTCATATGCTACTATGATAATTCTCAATATTCTGCAATCCAGATGTCAACAATACATGGAAAGAGAATTAACAGATTACCCTTCAGAGCAGAAATCTCATTCAGAAGAGACAGGGGCACAGGAGATCACATTTTTAACACTGATAATGGAAACGTCAAGGAGTCCCTAAAAGAATCCATGTATTCATTATATAAAGGCTTTTAATTACATCACAACAAATTGTGGAACATGGGGTATTAGAAAACCTGATCTGCCTATTGAAGAATTTGTATGATGACCAGGAAGCAACAGTTCAGAACTGGGAAAAGAGTGTGGCAAGGTGGTAAACTGTCACCTTATTAATTGAATTTATAAGCAAAATATATCATGTGAAAGGCTGGACTAGAAGGAATAGAAATTACAATTAAAATTTCTGGGAGAAACATCAACAAATTCAAACATACTGATTGTATCACTTTGCCACTTATAAAATCTTTTGTTGAAAGGGAAAGACAGTGCAAATGCCAGTCTCCAACTCAGTATTAAAAAAATAATAAAATTACCTCAACAGGCAATGCCAATCCACAGCACATAGGCAGAGAATAAGCTGAAATAGTAACAGACTGTATCTTTTTAGGCTCAAAAATTCATAGGGATAGTGACTTCTAACTACTGTGTGAAATAAAGAGATCTCTGCAACTTGGAAGAAAGGCAGTAACAGAACTAGAGAAAATATTAAAGTAGAGAGGCATTACATTGACAGCAAAGGTACATATTGCTAGACCATAGTTTTTCCAATGGTAAAATGGCAGTGCAAGTTGGAGCATCAGAAAGGCTGAATGAAGAAAAACTGATGTCTTTGAATTGTGTTGGAACAGAAAACTGTTGAGAATAATTTGGACATAAAGAATAACAAATTGTTCAGTACTAAAGTAAAACCAGACTGCCAATTGGAAGCACAAATAGTGAAGCTAATGCTTAAATGTTTTGAACAAGTAATGTGAAGGCAAGCATCACTGGAGAATACAGTGGTACCTCGGGTCACGAACGCTTCTGTTCACGAACAATTCGGTTCACGAACAGTACTGTTCGCAAAATTTTGCTTCAGTTCACGAACTCCGCATTGGGTGACAAACAGGATCCGTGGCCATTTTCCCTGCTGTGACACATGGTCGTGGCTTCCTGTAGGGAGGGGGACTCTCCCTCCAAACAATAACCACCTCCCCACCCGCCTTCCTGTCCTCCACACCAGAAGTCGCCTCAAGCAAGGTTAGCGTTCTCTCTCTTCATACTGTACTGTACTGTACTGTACTTTGTTTCATATTTTTGTGGTTTAAAAAAAAATACATATGGTTCAGAACGGATTAACTGTATTTACATTGAACCTTATGGGAAAATTTGATTTGGGTCGCAACCAATTTGGGTCGCGACCAGAGTCGCGGAACGAATTAAGTTCATGACCCGAGGTACCACTGTATTCTGGTCCCTGGAAAAATAAAAAGCAATTTAAAAAAGAGACTAACAAAAGACAAAGTGGCTAAATACTGTCACTTATGACACTAGCATGAGCTTACAAGAATTCAAAGAAGCAGTTACTGATAGACCATCCCAGCAAAACAATATCTAAAAGGTCACAAAAAACCCAAAATGATTGAACAACTGAACAACAGTAGTAACTGTGCCCCAAAAGTAATTTTCTATTGGATATTAAAAACACTATTAGAGCTTGTTCATTCTTATTATTTTTCATCATCTGTCTACAAAAGCTAGATTCACCCTTCCTCCCATTTTGTGCAAGTTTCTCACAACTTTAGGAACAAAGCTGAATGCATGTCTTCGCTACAGACAAATTTGTACTGTTATTGTTTGATATTACTATTATCTAAATAAGTCCACATGAAATATTGAACTTAACCTAGCATAAATATAAATGGTAAATTATATTGATGAAGCAGCTGTTTTAAAAAGTATACATACTGTACAAAATGTGAAATTGTGAAAACTAAGATTGGCTACAGCTCCCCGTTGATCATATTGGGATTTGTTACTATATGATGCATGATTTAGAAATTCTAAGAAACATATATTTACTTAATACTCGTTTACTTTAAAAAAAGAGAGCCTAAAGGACAGGATTTACTTTTATTTTGGTACAGTGTTTAAATATAAAAGCCTTATTATAAAAGCAAATACAAGACATTTATTTCAAAGAACTATTGTTATGACCAAATAACAACAGTGGGCACATCGGAAACATGCATTAATTAATTAAACATGTATTAATTCACAGCCTGCATGACATTATATTTGATGAACACTTTATCACTCCTTTCAGTGGGATAGAGGATGGATGGATGGATGGATGGATGGATGGATGGATTCAACACCACTGAGTTATGTGACTGTATTTAGGTATTTTAGTACTTCCTGTTAAGATACTCCTTCATATTTTATTTTCTGTGGACACTGTATATATATTTAGTAACACAGACCAAAAATATATTAAGATGTTATTCTTCAAAGGTTTAGAACCAATGTAATCATCAAATCTTTATTACGATCATAGGCCAGCATAACGCGAATGGGGTACAGTCAATTAAAAAGCATAGAAGATACATTAGAGTCTAAAAAAAAATTATGAAATATATATATGTATGACTCAAGGTCTAGACAGACCAATCTGAGCACAGCCTGGATTGACTACAGGAAAGCCTACAACTCAATGCCACATACATGGATCTGCTTGGTGCTATACAAAGTCAACAAAATGCTAAGGACCCTCCTCAAGAACTCAACGGGACTGTGGAAGACAACACTGGAAGTCAACTCAAGACAACTCACACAAGTGGCCATCAAGTGCAGCATATACTAAGATGATGCACTGTCCCCGCTACTGTTCTGCATAGACTTGAACCACCTCAGCCGGCTAATCACAAGGACTGGATACAGATACAAGATACAAGTTCAAGAGTGGAACTACCATCAGCCATCTCCTCTACACTCAAGCTGTATGCTAAGAGCGAACAAGACATCAATTCGCTGATCCATCTGGCATGGATCAACTGAGAACATTGGAATGTCATTGGGATTGGAGAAGAGTGGCCAGAGAGTAGTAAAGAGAGGGAAGGTAGTTAAGATTGATAGGGTGACATAGCAGACATACAGACCAACCACAAGTATCTTGGTATCCCACAGTCACATGGGAACCACGATGAGGAGGCAAGGAAGACAGCAACATCCAAGTACCACCAAAGGATAAATCAGTTCCTGAAGAGCCAACTCAATGGGAACAACAAGATCCATGCCATCAACATGTATGCCCTGCCAGTCATCAGATACCCTGCCAGTATAGTGAGCTGGCCTAAGGAGGACATGGAGGCTGCCAATGTGAAGACCCGGAAGCTCCTCACGATGTACGGAGGTTTCCACCCCAAGTCCAACACCCAGAGATGGTACACCCACCAGAAAGAGGGCGGGTGAGGTCTGGTGAGTGTCAAAGCCACTGTCCTGGATGAAATCCAGAGCATCCAGGAGTACATCAGTAAGATGGCAACCAAAGATAAACTGCTGAGAGAATGCCTGAGGCAGCAGCAAACATGGGAGGAAGTTCAAGTAGAGGAAGTACCATGGCAAGACTTGATAGGACCCAAGGTGCAGACTGTACAGAGAGGCCTCAATCAAACACATAATGGCAGGGTGTAAGATCCAGGCAGGATCAGCATACAGTGAACAGCACAACCAAGTAGCTGGCCTTGTGTACAGGAACATCTGCAGAGTCTTTGGACTAGACCCTCCTCAGTCCAGATGAGAGATTCCACAGAAGGTTGTGGAGAATAACAGGGCTAAGATCCTGTAGGACTTCCAGATCCAGACAGACAGGCAGGTACTGGCCAATCAAGCAGACATCATGGTAGTAGACAAGGACCAGAAGACAGCAGTGCTAGAAACAGCTAAGATACTGCACAGAACCCTCAAACTCCCAGGCCTCTAGTATAGGACCCGAGATTGAGGAAGACACATACTATCCAGAGGGGTGAGGGGGGATTTTTTTTTTTTTAACAAACAGAAAGTATATATAAGAAACAAGAGTCTAAAAGCATCTTTAAAGGAGGGGTAGGACCATTAGATTGGTGTAGGGGAGCATAAAGGTGGAAGACTATATCAAATTACAGAGCACTCTAGTATGGCAAACTAGATGCTCATTAAATCTAGTTTATGGCACAGGTCATCATTTGACGAATTTTAAGCACCACTGCACAGAACCTGGCAACATTGTAGGTTGTAGCAGGGTTGGTATCCAAAAGCAACAGAGAGGTGTAGAACTGTCCTGTGCACCGTGGATATTTATACAGTAATAGTGAGATGAGGCTAGTACGAACGTCTCTGTAATATAGGCACTGAAGAAGCACATGCTCTGTTGTTTCTGTGTGTCACATACTTAAAGTTCAGATCTCAGAGTTCACTCAAAATGGGAAAGATATGAGAAATAAGGAAAATTAACTTAATTGTGTTTTTTCTAGCAGAAGATAATCCATGATCCCCCAGATGTTGCAGAATTACAACTCCCAGCATTATTCATCTTTTCCATGCCTCTTCCTCTGATACAAACCTTTATTACTCTTTATATCAAATTGGGGAAGTCTTGCCTCTAATGTTGACCTGCTTCCTACTTTATTTATTTATTTCAATTTATATGACTGCCTGTATCAACATCATGACTCTGGGCAACTAACAAACATGAAAAACACAATGTCAAAAACACAACGATATCATAACAAACACAAATTGATAGCCAATTTGTATTTATTGCTACAGCAGCCTGTCCAAAACTTCCAGAAAGCTTGCAAATATACAAGGTGTATCAAAAGACAGGTCCCATAGAGCAGGGTTCCTCAACCTCAGCAACTTTAAGATGGGTGGACTTCAACTCCCAGAATTCCCCAGCCAGCCATGCTGGGGAATTCTGGGAGTTGAAGTCTACCCATCTTAAAGTTGCTGAGGTTGAGGCACCCTGCCATAGAGAATTTATTCTATAAATTACATTAAATGTTCAAACTGGTTTCCATTTTCTTCTAAACACTTCCGTACTCATTTGAAGCATGACCTTTGAACATTCATAAGTATAGTAACGTCTCTTAAAAAAGTATTAATTAATAAAACATTGTGATTGGCCTTTGGGGCCTGACTCGTATAAACAGGCAAAGACGTCTGGCCTAGATTCTTGTACCCAGGAGTATACCACCTTTAACTACAGTGAATTAATTCAGTTCCTGGCTAATCACTAGTTCTATAGCTGAAACTAGAACTTATCTTGTAAGGTTCCATTAAATTTTAGGAGTTCAGCCCAAACTCAGTGTGAGGCTTGAGTCAAAAGAGAAGATACAGTGACTTTCCCTCTCCTGCATATTGAGGATAGGATAAACATTTTAAAGGGAAGTAACTCACTGATTCCTGATTAAATCAGACAGCTGCTATTTTGCTTTTACCAGAATGCCTTACTCTGTCACACACAAAAAAATGGATACTATAAATAAAAAATGAAGTTTTTGGTGAAAAGCTTTTGTTTTTCTACCAAATGCCTTTATAACCAACATGGTAGCTGCTAACAGATTAGATCTGCAGGACTCATTTTGTCTCCCCTAACAATGCATGACCCATTTCTCTAAAAATTGCTGAAACAGTGATTGGGCATTGGTGGGGTGGTTCTGAAAATGCTGCAATAAATACAGGGGCCTATTTCAGCAGTCTTGGTAGAAAAAACTTTGCATGGGTAGATACACAGAAGTAACAGAGGTGGCTTGGTAATGCAATTAGGACCTTTAACAGCACCAATCTGTATTCATTTCCACATCTTTTAATATGTATTTACCTGTATAAGAAAAAGACAGTCCTGGAAAGAAGTGGAAGGTTACTCCTATGTTTCAAACTCATTCATAGCTACTGGTACAGCTAATACTGTGTAGTGAGGTGTTTTCTCACTGCAATTCCATGTTAGAAATCTAAAAATAGGCAATTGCCACCACAAATATTAAAAAAAAAACTAAACAAACGGGAAGTAATGAAGAGGATAAGGAGAAGAGAAAGAAATTGATGGAATTGATAAAATAAAGTTTGGAATAAAACATGTCTATTAGAGAGATGTCTCTGTTTGGATCTGAGATACAAATAGCTACAATCACTCATTTTCAACAGCATCTCATTCTAAGTAAACTTAAGACAAGCCCCACCCTCAATTCACTCATTGTTTGGTGGGGGAAAAAGACTCATATTCCTATGGAATAAATAGGACTTTACTAGGATCTTGAATTAAAATGGAAGAGCAAGGGGATTATACACATACAGATGGCAACAAGATAATAGGGTCCTGTAATTTATGCTGACAAGATCTGAGTATGGTTTTGTTGAATAGTTTGCCTTGCTGTTCTGGGCTATACAGTGGTACCTCGGTTCACGAATGCTTCTGTTCACGAACAATTCGGTTCACGAACAGCTCCGGTCTCAAAATTTTGCCTCCGTTCGTGAACGCCAGATCGGGTTACGAACAGGATCTGCGGCCATTTTCCCTCCCGTGACACGTGGTCGCGGCTTCCTGTAGGGAGGGGGACTCTCCCTCCAAGCAGTAACCGTCTCCCCATCCGCCTTCCTGTCCTCCACACCAGAAGTCACGTCGAGCAAGGTTAGTGTTCTCTCTCTTCGTACTGTACTTTGTGTCATATTTTTGCGGTTTAAAAAATATATATATATGGTTCAGAACGGATTAACCGTAATTACATTGAACCTTATAGGGAAATTTGATTCGGGATGCGATCAAAAATCAGTTGGCAACCAAATTCATAGGGGTCAGAACGGATTAACCATATTTACATTGAACCTTATGGGAAAATTTGATTCGGTTCACGACCAATTCGGGTCGCGATCAGAGTCGCGGAACGAATTAAGTTCGTGAACTGAGGTACCACTGTATTGCCTAACTTGGTGTTATTTGCCCTGCACTAGATACAGTCTACTTGCTTGTCTTTTTCTTTGGTGAAGTTTAGTTCCTTGGCACCTCTTGACTCAAACACCTCTTCCTCCTCCATTCTATTCCAAAAGAACCTCCAATTTCTTGGAAGCATTGGAAGTCTTATTATTTACCTTATTTACAGCAGATATGTTCCCTGTAATAAAAATACTATTCTTTCACTGCTTGGGCTCTAAAAAAACCCAAAGAATCATTTCTTTTCTCCTTTCGAATAGAAGTGGAAACTGATCCATATGAACTGGCTACAGAAGTTCATATGAGCGTTTTAGTCCTTGAAGGTCACTGCTGAACACTCCACGTTTTATTTTGTATCTCAGTTGCCAGATGAACCTGCTAACCGCTATGTCAGAGCTTTGGGTGCCACTTGGGAATTTTACTGATGGAAACAAATTGCCTCCAACTGTGTGAGAAAGTGCTAATGAAATGGGCTTAACTTTCGGCAAACTAATGAAATAGCCAGGCTCTTCCTCTACCACCCTTACTGCCCATTACCTTCTGAGAGTCAAGTGAACTTCTCCAAAGCTGCCCAACTTAAATCCTCTCCTTTATTATCAATGCCAAACAAATGCATTGTGTAACAAGATTATATCACTGTTTGCCACACAATGTTACATGTAATGATGTAGGAAAAGAAAACACAGTGTCAAAGTTTGCAAACCTACAGTCTAAGCTCTCACAGATACAACTTCCAGTATTGATAAAGATAATACTCTTCCTTGAGTGTCTCAGAATATTGTCTGCTTTCTCCAATATATCAGGCAATAATCTCAGTCAAGAAGTTCAACTATATGCTGATTATCTTGGCCTTATGCAATTGTTTCTGTATCTTTACTGAAAACATTTTGCTGCACTGAGTCTAGTTTTCTATACACTTGATATTAAACCATAAGAATATGGGCACTAAAGGCTATTTTAGTGCACTTTTAGGATATAAAGAATATGCTGTCAAAAGAAAAATGGATCTTGCACAGAAAAGAGCTTCACTATTGGTATGGAATAATCAGAGAGATCTTTGGATCATTTTGGAACCAAACAGCATAAACTCCGTACTGAACGTGACCAGGTCCCCATCTGCAGATGTGATTGCTGAAGTTTTAGGAATGGAAACATATTTTAGACATCAGACATAAGTTAGAGATAATGCTATATCTAATGTAAGTGGAGGAATGTATCCATAGTATATGATAGCTGCTTAGGAATGAGCTTTTTAAAGTACAATGATGACATAATAGAACCTACAGATTCTTCAGAATGGGACTCTCCCATTTTGCTGATTAGAAATCAAATGGAAGAGTGTACAGAATGTTCCAGAAGTAATAGGATAGTCAAAATTTGTAGGAAAATAGAAACAAAGTTCAAAAATCAAATTTATGTTTTAAAAATGTAACTGTGTATGTGCAGGAGACAATAATTATGATAATAACAATAAATTATCATACTTCCGGTATTATGTTCTAGTGTATGAGAAGACCATCCATTGAGCATGATGCTTTCTGAAGTATGTATGTATGAAGAAGTTTTTGACAACATGCACCCAGTACTGGCACACAGAAGTATCAGCATTGCACAAATTTGGTTACAGATTTACTACTACTATTACTACTAGATCTCCCTAGCACACAACTGGCTGAGTACAGTTGTACAACCAATGTGCTGCTGTGAGGGCTACAAAGCCACTGTCCTTGTCAAAGTGCTTTGTCTATTGCTGTGATTTTACCTTGATTCAAATCCAGTTTACCATTGACTAGATCAGTTCCAATTTGCCTCAGTCAGGTTTTCCTTGGTGCCCTGTCCTGATCTTTTTATCCACAGAATCATTTCTCCAGAGTACTTGTATAGGTAGCAAACTAGATCATTCTGAAAATATGCCCAAATCATCTCAGCCACTGGTTTTTTTATTTAATTGATTACTGTTGGCTGGTCAGCATGTTGACAGCTGGTTTCATTTCTTACTCCATCAATGTCATGCCAAGGATTCTACTAAGGATCCTCTACATTGTTGGCAGATGGTTCTCATTTCTTATGCAGTCCATCAATGTCATGCCAAGGATCTAAGACAGCACATTTGAAAGCTTTCCCATTTTCAGATCTCTGGCTATAGCCCAGGTTTAGCCCCATATGACAGCACTGGTAGTATCAGTAACTAAAACATTTGCATTTGGTGCATTATGGTAATGTTAGGATTCCCCCATAAGCACTAGATGAATGAACCAAAAGCTGTGGTGGCAGTACCAATTTTCCTATATTATGGAGCTGAGGTTTTTGAATCAAAGTTGAGTTATCAGAGGCTCCCAGTCTGCACTGGGGAATGCCAAGGACACATCCTGTCTCCATTGCAAAAGATACCATCCTGAGATACCATCCTGAGAAATGTCTTCACATGGAATTGATTTGGTCAGAAACATCGTCAACTTCATATATGCAGATTACATTGCAATTTTTGCTGTTGAAAAAGTAGAAGCCATCTGAAGTGGTCATCCTCATGGAAATGATGAAAGTACTCACCACTGATTGCTTACCAGTGATCATAAGCAGGGCTGACATCATATAACTAAATGAGTATAATTAGAAAAGTATATGAAATCAAATACCTCAGCTCCATAGGTTATAACTGAAGACAGTATCTCAGAAACATATACAACCTAAAATGACCTAGTGAAAGCTATTTGAGAGTTGCCAAAACCCATGTAATACAGATGCATTTTATCCTTTCTAGACTTTATATTATTCAAGTTTTGTTAAATATATTGCCATTAAGATAACTCCACTGAGCCTCCTTTTGAAGTATAAAGTGGAAATAACCTTGCATGAAGCATATCATATCATAATAAATAGTAATTTTGAAATAATTTCTAAATTAGTTAACAACTGCTAAATTTTTTCTTCATTCCTCTTGACGCCATCAGGCAAATAACTAACCATGGACAATTCTGAACATTCTTGTGCTATATTGACACAAAAGAGACAGAAAATCTGTATTTTTCAGCATCTAGTGCTATCAGGGACATTAACAAAAACAGCATTTGAAAGAGTTGTTAATATGTTTTGGGACTGGGTGACACTTTAGAACCTATTTGTGTGGTAGAAAATTCACTTGATCATAAACTTATTTCCATATTACTATCACACTCAGCAAGTCAATAACAACTTGCTGACCTTGACATTTCCCACACATGTATTGAAGTAGGGTAGAGAAATTAATAAGGAACAATACTATGGCTTGGAGGCACAATAATTATCTGGAATTCTTGCTGAACTCTCTGAACATCAGGAGACAGACAAATGGAGAAGGAAGGTATGTGAAGGAATGGAACAAAGAAGGAAGATGGAGGTGAGAAAGAGGCAGTTTGCAGGAAGCAAAGGGATTCAGAGGAACATGGCAAAAGGACATCAGTAAGGTGGAAAGGAATGTGTACAAGATGGAATGGGAAGGAGTCAAGTGTGTGGAGGAAAGGCAGGAACAGAAAGCAGAAAGAAACAAGACTGAGACCAAGATGGAAGCCTGTAGAAAGGGCAGGAATATGGAGAAATATGGAAAAGGAAGAAAAGAAATGGAAAGATGGGTAGAAGAAGTGAGAAGCAAAAGAAGGGCTAAAGGATGAATGAGAGTTAGAGCAGGCCAAGAGTCACTAGCCAATGACAGAAACTTTGGTGGAAGTAAGAGTGCCGGTGCCTCTTTCTCCACCCTTGTTGAAAGGCAGGGCAGCTGACTACTGTATCACTGCAGTCACGTGGGAGGGAGAAGCTATCGCAGTTGTTGCTACTGGAAGTCATGGAAGAAGGAGGAGGAAGAACAGTTCAGTACAGTGCTGGTTGGAAACTTGTCTTCACCATCATTGCTGCAGTTATAGTCTTTGGCTACATAAAGGATTTATTTGGAAATGCAGAATAGTTGCAGGCCATCACTGCCCAGGACCTACTATGGTTTCTCCCATGTTTTTGCCTACTGTTAGATTGGGTATTGTGTGAGACTCAGAGAGTGGCTGAATAGGAGCCCCAGAGTCAGAATAGAAAATATTTTCTCAGCTTATGAAGCCCTAATGGAAGCGGGAGCCCAAAGAGTATGACAAATGCTAAGCGGTGGCTATGTTGTCATTTGAGTGGTTGAGATAGCCACCAGCAGAAATGGCCTTTGGCCTTTATACAGATGAAACTTGAAAAATTAGAATATCGTGCAAATGTTCATTTATGTCAGTATGGCAACTCAAAAGGTGAAACCAATATATGAGATAGACGCATTACATGCAAAGCGAGATATGTCAAGCCTTACTTTGGTATAATTGTGATGATTATGGCGTACAGCTTATGAAAACCCCAAATTCACAATCTCAGAAAATTAGAATATTACATGACATCAATAACACAAGGATTGGAAATAGAACAATATCGGACCTCTGCAAAGTATAAGCATGCATATGTACTCAGTACTTGGTTTGGGCCCCTTTTGCAGCAATGACTGCCGCAATGCGGCGTGGCATGGATGCTATCAGCCTCTGGCACTGCTGAGGTGTTATGGAAGACCAGGATGCTTCAATAGCGGCCTTCAGCTCCGCTGCATTGTTCGGTCTCATGTCCCTCATCTTTCTCTTCGCAATGCCCCATAGATTCTCTATGGGGTTCAGGTCAGGCCAGTTTGCTGGCCAATCAAGCACAGTAATCCCATGGTCATTGAACCAGGTTTTGATACTTTTGGCAGTGTGGGCAGGTGCCAAGTCCTGCTGGAAAATGAAGTCAGCATCCCCATAAAGCTCGTCTGCGGAAGGAAGCGTGAAGTGCTCCAAAATCTCCTGGTAGACGGCTGCGTTGACCCTGGACTTAATGAAGCACAGTGGACCAACACCAGCAGATGACATGGCTCCCCAAATCAACACAGACTATGGAAACTTCACACTGGACTTCAAGCATCGTGCATTGTGTGCCTCTCCATTCTTCCTCCAGACTCTGGGTCCTTGGTTCCCAAATGAGATGCAAAAGTTGCTCTCATCAGAAGAGAGGACTTTGGACCACTGGGCAACAGACCAGTTCTTTTTTTCTGTAGCCCAGGTAAGACGCTTCTGACATTGTTTGTTGTTCAGGAGCGGCTTGACAAGAGGAATACGACATTTGAAGCCCATGTCCAGGATCCGTCTGTGTGTGGTGGCTCTTGATGCACTAACTCCAGCCTCAGTCCACTCCTTGTGAAAGTCCCCAACACTTTTGAATGGCCTTTTCCTGACAATCCTCTCCAGGCTGCGGTCATCCCTGCTGCTTGTGCACCTTTTTCTACCACACTTTTCCCTTCCACATAACCTTCTATTGATGTGCTTTGATACAGCACTTTGGGAACATCCAACTTCTTTTGCAATTACCTTTTGGGGCTTTCCCTCCTTATGGAGGGTGTCAATGATGGTTTTCTGCACAACTGTCAGGTCAGCAGTCTTTCCCATGCTTGTGATTCCTACTGAACCAGCCTGAGAGACCATTTAAAGGCTCAAGAACCCTTTGCAGGTGTTATGGATTCCTTAGCTGATTAGAGTGGGACACTTTGAGCCTAGAATATTGAACCTTTTCACACTATTCTAATTTTCTGAGATTGTGAATTTGGGGTTTTCATAAGCTGTACACCATAATCATCACAATTATACCAAAGTAAGGCTTGACATATCTTGCTTTGCATGTAATGTGTCTATCTCATATATTGGCTTCACCTTTTGAGTTGCCATACTGACATAAATGAACATTTTCACGATATTCTAATTTTTCGAGTTTCACCTGTAGATAGCATTTAAGGAAGTGTTAAGGACCTCAACTGTTAGCTGAAGCAGATCATGAGAACATCAGGAATGCAGGGGAGAACTACACTGTGATGGACAGAGTGAGATACAACTTAGGTAGTCTGTTCTAGGAGAGATCAGTAATTTGTTGCTGGTTCTCCTCTTCTATCCAGCTGCCTTGCTTCTATATTCTGGTTGTTAGATTGCTAGGTACCTTAGCCTCAGGCTGCTATTAGTGAATGCCAGCTCCTTGTGTAATAAGATCTTACTCCTTGTCAACCCTGCTTGAGAGAGATAAATAGAGCTGGCATGTATAACCATGCCCTAATTGGCAGAGCATGGCAGATAAGTCCTATTTGAAATCTGCCAACAGAGTGATAGGTGCACCAGCAGCTATGATTTAGAGGCTGGGAAGGCAGGATTATGAATATCATACAACAGACCTGGTGGTTATCAGATACCCTGCTCCACAGGTGACTGAATTTAAGTACCTGCATTTGAAGATTCAAGAGGTGGTTAATGCTTTGTTAAAGGAGGAGCTAATACCTACTGCCCTGAAAAGCAGTGACTCATGCATTCATAAAGATGCCATTCTTTGATTCAGCCATGCTGGCAAACTTCAGCCCAATCACCAACCTTTCCTCTCTAGGAAAGATTTTGGAAAAGACAATGTGATATCAGTTACACAAAATTCTGGATGAAGCAAATTATTTTGCTCCCTCTCAGTCAGATTTCAGGCCCGGGTGTGGATAGAAACTGAAATGGTTGCTTTTATGGATGACCTATGGTGGGACCTGGATGAAGGAACTGCAGCCATCATGGGTCTACTAGTTCTCTTAGTAGTGATACCACCAAACACACTATCTCTCTGGACTGTCTGCAAGTGTTTGGGTATTGGGGTTACAACTTTACAGTGGCTCTACTCCTTCCTTAGTGAGTAGTTCCAATGATAGGGAATGAACACCTGAGCAACCTTGGCCACTACTTATGAGGTGCTCCAGATCTTGGCATTCTCCCCATGTTGTTCAACTTCTAAGTGAAACTACTGGAAAAGATCATCTGTCAGTTTAGGGTGAGGTATTATCAGTATGCAGGTAAAGCTCTAGGTCTATAGTCAAGCAAGAGATACCCTGGATACCTTTCAACCATGTCTGGAAGTTCTGAGGAACTAGATGGGATGAAACAAGCTAAACTGAATCTAATAAAATGAAGTTGTTGTTTGTCCAGAAACCAACTGGTTTATTCTTGACTTCAATAATAGTTATGGATGGGATCACATTCCCCACAAAGAAGCAGGTCCACAACTTGGGAGTTCTCTAGGATTCTCCTTCTGCTTGATCAGCAGGTCAAGACTGTGGCTAAAGGATGCTTTGCTCATACCAACACCTGTATTGTGGGAGCTGCATTGATTACCAATATGTTTCCAGAACAATTCAAAGTGATAGTTATGACCTATAAAGCTTTTAATGGTTTGGATCCAAGTTATCTGCAAGATCACCTTCTCTGAATTGAATCTGCCCTATCCTGTGTGTTTGATCTGGAAAGGGAAGATTCAGATTTCCTGACTTGGAATGTGAGGGGACTGATGATCTAGAAGCAGGCCTTTTCCATAGCAAAACAGATTGTTCCACAAAGCCCAGTTGCCTCCAAAGCTCTTAATAGTTAGAAAAGGTGATGAAGACAGGTGTTCTTCCACCATGTGTTTGAGGCTCAAGCACCATCATACTGGGCTACTGACTATTTGTGTCCTGTGCTTTTTTGTTTTAGTTTAGAATTACAATACATAAGAGGTGGAAGGTTCCTCCGAGATCATCTAGTTAATTTTACTTTTAATTCCTTTTTAATGTTATTTATAATGAGTAACTTCTAGTGGTTTCTATTGGCTGTTATTATATCATGGTTTTACAAATTTTGTCAGCCACCCAGAATCTTGCGAATGGGCAGAATAAAAACTGTGTAAATAATTAATTATTCAAAATACAGGGATTGAATTGTACAATTCCAAAGACAGCAAAATGGATTAGCAAATGAATGAACTTTGATTTCCAGCCTTAATACCTTTCTGATAATTGCAATATGTGACAATCTGTTTCTACAAACGTTATGGAAGATATGGATGAAGCAGTAATTCATCTTGCCTTCAGAACAGATAGCACTCTTGAAGAATGATCACATATTTGTTGATATTGGACAATATCTCAAAAGATTTTTATGCTATACAGTAATTATGAACATATATGATACAGTTACATCAACTGTCCAATTGTAATGACTGGGTGCTACAGAAATATCACTTAATACTACCAGCCTCTTTACAAGCAAGAGTAGTTAATTTGACTAAACAGTGAGCCAGAAAAACTACTGATGACCAGAAATGGACAAGCACATTAAGGAAGCAATTAAGAACTATCTGACCTACACCTCAAGAGGTGATCTCAGAAACATTTGATATCCCATTAACTTCGGTAGAATACTGTAATGGTACACAGGAGAATCTTGCTTTAGGCCTAATGGACTTTAGATAAACAAATAAGGGTAGAGTATTATTCCAAATGGCCTATAAACAAAGCAATTCAGTTCATTTCATGCTTGCTTTTTTTTTTTTTCCAAGAGAGGATTTTCCTAATAAAATAGCAACTGATAAGATAAAGCTTACTTCATTTGAAATGGAAAAATTCTTCTGTCACAATGAGGTAAAACACAAAACTATTTCTTTATATCACTCAAAGGATTGGTAGAAAGAATGAAGAGAAATATAATAGTTTATGATTAGCCTTGTTCCAACACTAATTCATGAAACTCTATTGCCTATTAAACTACTCCTCATTCTACTACAGAAAGATCACCATCTGAACTGATGAAAAGATATAAAGCTTCCATAAAACTGACTAATTAGCAACAACTTACAAGGTTTTCTACAACAACTCATCCTGTCAAAATAGGCATTTCTAACTGTGTCCAGAGGAAACAGCAGAGAAGCAAGCACTATGTCCTTTAAAAGAGTGCCAAAGAACATATCTTCCAACAAAAGATTTGGTGGAGGGCAAGCTGCTCTGTAAAATGAAAAAAGGGGTGTCCCAGTATTTGAGGCTAAGATAATTCAGTGACATTTCAGGAAATTCAGTTACATTAGAAATGAAACATGTTATAATCGCCTGAGACTAATCAAGCAAACAACTGAATAATCTAAAAAGGATTTTGTTTTAGTTTTACTGAATAAAATAAATTAAAAAACAAATCTTAACAAAGGAAGACAAATCATTCAGTGATATTATTACAAAGAAAGCAGGAGTTTAAAAGAATACATAAAAGGCTGCTAAAGAGTTCTCCGTATTTCATCACAAGTTTTTAATGGAATCTTGCAGTTTTGTTAATGTTATAAAAAGAGGATATGTGTGTTATATGTGATTTATGTTTTGAATGATAAGTCTGTATTAGTGAGGGAATTATAGTGGAAAAGAGGCGGAGTGAACAGAATGAGATGGCACAGACTGAAAGAACAGCAAAGTTCTTAATAAAACATGTTATTGTGATCCCAATTTGAATTAAAAACCTTGGATAACAGGAGCCTCTACTGCACCATTCTAATTCTCTACCAACATACTTTATATTAAGATTTTGGATTAACTGTGTTAAAGAAATTCAAAATGCCCACCATCTTGGATCCTTTAACAGAGACATGAAAGCCAGAAAGGGGGAAAAAAGGGTTTATGAAGTATGTCTTGCTATGAACTGAATGCAATACAAAATAGTCAAAAATATACCAAATTAAAAACTAAACTAATATATGAAAGGGTAGAAAAGCTTTACTTAATAACAGCTACATTCAAAAGCAACAGAAATTGCTAATAATACTACAGGTTGAGAAATAAAACCAGTTAAACAAGAGTTCATGTGACAACTCATGTAGTCTGAACTTCTCATCACCACCACTTTTTCTACCTTTTTTCTGAAAATGAGCTTTCTGTAGCCATTTGATACAGTAGAGGACAAAGTGCAGAAAACACAATGTGTTTACTACAATACCGATAGTTTATTTGGTTTTTAACATTAACTTTTTTATTTCTAAACAAACAAAACTGGAGATAAGGTCCTTAGAGTTCCACAGCTTGTAGTTCCATTTGTAAATGAATGACTTTTCCAATTGTATATATTAAATATATTTTGTGAGTAAACCAAGTCATACATATTTTATTTTTAAAAGTGATTAATGCATGTGTTTCTATTTTTCCCATTCCGTGAACTCCATATAAGAAGATGGAAGATTTTGATTATTTCCAATAGACTTTTACTCGAAACTGCCACAGTGTATGGAAGAACAGCTGCTATCCAGAAAACAGAATGAAAAGTAGAGTTCTTCAAATATAATTTTTATAACACATCTTCAGGACATGAAAAAAAAAGTAATAACTGAAGAAAAACATATGAAATAGACAAAGTACAGTGCTTCTCTTTGACTCTAATAGGCTTGATTTTAAAAGAACTTTGAACAGCCCTGATGGATTGAATGAAAAGTGAATACTCTCAACCATTCATTGAATATATATGGGAGATGTGAACCAGTTACAACCTTCCCTTCACCAAATTAATATCCAACAGAACTTAATAAAAATAGGGGCAAGTAGACAAGTTCATGCACATAGCTCAAAGAAAGGGAAATTAAGCACAGCAACATGTTGTTATAAGTGCATAAAGAACTATCAAAAAAATTAGACCTCTCTTCCAGCCTTCCTGCTCAGGAACAGTTGTAAAGTTGGCTGGTAAATCTATAAAGGGTCACTTGCCAGTGTCCCACCCACCCCTTTTCCTCTGAGACTGACTGATGAACTGGATGACTCCGGGATGAGTCTCTCCTGGAAGTTGGAGCACTTATCACCTAAAATGGTTTAATTTAACCCCATGACACAGTTGCCCACATCAACAGCAATTCGTCCTACCGCAATCCATCAACAGCTTGAGTGATACGAAGGTGGATTTTCTGTCCACGTTTTCAATCAATGCAATTTATCTCAAGAGTGCCAAGATTATAATCCAGGCTAGTATTTGTGTACACAGACCGTACCGGAGCTATCTTTTTCAGGCTGATTAATCCGGAAGGACAGATTTGTACTCTGTCCTCGGCACGAAGCGGGCAGGGAGGCGCAACCAAACAGGTGATGGTAGCGATGGGGGGAGACAGGGAAACAAACTACAGTCATCCCGCCCCGCCCCAGCCTTTTTACCTTTCACTTGACTTTCGTACTCGGCTACGATCTCTTTGTCCTTTTTAAATCTGCTTGAGGCTGACATTATCCACACGGTTTTTTCTTTCTACACCGCGAGAGAAGACTCCGGAGTTGGGATTGCAGGACTATTGTCTTCCCACAGAGAAAGGGGGACCGACGGGGTTAGGCGCGGCACTAGGCAACGCGTCCCACGCCAGAGCCTGCCGGTCCTCGGAGTTGATGGCGCAGGTCCCCCAGCTCACCTCCACAGAACAGAAGGGCTGAAGATAACACTTCAAAGTAATCCTGGGGCGGGCATCATCTCCAGCAGCAAGGGTCGGGGAAGAGAGAGCAGCAAGCGGCGGCGCGTTCGCCTCCTCTCCCTCCGCCCCGCGGCTGCTCTTCTCCGAAGCCTCGATTAAGTCAGTGGCCCCGTCCAGCGGTCCCTCGAAGCATCGCCCGCCTCTCGCGGGGAGAAGGGATGGACCCCGGCTCGTGCTCGGCTAGTCTCCGGCGCGTCCGGCGGCGCACGAGGAGCTCTCGGCAGCTGCGATTGCTGTTGTCGCCTCCTCCCGGAGAGCGAGCGCTACGCAGGCGACCCACTCCCAAGAGACCTGGGCGAGGCGCCGTCGAACCTCAGTCTCCGGCAGCCCCTCGGCGCGTCTCCCGGAGGAGCCAGCAGCCTCGCCCTCTAAACAAAGTTCTCGCACCCCCTCGCGTCGCCCTTTCCCTCGCCGGCTCCCATTCGCCTCTCCTCCTCCAGCTGCTGCTGCTGCTGCTGCTGCCGCCGCCGCCGCCGCCGCCGCCGCCAAGCCTTCCGCGGGACCCACCGCTTTGCCGCCGCCGCCTCCCTCAGCTGCTGCCCTGAAACGAAATACCAGCAGCCCACCCGAAGGCGCTCAAGCAAGGAGAAAGACTTTGGTCTCCAGCCCAGCGGTGTCCAAGTGCCTATCGGGTTCTTTCCCCTCCCTGCGCGGAGCGACGTCTCTCCTAGCCAACCGCAATCACGCAAGTTCCGCTGCCGCCCAATGGCAGAGAGCAGAAGGTGGGCCGTAGCGAGCGAGGTTGCCGAGTGCCTCCCGGGGTGAAGAAGCGAGCGGCCTGTGCCCAGGCTGGCGCTGGACGCTGCGCTTAAGCGCCGGCTTTGCTAAACGCGCTGCTGCTAAGCGGGAGTCAAAGCAGCTGCGGAGGAAGAAGGACGGCAGCTCAGTCCCGCGTCGCCGTTCCTCTTTCCTCGCCCTGCGAGCATCTGGTGAGCGGGGTTTTGCTGGAGAAAGGAATGCGAGGCGAAGATGAGGTGTTGGAAAGCGCTTGATCCCGGTGTGGAAAGTTAAATGCGCCTCTGTCTGGAAGACATAAAGCTGGAAGACGAAGGTGGGAGGAGGAAAGAGAGGGGCGGCTGCTTAGTTTGGGGATCACGTCTGCAACCTTGTCGCAAGATCACCAGAGCATTGTTTCCTTCTGTCCGTTTAAAAACCGTGTTCATCTAGGTGTCTCCGCTATCTCTTGTCCTTTTAAGTATCCTATTAAGTAGCTCTTGGGAGGGGAAACTATAGGGTATTATGGTGATCTTTTACCGGGAAAGAATGTGTGCGCGCGCGCGCGCATCTATATTTATATCTTCCCCGAATGTGCCTAGAAGTATACGAAGTAACCACACCCATCTTTGTGGAAGACACGCGTGCACAGTCCAGATCCGAAGGCAAAGGAATAACTTAACGCCACAGAGAAGGCCCTCGGCTTGCGAAATACAAATAGTACATTGATGCTTGTTTTAAGTAGCTTGCTTCTCGAAGGAGTGTGTGGCAGAAAATAATTGTTCTGCTGCTATTGTTAAGTTGCGAGCAATGATAGGAACACAGAAATCTTTCAGATGTTTTGTTTTTCTAAGCTGTTTCCAAGGTTAGCGATTGAAGTTGATGTTTTATGGCAATTAAGCAATGTACTAATAAACAGCTCATGTATAACCCCTTTTCCCAAGGAACTGTGATGACCTTGCCAACCAATTTTACCCTTACAATAACTCTGTGAGACAGGTTCAGCTGTGTCTAGCATTAGTGGGCTTCATGGCAAAATAAGAGTTGAAACAAAATTTCCCTAACATAAGTTTGTCAATTAACCACTCTACATTTTGACAGTGCTGGCTGAGAAATGCAACACATCTGGGCAGCTGCAGTTTGGAAAAAGCTAAAATCAAATGCAGAATAATGTCAGTCAGTGGTGATGGTTATTTCCCACTGAGCTGACAGTGATTTAAAGAAGCATTGTTTCTTACATCTGCGCTATCCGTAAAGAGATTGGCCAGGTCTTTATATTGGGCACTTGATAGCAAGATAAGAGAAGTGTGTATAAATTCAGCATGAGGGGGAAAAATTTCCTATTTCCAGCTCCTATCTATAATCTGGTCCTAGCTTTCAGTTTAACTATTTAAATATAATATTCAAATCATGTGTTTCTGTGATAAGTGTTATTTTTCCAGCTTGGATTAAAAAATTATTAATTTTCTCAGAATTGGGCTAAAAACTGGGTTTGAAGCAAGAAGAAGGGTCTTCTACCAACTGAAATTCATCATCCCATTAGAAGCACTACATCATACATTGAGGTAGTATTTAAAGCCAAAAAAAATGCTTTAATTTTAAAAAGATTTTTGTTATCTATGGAGACTTTAATTGAACAATCACTTTCAGGGAATATCAGAATAGTTGTTACTTATTCTACTAGAGGATCATTAGCATGTTAGGGACAGCTATAGGTCTCACAGATAGCTGTAGAATGATGTGTGCATTTCATGTTGCAGTATAGACATGGGAAACATGTCTGAGACTGAAGCTATCTTTCTTCAGAAAATCAGAACAAAGTTTAGTTGCCAAATTATATGTAGATTCTAAGATGGCTTGGCTGAACTAATTAGAATAACCATTTTCTAAGAATTGAAGAAGGATTGTATGCTGTTACAATGGTTCAACCTTCTTCCAAGCTGTTTAAAGGAGTTACTAAGCTCATGATTTCAGACTGAAGTCAGCTCTGACTAACATGACAAGCAATCATGCTTGGATCATAGAATGTAAGTCATAAAAGAATTTAGATGAGGATGGAGAGAACAGCAAGGTTATTCTTCAAAGCCTTCTTTTATTTATATATATGGTGTGGGGGGGGGGGGGGGTGATGAAGGCAATCTTGTAAAGTTATGCTTTCCCTTAAAAGGAATAACCAAGTTTTTGTTTTTTGTGAACCACTTTCATTAACATGCAGGCCTGTTTGAAGATTAGCTCATTTGTTTTATATTTTTCTCTACTAGTGTGATTATCTCATTTCAGACAAATCTCTTCACTTACTGCTGCATCCTTTTCCATTTACACAAGGTAGACCTATAAAAGTGAGACACTTTATTAGTAGGCAAAATCTAGAGTGGGTAGTTCATGGCAGCATCCCTAGTTATTAATGTAAATGGCACATACTGTTTATATGTAAGCTGAAGTAATAATTGTCCTGGGTCAGGAAGAAGATTGCATATGCAAGTATAAGCTCATCTATTAAAAATATTAAACTCCCTGATGAAAGAGATCTGCCTGTTCTTTATGCATAAAAAATTCTGTAAGACAGCAAGAAGGAACAGCGTCAGCTGCCTTATAAAGGATATGTAATTGGGCTATCTATCCAGTATTACCTACACCAAGGGGATGCGGTGGCGCAGCGGCTTAATGACGCTGAAAGTTGCCGGCCAGAAATGGCTGACGCTTCAGCGGTTCGAGTCCAGCCTTCGCGTTAACAGGGTGAGCTCCTGTTTCCTCCCCAGCTCCTGTCAACCCAACAGGTCGAAAACTCACGTGAGTAGATAAATGGGGACTCTCACTCTGGTGGGAGGAAAAATGCTGGCAGCGCCTTGCAAAAAGGAGTTGGGAGCAGTTGCCGGTAAGCGCGAAACCGCGCTCACCCAAAAAGGGCGCAAAGCAACGGAAATCCCACCTCCTGCGCTCGCCAGCTGGGCTATGCTCTAGGAAGGAGGCTCTGGCAAACCACTTCTGAAAAACAATTGCCTTGAAAACTGCAAGGATTCGTCCAGGCAGTCACTGCAGGGTCAGTAATGACTGAGCGCAGACAAAAAAAAAAAAAAATTACCTACACCAGCATGGGAAATGTGGCTTTCTGGATGTTGCTAAACTACAGCTCCCAGCAGCCAATAAAACTGATAAAGACAGCTTTCCCACCCCACTGTAGAAAACCTGGCACCCAGCTCCCTGATTCAGGCAGTTTTACCCCTCAAATCTCCAACTTTCTGCAGACAAAACATGCATTTTAATATTAAATTGTGATTCCTCTTCAAAGTTATTGTGAATAATACATTCATTAGCAATTAATAAAGAGTTTATGTTTTCAGGAGAGGTGCTCCTAGTTCATAACATCATGGACTGGTATAATGGCCTTATATGATGTTTTGGGAGTAGTTTCATCTGACTATATGAGAAGGGAATAAGAGCTCATACCATGTCCCTTTAATTGTGGCCATAAGATTCCTTACAAGGTTATAAGATTCCTTCTTTAAGGATACAGCCTTGTGAACCAGCCTTTTCCTCAACTCCAGCCCATTGCTGAGGCCACCTAATTTCATATTTATCTGATCCAATGTAAAAGTGGTATTTTCCATCTTCTCCTGAAGCACAGTTTGTGGTACTTCACTGGGATTTGACTTGTTCCTGTTGGCCATTTTCAGCTACAGTGGGGACATTCTTCCCTACTGATCCCTCCCTAGTGACTTCTGTCCATGACCTTTTTGGCTTGAGGAGCAAGACTGATCAGGCACCAGGCATCTGATGTTAAGCCCTCACTGTGTAGGCTCCTTGTCTACACAGGTAGATAAATACCCCAACTGACAGGCCACTTACGTGTTAGAGCAATGCTGACTGGAGTGAGAGTCAAATTGCCAGTGGCTGCCAAAGTCTCCCCCACCAAGCATCTGCTTTTAGAGAGCACAACAAAGCGAGTGATAGAGTAAGCCGATGGAGTGAGCACAGAATGAGCAGAGGGAGAGATGGCAATGGACAGAGTGATGGAGAAAGTGATAAAGAAAGGACACTGACTAAAGATACAGTGAGAAAGTGAGAAGAAAAGCAAGGAAGAAAAGTGAGAAGGTGAGGAAAAAGTTGTGTGAGGAAGAAAGATGGAGCGTGATAGTGAGGGAAACAATGAGAGAGCAATAATCTGTAACTCCCCCATGAGGTGGGGGCTGCATTGGTGACCTGTGGAGTGACTGTGGGCTTCCCAATAAAACAGGAGAAGCAGAAAGCCCCCATCCATCCCATAGATCAGGTTCAGAGAGAAGGCGAAACCCATCTGTCAAAACTTGCCTCTTCTCCCAGTCCCATTCAATATTAGGGAGAAGGACTAGGGAATGTTTTTCCTGTTGGCAGGAAATCTACTAATCACTTTCCTTAATTTGCCGCACATTAAAGCTGTCGAGACAGTACCATTTGCCAGCCTTGTTACTGAGGCAGAAGAGAGATCAGCTGTTGAGACAGCAAATTATGCTGGCCTACTTTGTGTCGCCTCACCGGCTGAAGCAGAACATGTTGAACCGGCCTCCTGGATGTGCCTTTAGGTTTGGGAGCTGTAAATTATAGGGATCGGCACACATATCTCCATCATAAAAGCAGTGATTTATGTTTAAAAACATGATGTCGTAACTATAAATGCATAAGCATAACAAAGTTGTACTAAAAGCTTTTGCATTTCAGTCTTTCATTATATGTTCTCATTAGCTGTTGAAACAGTTTATGGGTTATGCTATTAAAAAAAAAGACATCCTTTGAATACCTTTCCTGAAATATCACTGAGATTGACTAAGCTCACATCATAATGAACCCCATTAGCTTCCTTAAATGAGAAAGGTGGAACCAATTTTCAAGGGAGTCGACTGCAGAAATTCTAATCATTAAGGTCTTTTATTAGATTTTATTAGGATTTCCAAAATAATTGTCAGCATTATTACGAGGAATGTGCATGTACAATGTTAGCAGAATTAACAAGCCTCTAATATATATGTAAACAGAATACAGATTTATTTAAAATTATGTTTAATATGAAGATTTTTCTTTAAATATTAAAGGTTCTGTTCAATTTCTATTGTGTACCCAAAAATACAAAAACTTAAGAATACAGTTCTTAGTTTGGGATTCAATAATTGATAATTCATGAAAATCCTATTCATTTCAGTCGATTTCCTGTTTGATCAGTTAGCTGTAAAAAAATTAAGAACATTGCTAATTTGCAACATGATGTTTGTTTGTTTCATTTGCACTGTAGATTTGAGTTTATTCATTTCATTTTGTGGATTTTAGCTTAATGCTTAACTTTGACATGTAAAAATAAAGAAAAATGTCCTCAGTATTTTTTTTGACAAGGGGTAGCTACATTAAAATGCATTCCAGAAAGGTCTATTTAAATAAAATCAAAGTCAAGTCAAACTCAACTCCTGGACATGCACATATAATTTTTCTGGCAGCAATATAAAGTGATTTGCTATTGCTTTCTTCCAACAGCCATGGGATCCAGGCAATGTTAGGAAGACACTTCACTAAGATAGAACTATTTAGTGGTCTGTAAACCGGATGAAAAGATTGACTAATGAACTAGAATTGATTTGAAAAAGTTCAGTAGGGTTAAGGATATTTTTTTTTTAAATCACTAGACAGAACTGTGTAACATAGCACTGTTATTTTCTGAATGGTTTTAGTACCTGAATGGAGAATTATCTTATTCACTGAATGTTTTGATAAGTGCTAATTCCATCTTTTTAACTAGATGGATAATCTAAAACTATACAGATGACAAACTGAGTCCTTAATATTGATTGCAGGATAGTTTTTACATTCCAGCAAGACTCCTATAGTAGCTGGGAATGTATCTGAGATGGGTGGCATTTATTTCTGAGTAAACATTCCAACCTTCTCTCCCCCCACCCCCCACCCTCAGATCCTGCTCTGCAGCCTGACTGTGGAGAGAGTTGTTCCTGGGAGGGATGAACAAGGAATGCTGGGACAGTACACCAAAAGTATATACTAACAGCAGGGTCACCCAAGATATGAAGGTCATCCCAGCTGCTCAGCTGAAGCAAGCCAGCATCTATATCAGGCAGCAGTGCTGTAGGAAGATGCTGAAGCATTGGCAAAGGCATACTTTCATACTGTGTGGGAGAAGGCATTGGTAAATCACTCCTGCATTTTACCGCAAAGACAATATCAAGTGATTGACGATAGACTGCTAGATGATGGGCCCCTCAGGCCAGATGGCGTTCAACATGCTACTGAGGAAAAGCGGAGGTTCTTTCAGAATACTAATAGTATTTGTGATGTGGCTAGATTAAAGCCTTTGGGATATCTAGTGACTGACGTTGCCATGAGGGAAAGAAAAGAAAAGCCAAAGCTGGAAAATAAAATCTGAAGCTAGAAAGACAAAATTACAGGAACATGGAACGTAAGAAGTGTGAGCATGGGAAAGCTCAACGCTGAAAGATGACATTGACTATACACTGATATTGTAGGCATCAATGAATTGTAATCGACTGGAATTGGACATACTGTTTACTACTCAAGACACAAAAAACAAAGAACAGTGCTGCTTTTATAGTCATGAAGGATATAGGAAAGGCAGTACTTGGCTACAGTGCAGACTTAAGGACAACCCTTTAATAATATGTTTATATAAGTTTATGCTCCAGCCACTGATGCAGAAGAAGAGGCAGCTGTAGAGTTTTATGACCAAGTTCAATTTGAAATTGACAGAACATGCAAGCAAAATGTGCTGCTTGGAGTTGGAGACTGCAGTGCCAAAGTTGAAAATAATAATTTGAAAAATGCGGTTGGACTGTATGGCCTAGGAAACCGAAATGAAATAGGGGAGCAACTTATCTGTTTCTGCCAATCCAACAATTTTTCACTGCTAACACATTCTTCAAACAACAAAAACTATGCCTATTTACATCAATATCACCAGACGGAGCCAACAGAAATAAAATTGGCAATATTACTGGTACAAGAAGGTGAAAAAGCTCAATTATAACAGGAAAGTTATGGCCGGGGGCTGACTGGAACAGATCACTAACTGCTCATGTGCAAGTTCCAAATCAGGCTAAAGCAAAAGAACAAGCCCAATCATTTTCCATTACTTGATCTTGAGCAGATGCCCACCTTTTTCAAGGAAAACTTCAGTAATTGCTTTGAAGTCCCCAAGCTCATTGATGGGGAACCAGAAGAACTGTGGAATGAAATCAAGGATGATTTGATTAAGGATGAATGTGAAAAGAGATTGTTAAAAGACCAAGACACCGAAGAAACCAAACTGGATATAAAAAGACGATGGAAATTGCCAAAAGGAAGAAAAAAACGAAAGCCAAGAAAGACAAAGGTCTCAGGAAAATAATTTTAAGAGAGTTGTTAGAAGAGACAAGAAACAATATTGTAATGACACTATAAAGACCTTGAAGATGGAAACAGGTATAGAAAAACAAAGGACATTTTTCAAAACCCCTTTGAAACTCAGAAGGAAGTTCCAGTCTTGAAATGGTATGCTAAAGGGTACCAATAGACAGACAGCAACTGATTTAAAAAAAATCAAAACAAAAATAGAAGTATATTGAAATTCTATACAGTAGGGATGTCAATATCCACTAAAATACATTCCTTATATACAAGAATTAGTGCTAGAGAATGAAGTTAGATCAGCACTCTGGTGGTTACCAAGCAGGAAGGCTAGAGGAATTAATGGAATGTCTACAATAATATGGCAAGCAGCAGAAGAAAACCAGTAAAATATCAGTAAACTATGCCAGGAAATTTGGAGAATTACAGAGTAGTGAGCAGATTGGAAGAGGTCAGTCTACATAGCAATGCCAAAGAAAGGAGACTTAACGAAGTGTGCAAACTACTCTATCATACAATATCCTCAACTTCACATACTAGCAAAATAAAGTTTAGGATCACCCAATACAGATTAGAGCCCTGCTTGGAAAGGGAAATGCCAGATGTTAAAGCTGTTTTAGAATAGGTTGAATAACAAGGGATGTTAGTGCTGATGCATAATGGATAACCGAGAAAGCCAAAGAATACCAAAAAGTAGTCAATATGTGTTTCATTGATTATAGAAATGCCTTTGATTGTGTCAACCGTATCAGGCTGTGGAATGTCCCTAGGAAAAAGGGAACCCCAGAACATCTTGTTGTCCTCATGCAAATTCATACACAGGACAGGAAACCACAGTCCAGGCTAAATATGATGAAATAGACTAGCTTCAGGTTGACAAAGGAATGAGACAAATCTGTATACTTTCTCCTTATTTATTCAATCTATATGCTGAATATATATTGTGGAAGGCTGGATTGGAAGGAGATGAATGTGGTTTTACAATTGGAGGAAGAAGTATCAATAACCTGTTCTTTTGTCAGCCCTTTAAGGTAGATCAAACTAGGATGCCAGAGTTATGAATGCTAATACTACTTAATTATACGGTTACAGTTACAAAACCTTCAAGTCTGAATGTGCTTCCTCCGTCCATCCTTTTATTTTCATGAGAACTAGGGAGAGTCATGTCTGAGATGCTTACTCAAATTATATTTCTGCCCAGGACTCAGATTTCTTTTATCTGACCATTGTCTTGGTTGCAGCTCTTCCTTCTGTTTCTCAAAGTTATTCCTACTTCCCATTACAGCTTTGCGGATGGCCCTACTTTGATAGCTGAAAATGCAAATGATCTTCAAGCTATAGCAATGAAAATCAGGTAGCACAATGAAAAAAATGGGACTACAATTAAATATGAAGACCAAACTAATGACAACAGGTACAGCAACCAGCCTTAAAACTGACAATTAAGACATCGAAGAGGTGGATAGGTTCTCCCTTTAGGTCAAGTATGAACAATAAAGAAACCAGCAGTCAAGAAATATACCACAGCTGCTCACTTAGTAGGTAGCAATAAAGGCCTTGGAAAAGATATTCAGATGCCATGACAAAGATTAGAACTGTGCATGCAATGGTTTTCCCTGCCACTTCTATGGAAATGAAAATTGGACTTTGAAGAAGCAGTATAGAAAAACCAAGAAATTGGTGAACTCTGGTGTTGGACAAAACTCTTGAGGATACTATGGATGGCCAAGAAAATAAGCAAATGGATCACAGAACAAATCAATCCAGAGTTCTCACTTGAGGCACACATGACTAGGCTCAAATTATCATATACTGAACACATTACATTAAGACCCTGCTTCACTGAGAAATTCATCACTAAGAAAGAAGAGGAGAGGAGAATGACCAGGAGCAAGGTAGTTGGACTTGATTACAGTGTTGATGAGTGCCCATGAATGGCCAGGTCAGGGACAGATCATCTTGGAGAAGGTCTCTCTGTGTGATTGATAAGAATTTCTAAGAACTGATTTGATGGCACATAACAATTAATCAAATATTCCAAGGAATGACATTCAGCAGAACAAAGTCATAGATTTTCTTAAATACAAGTTTTCCTGATAGTGAGTCTCAGTGAACTCAATGGGACAAATCTCTGAGTAAATCACTAGCATATGTTTTACATGTTTGTATCATTTTATCATGTTTTCTATGACATAGTCTCTTCCATTCATGTTTAGCAGTTAGTATATAGATAAATGGCTTCTGGAGACTGAGATGTCATTTCCACTTGAAACAAATGTCAGAGTACAGTGGTACCTCGGTTCACGAACTTAATTCGTTCCGCAACTCTGGTCGCGAACCGAATTGGTCGTGAACCGAATCAAATTTTCCCATAAGGTTCAATGTAAATATGGTTAATCCGTTCTGACCCCTACAAATTTGGTCGCCAACCGATTTTTGATCGCGTCCCGAATCAAATTTCCCTATAAGGTTCAATGTAATTACGGTTAATCTGTTCTGAACCATATGTTGTTTTTTTTTTAAACCGCAAAAATATGACACAAAGTACAGTACGAAGAGAGAGAAAGCTAACCTTGCTCGACGCGACTTCTGGCGTGGAGGACAGGAAGGCGGGTGGGGAGGCGGTTACTGCTTGGAGGGAGAGTCCCCCTCCCTACAGGAAGCTGCGACCACATGTCACGGGAGGGAATATGGCCGCGGATCCTGTTCGTAACCCGATCCGGCGTTCGCGAACGGAGGCAAAATTTTGCGACCGGAGCTGTTCGTGAACTGAATTGTTCGTGAACAGAAGCGTTCGTGAACCAAGGTACCACTGTATGTGCACAAAAATGATAAAAATGATGGTTGATATTTTGTCTCAACAGGATAAAGTGGGCAGGCTTCTTCCAAATTCCATGTAAAGAGAGTTATCTCTTAGTTTTTAAAGAGTTCCCTATTGATTTCCCTTCTCTAGATCTGGTTTGGCATCCAGTGGTAGCATATGGGAATTAAGAATCAGACTTCCCCCCACTCCTCTTGTTTTTGGCCTGCTGTCTTATTGTCTCTTCCTATAGAGCAGGGCTCCTCAGCCTTGGCAACTTTAAGACGGAATTCTGGAAGTCGAAGTCCACCTGTCTTAAAGTTGCCAGGTTGAGGAACCCTGCTATAGAGCGGTGTTTCTCAACTTTGGCAACTTTAAGAAGTCCAGACTTCAACCCCCAGAATTCCCCAGCAAGCATGCTGGCTGCAATATTCTGGGAGTTGAAGTCCAGATTTCTTAAAGTTGCCAAGGCTGAGAAACACTAGAGTACGCCATTATAGGGTTAATTTATCAATTTGTGAAGAACTCTGGATTTATTGGGCTTGCAATGTAGCCACAAAGATTGTTTTAATTCAGTGGAAAGAAGCTTTTTTAAACTGGATTTAAAATCCTGGATTTAAGGTAAGTGCTTCTTTTTTGTTTTTTCTTTCTTTTCTACATTAAATAAAAAAAGAAATAAAAATAAAAGCACACTTACAGGGATGTACTAACATCACTAAGCTTAAAAACCATCAGCAGAGACATGCATTTAAAATAAATATGCAAGCCATTACAGTGTCAGTAATTTTCTATTAGATATTACCTTTAGATATGATCTTTTGCAGGCCCATTATTTGTGCCCCTCTTATTCAGGAAAAGGTTGAAAATGTTTGTGTTAGCAGTTTCTTCTTTTCTTCAACATGATCATATGAATACATTAATGGAACTCTCACTATCGGTTTTGAAAACCCACAGTGCTTTAATAATGCACAGTATGATGGCTTCATTATTAATAATGTATATCTAGTACTAGAAAATCTTAGCTCTCTTTCATCGCAACCATTATTATTCCAAATTTCCACAAGATACGTTTTAGATTATTCTTTTCATGGCAATCAATGGAAAATCAATTATTTGGCCAAGACTAACTCTAGGGGTTAGTAATCCCCTGATCTGGCTTACCTACTCTCTTATTTTACATAGTGTAGAATACATTATTTTATAACTGCTTGTCCCTTCCACTCTAGTTAGACTACTCTATCTTTATAAATAAAGAATGCAAAAGTGCAATATGTGAAGGACCAAATCACAAAACTTTTAATGATCTATAGCATAGAAAAATAAAGTATATCATATGATAGGAGATTATTATTGCTTACTTTCAGTTAAAATTATATTTTCCTTTAACTCATATGAATGTGGCATATACAGCATAGAACACCACTGATTCCTTGCCCAATACTCATGACCACAGCGTCAAGGGAGAAGCTTCCTTAGATCTCGTCACAATGATCTTTCACTGGGCACTTCTGCCATAGCCAAGTCTTGGCTATAACCTGCCTGGTCATAGGATAGTAGAACATGCTCCACTAGTATCCAGTTACTTCATAAAATAGCCCTTTCCTCTAGGATGAATCTCATTGGTTGCTGCAGGTTTTCCAGGCAATCCAGACAATGCTGCTCTATTGTTGCATTCTGCTGTTTTCACTGCCTTCCTCCACCCTTCTGGAAAACTTGTTTTCTTGTAATCCTCCATATTTGCAAAGCAATCATAGTGCCAGGTGTTCAGGAGTGGATTGGCAAAGCACTGTTGGCTCACTTGGTAGAGGAGGGGATGGTGAGGCAGTTAGGAGTGTCACTGATAAAATTGTCCTCTTCACTCACTGTAACTCATTCTACTCTTCACATACTTTCCTTTTAATTAATAGTAAACCCCTTCAGGTGTTTGTTGCTAAGAGCTGCAACAATAGTAGGGATAAAGGGGGTGGGTGGGTGAAGGAGGAAGCACCTGATTCTCTCACCCAACCTAGCAACAGTCAGCAAAAGAGCTGTGGCCACATCTCAGTCTGCACTTGGCAAAAAAAAAAAAAAATTGGGACAGGAAAGAGAAAGGGAGGCCCAAGGATCTGTCTTACTTGCCAAGACTTGCTGGAGAGCCTGAACACTTTTCACCTAGACTTGCAGCTGCAGAGATTCACAGTTCCGTGTTCCTGAGTGTTGTTCCTTTAACTAATTGGCTTTTTGACTAGGAAGAGAGCAATCCTGCACTCTGGGATACCTAGCCATTCGAAGTTTATTTTTTCATAGATACTTACTTCAGGGTAGAAGTGTGTTAATTCAAGCTTTTCCCAAGCAAGGATCATTCTATCTGGGTGGGGATTATAAACATGAAGTCTGGTGCAACTGGAGGCTACCAAGTCAGGGAAGGCTGTTAGAGAGGAAATGAATTAGGAAACAAATAATTAAATACCATAAATATTGTACAGAAAGAGTAGCTAGTTTTTGTTAAGAAGGTCCACTGAATTGTGTGGGACTTCTTTGTGAATAAAGGTGCTTTAGACCTCATAGCAAAGTCCTCAATCTTATGATTAGTAATGGTACATTCTCTTAGCCTTTACTTTTGGAATGAACATTGCAGCCTAAAAATGAAAGATATAGCAGTCTGTTAAGGCATGTGCAGAAGAAGGTGGTGTGGGATAGAGGGGTGCACTGCATTAACATTTCCAGATATACTGTGGAAAAGTGGTCAGACTACAGCATATATGCATCTGGGAGCAATTCAGCTGATGGAACTGAACAAAGAGACAAGGAGAGGCTCCTTATAGACCATTGAAGGGAGGTGCACTACTATATGTATAACCAAGATGTGCAGTTATATTCAATTAGCTGTGGGCATGCAAACATATTTCTTCTCCTCCCTTTTTGCATTTGATAGTTATGGTTTAGAGAAATTGGCAGAACATAAATGCAGGGCCAGGGCAAACAAGTTTGAGGGAAGAGTAAGTGAAGACTGGAAACCCCAGGGACATAGAAATGGCTATTTATATCTTGTGACATATATAGCTATGAACTTTGTTATGGTTATGTGTCTGTTGCAACTTAGAACTTTTGAGGTGGCATTCATAAAAAGACTGATAGAACAAGGGTTTAATTTATCAGAACATGGTATCAATTAAATTGGTATTCTCCAGGTATGTTCTGAGAAATCTCAACCAGACTGTGAAATTGGGAAGGCTGATACATGCTTTCAGGATATGCCATAGATTAGTTTTATGCACAGGTTGGAGAACACCATTTTTTGTGTGTTTCCTCAGCAAACCTATGATGTAATCCAGAGGTGTTAACTGAGAATAGCTATTGAGGTGTGTATGTTTTTGCTATCATCTAACAATTGTAACATGGATTTTACCCTTTTTAAAAAGATACTTACTAAAATAATAACTATTTAGCTATTTATATATCCATATCTATATTAAACTGCTGAATATTTTCTTGGATCAATATATTTGAGGTTACCTTTTGTTTTACCCCTCACACCAATTTCATGGTATTATCCATTATAATTGTACTTTCATACATTATTTTACTGTGACATTTGTTCTTATTTGAATTATAAATAATAATTACATCAGTTATAGATATTTCTCCAGATATGAAGTTGTCACTAAGTGACTTTTATCATGTCTATTATTCCATTCTGTTTTCTTTTATGGTTTTCATTTTAAGTGCACTGTGATTCAAGAAGACAAATACTGCTGGATTAATAAATAGAAATTTGTCCTCCAATAAAATAGAAAATCCTGCTAAAGGTAAACTGCAAAAAAATATTGATTGCATGCTCCCTTTTCTAGTACATTTTGTTGCTGTAAAAGAATATTTGTCCTAGATCTAATTTAATCAAAACTTACTGGCAAACTAAAAATTTTTTACAGGTAATAACAGCAGATGTTCTTATATGTTCTAACAACTGAGTATTGCATCATAAAATTTTAAAATATTTTGTCTGCTAATATGATCACAGAAAATGGACAAAAAAAATAGGATCTGTGAAACTTGTATCATTACATATTTACAGTAAAAATAAATGCATTTTCATGTGTAACACCTTAAAGTACTGCTCATTTCCATGAAAATATTAAGCAGGCACTTAGATAAATTTCTGTCTTTTAAATAAAATAGATTTAAAACTGCTTTAGTTGTATCTTTATTACATTTTTCTTAGACTATTTTGGATACCATAGCTCCCTCAAGTGGCATCAGGGTTGTGTCATAAAGTTGAAAAGCACCTTTTCATCTCCCTTCTACTTCCATATGTATAAAAAAACCCAATAGCAAACTAGATTTCATTGTTACTGAGTGAGCTTTATTTTCTATCTCTTATTATTCTAGGCCACCAATATGGACATATAAAATCCACTATGATATCTCATTCAACATTCAAAATAATAAAGATCCTAATATTTCTTATAATATTGAGATTAATATATGAATTAGTTTGTGTATCTTTGGCTATTACATTTAACAGGCTTTCGCAAATAAAAAGTGTGTTACAGTGTTTAAACATGCCTAGAATATTAACGGTGAAATCCTTTGCATGTCTACTGAGATTAAAATGCCTGTGGATCTGCATATTTAAAATTTAATTTAATGCAAAGGAGAATGTTCTGAAGAAAGATCGCAAGTTTTTGTGCAATTGTAACCATCTTTCATCTTCTGATTATGGTTATTTTTTTTCAGGAAGCCATTTTATACTTGTGATTTAGAAGGTAGATTACAACCATCAAAATTGATAACCACTGATTATTAACTGTCACTCCATATAATTGCCTAAATTGATGGCCATTTCCATATCTGGTGGCGGACAATTCTACAGGGATTATCTATGTGTTGTATACTTTCCTTTTGTGATCCTAAAGTTCCCCATGTTTTCTTTTAATAGTGATTTCATTTCTAATATTGTGAGCTGGAAAGACTTAACCTTTATCCATCTTTCTCATATCACATATGATTTTATATACTTCTATCACATTGCCCTTTCTTACCTTCCCACCAAGCTAAGAAGACCCAAATGTTGTAGTTTTTCCTCATAGAAAAGCTGCTTGAAGCTCCTTTAACATTTTGATTATCCTTTTTTGTATTTTTCAGCCTCCGCAATATCCTTTTCTGAGTGTGATCAGAACGGAATACAATGAATCACAATAGTTTTAGACAGGAAATATTGATTGGTTATTTTTTTCTTTTTCCTTCTTAATGATTCCAAGTTGTCTCTATTCTTCTATCCCTTTAGAAGGACCTCAATGAGACATAAATTTGAGACCATCCTGGGTGGTTATAATTTACATTCCACCATGTGTTATTTTCTTGCCTTGCTGTTTATGCTTCCTATTTTGTTGTCTTTGTCTTGGTTGACATTTTAATATTTCCTTATCTAATTCTTCATAAATGCCTGTTCATGCTTTAAACATGTAACTTTAAAAAAAAAACAACACACACCAGATGTTATTTTCCATCTCAACCCCAGGAACCTATTTAGAAAACACTAAATAAAAATACTGTGCTAAACCCCAAGGTTCTGCTAGATTGAGTGAAACTAAAGTAATGATCAGTAATGGTCTGAGCAAGCACTCTTATTTACAGCACGTTTTTCAGCAGATTTGGCCATTAGTATGTCCCAGTGAGACTGGGATTTTAAAGCGTTATTTTCTCAGGACATGGAGCCTTAATCTGTCACGGGAACTGACAGTTCTTCTGTTCAAAGTGAAATAACAATTTTAAGGCTGTAGTTTAAAACCGTTGTATACCTAACAAGAAAATTACTATCTTGCCATTTGACAACCTTTTAGGAAAGAGATAATAACAAGCTGAAAAGAAAAGAGACCTTCCTTTTGAGTCTTTTTCAAAATCACTGTGAAAAAGCCAAGTCCTCTTTTCTTAATATCATAATGTTTCTAGCTGCTGCTAGAAATGGCCTAAAGTAAGAAGAATATTAAGTTTATTGTAGAAATGAAGTTTATCTTAGAAAGTCAATGCAAGCATGTTTCTGTTTTGTCAAAAAAGGACACAAGAAGGATCTGAAATACTTGAACAAACTTGGGAAAACCAGATTTACATATTGCCATGATAAAAGCATATAACACCTCTCAACCACAGAGAGTTAACTCCTAGACGAGTCAGTCTTGAGGTGAAGCAGCATGACCACATCTCAGAAATAGCAAGACAAAGATTCAAAGCTATTTCTCATCACAGAATTCAGCAGTGCTTCTGAATGCAACAGAATTTACTGAATAATCAAAAGAATCATAACATATTCAATTCCAAACGAGCCATAACTTCCTTTTACTTGCTATAGTTACCATTACTGTGAACAGGTTGTGTCTGAGCATCAAAGCAATGAACAGAAGTTGCTTAAAAGCCTGAACAGACTTTTCGTTTTCCAGTCGTTGTGCATGAAATACTGTAGTGCAATGACATACACAATTCTCTAATTTCTGCACTCTGCAAGTTCTTAAGAGTCCCATATAGTTCACCTGCACAATTCTGAAAGATATCTAAGTAACCCTTTCTCCCTATTCCCCCCACCCCCATATCTAGTGGCATTTTATATGTGTTTATGTATGGTCTCATCAACATTTTTGTCCCAAATTTTATATAGCAGTTGGGAGCACCAGGGCATACTTCCTCTTTGACCATTTCTCTTTTGTCTTTTTCATTGGCCCAGGCCCAAAGGGAAAGGGCCACATGAGCAGGTCATTTCTCCTTCCTGTTTTTATGGCTCACGGCTGAGGGAATCCATTAACATGCAGCAAGAGAAAGCAAGGAATTACAAGGATTAGCAGTGGGATCCTTGATGGAGTATGTGGATGCTTAACACTATCAGTCTCTAATGGCATCCTGAGCAGACCACTTGAATGTTAAGTAACAGCATTTTAGTGGTAGAGGGTCATGCATCTTTATGACCCTCCTGCAAGTTCAAGGCTTCCAACGTCTTGGGACAGAAAGTCATTCCCATCTTTGGTTCTCACCTGCTAAACAGAGTATGGGGGAAGCCTGAGGATTCAGCAGGGGTGCCCAGCACACCCACCCACACCCCTACCTGCACCAATATCTAGAGACCTGCAACATCTGCGGTTCATTATAGAATGGGATATTTAGGCTTGGAAAAAGGAAGGGTTTAGCTTTCCATTTCTGTCATAATTTGGCATTGGCATGCAATGGCCTCAACCCAACCAAGTTCAGGAGGGTGCTATAAAATGGACATGAGAAAAGCTCTAAGAAGTGTGATCTGCATAGTAACATTCTATTTATTTGCTTTATTAGATTTGTATGCCAGCTTTTGTTCAGGAGCTGAAGGCAATTTTTGTAGGGCTCACTCCGCTTATTTTCCCCACCGCTACAACTTGTGAGGTAGGTCTGTCTGAAACTGATTGGTCAAGAGTCACCCAATAAGTCAGATATATGTATTTAAAAATGGGAGGGGAATTAGAAGAATATCGACTGTTATTTAACTCAGCCATTTTCAGTCTCATGGTATGACAGTAATTGAAAAAAAAAAATGAAATTAGGATATAATTTCTAAAAAAGGAAAAAAAAACCCTGTATTTCAATTTTTAAAAATGATATGGCAACAGCTTTGCCTCCAGTCCTTCTGACAAAGTGGTTCTGCAACATTATATGTTGTAGTCAGTTCTACAGTATGTAATTTTCTCAGAATTAAGGGGTATTTTTAAAACTTCCTGATGATAACTTTTTTAAGTACATGAGGGAACTCTGAAAACCACAAAAGTCCAAGATTGCTTAATAGTGTGTTTATGTGGGCTGAATCTTAAAGGCCTGTTAAAACAAACATGGTCTCAGAAATGCTTGCTTTTAAACAGACATAAAAGGATTTGCTAAACATTTTCTGATGAATATTTCACATTTCAGTTCATGCACTTGTTTATATGAGATTCAAACAGATATTTCAGAGGAGGCCACTTTGTTCTCAGCAATAATAAAGGTTTCATGCATGTTGGTAAAGAAATACAGAAATTCTTCAGGGTACTAGAAACACAGATAAGCAGGAAGTGTTATACCTACATGAATTATATAGATTTTTAAAAGCAGACTATGTTACTATATCTCTCTCAAAACTGGGTAACTTTTACTCATCTAACAATAGTTGTCAATTCCTAACCTACTGTAAAACAAATGTACGGTCTCTGAATAAGAAAGGAGGGATAATAGTATTTTTCTGATGTTTTCAAATGCCTGTTTGCAATATTTGTTAATTGAAACAATAATATTAAGCTTTTTAAGTTAACGTTTTTAAAAATGAGAGATATGGCAACACATAAACTGAGCAAATTTTGTTTTGAAGTTCCATTTCATTTGCCACTTAAGTAAATGAAAAAATGAATGCCCATTTATTAAGCAGAGATGTTGAAATAATCTTTTAAGCACATTTTGCCAGTCCTTCTTTGCATTCAAAATGTTGGTTCTAAGCTTGGCTCAGGTTGTGGGGGGGTGGGATGTAAAGATCAGTAGGATTTATTTCTTTTGTTTTAAAGAAAAAGGAGTCTGTGTGCATCTTAGTATTTTGCTGTTTTTAAAAAAAGTTCAATAAGAGAAATTAACATTGGAAAAGTGCAAGAACAGTGTGGTAACTATACAGCAAACAATAACCAACTCAGATCTATTTAATAAACTTGTGGAAGGCAGCTTGGATTTACAGGTGGTCCTTGTTTAGCAGCTGCCTTGGACAGCGACCATTCGCAGTTATGATGGTGATGAAAAAATAACTTTGTGACCAGTCCTCACATTTATGACCTTCACAGGTCTGTAAAGCAAAGGAAAGCTGAAGTAAGATCATAAGCACAGTTGCAGTGTCACTTAGCAACCAGTTCACTTAAAGACCAAGTTGCTGGTCCCAATTGTAGTCGCTAAACAAGGACTACCTGTACTTTGATGAAGAACTTTGTGACACTGAGGCAGTATGATTCTTATCATGGGGTAAAAAGGCAACATGCTGTGTAACAATGTAGATTTTCTTTTATGCAGCAGAGACAGCCTGACAATAGCCAGTTGAAGCAACCACAGCAGACTAAAGCAGCCTGGCCATTTGGCTTTTACAACACAAATGAAGGAGCCATGTTTCTTTACAAAGCCACTTGGAGAAAGTGCTTCTCTCAAGGTTCTCTTAAGCCAAACCCTTCTTTCAAGATTTGCACAGCCCAAATACTTGAACAGTAAGTTATACAGGTAGTCCTTGCTTAAAGCCCATTCGTTTAGTGATCATTCAAAGTTACAATGGCACTGAATAAAGGGATTTACAACCATTCTTTGAAGTTCCAGCCATTGCAGTGCCCCTTTGGTCATGTAACAAAATTCAGGCCCACTCAGGCTCACCTGCATTTATGACCACCTTTTGGTCACCTGCCTACCTGCTGCCTGGCCTTGCCCCCCACCGACATGCCCGCTGCACCATGCACCACTTCTGTACCAACTGGGGCCTTCTTTCATGCCAATGCAGCTGGGGCTTCTCTTGTGCTCTGTTCAGGTCTTCCGTGCGCCAGCCAGGGCCTCTGTTCATGCCCTGCCCAGGGCCTCCTTTTGCCAAAGAAGCCTGGCATATGAAAGAAAGCCCCGGCTGTGCCAGCATGAAAGAAAGAACCTTTTAGTTGGGCCTTCTTTCACACACCAGGCTTATTTTGCAAAAGGCCCTGGGTGGGGCACAAACAGAGGCCCTGGCTGATGTGCAAACGGAGGCCCTGGGCAGGGTGTGAGAGAAGCCCTGGCTGCACTGGTATGAAAGAAGGTGGCGCAAAAGAAGGCCCTGGCCCGTAGGGTAGTGGTGTGCAGTGTGGCAGGTGTGGCGGCCGGCAGGGCTGGGTGGTGGGGGCAGCAGGTAGGCAGGTGGCCAAAAGGTCAGAGATGGGGGAGGTAGGCAGGTGGGGGGAGTTCAAAAAGAGTCGCAGGAGACAGTCCCTTACCTTACTGAGTCTCAGGGCTGGGAGAGACCAAATGGGGAATGGCTTGGATCGGGGTGGGTCCACTCTAATGACCGGTGGGATTCAGTTAATGATGGCAATGGGGACTGCTAGAATTGCTGTCATTAAGCAAAGTGGTCACATGATGACACACTTTATGACTAAATCACTTAGTGATGGAAATTCCAGTCCCAATTACCGTCATTAACTGAGGATTACCTGTAGGTATTTTGTGTCTTTAACAATTCCATTAATTTCCAAATCTGGATTCCTTAAAACATCATCATCTTATTTTTCAGGTTCACATAGAAACCGAAGTGCTGCTGCACTTGGACTACTTCCAAAGCATTTATTTCAAAGGGTGCACAGCCCCAGTAACATTTACCAGGAAAAGAGAACGTGTCACCCTCCAGATATTGACCATAACGCCTAGCATGCCTCATTACTGGCTAGACTGGATGTGGCTCTGGGAATTGTAGTTGTTCAGCATCTGGAAGTCTGGAAGTCCCTATCCCTGATATAATGTAATGGGGAAGAGGAGCTGAAGAAGCAGAAGAGCCATCTGAGTCTATAGATTGGGCCAAACAGAATGTCTGCCAAAAGAAAACATCGTAGAAGGTGCTTTGCTAGTCAGACTTGAAGAAGGACTGAGGTAGGCCTATACAAGTTTGGGATCTCCAGATCTTGGCTACAGAAATCCAGACAACTATGTGATGGCAGCAAAGACTCCAAGCTTTCTGTATCTCTTTCCTGCCATTTAATCGTCATCCATATTTTTGCAACCAAAATCTGAGAGTCTTTGTCAAGTTTGAAGCAATTATTTACTTAATAATTTTACAGTGGTATCCAAATACTCAATCTGTACTTTTTTAACAAAAAAAAAAGGCAACTTTTGTTTTTCAGCTGTTAGCAAAATATTTCTTGCTTCCATTACAGTGCTCTTTTACAAGTACAGCCGCTAGATTGGGTTGAAAATCTTGATGTCCGCTAGATGGCAGCAATGTGACATGCAAAGGAACTTCTCTTGTTGCCATCTCATGGTAATCTAGATTTTTGCAGTCCAGATATGGAAGTCCTAAAAAATATGAAGGTATTATATTATGTAGTGGTAAAATGAAACAGGATGCATTTATATCACGGGAAAAGGAGACTTGCTTCTTAAAAAATAATGTTAGTCTTAAGAAAACAACTCTAATGATAAATACATCCAGACTTGAAGTACCCTCTTAATATAAGAATTATGCCCCACTTCCGTAGCCTTTCCTGTTTTTATTGATGTACAGTTGTAGAAGCAAACCCCATAAGTTCCTAGTAGGATTTAATAACATGGCACATGCCATGGGAGCAAAAACATTAATATTTGGAGAAGTATTAATTTCATCTTCAAAAAATAAACATGCAAATCATGGTAATTGTCCTCTAGAAGTTCAGAGGTGGCAGGGAACTATCAGATACATGCTATTGCACCAAAGAGAAGACCATCTACCTGTGCATAAGAGGATTGACTCTGAACTCTGCAACTGCTATTCTCCCCACAAGCCCCCACAAATCTTAATATTATTTCCAGAATAGTATAGAAGTATTTTCAGTATAGAAAATATTATTTTCAGAAAGTGAAGTTTCAAACATAGATAAAGTAGCAAAAGTCTGAGGGACAAAATTCAAATGTAGGGCCAAGTGACATCAAATAATTCTAAATCCACATGTACATATTTATGGTTGATTCTTCTGAAATCATTCAATGGGTAAATTATCCCCAACTTGATTTGTTATCAAATTAATATTTATAATTCTTAGCAAGAATGCTTCCAGGTAAGACCTCATTCAGGGAATTTCTATACTGCAGATGTTATCAGTTTCCACCACTACTACCTCTTCTTCTCTTCCTTCTCCTCATTTTATTTTAAATGTAAGTACCTAGTACAATTAGCTAATTTTGTTATAATAATGGCAGTAATTATTGCAATTAATTACATAGAACTTCCTATTAAATTAAATATAATAAACATTAGCACAGAATAATACATTCTCCAATTGTTCTTTTTAAAACTAATAATTATCCGTCTATTGATTACTATGTATATTAGGAGTGTATATATGTGCATATGTATACACGTGTGTTTGTGTGGATATGTGTGTGGATATACGTATATATGTATATGTGTGTGTGTGTATATACATATACACATACACCACCTTGTGCATAGATAATAAAGCTTTATCAAAACTTTAAAAAGTCATCTTCAGCTATACCAAGCCTCTCTCTCTTTTTCTGCCTCTCCCCTTCCAGCTTCTCATTAGGGCAATTTCCCATCATTGTTGAATCCAAGCTCACATTGAAAGAGTACTCCCTGTCTTCCATACATGAGTTATAAGTTATCTAGCAGTCACTAACAAAAAATATGATCAATTCTTCATTCATGCAGCAATTTTTTATTTGCTTCCTCAAATGCCAATAAGGTTAACTTAGAGTATATTGCAATATCTTGATTAGTTTTTGCCACCATCTTTGACTTTTTGAACAATCTTAAACTTTTTACACAAGGGATCTGTCTTGGGGCCAATATTATTCAACATTATTATTAATGACCTGAATAACAGCACTGATGGGCTGCTTATCAGATATGTAGATGATACAAAATTGGGAGGCCTGGCTAACATCCAGGATGACAGAATGAGACTGCAATTTCATTTGGACAGACTGGAAGATTGGGCTAAGAGGTGCAAGTTGTCCTTTAACAGGGAAAAATATACAGTATTACATTTAGGGAAGAAAAATATAGAGCCTATACTCACAATGGGGGATTTGTGGCTCAGAAGCACTAGGAGAAGACCTTGAGTATGATAATTAACAACAAGGTGAACATAAGCCAACATTATGACGCAGCTGCTAGAAGGACCAACAGAGTTCTGTGCTACATCAGAAGAAGTCCTATATCAAAAACATATGAAGTCCTTATTCCTCCTCACTCTACACTGATGAAACCAAACCTAGAATACTATGTATATTCTAGATACCACATTTCCAGAAGGATATTGTCAGGTTTGAATAGGTTCAAAGGTTGACAAAGATAATTCAGGGACTTGAAAACATGACATTTGAAAACAGGCTAAAGGAATTTGGAATCTTCAGTCAGAAAAAGGAAGATTAGGTATAGATATACTATCAGATATGTTGCAACAGAAACTAGAACCAGAAATTATGAATGTAAATGCCATAAAATCACAGAATCATAGAACTGTGGATTTGAAAAGGACCGCAAAGATCATATTTTAGTCCAACCCTCTGCAGTAAGCTGCTTCATGGAAATCATTCTGCAGAGGTAAACAGGAAATTAATATTAAATTAAATTAAAAATGCAAGCAACAGCAGTGAATCTATTTTCATCAGTGGCATAGAAAAGGAATGTAGCGCATAACCAACTTAGCACATAACAAAACTTAGAAACTGAGAAAAAAGTATAGAAGTTGTGCAGCCTCCATTAAACATTGGCAGCCCCACAAGGAGACAAAAGAGAGAAGCAGAAGTTAGCCTGGAAGCAATGAGTAGGAAAAGGAGAAAGAAGAGGAAATGGTTAACTTATAAGAGTCAGCCTGAGGAGATAAAGGGGAATCAGGACTTTGGTTATGTGCTCCCTTTGAGACAAAATGTTTTTGCTTTAACTGAGTCAGCTTCACAATGAAAGGAACTGTGACATTCTTATACTATGGGGACTATGCAGCAGGCATGTGGTTCTTCTCCATGATTCTGTATGATCAGCCCTTGGGTAACATTTGAAGGACAGGCATTGAGATAAGAAAGCAAAAGTATTTTCTTGTGACAGTTTTGCATATCTTTTTTTTCACGTAGCAGTCGCTTGGTGACATTTACCCTTCCTGAATGAGTGACTCATACACCTTGCACTCCTTTGAGGATTATAAATGTATGTTTAATAAGTAAATAAGGCTTCCGGTTAGGATTATGAATTAAAATATAAAATGTAATAATAATTCATTGCACAATTAATAGTATATTAGAAGATATTGATTAAGCAAATTCATCAGACAACCAAGATAGTTTCTTCTCTGCAAAATACATGTCAGTAACATAGATTAGTGAAGCTTCCAGTGAGAGTTAGTTATCAACAGCGGCATCCACAGGATCTTGCTGCAGAGTTGCAGTGTTGATCCTTTTGGGTCCTCATGCAAGTTTTTCGTAGGTAGAAAAGGAGAGGGGCTCACACTGCAATGCTGTTTAATGGAGCTTTTGCCAAGAGTACAATGGAGGGCGAGTATGCGTAACCCAGAGAGTTGTAGTAGATTTGGGAAATAAATGAAACATACAAGCTGGTAGCAAGGAAATTAATTGGGTGCTAGGAACCTAGTTGAGCAGGTATGAAATTAGGAGTGAACAGTAGACAAAACAGGATCCTCAAATATTAAGGTAAATAAGAAGAAATGAAGCCGTATGGATCACAAGAAGAAGTGAGGGGCTTCTTAGCAGATTGCATGGAGCCTGCAGGGAAATCTGATCTGGGAACTTCCAGGAAGGAAGGGGAAAGAGATTTCCCTAAGGAATTGAGAAGGAAGAAACAAAACTTAGAAACTGAGGAAAAAGTATAGAAGTTGTGCAGCCTCCATTAAACATTGGCAGCCCCACAAGGAGACAAAAGAGAGAAACAGAAGTTAGCCTGGAAGCAATGAGTAGGAAAAGGAGAAAGAAGAGGAAATGGTTAACTTATAAGAGTCAGCCTGAGGAGATAAAGGGGAATCAGGACTTTACAGTAGGACAGGCAGAAAGACTGAGAGCCAGGGAGATAAGAGGCAAAGTTCAAATTAAGGAAGAGACTTATGAGCAGGAGGCAGTTTATAAAAATAAATGGAAATAAGAGACAAGGCTTTAAAGTAAAGGAGAGACAAAAAGACTAGTGTACTGTATTTGAGAATAAGAAGTAAAGGAGAGACAGCAAGAGGTTTTGGTAATTCATTTGGGCAATATGGAGTATGAGGAGCTGAATGTTTCTCCCACGAGAAATGTCTATAGGCATTGGCTGGGGGAGGATAGAAGCCAAGACGGGTGTCTAGTTGTGTCAGCTGTGGGTAGATTGTGGTTGACAGCAGATGGGCCAGAAAGGAGAAGGTTCAAAAATGGTGAAGCGCAAAAGAGTGAGAAACTGTTTTGCAAGGCAGCTGTACTTAACAGAGAAGTGTGGGTGGGAGAATTGAATTGTTTGAATATATGCCATGTTTTTAAACTATACTATCCCTTTAACAGGAGAAAGAGAGAGTTGTGATCTCAGTGCATCCCCTTAGGGCTGTGGGATTCATTCTCATTAAGTACAATTGCTACTATTGTTTAAAGTTAGTCTTATAGCTGTGAATTTGTAGATTGGAATGAGTTATTGGTTCAGAATGGAAGTAATAAAGCAAACGTTATTGTCTGTTCATCACCAAAGTTTTATACTGAATTTGATGAAGGAAGAAAGAATTGCCCCTAAGAGTCTGTACTGGTGGAAAGACTGGTAGCAGGCTCAGTTAAAATGATATTTGAATAGAAGCTAATGGGACCTTGCTTTGAGAAATTCTCAAAGGGGTCAGCTTCTGGAACTCAGGACTAGCCATGGTGTCAAAACCAGGGCTATCTAGGAGCTATACATGCTTAAAAACTAATCCAGAGGCAGGCTTGCAAATCCGCTGGAAGGAATGCTAAAACTGTTGCTTTACAACATGGGATTCTTGAAAACTCACTTAATTCATGGTCTGGCAATTTCCAGTTTGAACTATTTGTTAACTGCACTGATAATAGAATTACCAGTTTGTATCATTCCAGAATTTGCATTTAGTAAAAAAAATAAAATAAAGTCCATCTGGCAGCGTGCATTGGGATTACAATTTATCTATTTGTTTGTTGGATTTACAGGTGAAACTCGAAAAATTAGAATATCGTGCAAATGTTCATTTATGTCAGTATGGCAACTCAAAAGGTGAAACCAAGATATGAGATAGGCGCATTACATGCAAAGCGAGATATGTCAAGCCTTACTTTGGTATAATTGTGATGATTATGGCATACAGCTTATGAAAACCCCAAATTCACAATCTCAGAAAATTAGAATAGTGTGAAAAGGTTCAATATTCTAGGCTCAAAGTGTCCCACTCTAATTAGCTAATGAATCCATAACACCTGCAAAGGGTTCCTGAGCCTTTCAATGGTCTCTCAGGCTGGTTCAGTAGGAATCACAAGCATGGGAAAGACTGCTGACCTGACAGTTGTGCAGAAAACCATCATTGACACCCTCCATAAGGAGGGAAAGCCCCAAAAGGTACTTGTAAAAGAAGTTGGATGTTCCCAAAGTGCTGTATCAAAGCACATCAATAGAAGGTTATGTGGAAAGGAAAAGTGTGGTAGAAAAAGGTGCACAAGCAGCAGGGATGACTGCAGCCTGGAGAGGATTGTCAGGAAAAGGCCATTCAAAAGTGTTGGGGACTTTCACAAGGAGTGGACTGAGGCTGGAGTTAGTGCATCAAGAGCCACCACACACAGACGGGTCCTGGACATGGGCTTCAAATGTCGTATTCCTCTTGTCAAGCCGCTCCTGAACAACAAACAATGTCAGAAGCGTCTTACCTGGGCTACAGAAAAAAAGAACTGGTCTGTCGCCCAGTGGTCCAAAGTCCTCTTTTCTGATGAGAGCAACTTTTGCATCTCATTTGGGAACCAAGGACCCAGAGTCTGGAGGAAGAATGGAGAGGCACACAATGCACGATGCTTGAAGTCCAGTGTGAAGTTTCCATAGTCTGTGTTGATTTGTGGAGCCATGTCATCTGCTGGTGTTGGTCCACTGTGCTTCATTAAGTCCAGAGTCAACGCAGCCGTCTACCAGGAGATTTTGGAGCACTTCACGCTTCCTTCCGCAGACGAGCTTTATGGGGATGCTGACTTCATTTTCCAGCAGGACTTGGCACCTGCCCACACTGCCAAAAGTACCAAAACCTGGTTCAATGACCATGGGATTACTGTGCTTGATTGGCCAGCAAACTGGCCTGACCTGAACCCCATAGAGAATCTATGGGGCATTGCCAAGAGAAAGATGAGGGACATGAGACCGAACAATGCAGCGGAGCTGAAGGCCACTATTGAAGCATCCTGGTCTTCCATAACACCTCAGCAGTGCCACAGGCTGATAGCATCCATGCCATGCTGCATTGCGGCAGTCATTGCTGCAAAAGGGGCCCAAACCAAGTACTGAGTACATATTCATGCTTCTACTTTGCAGAGGTCCGATGTTGTTCTATTTCCAATCCTTGTGTTATTGATGTCATGTAATATTCTAATTTTCTGAGATTGTGACTTTGGGGTTTTCATAAGCTGTACGCCATAATCATCACAATTATACCAAAGTAAGGCTTGACATATCTCGCTTTGCATGTAATGCGCCTATCTCATATCTTGGTTTCACCTTTTGAGTTGCCATACTGACATAAATGAACATTTGCACGATATTCTAATTTTTCGAGTTTCACCTGTATATCCTGCTTTGCCTCCAGGTGCTCATAGCAGCCCATATCTTTCTTGAAACAATTACTCCAGCTCTCACTTTATGTACAAGCAGATCTTTGCATCTAAAGATGTACAAGGCTTGAGATCTGGATCCTTGGAGCCCATCCTTATTTAATCTGGGTTGTGTGAGCACTGCTATAGTCTTAGCAGCCTGGTGTGGCCTCTATTGGCCTCTTGGATTTTTTAGCTTTTTTATCTCTGTAAATGTGGTTTTTTATAACTTTTAATCATGTATTTCTGATTTTAATTTGTTGTAAGCCGCCCAGAGTCCCCCATTGTGGGGAGATGGGCGGGGACAAGTCTATTAAATAAAATAAATAAAATAAATAGTCAGGTGCTATGTTACTTTTTTTTTTTTTTGGTGCCTTTAAGTCAGTGTTGACTCTTGTTGACTGCCTGAACAAGTCCCTGTAGTTCTCTGGGCAAGATTTTGGAAGTGGTGTGCCACTGCCTGCTTCCTAGGGCTGAGAGAGTGTGATTGGCCCAAGGTCACCCAGCTGGCTTCGTGCCTAGGGTGTGACTAGAACTCAAGGTCTCCTTAACCACTACCAGACTGGCTTTCTTGCTATGTTATAGTGTAGATTATTGTAATGCTTGATTTTATGATTATAGTTTTTATAAACTGCAGACCCATAGAAGATACAGAACATATATCAATACCTGCAGGTTTCCTATTATCCTTCGGCTCATCCCATGCAAACAAGATATTACTTCCTCCAACATACCAGTCATGTGCATCTATGTAAAACTTGCACTATAAAAAGGTGGGAGAGTTTAACAGGAATTTGCATACTCACTGATTTAGTACACCAATCTCAGACTACAGTTATTTCTAGTTCTGTATCTCCAAAGGACTTGTTTCTGGAAAAAAATCAACTTTTTTTAATTTAAAAAAATAAGAAATGCCAGACATTCAGAGGCATTACTTCTCTCCACAGCTGTACCAGACGTATCATTACAGGAATCCTATGTAATTGAAGAGCCATCCATGATCCAAATGCTTTCTTTTTAAGAGCACCATTTGGGGCCATATGAAAACTTGTAGGCTCTTTCACTTACTTTGCCTTTATGTTTCTTATACTTTTAGATTAAACAAGAGCATGTATTTTATCCTCTACCTGTGAATGAATAATAGGTTTCGTATTAGAAGAAGGAAAATGCACATTAAGAAATGCATAAATATGTTAAGACAAATATGTAAAAAAATTGTGTAGCTTGAGCACGAGGCTTTGTTATTCGCAACCATTCTTGTTTATTCATATAAATCATACTGTGGTCAAGTTACTTGTGGTCACCATGCACAGGACTGCAGCATGCTTTCTTTTTATTTTAGGTTCATATTTTTAATGTTGTCTTCTCCTTTTTGTATTTCAAATTGGATGCTATCACTTCTAGGCAATGCAAACAGAATCATAGAATGTAAAGGTGGGATATTAGAATAATCTAATCCAACCCCCTGCCCCGTGCATCACTACTATAGCATCCATGACAGGTGCCAACCAGACTGTTTCACATCTGCAGCAAAAGAACATCCACCATTCCCTGTACTCATGCCTTTAATTTTACCTAACCAAGTGAAGGCCTTTGTATTTCTGCCAGTTTTTATCTTCTTAGACTCTGCCATTATTCCAGTTTGTCAAGATCACTCTGAATCTTGATACTGTTCTATATGGTGTTTGCTACATCTGTCTTCCTGTGTGTCCACGCATTTCTCTCATCATCCAAATTGTTTATAAATACAACGGTACAGGACCCTGTGGTATGCTACTTAAGTTTCCTTCCAGCTTGCTGTGGAAGCACTGACATACACTTTTTAGGTCTGAATGTTTAACCAGCAATAATTATAGTATAATCTAGCACCCATTTTGCCATCTTCATTCGGATCAAATGAGAGAATTGTTCAACTGCTTTACTTATATCAACATATAGTATGTCCACCATGCAATTAAACTGGTCACTCTATCAAAAAAAAACCCCAAACATTAAACTGGTTTGGCATGACCTGTCCATTCCTTTGAAAATGTGTTATACCCTGCCTAACTTCTAAGAATACAGGTAGTCCCCAGGTTAAGAATGCCCATTTATGGATGACCCATAGTTAAGAACGGAGCCTATTGTAGCAAAATTCAAGTTAAATACACAATGATTCAAGTTAAATACACAATGGTCCACGTTCATTACACAATACTACTTATACAGTATTATACAATAATACTGTTCCGGCTTACATACAAATTTGACTTAAGGACAAGCCGTGGGAACGGAACTCGTTCTTAAACTGGGGACTACCTGCATAGTTAAAATGAAATGTAATAAAGACAGAGATAGATGCATTGACATTCAAAAAGTCCCATGGATCTGTATGTTAAAGATTATGACCATGGAATTAATCTCATGAACGTTTAGCTGATTGATGTATTTGTGGTCATTTTTCAAATATTTAATGTTAAGCATACCTGACAGTACTTAAAATACTCTGTATTTGGAATTCAACTGAATCCATTAAATAGCAATCATGCAACTTTACCATTTAAAAATAATTGTATTAAACAACTAACTTAAAAGGACTCCCTTCTGAAATCAAAACAACTGATTTGCATAGTTACTTTTCTTAAAAATATGCTTTAACCTTTATTCCATCCTCTAAAAAGATAATTAAAAGCTTGTTATCCTTCTTTGTACCATTTTCAGATAGTGAATTTCTGCCCCACCATGAAAACAGCTGAATAATTTACCATAACTACCTTAATTTTATTGACAGAATGAAAACAATTGTTCCCTTAGTGAGATCTGTTTTCCAAACTGAAATCTTTGTAATTTATTTTAGTGGAGTAAAAGAAAAATAATAATTAAAAACAGCATCCAAATAATATTACATACTGTACAGGTAATGAAAAATACCCTACACATATCACACAGTGCACATCTTCTGCCTTTAAATAAGCTTCCTCCCAGGCAAGTGGGCTTAAAGACCACAACAAAAAGGGGTATTTTAAATAAATTTGTCTGTCTGTACACATGTTGGGAAGAGCCAGCATTCATGCAGCATTTCTACATTACAGATACACATTTATTTTTCCTGGATGATTTCATGTTTTATTTACAAAATGTGAGAAAGAAATATTTTCTTTTAAAAAATGCATGACGTTTCACTGAAAAGCTGCAAGAAACCATTCTTCAGTTCATACAGTCATAATCAATCACCTTTACCCTTAGGTAAGAATGATTTTTCTAATGTGCTAATAAATTTTTGTCTCATCTGTGCTTTGAATTGCTGATACCATTCCATAAGCATTTTCCTCCTTTGAATCTTTTGTTGTAGAGTCATATTCTGCTCTTTTTCCAAAACAGCAGGAAGCTCTTTCCAGTTTTTAATAAAGATAAAGGGAGCTCCCATGGATTTTAGTAATTGCAGTGGTGCTCTGTGGTGCACAGATGAATTTCCACAATTGCCTGGTGTCATTACATCTTCTACCACAGGAACAGAGCCAAATGAACAAGCCTCATAGATTCTATAGCATTCGGTATTTACTCCCACTGGACATAACGTGAGATCACTGTCTAACAATGCATCTTGATAGATTCTCAAACTCTCATTGGTTTCTTGAGAAGTCCACCTAAAACAGGACAACAAAGGCTGAAAATGCACTGTTGTTCATAGGTAAATAAAATGCATAATAAAATATAAACATTCACAATCTATTTTCAGTACAACACGTCAGCGTAGTAGCTACAGCAGCAATAGAAACGCCTAAAGATTAGGGACTGGACACTGCAAATCACTGCAATCTATTCAACTATTACTACTATTTACTTAGTAACTGGATTATATTTTTATAAGTTACCTTGGATTTAAGTAAAGCAAGTATCCTTTGACTTGAAATGGACTCCTAGTGATTTCTTGCACACATTTTTGGTACCGCAGCAGCAAAAATAATGTGCTGTGCCCTTATCCAGGATGTCTTTTTGACTTCCCAGTCCAGCCTATAGTTCTAGCCTTCTTTGAAGGTTTCAAACCAAGTGCTTATTTAAGCCCAATTTTGTTTAGCTTCTGAGCCCATACTAAGTCAGCCAGATGCTGCCACTTGCTAAGGGATTCTAATGGTAAGTTAAAAGACATTTTCAGAAGATAATTCACAGAAACAAGGATTCTGATCCTCTAAGTCCCTCAATAGCAGAACTTCATTCTATTCCACACATTTAAATTTCACATGTAAGCACAATGCCTATAGAATTTTTAAGAGGTATCACAGCTAGAACCATTAAAAACTTTCTTATCCCCAACAATCTTAGCTATTTTCCTCCATTACTATAAATAAGATTGCATTATATTGCTCCTGCAGTCAAGACAAACATCGATACAGTATTTTAATCTCTTAAAGGTTTTATGGTTACAATGATACTTCTTACTGTTCTCTGGCTGAAATCCAACAGAGCTTGTGAAGCCCACTTTGCATCAATACCTCCAATACGATTTCTCTAGTTGAATTCTTATAAACAGTTCCTAAGAAGTTACACTGATATGATCTTGGTCTTTGGAGCATTGACCAACTCGGTTCAACCACAGGAAAATGTCTGTAACTATAAACAAAGAATTGCATAAGCACACTAATTAGACTGAAAATGATACTTTATTAGGCCTGTTAGAGAGTACAATCCTATATGTATATGATCTGGCAATAACTGAAATCAATGGCATTTATTTTTTAGTTGGGCAACACAGGATTGCACTGTCTGTCATCTACTTTTTTCTCAGTTTGCATGAGCTCTATATCCCAAACTTCCTTATTCTTATCCATTGGTAGGGATCATCCTGACTTTGGGAGGGATGTATTCCATAGGGTAGGGCTCCTACAGAGAATGCCATTTTATGGAACCTTATTCCCACTATGGTGGGAACCTACAGTACCCCCTCCTGGCTAGATATCACTGGGTGGGCAGATTCTACTTGCAGCAAAGGGTCTTGAAGGTAATCAAGACCTGAGCTATAATGGGCTTTACAGATAATCACCAACACCTTAAATTGGGTCCTGAAGCCTATTGGCAATCAGCACAACTCCTGCAAGATAGATGCTTTTCTATTAAACTATTAGTACCAGTTAATCAAAAGTCACATTCTGTGACAGTTGCCACTGCCAGGTTTTCAAGGGAGCTCCATGGAGAACAGATTGCGGTAGTCTAACTGTGAGATAGCAAGGTATGAATAATTATCTTCAGAACTGCATGATCCAGGAAAAGTCATAGTTGGTGGGTAGTGAAAGCTGGTCAAAGGCTTCCCTATCTACAGCCTCCACTTGCAGGAACAGAGTTTAGAATACCCCGAGCTTGTGTACTTGTTCTATCGGGCAATGTCACCCTACATCTGTGGAAATTCACAGCAATATATGAACCTCCATATATCCAGAAAGCGTTTGTACCAACAGAGTCTCAGTCTATTCCATCCCATCCAGTCCCTCACAGCAATATTAGTTGAAATAACATGAACTTTAAATGTATTTTATCTCCAGTTCGTAAGTATATTAACTTAGACATGTCAACACACTTATTTCTTAACAGATATTTAGGAGCAGCTCCATACATTTAAACTTGTTTCTGGTTCTTAAGTATGAACATTCTAACACAAAAGTTTAGTACTGAATTGTTGTTTATAAAACAGCAATTTCACAACTATTTAAATATTCAAACTATTTTCATGTTAATTTTATATACATGAATCTGGAGGAAAACTTTTCAAATTGCATACAAATTTTAAAACTGTTTGATTGCATTCAACACTTACGTTGCTACTCCTAGAGGCCATTGAAAAATATCTTCTTCATTCACTATGGGGCTGTCATAAACTAGAAAAAATCGTTCCACAAACCCTCCATAGGATTTTAAATAAGGATACATCCATTCATTGTTGCATTCTTCATTCCCAAGCAACACAACAGCAACATGCTGCAGCTTGTGTGTTTGCACTAACGTTTGTGCATAATGTAGCCACTGAGTGGCGTAGGAGATCTTTCCTTCCTCTCTGCCATTCAGTATTAAGACGACAGTTTCAGTTTCTACAGAGAAGTAACCAGGGACTACAGCTGGGCCTGTGATGAAACTGTGAACAACAAAGCACAAACACAAAAAAGTGTACAGGTGTGTGTGTGTTTACATACACAGAAATGCACACACATACACACAGATAGCCACTTTAAATAACAGTTGCCACTTGTGTCTCACTGATGCTCAATGTAACTTTATTCTATTCTTTTTATATGATATATAAGAGCAGTCTACAGCTTCTCCAACAGCAAAAAGGAGTTACAAGGCTCCTTTTAATCTGTCAATGTCAACCCTTAATGCAAAGTCTTAAAGCTCACTATGCCAACAATATGGATGCGAAGTGAAATGCAACTGTGCAGGTATGTTATCACACAAATACTGAGACTACTACATGCTAAGGCTGCGGGGATTTCTGTTAGAATAGCAGTGTCTTTTTGCCCTGTTAGGTAGAAGCATTTAGCCAATCTTGGCTGATTTCAAAACATTAAGCAAGGCTGGACCTGATAAGCTGAATAGGAGATTACTAGGAATTCCCAGAGCTACAAGGCTGCACTGAGAAACTGAAGAAATATCCTGCCTTTAATTTCAGTATACTTTGAACTAAATAGAGATTGAGCACCAATGCTTTCAAAATGATTGTGGTGATAAAAACAATTTAACACATTTTATAAGTAAAATAATAAGTAAGGTATGCTGGATGTGCCAATATTCATATAATGCATTTCAGTTTGCTCAAAATACATTGTATTAGTTTAATCTATCAAAATACATTGTATTAGTTTAATCTATCATAAGATCATATTTCTGAAAGCAAACTAGTAAGATAGAAACAAAAGAACTGTTTCAGTTTTAAATTTAAACCATACTACAATTTAAAAAGAATCTAATCAGTGCAATCAAAACTGAAGTAGCCAATGTTTTTCAGGAAGGAGAACTGACTGATCAAGTGATTATGCCCACTGGCTATCCAATTGGTTCATCTTTCACAGAGACACATCCTTTCCCTTAGAACTATGGTATTATGTGCTCCAATCCCTAGGCCAGTGTTGTCCAAACTTGGCCACTTTAAGATGAATGCTGAGGTAGATGCTGGCTGAGGAATTCTGGGAGTTGAAGTCCACTCATCTTAAAGTGGCCAAGTCTGGACAACACTGCCCTAAGCAGTTTCATTTTGTAGGAACTGAAAATGACCCCATTACTGCCATCCAGTCTAAATGCAAGTATTATATGTCGTATAATACATTTCAGTTTTCAAGTATTATATAATAAATGTAAAAAAGGCTGCTTTTCCAAATCAACCAAAGTTAAAAAGAAAAAGAAAAGCACACCCAGTGACCTTTCCTCCACTGACAGTGCTGAATCCAGGATTCCCAAGCTGCATACCTTATTATTAAGAGAGTGCAAAGCCATTCAACATTCCCTTATGTAGTAATTCCATTTTATCTGGATTATGCTTCGGTTTATTAGTCCTCATCCAATCCAAATCTATTTCCAGATACCTGTGCAAGATTCTCTGAATCTCCCTAGGATTTGGAAACGCAAAGTAAAGCTATATATCAGCCACATCCTGATGATATCTTAAAAAGTATAAGGAAACGCTGAACTCTTTGACAATGTAGTCATCATACTCCTTATGGCTACCATACTCTAACGCAGGGATGGGTAACCCTTTGCTAGAGTCTGATCCTTGAAGGAGTAGTAATCAGGAGCTGCATCACACGTCCATGAGGGAGGGGGCAAAAGCCAGAAGGGGCGGAGTCAGGCCAAAACTGTCTGTCTTTTCACCCTCACAAAACAGTTTTGAAAATTGACAAGGCCAGAAGCTTTCATTTCTTTTTTCAGGTAGCAATAGTTTATTGTTACATTCCGTTTTGATTAATCTGTGAAAAATACAACTCATTAAAATGTCTGGATTGAAAATCACTGTTTGAAATGGCTTATTGCTGTTAACTGAATACAAAAATAAATAAATTAATTTAAAAAACCCTGTATAAATGGTGGGGTGAAGAACAAATCAAAGGTGCCTCAACCTCAGTTTTAAAAACCCATTTGTTTCCCTCACTGGCAATATTCTTTAGTATTAAATAGGGCAGGAAAGATCCGTGTTGTTGAATAAACAGTCATATATGAATTTTACGTTATTGAATGTGCAGAATTATACTTAGCATTATACTAGGCTATGAAAATCTATCACTACGTTGAAAAGATGCATCATACAGACGGTACCTGAAATGTGATCTTCCTATTTTCATGCTTCCTTCTCTCCACTGAGCTGATATGTCTGCAGGCTCAAGCAAACCTTCAAAGATGTGCTGCCACAAATAAAGTCCTATAAAATACAATTTATAATGTAATGATTAAGGAAATATTTGATCTTGAAAAAAGATAGCAAGATGAAAATAGCAAGATAAAGAAATATATAGAAAAATAAAACAACAAAGCAGGATAATTTCAAGAAAGCAATACAAATTAGCAAGGTAGATTTATGGTAAACCATAACTATTAAGTAAAATTAATAGAATATAAATATTCTGTTAAGGAATAAAAATAAGGTGCTTCCAGGCATGCTGGTGGGCAGATAACAGAGCCTTTACATGGCCAAGGTTTGATTCCAGAAACATTCCAGATGTTTCAAAGCAGAAATGGCAGCTTCTTCAGGTAGGAATCCTTAATTTGCTCCATCCAAGGTGGAAACTCTATTTATTAAGCCATTATTCCTCCCAATACTAGCTGCATAGGGAGTGGGGGACACCTGACGTAAAGAATCATCTCATCTATAAATACAATGGACACAGTCAGATTTGCCCAGTTGTGCTATTTCTTTAGCAAATCCTAGAAAGCAGTGCTTCCATACTTTTCTTTGCTATTTTACACTGATCTAATACATTTTGTAAAGCTAATGAAATACAGTTACCTTTACAGTTTCAGCCTCAGTTGAAAATAAGTCTAGATAACTGCTTTTGACTGTATTTATATGCTGTGTATTGCTTCTGAGGAGACTCTCCATCAGCTGTATAGGAAGAATGGTTTTGAGATTTCTACAATAATGTAGAGACTATCAAGGGATCTATCAGTGTTGTAAAATCCCAAAGAGATTAGCTAGATTTAGAGGTACACCAACATGAAAGGTACTACCTCTAATTTGACAGCGACTGGGCAAAACCTGATTAGAAAGGGAGATGTGACATGGGGAAAATGGAAACCATCCACAACTTGCATTACAGGTAGTCCTCAACTTACGACAGAATTGGGATAGGAATTTCCACATTGCTTAGTGACAGCAATTCCTGCAGTCCCGGTTGCTGTCATTAACTGAATCCCACGGTCGTTAGGCAAGGCAACTTCCTGCCAGCTTCCTACAACCAAAGTCAGTGGGGTGGCCAGCAGGAAGTCCCAGGCCCACAGGCAGGTAAGTGGTTGCTGCCTGATGAGGGAGGGACTGCGGGGGGTGCAGGGGTGCAGAGGGTTGAGGTGGGTGTGCGAGAGGTATGGTGCAAGGAGGGTGTGAGGAGGTGTATGAGAGGTATGGCCCGGGTTGGGGAGGGTGTGCGAAAGTGCAAGGATATGCGTGAGAGGTGCAGTGCAGGTTAGGGAGGGTCAGGGAGGATGCAAGAGAGGTATGGCACAGGTTGGGGAGAGTCAGGGAGGGTGCGCAAGGATGTGTGAGAAGCACAGCGCGGGAAGGGCGCACAAAGGTGTGCAAGGGGGCAAGAGGCGCCACAGAGGTCAGGGAGAGTCAGGAGGGTGCACAAAAGGCGCAGCATGGGTTGGGGAGGGTGCATGGGGGTATGCGAGAGGCATCACATCGGTTGGGGAGGTTGCAAAGGGGTGCAAAAGTGGTGCAGCTTGGGTCAGAGAGGGTGCACAAGGGTGCAAGGGGATGTGCAAGAGGTGCTATGTGGGTCAGGAAGGGTGCAGCATGGGTTGGGGAGGGTGCGCAGAGGTATGTGAGTGGCTGGCATAGTGCAAGAGCTGAGGAGCTGGGGGAGAGTGCACGAGTGGGGGGGACTTAGCCCAGCAATTTGTGAAATTTCCTGCCAGCCAGCAGGGAAGGCTGCAAATGGCGATCATGTGAGTGTGGGGCACTTGGCAACTGGTCTAAGTGCAAACAGGTTGCCAAGCACCCAGATTGCAATCATGTGACTGTGGGGGTGCTTGAGACGACTTGAACCCGAGGACCAGCCATAACACCATTTGTTCAGCGCCGTCATAACTTGGAATGGACGCTGACTGAATGGTTGCCAGTCAAGGACTACCTGTATTCAACTTCTATCTTAAAATAAGCGAATGAAAAAACTCTGTAATCCCACTTTAAAAAAACAAATCTATAAAATCCACAGGAAATTTCTTTTTTCTTGTTCATGCAATTAAAAAATGTAGATCATACCAGCTTAGTGTACATATTAACCAAAACATACAGTACTGTGCAAAAGTTTTAGGCAGGTGTGAAAAAATGCTGTAAAGTAAGAATGCTTTCAAATATATATATTGTAATTGTTTATGTTTATCAATTTACAAAATGCAAAGTGAGTGAACAGAAGAGAAATCTAAATCAAATCAATATTTGGTGTGACTACCCTTTGGCTTCAAAACAATATCAATTCTTACACTTGCACGCTTTGTACACTTGCACAAAGTCAGGGATCTTGTAGGATTAGAGTCAGGTGTATGATTAACCAATTATACCAAGCAGGTGCTAATGATCATCAATTTCATATGTAGGTTGAAACACAGTCATTAACTGAAACAGCTGTGCAGGAGGCTTAAAACTGGGTGAGGAACAGCCAAACTCTGCTACTAAGGTGAGGTTGTGAAGAGAGTTTCATGTCACAGGTCATACACCATGGCAAGACTGAGCACAGCAACAAGGCACAAGGTAGTTATGCTGCATCAGCAAGGTCTCTCCCAGGCAAAAATTTCAAAGCAGACTGGGCTTTCAAGATGTGCTGTTCAAGCTCTTTTGAAGAAGCACAAAGAAACAGACAATGCTGAGGACCGCAGATGCAGTAGTCGACCAAGGAAACTTAATGCAGCAGATGGAAGACACATCATGTTTACTTCCCTTCCAGCAGTGCCATCAGCACAGAACTGGCAGAAACCAGTGGGACCCGGGTACACCCATCTACTGTCCGGAGAATTCTGGCCAGAAGTGGTCTTCGTAGAAGAATTGTAGCCAAAAAGCCATACCTCCGATGTGGAAACAAGGCTAAGCAACTCAACTATGCACGAAAACATAGGAAAAACATGCAGAAAAATGGCAGCAGGTGCTCTTGACTTATGAGTCCAAATTTGAAAAATCTGGCTGTAGCAGGAGGCAGTTTGTTCACCAAAGGGCTGGAGAATGGTATAATAATGAGTGCCTGCAGGCACAGTGAAGCATGGTGGAGGTTCCTTGCAAGTTTGGGGCTCAATTTCTGCCAATGGAGTTGGAGATTTGGTCAGGATCAGTGGTGTCCTCAATACTGAGAAATACAGGCAGATACTTATCCATCATGCCATCCCATCAGGGAGGCGTGTGATTGGCCCCAAATTTATTCTGCAGCAGGACAATGACCTCAAACATACAGCCAATGTCATTAAGAACTATCTTCAGCGTAAAGAAGAACAAGGAGTCCTGGAAGTGATGGTTTGGCCCCCATAGAGCCCTGATCTCAACATCGAGTCTGTCTGGGATTACATGAAGAGACAGAAGGATTTGAGGCAGCCTACATCCACGGGAGATCTGTGGTTAGTTCTCCAAGATGTTTGGAACAACCTACCTGCCAAGTTCCTTCAAAAACTGTGTGCAAGTGTACCTAAAAGCATGGATGCTGTTTTGAAGGCAAAGGGTGGTAGGTCACACCAAATTGATTTGATTTGGGTTTTTCTTCTGTTCGCTCCCTTTGCATTTTGTAAATTGATAAACATAAAACAATTACAATATGTCTTTTTGAAAGCATTCTTACTTTACAGCATTTTTTCACACCTGCCTGAACTTTTGCACAGTACTGTATATTTCAGTTTTAAATCTGTAACCTGCTCTTTTCTGCTCCTAAGAAGTCAAATCAGGAAAGGAATAAGAAAGTAGCCTTTCCGGAAAAGTCTATCCATAAGGTGATTTTCACTTTTCTCCAGGACATGCATGGAGATAACTGCTGCTTCTTTCTTCAATGCAGTTCACTGATGCTTGCTTCCAGCAAAGAAATGTAGCAGAGATTAATGTAAAGAAATTACACTGAAACTACACTGTGAAAGTTTTGAATTTGAATTTATTGTTCTGATTTGCTGGAAGTGGTCCAATGCTTTTCTGATCACTCTGGAAGTTTTATTTTTTTAGTTTGGAACAGCTGTTTTTGTGCTTGAAATGAGATCATTTCAAAGGTTGGAAGAGTCGTTTCAATCTCAGAACAGAGCAATTGTTCTGTACAAATGTACACTGCGCAAAAGTATTTCGGCCCCTCTGACTGAAATCCATATAACAGTACCTATATAGCATTAGTAAGAATGAGAAATGCCTCTTCTGATATGGTGATAAGAGAAAAGAAGCAGGATTGGGGAAGAATGGCAACGAACTGCCCACAGCATCATATTTTTATACGGCAATTTTTATTCATTGATTATATAATTCCATATACAACTATATACAATTACATAGTTATACAACTTTATAACTACAGATACAATTTTTTAACAATATAATGTGTGTGTGTGTGTGTGTGTGTGTGTATATATATGTCTTGTATACCATCATATTTCAAAAATAGCTCCTGGGATTTAACAACTACAAAACTATATAACTACAAAGACAACTTTTACACCTACAGAGAGAGTGGTATCCAAATTAACTTTTAAATATGCTGGCAGGCAATTATATGCCTCATTTCACAATTAACTTGACCTTAATTACTCCTTCTTGAAAGAAAGCCTAATCAATGTTAGTCAAACATACTTCTGGCTTTCTTTTAAGGTAAGAATATATTATTTCCTAAGATGTACATATCCACTGAATACAATAGAGGTTCTAAGTGTAAATGTTTACAATTAAATTAAAAGAGTAAGTAATAATATTTTAAAACAGCAGTTAATTACAAATGCTTACCAATAGCAGCTTTCCCCCAAATTTGTACCCTGAAGTCTGTGGGTTCCTGTTGCAATGACATCTTTTTCAGCAATTGAAGGCTACTTGCAGATTTCTGCTGCAAATAATTCTTCTCATCAACTTCCCAAGGATTCCATTCTTCAACTCCCAAAACAGCATGTTCTAGGAATCAAAAACAACAACAAAAAAAAACATACGAACATCTCATACTAATTGTCTCAAAGAGAGACATTTTACTCCAATATGTCCTTGAAATAATAATACATTGTTACAAACCCATTTAGTACACATACCAAAAATGAAGTATCAGAAATGTGTAAATGGTTTTCCAAATCATGAAAGCATCTACATTAACCAAGGTATCTTCAGATAGGGACTCATCTGAAATCTTTGCCATTCAGGACAAATAGCACAGGCAGTCCTTGTTTAGCAACCAAAATTGGGACTGTCAATTTGGTCATTAAGCAAAGCAGCCACTAAGTGAAACTGTGACTGTGCTTATGATCTTACTTCAGCTTTCCTTTCCTTTACAGACCTGTGAAGGTTGTAAATGCGAGGATTGGTTGCAAAGTTTTTCATCATCACTGTAACTGCGAACAGTCACTGAATGAGGCAGTTGTTAAATGAGGACTACCTGTACTGAACTAGACAGACCAATGACCTGATTCTGTCCCTAAGTTAAAGCTTTCTCTTGGTCTCCTCTCCCACCTATCAGATATCCTCAATAATTGGGCTAGCTCAATAGAGTTCATTCAGAATGCAATAAATTTCTGACTAATGAATTGTAACTCCCTTCAGACCCCAGTACTTCAATGTTTAAGTGGTAGTTACATTACTTCTGATATGCTGTCTACATTCAACTCTCAAAGCACCTCTGATATGTTGGGCATGTATGTTTGCTAAATTAGTAAAAAGACTAACAAGCTCCAAGTCCAATGCTTATTAAACAAATTTAGTGCAATCTACTCATTTCCCTCTAACTTTTACCAGTTACAGGTAGACCTCAATTTATGACCATTAATTCAGTGACCGGTCCTCAGAGTTCTGACCGTCCCAGCACCCCTGTGGTCACATGATTGCGATCTGGGTGCTTGGCAACCAGCTTGCACAACCGGTTGCAGCACCCTGCAATCACGTGATTGCCATTTGCGACCTTCCCTGCCATTATCTCATAGAGAAGAAAAACGGGCTTCCAAAGCCAGAAAGGATTTGCTGGTGGGAGCAAAACAATCTACAGAGGTACCTCTGAGTTAACCAGATTATGCTTTAATGTTGAAGAAAGAAAGAAAAAATAATTAAAAAAGGATCCCGCAACGATAGAAGCTTATTCCAACTGATTAGATCATGTTCCACTGAGCTCAGTATGTCATACAATCTACAATATGAAACAATCACTATTGAACTACTTCAATGATTATCATCATTATTATTATTTTGGTGCTGAGTCAGTCTTGACTCCTGGTGACTGCCTGGGCAAGACTCTGCAGTTTTTTTGGCAAGTGCTTTGCCATTGCCTGCTTCCTAGGGCTGAGAAAGAGTGACTGGCCGAAGGTCACCTAGCCGCCTTTGTGCTTAAGGCAGGATGAGAACTCATGGTCTCTTGGTTTCTAGCCTGGGGCCTTAACCGCTACACCAAATTGGCTCTCTCTATAAGAATATCATTGTGGGAAACCAAACCGGCTATACTGCTTCAATTACAAACTGTTAGTGGTTAAACAGAAAAAAAGATATAACTCCAAATGTGCAAATGGACCTGTTCTCCTATCTTTCCGTTATTTTTAACAGTACCATTGTAGAACAAACCTAATATACAGGTAGTCCCCAGTTTAAGAATGAGTTCTGTTCTGAAGGTCTGTCCTTAAGTCGAATTTGTATGTAAGTCAGAACAGTACTATTATAGAATACTGTATAAGTAGTATTGTGTAATGAACTCGAACCACTGTGTATTTAACTTGAATCATTGCGTATTTAACTCAAATTTTGTTACAATAGGCTCTGTTCTTAACTATGGGTTGTTTGTAACCTGGGTATTCTTAACCCAGGGACTACATCATAACTCTCATACTAAAAGACATTTCATTAAGAAAAACAAAGACTTCAGAGATACCCCAGAGCAGTCCAGATGTTAATGCTGTAGTAGCCAGATCTTGAGATGTGAAAGCTACAACACAACACAGTTAACTAGAGGAGGATATGCAAGTCCCCGCGAAGGATTACTTGAAGCTATAGAACATACACAACAGAGAGGCCGGATCAAGGTTTGCCACGCGCTGTGCTTCACAATGCGTAAAAAGAGAAGGCGCGTCCAAGCGGATAAGCACTCAGCCGATGCGGATCTATTGAGTTCAGCCAGCCTTGAAGCCAGCCTTGAAGCCGAAGCCTGAGGGGCAAAAAAGGAGACTATCTCCATCTGATGGCGCTGAGAGGAAGGGCGGAGCGCCCCCGTTTCCTTACCTCGCCCCTGCTTCTCCCGCTGGCCCGCCCGTGAGGCAGCAGGCCGGCGAGGCTTCAGAAAGACGCTGTAAGCCGCGTAGAGGGAAAAGACCAAGTAGGCGATCAACAACGCGGAGCAGAGCCTCTTCCGAGTCAGCCGCATCCTTCACAGCCCAACGGGGGCGGCCATCTTTCGCAGGGGAAAAAGACCCCGCGCCGTGACGCCGCGCTTGGCCGGCTGCTGCTTTTGCCTGATGCGAATTGAACTTGGGTTTGCTTGCCGTAGTGTTTTTTTCCAACTTGGCCGCTTTAAGCCGCGTGGACTTCAACTCCCAGAATTTCCCAGCCAGCATGCAGAATTTCCCAGCATGCTGGCTGGAGCATTCTGGGAGTTGAAGTCCACGCCTCTTAAAGCGACCAAGTTGGAAAAAACTTTGGCTTCCTCTCCTTCAGTAATTCCAAAAGGAGATTCAGAATCTCCCTGCTGTCTCTTAAAAAAGGCAAGAGAGAGAGAGCTGAGTATCATACCAGCTAAGTCATCCTTGATGTAATTAAGTTCTACTTCCTACAGTAGAACAGAGCATGCTTGTTCATCAGTGGACTGTTAAGAGCGCAAAGGTTTACTGACTTTTCTGTGCACCCGCTGAGTTTGCCAATAGTGTCAAATAAGTAATATTGATACTGTATTTCCATAGGGGGAAAAATGTCATTTTCTTGTCCTAAAGTTACAGCTGACCAAAGTTTGCATCCACAGCTATTTTAGCTTTTGGCAGGGATGTTTTAATGGATAATTAATTAATTATCATGCCATATTTCTTCCAATTTACCAGATGCACATCTTTTATTCATGTGCTATCTGTTCATTCATCTATTCATTAATAATACTCATGAGTCTTTTATTGAGGTCTGTTAAAATAAAAATTTAAAATAAATGAATATTAACAGTTTCTTTGAATATTATTCTTCTGAATTAAAACATTTAATCATTTTATGCGTCGTTGAAGTGTTTCCAGAAATTTTTAGTGCTAGCTTTAATTTTGAATATAAAGATCCTTAGACGTATGCTTTCTTAAATGCTACAATTTAAGTTGCCTGTTGGCATTTTGTTTGTAATGTAATTTTTTTCCCTAAATATTGAAAGTAAAAGATTTTGTTTGTCAGCAAAAAGAAATTCCTTCTACAGTAGCCCACACAGTTCTCTAAATCTTCTTCAGAGAATTAAGTGACCCCTTGGACAGATTTGGGACCAGTAGTCCACTTGAATGATGTCGCATGTTGCCCTGAAAAATATTAGAATCATGTTCAATATTCACAATCAAGATACAATTTATTTCAAGTTTTACTGCTGGTTAATACTGTAATGTTAAAGATGATTACATTTCAAGTATCTAAAAAACAGAAAATAAAATACAAAATATATTGTAATATTTGCTTTGATGGCTGAATTATTAGAATAATTCTAATCAAGATTATTTAAATTCAGCTTGACCACTGAATTTACTGTTAAAGAAGTTTGAAAAGTCATACATCAGTATAAAGCAGTAAGAATTCACAAAGAAACTTAAGAGATTGCTGTTGGTTTTACCTGTGAATTTAACCATCTGTCAAAACTCATCCTCGCCTTCATATGCCACCTCTCCTGGTCTGGGGATCAGGAGGAAAGTCTGTTTAACCACCAGGTTTCTGAGCTGATCCAATGGAGACCTTGATCAGCCCAAGTAGCTTACAGGCTAAACATCAACTGAGAAGCAAGATAGGGAGAGAACTGTGTGACGTGACTCCCCCTCTGCTGCTTTGTCGTGCAGTCCCACTGCATCTGTCAGCTATTGTTCAAGCAGGTTTGGAATATGGGTTTAGCCCTCTTGTAGGAAAGAACTAATCCTGTGTTGGAAATAGCCTGAACAATAGCTTACAGGAGGTATTGTGTGAGCTAGCTGTCTCTCACCACACAGTGCAGCCTCCCCCTGCTACCACTGATCAGCTGCTATTTGGGCTGATCCATGTCTCTGGACCTTTTTCTGCTTCAGCTGTTGCAGCATCCAGGACTTTTACATGTACACTAATGAAGATAAACAATTATGCAGAACATCCATAATGCTTTGTAGATGGTTACTTGAATGGACAGGAACTATTCATCCCCTGAAGAACTTGTAGTCTTAATTTTTGCCAAAGAAGTATATCCATTTTACAGAATCCTCCAATCTTTTAAGAAAAAGCTGTTAGTGTTGAGTAATAAAGTCATACAGTTGCCTTCCTCACTGTGATGTCTTTAGATGTAACAATCAATATAGCTGGGTATTGAAGTCCCAGTATTTGGAGGACACTGGATTACAAAAATCTGCCATTATAGCTTAGTTTCCTGAGATCATTTGGAAATTGTATTTCTCTCTGTATCTAATTGAGAACCCAAGTTGAATGACAGTCCCATATCTTACACCAGTTATGTATGACGGAAATATTTGTAAAAGACATTCTCCGAATGATTTCTTAGTTAATAATTGGTTTAAGCATAATAATAACTTATCTGGTAGCATTGCAGGTATAATACCTAGAGCTAAAAAAAGCCAAATGTTGTTTTTAATTAATACATAAAATTGGCATAGTTTCTTCTCAAATATGTTATTTACTACTGAATAGCTACTTCATCTTCTGTTTATTGTTTCAAGTTAGCTGAAGTCAAAGCAATTTGTCATTGTCTTCTGCTGATAAATTGTTTAGATTACACCAAGAATTTATTGTTTTCTGATAGAATTTCAAGATATGATATCTCTGATCAAAATTCATTGGAAATCTTATTTTAGCCTGGAGGAATACCAAGTACTCATAGTTATTCCCCTTATACATGTGATTCCACAAATCTCCTGACAATTGTTGAAGTTACAGGGGAGTGGGAGAAAATTCATAACAAAATATTATTTCTATTTTAAATGAGCAGCGGGGAGAATAATGAAATAAATATTTTCTCCAGTGAGTGACTTAAAAATAAACTTAGGAAGCATGATGAGAGCACATATTTGTTATATCATCTGTTTACTGTATGTTCTTTGAAAGATTTTTTAAAAGCAGATTTTTTTAAAAAAACATTGTAATTCATTCTTGATTAACATTCTGGATTTAGAATTAATTACCAAGTTGGAAAGGGCATTTAGGCCATCAAGTTCAAACTCCCTGGTTTGTGTAGGAATCCAGACTAACATACCATGTCAGGTGGCTCTCCAACCTTTGTCTGAACACAACCAGTAGTGTGTTTGCAACTTCCCTAAATAATTAATTCTGTTGAACTCTTCTTATTATAATATTTTCCCTTCAGCTGGAATCTTTATTCTTTATGCTAAATCCATTATTTCCTCCCCTGCTTTCTGAATGATAGAGACAAGTCTTGGTTTTCTTCTGTGTGACATCCTTTTAAGTACTCGAAGCTATGACTTCCCTCCCAGCCTTCTCTCATGAAAGAGGTGCCCATTAAATCATTAAGTTCTATGGAGTGAGACTGATGGATCTGGAAATGCTTAGTTCTGAGAAGAGAAGGCTGAGAAGGGATATAATGGCTTCAGATTAAAGCCAAATCCCCATTAAATCTGAATGGGATTTTTCAAGCCCCCAAACACAAATATATTTGAGATAATCAATTTCCAATCCAATCCATCCAATCAAACCTCCACTGAGCTGTCTTTGCCCCTGCCCTCCCCAGTGTACATATAGACACACTTTCTTTGTTTCTCCTCCTCCTCCGCTCCCATAAACAATAATAATAATTGTCTCCCATAAACAAAATGGTGAGACATAATTTACAGAAACCTATACTGAATCACTTGTTACCTGGCTCAACAAGGACCATGCTAGGTGTTCTAGTTCCTGGACATCTGGTGACAAGTAGGCTACAGGACTCAGGACTGTTGGCTGATCAACCAAGGCCAGCAGCTGCAAGACTACTGGAAGAAAAGTTGTTTACTGGTCGCAAATATATGAAGACTGAAAACAAAGAAATAATGATCTGCTATTACAAGTCAAGTCCAACAAGAAGAGGATATTTGAAAAGAATGCACAAGTTCTAGAAAGAACAACATCCAGAATCAGAAATAACACAACAGAGGCTAAAAAATCAACATGGATTTATAATACAAAATAAAATTTTCACAGAAGTAGAATTGGAAGAACTGCAAAGGTCTATCCAGGGCAAAGAAATTGAAGCCTTGTCAGAAGTAGTTCAGACTATACAGGCAAACCAGGGGGAGTTGGCAGTAGAGGAAGCCAGCGTAGCTATTGAATTGTTTTCATTCCCAAACCAGGCACCCTCTCCTCTGCCTTCTCCTCAGAAAGAACAAAGCCCTCTAACTAAAAAACAAGAGGAACTGAAACGAAGAATGACTGAGCTTCTAGCACAGCACAAAAACAACAGAGTAAGGTTGCCTGCATTGAAGCTTGTAACAAAGAAAAAGCTAGGACAAGTATTAAAAGATGCCAATATTGTAATATCAAATATAAGCACCAGCTCACTGCAAGAAACAAACCAACTAATGTACACCATGGCTGCAGTTATAACTGAATACCTTGGATGCAAAAGTCAACAAACAAGAAAAAAAGCCAAACAGCACACCACCAAAATGGAAGACCAGGTTGGAAAATAAGATCAGCATTTTAAGATCAGATGCAAGCAAGCTAGAAAAGATGAAAGAAAAGAAGCTGAAGAACAAGACCAAAGAATACCTGATCAAGAAATATCACCTAGAAACAAGGAAGATTAAAGAAACACTGGAAATAATAAAGCAGCAAATAACAGCCATAGCCAAAAAGATCAGTAGATATGAAGCTCGAATTGCACGCTATAGGCAGAATCTCCAATTTCAGTCGAATCAGAAATGTTCTACCAATCCATCAATGGAGAGACTGCAATGAACCAGTCAAAGAAGAAACAGTGCAGTTCTGGGTGCGGCTATGGGACAACCCAAAGAAATACAACAAGACTGCAGCTTGGATAAAGGAGATGGATAAGAAGAAGAAAGAAGCTGAAATGAAAGAACTTGTAATAACAGCAGAAATGGTGGAGAAAAGGGCAAAGATGATCAAGAATTGGTCAGCACCAGGTGAAGATGAACTGCATGGTTTTTGGTTGAAACATCTGACTGGCCTGCACCCACTCATTGCCAAGCAGTTTAACAACATACTGCAAGAGATGAAATTGGATTGGTTAACATCTGGCAAAACATACCTGATAATGAAAGATCCAACAAAAGGGGCAGAACCAGGCAACTACAGGCCAATTACCTGCTTACCAACAACTTTCAAATTGCTAACGGGTGTGGTAGCTGATGCAGTTCAACAGAATCTAGTTGAAAACAAGCTCTTTCCATCTGAGCAGAAAGGAAATCACCCAAACAGCAGAGGAACAAAAGATTAGCTCCTAATTGACAAGATGATTTTGTAAAAGTGCAAAAGAAGGAAGACCAACTTGAATGTAATCTCATCAGCTACAGACCAACCATCTTCTTAACAACCTTCTCCAGAAAGAGAGAACCACCTCTTTTAAGGCTGGGGGCACCACCCCCTCCATCAAAGAGGCTGACACTACAACATGGACCCAACTGCAGGTTATCTTACTGGCTGCTTTCATAACCTAGGAGGGCCCCAATCCAGTAAACAGATGGCCGAGCTGAGAGTGCAGAGAGCCCTATCCACTTCATTAGGAGTAACTGGCTCAAACTCATCCCAGATCATGCTCCAGGCACCTCAGCCTGCCCTGCCCAGTCAGAGTCCAAGGTAGAGTGAATTTCTTCTTTCTGCACTTATGCTCTTCCTGGGAGGGGAGGATACCAGTGAGGTAAAGGAAAGGAGAGGAAGAAGCCACATTAGCTGTAACTTTTCTGCAGGCATTATGTTATTAGGGACACTAATGAGAGGCAGTTCTGGGATAATTCCAAGGGGGTGTGGCAATGTGGGGTGTTGGAGAGGATGGCAAGGCAAGTAAATGGTGTGCTTTGGATAGCTGAATGAGAGGGAGAATTGGTAGAAAGGAGAATGTGGTGGTGGTGGCGGCCTGGAATCAAAATATGTAAGGGAGTTTTCAAATGGTCTAGATGGCATTCGTGCAACTCTCCTACAACTACATTAACACTTCTGAGGGAAGTGTCCACACATACATGCATGTACACACTCCCCATTCCTGCAAAAGAATTCCATGCAACTTCTATAGTGAAGACTAGTGCATCATGCACTTCTCTAGCCCCCCATGGTTTGGCACTAAAGTATCTGCATGGCTATCTTCTCCAGCCAAATTCATCATGAAAAAACCAATTAAGTTTTGCTACTTTCACAAGGTGAAGGGTGAGTGAAGTTCACTGCCACTGTTTCTCAGTGGGACTACCTGCAATACTGTATCTGACATTCATTGTACCCCTACCCCACCTCCATCGCTGAATGTTCCTCTTCCTCTTCCCACTTACTGCTGATCCACCTCTTTTGACTGATATAATAGTACTGCTGTTATGTGTTCCTCTCCTCATGTCAACCCTGATGCCATGCTACAGTATCACCAAGTTCATTCACTTGGATTTCTAAGCAGATATAGACACTGTTAACATACATTGCAACTTCTCCATTCCTACTAATGTCGTCTCTTTGAAACAAATTGATATTTCTGTTGTTATATTCCAATCATGGACTCCTTCCACTAGGTCTCCATTTTAAATATTAATCATATTTGCCTTCCTGTACTAAGAATTCATGCTCATTATGTTAATTTCCTATCTTTTGAGCCATATTAGCGTATAGACTATGAAAACCAAGAACTTTATGAAGCAATATGCTTTTTTATTTTTCATAGAATTTGATTTCACCAACACTCCCAGTTCTACAGTATGCAAGTCTTTACTTCAATATATTTTTACTTCTAGATCTCTCCTGATCAAGCTCACTTTGCTTTTGCCAAATATTTTTCACCAGCCTTTATGAGGTACAATTGGTCCTTCACTATGGTCCCAGAAACCAGATTTCTCCAGTGAACACCATTTACACAGCTAGGCATTTATTTTCAGTGTTCTAATCTTCCTTTCCAGTCTGCTCTTTGCCGTATATTTTTCTCCATGTGGCTTAGCAAGAAGGAATTATTGTCAGTGGACTTGATAAGTTTGGAAGCTGTTCTAGCACATCCCTAATTCTTGTTCCTGGTAAACGTTACAAGATGATGAGTTTGCTAATGGTCTTCAAATTTACTTTGTCTTCTTTTCTACTCTTCAGGGATCCATAATTATATCTTCTGTTCTACAGTGTCTTTTCTCCCCCTCTCACCTGATAGTTGCTTTTGAGTGCCAATTCTGCAAAATATCTTCTGTAACTTTTGTTTCTGGTTGTCAGCTTGTCCACTGAGCTTACTGCTTTCTTTAATTCTCCTTCTGATGGACAGTCACCTCCTGTGGTCAGCTCCTCTTTTATTTTGTCTAATAAATATTCTCCCTCTTTTACAAGGTGAAGTATGGCCACCCATTGCCCTTGTTCTCATACCTTTTTTTTTTCAAGTACAACTTCAAGCATGCACTTGCTAAAACATATGTGCCAGATTCCTTTCAGACAGGAATACAAACATGTCACAAATGTTACAGGTGACACTGTATATATGACACTCTTGTGATTTTAGTTTTTTTAAGAAAAATATTGTGATTTTAAGTTTTTCAAGAAAAATATTGTGGACTCTTGCAGAAATTGTTTAAGTAAATGCATAGTCGATTATTTCACTGAAATCTATTGCTTATGCAATGAGATATTATCTTTCTCTTCCTTCTCCAGCAGCTATCTCTGTATGCTCCCATGTCTGCTTCAGAGGCTGTGGTAATAGATTGTGAGGGGACATGGGTATCTGCAAGAGAATAGTTTCTGCCAGTGGTAACATACAACTGGATTTTATTATAATTTGGCTTTAAAGTTGATTTATTATAAATATAGAGAAATCAAGCAAAATAATTGTAAATTGAGTAGAAATGTAGAAATGATCATGGAATTTATCAAATAAATTTCAGGGAATGCCAACTTGGAAAAAAAACCAGATCATAGGTGATCCTTCTGTTGGTGTTAAATAATTTAACTTTACAGAACTTTTTAACAATGAAGAATAAGAACTATACAGATAGTACAATATGGGCTCCGTATAGTAAGCTTATATACTGTATGTAGAAGTATAAAATTTGTAAGTAGATGCAGAGTTTGTTCAGTACAACTTCAGACACAAAAAGCATCATAGATGGTGCCATACTTACATGCTACACTTACGCATCATTTTATTTGTATAGGAAAAATATGTATAAAGATATAAGCATTTGTATACCCAATCTGGTTATATAGAATCCCACATTGGCAAATAGATTAATTTTCCTCTCCAATTTACAGTGGTACTTCGGGTTACGAACGCCCCTCCTTACGAATTTTTCGAGATACGACCAGCTCCAGCCCCCAAAATTTACCTTGACATGCGAACTCTGCCTCGAGCTACGAACCAGATCCACAGCCATTTGCCCTGCTGCCACGCAGTCGCCGCTTCCTGTGGGTGAGATCGCGGTAGCAAGGAGACGTTCGGTGAGGCTTGTGGTGTGTTTTGTGGCGTTTGGAAGGTTTTTGGTGTGCTTGTCAGCATGGCTCCAAAGAAAATGCAGAGCAGGCTTGGCAAGAATAAGTTTACATTGAACCTTATGGGGAAATTTGCCTCGTGGTGCGACCAAATTCGGAGGGCGGAACGGATTAACCGTATTTACATCAAACCTTATGGGAAAATTTACCTCAAGTTGCGACCAACTCGAGTTGCGATCAGAGTCACGGAATGGATTAAGTTCGTAACTCGAGGTACCACTGTAGTAGCAAGTGTTAAGCAGCATTTATTAACCAGTTAACACTTTGCTAGATTGATGTCAGTCCTTCAAGGCAAACCAGACTGGGATGTGAGAGTTAAGAATGTTAATGCTACTTTATTACAAGGTTACAGTAGCAAAAGTTTGCAAGTCTGAATGTGCTTCTCCTCTCCCTCCCTTTATCTTCAGAACTAGGGAGGGTCATGTCTGAGACGCTTACTCAAATTACATTTCTGCCCCAAACTCAGATTTCTTTTATCTGACCATTGCCTTGGTTGTGGATTTTCCTTCTGTTCCTCAAGGTTATTCCTACTGTCCATTAGATCAGGAGATGTGAAAAAAGTTTAATGTCTGGGGACAAAATGGTTATAATCAGCCCAAGCTAAACATGATATCATTTGTTTTAAGTTCTGCATCTTGAAAACTAGGCAAATCAGTTTCAATTATATAATTAACATTCTGTTTATTCAGATGATAGAGATAGAGATGATAGAGATAGATAGACAGACAGACAGACAGACAGACTGGCTGGCTGACTGACTGACGACCGACTCTTTTTTGGCAGTACTGTTCCACCACTGATGTTCTACTGTGCTTTATTTCCATATGTTTTTGGTGTGTGTTGCTTCATAATGGCAAAACACAAAGGAAGATTCTAGGCACAAGCCAAGACCTCTTTCCGAAGCAGCCTGCAAAAATCAGAAGAGATTATTTAGCAGACTGGAGCCACAGAGGACTAAGCTATAATGTGGGAAAATTTCCCTTCATTTTTATGGTCTCTCAGAATCTGATCATTGCCAAAGATATTTAGTTGCATAGTTGCATTTTCTGTTATTAAAATAAATGCTCTCACAAATTGAGCAGGAGTAAGTCTTTTTCAGGGTAACACTTTTAAAAATCAGTAAATAATCCTTTTTAAAGCTTTTTGTTTGTAGCCTATATTTGGTGGTTGCATGCAATTTACTATGAATTAGAAATTTGGCAGCAAAGCAGGCTTTTTTTTTTTTTTTGTAAGTAAAATCCATTTTTTTCCATCCTTGTACCCCAAAATGTGTTGGGCTAAATTTCCCAGAATTCTGCAACCTTTTGGGAATTCTGTAGTCCTAATCTGATGTGATCAGGATCTGGACAGCATCAAGCTATGTTACCGGTTGGTGCAATAATAAAAAAGCTAAGGCTGCAGCTGTAAATACACTTGCTGTATACTAAGTTTGGATTCCAAGAGTGTAGTAGTGAGGATCTGCCAAGTGTGGTATGTGTCTGCTAACTCAACTATCCTAACTGTACCTATTGGAAATCCAAGCTTGTGTCCTTGCTGTAAAAGGTGAAAGCCATGGGTGGAAACATGAAGGAGCTGGGACATAGGTAGTGTTTTCATCCATCCAACCCACTGAGACAAGAAAAGAAAGTAGGATCCTGGTTATGAACAGCTGGCTAAGAACATGATGCTGTCAAGAAATCTTTTGTTTCCTAGGCCATGGCCTACATAATTGGTATAAGGAATTCCTAAGCATACATGGGCTGTACTTCACAAGAGCAGGCAAAAAATGTTTGACGAGAGCTTTAAACTAAAGCAGAAGGAGGAGGGAGACAGAGGCATAGATTCATGTGCCCCATATGATAATAGAGGAGATACACAGCAGGTAAGGATACTCAGAAATCCAGAACACATGCTAACTTGGGGACCAGTAAACAGGAACATTCCAATTCGCCAGTGTCTGTACACCAATGGACAGAAAGCAGTGGGTATGCAAGTAAAGAAGAAACATGACTGTGACAAAAGCAGTGACCTTGAATTAGTATTGGGGTTTGTTTTTTTAAAAAAGAAGGAAAGAAAAGTGATACCCTGGTGAGAGTTTATTAGCCTACCATCCAGGCAGTTTGCCAAGTTCTCAAGAGGACAGCCCATGCCAGTAACAGGAGATTTCAACTACCCTGATATCTGCTGAAAAACAGCAGAGTGGGCGTTCAATACATTTCTGACCTCTTTTGGTGGCAATTTCATTTTGAGAAGGTAAAAAAAGAAACAAAGGGATCTGCTTTCCTGGATCTTATTCTGACCAGCAGAGAGGAATTAATTGATGGACTGAAGGTGTCAGGTAGTTTGCAAAAAATGACCACATCATGCTGGAGATCAAGATAACAAGGAGAAGAAAAGCTGAAAGAGGTCAGTCATGTGCTTTGGATTTCTTGAAGGCAAATATTAATGAACTTGGGTGGAATATGGACAGCACATCATGGCATGAAACATAAAGGATAAACAAACTTAAATGGAATGGGAGATCCTAAAAAATGAAATACAGGAAGTGGAACTACAAAAAACTCAAAGGAGAAGGGAAAATAAGAAAAACTTTAAGGGTCAACATGAATGAACAGCAAGCTCACTGACAAGCTGAGAAGCAAAATGGCCATATATAAGAAATAGAAGCAGGGGCTAATAACTAAAGAGAAGTACATGCTGGTAGTTAGTTCAAACCTGTCGAGAAGGATTCAGGAAGTCCAACGCTTAGAATGAAATGAGGCAAAAGTAATTGCACAATTTTCCTCTTTTTTGAGATGACACACATGAGTAGTCTAAGGTCCAGATCTCTAAAACTACCACTACGTTTCCTCCCATCTGTGATGTAGCCCCATATACTTTGCGTCCCTCGCCCCCACCCACCCACCCCGGCTTTCAGAGTTAAGTGCAGCTTTGGCAATCAAAAGATTAGTCACCTCTGCCGTTCCTTGGCCACCCAGTAAAAGCCCCAAGCTAGAAGGAAAACTCATGCAGCAGACTTTTTACTTTCCCAGAGATTTAAAACGTGATAATTTCCCCTACGTCACCTGTCCCACTCACAAAGCATGGCAGCTAAACAATGCTAGGAAGAATTATACAGGCCAGGTGCTATTTTTACATATTCAGGGCAATTAGGTGATGAATATTCAAGAATTAATATATATGAGGAATGTAAGAATTTCTTAATGGTATATTCAGTGTTTTGTCACTTATTTATTTATTTATTTATTTATTTAATTAATTAATTTGTATGTTTTGGTTTATATTATCAGGCGCTCTCAAAAATCTTAACCTATTTATCATTGTGGCAATTAAAGTTGTGGTATCTGGTTTATAACATTCTTTATTGGAACCAGCTTGTGGTGTGTGAAGTGCAATAAAGTGCTATGTTCTGTTCTTGCTCTGTGAAGTGGATGGCATGGCACCCTGCCATTAGTCAATGGAAACATTTGCAAAAAGTATCCTCTGGTGAACTTAATTTTTTTGTTTTCATTTTAAAGGAAACCAAACTTAGGTAAGAGCTATAGAGAGTCGGAATGTGCATGAACAGACAACCAATTTGATCTGGAAACGTGTTGCCCTGATATGATACGTCTTGATAGAGGTACATGTCATGTAGAGTCTACCATTTCTTTGTACACCATCTTTATTCCAAGTTGCTCACAGAGCTTCTTGAACTTGAAAGTTCTTAAATTTTATCTTTACTATGTTCCTGTGAAGGAAGTTAGGCTGACGGTGAGTTGGATGGTGTACAAGTTGGAGGACAGGTTTCCCATTGAACAACCCTATAAGGAAATCCATCGATTGATTGATTGGTCTATTTATTTATTGGTATGGACAGTGGAATTGGCGGGAAAAACATAGTCACCCCCTTCATGACCTTGAAACTCATTTTCCACCAACAACCATAGCAACTTGTCAGCTGATGGGGAAAAAGATATCCTGCACATCTAGCCTGCTATACTTCCTTTGTAGCTGAAGGCCTCTGAGGTCTGCAGGCTTTTGGTTTCCCATCCATGATCCAGTTTTTATCACAAATTTGTTTCTCTTTCTCACCATATTTCTTCTTAAAAAAAATAAAGAAAACCAGTCCAGTAATGTACTCCATTCTATCATTTTTGCATTAAGTACATTTGTGATTCCCCTTCATGGATCACTGCCTTGTTGTGGCGAAGGGGCTTGTGTAACTCAGTGAAGCCATGAGCTATACCGTGCAGGGCCACCCAAGACGGACAGGTCATGACAGAGAGTTCTGACAAAATGTGGTCCACTGGAGAAGGAAATGGCAACCCACTCCAGTATCCTTGCCAAGAAAACCCCATGGACAATGTCAAAAGGCTAAAAGATATGACGCCGGAAGATGAGCCCCTCAGGTCGGAAGGTGTCCAATATGCTACTGGGGAAGAGCGGAGGGCAATTCCAAGTAGCTCCAGAAAGAGTGAAGCGGCTGGGCCAAAGCCGAAAGGACGTTCAGCTGTGGATGTATCTGGAAGCGAAAAGAAGGTCCGATGCTGTAAAGAACAATATTGTATAGGTACGTGGAATGTAAGATCCATGAACCAAGGCAAGCTGGATGTGGTCAAACATGAGATGACAAGATTGAACGTCGACATCTTGGGAATCAGCGAATTGAAATGAACGGGAATGGGTGAATTTAATTCAGGTGACCATTATATCTACTACTGTGGGCAAGAAACCCTTAGAAGAAATGGAGTTGCACTCATAGTCAATAAGAGAGTGGGAAAGGCAGTAATGGGGTACAACCTCAAAAACGACAGAATGATCTCAGTGCGTATCCAAGGAAAACCATTCAACATCACGGTAATCCAAGTCTATGCCCCAACCACTGATGCTGAAGAAGCTGAAGTTGACCGGTTCTATGAAGACCTACACCACCTTCTAGAACTAGCACCAAAAAAAGATGTCCTTTTCATCATAGGGGATTGGAATGCTAAAGTAGGAAGTCAAGGAGTAATCGGAATAACAGGCAAGTTTGGCCTTGGAGTACAAAATGAAGCAGGGCAAAGGCTAATAGAGTTCTGTCAAGAGAACAAGCTAGTCATAGCAAACACTCTTTTCCAACAACACAAGAGACGACTCTACACATGGACATCACCAGATGGTCAATACCGAAACCAGATTGATTACATACTTTGCAGCCAAAGATGGAGAAGCTCTATACAGACGGCAAAAACAAGAGCAGGAGCTGACTGTGGCTCAGATCATGAGCTTCTTACTGCAAAATTTAGGCTTAAATTGAAGAATGTAGGGAAAACCACTAGACCACTCAGGTATGACTTAGATCATATTCCATGTGAGTACACAGTGAAGGTGATGAATAGATTTAGAGGATTAGATTTGGTAGACAGAGTGCCTGAAGAACTATGGACGGAGGTCTGTAACATTGTACAAGAGGCAGCAACTAAAACCATCCCAAAGAAAAAGAAATGCAAGAAAGCAAAATGGCTGTCTGATGAGGCTTTACAAATAGCTGTGGAAAGAAGGAATGCGAAAAGCAAGGGTGAAAGGGAAAGATATAAGCAACTGAATGCAGATTTCCAGAGAATAGCAAGGAGAGATAAGAAGGCTTTCTTAAATGAACAATGCAAAGAAATTGAAGAAAACAATAGAATGGGGAAGACTAGAGATCTCTTCAAGAAAATTGGAGATATCAAAGGAACGTTTAGTGCAAAGAGGGGCATGATAAAGGACAAAAAAGGCAGGGACCTAACAGAAGCAGAAGAGATTAAGAAGAGGTGGCAAGAATACACAGAAGAACTATACAAGAAAGATCTTAATGTCCCTGATGTCCATGCTGGTGTGGTCACTGACCCTGAGCCAGACATCCTAGAGAGTGAAGTCAAGTGGGCCTTAGGAAGCATTGCTAACAACAAAGCTAGTGGAGATGACAGTATTCCAGCTGAGTTATTTAAAATACTAAAAGACGATGCTGTTAAAGTGCTGCACTCAATATGCCAGCAAGTTTGGAAAACGCAACAGTGGCCACGGGATTGGAAAAGGTCAGTTTACGTTCCAATTCCAAAGAAGGGCAATGCCAAAGAATGCTCAAACTATCGCACAATTGCACTCATTTCACGTGCTAGCAAGGTTATGCTCAAAATCCTACAAGCTAGGCTTCAGCAGTACGTGAACCGAGAACTACCGGATGTACAAGCTGGGTTTCAAAGAGGCAGAGGAACTAGAGATCAAATTGCCAACATTCGCTGGATCATGGAGAAAGCACGAGAGTTCCAGAAAAGCATCTACTTCTGCTTCATTGACTATGCAAAAGCCTTTGATTGTGTGGATCACAACAAACTGTGGCAAATTCTTAAAGAGATGGGGATACCAGACCACCTTACCTGTCTCCTGAGAAATCTGTATGCGGGCCAAGAAGCAACAGTTAGAACCGGTCATGGAACAACCGATTGGTTCAAAATAGGGAAAGGAGTACGACAAGGCTGTATACTGCTTATTTAACCTATATGCAGAGTACATCATGAGAAATGCCAGGCTGGAAGAATCACAAGCCGGAATTAAGATTGCAGGGAGAAACATCAATAACCTCAGATATGCAGACGATACCACCCTAATGGCAGAAAGTGAAGAAGAACTAAAGAGCCTCTTGATGAGGGTGAAAGAGGAGAGTGCGAAAGCTGGCTTGAAACTCAACATTAAAAAAACTAAGATCATGGCATCTGGACCCATCAATCCCTGGCAAATAGAAGGGGTAGAAATGGAGGCAGTAACAGACTTCATTTATTTGGGCTCCAAGATCACCACAGACGGAGACTGCAGCCATGAAATTAAAAGACGCTTGCTCCTTGGGAGGAAAGCTATGGCAAACCTAGATAGCATATTGAAAAGCAAAGACGTCACCTTGCCGACAAAGACCCGCATAGTCAAAGCTATGGTTTTTCCAGTAGTAATGTATGGCTGTGAGAGCTGGACCATAAAGAAGGCTGAACGCCGAAGAATTGATGCCTTTGAACTGTGGTGCTGGAGAAGACTCTTAAGAGTCCCCTGGACTGCTAGGAGGTCAAACCAGTCAATCTTAAAGGGAATCAACTCTGATTGCTCATTGGAAGGATTGATAATGAAGCTCAAGCTCAGATACTTTGGTCACCTAATGCGAAGAGAGGACTCTTTGGAAAAGACCCTGATGCTGGGAAAGATGGAAGGCAAAAGGAGAAGAGGACGGCAGAGGATGAGATGGCTAGATAGCATCACTGAAGCAATGAGCATGAAATTGAGCAAACTCAGGGAGGCAGTGAAAGATGGGAAGGCCTGGCGCAATATGGTTCATGGGGTCACGAAGAGTCGGACACGACTTAACGACTGAACAACAACAACAACACATTTGTGATTAAAAATGTTTTATTAATATAATATAATGGTAGGGAACCTATAGATCTCCACATGTTGCTGCCTTACAATGCTCAGTAGTTCTCTCAATTGGCCAAGTTGTGAAGAACTGCTGAGAGTTGAGTTTCAGCAATAATGGAAAGGTCATAGATGTTGATATAATACTAACCCTAACTCTAACCTTAACCTTAGTTAATCTTAATTAGATGGTATAAATTTAATTATATATATACCAACATATATACACACATCTACTAATAATACTTGAAAGGTATGTTTATATTATTCCACCAAAAATTCTTAGCTGACATAAGATTTAAAGCAGCAACTTTCTGTTTCTTAAGTCCTATTGAACAACCTGTTAGGCTTATTTTTAGAAAATACTTTCAATGACTTTTTGATGAGATGAGCAATGTGCAATATGTCTATTCCATTTGAGCTGAAAAGAACTGAAAATGGCCAGACCATAATCAGAAATGACAAATTGCAGAAGCAGAGATAACAGATGTTAATATCTTAGTTTTTCAGGTATCATTTATCAATACATAAAGTCATTTCAAAGGCATAGATAATCTAACTGATTTAGAAATAGACAAAATCTATTTCACTTACAGTATCAAATGGATTTCAGCCTACAGGAGAGGCAGCTGAGTCATAACACTATTTACCCTCTATCATAAAGACAATTTTATAAAAAGACTGAATTTTGATTATATTTTTCATTTGGATTTATATAAGTTTTTATATTGCTGACTACTTCAATCTTTTGGCAATTTAAGATAACATTAAATAAGTACAATTTTCAATTATGTGGTGTCTTTTCCTTCTAAGGAGTCATTATTATGTGCACGATTTTTTCATTGCTTTTTATTCCTACAACCTTAAAAGGTAGGTTAGTCTGAAAGGCAATGCCCGACCCAAGCTCGTGCAAATGGATCATCACACAAAATAGTTTCATAATGGACTTTGCAACTAAATTTGATTTAAGTTTAGGAAAACTAGGAACTACAAAACTCACCTATAAATATATACAATATATTTTTTAGATATATATTTATTTCTTCCAGTCATTCCTTGATTTAAAAATAATGAAAAGGAAACTGCTCTACTATCCATGTATATTTCTGACACAGATATCAGGATTGAATGTGCCTCATTTCAGAAGTACTTAACTCTAGAAAGTCTCCCAAGCTTCCCCTTGTTATATTTTTATTATTATACATATAACTGCAGAAAAGCTTAAGCAGGAATGTAAATCTCCCCATAGAATACTTGCTACACAGGAAGAAGCAAAGCAAGTGCCTATTTTCGAATTCTGACCTTATACCATCCTAAAGGATTCAGGAATTCTAATTCCCAAGTGGGTCCTCCTTAAAAATACAACAGAATGCAAAACATGTCTGAGATTATTTATATCTAGGCACAGCACTTCATGAATAGCAATGGAATATCCCAATGTTTGGTGAAGTTTGGTTAATGCTATGTTATCTTCTTTCACTAGCTGGCTTTAAAAAAAGCCTACTCCTTGTCTTAGATGTATTTAGATAGGTGCCAATTCATTACACTGTATATTTTCATACATAAAAATACTATTTTTCATAAACCTTGTCAATTTAATTCAAGTAACGCTTATTATTGAGGATTTGGATATTTCACCTATTTTCATAATGGATAGATTCAATAAAACATTGTCACATTGGATTTAAGTTGGTTAAGCTGGTTCACAGAGTCCAAAAGTATGTAAGACAATGATTTCATTGTTTTAAAATTAAATTAATGATCTCATGGAGGCATTTGTGAACTTCCACAGAAACAGGAGTACAATCTGCCTTGGAGATGGGGCTCAGCCAAGGTTAAGGTTGGAGAAAACAGCGATGGGATAGGCAAATAATTTTCACTTGACCAGACTATAAAATGTGGCCGAAGAGTATTTAGAAAGTTGCTATATATATGTAACTCCTGAAACAGTGCACATAGTCATGCCTAAGTAGATATTGTTAACCATATGGATTAATTATGGATCAACTTGGACCTAACACAGAAAAGTAGGAAAAAGTCCGGGAGGTGCTTTTTGTATACAGGATGATGAACCATGTGGAGGGACTGAAATATTTCACCTGTTTCTCCCTATGTTTTCCTCCAGGGGGATTCTATTGCCCTTTGCTTGCTGATGAAAATAAATGCATTTTCTGCACTGATTTTTGACAGTTTGATCTTGTGGATTCTGGAGATCACAAAAAGAACCTTGCGGATTGCAAATAGCCTGAAAGCTAGTCAGCCTTCACTTAGCAATTTAAACCACAGAAATAAATCTATTCAGAGATATAGAAAATTGTACAGAAAGTTGAACCCCAGGTCTGCTGCACCCCAAGCATTCAGATTTTGAAGCTGCTTTTCTCCAGTGTGTACTGCAGAGCGGAAGGATTGCCAATTTCTGAAAATGGAGTAGAAGGGGTGCTACAGAGATTTTAGCCAACAATTCCTCCAAGACTAAACTCAATTATTCATCACTGATAATTATTGCAAATCTGAGCATTTCCTCAAGGACACTTTTCACAATTGCCAAAAGGAAGAGCACGTAGCTGCAATTAATGTTTGACTGCCAGGCCTGCATTTTACCCCATGGTTTAACAGGAAAAAGTGGAATTGCGGCTTTCAACATTCTGCTCTATTAACTTTGGTCAATTGTTCTAAGAATTCAGGCATTTTATTTAAATTGCTATCTAAAATTGTGTTTTCAAGGTTCAGTTTTTAAAGTAGCAATTTAACTAAATCATACTAGTAAAGTCCATGGTTGGATGAAAATTCTAGGCAGCTAAATATTTATTTCATTTTACTTTGGGCAATATGTAGAGTTTCAGTCTGGCTAGTAGTCCCATGCTGTTTCTTTGCTAGCTGAAAGGGCTTTGCAAATTAAGCAGAGTGAATACTGAAGGTAAAACATTGCCTCTTGGAAAAATGCTCTGAGCGTTTCATTGGAACTGCAATTTCACCCTACCATAAACTTATAATAACAGTTTAGACAGCAAGCAAGAAAATAAGTCATTACAAACCCTGTACAACTTCTTCCTATGAAAGGCAAATCTAATAAAAATGACAAGACACAGAATTGCTACTGCGAATAGGGAACTTTAATTCTGATGTATGGATAACTAATCAGTAAAATATGGAAGGCCAGCTTTCAGTTCTAGAATTGTGCCATTGCTATGTTGTCTGTTGAATCTTTGGCAAACTGATTGAAGCACAGGGCTTTTTAATACCAACACCTAATTGTGGCAATTGGCTATTGTAGGATAGATTCTTCTATACTGTTAGATTTTAATAGTGCATAATTATTTGTACAATAAAATATATTGTATTTTTTGCTTTTTTGTGGGTTCCCTTTATAATGATTTGTTTTATGAGGATTTTTAGTATTTTATATTGTTTAATATTTTTCCCAAGTGCCCAATATTTTAGAATAAACATATAATCCCTCTTTGCAAAATGCTAAATTCTTTGTGTTTTCCTTAGGTTCAGCCAAAGGAGGTAGAGGATGGACAAGAATCTGGATTGTGTTATGCTCCCAACCTTAAACTCAGAGGAGGATGGACCAGCTGAATCTAGGGAACCTGTACCTCAATCAAGGTACTGGATTCAGAATCTGATATGAAATTTAATTGTAGTGGAGCTACTTTACACATTTGTCTAATGACTCAGAAAGCACATCTGTCAGTAGACCACAGAAAAGTCATGACACAGCATCTTCAGGAAGTCAATGGACCATTCAGGATTTACAATCCAAGAAAAACAGATCTTAGCAGGATTGGACTGAGTGGAAGCACTAATCAGGCTGGTTTACCACTAGCCTTTGTTGGGCAGGTTGCCTACTTGGTGCTTTTCCTAGAGCCATGTTGCCTTGGGGTTAGCTGCTAGTTGCTCAAAAAACATTTTCTTAAAGATAGTGTTAATCTGCCAAGCTGGAGCCCATGATACTGGACAAGTTTTTGTCCAGGATCTAACCTCCCCTTTCTGGGTAAAGTGATTGAGAAGGTGGTTGTGCAACAGCTTCAGTGGATTATCTGGATTGTTTTCAGTCAGGATACAGACCTCGGTATGCAATGGAAAAAGCATTGGTCATGCTTTTGGATGATCTGTGGCATGAGCGGGATGGTGGCAGTGTGCCCATCCTTGCCTTACTTGACCTCTTGGCAGCTTTTGATACCATCAACCATTGACTCAGAGGATTGGGGATGGGTGGCACGGTGTTGTGCAGGTTCACTTCCTTTCTCTGGGATTGATTCCAGTCAGTGGTGATTGGGGAGGAGAGATCCCGCCTTCGGCCTCTACTGTGTGAGGTGCCGCAGGGGTCAGTGCTCTCTCCTCTCCTATTCAACATCTACATGAGACTGCTGGGTGAGCTCATCCATTGCCATGGGGTGAGGTGTCATCAGTATGCTGATGATACCCAATTGTACTTCTCTGCTTATGGTGAATTAAGCGATGCTGTGGATGTGTTATCCCAGTGTCTGGAGGCTATGAGGGTCTGGATAGGGAACAATAGGCTTTACCTGAACCCTTGCATGACTGAGTGGCTTTGGGTGTTGAGGCCCTCTGGTTCTAGGACTATACTATCTTTGGTGCTGGATGGGGTTGCACTGCCCCAAACAGACCCTGTGTGCAATCTGGGGGTCCCCCTGGACTCACAACTCCTGTTTGATAAGTAGGTGGCAATTGTGGCTAGGAGGGCCTTTGCACAACTTTGTATTGTGCACCAGTTGTGCCCATTCCTAAATTGAGGGGTCCCACTCACAGTCACTCATGCCCTGGTCACCTCCTGGTTGGACTACTGCAATGCACTCTACATGGGGCTGCCCTTGAAGAGTATCCGGAAACTTCAGCTGGTGCAAAATGCAGTAGCACAAGCAGTTATCTGTGTTTCTGGCAGAACACACATTACACCTCTGTTTCATGAGCTGCATTGGTTATCAGTTTGTTTCCGGGCCCAATTCAAGGGGCTGATCCCTTCATGGCATGGGACTGGACTATTTGAGGGACCATCTCCCCTGATTTCATCTGCCTGTGCCACCAGATCCAGCAGAGAAAGCATGTTATGGGTTCCATTGTCTAGGGAGCTACATTTGCAGGCCCCAGGTGGTGAGCCTTTTCTGCTGTGGCACCCACATTGTGGAATCTTCTCCACCCTGAGGTGAGGTTGGCCTCATCACTTCTAAGCTTCCAAAGGTCCCTCAAGATCTGGTTATGTTAGCAGGCCTGGGGACCACAGGGAACAGGTGAACTTGTGAGATGGCTCTATTATTATTAACATCTCCCTATCTTTTTTTTTTTTTGTATTAGCTCTGTTTTTATAGTTTTTAATATTTTTTAAATAATTAATAATGCTAATGGGTTTAGGTATTTATTAATTGTTTGAGTTCTCTTGTATGCTGCCCAGAGTCACTGGCTTTGTGAGATGGGTGGCTATATAAATTAGACAAATAAATTTTAATTTTTAATTATTTTTTAGTTTTTAATAATTATTGTTTTATATTTTTATAATGATTGTGTTTATATATTTGTTGTTTTATTTGATTGTTGTATGCTGCCCAGAGTCACTCCTTGTAAGATGGGCAGCCATATAAATTTGTTAAATAAATAAATATTCAGACCTAGATGTGCTGACTAATTGAAATGTAATGAATACCTGTTACCAGAGCTGTAAGCCATGGAGATTTTTAGGAGACCACAAATGTTATTCTTACTAATCCATTTAATTTACTATGAAATTGTTCTTAAAATTATACAAACTGTCACTCCAAAATAATTGGAGTATGTGATGTACTAAATAGTATGTGATGTACTAAATAATGAAAAGTGCTTTTAAAATATCTGTAACTGGAGCTGGAACCATGCTCCATAAAAAGAGAAAAATCCGAGAACTAACTCTTAATCAGAAGCCAATGCTTTTTAAATGAATTACTAGCCCTATAGCCAAATTCTATTTTAATCTCTCTTCTCAAGCTATTTTTATATCTTTGATATAAAATCTTTTGAGGGATTTTTTTAACTATAGCAAAAAATAACTAGTGCATATCTTGGCATTTATTTCATAAAGAAATATAACATCATTGTCCATAACCAAAAATAACATTTCAAAAGAACTATTAAGTTCAAAACACCTCTTTATTAATTGTAGATTAATATTAATTAATATTAACTTTAATTATTATTAGTAATATATTTTATTCATAAGTACTTATTAAATTTTGTTCATAAGCTATCTGTAACTTAAGTGATTAATATATTTTATATATAAAGTCATTATTTTTCTTTAATGAGAAAAGAAAAAAGAAACCACTAAATATTTTGGCCAATTTCATAAGTACTTTCTGAATAAATGGAAAATTGTCTGAACTGCGGAGTAATGTCTCTACTCATCAAACTTCAGGGTGTTACAAAAGAAAACAAAAGGAAAGAAAAGTACACAGCAAAAGGAGAATAAGAGATCTTTCTGAAAATCATCTATATTTTATCAATATAATTTTTACTAGATGTCAAAGTAACATGATGTATGGGTATTGGTGACTACATTTAATAATGGAGAATAACTTAAATCTTATTCAAATGGTCTATTTTTCTAGGGTCTGCCTAAGTGATATGGTAATTTAGAAGTATCTGTCTAAAATGTACTTGTAAGTTCTTTTCATGTTAATGGCAGAAAGCTCATGTTGAACTCATATTAGAACTGCATTAATTTGCAGTCAGAAAAAGAGAAAATTTTAACTTTGATGATCCCCCTCTTGGAAAAGAGAAATTAGATATGAGTGACTTGGGTTCTTAAAGAGTAGCTTTATTTATGGGAACTGCAGAAGCCAACTAGCATAAGATTGGATCTACAGAGACTTTCAGAGCCTCTTCCTTCAAGAACCAAAGAAAATGTGCCTCTTCAACCATCTTGTGAGTCTCATAATTTTGTATGGGTTAATCAGCCAAATCTTAAAGGAAAAAAACTGTTGCCACCTGTTCTATCCTTATAACAGTCACCCTTAACTTGAAAGGATGACTGATGATGCTTACAGATGGTTAATTTATAACAGTCTTTCCCAATATGGCACCCCACCCCCATATATGTTGATGCTCAATGTTCAGTCGCTTCTGACACTTCATGAATCAATGGACATCATTTTGACTGCACCATCTGTCAGTAGAACTGTTTTTTTAGTTCTTATAGATTCATATTTATGCTGTCAGTGATAGCATCTAGTGACATTGTATTTTGTGAAGCTTTTTTGGCTGCCTTTGTATTTTCCAAGCTCCAGGATCTTTTCTACTTGCCTTTGCGTTATGTGTCCAAAATAGTTAAGCTTTGGCTTTGTTATTAGTGCCCCAAGTAAGCAGTCCGCTTTACTTTATGTACAGTAGTGTTGAATTATTTGTTCTTGCAGTCCAAGGTACGGTCAGCAATTATTTCTTCCCAGAACATTATAATTATTTTAGCACATATGCAGTTTATCGACATAATAGCAAGACTAATCAATATTATTCCCTGTGATCATAGTTTATTGCTGTGTTTAAAAGCTGAGCTGTTTTCTATATGAAGGGTAATATGGTTAATCTTTTTTGTTTCTTTTCCTTTGTTTTTCCTTTTTAAAATGTATTAAATGTAACATTTAAAATGTTTTTCCTTTCTATGTATTGAAGTAAATAAAAAGAGTGAAAACAATAAGGAAGATGAAATGATATGATTTGATACTGAAATGAAGAAACGGTGGCAGGAAAAATAAAAACTTGTTTAAGGCTGCTTGCACATTATAATTATTAACATTTGTTTGTTCATGCTGTTGTTACAGAAGCTATAAGGTAGGGCTGTATCATTTCCTCCATCAACGAAATGCTCATTTTAGAAGGTAAGCTGCAGTGTAGTCCTTCATTGGACTAAATGTTATTAAAGCTGTGTTCTGGTGTGAACTTATTTGGTAAGAAGTCCTGAACTGTACACAAAATAATACATATTCTAATTGCAAAAAATCAGGTGAATTACTTGCTTTGTTCTTGCATAGTATCACAAGTAGCAATAATATTAAGCTGTTATCATAGCAGGTTGCTAAGTTCAACAGATGCAGTTGTATTTATTTGATCATTAGGTTTGAAATGATAAATCTATGCTTTTAAACTATACCAACATAAAGCATGAATGGATAGGAATGTGAACATTAGTTTTCTTATTGCTACTAAGAACTTTTGTCATTTAAAAAGTAATACTTAGAATATTTATTGTATTCTAGAGTATTCAAACTGTTTCCATGTTTTGTCTCAGTCTAATTCAGAAATGAAGACAGATGGTCTCCATATTAATTGGCTAACTGCCAGATCAAGCTGGTTTTAGAAAAGGCCAAGGAACATGAGACATTATTGCTGATGAATGGTGGGTAATTGAGAAAGCCAAAGAATACTGTAAAGAATTCTACATGAGCTTCAATAGAAAGGGCTTTGTCTGTGTCTACCATGTCAAGCTGTGGAATATCTTTAGGAAAATGGGAATCCCAGAAAATGTCATTATCCTCATGCAAAGCCATATACCGGACAGGAAGCCATAGTCCAGAGGGAACATGTCAAAACAGATTGGCTCCATGTCACCCTTATTTATTCAACCTATATGCCGAACATATATCAAGGGAGGCTGAATTGGAAGAAGATGAGCATGGCTTTAAATTTGGAGGAAGAAATATTAATAATCTATGCTCTGCTGGTGACACTACACTGATAACTGAAAATGCAAATGATTTGCAAGTCACAGTAATGAAAGTCAAGGAGTACAGTGCCAAAATGGGATCACAAGTAAACATAAAGAAGATCAAACTAATGACAAGAGGTACAGTACAACAAACAGCCTTAGAAATGACAGTGAGACACTGAAGAGGTAGATAGCTTCTGCAGTTTAGGATCAAGTATGAAAAGTAAAAGATCAAGACATATGCTGAAGACTAGCACTTGGTAAGGTAGCAATAAAGGCTTTGGAAAAGCTATTTGTACCTTATGGCATGTCTGTACCTACAAAGATCAGAAGAACTGTTTTCCCTGCGAGAAAGTTGGATTTTGAGGAAAGTTAGATACTTAGAAAGAGAATTGACACTTTTGAACTTTAGTATTGGAGAAGACTTCTGAGAATACCATGGACAGCCAAGGAAACTGTTTTTTGGATTGTAAGCCACCCAGAGTTTGGTTCAAGATGGGAGGCTATATAAATGTTTTAAATAAATAAAACAAATAAAAAATAAAGAAAAGAAAAGAAAAAGAAATGGATCGTGGAAGCAATCAATCCAGAATTCACTTGAGGCACAAATGACTAGGCTCAAATTATCATATTTTGGACACATTATGCAAAGGCCAGCTCTCTTGAGAAGTCTATAATTCTGGGAAAGGTAGAAGGAAAGAAGAGGATGACCAACAGCAAGATGGATGGACTCAATTATAGTGGTGATAAGTGCACTGTTGGAAGTAGGGATAGATCTTCCTGGAGAAGGTGTATCTACATAATCATTGACAGCTGACAGTGACTTGATGTCATATAATCAATGAACCAGTAAATTCTTTTTCATACTGACTGGTCAGTTTGTCCAGTGCAGGTATAAAGGAGCATTATTGTTATATGATGGCTTGTATCCTAATGACAAATGAGTGGTGGAATGAACACCTAATATTGTGATGACATGATTAAGTTTGAGCTTTAATAACTTTGCCAGAATAAATATGGGTATGGATATAGGCAGATACTTTCTTGTTTTGATGTGTTGGGAAGTTCATTTAAGTTAAAAGGAACTAGAAGAGCATCCTGGCATAGGGCCTATCCACATGGCTGGCATGTTTTTGAAGGGCAGGAATGGACGATATCACCTTGTATTCATCACCAACATTTTCCTGCTCCGCTTCTAAAGTAATGTTTTCCTGCTTCTGTCAGCAAATGTCTTGCTTTCTGATTTGACTGTTGCATGTGGTTTTTTCTAAGCCAGCTCTTGCATTCTGAATGGCTATTTCACAGAGGCAGGAATGCCCTCATCCCCTGTTCAAAACCCAGCAGGATGCTATTTTTTTAACCTACTGTTTCACATTTCGCTGAGGTATCTACTTTTTTGCTGATCTGTTTTTTTTAACAGTCCACCAGTGCATCATTTCATCCTTTCTCCAGTTGTCTGGAAAATATGATGGACTTATTAAAGCACACATATGTACCCCCCCCCACACACATACATATACAGTATATACATTCACACACACACAAACCATTGTACTAGTAAGGAAGGCGGGGGGTATCATGCAGGAAAAGCAGGAAAAATGGAAGAAAAAAAAATTATTTCAGCTCTGGATGTTGTACCTGCTTATATCTGCATTCTGATGCTTAACTTTGTCCACTCGGAGGATGTGGCCATCTGTGGCCGGGACTGAATCCCTTGCAAGCTGTTGCCAATCCATCTCAGTTGGGGCAGGATTTTCTTACAATGGCTTAGAGGCACAGAACAGTACCAGGCAGAAGCAGCTTAAGGGTGAAATGTGGATATGCTAAAAGAGAGAGCTAACACATTGAGAAAAAATAAGTTAGAATATTTCCCCAGACATGATAAGAAAGTTGCATCACATAATATGTGTTTCTCAATAAATATTTCACTTTTGTATATTTTTACTAAAGTGTTCCTTTCCTAAGAAAGCTTATTAATTGATTAATTAATTAATTAATATTTCAAATTTAATCACCGCCCATCTCACTCAATGAGCAACTCTGGGCAGTTTACAATAAAAACAAAAATAAATACTGGTTAAAATACTGATTAAAACACAATAAACCAATGTTCAATTAATAAATAATATCTTCCAAGGTAATTAATGGTAAGTAATGGTTGTTACCCTGCGGGAGCGTCTTCAAGTGCCATAATAAGTAAATATGCCATAATAAATGTGCTAGTTTTTAAAGTATTGAAATTTGTTGTTTGTTTATTCTTCTTTGAGGCTTTTAGATCTGACGTTGGGAATGTAAATATCATTCTTTGCCATATGTCACAGTTTAGAGTTGGGAATCAAATTCTTTCTGTGCGAACAAAGCCTCCAATAGTTTTCTTTCACACCTTTCAATGTCAGTTTCTTTTTAGCTGCCAAATGCTCTGGCTAGTCACTTCTTATATCTGACTACCAGATGTTCCCTGATTCTGTTATTGTGGCAGCATAATCATCTGGTAAGATCTCAGATATAAAAGTTTTCCTCCTAAAGAATCAATCAAACGGGATGTGGTAAAGGACTCTGGAGAGTATGGTATAAAATACTGTCAACCAGCTATCTTCCAGAAAAAAACTCTTGATTTGTATGCCTACATGTATTTCAGTCCAATGGTTTTAAATCTCTGTGAACTGCAACATCTGGAGGCATTAATGGCCAGAAAGTCTCAGATGACAGCGTGTTCAGTGTTCTGCCTTGTTTCTGCTACATCTGCACAGCTTTTCTTTTTAAAAGTGTGAAATTCTGTTTTCAAGCAGTGAGTGTGTTGCTGCAAAAGTATTGGCCCTGCACTGAGTTTTGCTGCATGAGGCAATTGATAAAAAAGAGGCAATTTATATAAAAAAAGAAGCAATGCGCTATCTGCGGCGTATTTACCAGCTCCCCATCTTGTTGAAGAAGAGAGATTGGGCAAATATCAAAATGTTAATCAAAATGTTAATCAAAACAGAACAAAACAAAATTAACAGGTGAAAATAAGTTCCCTTCATTTTACATTATAGTCATTTATCCCATCTTAGAGTGATGTTTTTTATGCTGAGTGTAAATCTATCTCCTTATCCTACTCATGATGTTGCCATACTATTAGATTTAGAACTACTCTGCAGGAACATTCTTCATTTATGGGAAACAATATCTTATCTCAGCTTTGACTTGATAAATATTGTCAAGAGCAGCTATGACAAGAACTGTTTGTTTTGTAATATCATTCTAAGCATGTCATTACAATGGCTGTACATACCAAAAGACCCTTTCTCTGCTATTCCTAGAGTAGGCAAGAATGCATTGTTAGGCCAATAGGACAGGTCTATCAAGTTGACTAAAAACTGGGCCCTGAAACTCTCTGTGCAGCAGTGTATGAGACAGTCTTCCCTCACCTAGTGCCTTGAAAGGAGTACAGTTCCCATCATACTTCACAGGTAAGTGTTGAGTTGTAGTCCAAGTTGTAGTGTTGAGTTGTAGTCCAACACATCTGGAGGGTACCAGACTGGAAAACCTGTCAGTCTATGCCTCCTCCACTTTGGTTTTTGTTTTTAAACTTAACACCATTTAAGTTTTCACTTGCATGCACAGAAGATTCTAAACTATTTTGCAGAAGCTATAAAATAGCTATGTAAATATAGCAGGCTCTTTACATTTTTAAAGACCATTTGGCTGACAGCTATGGTTTATAATTAAAATAATATAGTCTCTTACTACAGTGGTGTTTTTTATACCCTTTTCCCTATTAAGAGGGCAGTTGTGTTTTAAATTGTCCACTTTATTTTTTGGGAATATTATTTTGAAAAAAAACCCCAGGATATTCATGCTGTCTGCAATTAATTCAAAACATGGAATGCATGAGAGAAAGGAGATACTAAACAGAAGATGTTTTCTTTTCCAAACCAAGGCAAAATAGCCATTAATCCTTCACTTGTTATCCTTGCCTAGTTTCAAACCTAGACAGCATTGTTCCAAAGGATTATAATATATTGAAAGTGAAGACTGGTCTGTGTTCTCTCTATTATGTCTCTAGATACTTTGAAAATGGTTTGGAACATTTCAGACATCTAAGACCACAAGTGCAGGACCTCCCGAAAGCAACCAGCTTCTGAAAAAAGATACAGGTAGTCTTCGAGTTACAATCACTCGTTCAGCGACTTTTCAAAGTTATGCTGGTGCTGAACGAGGTGGACTTATGATGGGTCCTTGGAGTTCTGGCCAGCAGCCCTGCGGTCATGTGATTGTGATCCAGGTGCTTGGGGCCTGGCTCACAATTGTGATGTCGCACCTAGCCACAACTTCCAGTGTTCCCTGCTGGCTTCCCGCAAGCAAAGTCAATAGGGAAGCTGGTAGAAGATTGCAAGTTGCTCCCACCACTTTTTCACCCACCTGTGCTCCCTAATGGCTACCTGCAGCACCTGTCCATCCCCCTTCAGCACCTGCACCCCCACCTGTACTTCCTAATGCATGCCCACAGCACCGGCCCACCCAACCACCCTCCCACATTCCCTAGTGCCTGCCTGTGGCACCTGACCACCCCCTGCAGCACCCGTCCACCCACCTGCCAGTAGCTCTCACCTGCAGCTGTCATCTGCTGACCTGCTTGCCTGGGACTCCCACTTCTTCCTGCTTAATGACCACATAGTCCTGGGGCTATGACAGCAACTGGGACTGCTGAGATTGCCATTGCTACGTGATGCAGTCATGTGACATTGCGCTTTATGACCGCATCACTTAGCGATGGAAACTCTAGTCCCAATTGCCGTTGTAACCTGAGAACTATCTGTACTGATTGTCTAAAAAGGTTCTGTGCATTTGTTCTCACATATTCTGAAGCACCTCTTTGAAATAATGTTTGTAGCATTCAAAGCCCTAAGCAAACTTGCTATAAGAAACTAGAGCTGGCAAACAAAATAAATTTTCCTGTCCAGTGTTCTTGTTGGGATAATCAGCATTAGAAATGTCCAAACAGCAGCTTAATATGCTTTTCCCTTTTCTTATCTCACACTGGGAGTAAAAACAGGGGAGTTCTGCAGATGTGAGGAAAGTCAGCTCATTTGGAGATGAAACACCAAAACTAAATTCAGAAAAAGGCAGTGCAAACCATTTCTGTATTGTTGCCTGGAAAACTGTATGGACACGGCTGAAGCATTTAGACAAAGGGTTTTGCCAAATGATCAGGAAGAACTTTTCTAGGTCCTGGAGAAGGATATCAAACTTTCTTAAGTAGGTTTGGAAGTTATGTCCAGGCCAGAACAAAGCTGAAAAAAAAAAGTCACCGTTGGCACTGGTACTGAAAGAATTCTTCATTTTATAAGACATATAGAATCAGAACATAGAATGTGAGTAGCATGAATCCATGTGGAAACAGACAGTAACAGTTAAAATCTCATCCTTGGGCCTCTCTCCAGGTCTTCCACTCAGCATGGGTTATGACCAGGCCAAAGCACTTATCAGTGAGTAACAGACATAGAGTGCTAGTCTGTCCTAGCTAGGGCCACAAACTTTCTTGCCAGTGAATCCATCAGATACTCTGCCTCCCCCATGGCATATCTAACTAAGCTGGAAATCTCTAAACATGATATCATGCTCCTCCTTCAGTTGTCCTTGAGGGCTAATGCAGGAAGACTCCTTACTTGGAGTGGCAACATTTTTGTGACTCAGGACATATAGAATCAACAGAGCATGTGCTTCTCCATTGCTCATACTACAAAGACATTTGACTAGTGTCATCCTACCATTAACATATAAATATCCAGGATGCTAAAGGTAAAGAAAAAAGAACTCATGATTAGACTGTGTCAGCTGCCTCTCTGGTGTACATTCCTCTAAACTGCTAATCTGTCCTGAAGCCAAAATGTCACTAGCAGTCAGTTCAGCTTTTGTATATGAGTCCCCTCTTATCTTTCATGTCTGCTATCAAATGACCTGGCTCCTGCATCTTCACAGAAGTTCAGCAGGCAAACATATTCTGGTCCTGCCATCTCTGTGTATCATTAAAAGGTTCAGTACTATTGATGCTAAAAATATGCAGTACTTTGTATTAAATATTCAGAGACCCATGCAGAAAACAAATGCATTTTATAATTGGTACTATCCAATAGAAGAGAATATATGTAACTAAGGGTTGAACTGTGGAGTCCTTCATGTCTCTGAGCTTGGTTGTTTGCTTGCAGATGTGTCATTATCCAACTAGGTAACATCATCAGTGCGAGTGAGTGTGGGGCTTGCTTCCTGTTTATATGCAGTAGCTTGCCCTGCCCTTTTGGTGGGGATGTGGTTTTTACCTTGGTAATTCCTTGATTAGGGTATTGTTTTCTGCTTGATGGTTTGCTTCGTGTTAATCCCTGCTTATCTGCGTGTTGGTTGCTGGATAGGATGTCTTCTGGTCTTTTTGTTTCCTTCTTAGCTTTTTTAATTGTCTCTTTTGAATGGTGTGTAAATATGGTTTATTTCTATGTGTCTATTGATGGATGATTTGTCTGAATGCCAAGCTTCCAGGAACTCCCTAGCATTTTTGGATTTAGCTTGGTCTAGGATACTAACAGTTTCCCAATTGAAACTATGGTTGAGTCTGTCCATGTGTTGTGAGATTGAGTTTTCATTGTGTCTTCTGACTGCTAGTTGGTGTTCATGGATGCGCTCTGCTAGTCTTCTGCCTGCCCGTCCTACATAGTGGCTGTTACAGTCCTTATGCTATATGTCGTAGATGTTTTTTGTTCTTGGGCTACTGGGTCTTTTGGTTTACTTAAGATGTTTTGGAGGGCTTTAGTTGGTTTGTATGCTACGGTGATGCTGTGTGGTTGTAATAGTCTGTTGGCTGTTTCTGAGATGCTTTTGATGTATGGTAGTGTTATCCTTTTCATAGCTGTGTTAGTTGTGCTGTAGTGGGTTAAGTGGTCAGACACTTTTTGATAAAGTTGTGTAAGTACAACTAATTGACATTACTGGCTGTCACTGGTTCTTTATCCTTATGTGCATCTGAGCACATGTGAGTGTTGGAAATTACAAAAACAAAACAAAGCAAATGCTTCAGCTCCACACCACAGAAAAACAAGGAAAACAAATTGCTGGTTTCATTGCCCCAAACTATCTGTTTCTATCTCCCTTGTTCTGGGTGTATTGTGTTACATTAATCCTGTAACACAATATACCACTTGCACTACAGCCAAAAGCTGCTATCTGGACACTATGAAGGGAAATTAGGGAAGTTCAATCAAATGAGTTCCCCGGTTTATAAACTGTAAACAGACAACATACAGAGCAGGAAAAAAAAAAAAAAGGTAAAAATAGCAATATTCCTCTAGAAAGTTTACTCCTGTAGACTGGAGGAGTAACGTCTAGATATTTTATTTATTTGTTTAACCAATTCACTTAACTTTTACCCTGCTCTTCTACTCTGGCAAATATTCAAGGTGGCTAACAACATTATTTTTATTTGAATGGGACAAATTCCTGTGGAAAAATGGACTTTCAATGGAAGGGAATATCAATACCCATAATTACAGAGCTGTTTATTGAATAATGTCAATGTCAGGACAATAAGAAATTGAACTGATGTATTAAAGATAAATACTGAACAAGTTTTAAGCATGGCAAAGTAGTTGTGAAGAACATCACTACATTTTGCATTCTTTTGGGCTGTGTAATTTCAAAATATTTCCAGTAGTGAAAACAGTTTTATGGCACAGGCTAAAAAAATCAGCTCCCACATCACTAAATACATCTCTTTATCAGGCATCATTTGTGAGAAAATGAATTAGTAAGCATTAATCCAATGATACAAAAGATTATAGCATCACAATTAGGAGCATTCCATTTTGAAAACTATAGGATAAATTAAAGTTTTTTTCTTGCCAATTAATGGAATATAGAAAGAATAAAATTATTGTAATAATTTAGAAATATAGAAAATTCTTTCACTAATTTTAATTGGAAGCACTATCTTTAATGCTATGAAAATTATAACATTAATTTATTACCTTTAGATTTTCAGGCATTATTGAACTACAAATCCCAGCAGCTCTAGCCTGTATGGAAAAAGTTAACAGAAGTAGCAAGCCAAGAACATCTGGAGGACCACACATTTCCTATTTGGCTTGTATATCATAATTCATGACGCATAATTGTGTGTGGGTCCGTGCACATACATAAATATAAGACAAAGAATAATTAGAATAAGACTGAAGCTGAGGATGATTAAATAAAATACATATAAAAAGACTGAATTGATAAAGAGATTCAAAACTAGAAATGGATTCAAAAAAATCACATGAGATTAGGATTTATTAAGTTTCTGGAAGATGCTAAGTTTTTCAAAAAATAGATCTTCAATTTCTTTGCATAACTGAAATATATGAGTATATTTTGACACATCCAATTAACATGCACGCATGCACATGCACACACGTAAAGGATGCTCAATGTTCCAAAAAGTTGATTAGATACTAGAATTTAATCTGAGGAGACAAAGGTACAGGTAGCCCTCGCTTAATGTACATTCATTCAGAGACTGTTTGAAGTTACGAGGGCACTGAATGAGGGGTACTTACAACAGGTCCTCATAGTTGGGGCCATCATAGTGTCCCCATGGTCACATGATTGCCATTTGCAATCTTTACTGCTAGCTTCCAACAAACAAACAAGGAAGCCAGCAGGAGGGCGCAAATGACAATCACGTGACTGTGGGACAATGTGACCATGCAGGATTTGCTTAACAATGGCAATTGGCACTGTTGGAACCACCCTTGTAAGTTGGTACAGTCATGTGACGTTGTACTTTATGACCAAGTCACTTAGCAACGGAGTTCTCAGTCCCAATTACTGTTGGTAAGTGAGGACTACCTGTACTTACTTATCACAAGACAAGAAGACAACTAGGCAAAATAAATACATGTCAACATAGAAGTGTGTGTGTGCATGTGTGTACACGTGATCATTCAAATATATAAATAATAGTTATAATTGTGAATTTTTTTAAAAAATGTATCTTACCACCTTGGAGAAGACTGTTTGCTCTTCCTGTTGCTCAGATGCTGCCTCTCAAGGAAAAACTTAATTGGCTCCTATTCTCCCTTCATATGGTACATCTTTAAAAATGGTTTGGACTGGATAGCACTTTCCAGACACCCATTCTCCATAAAGTAAAACACATGAGCACCTTATTGGAAAGAAAGATGGGTTAGATTAGTAATTTAGGAATGTCTTTTTAAAATAAAATAATGCAGCCCTGAGAGGGTGGGGTGAAATGAATAACAATTCAGAGGGAGTTTTGCCTGATGCTTGCATGTCATCAAGCCAGTGTCGACTCCAGTGACCACATAAATAGATTTTCTCTAATATGATCAGAGGGACTTTTTCAATAACTATAAATAAATAAGTAAGTAAGTAAGTAACACCATACCCAAAGGTGGGAAATATGCTAATTATGCAATCCTCTAAATGTCTACTCTGTGAGAGTAAGAGCAAGAGGGATCAAGAATGTACTTTCATCCCCCGAAGAGCGAGGGAGAGATAAGAGGATGAGACTGGCACCTCCCTGAGGAATGCTAGTGATGTTTATGGATTGACCCTGGGAACTACTCTCAGTCTGGGAAGATTCTCTGTATAGGGTGAAGCCAAATAAACCTTGCTGGATAGAATCTGTATGGTCTCCTGGAGTTTCCTGGGCTAAGCCTGACAACTCAGATGAAGCCCCACTGCATGACTTCCATGAAAGTGAGCCTAGAATTGCAGCCTAGATCTTTAACAAAGTGGAAGAACCTTTGTCTTTGTTCTTTGGACATCTTACCCAACTCTATCATATTGTCCAGAAGTATAACATTAAATGGTAAAAATACTGTATATACTATAAATTGATTATTTACAGGGATATTGATTATGTGTAGGAGTGAATATTTCTTATGAGTTTATTAAATGGTGACTTTGGCAATTAAACAAACATTTTCACATACTGGAACTTATCTTGAGACAACTTCTTTATTATAATCAGTGGAAGAAGTACATCTCTTTTCAATAATAGAAGATAAATAAACAATAAGCTCTTGCTCCATTATAATTCTTCGTGATATCCTTCTATTTTTAGCAGTCTTGCAAGCATACCTTTTTCAGGCTTCTGAAGTAGACATGGTGAACTGAACACGTCTCTGCAAAAGCAGAGCCTATGACTGCAGCAAATGCCAAAGAACCGATGAGTAGACTGGTTCTTCGAACCTCTCTGGACAAGGAGAGGATGGGAGATCACCTACGTGTGTTCCAGAAGGCTGCTCCTCATGAGGAGACTGCAAGACAGCAGTCTCCCACAGGTACAGAAGATGAAGGGATTAGCCATCTTGCTCGCAACTGTGGCAGAGCCTTTTAAAGGATACTAGGTTCTCAAGCCTCACTTTTTAATCACTTTCAGCAATTGCCTATTAACCATCTTAAAGCTATTAGAGACCTTTGGAACAGCAAGTTTGAAAAGTCACCAGGTGAGTTTAGCTTCAACTCTGAACAAAAGGAAAATTAATTACAAGCTTAAGAACTTAAAGACTTTGAAATAAACAGCAAAAAGCTGAAAAGATTTTGGTCTAAGAGTTACTGGGTTAAGGGTTCAGTTAAACTTGGAATACTGGTTTTACTATAAGATTTTGGAATTAACTATAAAAAAATAAATAGCTTCTCATGGGAACTAGAATTATTTTGGCTATCTTGGTTCCTAACAAAGATAAGTTACATTATTTTAGAAACTGGACATTAGAGGGGACTAAAGATTCTAAGTAGAAGGGAAAAAATACAAGCCTGCTTTTGGTGTTGGTTAACTGGGACTTACGAAATGACACAAAATGTCATAACATTGGAAATATTACAGGAGATCTTTGAGGAATGGAGCCAGAAATTAGTAGCTACAATATCAACAGTGTCAGTAATGATGTCTGATTCTATGGATAGACTATGTCCAAAAGATTTTAATGAAGGAATGACAGATGTGGAGGAAATTTTGTCTGACAAGATAAAATGGAAATACAAATGACAGGCCAAGAAAATGATTTTGAAAAGGATGCTTTATTAGATATAGAAAAGAAACTGGCTGAAGTTTTAAAAATTAAAGGGGGAATACAAATGACAAACCAAGAAAATGATCTGGAAATTTGTTTTTATTGGATCTGCAAAAAAGGCTTGTTAAATCTTTGAAGAAGTCTGTGCAGTGGGATAAAGAAGAATTGAAGAGAAATCAAATCCTAGGACAGTATTTGAATGAACTAAAGATTAAGAAGTAATCTTAATCTTTAGAAGTAAAAAGAAAGACTATAAAATTGGTTTATTTGATCAAGGTTAAAATAAGATATTTATTTACAAAGTTCTGGCAATCCTTAATGGACTTTTTGTTGGCACCAGGATTGAAAAGTTGATGTTTCATGGATTTGCTTATAGATAAGGGATGGGATATATGATGAAGAGATATCTGCTTAAAGGGGGTGAAGAGTTAAATAAACTAAATTTGTCTATAATTGTTGCAATGAAGGTTGGAAATCACTTTTTTATATATTTCTTTTCTTTTTCTTTATCATATTCTTTCTTTCCTCATTTCTCTTTCTTTTTCTCTTGTACTTTTTATTCTTTCTTACTATTCTTTCTTCTTTAAGTTTAGTTTGTATTAGTTTTTACTGTTGTAATCAAAATCCTTAATACAATTATATACAGACAAGCAAACCTTTTTCCTCCAGTAAATGAATTATGGCATCAGCATGTCAGGACAGTTTCCTTAAAGATACAAGGCATAACTGTACATCAACAGAGAGCCATCATGTTCAAGTTCCTCTGTAAGTACAGGAGGCTGTTGACTAAATTAAGCCTGATGGGCAGTTTGTGTGATTGCTGATATGGAGCTCTTAATCAATTATATTGCTGACAGGTTAAATATACTTGGGCTAGACAGAAGGGATCCGATTGCTCCTTTTAAAGAGCCCTTGCAATGCCAGTAAAGCCAGGAGCAATGAACTAAGTTATAACTTATTAATCAACAGTCTTTTGTTTCCCTCTATATGACTAACTGTGATTCAAAACATATATATATATATAAATCAACCCATGTGATATCATAAATTATAATTTAACACATTATTCTTTCTTAATGGATTGGGCTTGATATATATCAAAATAGTTTCTGGGTTTCCTTAGGTGATTATCTGTAACAACATAAACTCTAAAATTCTTTTGTACATAGAGAGTCATCATAGTAACACAGAGCTGGCTTTTTCTTTTGGCAAGAGACTACTGTAAGAATGGCATTTTTGGGGACATATTATGTGAAGACCTAGCTCTCTTGAGAAGTCTATAATGCTAGGAAAGGTGGAAGGAAGAAAAAGAAGAGGATGACAAACAGCAAGGGGATGGAAACACCTTTGGGAAACCTGAAGGGCCAAGTTGAGGACAGATCATCATGAGAAGGTCTATCAGTGCAGTCACTAAGAGTCGTCACCAATTCGATGGCACGTAATCAATCCAGGATACCCCTCAGGAAAATATTTATTTGGCTGTATAGCTCCTTGATTTGTCTCTTTCACTGGTGAGGAATGCTTCCAGTTGATGGTTAGTGTTACAGAGACAAAGCCAGTACTATAATTAGGCAATATGAGACAGTAGCTGTGAGGTGATGGCAAGGAGTTAGAGAAATTTCATGTGTCCCAACTTAGGCCATTTTTGCACTTCTACCATTTGCACACTGCAGTCCTTCAAAAGCAGCTTAAAGATCATCTGTGATCACCTGCTCTTCAATTAGCCTCACAATCCTGAGAACAAAAATAAAACTGTTCTGTTCTGAGCTACTATGGATCCTGGAGGAAAAAAAAAATCCTTTACCACACCCCCCTTTAAAAAGAAATAAAATTAATTGCTTTTACCTCTTTTCCATCCTTATCCTTACTTCATGTTGTGTACATTTTTATGATAGTATGTAAAAAAAAAAAAAAAGCCATGGGGTTCCAGTGAAAACAGAAAAGGCATAAAGCTACTTTTCTCCTTGAAAAACATGCTAGAGTGTCTGAATCCTAAGAGCCAGGATGATAAAGTGAGCCAAGAATTCCTGAAAATGGGAAAATGCTGCCACAAACTTCCCAGAACTACATTATTTCAAAGAGCCAACTATCTTTACTGCAGTTCTAAATACATCATAACTGAGCCAGTCCCATTAGCTTTCACCTCTAGAAGAAGGTAGGGCGTTACTGTTTTGCAAAAGGTTTTGGGCTAGTCCTAAGTGACTCACAAACTTCAGTGAGAGGAAGAACATTAGTAGATGATGTGCTATACATTTATGATAGAATACAGCTAATCAATTATGGTTTTTGCCTTTTTTTCTTATGTTAATCATTTCATGATATTTGGAATGAAGCTGTCATTGGTAAAAGGAGAGGTTTAGGGAGTACGTTTCCTCCCCAGTTATTATCTCATGTCCTAGAAGTTTTGTGTTCTTGATTAAATCTTGATCTCATAAGCTTCCATCATTTTAAAGACATCCTTTGGTAACATTAGTGAGAGGTTCCCATATTGATGTGTGGTTATGGAGAGGAACAACAAGAGGAATACAGAGAGGAGGAACAAAACAAAATGCAGGTGGCATGAAAGAGAGGTGGCGTGATTGATAGGGAGCTCTTAACTCTTTCACTCCACTCCTACCTGGGGCTCTGACTTACTGAAGGGTTGTTGTTGTGGGGAAAATAGGAGGCAGGATTATTAGGTATGTTCGTTGCCTTGAATTGACACACACACATTTTATGATAGTATGTAAAAAAAAATCCATGGGGTTGCAGAGAAAAGAGAAAAGGCATAAAAGGCATACATGCATACATGCACATAAAGGCAGGATAAAAATATAATAATAATTATAACAACAACAACAACAACAACAACAACAACAACAACATGTATAACAGTGGCTGTAGGGGACATATCTCCTGTTCCCCAGACTTATCAGACTGTTTGAAGTAAGATTTTCAGGGCATGAGGGCTCTTGTGTTAAAGATATCTCACTCACATTACCTGCTCACACCTAATAAATCAAATTGCAGAAAGTGAGGGCATGAGTCCCAAGCATTATGCTCATACTTTCTCCATGCAGCATGGATTAAGGCCCTTCTTAATGACCATGACTATCTAGATCCTAGTGGTGCCCCCTGATTTATCCCTTCCTGTGGAATCCTCTGTCTTTTCATACATGCTAACCATCCGACTTTATGGAGAGAACTACAGTTCTCACACAGACCTCTGAGTCACACGGGAAGTATTAATAAATCATTCTCATGCTGGCTTAATAAACTGTTCCTGCTCCCACAGTCCCTTGAATAGCTGTATCAGGCTCGAACTGAAAATAGTCTCCTCTGTATGGATATTCAGGGATTAACTTTCAGTTTAATTTTTTTGGACAGCTATTACAAAAATGCAAATTGAAGAAATTAAACATATATTTATTCCTGGAGATAACAGAGTGCTTTCCTTTTATAATTATAACTTTAAAAATAAACATTCATATTTCTCATTTCAAGGAGAGTTCAACCTTTTAGAGAAGACTGGTTCAACATACAATTTTGGTTCAAATAGTAATTTTGCTATTGCTATAAAATAAATTAACATTGCTCTTGGGTTATGAATTGGGTACAACTTTATTAATAGGTATGGACATGTTTAAGTCAAAATACACATAAAGAAGTTCCAGGCCATTGTTCATATTACTGTATCTAATTTAAAAATTATTAATGTAAGTTTTGGATGGGGACAGAAATAAACTATATTGCAAGCTTTGTCATTCCAGAGAAGTAATAGCCTCTGATAACTCTGCAGACTGGTGTTACATATAAACACCATATTTAATTTGGTCTCCTGGAACTTAATGACCTACTACTATTCTCTGTGCCAATGACCTCCATGAACTTGAAATTAAATTGGGTGATATGAATATTTTATCTGTATATTGATCTGGCATTGCTTTTTTACACAGGTAACAATGTACTAGACTTTGTGTCAGAATATGTTATAGATTGTTAAAACAACAAGATTAAATAAGCATTAGTTTGGTATTATTTCTAAAGTAATCTGGAACAGTTTCCTCAAACAAGTGCGGTGAGGAAACCTCCTCTTCATTATTAAGAAAGGGGGAAGGAGTATACAGTAACTCAGTGGTAGAGAATATATTTCCATACTATACTCTGAGGTTCTATCCCTTATGTCTCCAAGAAGTATTAGAAAAAAAAAATGTCTGAAATTCTGAAGAAATTCCAGCAGCCAATGTGCGCAACACTCAACTAGAGAGTTTCCTACATTTCCTCTCAAATTATTTGACAGTGTCCCTAACTGAAGTTCAGAATCCCTTTTCTGGACAAGAATAATGAGCAAAATTGCCAAGATTTTATTTGGCATAACCTTCACATTGAGCCACAATGGCCAGAAATTTACAATTTAATTGTGATCCAGATTGAGAAAGGGGAATTTGAAGAATACATGGGCATGTCACACTTCTTGGTATTTCCTTGAAATCAAATCCAGCTTTTTTGGGATCATGCAGAACACCAAGAGAAGAAGTAGCTTCTGTAAGTTGTTGCCCTCACGTACAATGTGCATGCCCTCTAAATAATCTTTCCTTTTGTCCTTCAAATTCAGATTGTTTATACAGGACTGCAACCATAATCTTGTGCATATGGATCCTCAACTATACCTTGAACTCTGTGTGTGTGTGTGTGTGTGTGTGTGTGTGTGTGTGTGTGTATTTGAGTGTTCCTAATGAAATTTTAAAGAATCACAGTGCTGGTTATAGGCAAACCCTTGTAGCTAAATTTTGTGCCTTTTAAATGGAACAGAAGGTACTTAATTTAAACAATATCTGTAGGATTCCTAAGTAATATGTGTAAGAAGTTAAAAAAATGTTGTAACTATACATCTTTTATTTATCAAGGTCCATGTGCTCTCTACCAATCTATATGTCATGGCTGTAGCATAATATGCTCATTTTAATAGAACCTCTAGCAGTTGATAACCAGGATATATAATGTATTAGGCTTTTCTGCATCTCATTGATGCTATCTAAGATAGCTGTGATAGCCTTAGAACAAATTTTAAGCCAATAAACCATGTTCAAGGAATAGGAAGAGTGAACCAGTTCAGAAGAAAATGATTACAATTAGATATGCTCCAACTAGGGGTATATAATTTTTGTTGAAAATTGCTGAAAATCAGAGGAAGAAAAGCCTTATAGAAAAAGGAAATAATACATTTATACTTTAATTTAAAAAAAAATTAAAAAAGGAACTCAAAAGATAAAACTCCCTCGCTCCTCTTTTTTCCTTTTTCAGGTGATATTAAGTGATATCTCATGGAAGGCGTAAAACTGTGATGGAATGGTTTGATGAAGGCCGCGCTCGGGGAGATAAGCATTTCCTTAGCCCCCAGCAGGAGCATGGGAAGGTTAAGAAGATGAGACTGGCACCACCCTAAGGGATTCACAATGTTTTGGCTTGCTGGCTTGGGAAGTTTAGATTCAGTCTGGAGAGATTCTGTCTTGGAGGTGGAAGCTAATAAATGCAACAGAACTGTATCTGTACTGTCTCGTGGAGTTCTTTGGGCTGAACCTGACAAAAACTCTCTGAATCTGATTTAGAGCCATCGTTCTGATATATGAAAATCTGAGTGAAAGCAGAGAAGTTATTTATATATAAGATTGTGGCAGCATAAAATTATTTTGCACAATGTTGTTGCCTCATTTGTGGTTGTTCCACTCTGTTCTTATTGTTGTAAGAAAGAATGGTTGCTTTGGGGACTACGTTTAACAATTTTGAGATAAAATAAATGATTTAATCATATATTATTATGAGCTGACAAAAATCAGCAGAGCATCTATAAATCTCTCTTTAGACTGAACTCATTTTGTATTTGGGGCACCGGAGAATACCACATACTTTTTTCCTAGAATATATAGTAGAGGAACCTATTTCAAATAAAATAATAAATTTTTCAGGATGCTTTTAAATTAGGATTCTAGTGCTGTTGAAGCATTGCTGTCCCTCAGTTAGGAGGAAACAATTACGAGACAGAGCTCTTCCATTTGACTGGCCTTTCTGTCTCCAGTTCTTGTGAATGCAGTTTAAAATACATTCAAAACTGATGTGGGCTGTTTTTTATACTATTTGCTGACCTAGTCATCTATCAAAATTGAGCACAACTTTGTCTATAGGACTGAAGGTTCAGAGGTCAGCCAAAACCAAAAGTTAATCAGTGTTTCCCTTTTTTTTGGCCAGTCAGTAGGCACAGACAACTTCACCACTACACCACCACACCTAACTGAGCTTTAACAACTCTGGGCAGCCTGCATGACATTGAAGAACAATTTAAATACTCGGGATCTGTTGATCATTCAGGAGCCTGGTGTCCAATGAGAACATGCAGGATTAATGAAGCTGTTTGTGCAGCCAATATATGATTGCTCTAATTTAAAGAAAGTAGTTTCCTCTTGGGGGTTTGTAAATCAATCCTCAACCAATTGGGGGGTGTTTACTCATGCCTCGTTATCGCAGGGACAGAGTTATCCCTGCACATTCCTATTTTATGCTCAGCAACCCATGCCTGATCAGAACTACAGAGCTACGTGAGCATCTGGCACTGCATGCATTTGCTTGGTGTTCACTACAGAATATAGTAGATGCATGTGTCAAATGCCACAAAAGCTCCTGTGTAAATCCTGTAATGATTTAATGATAAGCTGAGAATGGTTATAATGCATGGATTGTAACATGAGTTGTCACTGACAACAGGCATTAATATACAGCATGCTTGGATCCTTAATAAAATTATAAAAGAACAGGTGGGACACCACTTCTATAACACTGCCAAACACTGCATAATATAGTATCTTCTAAAAAGCATCCCATGGAGCAATAAGAGTACTGCTGGGTGCTTATCATACAGTAAGGCCAGATTGTGATCCAGTATCAATTTAGAAATACAATGCAATATTATCTCAACTGAACACACTACTGTATTCAACTCTTTTTCTTACATTAGTGAAATTGTAGGGACCAGTCTCCTAGAGGGCAATAAAGACTTCTGTACTTCTCCTTTGAGATACCCTGTGATTGGTTTTTCTTCTATGAAATATTCCAGCAGTGTTGCATTGTTCTAATTACCTCTGCATATCTGAAGAAAACAAATTACATGTTTGATTCTGGCCTTTATTGGCTGAGCTAATTTGTCTAATATGGTTTATTCTAACTTTTTAAGGAAGGCCCTTTGCTTAGGAAAGAAGATTTGGTCTCAGAAAAACTGGTTTGTCCAAGGCCACTCATGGATCATGCTTAACTGGGTCAGTGTAAAACCCAGCAGCTACATTCACACATGCTAAGTTTGTTTATTTTTAATCTAACCTGTTAGTGGCTTAACATATTGTTCCATTCAGATCATTTGCTTAGTTTATGCTTTAATGTACTTTGTGAACCTAGGACAATTAATACATTCATGATGCAAATGAAATGTATTATGTAAACCTAGCCAGGGATCCCTTATAAAGCATAGATCTGATCTAGGTCTCCCTTCCCCTCCAGGTTATACTCAGAAAGAAAATATTGGCGTGTTTAAAAGTCTCCATGCATTCTACTATTAACTAAAATAAAGTAAAATAATGTTACTTTAAAGCTTCAGCTCTTAAACAGTAAAATTAGAGGAATGTTTTTGGTGATGTTTATTTTTGTAGAAATTTGCTAAGGTATTTAAAGAGCAAAACATATAACATTATCTAATCCAGGAGACATGATGCAATAAATGGAAATTATGAAGTGGAAAGAGAAATATGAACTCTACAACAGGTCCCTCGGTTGCTCACCTTTTCTATTTCTAGCTTTGTTTAATCATGACTTACTTGAAATACAAATAATATTTATTTGGAAGGCAGAAGTTGTTTTGGTAATAAACCAGAGAATCACGTTCTGGAAATAAACCAGAGAATCAGAGAAATCAAAGTTGAAAGACATCTCAATCATCAACTGGGCCACCCTTCAAGCAAAATAAAATAATAGCACCAGTTTAACATTTTTTGTTTTGTTTTAAAAGTATTTTTTTACTTGTTACATATTAATGTCCTTGGTTCTAATGCATTTTATGGTGACATGAGGTACCTTCAAAAGTTGGGTCTTTTGGTGATGTTTTTATTTGTTGGTTTGTTTTGTTCATGATAATACAATGGTTTTTATCTTTTTATTTTTTTACTTTCAGTAAAGGTGATTACAATGTTTTCAGTTATTTGATAAGTGATAAAATATTTTAATAAATAATTAGTAGTCAGATCAGGACAAATTTGTGTTTTCACACTAGGCAGTTACTCTATAATTAAATATATGAAGAACTTATTTTTAAAGTGATTACCTTGAACCAAATAATCTCTTTCTAAATCAGGTAAACTGGAAATTTCTGAGAAATTTATGAAAAGATATGATTATATGATAAAAGCCAGTGACTTAATGTCTAAATTGTTAAGTTTCACTTTGGTGAAACTGAAACTTAAGATTCAGAATTTTTACTCAGATTTTTTAAAAAATATTTTATTTAGGATTTAATTTTGCTGAACTTTGATTCAGTCATGAGCATAACTAGAACTGGCTGTATCAGTTTTTGAATATAAACTTTGGATGTTCTTTCAAATCTGATGAAAACTTTTAAGCCAGTGGCTTAGCTTTGAAAGCTCAACAAAGCTCAACATTGAGCATATTAGTTATAGGACTAAGGTCCCATCAAGGCAAAGTTCTGCTCTGTGCACATTTAAATACAAAGGAGATGACTGAAAGTTTCACTGGGCTTTATTTCATTTTGGTTGTGACTACTAGTATTTTATATCATCAGTCAACAACCTATTTGAATCTAGATACCTATGAAATGCTAACAAATCTGAAATGTTGTTAGATGTCTATGTACTTTTTCTTTTCTGTAAGGGTATCCCACTTATAAAGATAATGTACAGCATGTAGTTGACTGCTTATACAAGATAGATTCTAAATGGTGTCCAAATAATAATGTTAAAAATTCCTCATCTCCTCCTTCACATCCTTGTGATGCAATGTTTTCCTATTCATAAATGCTAATTAAAATAATATAGTGAAAACAACATGACAGCCAGATTGGGGAAGGAAAGTCATTATAGCATCTTATGCAAATAAGTATAAAGATCCACAAAGTGTATGACCATGTTATTAAGTTAGCAGGTATCTGTGATTAACTAACTAGTACCCTTTTTTGGAGACAAAGAGAGAGAGAGAGAATAGACAGATAATATCCCAAACTAATTAGGTTCTTTAACTTCAAACAGCAAGACTTGGGGTGGGAACTAAGTAAAAACTTTTGCAGCTAGACTAACTGGCACCATTATTGTTATAAATCACTTCTGCATTTTTTGTGCAGTGCATAGGTCAGCACTCTACAACATGCAATACTAACGGAGTTAGCATAAAGGAGTAGCTTTTGCAAACTGAAACCAGCTATGCTCTGATAAATATCTGCTTCAATATACTAGAAGTCATTCTATATTATGTAATGTAGAATAAAGAGAGACACTACTTCCAAAATTTATACAATTAATGTGAAATTGCTAGTATTCCTTCCTCTAACTTCTTCCAAATAAGTTATAGGATCCCACATCATGCTAGCTCAGGAATGTGTGACCTCTGTCAGCTTAAAGGCCACCATGTGAACATATAATTTCTTACTGAGAAGAATCTTTGTGATACGAACTAACCAGATTGATAAAAATGTGACAAATTTATAAAATAAAAATGGAATTTAAAATACAAGAATTTTGGGATATGTAGAGTAATAATAGCATATGCTGGCTTTGGACTAAAGAATAGTTGATTTAACTTAGGAAGGAGTAGAGTTCCATAGAGGAATATTATAGGTATGTTTTGCTACTTTGTATTAGCACAGTTTTTGTAGTGCAATTCCTGGCATGCCATCACAAAGGCCAAGTACAGTTGTTGGTCTAGACCACAGCTATTCAACTTGATGGGGTTCAGTGAGAGACTAGGGGGAAAGACAGTTCACTCAAGCATCGCCAATTTTCTACCACCAGAGTTTTGCTTCTTGGTCAGGGATTTTAGGAAATCTTTTTTTAACCAACAAGGTCTGAAAAGCTTAAGAAAACTCTGGTCTAGACAAAGTTGCCTTCCTTTAGTAGACAACAAGATTGAAGAGGGATTAGAGGACCACTCTAAATGGAGCTGATATTTCTCCCTGGATTGAAGCAACAGAACAGGGCAGTTGACTTCATGCACTACCTCTGGTTTCCCAGAAACATCCTGCTGGCAGCAGCTGATATAGCAATGGATTACTACAACCTTGGGCAATTCTCTCAGGTTTTTGTTTACCGTTCACTAGCCTAAATGTCAGTGTCAATCAAGGTGGGCCCAGCAATAAACTTCACAAAGAAAATTCTATGTACATAAAAAGTAGTGTATAGCAAAACATGTACAGCACACAAAATGGCCCTACGATATAATGTTTCAAACATACACTTTATTGTTTGTAGTAGGGAGCTATTAAGTGTTAACTCTCCTTTTATTTTCTTAAATGATAAACTATTTTAAATGTCTTCTGAAAGCCAGAACAACAGTTACAAACTTGTATGAATAAATTAAGATGAAAAAGTTTAAAGGAGCCACAACACTGATTGTTGGTGGCTCCTTTAATGGTGCTGACCTTTTAAACTCTACATGGCTTAGGGCCTAAATTAGCTTCTTCCAATGGGCATAGACTTTACTTCCAACATTCCACAATTATATTATTCTTTATAATCTATATAAAATGATAAACACTAAGTTAAAGCAAAGCCAATGAAACTGAATGATTTTAATTGTTTTTTTTAAAATACTCTTCTACTAACGTTCCCTTTTCATGGTAAAATCTCCCCACCTTTTTCTTGTTGTTACTTAAAAACAATATTGCAGTTTGTTTTAAGCAGAAGGTATTTTTATAATTATTTTGGCATCAAGATGCTATGCTTTAAACATTAAGTCCGGCAGGGAAGGTATGCGACATGTTCCAATGGCCAGGGACTTGCATTTGGTGAGTCCCAGGAGCTGGGCCTCTTTGCCATGGCTCCCTCCTTGTGGAACATTCTCCCTCCTGAAGTTAGGCTCACCCTTTTCCTGCTTTCATTTAGGAAGTCCCTCAAGACCTGGTTGTGTCATCAGGCCTGGGGGTCTTTGGGAACTGGAGACATTTTAGATGTCTCCACTGTGATTGATATTCTTGCTCTCTCTGTGGGTTTGTATATTTTAAAACCTAAATTTTTAAAAATTTGCGATAATGTTTTTATTTTAATAACTTTTTATCTTTTTATATGCCTATTCTTATTCACTTGTTATTTTATTAATTGTTGTACGCCGCCCAGAGCCGCTTTGTGTGAGATGGGCAGCTATATATATGTGATATACTGTATAAATAAATAAAAAATAAATAAATAAACACTCCGTGGAATCATTTCTGAAGATGACAATTGTGAAAATTATGCTAATTAGTTATTACATGTATGCCTCTATTTGTATTTCAACTACTCAATAAATACTCAGGCCCATATTCTTCTATTATGGATTGCTACCATGATATTAATACAAAAACAAAGTAAGCTTCCAAAAAGTAACCAGTTATTAGGAGAAAAACATAATTAAGACAGGAATGTTCTTAGAATGTTGACAATAAAACAGGCATGTGATGATTCTCCCCCCCCCCGCCCCAATCCCCTCAAACCACATAAAATAATGAAAATTGCTTCTGAATGAAGAAATAGTCTGAAAGACAGGACATTTTTCAATAAATATTTCAATAAATCATCCCAGGAAATTAATCTTTTTCCTTAACTGATATCAACACCAGTGACATATTTTATAACAGGTGCCATTTATATTCCTTCTTTAACTCTTCAAGGATGGACAACCGGTCCTTAGTAACACATGGCTTTCCAATACCTACCTTGCTTCCCAAGAGCACCCAGGTGTCTGGCTATGTGAATTTCTCAGCTGTTTTGCTAAAGTTAGATTTTGTGTGGTTTATTGCTGTTGTTATTGGCTGTTTTTAATTTTATGATTGCCATCCAGAGTTACTGTTGCAAGATGGGCAGCCATGTAGATTGACTGAAATAAAATAAAATTTCAAAGGTAAATGAACATATAATTGGGCATATTGTGAAACTGCAAGCATTAAAAATAGAGAAAACTTTATTGTCTATTGTTTTTAGCAGGACCTACATTTAAACTAATAGAACATTTAGTCCTATATAGTACATACTTGAAATGCGGGTACATACGTAGTCCATTCAGATTAGCGGGCTGCCTTCTGATAAATGAGCCTAGAATTACATCGTTACTCTGAATCCATCTAAGAATGTCAAATATTCCTAGAGTAGCTTCTAACTCAAAGCAGCTGACTCTGTACTATTATTCCATTTTCATTTTCTTAACCAAAATTAAAATGGCATTTGTAATATATAACTATTACCAATTTATATATTTTATATCTTCCACTGTATCATTTTACAATGCAAATAATGCAACATGGTTATAAAAAAACTCGCAGAAACACCATATAATTAGTGTTGGAAATAAAGTAAAAATTAAATCTGGGAATGAGGAGAAATAATTTATTCTGAAACAGTGATTTAAAACTTGTTTAATGGGAAATAGGGAACACGCATTATAAAGGTGAATCACACAGTTTCCCTATGTACTGTACTGCCCTTACTCCAATTGATTCAAACTGAATCAGGCCACAGCAAATAATTAAGAATTCATATAACGTTGATTCTTTCTCTGGAACTTTAGTTTAGATGAGAAAATGTATAGCACAGAGGACTTATTCACATATGCTGTTTCTCTTTTAAACAATGGAACTTTTATGTTCCCTCCAAGCTCCCAGTTCAAAATACACACATTTTTCCTCTTTGTTTCAGTAAGTAGAAAGGTGGAAAATGGAACAAGGAAGAATTATAGCAGAAAACACATGGCTGTGTTGTCTTTTCAAGCTGCAGTTCTGTTACAGAAAGAGATACGATCTCTAGATTGTGTCTTAACAACCCTGTCCACATGTCTAGTGAAGTATTATTTATATCATGACACAGTTTTAAGATACACATCTCTGAAAACTAAGCAACCCTAGTTAGATAAATTTAAACCAAGAATTATTAAACTGGCCAAAAAACCTTACATTACTCTTTATTTATTTTTATGTTTTTTTCAGAACTGTTTCTTTATATTAGGAGGATGTCTGGAAAATGGATGCCTTTTAAATGTCATTATTTTGACTTTTATAAAGAATATGGTATTTATTTGAATGGTGTGTCTTCCTTGATAATCTTTTACAGAACATTGCCTTCATTACCTAACTTCTGAAGGGTTTCAAGCATTGAACTGGTGCTTGAATTCGATGTCTTTATTAGACTTCTCATGTTGAGCTTCTGAAAAATTACTGATCTTGTGAAATATTTCTCCAAAATGGTTCCATCCATGATTCAATATTTCATACTAAATGTGCTTAATGATCCATCTGTGTATTCTCCAATCTGTGCTTTTCATCAGTTTATTTGTCCCACTGAGAATTTCTTGCATAAAACCTTATGCAGTGTTTTGGGTTGACTTTAGATTCCTAAAAACATAACTGGGTATTGGATATATGCTTATGATTATACCATTTTTGTTCTTGCTTCTGAAAGAAAATGGAATCTTGACAAACTGAATGGTTGTGTTCTGTTGCAAAAATAAATATTACTAGTCAGTTGGAGATTGCTGCCAGTATCCAGATGACTTGCCTAAATTTGTAGCATATTAAACTGTTGTGGAGAAACACTAATCAATTTATTTATTATTTACATATTCACTTTTTATATTGTTTTCCTCTTTCTACTGTGACTCTCAGTGGAATACAATCTCCTTGGTTTTTTCTGTAACCTCTTGGCCCTGCATTAAAAGTCAATGATGTCATGTTCCTCACATCACGTTATTAAGTGTAAAAGATTCTTCTATGACAGTGAAGGAATCCATTCTACTTACTTCTGCCATTTCCTCCATTTCTCTGTCAGTTGACAAGGATAGTAATTTATCTTAGCTATGAAGTCTGCCATAAGATCCACTTGCTTGGAAGAAAGTCCCACTGAATAAAATGGAACTTATTTCTGATTAGGCATGCATATGAGGGGGTTGCAGATCATTCAGTTTTACTTCCTGAACTTATGCCTTTTGCTGAAACAACTGCTAATACCAAATAAGCCATTTACTGCTGTATCGACTACATAATTCAAAGCAAACTAAATTGTGCTTCACAAACAAAAATGAGCATGATGAAACAGCATTTAAATTGACATGCTCAAATAACTGTCATATTCAATGTGCTATACTACCATTAAGCCTATAATAAAAATGTAATTTGTATCATTTTGTTCTATAGCAGGAACTTTAAGAAAGAGCACACTTCTAAAGAACCTTAAAGAAGCGTTATATTTTAAGTAAGGAAATTTAGACCCAGCCATCCCCCAAACCAGCACTTTTCCTCTTCTGGAGAGTTTTGACCTTTAAAGAATTCACAGCCCAAAATGCAAAAGAGCAAAAAGCTACAGTCCCTTGTACCCAATTCAGTGATGCCATTATATCACAAATACACTTCTATGGATCCAGACAAAGTATATCTTTTATATTAAAAAGCCAATTTTCCCCATTTTAAAAAAAGGAACTACCTCCCCGTAGTTTATAACCTTTGACCATTAGTTTGACTAAGCTTTAATAAGTTTACATATTGCAATAGTTACAATATAATACCCTACAAATCCTGCTATGCTGCCTTGTTGTGGGATGGGAGAGGGAAGGAAATGACTGAAGCACACTGGGATAACACACAAAAAATGTACATTCCAGCAGGATCACCCTAGATGTGAAGGTCATCCCAGCACCAGCTATGCTGTATAAGAAGACAGTGGAGGCAGATTATCGCTTTAGTGACAAAGGCATCATTTCATGCTCCACAGGAAAAGGAAATGGAAAACCAAGAAAACCACACAGATAGGCAGAATCAAGTGATTGAAAATACAGTGCCAGATGACAGGCCCCTCAGATCAGATGGCACTCAGCATGCTACTGATGAAGAGCTGAGGCTCTTTCAGTGCTTGTGATGTAGCTAGATTAAACCCTTCTAATTGCTGATCTTGCCATGCAAGAAAAGAAAGTCCAAAGCTGTGAAAGCAGAATTACAATGGGAACATGAAACAAGAAGCATGAACATGGAAGAGCTCAACACAGTGAAATATGAAGTGAATTGAGTACACACTGACATCTTAAACATTAGCAAATTGAAATGGACTGGAATTGAACTTTCAGTTGAAGATCTTAGTGTTTACGTGAGGAACAAAGAAAGAACAGCACTGCTTTCATAGTCAGAGATGATATAACAATGATGGTACTTGGATACAATGTAGTCAATGATTGAAAAATATCAGTTATGTGTTGCACTTAGACTCGTTAATATCATAGTTATCCATTTATGCTCCAAAGACTGATGCAAAAAAAGAGGAGATTGAAAAGTGTTATTATATCAAGTTCAACTTGAAACTGACAGAACATGCAAACAAGATGCGCTACTTGTGGAATGCCAAAGTTGGAAATAGTAAGGAAGGAAATGTAGTTGTATAGCCTACGAAACAGAATGAAGCAGCAGAATGACTTACCAATTTCTACCATTCTCATTTCTTCATTGCTAACACAGTCCTCAAACATCCAAAGTGACACTTATATACATGAACATTACCACATAGAACACACAGAAAAAATTAACTATATTATTAGTACAAGGAGGTAGACAAGTTCCATTATAACAGCAAATACATGGAACAGATCACAAATTTCTCATGTCAAACTCAGACTAAAGTGGAAGAACAAAGCCAACCACTTTCCATGGTATGATCTTGCACATATGCCCACAAGTTTCAAGAAGAACATCAGGAATTTCTTTAAAGTCCTCAACCTCACTGATAGAGAACCAAAGGAACTGTGGCATGAAGTTATTAAGAATAAATGTAAAAAGAGACTGCCAAAGACAAGAATCAGAAGAAAGCAAACTGGATGTCAAAACAATCGTGGGAATTGCCAAGAGAGACCGAAGCCAAGAAAGAGAACACTCTCATGAAGAAACTTAACAAAGAATTTCAGATAGTTGTTAGAAAAGACAAGAAGCAGTATTACAATGGCATTTGTAAAGATACTGAAGATAGAAATAGACACTGAAAAACAAAATGATTCCAATATAGAATGAAGGATTCAAATTAGGTTTAGTAGATATAGTGTGTAATAGTTATATTGTTATTTTTGATAACCCTTAATGGACTTTTGCTGATTAATATGGAGAGATGAAGTTGTAGAGATTGGTTTATAGAGAATGGGGTTAGGTATGGGATGAAGAGTTCCTTGGTTTTACTTTAAGAGATAGTGATATGTTGTTAATGTTGATTATACTTGCTGGGGATGAAGGGGGAGGGTTTTTCTTTTCTTTTCTTTTCTCTTTTCTTTTTCTGCACTTTTATTTTTTTCATATTATATATACTATGCAGTTTGTATTAGTTTTATTTCTATAATATAATTGTTAATAAAATTATTATTAAAAAAACCAAAACAATTTCCAAACTCAGAAGTAGGTACCAACCTCTTTTTTTGGTATGCTAAAGGATGCCAATGGATATATAGTAAGAGGTTCAAAGAAGATGAAACAAAGATGGATGAAATTCTATACAGTAGAGATATCAACATTCAAAATACTTTAGGAGATATTTCCTACCTACAAGAACATCTAGTACTAAAAGATGATGTTAGATCATCACTATGGTCATTATTAAGACAAAAGGTTACAGGAATTGATAGAATATCTACAGAAATATGGAAAGCATCAGAATAAGTAAAGGTTCTAACCAACTATGCCAGCAAATCTGGAAAATAACAACAAGAGAGTCTTCATATTGATACCGGGGAAAGGAAATTTGACAGGATGTGGAAACTATACACAATATCCTTAATTTCACACATTAGGAAAATAATGCTTAAAATCATCCAACACAGATTAGAGCCCAAATGGAAATTGAAATGCCATATGTTCAAGTTGGTTTTAGAAAAGACTAAAGAACAAGAAACATTATTGTTGATGCATGCTAGATAATTGAGAAAGCCAAATAATAACAGAAAGAAGTCCATATGTGCTTCAGTGATTATAGAAAGGACCTTGTCAACCATGCCAAGATATGGAATGTTCTTAGGAAATGGGAATTCTAGAACATTTAATTAAATTCATGTGAAACCTATGCACAAGTCAGTAAGCTACTCTAGAATTTAGACTCTAGATAACAAAACAGACTGGCTCCAGGTCAGCAAGGGAGTGAGATAAGGTGTACACTCTCCTCTTATTTATTCAATATTTATTCAATATTTATTTATTTATTTAAATTAAAATGTTTAAATTCCCGATAGCCAAAGCTGGGTGGCTAGAGCACACTGACAAATACAATCTGAAGAAAAACATATACAATAAAATCAAATAAAGGGCAAAGGGAAAACACCATATAAACTAGGTAGCATTAAGGAGATTATTCAAAATATATGATGACTATATATTGAGGGAAACTGGATTGGAGAAAGAAATATCAATAACCTTCTCTGTGCTGATGATACCATTCTGGTTGCTAAAAATGCAAACGATATGCAAGCTGTAGTAATGAAAGGCAAGGAGCACAGTAGAAAAATGAGAGTAAATTTAAATAAAGAAAACCGAATAAAGAAGACCAAGATACTGAAGTGGTGGATAGTTTCCACCTTTTAGGATCAACTATCAACAGTAAAGGAACCAGCAGTCAAGAAGTAGGCCACAGACTAGCACTAGTATGGCAGCAATGAAAGCCTTGGAAAAGATATTCAGATGCTCTGATATGTCTGTTCAAAGATCAAAATTATGGAAGCAATGGACTTAAAGAAACAAGATAAAGGAATATTGATGCTTTTGAACACTGTTGTTGGACAAGACTCTTGAGAATACATATCAATTTAAAAAACCCATAATTTATTAAGATACACGCTTATGGCTGTGAGGATAAACTTTGCACAACACTGAAAAAAAGACATATTACCAACAATATCCACTTGTGAATTTAAAACAGTGGTTAAACTAACAGTATGTGTGTTGTGTGTGCGTGTGCGTGTGTGTGTGTGTATCAGAAGCAAGAATGGCTTCCATATATATTACATATTACACAGCAAGGTAAACACATAGAAAGCCAGTTTGGTGTGAGAGCCAGCTTGGTGTAATGGTTAAGGCACCAGGCTAAAAACCAGGAGACTGTGAGTTCTACTCCTACCTTAGGCACAAAGCCAGCTGGGTGACCTTGGGCCAATCCCTCTTTCCCAGCCCTAGGAAGCAGGCAATGACAAACCACTTCTAAAATCTTGCCAAGAAAACTGCAGGGATTCATCCAGGCAGTCACCAGGAGTCAACACTGACTCAAAGGCACACAAACATAAACACATAGAGCAGAGTTTCTTAACCAGGGTTCTGTGGAACCCTAGGGTTCTGTGAGAAGTCACTAGGGGTTCCCTGGGAGGTTATGATTTATTTAAAAAAATTATTTCAAATTTGGGCAATGTGCTCTCGCAGTGATGAACAGAGACTGAACAAAAATCTAGTTAGAACTCTTTCTGAGCTCTCTGGTAGTGCACTGTAGGAGTGTGTGTATCTGGTTGAATCCATTCTTAATTTTTGACACAAGATAGGGGAGACCATTGATAACAGGTGAACGCTATATTGTAGGAAGGGAGGAATATATTGCAGGAAGAGAGGAATATGTTGAAGGAGGGGGAGGGAGAAGTGCATTTTTCAAGAAATTAATGGACTCATCCAACTTAGTCTGTGACATCAGTCTCTCCCTCCCGCATCTTTTCCCTGTGGTTTTCCTGTAGTTATTTTATCCCGTTATTTTAAATAAATTCTGTTCATGTTTATTCAGTCATGTCTGAGGGTCCAATGTGGCAATTTTTGAAGAGAAGGTGTTAGAAGAGGAGGATTCTAGGACAGACAATACTGATAAGTTTAATTATGATGATGATAATGAAGAATTTAAATCTTTTCAGGCATTTCCCGTGCTCGGATATCACAACTTACAAATTCAGCAATGGCTCCAGCAAAATTGAAAAGACACTTAACTACAAATCACAGCCATGTGACAAGTAAAAGTTCTGATTATTTTAAATGACTATTGGAATAACTGAACAGAGTAAAGTTTTTGTTTTAAAAATGACAGTCAGTAAAAAAGCTCAAAGTGAGTTATTTGGTAGCAGAACTTATTACACAGCAAAGGAAAAGTCACGCTTTGGGTGAGAAAGTAATCTTGCCAGCATGTAAAATAATAATGGGAAAATGCAAGGACCAGATGCAGTATAAGAAATTGAAAAGATTCCGCTGTCAAACTACAATAAGTCAGCGTATTGATGACATGTCACATGATGCTGAAGCAGTTTTATGTGATAAAATGAAGAACAGCAGCTTTTCTATCCAAGTTGATGGTGAGTCAACAGATTTCACCAATGAATGTCACGTTATGGCATTTGTAAGATTTGTAAATGATGGTGAAATTCAAGAAAACTTTTTCTGCTGCAAAGAACTACATGAAACATGCAAAGGCCAAGATGTATTTAATGCTTTGTCTTCATATCTGGAAACAAAAAGCCTGTCTTGGAGGAACCGTGTCGGCATCTGTACAGATGGTGCTCTATCACTGATTGGCTCCATGAGAGGTTTCGTTTCTCTTGTAAGAAAAGAAAATCCTGATGTTGTCACAACACATTGCTTTGTTCACAGAGAAATCTTGGGTTCAAAAACTCTTGGAGATGAAATGAAAAAAGTTCTGGATGTTACATTTGCTACAAAAATGGTTAGCTTTATTAAACAAAGACCAGCTTACTCAAGAATGTTTAAAAAACTGAAAACCTGGACTAAGCCTTAAAGCTTAGGTAGATAGATGAGTGGACACTTCTCAGCTAGCTTGGCCCCAAACCGTTTAGAGCTATATAGATTAACAGGGGTATTTTTAACTGGGGCTTTTGAGGAAGAATTGTAGTACGGTCCAGTTTAGACTGGATTTGGCATTTTTATCCACCTATCCAGTCCTTCCCAGGGACCTGGGATGGGCGGATGTTGTGGTTTGATGGTGCTAAAGGTATCGTCGCAGGATATAAGCTGTTCCAAGTAAATCTGCCTTTACTGATGGTGTTTTTGTCAAAGCCAATGGTCTTCAAGTGGTGCTCCAGATGTTTAGGGATTGCACCCAAGGCACCTATTACTATTGGTATTATCTTTGCTTTCTTTTGCACAGTCATTCTATATCTATTTGCAGTTCTTTGTAATTTGTGATTTTTCTCCAGTACTTTCTCTTCTCTTCTGTTGTCTCCAGGTATTGCAATGTCCACTATCCAGACTTCTTTGTCTTTCTTATCAACAACTGTTAATCTGGGGTGTTTTGTGGCAGGTGCTTGTCTATTTGAATTCTAAAGTCCCAGAGCACTTTAGCTTCTTAGGTCAGAAAAACCAGTCATATAAAACAAACATGGCCAGTCAATATTATGTTCTGATTCTTGTACTTGATACTAAACTTACTTGACATGTTTCCAGATTAAATCAAAGTACACCACTTTCTAACATGATATAATATATTGACTGACTGAGAGATCTCAAGTCAGTGTCCACTCTTAGAGACCACACAGATAGACCTCCTTTAGGATGATCTGTCCTCAACCTGGCTTCTTAGGTCTTTCATTGATGCTTTCATTGCTGTTGTAATTGAGTCCATGCACTATGCTGTTGATCATCGTCTTCTTCTCTTTCCTTCCACTTTTCCCATTATGGACTTCTCAAGGGAGCCCAATATCAGCTAAGGGATAGGGCTTGTAGCAGTCTAAGTTTACTACGTTTTTGCTCTATCTGCATGATCGTGCTCAGATCATAGCTGGCACACTGCCCATCATTTATGTAATCTCCATAATCTGAAATAGTTTGCTGATAAATGAGTCACCCTTCCAGGTCTTATGTAGGTTCACAGCCTGGTTGGAATAGGAGGACATAAGCGTTTGGGTAGCATACAGCCATACAAGGATCTGTAACATGTTTCATGTGAGCAATAACATTAGTTTCTCTCAAGAACATATGTGACAAAGTACCTATTAATAGCTACAATTTATCTGAGAGAAAAATATCCTGACTGCAATGTTCAGAAATCATCGGTAGTCAAAGAAAGGACTGTCTGCATATCCAATATATATGGCCACGGTAAACCCTAATGTTGTACATGCTTTGGTAATCGTTCAGAAGTGCTTTGGCCATTGTGTAAGTGCAAGAAGAGCATTTATCTGCTATTTTTTAAAATAGCCTGACTTTTTTCAGTGTGAAAAAAAGATGCTGATGCTTTTAAGAGTCATACTAATTTTAATTAGTTGATTCTTTAAAGAAGATATACCTTTTTCTGAACCATTTTTGAAGAATGAATACCTGTGTGAATTAATGCTTGAAAGAACACAGCCAGTATGTTTTCCTTTTTCCAGGCAGCATGGAATCATTGCCAGCTTAGATTATTTACAGCTATGATATATTATATTACAGCCATGAGAAAAGGGAGAAAGCAGAATGGGAGCATCATACACTTCAATTCAAAATACTCCTCCACCAGTGAAACTTTCATGTTCCTTGAAGAAATAAGAAACTTCAGTTTTCATGAGAAATCACACAATTATTATCATGGAAGCAAGAGGGAGGCATAAGCAAGTTCAAGGAGCCCAACGTTTATAGAAGTACAAAAATGAATAAATAAAAAACAAGCAACTTTTAGAATCATATATCCCAGCTTTAAATTTGTCTAGGAAAAAGGATTACCTACAAAACTTGGTTCAACTTAATGAAAGGTCCACTTTTTAAAAATATATTGGCCAAGCTATTGATGCCTGAAGGAAAACATCTTGTATTCATGTAACTGTCTATGATGTATCCTTACGGGAATACACATATTACATATTGCTGCATTGTAGATGAAATGGAAAGGAAAATAAGAGATTGTAGCAAATGTGTGAGATAACAAAATAAAACATCCGACAATGGACAAGAAAGCTGTTGGATGCTGCAAACATGGCAATAGAAAGGATGCCTATTCTGTTTACTAACTACAGAAAATATGTTAGCTATGCCATTAAACTGTCGCTAGTCCTTCAAATAAGTGCAGCCATATGATTTACCTGACAGTTTGCTTTTTACTTCCAGCAAACATTCTTGGCAGTATTGCAAAGATGCATTAGCATAGAACACCACTGCCATTTTTGGTGATATTAACAGCTGCATTGTTTTCAAAGCTTGAATAAGCAGCAAGTTCTTAAAGAAAGAATGAAACAGGAATTCAGACCAACAGTTAAAACAATCAGGACAATTCTTTGAATAGCAGAGGTTAGAAAACATGTCATCAAAAGACAGGCTGAAAGTGCAAAATTGTGTTAAATGAAAAAGATAAAGGAAGAATTACCAATAGTCTTTTGAAAACAGTGTTTTTCATTTGAAGTTTCTTACTGGGATGATGATGATGATGATGATGATGATGATGATGATGATGATGATTTATTTAATTTCTATGCCACCCGACTCCCAGTGACTGAAGGACCATCTTCCAGGTGATTGTGTATGGATAAATAGGTGGTATATGGCCTTTGAATAGTCTCTTTTAATTCTCATTATTGTTTTATTTTATATAGAGTAATTATAATGAACAAAATTCATTTGATGTACCATTTATGATTCTCTCGCTGCTGTCCTCACCCTACCCTCAGTTATCCTTATGAAAACTATTCCGTGTGTGTGCGTGTTGTAAAATCAGCACCTGTCCCTCCAGCTCTAGGAAATTCATTTAAAGAACCCAAATGCTCTCTCCCTGGATTTAGGCCTTAGGTTTTCAGCTGTGGGAAAGCAAAATGGCAGGCAGCCTAGAGACACAGCGGGTGGGAGGCAGCGGTAGAGGGACCATCCAGAAAGGGCTTATCTGTCAAGCCACAGGCCGGCCTGTTTGCATGAGTGAAAACAGCATGCTATGACCAGCTTGATCAATGTTTCTACATATGCCCATTGGGACAACTCTGTCAGGTAATTTACCTACACATATATGAAAGCCCCATAAAATATATGAAAAGTATTTCTACTCACTATAGTTTAAGATGAAAAGGATGTTTTAAATTATAATTATATGAAGTGTAATTATTAATTGTAAATTATAATATATTAAATTGTAATTATATAAATATTGTTTTTAGTTGTTGATGGTTCAGTGCTAAACTTTTTAATGTTTGGTCTTCTCAAATGGTAGAGAACTTTTTCCTTTAATTTTCTCTTTATGTTGTTATTACAACTACTACTACTTTTGTTATTATTATTTAAAATATTGCTACTAACAAAGAAAAATTAACTGCAGATACTAAAAATAAATGTCACCTTTTCCAGGAACAGGAAATAATATTAAGAAGCAATTAATAAAGGCTACTCAAGAGAACATGAATAGCTCTTTATCAATAATTTCAATGGGAAGGAAAAACAGGAAGTTTAAAACTCCATGCATGGAACTTTTAATCAAAACTGCAAGGGTCTTGGCCATATGGAAAAAAATTACTAGATTTAAAAATGCTACAAATTGCTAAATTGTAGGATGACTTTCATCCTTCCTGATATGAATCAGCCTGATTACTCCTTTTTTAAGAATTAAGAGGCCCAGGAGGAATGGTTTATTTGATCTGACAACAGCTGAAGACATTTCCAACAGTCCTGTTGACATGTGAAAGAAACTGAGTCTGCAGAGAAAAAAAATGTAGACTGCTCTTCAGCTTGCTCTCTGAATTCCCATTTCTTGATCTCAGTTTATTGTTTTGCTGATTTGACTGCTCTGCTTGCAAGATCTCCTGCTTTGATCCCTTATTAATTAATTAATTATAGATGCCATGACCATCAGCCTCAGGCAGGATAATTCTTTTTCTAGATGACTGTCAGTAGGCAGTGATAAAGCTTCAAATGTGGAAACAATCTCAGTTGGGCAATTCTAATCATCTTTTTATTACAGTATTAACTTAGGAAGCAATGTTCCATTCAACAGAGGGTGGGGGAACAGCATCTGCAGCTACCAATGCTTATCTCTTGCTGTGGCAGTGCACTATGATCTCTCTTCTTCCATGACTACAGGTAAGGCACCAGAAACCATGACCAGTTCACATCTCACGGTTTTTAATACAAGTGCATTGTAAACCATTCACATCAAATAATCTTGAGCCATCCCAAATTAAAATGATTTGCAGTATCATGAAAAAAATACTCTGATCCATATAGTAAGCTGCTGAACACAAACATGAAGAAAATTCCAGCATCTTTTGGCACTGAATGTTGGTGAAAATATTGAAAAACAAACTGAAACCAAATGAAAACTAAAGTCACATATTTGCTGAGGAAATAATAGAGTTCTGAAACTCTAAATAGCATTTTAATGAAGTCACTTTATTTTGTTAGAGCAAGCATAAACAGATACAGCAGCCTTCCCCAACCTGATGCTTTTCAGTTGTGGTGGGAGACTTATTTATTTACTAGAAAAATTGTATACTGCTCCAACTTAATGACTCTGGGTGGTCTACAGAATAATACCAACAAAAGAAATCTACCAATCTACATCAACAACCCTTGAACAATTAACAAAAAAAAAAAAAAAAGGTGGTGAGACCTTCATTTCTCCTACATATAAATGTTATCAAAAGCCTGTTTAAAAAGGAAAGTTTTGAGTAGTTTTATAAGCTAAGAATGAAGGGTCCAAACACATGTCAAATTGCAGTGCAGTTCATAACATGGGGACTACTACAGAGAAGGCCTGAGTTCTGGCCTGTGCGCTCTTACTTCAAACGGGGAAGTTGGACCCTAGCATGGATTTGCCAGACCAACATTATTTCATTTCATTTTTGAGTGGACAGTTTTCTTAGCAGATTGTAGGGATGTCATAGATATTTGACTTTAGAAAAGCTTTTGACAAAATACTCAACAATCTGTTAGAAAGCTAAAATATGGGCTGGATTGTTTGTCTATTAAGTGGATTCACACCTGGCTTGAAAATCATAATCAAAGTGCACATCAAGTTTTATTGTCAAAATGAAGCAAGGTTTCAAATACAATATTACAGGGTTCCATTCTTGGCTCTGTATTCTTTAATGAATGAATTCTTTCATGAATAACTTGGATAAAGAAGAGGAGGAAATGCTTATGATATTTGCAAATGATACAAAGCTGGCAATAGTCTCACTGTCTTCTAACATTTTATTACACTAGAAGATAGAAATAAGATTCAAAAGGATCTTGATGAATTAGGGAAATGGGTGCGAATAAAAGAATAAAAATGAATAAAAATAAAAGTTTTTCACTTAGAAAAAATAAATGCACAGTTAAAGGATGGGCGATGATTGGGGGTTGGTAATATTACATAAAAACAAGATTTTGAAATGGTAGATCACCAGCAGAATATGAGTCAGTAGTAAAACAAGCCACACATTAAAATGCAATTTTAGACTTCATTAATAGAAATGTAGTTTCCAAATCATGGGAAATAAATACAGTGGTACCTCAGGTTACAAACGCCCCTCCTTACGAATTTTTCGAGATACGACCAGCTCCGGCCCCAAAAATTTACCTCGACATGCGAACTCCACCTTGAGCTACGAACCAGATCCCCAGCCATTTGCCCTGCTGCCACGCGGTCGCGGCTTCCTGTGGGCGAGATCGCGGTAGCAAGGAGACGTTCGGTGAGGCTCGTGGTGTGTTTTGTGGCGTTTGGAAGGTTTTTGGTGTGCTTCTCAGCATGGCTCCAAAGAAAATGCAGAGCAGGCTTGGCAAGAATAAGTTTACATTGAACCTTATGGGGAAATTTGCCTTGTGGTGCGACCAAATTCGGAGGGTGGAACGGATTAACCATATTTACACTGAACCTTATGGGAAAATTTACCTTGAGTTGCGACCAAATTCGGAGGGTGGAACGGATTAACCATATTTACACTGAACCTTATGGGAAAATTTACCTTGAGTTGCGACCAACTCGAGTTGCGATCAGAGTCATGGAACGGATTAAGTTCGTAACTCAAGGTACCACTGTAGTTCTTTTATATTTTGTATTTGTCAGCTTCTACCTCAAGTACTATCTCCAACTCTAGGTATTACTTTTTAAGAAAGATTCAAAGAACTGAGATAGGTTCAGAGAAAAGAAAGGAAAATGATCAGGTGAATGAAAACTAATTTTATGAGAATCTGAGAGACTCTGGAGAAAAGGTGGAGAAAAGGTTTTTGGAAGCTAGAATTTTTCAAATATCTAAAAAGGTGTCAAGCAGAAGAAGGTCACATGAAATGAGACATTTGACAACACAGAAAAAACTTCATAAGAGTCACCTCTTTGATAAAATGAATGTTTATTCTTTAAGAACAAATGCAAATTACTTTTCCACTTATGGATAGTCTAGTATTCCTGTTCAAAGATCTGCCAAAAATAATTAATGGGATGGAGATGGAACAACTCATAAATGTGATTGCTGACTTATGTGTGTAGTTATTTTCCTTAACAGATTAGAAATAAAACATTATTTTGTCATTCAATTGACTAAGAGTTTTAAAAAATTAAGTTATGTTTGTTAACTTATTTGCTGTATGCTACTTCTTTTCCTTCCTTCTGGTTATAGCATCCATATTCAGGGAAGTTCCATAAACTCAGTGGTCTGACAATGCATATAGGGAGAAGGAAGAGCTCTTAAATGGAATGGAAATTCTAAATGATCTCTTTCGTATCCATTGAGGTCATTTGCTCGTCTTGACTAAGATTGAATGGATGGCTGATGAAGCTGCAGAAGAATGAAAGAAAATATGACATTGCCTTATATGGAATTGCTTTATCAGACAACCTAATCTAGTTTTGTCTAGTATCTGGCAATGCTTCAATAAGTCTTGCTATCTGATATTGCTATTGGAGATATTAGATATTATGTACATTCTAAGTGTAGTCTGCCATTGATTGCAGAAATTTGTATTTATTTATTTATTTAGCATATTTATATAGCTGCCCATCTCACAAACATGTGACTTTCTGAAATCCACAAATTCAGACAGATCAGGTTACCTAACACTATGGGCTACTACTCTGTGTCATTTATGCACATCAGCTGAGGGAGTAGAGCAGAGGTCCCCAAACTCTTCAGCTCATTGACCTCTTCATGAAGATTAAGATTGTTCATTGACACCCAAACATTTATTATATGAAAATAATTTAATAAATACTACTTTAACTAATAGTACTACAAATAACAACAACAACAACAAAATGGATAGTCTCATTGACGCTAGGAGGTTGATATTGACCACTTTGGGGAACCCTGTACTATAGAAACTGAAACTACTATGCCCACAGAGAGTTAATTATTATAATAATTTGTTTCTTTGAGAGTTTTAACTTCTTAATACAAAATAACATGAATTTGGCATAGGAAATATTCCAGATACAATATTTATATGCTATATATCTCATGCATCTAAATGAAACTGAATTCTTCTTGTGAGAAGATCTGTTTCCATTGTTAGTTTTGGTTGTGAGCTCAGTTATGATTCATTTTAATGATTTTTAAAAGTTTGGATAGCATGATTTAGACTGTGTATTATATTGTATAGATGCTGCCTCATGAAAAGCAACACATTTATATAGAACATTTATTTCATTAAATAAATAACAATATCTGATATTCTTGTTGGACTGCACCATTTTTATCTGAGGCCACGAACACATTTTGGATGATGCCGTTGCTTCCTACATTAAAGGATGCAGAGAATAAATTACCCATGATGTTAGATTTTCTAAACATATTATTACACTGAGAATGTCCATGGAAGCAAAACATTCCCTTCATTGATAGATTAAGAATTACAATATCTTTCAGAAAGTTCCAGTAGATCCTAATTTATGAAAGCTTTTGCTTTAATTAATCTTTAGTCCTTGAGAAGTCTTCTTCATTTTTCTTTCTGAAGATTTTTTCATGTATTATACTTTATATTGGTTCCATTTTAATGTGTCTCCCAATTTTTGCTGGCAGAAAGTATAGCTTATAAATGCAGAACCAGAACATTTCAGAGTTCCAGAGCTATATAATCTTAATGTATATCACAAATACTGTCATTTTTAACTGAAGAGGAGACCCAGAAGTAGATGCTTAGATGGACATGTCAGTTTTATATGTAAATTAATGGGCTATAGACATGAGAAGAACTGCCTTATTACCTAACTACATTATGTTGATAGGTAAACATGCAGGTGTGATTCGGATCACTTTCTGTCATTGTAGTTTTTCAAGGCAATTTTTTTCAGTAGTTATTTTCCTTTTAATTAAATAGTTTCCTAACAAACATTTGTTCAAATCAAATACAAGTTTACCCCTCTTAAATTGTGCTCTTTAACAATTAACACCCGCAAGGCAAATATTTCCTGCTGAAACACAACATGGAATTGTTATCTTCCTAGCATCTTCCTCATGTGAAAGAGTGGACATTTTCAGGGTGAAAACAAGTAAAACAGAAATTCAGTAACACTGCTTTCTACTTTAGAAAAAAAAAAAGCAGTTGATCTGATTAGTGAAGAAATTAGTATAAGGAGGAGTTTCCACATTCGTACTCAGCAAAAGTGATGCTGCTAATTAGTTTGAATGGTTTTATAGGGCTGGGAGGGGACTTTAGATTAGCACAACTCTTGATCTTCTTCACATTCTATTCTTTTCCTGTGTTCATTTTCATTTATTTATTTATTTATTTATTTATTTATATTTCACATTTGTCACCGCCCATCTCACTGCAGAGCGACTCTGTTCTTCAGCTGTTTGTATATTTTGGTACATCAGACAGACCCCTCCATCCACCTGCCTGATTTTAAAAAGATGTATGATGAATGTATGCAGTTTTGCTTTTAAATATAGTTCAGTGATAGAATATCACTACTATTGGAGAGCACTTTTGTTGTCATCCAGTTTCTATTTTGTGGTATGAAAAGATTACACTGTACATAGTTTATAGAACGAAGATGGAATGAAATGAGGATTGTGTAAATTGTTTTAGAAGAAAGGGCAATGTTGTGAGCAATATAAACCCCACTGGGCCCAGCATGATCAGCTGTCACCTCCAGGGATTTTTTTTAACTACTTGGGGGGTATAGCCAAGATGCTAAATTTACTTGCATTGACCCCTTGTTTCAAGCAACTCAAGTACTGTATTAATTTGCACAACAGTTATGAGACATAGTTGATAAGCACGTTGCCTTTTGGGAGAAGGCAGAGTCCCCGCTTTTACAGAGAAGGTTCCAGGCTCAGGCTGTAGAATCTCCAGGTAGAAAAGGGGCACCTGAAACAGGTGTTACCTCGTTGACAGTATTGACTGGGCTGGATCATCAGCAGTTGGATTCAATAGTGAGCTGGATGGACCATGGAACTATCAATGGGACAACTCCCTGTGTTCCTTTGTTCACGTTTTGTGTGCCAAACCCACCAATCAGTGGGTTTTATTACACACAGATCTCCAAGCAAAGCAGCGCTAAGCGATCAGGGAAAGGCGAACCACTTTGGCTACACTGTAAACCTTTTGGTGAAGAGTCCCTGACGGCACAGTGGGGAGGGCTTTGTTTGAGAGAACCAAGGGAGGAGGGGGGGGGGGGGGCTGGCGCGTGGAAAGTCCCGGCCAAGGTGGGAGCCACTAGGAGGAAGAAAGGGGAGGGCTTAGGGAGCATTCCAAAGGAGGAAAAACAGAATCGAAGAGCCGAAAAGCAGAAGAGCGCCGGGGCGCAGCATAGGCGCAGGAGCGAAGGTGGAAGCGTGGGGGAGAGAGCGGAAAGGAGGCGAGGCGGGGAGACAATCGCTCTGGTTAATTCCAGGCGTAGAAAGCCGGGAAGGGCACCAAAGAAAGACTCACCCTACTCTTTTCTATTCCTCGGGGTGCCTTTCTCTGGTCAGCAACCGGGGCCCAAGAGCAGCGCTGTAACCCAGCGAGGGAAAGGGGCGCATCGATTTCCGCCAGGTGCGAGGAGGACTCTTGCGCCTGAAAAGTAAAGGCGGGAAAGCGCACGGCGAGAACTCAAAAGCAACAGGGCGCCATGCAACCCAGCGACCATCCCGGCGGCTCCGTTTGGACGACGCCCGCGTGGAACTGGAGCCAGGGCCGGCTTGGGAAGGTAGACGGCTCCGGCGGCAGCGTGGAGGCGCCGTTGTCAGGGAGCAAAGCCAACGGAAGCAGCGACCGCTACGGGCGGGACGAAGAGCTGGCCAAGCTGGAGATCGCGGTGCTGGCTCTGACCTTCGTCTTAGCCGTGCTGGGCAACTTTTTCGTGCTGCTGGCGCTGCACCACACGCCGCGCAAAAAGGCATCCCGCATGCATCTTTTCATCCGCCACCTGAGCCTGGCCGACCTGGCCGTCGCTTTCTTCCAGATCTTGCCCCAGCTCTGCTGGGAAGTCACGCACCGCTTCCACGGGCCCGACGGACTCTGCCGCGTGGTGAAACACCTGCAGGTCTTCGGCATGTTCGCCTCGGCGTACATGCTGGTGGTGATGACGGCCGACCGCTACATCGCCGTGTGCCACCCGCTCAAGACGTTGCAGCAGCCGAGCAAGCGCTCGCGCTGCATGATCGCGGCTGCCTGGGCGCTCAGCTTCTTGCTCAGCGTGCCGCAGTACTTCATCTTCTCGCTCAGCGAGGTGGAGAGCGGCTCGCAGGTCTACGACTGCTGGGCGCACTTCATCAAGCCGTGGGGGGCTCGCGCCTACATCACCTGGATCACCGGCAGCATCTTCGTGGCGCCCGTCGTCATCCTGGCCACGTGCTACGGCTTCATCTGTTACCGCATCTGGAGCAACGTCCGGGACAAGACCCGGCGGCAGAGGCGAGAGAGGGCTCCGTCGCGCGAGGGCGCCCTGCGCAAGGGGCTGCTCTTCACGCCTTATGTCAGCAGCGTCAAGAACATCTCCCGCGCCAAGGTCCGCACCGTCAAGATGACCTTCGTGATCGTCTCGGCTTATATCGTGTGTTGGGCCCCTTTCTTCTCTATACAGATGCGTTCTGTCTGGGACGACCACGCCTCCTGGCTGGGTAGGTGCTGTGGCCTGATCGGCTGGGGTCCCTGCCTAATGTCTGGCTCCCGACAGAAGCCATGAGCGCTTGCCAGGCACTTGGGATGTAGCTGCGCTGCACCCTTAAGCTGCTCCTGACCTGTGCTGATGCCAGCTAGACTCTAATCCAGTTTAAAAAAATTCTGTCCAAATTGGGACACTTTGGCAGCAGCTGGGTACCATCCCTCCTCCCCTCCCCTCAACCCCTTGGACAAGTCTCCTGTTTGGCCCTCCCAACTTCCTGTGCCAGGAAAGCAATTATAGTTGCTTTCTTTTCTGTGGGCATGTCTTTGTATATGTATAGAGGATCACATAAAAACATGCAAATTAAATTAAATCCTTATATACAAAGTTAAAGCATCAAAATGTACATATATGCAGGCAGAACAATCAGCTTTAAAATAAAAATTCCTTCCTTCCATTTTCCCAGTTTGGTACAATGTCTGTTGCAGCTATTGTTACAGGACTCCCTCAGCAATGTTTGCCTGACGTTAAGAATGTCACTGATTCAAAACCTGGAAGAAAAGTTTATATATGCATGTGTATATTATAATTATTTCTTTCCTGAGCTACCTACTTTACTGCTTTTTTGAACCAGCTAACTGATGTACTGTTTCATCATCTTTCCCATCCCTTGAGGACAGAAGGATTTCACCCCAGCTCTCAGACAGTCCAATGAAGATTCCTGCAAAAAGTCATATGCAGGACTTATTCAGCTGGGTTATGTGGGAGCTGGGTAGAAAAGAAAAGAAAAATGCTCCAGCATTTCACTGGTAGGCTTTTTTTTTTTAATGCTCAACATAAAAATGAGTATCTCAGAAAAAGAAAAATAGTAATTTAAAACCCAGGTTTTGAACAATTAATCTTCAGCAGATCAGGCAAACGTTATAGCCACTGTGCTAGTGGAACACCATGCAACAGTGGCCGAGATCAGAGACCAGCAGGGGAGCAAACATTTACTCAGGTGACGGGATGTTGCTGTCCCTGTGCTCAATAGCTGATCAAGCTGCAGGTGTTGCCTAGGAAAAATAAAGTGCTTCAGGCAAACTGGACAGCAATGTTTAATCCAGAAAACACAGAGCAACAAAATATGGATGGCCATCACTTTTGCCAGAGCTTGAGGGGAGTAGAAGATGGCATTATCTGTTGGTTGGTGGCCCTTCCTCACAACAGGCCCTTCCTACACCTTGCAGTGTAGATATGCCCTACATTCCAAGGCTTAATTTTTTGGAAGCAGAATGCTATTTTTCTGAGTGTGTAGGGGTTGTTGTTGTTGTTTTTTGGTCATACTTCTCAAATATAAAAATGTTTATTTCAGGGATTGGAAACAACACGCAGTTTTACCCTGTTTGCGTTTCAAGAGGACTTACTAAACTTATAACTTTTTACATGGCCTATTATTTTGAGACTTCCTTTGAAGAAGTGTTCTGAAAGTCAAATAAATCTAAATAGGCTCATTTAACATCTCATCTTGGTGGTCATTTGATTTGTAATCACTTAGAAATAAATAGATTGGGGCTCAAGGAACCCAAACATTCCCAAATTAAAAATCAGTGCCAGACTAAAAGGAACAGAATTTTCAGGGTTCTCTTGTAAATGTTTTTGCATAAACTGAGTTTTTCCCCTAGTAAATGCAGGATAGGATTTAGCTGAATCTTTATATATATAGTAGTAGTATAGTAATTCTGCGCACATCTCCATATGTATTTCAGGTGGTATTATTATTATTATTATTATTATTATTATTATTAAATAATATTATGAATAAGTGTATTAGGATTGCAGCACTAAAATTTAAGTGCTGTGCATCAGTGCATGTGCCCTTAGTCTTGCTCTGGGTATTTATTTGAAAGATTTCAGAGCTTTAAGAATGAGCATATTTTACAAATGTCAACAAGCTCAAATACCAACTTCAGAGGATTTTATATCGGAGTGTTTTTTGTTGTTATTACTTTTCCTCTAGATACCAATCAGACCTTAAAAATATGCTTGTTTTAAATCTTACCACTTCCATATGGCTTTAGCAATATCGATTCTGGGATTTCTAGTAGTTCCAGCCCTTTGTTCTTTAGGCAGGTATTACTAGGAAGTATGCATCCCTTACTACTTATTATTAATTATTATTAATTATTAATAATATTAATAATATAATAATAATTATTACTAATGCAAAGAGAGGAGTCTTTGGAAAAGATCCTGATGCTGGGAAAGATGGAAGGCAAATGGAGAAGGGGACGGCAGAGGATGAGATGGCTAGACAGCATCACTGAAGCAATGAGCATGAAACTGAGCAAACTCCGGGAGGCAGTGAAGGACAGGAAGGCCTGGCGTGATATGCTTCGTGGGGTCATGAAGAGTCAGACATGACTTAATGACTGAACAACAACACTAGGAATTACTTACAAGATGCAGGGTTTGTGAAAAATCTATTAAAGAAGCTTATGCTTATTTCATACAGTATGCTAATAAAGTTTCAAACTACCAGATCCATTTGCAAATGGAAAAATTGAATTAGACCTTAAACTCCGAGTAGAAACAAAGTTACCACTATGTTTCAGAAGCTTCTGGCAAGAGAAAAAGGCACTCCAGTTACAATCCTCCTACTTTGCAAGTTTCAAGAGTAGGATGTTGCAAATTACCATGTGTGCCTTTGATACTAAATGTATCTTGGTGACTGGGATAGCAGTTCGAATAAGCCCTGAGTTGTACCACTGGGCACCAGCATAAATTGTTTAATAAATGAATAAATAATCATCCAATAAAAATCTGCCACCAATGTTTAAACATTCAAAAACACTGTTTTAAATATTTCTTTGCCTAATAGTTTTGAGAAAGGCCCAGTTACAGTGTAGATTTTGAAGCAGGAACGTATCTTGACCTTTCACATTGCCATATACCGAAGGCAATGCATAGAAATGCCACTGTATCAAAAACTTGCTGGTTGGAAACATATATCCAATAGCTTACACTTTGGTTTACCAGATAGGATTACAGTCCTTTGCAAATTAACTGAGACTAAACTCTGTTGTATTCACTGGTATTTATTTTTGGCCAAATCCAACTTGTAAAACGCTAAACATTTAACAAACGATTATAATCAGCCAGTTGAATGCAACCTTTGTCTGTAATAAGAAATTTGTGTTGCCCTTTAAATTGATAAGATGAAATGGCTTCCCTGTCAAAATTAATGAAAAAATTAATGAAAAAATATCCAGTATCTGCTTGATTATTTTCCTCTGCATTCTTTTGTGCTAATCTCCCACAAAAAATGGCAAAACTGGAAAGTTCATTATCATCTCATTGGCTTACCAGAGTAAGGGGAATTCAACCATAAGTGCCATTCTCACAAGACTTCAACTTTTCTGTCTTGCATTCCCACTCCATTTCACAGTAAAATATGCCATAAGGAACTTTGCTTTCTAAATGACCACTTACCAATATCGAGTTTGTTACTGGAAGCAATATTAAATAGTACACCAACTTTCAGTCTGAATTATTCTGTTCTAGAATAATTTCAATTCACTCCTTGATTTCAAGGTTATGGGCAAGCATTGCTTTATGTTTGTATTGCTATACAGTATCATGTCTGTTTTATCTAGTTCTTCTTGAATTTAAGCTGGCCATGGCTTGCACATTTTTAACTGAAAGATGGAGAATCTTTTTTTTACTTTATAAAATTTGGCACAGAGTCTTGTGTTCTATATTCATGTGAATTGTTTTCTGAAAAGTAAACTAAAGGCTAACTGAATTACTGTCAGGGTGAGCTGTGTGACTGACAATGCAGAGGACAGGATGTTCCTCTGAATCTTTAACATTAGCAACAGGGCAGTTCCCTAGAGGCCATCCGAGTTGCCTGAGAGATGGAAATCATGGCTGCTTCCTTCTTCTCAGCAGCCTTCTGTTTTGGGAAGTTACCTTGGTCATCTTCATAGCAGGCCTGATACCTTCTGTAAATTTGTTTCAAGATGATCTGTGTCTGCATTATAACTATAAAGCACAACATCTATAAACAAAGAGGTACAATGAATGGCAGAGTTCTAGAACTTTTGCCAAGAGAGTCACAATAACAAAGTAACCTGCTCCTAACCCTAAATAAAAGAAAAGAAAAGTGAAAGGAAAAAGAGATAGGCAAGACAAATATAGTAGGTATAAATTGGTTGCAATGGACAACACATTCCATATGGCCCAGTAGTTCTATAGCTTAGTCATTTTATTTGTTTGTTTTTGTTTATGGGATTTATAAGGCCGCCCATCTAACGAAGTGACTCTGGGCAGCTATCAGGATAAAAATATCAATATAATATCAAATAGCACAAATAATAAAAGCCCATAAAAACAGAAAAGCAAATAATGGCAGCCAACTCACACATCTCAGAAGCCCAACTGCCTCCCAAACCCTATTCTTGGAAGAACTTTTATGGAGGGCTAGCAGGGTTGGGCCCAGTCTACTTTTGGGTGGAATGGTGGTTGGAAGGGCAAATGCTGCAATAAGGAAACCATGCTTCCTGGTCCCTCCAGATTAGTCTTGAATCAGCAGGACCCAGACTATGCCCTTCCTGCCAGATCTGATGGGTAAGGTAGAAACACCTCAGAGAGGCAGTTCCTTAAATATCCCAGCCTGATGCCCTGAAGGTTTGACAGAGCACAATCAGCTCCTTGAATTGCAGCCAGAAGTCTAACATGGACATATTGAGGTTATTAAGGCAATTCTACTGCAGGAGTATGTTGGATGAACTACAAATGCCTGCTTCCTTTGAAAATGTAGTGCAAAATTATATTCTTAGAAAACATAATACAGTTTTTAGTTAGCTCACACTTTTAAAGAAAGTTTGGCATACAAAATCGTAGGTCTTTGTTAAACAATGCTCTACTTTTTCTCAACAGATTCAGAGGATGTTGCAGTTACAGTGACGGCCCTTTTGGCCTGCTTGAACAGCTGTTGCAATCCCTGGATCTACATGTTTTTCAGTGGGCACCTCCTACAAGACTTCATGCAGAGTTTCTTGTGTTGTCGAAAAATGAAACAAAGATTGAATAAAGAAGATACTGAGAGCATCAGCAGGAGACAGACTTCTTTCACTAATAATAGAAGTCCAACAAACAGTTTGGATACATGGAGAGAATCACCAAATTTATCATGATCTGTTAACCATTTCAATTTCTTTCTGGACCATTGATAAAACATTGATAGCTCCTTGAGTGCCCAAACAGCACTTTAGCACTTTAGCTACCAGTTATCATGTGGTCAATAAAGTAATAAATTGGCAATAAAATAAAAGTTACAATTTTATGTTAATGAAGGCTATGAATTAATATGTAAAAAGATACATGAACGTGTAGTCAATTATATTGATGGGAAATCAGATAACATGTAATATTTTTCCAGACAGATAATTATCATAAACCTTGGCATTAATCTTTCATGAGTTACAGCAAGTAACAATACTCTACAGTAAGATTATTTGCCCAGTTTTCTCAAAAGTCTTGCTGAAGAACATCCTGGTCTGTCAAAAGTGACTAAATATCCACCTCTATGATCAGCCATTTATCAAAATCCTATTAGAAACATAAACAAATTGGCTTGATCTACAGCTGTGTAAATAACAAAATTGTGGAACATCCAACCAATATTGACTTTCCCACTCAGTGAAATATTGGGAAAAATCTTAAACTATTCTGAGAAATAGAAAAAAAAAATGACATGGAGTACTAGAATGTTTAAGGAATCCATTGAATGTTTAATATCAACTATAATATAGTATGCAAGAAGTTGCTTGATGGTGACTATTATTTTTGTATTTAAGTAGGAACATACCCATGTTTATAACAGGGCTGTGATTATCAACTTAAAGGTCTCATAAAAAAATCATAGTTACTCTGATAGCAAACGAATAGGATTTTCCTTTATCAATCTGAATTAAGAAGGCTAGCCAGTGTTACATCGAGAAGTTTGATCTATTCAGGAGATTGCTGATTTTAGCAACATTTCACTTTTGAAATTGGCATGAGCTGACATCAGTGGCTTATTTAACTGGCATTATCCAAAAGATTGCCCATCCTTTGGGCACATAGTCCATTCCTATGACAAATGAGGTCCATATACTGATTCTAGTTCAGCTGATAGTACAATTCTCTATGACTGGAAGTGGAAGGCAAGTGGCAGTTTGGAGGGCCAAATACAAAACAAAAGGGTGTGTTTGCCTAAGAGGCATCTAGAAGTAGGTAGTCCTTTCTTATCTTTTTGGATATTTTTTTAGAATAGAACACACTTTTTTTTTAGAGGCTCAGTTGAAGCTTGGATCATTAGCATTATATGATACATTGAAAAAAAATACTGTACTTATTGTACCATATGTAAGTTTTAAAATCACAGACTGTCACTTTTTTTTTTTTTATTGGTTCTCATTACACCTCTGTGGCACATATAAGTAGAAAAGTAATACATTTTGCCTTTGTAACAACAGTATTCTGGCAATTTTTATTTAGATAGTGGATCACAAACAGTGTTGCCAAGCCAAGTAACTAAAGGGGCAGAAGGGAAAGAGGCAAAGAGGTTTTCCAGATAGTTTTAATGCAGAATTAAATATGTAACTCTGACATTTATGACATTTTTCCTACATTACTAGTTACTTTGCAATGTACTGTAATTATTCTGCTTTGTCATTTTGCTAGCTAAAGGTGTTCAACGCCTACCAAATAGGCATATTAAATTTTCTCAACTATTATACACCCAACAGGCTTTCATATAAACTCAGATGTAGCAACTGGCAATACTGTTTATCTCTTCAGGGTTTTTTGACCTATTCAACTTTTCTTGATCTTAATGAATTCTATTAGAATGTTAGACTCTTTCTGAGGATGAGTTAATAAAACTTAATCTCATATCCACTCTACACAAAGATCCCACATTAAACTTGTGATACCATTTTTTTTTTGACATAGGCTAAGGTTAATTAAACTGAATACAATATCCTCAAGAAAACAGTTCATATAGAATATCCTTTTAAAACTACATTGTTTGTGTGTATGCATATATGATACATGTGTAAGAAAAATAAGTCATGATCCACACTTAAATTTGTTTCAGTTTTTCAATATAGTATTGAAATGCCAACATTCTCTAGCCTTTCAGCTGTTAATCTATATATTAGTATCATATATTCACTGTTTAAACCATTAGAAGAATTTATCGATGAGACTTTAATTGAGATATATGAATGGGATTGTAGCTATTTAAATATGTTGGCTGAAATTGGTTATTGCTTTCTGTTAAAAATGTGCAAATTTTTCCGGGCTCAAAACTGCTGTTACAAGTATTCTAAATCTGGAGCAAAACACCAAGAATTCAAGCTTCTGACAAATGGGGCATTTGGTTTCACTTTGTTTCCAATGTTGCAGTGTCCTGCAATTGTGACTGCCTGTTTTTAATTCTAACCAGAGAGACTCGTAGAATGCATTACAAATGAAACAGGCACAGGTTCCATTGCTTGTGCCCTTAGTTGGAGCTTATATGGAGAGAAGTATTAAGAGAATCATTTTACATATTTAGATATTTAGAAGAAACATTTTGGACATTAAAACTCCTGTTTGCCCAGTAGGTAAGTTTACTGCTGTTTTAAATTATTTGCTATTGGGAAATTAGAATTCATGAGTGACAATGTAACATTGCCATCCCTTTCTGTCCTGTCCTGTGATTTTTGCTATGTTTTTCACAGAAACTGCCCAACCTAAAAGTATACATTAAATACTTTTGTATTTAATTTTGAGATAGCTTTGCTGTTGAGGTTTCAGGTTGTTAAATGCCAACACTGTATATTCCTTTGATCATTTGTTGAGCTTTACAGGCAGATTGCCACATCCAAAAGCATACACCGTGCATATGCAGTAGAAAGAAACTTCAGACCAATTATTGTATTTTTGCTGCTATTACTTTGTTCTAGTTTGTGTTAAATGAATCCATTTCTTGTTGTTGCTTCTTTGCTTAAAGCTCTATGGTTGTTTGGTGCAGGCACTGATTACAAAGCTGCTTTACTGTTCCTTCTGTTGTTTGCTATGAGAATTTTAAAGTAAAAATAAAATAAAAATATTACTGGCCAATTTTTCTATAAGTTAGGTAGGTAATAGGTAGCATTCAGCATGGACTTCATCCCTATATACTTTTGTGTCCTTAGGGTAAATGGTTGATGGACAAAGAGCTTACTTTGAATTTCCATGTGCCATATGGTGCCCATTATCACTTTTGTTCTGTTATAGTCTAGGACTCTTGAAACATTTCAAAGTTTTTTTGAGCTTGGAACACTTGATGGACACTTTCAATTGTCCCACAATGTACATTATCATTTCTGTGATATTAATCAACTTGGTAATATAATGCTAAGTATATTTCATAACAACTGGATTTTGAAACTCCTCAAGTAATACTTCTTAATTTGTTTTCAATAACTTATAACCTATTGTAAAAGAAAAAGAAAAGCCAAATCCAGAAGGAATACCATTTTGTCTTTTTAAAGCAAAAACCAAATGAATGAATGAATGAATGAATGAATGAATGAATGAATCAATGTAGCCCCTCACCTTAGCAGCTTTTAATTCACAAGTAATTCTTCGTATACGTTTTTAACAGTTTTTCTATTTTGTTGTCGTAGACAGAATGGAATTGCAGAGTAAAGCCCCTCAGTGATAACTTCACATTAAAAATTACCTGCCTTCTTAATACTGCAGTTCTTTTTTCATTGAAGATTTTATTTTTGTGACAAGGAGCCATTTATACAATACAGACTGATTTTTACATTCGAACAATCATATGACTGAATATTACCTATCTCTAAAAATCCTTGCTTCTTTTGTGACAATAACTCAAGTTTTCCTCTGATATGGCTGATGTCTAATACAGAGATGATGATGATTTATAAGAGATGACATTCAATCATGCAGATCCTTATAAGCATTTTGAAATGGTACAGACATGCTACTTCATGGGGAGTGCAACTCATTTGTTGCCAACACTAGAACCAAAGTTTCTGGAATGGCACCTCTGTCTTGTTAGAGTTGAACTAAGACTAAATTCCCCATCTAGCCCCTCGCAGCTTTTAGACACTAACTCAAGATGTCCACAGCATTTCCAGTGTAATCCAGGGTGGCAATGTACAGTTAGCACAAGCATATTAATGATACCTCACCCCAAATTTACTCACAGAAATTTCATATAAATGTTGAATAACATGAAGAAAAAGACTGAATCCTGTGTTACCCCATAGTCTCAATTGCTTTTTTCCCATGTCTATTGACTGAACCTTTACGTCACGTAGCAGCAGAACCACCACAAAACTGCTTCCAAACCTCAGCCTTTGCAGGTGGGCGATGGATGTACCATTATCAATGATATCAAACATCACCAAGAGTTCTATTAAGACTAGGAGAACCACACTGCCTTATCCAGGTTCCAGTATATGTCATCCAGCAAACCTGTTTCTATGTGTCTCAGTCTGAGTGGAAGTGATCCAGAGAATCCACCCCTAGGACTTTTGTAGCTGACTTCCCACTACTTGCAAAAATTCCCCTCAAAAAAGAAGATGGAGACTAGGCATAATTTGTCTAATATGCCTAGATTCTGAAATAGTCTGTTCAAGTGAGGGTGTACTACCAGCTCTTTCAAGGTAGGTGGCACTGATCAACTTTGGAATCCAGCTGCCTACTGGCTACTCAAAGGAGCCACATTTAGCATATATCCAGATAATGAAGTAAAACATGGTCGTGAAAATCAAAGTCTGTATGTTCATAAACAATACAGAGCAATGGCTCTTAATTTTTTTGGGGGGGGGTGTCCCTGATTCCATTGATAATTTGATAAATGCTATAGACCTCTCCCCAGAAAATGCATCAAGGTGTAACATTTTGCAGGCAACTTACTGTATTGCTTTGGAACTTAGACCAGATATTAAAACAATATTTGCAAAGAATTATATCCCTCTCACCCTCAAAAATTAATGACAAGTTCCTGAAAAATTTGTTTTTACAGTTTTGCATAAAATCAACAAGGAGAAAGTTAGATGCTCCACTGGGGCAAGGTATTCTGCAGCATGGTGGCCATTACAGAGAAAGATTGAATTTGTGCTGCACCATTTCATTTGTCCTCAGTGAAGTGATCTTTGACAAGACCTATCACTGATGCCAACTATGTCAACAAAGAAAGGATTAGAAATACCAATTTCAGTTTTAAAGTCATGTGAGTAGAGGTAAACTTGGAGTTCTGCAATATTTTCTTATGTCTGCAGATTTCTGCTTGCAGAGAAATTGACAGGACTCTCAACTGCAGAAGTCACTTGCAGAAGCCAATGACCTCTTCCAGAGTGGTAGCTTGGCTAAAAGAGCTCACAGCTTTTCAGCAGCACCTATAACTGTTTCTGCAGGGCCTTGCACTGAAAGATTTACCTTATTCAAATGGTTCCAAATATCTGCCAAGTAAGCCAAGCCATGAATGAACTCCTGTCAAACTGTTCTGAGTGGGCTTTCCTTTTCTCTCTCAAAAAAAGTGAAACTTCTGCCTGAAGTTCAGTCAAGCATTTCAGGACTTTTCCTCTGGAAAGCCAGCAAACATCTATGAAAAATACAGTAGATGTAAACTTTATGTTCTATTCTCATTTCTTGACAAAGTTTTTGAAAAGGTAATGATTCAAGGCTTTGTCTCTGATGAAACAGATAAGACTTCCTTCAGTAATACTGGCAGAGTCTTTGATGCTAGTACATGTCAATATAAAAAACAATGATCACAATGATGTGTAGAGCTTCAAAAAAGATCTACATTGTCTGATGTATTTTCAGGAAGGACAGACCATGATGTGGTGTAAACAATAGCAGATAGCCATAATCATAATGTCAGGGAAAGTTTTCTTCAAATCATATCAATATGAAACTACTTTAGACATCATAACATGGTGTTTACAATGATTGTATGTTGCTGTTACAGCACATCCCATGCTACCATACTCTTGTTTGGAGTAAAATAATGCCTTAATAACATCATTTGACAGAGGATGTGAGCTGGGTGCAATATATGGATGTACAAATCCTTCCCTTTACTTTGAAAATTGTCTTTGTGAAAAAATAATCTATATCAAATTATGGTATTAAGGCATTATGCTCAGACTCTTGTATTTCTGCTCATCATCTCCAGTATGGAAATTGATATGTTTCTTCCTAACATTTAATTCTAAGTAACTTTCCTATCTGTTCACTGAACTGTTCTGTTTTTTTACTAAATGTCCTAGTAATTTATTTCTTTGCTTCTTACATCCTTTTGACATATTTCATTAATGTCTTTCCCTCTAGTTATTTACAACAATAAATCTGAAAATGTTTTTTAGTGTACATAGAACTGCACAATAGTTATCTTTTCAACAATCCAATTCTTTCATTTTTTTCTTCAGATTAACTGCATGGTACAATATGCAGGGGAGGGGAGAATATGCTAAGGGGCAATCTCAAGAGGACACAAATAATTTTTGTAAGAGCAAAGTATAATATACCCATACTCTTTCCCCTGAATCATCTCAAAATGGATAGTAAAGAGAAGCAAGTGATAAACCTATACTGTATTGCAATGTTGTAATACAAACTTTGCCACTCACTAGCTCATGTTTCATTCTATTAGAGTCCAGACTTGTTTCCTTCAGCTGACTATTTATTTATTTATTTATTTATTTATTTATCAAAGTTGTCACCACCCATCTCGTTGAATGACTCTAGATGGTTTACAAAACAATTAAAACCAATTAAAATTACTTTATCAGATTTGTTCATTTTGGTAGAGAAATTGTGTTATCAATACTCCAAGCTCAACTCAACAGCAACAGTGGCAGCCACGGGCACGGTCAACTACCATTAAGGAGAAAGTCCTCACATTGTTCCTTGTGCATTAGAAAATGAAGTCGGGGAAGGTGACCTGGGGGCTGAGAGGCTTTAAACTTTGCAGTCTTCTCCCACCACCAATCTATAGTAAAAACTGCCTTGCGCTATTTTGCTTCTCCTGCAGGACCTACTCATCTATCTCTCTATGTTGCGTATTAATGCATAGAGTTTGCTAAAGTATTTTCTGACCATCTGGTAATGAATCCTTGCAATTTGGGCACCAGGGTAGTGTTGAGGGTATGCAGGTCAGAAGACAGGCAATCCAGGTATGGGGCCCTGGGAAGCAGCCAAAACAGGGGGAGTCTCACAGCTTAGTGCAGCCTGCCCACACTTGAAGATAATAGGTGGAAGTATGCCTAAACCCTTCCATTGGGTTTTATAGCTAGCATGCTGACAGCGCATGGAATTTACATCGAGGTCCTGGGCAGGGCTTCATGATGCATTCACTGTCATTCATTCATTCGTGACCAATGTATTGCTACTGTTCCGAAGCCTGTTGTTTTGTGCCTTATTGATTATCCCCTGATTTTGTGTTTAATGCTACTGGGGAAAATGCTTTTTCTTTCAAATTCTTCCCACAAAATGACAACATAAAATATGTAGACAGTAAAGGGATCTCTACATCTGTTCTACAATCAACATCTGGTGTTTCTCTTGAGCAGCAGTAATTCTTATTTATTGAAAGTTTGAGAACCCCTGGCTTAATGTGATGTGTGAACATGGAAATAACAATGGTCAGAGTTCTGCCTTCTGGTCTGTTCCTTCAGTGTCCCCGAGTGGAAAAGGGAAGAAAAAACCTTGTGCAATGACTTCTAGCCTACTGATTTTGAAGGGTCAAGAGTTTAAAGCCACACAAATCCTTCCCAGAACTATTTCTTGGCATCCTTCCTCCATCTTCCCATTTCAGTGCAAAAAATTAAACTCCCTGAACTCAGCCAAATGCAACTTAGGGATTGGGGCCTCTCTTCAGTCTCTCCCCGTGTTAACATTATGCTGCAGCTCTGTCACTCCTTCTTTGTTCATGTTTTTTACTGTCTGTGCAGGGTGAGTCATGGAGTCCAATTATTGTGCAATGAGGAGAGCAATCCTTGTGATGTGGAGAAAAGGGGGAGTAGGAGTTACCTTCAAAGTTAACCAGCGGGGGGGGGGGGTGGACACTGATATCTAACGTGCATTTTGTTTTGTAAGTGAACACTTTATGTATCTTGTCCTCATTCACCATAAGCCTTTCATGACAACTTTAGATATTATAATGCATTATATCTCATTGCTTCAATTACATCACAATTCTTACCCAGAACTTCTTAACTGAGCTCTTTCTAAATCTTTTACTAGAGAAGACACATAACATGGACTAAGACACCGGAGCATTCTCATTCTCTTCACCGCTTTTTAAAAAAACATTTTTATCAAACAAGCACAATATCCAGAAATAAACTTGAAGAAAAAATTAGAAAAACAGACCAGAAATAATCCCCAAAACAAACAGAAGGAAAACATAGAAAAGAAAAAAGTTAATTAATAATTACATGGTTAATACTTATATAACTGAGGAAAGTGCAGAAGATTAATCATCAATATTTAACACCTTTTATAAAGAATGACATATGTGCCAATGGAGACAATCTATTGGACAAATCCTTTTTAATTAAACTAAAAAAGTATGGTCCACAGTTGACAAAACCTATTCTTCACTGTGGGATTTTAAAAATATGTTTATTTGTCACTGATTTAATTTCCCCCGGTTTAGAATACCACTGATTACATGACAATTGTCCTTTCATTTCCCAATATTTCATAATAACAGACTGGTTGCTAATAATAAAGATTTGTTTTTGCAGCAGTTTTTAAAACTATTTAGGAAATATAGACAAACTCATTTCAGGATTCATTTTCAAAAGTTGTGGTGTGATTTTCTCAGTTTTGACCAAAACTTTTGACCAAAACCTTTGGCTCATTGGGCATTGCCACCATTGCTGAAAACATGGGTCAGCTTGTTTATTTACTTGTCAATGTGAACAATAGAACAATTACAATTAATGGACTATATTTTTAATGGAGTATAATGTCACTGATAATTATCTTCATATCATTTCCTGAGGATTTGAAATTTAATTTAGAAGGAATTTGATGCCATAAAGAGTTCATAATATCATAAACTTCTGATATTTATCAGGTTCAAAACTTAAATCCTGTTCCCAAAGATTTTCCAGAGACCTCATAGCTAATATAAAAATATACAAAATCAGTGAGATTCCTTTACTCCAGTGTTGTCCAAACTTGGCCACTTTAAGATGAGCGGACTTCAACTCCCAGAATTCTCCAGCCAGCATGGCTCCCAGAATTCTGGGGGTTGAAGTCCACTCATCTTAAAGTGGCCAAGTTTGGACAAAACTGCTTTACTCCATAAAAAAAGAATCAGTGATGCAGCACTTCTCAAATACTTTTCATGAACTTAACTGGCATGACCTATATGATTTGTGAAGAAAGCAGTATGTGTTTTTAAAAACCAGCCTTGAGCTTATTTCCATTTCTTCTGGAATATATGCCACAGGTGATAGATTTATACTCTATAATTAGGTTCCTAAATTGATAAAGTCCTCTATTTTTCATTCCTTGAACTGAGCAAGTTTATTCTCAAATTTGAATGGTGGATGGTTGAGAAATGGCATAATATCTGATTAGTGATCAAAACATTTTTTCACTTTATCCAAACTTTTAAGGACTATTTTAAATACAGATATATAATAGTTTTTATTACTTTCTTACTAATAAAATTTTGTCCAAAAGAAATGGTATAGCTCTCAAATGGAATACCACCTCAACTGATGCCCACATTAATATGACTTTATTATCTCAATTCAAACACAACAAAATAATATTTCAGATTTAGTATACCTAGACTCCCTTTTGCTTTCATTTATATTGGCCATGTCTAATTCCCTTTTTTTGGAATTATGTATGAAAGACAGTATTATTCTTTGTACTCTAAATCAATTAGTGAGCAATGATGTTGGCAGTTGCCATATTTTTAATTCAGTTTTGATTTTACATACTAAAGATGCATAATTGGTTTTTTTGTTGTTGTTGTTGCCGGTCCTTTTAAAAATTATTGCCAAGTATTTAAATACACTAGGGTTAATATATGGTCCAGTATTTTCTTGAAGTTTCTCCTGTAATGTTGTATCATTGTTAATTAATGTGACAGATGACTTGCCAGTATTTACATCTAGTCCTGCAACTTCATTCAGCTTATCCAATTCAGTTTGCAATTAAAATATATCTCTATTTGAGTTGTTATGAAAAATAAGTAATGTGAACAAATTAATTCCATGATCATCTGTAATTATTATAGGATCTGAGTATTTGTACTGGTCCTTCCATTTTGTGCTAATACCATTATAATAAAAATAAATAAGGTACGTGAAAGGGGACATCCTTGCTTGGAGTCTCTATTAATTTGAAAGACTCTATCAGTAATAAGGTGGGAATTAAAAGTAGAATAAAACCAATAATTCATATTCATCACCTCTACAGTTTGGTGAGTGAAACTGTAAGCTGTAAGGTAAAGAAGGAAGCATTCAAGCCTTGGTATGGCTCATGACATCTTTTACAATAACTTACTTTTACAATAACTTACTTGTTTCTGAAATAAAATAAAATATTTAATAAAAGAACAATCTCTATCTGTTGTGAATAATGACTGAAAAAAACAAGGCAAACATGCATGTACTGTTTCTTTATCACTGAAATACTGTACAAAAGGATCAGTCAGATGCAGTAACTTTTCCAAGCTCTGCATTGCAAACAGAATTTTATTGATTCTTTCTTTAAAATATTGTTTTCAATATCTGTAATAATGCATCTTTGAGCTTTATGCCTGATAAAACCCAGACAACTAGGACAACATTTAAAATCCCTTATCCTATAAACACCAAATTAAAAAGTCGGGCAAGGAAACTGTTTTAAAACTAGAAGGCATGGTTCATAAACAAATGTCCCAATAATGACAGTGTGCATGAAAGTTAAGCTGATCAAAAATGGTTTTGTATAAAAAGAAAGGGACACAGTGTACATTTCCAAGTCGGCAAGAGAAGAAAAAGGAAATCTAGTTAACAATACTCATGGGACCTGCCTGAACAAGGAAAGATTTATTTCACACAAGAATAGGACTAGAGTTAGGGCAGCCTTTTAGAAAGTGGGAACCAGTCATACTGTACTTCAGATACTGGGAGACTGTCACTTGTATTATTGACCTGCTAGTTGGGGCTAAAACACCGATGGGAATGGGTGATTCAATAGCTTTCAGAACCATGGGTTCCTTATCATATGTTTGCTTGTGTGGCCCAAACTATAATACAAATTCACACAAGGAATCCGAAGATTTGGGGATACCAAAGTTTTGCAGAAATGCAAATATCCGGTGGGTAGAAAATGAAGGGGAGACATAAATAAGTGGATGCAAACTATTAACCACAAAACATTTTTGAAAGAAACTAATTTTGCTGTTGTCCTTATCTAGATTTTAAGAGCTTTTAGTTTTTGTATTCCAATAATCTTTTTATGTCTTTATTATCAGAGGTGACAGAGGATGCTGGTCCCTAGCCAAGCAGATCAGGAAGAGGATTCCCTCCAAAGGCAGAAAGAAACACCATAAATGCTTCACAACTGTCCTGTGATAGTAACAGAGCAGTGGCAACCCTTGTTTCTCACTGCTCCAATGTCCTTATTGATCACATATCCCGCCCCCCCCGAGTTAATTCTGATTTATTCTCCTTGCACTTTGGCATTATAATTTTTAAAAATTATAATGGAGTGTTGCACAGCTGCCACAGCCTTTACTGCCCAACCAGCCACATTGAATTTTTCCAGGCTTGCAACTATTAAAAGCAACTTCTAGTGCTCATTTATTAACCACAATATAAAAGAGCAACACTGTAGGATACTTACAACCTTTCTTCCCTGTTTTCCACTGCACATGTGAAACATTGCTTGTGTTTTTACACACTCTCCTCTCTTGGAGAGGCATGTAAATTACTCTGGCATGTAAATTACTCTGATTTAAAAAATGCTCACTTTTTTCTATTATCCATCTTTTTCTAATCATCAAAACCACAAATCCTAAATGCATTTTTTTCTGTTTCATGCAAAAAGTCTATAAAAGGCTTCCAGTCAACCATAAAGGTAAACATTGCTTTGTATCTGATCAAAGAGGTTAATTTAGCCATCTCCACAACTCTTCTTCTGTTGTAGGTAATGTTGAACCTTTCCACTTTTGAGCATATAATAGTCTTGCTGCAGTTGTCATATTTAAAAACAAAGTTCCATGACTTTTTTCTAATTGCTTGTCCATTAGTCCCAAAAGAAAAGTATCTGGTTTCAGTTGTGCTTTAATCTCTGAAATCTTCTGAATTAATGCATGTATCCAACATTTTTTGGCTTTGGGGAGATATTTTCTAGAAACACTAGTGTTCAGATATAATAAAGCCACATCATTCCACCAGGGCAAGTCACTCTTCTAAGTCCTGCCCAGAACAGAACTTTTGCCAATGTTACCTGCACAGCCTCACAGAGGCCACAGAGGCCAATGATTTGGGGGTTTGATTCTTACCAGGAGGCAAAACCTCCCAGCTAGCTATGATAACTGCCCTGGTACCACAGAAAATCCAATGATCAAAAGCAGCAACACATGCCACACCACAAGAAGGCAGTGGCCATTCCTCAATGTAAAGTTAAGCCCGGCATCTCAGAAAAGCAAGAGCTTGTTTTAAATTTATAACTTAAAAAAAAAAAAGGGAGTCAATACAAGGATTGAAGCTGGAGAAAGAGGAACTACAGGTTGTCCTTGATTAGCAACTTTTCACAGTTATGACAGTGATGAAAAAGTAACTTTGTGACCAGTCCTTGCATTTAAGACCTTCGCAGGTCTGTAAAGCAAAGGAAAATTGAAGTAAGATCATAAGCACTGTCAGTTTCCCTTAATAATTGCTTCACTTAATGATCGAGTTGCCAATACCAATTGTGGTCGCTAAATGAGGACTACCTGTACAGTTCCCAGGTCAGAGAAACTTAGAGTTTAAACTCTAGAGAAGAGAGAGATCTGAAGTGTTTGCTCTTGAGTAGACAAACCAATCTCAAATCCCCTGAAGTTGCTCAAACTGAATTGGATTGCCATCAGATCTTAAATCCCATATTCAAATGGAATCATGCCCTCTCTGAATCTTCAATTTACACAGAGCTGATTTACACAGTTCTACAATATAGTAATGTCATTATATGAATCCAGGATATGGCTGTATTTGGAACCCTGTCTATAATTCTGGTTGGTGCACTTCAACAAAGATATGAGATAAAAAATGTACAGAAAAGGGCAACCATACTTATCTGATGGTTAGAGTGGCTGCTTTAGAAAAAATATGCCAGTATTTAGGGCTTTTTAAAAAACATTCTTTTCTAAGCTTTTTTGGTTAGAAAGAAAGTGTCCAAGAAGGAGTACATGACAGAGGTATCTACAATTATGCAGTACATTGGGAAAGGTTGTTCTAAATAAAACCTTGATAAACCTTGAACATTTGTTAATTTCTGTATACCTTAACCACATTCCCGTTATCACAAAACACAGAGAAGATAGTGTGCTGTGCAGAAAAACTTGTATAATACTATATAAGTAGTATTGTGTAATGAACTTGAACCATTGTGTCTTGAGCTCAAATCCTTGTGCATTTAACTCAAATTTTGCTACAATAGGCTCCATTCTTAACCCAGGCATTCTTAACCCGGGGACTGCCTGCATATATTAATTTCACACAGGACTTTGTGTAGGCACCATGGTCTTTCCCACCAAGTTGAATAAAGCTGTTAAAATTATGAGAGAACAGATTATTTAAAAAATAAAACAGTACTACCACCTGGTGGATATTAAGTGTATTGCAAAGCTATTTCCAGAAAATTTGGAATTATTGATGTATCATTATTGTTGTACACAACTCTGACAACATATATTAAAACCATATAGAGCTCACTAGTTTTTTTCACATTTAGGACTTCAGTCCATGAAGGAACTGAGAAATGTTTATTTATTAGAGTTATAGCCTTCCTTTCATTCAGGAGCTCAAGGTGGTATGTATGGCATTCCCTACTTTCCCACAAGAATTCTGTGAAGTATCTTGGACTGGCTCAGATTCACCCAGTAAACTTCCATAGCTGAAGGAGCACTAGAACCTTTCCTAGTCCAGGATCTTAACCAGAACCCAGATGGCTATGCAAGTTTCCAGAGAATGACTCCCTTGCATTTGTTATTCTATGGCACATCAGATTTTTGCAATAGTTTTTGTAAGCTGTTTTCATTTAATAATGTTAAAAAGTATTACTTGCTCACAGTAAGGAACTACATATCTATGGATTATAATCCCATTATGCTTAGCTCACATGTTTGATTTCTTCAGATGCAGAGTATAAATTACTCTGATGGTATTTTTATAGATTTTGGAGCATTAAAGGTAGAGCAGTAATGAATGTCCTGGTGAAAAGGCAAGTTACAGAAATGGTTCACAAGAACTATTTTTTTACATCCTTCCATCCGTATAATAAGATCAAGTTGGAATTATTACATCCTATCCTTTAATTATAGTCTGCTTGGTTGAACTCTTGAATGCTGTTAATGTGGTTACTAGATACTGGAAGCCATCACAAATCCCATCATGCATTTTGCCTTCTGGGCTTTAATTGGTTTTCCTTTGGCACAGAGGTGGGAAAATCTGTAGCTATGCTGATTGGAACTGCTGGGAACTGTTTTTAGCAACAGCTGGAGAGCTACAGACATTGGAAATGTTCTGTCATCAACCATGATGTGCAAAAAATGGAGAGCTATTTGTTAACCATACTGCCAGAGCAGCAAGACAGAAGGGCTGAACTCAAATACAGGAACTTATTGTCACATCCTGTCAACCAGAAGCCCATAAACATATGTTATCTGATCTGAGATCATTAAAAAAATGATTTAAATCAGATTTTCTGGTTATAACATTCCTATACAGGTAGTCCTCATTTAGCAACCACAATTGGGACCGGCAACTTGGTTGTTAAGCAAAGTGGTCACTAAGTGTATACCACAACTGTACTTATGATCTTACTTCAGCTTTCCTTTGTTTTAGAGACCTGCAGAGGTCATAAATGCAAGGATTAGTTGTAAAGTGACTTTTTCATTACCGTTGTAACTGCAAATGGTCGCTAAATGAGGCAGTTGCTAAACAAGGACTACCTGTACCCATGGCCTTATGTTTTCAATATTGTCTTACTCAGAAGGGCAATAAAAATTAATCCCAAATTAATCTTTTGTTACATATAAGCAGATCAGGCAACCACAATGCAACTGCATCTGAAAGCACTACAAGGTGATAAAAAATTGTTTTCAGTCAATGTGTTTCCAAGTAATGATAACAGTATCTGAGAACACTTGAGATCTGTATTGAAGCAAGCCAAGCCAACATGGTTTCACATTCCCTAGACTAATACTTAGGGTTAGGGTTAGGGTATAAAAATCTTCTCCAAATTCCACGAGAGACTTCTCTTCCAAGAAATTGTATCAAAATGCATGTAAAATAGGCATTTTTACTAAAATGCATACAATTTGTTAAAATGCAAGGTGATTTTTAAAATTGCGTATTGATGCAGAAACAATCTATCAGGGATACATAAACTGATACATATCAGAAATAGCCTAATTCATCAAACTCTCAATTTATCTCCAGAAATATTTTTAGACAGCCTTCAAGTATAGTTTGCCAAAGTCATATTTTGAAGCAAAAGACAGTTCAGTTAATTGTTTCAGACTTTCAAGATCTGGATATCATCATTGGTGGAACTTTGTCTCTTCATGAAATGCATCTCTTGCAATCAAAATTCTTCAAGTAGTTATACCTCATTGTTAAGAGAAACCTTATTCTGTATCATTGTTCAGGTTGTTGCTTAGAAACTAACTTTCAGTTATGTGTTAATTTAAGAAACATGATACATTTGTTGAATAGGCCAACCTGTTTGGTAAGGTATTGTTAAGGTAAGTATTGCTCTACTTGCATTTCATACCATCTTATACACAACAATGCTATTTGCATACTATTTTCAGAGCCTCCAAAAATAAATCAGTTTACAGTGCCCCAATTTTTAGTTACATTCCTGGCAAAGCAGACAGTAAACTGAGCGGATTAAAAAAAAAAAGTATTTTGAGATGTTAACAAAAAATATGAAGATACAAGATCAAATAGAATTGATGAACAAAACAGGTTTTAAGATTGAGAAAAAGGTAAAATATTTGGGTGTTAATCTGACAAATATGAATTGTATGCTGTTTCAGAATAATTATGCTAAGACATGGAATGAAATTAAGAAAGCTATGTTAAGATGCAAGAAACTACAATTGCCATTGTTGGGAAGAATTTCTGGGATAAAAATGAATGTTTTACCTAGGATTCTATTTTTGTTTCAGACAATACCAATTGTGACTAATGATTTACCACTTAAACAATGGCAGAAGGATATAACTAAATTTATCTGGCAAGGTAAAAAACCATGAGTTAAATATAAAGTGTTTCAGGATGCTAAAGAAAGAGGAGGTTTAGCCTTGCCTGATCTCGAATTGTATTTTGCTGCTTGTTGTTTGGTTTGGTCGAAAGAATGGGTTTTGCTGAGAAATAGTAGACTATTGAATTTGGAAGGACATGAATTGAGATTTGGGTGACATGGCTATTTATGGCACGATAAAGTTAAGGTTAATGTAGATTTTAAAAATAATTTTATTAGACGTGCCATTTTGAGAATTTGGAATAGATATAAACTTAAGCTGTGTCCAAAAACACCCACGAGAAGCACGAGAAGGGGGAAAAAATGGTAACTAAGCAGAAATGGTCATCAGCCCAAAACGTTACATCCTTAGCAATATAATGCATGCTTGTGCAGCAATGATATTTGCTTTACTGATTATGCAAAAGCTTATGACTCTATAGACTACAGCAAATTGTTGATTTCTTTTAAAAACATGGGTGACTAGACCATATGATTGGCCTTTTAAAGAATTGCCAAGAAGCAAAAGTTAGAATGGAATATGGAACAACTGAAGTGGGAAAAGTGTGTGCCGTTCTATATAGTTAACCTTATTAATTTGACTTACATACAAACTATATCACTAGAAGTGCTGAACTAATAGAAAAAGGAATTGAATAAAAAAAATCAACAGCTTCAGATACACTGATGAGAACACTTTGATGGCTGGAAGCAAAGAAGACTTAAGGATTTGCTTGTTGGAGATAGAAGAAAGGAATGTAAATACAGGACTACCACTCAGTATTAAAAATGGAAAACATCTTTCATCTTCAGGACAGGATAAGTAATATGAATATGAAACTGGTATCCTGAAAGTGTGACTCATTAGTTATTTTTCCAATTAAACCAATTTTGTTTAGCAAATGTATTTATAAAAATGATAAACTTACCTATTAAGGGAAAGAGTGAGAGAGAGCATGGACCATTAACAGAAAATGTCACTAAATATCACATATATTTGGGGAACTGCATTTTAGATACACACCTAGAGCAGAGTTAATTTTATATATATATATACACACACTCATGGGTGATCTTAGAATGATGTTATACGATAAGAACTTGCCAAGAAGATATTTTAATATACAGTATGTGGGGTAGGGAAAAGGAGAATATCTACATTAGCAGTAGCCACATTTAATATTTCATTACTCATCTTTATTTTCATTACAGCAACTCAAAATTTTGATAACAGAATATGTGACCTTTTTGTGAAATGCTTTGAGTCATAATTCATTATGATGCCAAAGGAAAAAAAAATTAAATATGAGATTTTTCTTTGATTTCGTTGCTACTACATTTATAGCCAACTGGAACTGTTATACGAATTCAATAAAGGGATTACATTTTAATGTGAATACAAAATTACACCCCCCAACAAATATACATGAAAACTTTTTGTTTTGAATAGCCTCCATAAATGTGGTAGAAAATTGAGACTGATTCATGCTAAATTATAGCTTGATATACTGTATACCATACTATTCATGGTACAGTGGTACCTCGCATTATGAACTTAATCTGTTCTGTGACTCTGATCGCAACTTGATTTGGTCGCACCGCGAGGCAAATTTCCCCATAAGGTTCAATGTAAATACAGCTAATCCGCCCTCCGAATTTGGTCGCGCTGCGAGGCAAATTTCCCCATAAGGTTCAATGTAAATACATACGGCTCTGCATTTTCTTTGGAGCCATGCTGACAAGCACACCAAAAACCTTCCAAACGCCACAAAACACACCACAAGCCTCACCAAACGTCTCCTTGCTACCACGATCTTGCCCACAGGAAGCAGTGACCACGTGGCAGCAGGGCAAATGGCCGCGGATCCGGTTTGTAGCGCGGGGCGGAAGTCGCACGGCGAGGTAAATTTGTGGGGCCGGAGCTGATCGTATCGCGAAAAATTCGTAAGGAGGGGCGTTCGTAACCCGAGGTACCACTGTATACTGAATAGCTCATTATTGACTGGGTCACCTAAAATGCTGCATCATAAACCATGTTTTTAAGACAATAGCTGAGTTCACAGAACACTAATCTAACAAATTATGCAATATTCAAACCCAGCCTCAGTATATAAACGCGTCTTGGAAATTTGCATTTTTACCACTGACCACAGAGTGTTACAACAGGTGGCAGCATCTAGCCAATTTCAGTTAATCTTGGAAAAGCTAAGCAACTTTGAATCAGTACTTGGAAGCAAGGTTGGTCAGTACTTGGAAGGAAGATCCCAGTGTTGTAGACTCAACTGACAAGTCACAAAATGTTCTGGAAGCAGTGGCCGACCACTTCTACTTTATTGCCTATGCGGATGTGTCCATGTAGTCACCAGGACTTGAGTTTGACTTTAGCTTTCACTAAACATTATCTGGTACTGGAGAACTAATGGAGTAAACCTGTGTAGTCTCTGGAAGCAAAGAAGGTGATCATACAGTAGTAGGGATGTACCAATTCTGTCTAAACTTTAGGAGAAGCTATGATGATTTAATACTGAATAGAAGTTTCAAGCTTTATAATGATTCTGATTCAGAAAAGTTGGCAGAATTTCAGAGCTAATATGCAGCACAAAGCTATTCACGTCTTACCCTCCTTTGCTTCTCTTACAAAAGGCAACTTCTCTTTTCCAGGTACCATTTTAAAAATCCTACAAATCTTCTGTGTGCAGTGATATCATCACCTGCTACTTCACCTTAAAGCCTTTCTTTCTATGCTGGCCTGTCAGTACCTTCAAATCTTCTGCAGATACCCTTCTATGAGTGACTTTTGGCCAGTCACTGTTTCTTAGCCCAAGCTACCTGACAAGGTTGTGGTTGTGGGGAAAAATGGGAGAAATGAGTTCAGGGTATATTGCCTTAAGTTCCTGAACAAAAAAGGCAGGATATGCAGTATATTCCACAACAAAAAGATACATCTGGTGCCAACCTTGATTATTCTAAAGTCATCTCTTCCCTTTTTTATCCCTTGTAAACTGAGCCATAACAATGAAAAGACATTTCAGTTCACCATTTAAAATTTTTATTGGGGAGCTTCTTGTACATCCCTAAAAACTTCACACTTTCTCCTTAAGAAAAATTACTGCGCAGGCTATGATGGCTGCCAAAATGGAGTTATAATCCATGAAACTTAATGCCAAACTAATCCATATGAAACTAATTTCATCATACTACTCTCTTTTGCTCATCTTCACTACTATAAAGAACCTACACAATCCTCATTTATGAAGAACTACGTTTAGGTAACAAACCAAACATCAAGAATATTTGCCACATATATTAAAGTTTAACACATTCAGAGAGATAAAAATACCAAGAACAAGAACATGAACAATGCAGAGAATAAAATAAATAGAATGTAATTAGAATTGTTCTGAACAAAGTTATTTTCAGTCTAAATTATTTGAAGAAATTCTATAAAAGAAATATATGACTGAAAATTCTTATTATTCATTTCATTATGGAAACTGGTCTAGTTCATGCACTAAAACTTCCTGTCTGGAATGTTCCCAGTGATTGATTCCCATATCTAGACTACTATAAAATCATAATCTATTATTTTTATGTAGCTATAAGGAAAAACTTTGCATGGATTTTAGATTTATACAATATGCCTGTATATCTCAACATCAAAATCAGTTTTGCTGGGATCTACAAACAGAGGAATATAACATGTTAATCCTAAATTTTATACAATCATCTTTATGCACTACTTGATTAAAACACGCACAGGTTTATAATAGTCTTCCAAATATTTATTGCCCCAACCTTCAAAGATTTAACCCAAATATATATATATATATATTTGGTAAAATCAACCTTTTTAACTTTCTACAACCTCATTGTGGAGATAGCTGCAACTATATAAACCATCCCCTGAAATTAATAGAAAACAGCTACAATAACATGCATAATTATGCATCCTTTCTTCTCAGAAAACCCTCTGAATAAAATGTAATTCTCATTAGAGCTTTTTGAAAGTTTAAAATGACTTATATGTCTTCTTCTAACAAAATCCGGATTGTCAGTCCAGTAGCCTAATTATTTAATAATATAGGATATTAATCTAGGAAATATATTTTCACCAATATTCTTGCCTAGGCTAATTCTAAAATGAGGGGGAGGAGAGGGATTTAATACAACTTTAACATGACTCCAAAGGGCACACTGCTGCTTTTATCATTTTAAGAAAGCAGGAAGCTTCTCTAGTATTCTACAATGTATAGGAATAGTGGAAATAGTAAACAGACATAGCACCTTTACCAGCATCCATGAAGGGCCAGAAGATATTACCATGGGTTGATTATGTGCCATCAAATCATTAGTGTGACCTTTGACTAAAAGGGGTGCTGTTAATTTACATATGAGCACAGTGTAATTAAAAAACAAGTTTGGTGTGGTGGTTAAGTCATCAGGATAGAAACTGGGAAACCATGAGTTCTAATCCCACTTTAGGCACAAAGTCAGCTGGGTGACCTTGGGCCAGTCACTTCCCAGCCCTGGGAAAAAAGCAATGGCACACCACTTCTGAAATCTTGCCAAGAAAACTGCAGGAACTTGTCCAGGCAGTAGGCAGGAGTCAACACTGACTCGAAGGCAAAAACAAAAAAAGTATAATTAACTGCTCCAACCATTATGCTGGATGACCATAAAATAATTATGATAATCTGTTCAGCTAGAAACAAAACAGCAGTAGGAAATGCATAGTATAAACATGCCTACGAGATCCTGATAATTCTTTCCACTAAACATATTTTAAAGAGCTTTTTGAGCTATTTCAGGAATTGGTTATTAAAAAGTCAATACTGTTCCTTCCAAATGAAACAAACTACTTAATTTTTTTATCAGGATATGACAGGGAACAAGATAGTTTACATAATAATTACAATGCAATCAACTAGTACTATAATTAGTTCTACTATTTTTATGTATTGGTGAAATACAAGAGTCGTTTATATGCCTAGTGACTAAAAAATCTAAGTTGTTAATGTTACATCCCAGTACAGCCAATAATGGAATCAATAGATAAAGCTGAGATAAATGTTCAAAAAATCAACTAGCCAATGCTTTAAAAGCAGATACTAAAATTGGATGTCAATCATCCACACAAAAGATATTTTGTGATGCTCATGTGGAAAACTAAAAACAGTACCAGTATGGAAAAATGCAGAATTATAGCAAAGAACATAAAAACTATTTAGTTAAATAACCAAAATCAAAATAGTTTCAAACTATGTCAGAGATATCTATGTAGGGAATCAAACTACAATGGAATTATGCCTGGCCCTGAATACATCAATCTGTGGCCATCTATTCATATCTGGTACCCTCCAGATACAGGACATTGAGACTGCAACTCTTAGAATTCTCAGCTACATGGACTGTGGTTGAAAACTCTGGAAGCTCCAGTGCCAGGATGAGGAAGGTGCCAATTTGGCGCAAAGCTAATCTATGCTAGAGATGAATAAATACAGCTATATACATATATTAGGATAATATCTCTTACAGAAGAATAGATACTGACTGAACAGTGCAGGGAACTCAAGGTAGCAAAGAAGCTAGTTTAGTATCAGATGGTTCACCAGTTGTTTAACAATACTGCTGGTGCAAAAGATTGAAATGGAAAGCAAAAGTCCAGTGAAGGTATTCAGGGGCTGGGAGCAAAGTCACTGCAGTGGATTATAATTGTCAAGATCCTCCTGCCTTGTCCAGAGACTCTTCATCTTCCCTGATGAGCCTCAATGTCACCACCCACTTTCTCCTCCAGCAATGGAATTAATTTGGGCTTGGGACTCATGTACCTGGAATCCTCCTCAGATCGGAACACAAACATGACACATATCTTGCATGTCACTATTGTACTTGACTCCTTGTCCATAGTCTGTCTTTCAAAGATTGTGCAGCTTCAAACAGCTCCTTTTTTTTTTTTTCACACTTTGTCTCAATTCTCCTAAAATAAAGAAGAAAAAAAAAAAAAGAGAAAGCTAACTGATTTGTTAAGTTCCCGGAAATACGCTAGGATTATACAAATTAGCCCGATTAGTTAGATCCCAGACCATTAACTTGAGCCAACTTCTCTGTTTCTTGTGGTGACCTTCTGCTGGAATATTTTCAGAGTATGCAAATTATCCTGATGAGTCTTTCTTGTGGGCAGTTGGGTTGTTGCTCTGGCAGTGCAGCACTTGATTTACATGTGTTGTTTTTCAATATATCTGAGTTTGAAGTTTGCCATTATTTCCTCTGCTGAAGAAAATATGTAAGAAGGCTAGTCTGTTATTACTCTCTTCTTCTCTTGTGAATCTGGTTCATAAGATTCTGTCATGCATGTTCTCTAATTATCCTTTCTTTATTATGATAAAAGTATCATCTACATAATGGATCTATATTTTGAGTTCTATATGTGGGAGGGCCATTGTTTCCAGACATTGCACAACTGTCTCTGCTATTAATCCCAAATTGGGGGATCCCATAGGGGTTCATCTGATTTGTTTCTATGTCTGTCCATTAAACTGAGTGTAAGTGGTGAGGAAAAAGTCTGCAATTTCCATGATTCTATTTTGATTTTTGTATGATTGACTAGGTTTGGTGCTTTGTATTGTAAGGCAACAGTGGATTCTTTTGCCAGTTTTGGATCTATGAGTGTGAACAGTGCTGTGACATCAAATGAGACCATGATTGCATCTTCCTTAATTGTTCAAGTCTCCCCACCAGCCAGCTGATCTTGGTGTTAGCATTTTTCTGCCCCTCATGGAAGTTACAGACAAATAACATATCCATTTTTATATAAGCACAGATTGCAAAACATCAAAGTCTAATTATTCTTGGAACCAAACAACAGTTAACATATTGTATGTATTCACGCCAGCAGTCTTACTGAACCATGAGTGAACTATTAGATATAATAAATTATAATTGGCATCCAACTACTATTAACTAATTTTCATGGTATAAAAAGGAAAATACAGACAATTATCATATTACTGTCAGATTTTATATTTTCTTTGCTAGGCAAGTACCTATATGCTCATATTGGCAATATCTGTCAGAGCGGAGATAAATTCTACACAGCCAGAGGTCTTGCAGTTAGAATTACAGCTTTATGAAAGGTGACCGGGACTGATCATGATTTGTACAACTGAAAATGTCTTAGGCAGTGTAACTAAAATCCTTATGCGATCTTGGGGACAAAAATGTCAGGGAAACAGCTAGAAATTTCTCAGTTTGCTTAGGATTCCTATGAGCAAACATGTCTCCTTTTTAAGGCAAGATTCATAAGGGGAAGATTTGTCAGGCAAAGGACATTTTGGTTGATTGCGTTTCTGTCTGTACTGGAGGTGCTGTTTGTGTGTCAAAGTTGCTGGGCAACTAAAGTCACTGGAGGATCACTGGAGGAAAGACTGGTGATAGTGACCCCAGCAAGAGCAAGCAGAATCAGAGGAAGGAGGAAAGATCTGCAGAGCAGACTGGCTGATAAAAGTCTGGACCATGGGGAAAAGAAGCTTAGGTTGGAAGGAGCAGTGGAACAGAGAGCAACGATCCAGATGCTGGTTATCCAAAACTCCAAAAAGCATCTGCCAGAGGGTCAACAAAGTGAAGATGGCAGCCATAACCATGTGATTGCACATAAAAAGAGGTGGGACTCTGATTGCATAGTTCTGCCTGCCATCTTGACTTTTTTGACATCCCTGCCCCCAAAAGGCATTTCCCCCCCTTTTCCTTTTATCTTAGAAGAATCTAGGAGCTGGAAAGCAAAAGTAACCCAACCTGTTTAGAGGAACTGTTAATATAACAAAGCCCAGTGTTAAGTTTAGCAAGTGGGTAGCTAAGGAAGGGTCAACTGGAACAGTTTTTGCAGGAAGCTCTGTAAATAGATGTATGCCAGATTGTTTAATTAGGCTTGTTATTAAGAGGTAAAGAGGTACCACACCCATGGTAAAGATATGGCCACAATATATTGAGAAGAGAAGCAGACATTATATACTTTATTTGTACTGTAACAATAAAAATAACTTCAGTTGGTAAAACCTGTATGTGCATGCATGTATTCGTTTCTGTCTGATAATGGCAATCCCATCATATAAGCTTGTCATTAGAATTGGCCATCTGCTTTCAAAATTCTCTACCAAACTAATGGCAGAGAAATTGGATAGAAGCTCCCTCCAAATGTCTCTAAAGGTAAGGAAAGTTCTCAAGGGCAGGGCTTCCCCTTACTGGCCATAGCACATGGCTACTGAAAAAGCCAAGTGGATGAAGTTCCATGTAATGTTTTCCCTTTGAATGGGAACGGGGGGCTGCAGATAGTTGGAGGAAGAATTGCATGATGAAGGACAAGGCAGTTTCATGTTCTCTTCCCAAGACTGTTACTGCATAAGTACTTTGTTCATTAGCTGTACAGTACAGTAATCTTTATTTGGTCAATAACTAGCAAAATTGAAAAATATACAATAGAAAAGTACAGGTAGTTCCTGGGTTAAGAACGCCCAGTTTACAGATGACCCATATTTAAGAACGGAGCCTATTGTAGCAAAATTTGAATTAAATACACAATGACTCGAGTTAAATAAGCAATGGTTCGAGTCAATTACACAATACTACCTGTACAGTATTACACAATAATACTGTTTCGGCTTACATACAAATTCGACTTAAGGTCAGACCTTGGGAACGGAACTTGTTCTTAAACTGGGGACCACCTGTAAAATCAAATAGGTGATACAATAACAACATAACAAGAAGTCCCATTAGTCTCATTCTTTCTTGGGAAGTGGGTGCTCTGACCAGGCTGGCTTTGCCTCATATGCTAATTATATACCTTCCTAGAGAAAATTCTAATCTATTTATTTTTTAAATAAAATTTATTTATTTATTTATATTCTACCTTTTGTAACAGAAACTCAAGGTGGAATACATAGTACCCCTCCACCTATTTTCCTCACAATCATCACCCTATGAGGTACATTGGGCTAATAGAGAGTGACTGGCCTAAAGTCACCCGTGAGTTTTCACAGCTGAGGGTGCACCAGAACTTGAGCCTCCCCCCTCTTGGACCAACACCTTCGCCACTACCCCACACTGCATCTCAGCAAAGATATGGCCAGAGAAATGTATGCCCGATCCGCTATTGTAACACACCGCTAAGAATGACTGGAACATTCAGACAGCCCTATGCTACCATAGATGTTATATTACATTGGACAAATTATCCTGGATTCTAATCTGTTTCTAAACTCAAAAGTAGCTGGTTCTTACTAGTTGGGAAACCATTAGGGACAGCAAGAGCAGTAAGATAATTGAGGCAATTTTTAAAAACCTTAAGGTGGCAGTGGAAAATCCAAATCTACACCATGTGGGTGTGGGTTATCACAATTTTTTAAAGAATGTCTGGTTCTTTCTCAATGCACTTCTTGTTTAGCATTATTGTTCAATAGTACTGGGCTAGCCAGTCATAGGAGAAGCTGAAAAAATCTTAGTTTGCCCTAGGGAAACTTGAATTATGTTGCAGTTCTAATAATTAATCTGTTTAAATTAGTTTTGATACCTACTGAGAACTTGTAGGCTTATGGTGAAAAGCAGTTGTTAATGACTAACCAAACCAGCAACAAGATATTTTAAAAAGATAAAAAATTAAATTAGGATATGTTGTTTTGAATTTTTTTTCTTTTTCTCTGCTATTGAAGTTGCTTTTTGGTATCAGCATTCAAATCATGTTCTAATTGTTTAATATGATTGTTACGCGTGTGCATGTGTGAATTTCACAAAATATGTTTCTGCTTTATATAAGAGACTTTTTCAATACGATGGATAGAAAAATTAACTAAAAAGTCTTATATTTTTATAAGTTAATCTATGAATAATTCTCTGTATTTTTTGCCATATGAGGATTTTCTCTTCCAACTCTAAAAGGAATATAAGAAGATACCATAAGATTTCATTTTTTTCTGTAATTAAATATAGGTTTATATTTTAACATTTATATTTTATGTAAGTTTTGTCAGCTTTTCCTGTGAGGATTTCTGAGTTTATCTTGGCTCCTAGTGTTTCCATTCTTGTTTGATCTTTCTTTAAGATAGTTAGGTACGTATTTAGACAAATGGAGCTGTTAATAATTTGCACACATTCTTCTCTCAATGCAAATTAGCATGAAATCTCTGAAGGCATCTCCAGTGCTTTTTACAGATCATCCCCTAATCAAATGGGATATAGCTAAATGAGAAAGGCAATCTTCTTTTCTTCAAAATGTTCCAATATTGGCGGCTCTGAGGAATCAAGTACTCTTCTGGGCATCCTCCGGTAGAGTAGAAATAATGACAGACAAGCATCTGGGTTTCTCTCAAATTCTGGGTTACGAAAGCAAAACAAAATAGAATCCTTCAGGAATTGTGGGGAGATAGTTTAGATCAGTTTAAGGGCTGTTAAATAGCCCTGAGTCTGGAGCATGACTGAAGACTGGGAGAGCTTTGGGCCTCACAAAGTTCCATTCAAGTGCTCCTATGACTCCTGGGATGTTTTCTCAGAACTACTCCTATTGCAACCTTAATCATAACATAAGTAACTCCTCTTAAATTACTTAGGAGGAGAAAGTAGTCTTTATTTTTTCAAATTACTCCTTTCCCATTTTAGAAGGGCATCTATCTTTTTTTCTATATTTAAATATATAGTGCCTGGTTCAGATTACATATTCTACAACTATTTTCTTGACAGGTCAAACAGCAGGAAGCAGGCTTAACATTATATTAAACTTTTCATTATGGAGCCATTCAAAACTTCTTGCTCCATGGATTAAGCCAGTTTTGCAGCTGATAATTACTAGAACCAATGGGATGTTCTCAATAATAACCATTTTTGTTGCATTTAATAATTATGTGTTGACGTATTACATAGTGAAGATTACAGTGGAGAAAAAGATAGCATATTTTGAGGACAGTGTTATTAAAAGTAGACTGAAACCATCATTTTATTTTTTAAGGATAAATTACGAAGAATCTAATTCTGTGCTATTGATCTGTCAAAAGTCTTTTTATTTTCAAGCAGAAAGGAAGTTAAAAATATAACTTGCAGGAATTATCAGGCTTATTGTGTATTTATAAATATGAAAGGACATGATACAAAGAACTGTGGTCAATAGCTGATCATCTACTGTAACAATGCCCATGTGGTTTCCTTTCAGATGTGCTGGGACTGTAACTCCCACATTCTAGAGATCTGGAAGAACAGTTTGAGAAGGCTGGTCTATGAGATCAGACTATCATATATAATGATCTTTAGCATCAGAGTTCAATCCAAATTAAGGGAAGTGGCATTCTATAAAGTACTTGATTAATACTCTTAACTTTGACATTTGACCTTGTCTTTTGTACGTGAGGTCAAAATTGAAATAATAATAATAATTTTAATCATAATATCTAAAGAAACAGTGGACCACCTAGTTAGCTGCTGCAAGAAAATCGCACAGACTGACTACAAACAATGACATGACAAAGTAGCAACAATGGTACACTGGAATATCTGCAAGTAATACCATTTCCTTGCAAGCAAAAACTGGTGGGACCACAAAACAGAGAAAGTAATAGAAAATAAAGAAGCTAAAACGCTCTTGGACTTTAGAATTCAGACAAGCACCTGCCACATAACACCCGAGACTTAACAACTGATGCTAAGACAGACAAAACGGTCTGGATAGTGGCACTGCAATAGCTGGAGACAGCAGAATAGAAGAGAGAGAACTGGAGAAAATCACAAGATACAAAGACCTGCAAATAGAAATAGAATGACTGTGGCAAAAGAAAGCAAAGGTAGTACCAATAGTAATAGGTGTCTTGGATGCAATCCCAAAACATCTGGAGTACCACTTGAAGACCATCGGCATTGACAAAATCACCACCAGTCAATTGCAAAAGGCAGCTTTACTTGGAACAGCTTACATCCTGCAATGATACCTTTAACACTATCAAATATCTGCCTATCCCAGGTACTTGGGAAGGATTTGATAAGTGGATAAAAATGCCAAATCCAGTCTAAAAATCTGGCTGACTGTGCAACCAACAACAAGAACAACAGTCAGTTGCAAAAGGCAGCTTTACTTGGAACAGCTTACATCCTGTGACGATACCTTTAATACCATCAAACAACAGCAGCTGCCTATTCCAGGTCCTTGGGGAGGACTTGATAGGTGGATAAAAATGCCAAATCCAATCTAAACATCTGGCTGACTGTGCAACCAACAATAAAAATAAAAATGTATTAAATTTGTATGTCACCCAACTCTCAGTGACTCTGGGCAGCTCACAACAATCAAAGAAATTACAATAAAATCAATAAAACGTAAAAGATAAAGATGGCAAGTGCGATGAAGTAAGGGGTCTCACTCTCCCTCACCAAAGGCCTGGGTGAAGAGCTATGGCAGAGTGGGAGCCATCTGGATCTTGGGGGGAACCTCATTCCAAAATTAATAGTAGTAATAATAATCAGGGGGATGATCTGAGATTTCTGTTAAGCCATTTTTATTTTAATACAGTAGGCTTTTGCTGATGTCCTCAAGTGCTACAAACCATGTAGCAGAGTTCAACTTGGTATGCTGCGAATTATAGACTACTTGACATAAAAATCTATTCTGGGTAGTGGAAAATAAGTTGGAAGAGCAAGTTTTAGATTTGCATGGAACCTCTTGCATATGTGATTGTAATGCAAAGTGGCTAATACAAATTGGAACACAGTGAAAAACATTATCAGTGATTTTTTTTCCAGCTAAAAGTGCAGGCATTGCATATAATTTGCTCACTGAATGATATAAAGACTGTTCCCATTGATAAACTTCAACCAAGAATGCATTTTTCAGCTTCAATTAACTGGACTGGAATCATTTATGTTGCTTTATACTTATGGAATCTGGTAATTAAATTAAATGTCTAAACAAAACTCCTCCTCCCCATTTTTAACCTACTGCTTGCTTGAAATGAATTAAATTACTCTGCACTTTTGAGTAGTTGTGAAACTACATTATGGGTGAAGAAATTACCTTTTGGTTTTGTTCTCCATTCAGATACCGCTATTCTTATCTTGCAACCAGTATATCTTTCACTAAAGTTTCCGTCCTGGAAATTTCTTTGGCTTTTAAATATTTTCCTAAACTGAATCAAGAGAGTATTATCTGGCAATGGCATCCCATACATTCAGCCTCTTGAAATCTAGGTTTCTAGTTTTGCTTTAGCCAATAGAAACATGCTTTTTGTTTGGGTCAGCAGTTGAGTCTACATATGGTTTGTTTATATGGTTGTCCCAGAGGTCAAGCAGTTGGTTGGTACTGGTATTCAGCCATCCCAGACTATGAAAACTTCATAAAGCCAGAAAGGAGGCAGAAGACAAGCATGGACCATCTATTGCAAAGTGGAGTCTAAGTGGAGAAGGCCATGCAAATTCTCCATCTTCAGAACCCTTCCCAAAGGGAACTCAGAACTTGTTCAGTGACTGGCTTCAAAACAGGGCAGAATTTAGGGTGCTGTTTATGACCTGTCTTGGGAGTGAAATATATGAAACACTATAAGCTCCTCCAGCAAAGCAAATACATTAGCTTCCTCAGCTCTCCCTTCTTTGAAGCCAGACCAGTACTTTTGCAGTGAGCCAAACCCCCATCTCATTGGAGGCTGTTTTGGCTCTGGCTCTTTTAGTTTCTTTAGATACAAATTTAAGGTACTCCCTCTTCTTTTTTTTTAAGCTGGTTATTCTGCATGCTCATAAGGTGGTGGCATCTATTTTATCATACCCAGGCCTACAACTTGCATTGATCAGATTTTCTGTGCTTTAAAATTCAGGCTTAATTTAAAATTTAATACGAGACATTCCCTTTCTATACTTGATACATATTTTTCTTCAGTAATTGAAATACATTTTACTAGTCTGTAAAATCTTTATAATGTACATAAAAGAAAGGCCCACAGAAAATAGATATTTTGAACAAAAAAATCAAAAGTAAGATGAACAGCTAGCAGGGCTGGTATTTGACTATGTATGTAATTATTATGAAAGATTTTTATAGACTGAAATAGCCTATCTCCTATGAACCCTCTTTTCTGTCCATTTCAAAATGGAATAAAATTGGAAAAGGGTTTCTACAGTTATTTTTTCCCCTTGGTATGCTCTCAGAGATAAACAGGCTTCTAATATATTCACCCTGCAAGTTGTCAGTCCACAAATTGCTACTCTGTTATAGAATAAAGTCAGCATCCCCAGGATGGTAGTAAAAATTGACAAGTTAAATGCCTTTTAGGGTTATAAGAATTTCAGCAACTCAACAATTTCCCATTATATCCCATTTATCCCCCAATACACTAGTTCCCACAACATGGCAGACTGGATGATCTTCAATCAACCCCGTGCAAGATTGAGCATGTTGTAGGCTAAATTTAACACTTTTGAAACATTAGTTTACTGGGTCAATTAATTCTTTTTTAGATATTCCTATAAAGTACCTCCTGGTAGCTTATGGAGGGCTTTGGGAGAGAATCGAGATGTTCCCAATATTTGTTGTTGCTATTAATATTTATTATTTTTATATCATGGATGTTTTATCTATCCCTTCATTTTTATATTTGTATCATCAGTGTTTTAGTTGATATCATTGTATTTGCATCTTGGTTTGGGATGTATGAATTAGCCACATTTTTCATTGGAATGTAAACGACACAAAATGTTCCTCCATCACTATGGATAAGATATAGTATATCTAACAGTTCTTCCAATTTCTTGTGTGAAAAATAAACACCTACTAAACTGCAGAGAAATAGAGCTTTGTAATAATGATGTATATTCTTATAAGATAGGGTAAAAATAACATTATGTTTATTTTATAACCTCATATATTCTTATTGTGCTTTCTTTAAAAAAAACCCTGTATCCTTTACTGATATAAACTGCTATTAATTTACTTGTGGGGAGTCAGTTTTACACTAGAGAATTAAATTCTGTCCAGAAATGTTTCAAGGAATCTTGTGTAATGCTTCAATCTATGATGGCAGAAAAGTACTATCATTGGGGATGGAACTGAATGAATCCAATTTTTGAAGAACAGCTATAGAATAGAATAGAACAAGGGCCCCCAACCTTCTTGAGCCTACAATATAGGTGGAAGTTTGAGAGCATTTTGTGATCACACAAAATAGTTCCCATTGTGGGTAGAATCAGTCAAAATCCCAGATGACAGAGTGATCAAACTAAGAAAAAAAAAGTGATTCTAAAACCTAAGGCAGAGAGAGGCTCTGAGTTACAAAGGTCAAATTAGACATAAATATTTTATATTTATGTGTTATACAATTAACACATTACTGACATTTGATGGTCAGATTATCTTTGTAAAAGTATATTCTGCCTCAGGACATCTCATAAATGCACACACATACTTCTTATATCCTAGAACTTCCAAACTGTCCACTCTTCACTGAACACTGTAGAGCAGCTTTCCATAGCTTGGTGCCCTCCAATTATATTGGATTTCAGCACCTACAATTTCTAGTATTTCATTATAGCCATTATAACCAACACACCTACAGGCCACCAGATTGGGGAAGATTGCCATGGAGAAGTAATACCTAACTAACATTCCTGCACCATTCCCCCTGCCCCCACAATTTTGAGAAATACATATACTTCTGAGAACTGACCAAACTCAGAGTTTTTAATAGGGATGAGTTAAAAGTATGGAGACCATTTTACTTGTATTAATCTGAATCAAAAGCAGGATGGAGATACAAAAGGAAATTTCTTTGCTTTTTTTTGCATTATGTAGGAACAGGAGTTAGTTCATAACTATGGGCAATAAAAAATAAGTGATATAGGACACTAGATTTGCCCTTACAGAACATCCATCTACTTTTTAAAGTACTCTGAGTATAGGAGGGAAGATGTGAGACAGCGCAGGATGACAACGCAATTGTGGATTTTGGCAGGCAGGCACCATGCCATGGCCCTGTTCCCAGACCTGCATTTGAAAGAAAGAAAAATGTAGAAGCATTTATATTTTTTTAATCTTTGTGGCAGTTGTTCTTCTGTATTGTGGCATCAGATCCTGAAGTTTGTCTACTTATAACATATTCTATAATATCATGTCAAAAGATGTCATGAAAAGGCAAACTGTGGTGATGTACATGAAGGAAGACTGTTAATTTTAACTCCTTGGTAATGATAGAAAATTATTCCATGCAATGCCAGTATAAAATGTGTGTTTTGTGCAAATAAAATCTATTCATAATTTTGGTAAAATAAGGATGGATTTTGTAACACAAATACCGTAACACAATACATTCAAATGTCACATCAGTTCTTGTCTTCAGATTAAATATTTGGAAATGCTAGTGTAGATTTTACAAAGGAGCTATATCCAGTAAGCTGTTTTTTATGGCTGCAAGCTTTATTTAGGACTTTCTATAAATAAGCATCTGCAGCAGACAGATAAACCATTTAAAAACATGGTAAGGCAATCATCTAGTTTTGCTATTGTTAAGCCGCACAGTATATACAAAACAGCTTTCGTAGCAGCAAAACCTGATGACTTAGACTTTCATATTTGTTTAAATTGATGTCAGAGAACTCACAAATATACTCATCCAAAATTCAACTGTATCTATATTTTAAAGCACATCTTAATATTAAGATGCCCTCAGCATCTACCTTACTATATCTGATTTTCTGCCACACCAGAGCTTAATATTATTTTCCAGACAATTGTTTGTTTCCTTTCTTTTCTGCTATCTTTGCAGGATCATGGTCAGTGATAATCTAATAAGATGATTCAAAAGAGAGTTTTTCATGCTTATCTTTTCAGTTAACTATTTGTGTGCAGAAAACAAATGTGTAGAATACCCATTCTTACCCCAAATATGTTCTCTGTTAGAAGAAATGGAAAGGCTGGCTGGGGAATTCTTGAAGTCCACACATTTTTAAGTTGTCAAGTTTGAAAAACACCTATATGATGGCATCTTTGTAGCCTACATGCTACACTCTCTCAATATTTGCAAGCTACAAGAACCTGTATAGTACAGTACACATCTTCCAGTCTGCAGTACTGCAGTGAACAGCTCTGATGCCAGACTATAGGCACCAAGTCCTTTTACAACTGCACTATATAATAAGACCTATGGATCTCATGCTGTCGTGCTGTGTTTGGCGACTCAACTGACTGACTTGTGTCAGCTGCAGTGCATCCAAAATCATTTTGAAAAAGATGATGAAGGTCTTTCAATTAGCCATGAAGGTGTACAGAAATTGTGATGGCCTGTTTTCTCATTGCTGGAGACTCTTACTTCACCACACCTCTTGGCTCTCAAGCTTCAGCTGCTGTGGCATGCTGTCCATTGGTCTTTAGAAAGGAAAGCTGGCTTAAAGGCTTCACAACCACTCAAAGTTTATACACAGATGCACACACTGCTTTTTTTTATGCTGCCCAGCTGAAGGGAAGACACTGACTGTTTCCTGTGTTTCCTGTTTGTTCTCTGTATTTTGAAGTCTGTAGGAATGAAAGCAGCGCCTCTCTTCAAAACTGTTAGGAGGGACTGTGGAATGGAAGTGTTGCAGTGTGAAAGTCCCCCAAATAAACCTTGCAACACTGCCAAAGGTCCTTCAGAAAGCCACAATTAACTAACGGAGATTCAGTAGCACGAGTATAATAGCACAATTGATACCCTAACTGCGAACAGACCTGCCTGCATAACTGCCCCCAAAGATGATTTTATACATGAATATAATTAATGAAGCAGAGAAATATTATTACTCATACTTGACATAGATTCGTTTTGTCACAAACATGAAAGAAGTTGAATCCATGGCAGTCTCATTCCAGAGTGTTCGGGTCCATTCTAAATAGGTTGGAGGATTACTCTGTCTTTAGTCAGTAAAGTCCGATGCAGGGTTTTATGTAAAAAAAACAACAGGAAAACATGTAAACTCCAATCACAACCCAACAACTTGTAAAACAGCATTGTATTTCAAACATAATTACCAAAATAGAGGGTATTTTTTTAATACAATTATATTGTTTTTGTTTTTACACACATAAAAATGCTATATCAAAGAATGAGAGATGGAATCCAATTGTCAACATAGTGCATTCACAATTAAGCAGACTTTCCTTTGGTGATGTTAAAATTTACAGAAATATTCTATACTTTCTCACTTTGAGCATATGGCAGTTTTTCCATTAACTATTTTTGTTACATTTTTCATTTTTTCTAGCAAGACATCATTGTGATAAATGTAACAGAGAAGCGTGTGTATCTTAAGGGTTTAGAATTAACATTTTGAACTGAAATGTGCTTTTTCTTATGTTGCAGGTCTTTACAAATAATACTTTCATCTGCTTCTGCATGTTTGCTTCTTCTCATGACATTTGCTAAAGATAATCTGTATGCTATGTTCTTAAAAATATTTTTTAAAATGTAGGCGAGGATGGAACATGCTTCCAGGATGTACTGCAGCACTTGATTTGAAATCATAGCCAAGGAACCTGGATTATTCCTTTTTCCCATCACAAAAAAGATAAATTAAGCACATGGTAAGTTTCTGAAATGTATGTTAAGTGTTTGTTGGTAGCGTATCCTTTAAAAAGGATAGAAGGAGACATAATGTGACCTATTTCAGCATGTTTGATTGTAAGCCTTCAGTTTGTTATATTGCAGTGAGGTATTTAATGTTTATTTTATCTTTTACTCTTCTGAACATAGGCTTTATTTCATGAAATAAAGCATTGAGGCTGTTGGGCATAAAAGCTAAAAAAAAAGATGCTGGAAACAAATTGTGTTTTAATTATAACATGAAGCATAGCTTTTTAAATGTAGTTTTAGCACTACAAGACCTCCAGTTTAAGCTTTCAAACTCACATAATAGTTACTGTGGAATATATATGGGAGGCCATTCAGAACCCACCAGCTTTTTAAAGACCCAATTTAATACATTTTGTTGCTTCTTGGCAGCAAGATATATCGTGTATTTTGCTTGCATATTTTTCTACCAATATATATGTGAATTAAAACTGTCTTGCTACAGTTTGAAATGCAACTGCTATTCATTTCAGTTTTATGAATATGAATATGACCAGTGAAGTTTACCCCCAATAAGGAAGTATGGCTTTCTTAATAGGATAACAGTAGCATTTAAAAAAAAAAAAATCTTGCCATAACTTGATAGCTTGGCTTCTTCCAGTTAAACACACATTTTATAGTCTCCATGAATAAGTCCGACTGTGTTCAGCGGAGTTCACAACTAATTGTACAAAAGGATGCAGCCTTAGCTTAGCTTTTATGCCACTCAATGCATGTATGCCTGATTATATATTGCTATACACCCCCTACTTCAGTTACTGTATTTATAAAAATCTTGTCCTGCTTTTCCCTGATAATCAGACCCAAAGCTATGAAAAAATTCCATGCTACTTTCCTAGGTTGAGTTTTCTGTGAGGAACTAATAATTGACGTTATATGGCACATGAGCACAGTAGAACTTACTTCTCAGTAAATATGCACATTGGATAGTAAGTAAATCAAATAAATTCATGGGGGAGGGCAGTGGTGGTGAATGAACTAAGCATCAAGAGACTAACGGGAAGTGACATCTCTGTCTCCTCTGTATGATACCATGGATGGATTGTGATATTTCTGGCTTGGCAAACCTAATCCCCAGACAAGCCATTTCTCTTCAGAAGAGGCCCAACCACATGCCTTTTTAATTCCCCAGTTATACAAGTCTGAGCACACTTCCAAAAAAGCCAGAGCCCTGAACCCAAAAGTCTGATATAAACTTCGCTTTGCTTCTAGTAGTATAAGAATACAGAACAGATCAATTTCACTTTGACCCATAATTCGAAGAGTTTTAAAAAGAACTTCTGAGATATTAACTATCATGATATTGCTTGTAGCTGCCTAAAATACAGAGTACTTCCATGGCATCTGCTATGGATTTTACAATAAAAAATGATAACAAATGGTTGTAGCGCAGGATTCTCTGTGATCAATATGTTTCATAATATGTCTAGTTTATACCTTCTAGATTAAAATGCAGATTATGTTAAGAACCCTGGATACAATTAAAAACAAAAAACAGAAAGCAGCAACAACATTCTTTGAAGGAATTCATATATATGTGAGGAGACAGCGATATGCAAACAAAACGAAGATGGACTCCAAAGTGCCTGGAAAATGATTTTTGGAAATCTAGTCCCTGGTCAAGGGTATTACAAATTTTAAAAAATGTTCATCAAAATATTTCATTGTTGTTATAATAAAATGTATGTAATCACAGAAGTAGTCTTCAGGCTCTGTATTGTTTACAATGTTTTTCAAACTTGGCAACTTTAAGATGTGTGGACTTCAACTCCCAGGTTGGTGGGGAATTCTGGGAGTTGAAGTCCACACATCTTAAAGTTGCCAAGTTTGAAAAACACTAGTTTAGAAGAACTGTAATACAGTATATTGGAACATATTTAGTGATTGAAATTTATATTACACCATTTACAGAAGCAAATGTTGGGTAAATGTTTTTTAATTTGTCATGCCCGTGGCAAAGAAAATTACAAGAGTGTTACCATTTGCAACCTCTGTACCTGACTAACACATTCCTGCAAAATGTAGGCATAATGGATATAAATCTCGCAAGTTATTTTCAATCCTTTTTCTTTTACAGAGTTCTTTATTCTTGCAGAAGGAAAAGGACAACATACCCACAAGCTGCAGTATGCCACATCTTATAAAACAGTCCATGACAAATTTGTTTGAAGAGGGAGGAATCCTGCAGCTTCTAAACAAAACCACAAAAAATTGTCTCTTTCCTACTACGTAATTCTCACAGAGCTGTAAGTACTCCTTTACTTAAGAACAAGCTTGCTACCTTAAGACTCTACTTTCTCTCCAAAGGAGATTGAGGAAAGACAACACTTGCCCACCTCTGTATCACCCAACAAGATTTGTTATAGTCCTAGTTGCCATCAGCCAGGAAATATTGGAGGGAATAGAAAGGAAAGGCCACATGATAATCACTCTTCAGAGACCATCCCAAAGGCTCTAGGAGAGCTTCGTCTACTTATAGGTTCCAGTTATGGCCATTTTTGTTTCTCTGAACAACATCCAATTTAAACTTGATAAGCTTATTCAAGCTTGAACAACACTGTCACTAGAAGTTGCCATGTCACAACATCTAACGATGCAAAGTCCTCTCCTAAAAATCAATCTGAAGGTATAGCTAGAATACTTCAAAAGAACCAGGCTCTGTTGTCTATCCCTTTAAATAGCCTGTTTGCTAGGAATCTTACACACTAGAAAGCAGTAATATATCTGCTAAGCAAACTCCTAAACTGTCATCCCAGGTACATAAATCTGGATGCATATCACTTTGAGCCTAGTTTTCTAGGGTTTAAAAGAACCTGTCTTCTTTTTCATAAGCCATATAATGTACAGAAAATGTTTAGGATGGCATACACTCTTCAACAAAAATGCAGTATTTTCCCTTCAAGAATTTTTGAAGACACCCCAGTCCAGCCTGAGATTCAGCTACACTCTCCTCACTTGTTTAAGGCTACAGCCTCCTGCCAAGAGCAGAGGATGATTACTACAGAAACCATCTGCTTCAGTGCAGAGAGAATACAACCATCCTTCTCTCTCCCCCCATGATTCATTTTATGCTCAGTTAATAGATCTTCAGAACAGACTCCAAATTTTAAAACAACCAGCCTCCCCACTAACATCTCTTATCCCTCAGCCGGACCTAACTGACAACAACTTAGAAAAGAGTGTAACTTCCCAACTTACCTGTTCAATGCAGTTCCAAGAGGGAGAAATTACGCCTGTAGGCTCAGACCTACAGCAGGACCCAAGAATTTGAGCAGTAAATGCCTCAAAGGCAAGATTTTCTCTCACCTCTGATATTGAGTCTGGTTTGGATTCTGATATACAAACTAACTTGATGGATAATGATAACTGTCACCCCACATATTTGGAGGGAAGCTATTAGCTCACAGATTTTGCTCTAGTTTCTACTTCAATAAAAGAAAAGGCTGACAACCACCTATCCCTTCCTAATCAATCTCCTACACACCCACTGTCACCCTCAGAATTAGACAAAGCTGCTAATCATTAAATCATGAGGAAGGGTTCATCAAATACTCAGAAGCTGCTTATAGTTGATCCAGAAGAAAGGGAACCTTCAACCTCAAGAGCTATGTTACAAAGATGGAAGCAGGCTAATGTATCCCAAACAGAATACACTATGCCAGAAAGGTCACTGAGCGAGCCAGAATCCTCCTCTTGTATCTTCTATATACAGGGTTCTCCTCAGAGCCATATAGAGGACTGACATGAGGTGCATCCGAACAAAGTTGGTTTCCAAATACCTGCCAGGATAATGTGATATGTAAAACCTTGAGAGATTGTCCATTGAGGTTCTATTGCAAACAACATGCATTTACATCAGTTATGTAATTACACAAATAATGTAAAGTTGGCTTAAATGGATATTTGGATTTAATCCAACTAGTTCTGGATCTCTGCAACAGCATAACATCAGCAAGTTTCAACAGCTGAATTGTTTTCTTTCTGGCTCTGCTATGGTTTATTTGAACTGGAGAAAAGCTTATTGTTCTTGGCAGTGCTGCAGGTCTGCTTAGTTCTTGGATAGCCTGTTTTCTGATGGTAGCATCTGTTGCTTCACCTGCTTCCTGGCTCCTGGACCAAAGGCAACCTTCCCTATCTTATATTTTCAGTGTCCTGTTTCAAATATCTCTTCCTCTCCCCATTTTGTGCCTTCTTATTTTAGGGCTATTGGAAAAATGTCTGGTTGCAAAAATGTTGACAAGCTAGTCTTTTACCATTGTAGTTTATAAGGGCTATTAAATGCAGCATAGGAAAGATGGCTTGATGGCTGTCAGCCATACTGGGTAGACCAGAAGGAAACACACCCAGATAAGCTAATTCCATTTTATTGTAAAGCTACATTAATAGAAGCTTGCAAAACTGAAAGTACAATTGCCCTACCATCACCTTTACAGCCCAATAACTTAGGAGGGGTCTCTCCTGAGCCTCTTGCTCTGCCGACTATGTAGCCGTGGGTTATGCTCCCTCTTATCTGCTAAGAAGTGTTGGCACATTTTTACTTCCCATTCAGTGCATTTATCTGGATATACCCAAGCATTCTGAGAAGTTTTTAAGAGTGGGATCTGTAAAGTCATTGTAATGGTATGTGGGAATGTTGGGAGGCTGGGCAAAGAGATGTCACCTAGGGGACGGTCAAATAAGAGGAAGCATAGCCCATAGCTGCATAGTGAGAGGAGTAAGAGGCTCAGGAATGGATTGGATAAGAGAGATAGAAACAACCAGGGGAGAAGGTCCTGTAAGTAACCCAGCCCCAAGCTATGAAAGGCTTTAAGGTGACTACCAGAACCTTGAATTTATTTATTTATTTATTTAGTGGACTTGTCCCCGCCCATCTCCCCACAATGGGGGACTCTGGGTGGTTTACATCAAATTAAAATCATAAATACATAATTAAAAGTTATAAAAAGAGAACCACACTTACAGAGATAGAAAAAAGACAAAAAAATCCAAGAGGCCAATAGAGGCCATACCAGGCCACTAAGGGGCTAGCCAACCCCATTTCTGACACCCTCCCTCCCCGCCCTAGGCCAGATGGCAGAGCCAAGTCTTCAAATCCCTCTGAAAGCCCTGGAGTGAGGGGGCCTGTCTCACCTCCGGGGGCAAGATGTTCCAAAGGGCGGGGGCTACAGCAGAGAAGGCCCGCCTTCTGGACCCCGCTAATCGGAGTTCTTTTACCAAGGGGGTCGGGAGCATGCCCTCTCTGTGAGTTTGGGTGGGACGGGTTGAAATTGTGGGGGCGAGGTGGTCCCTCAGGTAGCCTGGCCCCATGCCATGTAGGGCTTTAAAGGTGATAACCAACACCTTGAATTGCACCTGGAAGCATGCTGGTAGCCATCACAGCTTGCGAAGCAGTAGTGTCACATGTACCAAATAACAGGTACCATTAATGGCTCATGCCACCACATTCTGTATCAGCTGAAGTTTCTGAATGTTCTTCAAGGGCAGCCCCATGTAGAGCACGTTGCAGTAGTCCAGTCAGGAGATTACTGGGGCCTCCTGGTCAAGGAACAGGTGCAACTGACACACAACCAGAAGCTGCACAAAGGTCCTCCTAGCCATGGCTGCCACCTGCTCCTCAAGCAGGAGCTGTGGGTCCAGGAATATCCAGGTTGTGCACCCATTTTGTCTGAGGCAGTGCAGCCCCATTGGATAGCACTAGGAAACACTGTCCTTAATCAGCAGCCTTACATTCTCATTAAAGCTATCTGCCAAGAGACAGTTGCTATGATCTATACAAAAGAAGAACTACAGAACCTGTAAAACTTTTAGCAACAGGCAACTTTGCCAACCACTGTACTTCATTTTTATCAGCCTTTACCCCTTCTATATCATTCATCATCTAACAGCTCAGAGTGGATGAAGTTGTACTAATATTATGTCTGCCATTAAAATGGCATCAAAGAACTTTTCTAGTAGCACACATCTGTTCTGTGAAACTGATGGGAATAAATTACCAGATAACAATAACTGGGTTACAGCAGCATCATCTGCTCACAGTTGCTCTTTGATACAGAATAGCTCTTAAGTGTGAGTGGAGGTAGAGGTGGCAAATTCACAACAGGGTTGAAAAGTACCTTGGAATAGTAGCCTATTGCAAACAGAATGAGTGAGCAGTGTGATATGGCTGCAAAAAAAAAAAAGCAATTTTAGGCTGCAGCAATAGAAGCATAATATCCAAATCACGAGAATATCATTCCACTATTTGTTTGGCTAGATTCTAACTCAATATTGTGTCCACATCTGAGCACCACAGAAGGATTTAGACAATCTGGAATAGATTAAGAGATGGGCAATGACTGGGTCTGAAAACCAGATTCCATGAAAAGAAATGGAAGGAATTGGAAATGTTTCCTCATTATAGATTAAGCACTCCTCAAGTTTCTGATAGGATATCACACAGAAGAACGTCAGACCTGTTTTTGATTTTCCGAAAGGGAGATGAGGAATAATGGATTTAAACTATTAGAAGGTAGGTTATGATGGAACATTTGAAAAAAGCTTCCTTGAATTAAGAGCAATCTGACAATGGAATTACCCAGACAACTGGCAGGCATCTGTTCACTGGATGTGTTCAAAACAGAAGCCATCAGCCACCAGTTAAGGCACTCCTTAATTTGTGTTCTTACACTGAGCAGAAGACCAAACCCCATGACTGCATACCCTTTTTCAGCTTCCTGATTCTAGGACTCAAGAAGATGAGGCCTCAGCAACAAGAACAAGCATCCAGTGTGTAATTCTTGTTGCATACTCTTTATTTTCCTAAAGCTTTAGCATTTTAGAAACTGGAACAGTTCTGATCTAGCTTGTACAGTATTTAGAATTCACACTTTTTCCCTATCTCATCAGCTAGGCCTCATTATCAGCCTTGAAAGATTCCAGTAAGCTGTGGGTTAACTACTTATTTGCCGCTTAAATTTTTATAATAAAATCATACTTTGCATTTTCCCACATCCAAAGCATGTTTTTCTTTCCTGTATAGTTCTAAAATAGAGGCTTGGTGAAGCTTCTCTTTGCAGACTTCCCAGCACGTTTTCAAGATTTTCATCCTTCATCAAGTTTTGTGCTGAGTTGTTGGGCAGGTGCATCTTTCACTGGGTTGAGGACAGTGCCTGGTTTTCTGGGGCAGTCAAATACTGCACTCCAAGAGTGGGCCCAAACTTGGGGTTGGGGCTTTTATGGGGTAAAACGGGCGCTTTATACATCTACGGTGCTTCATTCTGCCTCTTTAAAAAATTCTGTATGTTTATATGTACTGTAAACCAACTTGGGATTCATATATGCTGAAAGAGAGGCCAACGACAGGCCTATAAATATAATAAAAAGGGCAGCCCAGGAGCTAACATAACAGAGACAACTCAGTAGCTAAACAAATGCTCTGTATGCAAACAAACCCCAAAGCACCTTGCACTGAATGGATCAGGCCCCAGTACACGTCACTCCGGACAGCCAGGCTGCTGTTCAGGAGCCAATACTGAACTGCACAGACAAATACTCTTGTTAATAAAGCCCGTTTAATGAAAAACTCATACGGAATTCACCAAGGAAGAGACAGAGAAAAAAAGAGCATTGATTAAAAACAAGGAGTTTAAAAAATACCCCCAACGTGAAAACTGCCCTGCTCCTTAAAATACTCCAGTCTTAGGCTGCTACCTACACTCACCTGGCAGGGACTGACTCCCGTTCAATTTAAGCGGGCGCACTTCCAAGCCGAGGTAGAAATGCGTGGCAACTGCTCTACTCAGGGAGGACTCGTATGGAGTCACCGTTTGCCCGTCAGCAAATTCCCCCTTGGTTCTTCCTTCTGCCTCCCCGCCCCCTCGGCTTTCCCTACGCTGCCGGCAGCTCCGACGCGAGGCGACGCCCGCTACCCAGAGCGAGGTGAGCCGCCGCCGCCAGACCTCCGGGCTGCACCGCACTGGCTGCGAGCGCGCTGCCGCAGCCGAAGGAGCAGGAAGTTCCCGCGGCAGACGGAGCCCGGGCAGGCTGTCGTCACGTGACGCAGCGCATGGAGCCGCGTAAGCCGCTCCGCTTGGGTCGAGTTCGGTGATCGGCGCCCGCCGTGGGAGAGGCAAGCGAGGTGGCCGCCACGGCCGTCATGCTCGCGCCCCGGCGGCTGCTCGCCTTCCTTGCTCCCTGGCTCGGCGGCGGCGGCGGCGGCTCCCGCGGGTGATTTCCTCGCTCCCGTTCCATGCAGCCCTTCCACAGCGGAAGCGTTTCTGCTCCAGGGACGACGGTAGCAGCGTGAGACCCGCCGTGCCGTAGCCTTGCGCGCCTGCCCGCTTTGGATGTTGCTTCTCCTGGCCCGGCGGGTGCCGCGGGCGGCAGGACTAATATGCTCACTCGGGTGAAGTCTGCCGTGGCCAATTTGATGGGAGGCATCATGGCTGGCAGCTCGGGCTCGGAGCACGGCGGCGGCTTGGATTTGCCTCTCCGCTTTCCCTACGGCAGACCCGAGTTCCTGGGGCTCTCTCAGGACGAGGTCGAGTGCTCCGCCGACCACATCGCCCGACCCATCCTCATCCTCAACAAGGAGACCAAGCGCTTGCCCTGGACCACGGGATACGCCGAGTGAGTAGCCGCTGGGGGTGGGGTGGGGGCGCCTGGGGAGGCGGAGGCGCCCCCCGGGCCCTCGCCTTGCCACGGCAGGCTTTAGGGGAGGCGCCCGGTGCACGTCCTCTTCCTGGCAGCCGGGACGCTGCAGCAGGAGACGAGGAAGAGGCGACGGCCCGGTCACCGGCTTGGTGGGAAGAGGGCTAGGAGAAAAGGGGGGCGGGGCGCTAGTTCCCTCAACTAAGGGCAATGCTTAACTTTTCAAATGGGAAGTGCTCGGGCTGGCTTGGAAGACACCCTTTACCCTGCAAGGTTCCCCCTGAAAAAGATCTAGGAAAACCTGCTTAATAGCACGCCCCACATAATAGATATCAGGCAGGTTCAGTTGAAACTTCCTCCCCCGTAAAGTCTTTCGGTAGCTTTTATGTCTTTGTTTTTCCATCATTTTTTTCGTGAATGAATGTAAAGTTTGCATAGCTGGGAGCATCAGTCGCTGCACTGTGCTTCCGGCTTTGATTCATCCTTACTTTGAAGCAAGTCTTGCAACCTTGACATCCAGTTCTGCACATATAGTTGCATGGAAGCAAGCCCCATTCTTAAATTCTTAAGAAGCATACATAATACTTTGCATTAAAGTGCTTACTTTTGGCATGTGCTGGATAGTCTGTTTTTGCACATGTGTACCAAACAAATGTTCAGTTTACTATCGGGTGCTAGTAATATTAATGGAATCCTTAAAGAGGGTAAGTACAGTAAAGGAAAAAAGTGAATCAAAAATGAAAAATCCTGCCACTAGAGCCTTTCCTTTTTATAGAACACAATCACAGAGCAGTGTTTTACCCCCTGGCTGTTTTGCCTTTGCTTCTGCAGAATGGCATTTCGCCGAAGTGTTGGTGTGTTTGCAAGCTCCTGAATTGTTAAGGGTGGATAAGATATCCTGAGAATATGTGTGTTTGTAGGAAGATTCAGCATAGCTTTATTTTCTTTCTGTTTTGGTAACAACAAAATGGCATTCAGCTAAAACAACCCCCCCCCCCCACGTTCTTTTCAGGCCTGTGCTGCAATGATGATGGCTGGAGTGTTTGCCATTGATCCCTTTCATTCTCAAAATTTTCCATCTTCCCTGTACACCATCCCTTGTCACTGTGGAAGCTGTCCTTGGAAGGTGGAATGAAGGAGACTACAGTCTTTTGCTGGTGTTTCTTTTCTCATCTTCAACTTCCTTTTCATGTCTTTTATAGTGATTACTTTATTATATGGTTGAAGATCAAACTGATTATATCCTTTTTTTTTAAAGTTAAAGTTCTAAACTATTGCAAGTATAAGTGTTTTAATATGATGAGAATGAGGTGCAGCTTTTCAGCTGATAGCAAATGCCCTGAAAGTTTATGTATGGGTTACATTCCTGTGGCTGTGGAGATTTCTGAAAGTTCAGTCAAGGAAAGAAGATAAGGAAGAGGCTGACTATCTTTGTATTTTATGGTTACCAAATCTGATTCTTTTGCGTTGTATGTGCGTTGTGTTGTTGAAAATTTGGAGTGCTAAATTAGAAAAGATCATACTTTTCTATTGGCTGATGTAAGAGTAACACAATTTGTAATAAAATATAGTAATCCGTCTCTCTCTGACTATGATGGTGCAGAATGAAAAGTGCCAACATTTTCCAGGCACATACTTTTAAACATGATTTCTTGCATTGGAATGTTGGTATACCTTTAGAGGCATACCTGCAAAGATCACCAGTGATTGACTAAGTTAAGACAGAGTGTTCCCTCCTATCACAGATAAGCTGCTCAAGATGTTTGACAGACAAAAACAGTACTGGCTGGATATGAGGCTACTTTTATGAGGGGATCTAATTGTACATTTGGTGGAAAATTCCTTCACCCATATCCTTGACGTATATGCAAGGAATGGCTTTATTTTACCCAGTGAATGACAGCTCTTGAAGATGTATTAATATGGGTATCGGTCTTCTGAGCCCTCTTCAGGTGTTTGTCTGAACAGTTAGAGCTAGAGGAATAGGCATACTAACCATGTCCTCTGCTCTTTCTTACTTGCATATATCTGAAAGAATTCTGTACTTGTGTTTGCTTGGGGACAGATCTCCCTGTGTGTTTTATTAGGGTCCCATGTTGTGCAGAGAGCTGTATTTGTGTTCAGACAAACAAGAGCACAACTATACTTCTGTTGATATTTGAGTACAGATAGCCAGTGAGTGTTCCATTTGAACTGATGATCTCCTTGCATATTATAGCAGAGTCTGCAGTAGAAATATGGAAACTGGAAAGGTATCCTCTGCATACTTAATCAGAAGTAAGCTGCACAGATTTATTAATAAATATATATGTAATAGTCTAACTCTATATCCAGAGAACCATTATTCTGAAAAACATAATGCCCATAATCACCACGTTTGCATGGATGATAAGCCATATTCATTATTGTCTGCAAATGCATCCATTTTGTCTATTCCTGCTTTACTGTTCCTTTCCACTGGGACTGTTAAGCAAACTCCCACATGATTCACAACACATAGTTCCAGCTTTTAAGAGAGGTGACTTTCTACTATATTGGTATCCTCCATATTATTGTCAGACTTCAATTTCTTATGTATTTGAGGGCTATTAATAATTCTCTGTATCTATTGTATCCAGTCTTCTGCTCAGCAATTATAGCAAATGGATGTTCTGCTCTCCTTTCTTCTTAAAGCGAATTGTTTAAAAATTGGAAACATTTATTTTGATTGCACTGCTGTTTGATAAAATTTTGCCCAAAGATTTCTAGATACTTTGTTTGAGTGCCTTCCACTGTATTTTTCAGTTACTTTTGGTCTACTCTTCACATTTATTGTCCACAGAAGACAAAAATTTTTAATTTTCTTATTGTTCATGTACATTTCTCTTTCAGCAGTAGTCTGGGAACTGCAGAAGACCCATAGACCTTTACTCTACATGCTTTATCATTACAATGAAGATTTTGTCTTGGTGATGAACCTCTGTTGCGGTTGTTTTGGCAGTCAGATGAATTGAGTTCTGTCAAGCTTTGACAGTCTGCCTGCCCCTTTCTTCATAGTAATGAAAAAAGGTGGTGGTTAAGTTTATTTTTATTCTAAAAATAATGTTTAATGTTTGCCAGATTTTATGCCAAAACCAAAAGTGGTTTGTTCCAAGTTTGACTTGTTCTGTAGAAAGTGTCTTTTTACTTACACATGGCATCTATATTTGAAATACTAGTCATTTAAGAAACCACTCCAGAACAAAAACTTACTAATGGCTTTGTATCCTTGATGTATCTTTGAGGATCAATACATTCCATAAGTATGTTTTGTATTGATTAAGATAAGCTTAGCTCTGGTGGCCACACACACACACACAAACTCTTTAGTCTCTGTGTAATGTTTGACTAAAAGTAAATTCTTCTTTGGGTTGAGCTTAACACCTGGTGACTTCATAATGGATAGCCATTGCCTTCTTCCAGGAATTTTAGGGGTTTCCCAGCCTCACCTTGGTATTTTTTTGGAGATTGCCCAAGTAAAAAAATATAATTCTTTTTCTTTGAATATTTGGGTTTTTACAACATTTGTCTTTCATTAAAGGAAGGGGGATCTTGTTTCACTCAAAATGAATGGAAATGAAACAGCAGCTAGTGTTTAGTTAAAAGGTATACCTCTTTAGAATCTGCATGTCTTGTATAAGATAAACGGCCATTTCCTTAACAGGGAGATATGTAAGTGGATGATGAATATTGCTACAGAAAAAAAAATAGTGTCAATGGCTTTCGTTCAAAGACATACATTTTAAAGCTACATTTCATCATCTAGTCAATATAAGTATTGAAATATCATATTATTTTTGTTGAAACAGTAGCCCTATTGTACTTAATGCCTCCTCAGATACACGTTTTAATAGGTAGTAGTAGGATTATACTGTTAATATGATCCTTCTGTTAAATATACTTCAGAAGCTTGGAAGAAAAAAATCCCACCATTTTTATGTTTTTCTAGAATCTTGACTGTCTATTGTCAACCTCTGATACTCAGCTGCTGCTGAGCTACAACTCCTGTTATTGACTGTTGGTTGGGAGTGATAGGAACTGCAGTCAACAACATCCGGAGAACATTGTTTGAAGTATGAAGCTCTTGATTGTGCTTTTCTTACGCCATGTTTTATAAGTCATCAGATACATCTAATTTCTCTGCATTTCATTTCTACTAAGCTGTAGAAGTCAGCTGGGCAAGTTGCTTTGCAATGGATAAAAATATAAATGAATCAATAGTTTGCTGATTTACTACAAATGTGGGCTTGTGCTATGTTCTTTGTGGGCTCTTCCCTTCTCCAACGGATTCACTTCCGGATATGAAATGGGGAAGTTCATAAAGAACTTAGCACATTTCCCAATATGTATTTCTAATTTATCTTTATGAATGGTTGTTCATTCTGCAGCATACTCTCAAACGCGTTAAACTAGAGTTGTGCAATCTGGAGCCTCAGGATCACATGTTGCACCTGAAAAGCTTGAGTACAGCCTAAGAGAAGAACACAGCGTTCTACCAAATTGTAATTTTTAATGTGACAGAAAGGGAAAACTATTAATTAATTGTATTGCCATGTTGTTTTAATTATATTTAAATGCAAATGAAATCAGAGTTTTCTCACTGCTTTTTCAGATGTAATCCCTGACACGTCAATCAGGGGCCAAATGAAGCTTTCAGCCTGAAAAAATTTGGGCAGCTCTTTTTTAAGTGCAGAAAGGTCTAGCCTTTTTTCATCATCTTTTCTGAGGCAGAAAATCTTAATCGCACCATAGAAATTAGGGGTGGCTTATTTCTAGAGGAATTCAGAGCAGGTGCACTCTGTTTCAGGAAGGTGATGTTTTAATTAGAAGTATTAAGATAGGATTACTTTGCTTCACTTTGAAAAGAAGCTTTGTTGCATTAAGTGGGAGAGCTACCCACTTATCCCCCCCTCTGCTTTTTTTGTTTTTAATACTGTTACATTTAGACTGGCTTTAACTATAACTCAAGTCTTCAAAGTTATGCAATGTATGTATTTTTGTAGAAGTGATCCTCTGAGTAAAGATAACTTTGATTTATGCTCTGATTAGGGCATGATTAGGGCATGATTTTTGTTTACCATACCAAGATACTAAAATCTGCTCAAATTGTTTGTGTCTTTTTAAAGATTAGTTTAATAGTTCATTGAGGGGGATGAGGTATGCTTTGTACTGAACTGAACTGTGAGTTGTTCACATAAGGCTAGCTTTTCCATCTGTTGAGTGGAGGAGGTTATGTAAGTGCAGTTGGTGAGTTTGGTGCACTCAGAACCGCTTTTAATTGATTGTTGTTTTCTGAAATGCTAAGGAGACCAATTTAATGCCATATTACTAAGATTAGAACAAGAAGTAATCAATGTAAATTGCAGGAAGAGGGAAGTAGCTTCCTTGAAAGTACTGTATTTTAAGACTGAACAGTAAGAGACCTTAGCCATATAATGCAGTATTTAAATAAAATTGTCACTTACAATGGGTGATTGTTTGCTAAGAACCTGTTTGACAGAACAGCTTGCTTAGTAAGGGTTCTTCCTAGATTTGCCAACAGACATTTGGCTTTAGAGAATGTTTACAATGGTTAAACAACAGATGACTCAGAAGAACATTTATTCTGTCGTGAAGTGAATCCATTTTATGCACAGATCTGTGAGAAGTATAACGTTCATGCACACTAAGTTGCTTGGGGAGTTTGTAACTAACCATGAGTAAACTGTTATTTCATGGCTAATCTTGGATTTGTATTCTCTTTATGTACTTGACAACATTGGTTTGGCATCACATCTTCCAAAGAATATATAATTTGTAAATAGATACAGTATAACTGTTGAAATTTCATTTTAGAATAGGTATAATAACCAATTGAAGACAGATTTTTGGAGACAAATATATGGATAATTTATTTAACAGGGATTTACAACTTCCTCCAGCTTTATTATTAAGGGATTCTTGTAGGTTTTGCATGACCCATTTCAGTAGTTAATAAGAAATAATTTTGAAGAATTTGGACATGTATTAATGTGGTATACGATACATGTCTTTGACAGCAGGAAACATATGTTTTCTTTCCACTGTATAATCTACTTACTTGGATAGGATTTCCTGCATACAATTGTTAAAAACCTCTGCACAAATACAGTAATTTGTTATAAAAAACTAAAAACAGTATCTTTGGCCAGTGTTTTTGTTTGCCAATCATGGTAGTTGTTAGATAGTCAAATTAATTTCATTTTTCATTGTCTTTATTTCTTGCCTGTCCTCCAGAAGCTCAACGTGGCTTTTATGGAAACATTTCTTTATCTTCGTAGCAACCAACCCCATGCATGAATTTCCATGGCTGAATGTGGACTTATCCTGAGTCTCCACAGTCCTAGTCCGTCACCTCAACTACTACACTACCATAAGCCTGTTCCAAGGAAAACCATGTATTTTCAGGGTATTGTGTAGTTTCCACTATTTACTCTCAGTTATTAATTATAACATGTATTTGGGAACTTTTTGTGAAAAGCTTTAACATATATAATTTGCGTTGGACCAGGAACCTGGTTCTTTCCTAGCTATCATGTTTGTTTTGCACACAAGACATCTCTTTACTTGGGGCTGCCCTTGAAGACCAAACAAAATTATGTCTATCTACTGGACAGTCTCATTATTGTCTTATTTCTGCTGCATGAGCTGTATTGGCTAATGGTATATTTCCAAGTACAATTCAATGTTGTTTATTATCTATAAAGCTCTATCTCACTCAGAATCTGGGTATCTAAGAGACCACCTATCCAAGATAAGCTTTGCCTCTTCATTCTGAGTGAATATAAAATGTCTGGTGAAGGTCTCTAACTACTAAGAGGTAAGAAGGGACGGCACCTGAAAATGAGCATTATCTGTGATGGCCTCTCTTCTCTGGAACAGCTTGTCACCTGGAACAAGGATGGCCCCCATTTACATGGCCTCCAGATAGTTTGTAAACATTTTACTGTTCCAGAAAGCCTTTGGAATTCGTCTTTGTATTTATTGGTGCTAGGTGTAAATGCTGCTGCTACTGTTATAATAATTATTATAATATAAGGTTATTCTTTGGTTTTGTTACATTTACTGCATTGTTGTGTTGGCTGTGTTGGTGTTGGTGTCATATACTGTCTAAAGTTTCTGAGACTGAGGTGGTTTATAAATTTTATTAATAAACAGTCTAGAAGACATTTCCTCAATGTGGTGTTTTCCAGATAGGTTGGACGTTAATTCCCTTGATCTGCCTGTTAACTGTGCTGGAGGACACCAGGCTGGAGAAGGTTGGTCTATTATAAGTGGTCAGATACCTTTTCATTTTGTATCTTTTTTCCCATAATGCCTATGGCTCTGTGGATTGAAAAAAAAAACTTCAAAAACTTATAATTAGTAATTTATTCAGAATAATATTTATATGCAGATTTAACATATTTAAATTGCAAGAAAAATCTCCTGAATCAATTCTGCAAACATTTGTAAAGTTACATAAAAAGAGTAGATAACATTTTATTTATGTGTGCTTTGTGTTGCAGAATCTTTTTGGTTAGGATGATGGTTCTTGGCAATGCCTTAGTTTTGAACTAGGTTTGGCATTGCATCTTGCACAGGATCTCCTGGCAAGGTTCTGTTTATTGAGCGTTTTAGAATTATGAAGGCTGCTTTATCTTGATGTGCAGTGCAAGAAAGAAAACTCCTTTTTCCCTAACCTCCTTGTAATACCTTGCCTTTCTGTCCCATTGCTTTCTTTCTGTCAGTGTGCTTTAACCTTTCTCTTCTCTCTCCCCAGTGAGACTGCTTATATGCTTCAGTTGTCATTATAGATTCATAACTGCTTTATATCAATTATTACTACTTCACTGTGTTGCTAATGATGGCTGAGTAACATGATTTGTCACTGAAAACAAAACTACAGCCAGATCCGACATTATCTTTTGAGAATGGCAGCTCCTAGAAAGAAAGGTCTCCCTTCATGCTTTGATAGGAAGTAGCATGAAATGTCACTCAAGATGTTTGTGCCTGTGAATTTAGCAATTTATATTTTGTTGATTATTGCTTCTCACGGATCTGCTTGCTGGTTAGCAGCCACATGTAAGTAAATAATCGAATGCAGCTGGGTAGATAGAAAGAAGCTCATGTCTGTGGACAGTGTTGTTGAAGTGTGCTAGCTTTGTTGGTAGGGTTGGAGATGTTCGATTTAGCCATTGTGTTGGTGTTTTTAATCACACCAAATGGGCTTATAATTGAGAAGCTAATTGATTGAAAAAATGACATTGCTCAGGAGCTAGATGCCTTTTCTCAGAAAAGAGATGGAAAATAGTATGATACCAATTCTTTTTTAAAATAAGCTGACATCTCCTACTGAGGTGTCATTGTCAAGGGAAGCTTAGAGTACGTTCTCTTTGACTTGCAAAGTTAAATCCATGCTGTTCAAGAGCTTAGCATTATGCCTCTCTTTTTTTCAGCCTAGATGATTGGAGAAAAAAGAATAACAGCTGTTCTTTTATGGAGCTAGGGATCTGGAGGCTAAATCTGCTTCTAAGGTTTACCCACTGGAGTCTTCAAAACAGCACCTGTTGCATCAAAAGCCTTGCTTCTTTTTAAGATGAATATCTTGTCTGCTTCTCTTCACTTAGCAGCATAAAGCGTGGACTCCAGTTAACATTTTTTAACAGGCATGTTTGTTATGCAGGCATCTTATCAGGAATCAGGGTTGTTAATAGGTGGCAGAAAAGAGAGAAATCAGATAAAAAGAACCCTCCTAATCAAACTCAGGACCTATTTAAGTCACTATCCTATTTCCATGGTGGCAAACCAGATGTCTATAGAGAGTGTATATGCAGGTGATGAAGGCAGGTGATCCTACCATTTCATCTAATCCTGGAGTTAACATGTAGTCATTCTTGATGTTACCACTAATAACTTTATCCTTTGTGCATTCGTTGAATCCCCTTTAAGACAATTCGTTACCTTTACTATAACTTGTGAGAATTAATTCCCTACTTTAATTATATCTGGGGGGGCATAGGGGAGCACCGTGACTATCAGAGTGAGCAAGCACTCATCCTAAACTTACGTTCTCTGAAATAAATACTGCTGATCAAAATGATGTTAGGCAGCATAGCAGTTTGCTCTTTATATAATAAATAGAATTCATATTACTGTACAGCAAAGAAAAAGCTTCCAAACAAGTTTGTTTCCAGACAAAAATGTTATTCAAATATTTTATGTATAAGTTAGGCAGGAATAAATTTCTTTAAAAATACATTTGATTATTTTTGAGCTAGTTCAGACATATCCATGAATATACCGGGTGTCAGTAAGAGGAAGCAGAACAAGTTACGAGAAGATGACTTCTGGCCAGATAAGGCAGTAAAGAGTTGCTGTTGTTTATCCAGTCTGCAGAAGTTGAATCTGCTGATTCTTTTGCAGTTTTGCAAAGAGATTAACCACTGCTTCAAGGTCAAAGAAGGGCTCTAGAAAGTGTAGCAGTGTTACTTAGATGTTTCCTAGCTAGGTCTTAATTTGGCACGAAATTGTCCATTCACAGTCTGCAGTTGATGGTGGTTTGGCGCTGTAATAGGTCGTAATTCAGTTCAGTTCAGTTGAATTGAATTGAATTCAGTGTGTTCACTGAAAGATATTTTCAGTTGTCACAGTAAATTAAGCATTGATTCATTGAGATACTTTTTACTTCTCTCTCTCATATACTTGCTAGTCTAGAATGTTTGGAAATAATCTCAGTTCTGCTTCAAATCTAGCCATCACTATTGTAACATCTTGCAAATCAGAGTTTTTCTGAATCAATAAGGTAATTGCACTTTGGATTGAATCCATTCATCCATTTAAAACATGAGAGTTGTCTGTAAATTATCCTTTAAGTTCATGTTAACTTCTGTTTTTAGAAGCTTTCTCTGTGTTGAGTTCAATAATAAAGCAATGTTGAATTTTGGAGATATGCAACAGATTCTCTCTCTCTCTCTCTACATTTTGATGGAATTTTGTTCTGCAATAATCTTTACATCAGTCATATTTTATTGAAATTCTCCTCACAGTCCCTGTTATCTGGCAGTTTATCAGTCAGAGTTAAGGGAGCAATTGAACCATATCATAGTTGGACTCTAAGTAGTTTCTGATACCACTTTAAGGTCAAGAAGCACTTCACTAAAAAGACAAAACAAAAGCAAAAGTCTTGGTTTAGAATATCACGTTTATATACTTCTTAAAATTAATTATTTTAAAACTGGAAATATTTATTTTGATTGCACAGCTATTTGGTAAAACTTTGTTGCAAGCCCAATGATTTCTAGATATTTTCTTTGAGCTGCTTTCCACTGTCATGTTCTGGCAGTTCTGGTTTGTTCTTTTCACATTCATTGTCCGCAGAAGACAAATAGGCTTAATCTGACTGGTTATGTCTTACATCCATTTTTCAGAGTATTTCATCTTCCCAGGATACTCTGTGGCAGATCTCAAATGACTGTTTTGGAAAAACAGGTATTGAAGAGTATCCTTGAGTGAGAGTGTGCTGAACATAAAAGGCTTCAGGAAATCTCAGGAAGTCTCAACAAACACAGTGGTTTAACACGTTACAATTGTTAATTGATAATGTGCTAACAATTTGTCTAACATGTAACCTGCCTCTGCAAACCCATCCCCTCCCTTCTTCCTCATCCTAACCCCAATCTAAGTCTTACATCAGTCTTCATCTGTGCATCTGATGAAGCAGGCTGCATAGCTTGGGCCTTTTAATAAAGCTTATGCCTTTTAATAAAATTGGTTAGTTAAAAGGTGCTATGAGATTGCTTCTGATTTTTGCCACCATATATTAACACAGCTCTTCTCTCTTCCAGCAGCAGTCTGGAAACTTCAGAGGAATCATAGACCTTTACTATACTTGCCATAATGAAAGTACTGTACAAAACATAAAGCAATAGTCTATCTGGTTTTAGAATACCCCTTGCCTGTATACTTACTGATATTTGATTCATTGCTAATTTTATTCATGAGTAATTAAATTACTGAAAGTGTTGATTTAACAGTTTCTTCAATTCAATAATTCTGCCCCTCGTTTCTGTCTGCAGTGCGGTGAAACATGAATACACAAAGGAATATGATACACAAATAGCAAAGAAATTTGCAACAATTATATTTACATTTACAGATGTATAGTGATGTAACAATTAACATACCTTGTGGTATCTCTTTCAGAAATTTTGCTTCCATACTATTTAGTGTGTCCAAGGTAAACTTTTTTAGACAGGATTCTGGGATCATGATTTACAACTAGCTGCAAGTTCAAGAAAATTTCCATCATTGTCACTCATCACTTTTTCAGCGTCCCTGCTAAGCAGTAATATAATGTCTTTATAGCAATTATATAATGTCTATGCAAGTAGAACAACCATTTGTTCAGCGACCATTTGAAGTTACAACAGTGCTGAATGAGACTTATGGCCGGTCCTTGAAGTTGTGGCTGTTGCAGTGTCTCCACGGTCACTTTATCATAATTTGCAACCTTCCCTGCTGGCTTCCAACAAGCAAAGTCAATGGGGAAGCTGACAGGAGGTTGCAGATGGTGATCACATGATGTCACACCTAACCACCATACAGGATTCACCTGACGATGGCAACTGGGACTGCTGGGACTGCCCTTGTAAGCCGGCATGGTCATGTGATGTACTTTACAGCTGCGTCGCTTAGTGTTGGAATTCCCGGTCCCAATTACCCTGGTTAACCACTGACTACCTGTATTCTAAGTTCTTTGTGAGCATCAGTTAATTGGACTTGATTTCAGTTTCCTTTCCTGTTGTCTGTACTTCTGTTAAGCTGCTACCTACTTTTTGTGGACTGCTTTTCTAGTTATGCAGCCTCAGCCTTGAATCATTCTCAGTAGTAGTTTCCCAGTTATTGTGTCCCTTGTGAGTAATTGGAGATATTGATAATTGAAAATGCAGTGCAAGTTGTGCAAAAACATGTGCTCTACACTAATGAGCACATCAACACTTTCTGATCCAACTCTTTCCCAAATATTTGAAAGATCCTGAATCCAGATCTGTTTCAATGACTAGGATGTTTTTCTTCTATCTTAACTCTTAACTGTAGTTTGTGAAGTTGGTCACTGGATAGTAGATTGAACTACTGAGTCTTGCAAAGATAAAACTCTACTATAGCTTTTAGGAAAGCTTCTGAATTAGATAACACATCTATTTATTCCTGCATGTGGTATGTATTTTGTGTGATTTGGTCCTATCTGCATAATTTTTTAACATAAAAAACTAATCATATTTCTTGCTTTTTGATATTTCACAGAAATACAGACCATATGTTCTGTTCCAGTGTTTGCATAAATAGTTGAACTGTTTGCCTTTAATCATAAGCATTTTGCTCTCACAGGCAAAGAGAAATAAACTGTTCACTTTCTTGCTTCAGAGAGGACTTCTGTGTTCCATGCTGAGTCTGAATTCAGTTCTTGGCCCAACCATCATTTTTTTAATGTTTTTGGTAAGGCTTTTCCCTCTTTAAATTAAGTGTGGGATAAATTAAGACAGGATAATAGCAGATAACATGGCATGAAAATATAAATCCTGTATAGTTATCTGACAATAAATTCCATTAAATCCCAAAGTAGGATATTAGTGTAAATCTTACCTATAGCTACCCAAATCCGTTTCATCTAAGCAGCCAAGAAGGTTGAAACCTATATGTCTACCAAATCTACCTCTATAGAGACTGTAATTGTCAAGGGACATATGCTTAGCAAGTTGGAATTCATGTTAAATTCTGTCCTAATTTAGCACTATGCTAAAACCTAGCTTTAATTTATTATGTAGCATTGTTGTGAATGTTGACTGCATGCCAAGCCAGCAGATTGCAGGTTGCAGGTCAAGAAATGTAATCCATATCCCCATGAGTAGTTATGACTCTCAATCATGCAGAGATTACCTAGCCCTCCTCCAGCTGATTGATTGATTGATTATGTGCCATCAAGTTGTTTTCAACTCCTAGCGACCACATAGATTTCTCCTCCGTGGAGAAAATCTCATGGTGATTTCTCCTCCAGCTAGCAAAAAGAAAAAGGGTTGATTATTTTAAAAACAAAGGCAGAACTATAGAGAAGCTGGAAAAAGAGGCTGGGTAAAGACTGGGGGCTCTCAGGTAACCTGGGAACCACAAGAAGCTGTAGCAATTCAAGGACTTGGAAGCAGAGGATCATTTTGCTTCAGAAAATATTCTATAGGCTGTCTAGCCAGAAATATTAGACTAGGCTTGTTTTGTTTTGCATGTTGGGCTAGGTCTAATTTTCTATATCATTCTATGCAAGTTAGGCATTTGAGTCGTATTCATATGAGTTCTTGGTACTCCCTGAGCTTGGTTGCTTGATTGCAGATGTTTCATTACCCGGCTAGGTAATGTCATCAGTATGAGGGAGTGTGGGGTTTGCTGCCTGTTTATATGCCATAGCTTGCCCTGCCAGTGTTGGTGGGGGTGTGGTTTTCTCCTTGGTAAGTTCTTGATTAGGGTATTGTTTTCTGCTTGATTGTTTGCCTGGTGTTAATCCTTGCTTATCTGGGTGTTGGTTGCTGGAGAGGTTGTGATTTGGTCTTTTTGTTTCCTTCTTAGCTTTTTTATTATCTCTTTTGAATGGTGTATAAATGTGGTTTATCTCTGTGTGTCTGTTGATGGCTGATTTGTCTGAATGCTGAATACTGTAGATTTGAAAAGATCTAGATATGCTGGTTAAGGTTTTGCTTTAGTGTCCATAAATAATTGAAACTGCTCCCTCAAGCCATGCTTTCTTTTCATTGTGAAATCAGAAGACTTGGGCGATGGCAAGCTTCGTTATTTACAATATCCCAAGGAATTACATCTCTCTTTTGTACTGTCGACTCTCCCAACTTTCTCTTTCTCCTTAAGTTTTGTGGTGCCTATTGTTACAGTTGAACATGGCCATTTTCCTGCAACAAATGCAATCTTCAGAAAAGTAAGTGGTACGGTTTCTTTTAAAAGTCCATGTAATAACAGCCTCCCAAAGAGATTAGGTCATTTGATTATCAATTTTTTATGATAATGGATATTTATAGATTCATCTCACTTTTATATGGTAAATGAGCTTTATTTTTTTTTAACTTTTCTAAGTCTTACTGCTAAAATTGGAATTTTGAATAATGTACAGATGGCTTATCTTTCTGTGTAATTACTTTAATTGGCTTTCATTCGTTGTATTTATTATAATGTTAGAATAGAGCTCAGCATATTTATTTCTTACAAACCTTCAATTTCAGTGCTTCAATTTCAATGATTATATAGACTGAGGAGGATAACCTGCAGCCTTATGGCCAATATAGCCTTCTGCTTAATTTAAAAATTCAATACTTCCAGCAAGAGTGATTTTTCATTTACCAAGCAGCTTATCCCTTGGTAAGGAATAAGAACATGAATAGCAAAGAAGGGGTATGTTTGTGTGTGTGAGAGAAACAAGAGGTATATGATCTACCTCATTTGGCTCTGTCCTTGTCCAACATCGCTTTTGCTATCCCTCAAATGAAGTCAGATGGTATGACAAAGTATGCTGATGATATGCAATTATACATCTCCATCCCAGATGAAGTAAGTGATGCCATGAGTGCCCTTTTGAGGCTGTAGGGGTCTGGATCGGGAACAGCAGGCTTCAGCTGAACCCTGGTAAGAGGGAGTGGCTGTGGGTTAATGGCTTCTCTGTATCTGGGACTTTGTCATCTTTGGTGCTGGATGGGGTAGCACTGCCCCAGACAGACCCAGTGAGTAATCTGGGGGTCCTCCTAGACTCACGGCTCCTGCTCAAAGAGCAGGTGGCAGCTGTGGCAAGGAGGGCCTTTGCACAACTTCGGGTTGTGCATCAGTTATGCCCTTTCCTGGATCGGGATGCCCTTCGAACAGTCACTCATTGTGAAGGAATGGTTGGGTGAAGGCCACGCTCGAGGAGATAAGCATTGCCTTAGCCTCAACAGGAGTGTGGGAAGTTTAAAAAGATGAGACTTGCACCACCCTAAGGAATTCATGGTGTTTTGGTTTGCTGGCTTGAGAAGTTAGATTCAGTCTGGAGAGATTTCTGTCTTGAGGTGGAAGCTAATAAATGCAACAGAACTGTATCTGCACTGTTTCGGGGAGTTCTTTGGGCTGAACCTGACACTCATGCCCTTGTTATCTCCCAGATAGACTACTGCAATGCGCTCTACATGGGACTACCCTTGAAGAATATCTGGAAGCTACAGCTGGTCCAGAATGCAGCCACGGGGGCTATTTTTGGAGCCCCAAGGAGGGCCCATGTAACGCCACTGCTCCGTGAGCTGCATTGGGTACCAGTTTGCTTCCAGATCCAATTCAAGGTGTTGGTTATCACCTTTAAAGCCCTACATGGCATGGGACCAGGTTACCTAAGGGACCACCTCTCTCCCATGACTTCAACCCGTCCCACCCAATCACACAGAGAGGGCATGCTTCGGACCCCCTCAGGAAAAAAACTCCGATTAGCGGGGTCCAGAAGGCAGGCCTTCTCTGCAGTGGCCCCCGCTCTTTGGAACATTCTGCCCCCGGAGGTGCGATTGGCCCCCTCACTCCTGGCCTTCTGTAGGGCTTTGAAGACCTGGTTCTGTCACTTGGCCTGGGGTGGGGAGGGAATACTTCAAGCGTGGGGATGGCTAGCCCCATAGAGGCCTGCTGTCTTCAGCCCCATAGAGGCCTGCTGTCTTCAGCCCCAGATTCTTCATCTTCTTGGACTCTCTGTTTCCTTTTTTAGTAATGTTTTTAAATTGATGTTTTATGTATTTATATATATTTGTGGTTTTAATATTTTGTGTGAGTCCAGAGTTCCCCCATTGGGGGGAGGTGGGTGGGGGAGAAATTTAATAAGTAATAATAATAATAGTAATATAGATCAAATTGCTTTAAAGCAGGATGCCACTGATGCCACAGAATAACTATTTTCCCTGGATTGCTTTCAATCCATGTTGCATAATTTTTACCAAAATTCACATCTAGCGCTTCCATTATCACAATTCACTGGTGTGTAATATACAGTGATCACTAATTATTGATTCCTACTTTCATATACACCACAATATTCTAGATTACACCAATTCATATCTTCTGACATATATTTTAGCCACTTCATTTCTAATTAAACCTATACCTTCACTTTTCTGTATGTATTCATCGGTTCCACTACAGAAAGCTAGACTACTTATCATATCCTTCCTTTTCTCATAGCTTCACGGACATGTATCTGCTTTTGTTCATTTCATTTCATTTGTTGATTCATACTGTACCATTTACTCCTCTTATATTTCAGTCACAATCTTCCATATACTGTGGTTGTCATCAGAGGTTACCAGCCTGTACCACATGCAGTATAGGTCAACTTTGGCACAGTTTGGTCAGTATGCCACAAGTACAACTGAAGACCAGTGTTATTCTAAACTTGGTCTCACTATTCTATGCAGAATTGGATCTCTAATGTAGAAAACGTCTTGCAAGCCAACATACTGTTGTGCTCATCCCACTCACTTGGTGGTACATGCAGTGTACTGACACACTTCTAAAAAAATTAAGACAATGAACACGGACTGATTTAGAAATTTGCCCAGGATAAGAAATTATGCATCGTTACTTACAATACATTAATGAAGTAAACCAGGTGATCAAGCTTAGCCCTTTTGTTCCTTTTAAGAATGTTCTTTCATAGCTTATTTAGTTTTCATGGTTTCATTGTTGCTCTTCTCATTTATTCTTGCATAACTAGCAGTGCCAGATCTTTTGTCATAAAGCAGAATTATGCTGCTGGCAATTCACTAAGGAGATGGGAACAGAATTTCAAAGCATTTAATGGAAAGCAGCAAGAATTAACAAATTATATGGGGTTATGTAAATTGACTACAGAAAGTAGCACAAATACTTAGAGCTGAACTTCAGATTTCTTTTCTTAAACTAAATCCCACTGCATAACTCAATATAAAAAGGTGAACCTTATACCTGGATTTGACATAGCCTTTAAAAAATAAAGCTTCACAATCTGAGCACAGTCATTCCTGTTTACGCATATGAATGATGTCAAATTATCATTTGGGCACTTTACTGATCAACTGCAATACTGTATACAGTGGTACCTTGGTTCACGAACGCTTCTGTTCACGAACAATTCGGTTCACGAACAGCTCCGGTCGCAAAATTTTGCCTCCGTTCGCGAACTCCGCATCAGGTTAAGAACAGGATCCATGGCCATTTTCCCTCCCGTGACACGTGGTCGCGGCTTCCTGTAGGGAGGGGGACTATCCCTCCAAGTAGTAACCGCCTCCCCACCCGCCTTCCTGTTCTCCACGCCAGAAGTCGCGTCGAGCAAGGTTAGCTTTCTCTCTCTTCATACTGTACTTTGTGTCTTATTTTTGCGGTTTTAAAAAAAAAACATATGGTTCAGAACGGATTAACCGTAATTACATTGAACCTTATAGGGAAATTTGATTCGGGACGCGATCAAAAATCGGTTGGTGACCAAATTCGTAGGGGTCAGAACGGATTAACCGTATTTACATTGAACCTTATGGGAAAATTTGATTCGGTTCACGACCAATTCGGTTTGCGACCAGAGTCACGGAACGAATTAAGTTCGTGAACTGACGTACCACTGTATATTATTCTGTATAGAAAAGTGCATTGTCAGTTTTCATGGTTTTTTCAGCCTAAATATGTCCTTGCTTGGACTGATAGCAGCTTATCTGGAAATTAAGTCCCTCTGAAATTAATGGGCTTTGATTCTCTATAGACATGCATACAGTTGCACTGCATGACTAATATTCTGCCAATTGAACAACAGACTGTATTTCACAATAATCATACGTAAAATAAGCTACAAGTGTGCATGTACCATAAATCTCATTCATATATATCCACACACGTGCATATACCCTTATCCTTAGAGTGATCTATAATGTGATGACAAAATAGTAAAGGGTCAAAATACTGAGACCTAAAAAGGAACAAAAAGGGACTAAATTGCTGTACAAATCAGAACAGAGCTTTCTGATTTCCAGATTTCACTAATTCTGATGCATCTTGAATTTCTAGCTCCCTGTCCACAGAGCCTGATTCCAGAATGCTGCAGACAAAACCAGGACACCTTCAGTTTTCCTGAGAAGTGTGGCGCTCTGCGCATGTATGTGCATGCATAGTTTTTTCATTTCACTGAGGGTATTGGCAGAAGTGCTTCTGTGCGTGCACATCTGTGCACAGGCAGAGCAGCTTTTGAAGCAGCCATGTGAGCCTTCAGAAGGATGCTACTACTTTAATGCTTTTGAGAAAGGGTGCTTTGCTCATACCAACAGACTTTGTGTAACATCTGTTCTGGAATAATTTGCAACGCTGCATTGAGTAATATTGTATAAGGAACAAGGTTGCTTGGTGTATTTTGGAGTTTCCTTGAGTGGCCCCATGTTTTACCATTTGGGGGGGCATGTAAAAACAAGCCCCTTCCCCCTTGATAGGCTTTCAGATAAGAGTTTCAGAACTGGGTCTTTTGAAGCCCTTTAAACCATAGTGCTCTACAGCACTATGAATTACATATTCACTGTGTCTCAAAGTAGATAGTCTATTATATCTGAATTCTGCTTCAGTTTGTAGAAATTATCTAGAAATTCCTATTATTAGTACATGGGGATATTATTTAAATTACTGTATTAACTAACTAGGAGTGAATGAGACAAAATAGTATGTAAAACAGGAATGTACATCTTCTGCCACCTCAATATGAGCCTATATTGAAGGTTGTGCTCCCAAATGAGTGGACCGAGGGCTCAAAGTTGGCCCAATTGGGGAGATGTTATAGGCTTGAGACACCAATTTTGCTCTTAAAATCTACTCATTACCTCCAAAATGTTAAAAAAGCCATTTTTTGAGGCCTGAAAAGGGAGTTCTGGCAGGCTATCCATTTTGTATCCCTCATGTGTAAACCAAAGTTTTTGTAGTAGCTTTAACATTTTAATCTCCAGTTGTACACAAACTAATCAAGCATCTGGTTTCTCAGTGGAAATATTCATTTCAGTCTGAAAGGAAATAAATCTTATTCAAATTAACCAGCTTTAAGTTCAAAGGAAATATCCAAAAGATTACACCATTTGTTTAGGTGGGTGGAAATAATGTTTACTCAATTTTTGGGGGGGAAATATGCCAAGATCATCTTGTAATCATTATTATGATGCTTAATGAGTTCAGAGAATAATTCTGAGCGTAATTATTTTTAAGCTAAAAATATGAAACTAATCAGTTGAATGTTTCTTATTTTAAGATACTGAAACTTCTTAATATTGCTAGTTATTAATATTATTGGAAATGACTGCTATTTGTCAGTTTTGAGTTACTGTCAAAAAATATGGAGTTTTTTGGTTTAACATTGCATTTAAAATGTAAATGAATATAGTCAGTTCAAAAGTTACAGAAAATAATTTGATGCAGTATAGAAATTTGAGTTTAGGTACCTATTGGAATGCATAAATATGGGAAAAGGGCACCTTTATACATTATACATCTTTTGTTCAAGAAGTGTGCCCCGATGCATCTTATGCTGCACTGTGTGCATACAGGACAGTACACAGATGTAAGTAGCTGCCACCTGTTGATCCCAAATCCAGTAACTTTCCTTGCAACCAATATTGATTCAAAAGAAAGTTCATTTATTGAGAGTAAGTGTGCAGATCCAAAGCATTGCTAAGACTGAGCAAAAGCGCACCAAAAGCTGTTTTCTTACTTTCTCCCCCGCACATCACCCTTAGTTTCTCCCCCCTTCATTGCCCTTAGTTCTTGGTCTTCTGATTCCCTTGCTGGTATGTCCTTGAGCATGCCAGAGCCTGTGATAAGGAGCCATCTGCTTTAAACGGTTTCTCATTCCTACTCCCCGCCCTCCTTTTACAATGGCAGAACCGCAGCATGTAAAAAGCCATTTTTTTAAACTAGCCATATAATAATCTATTATGAAATCTTGCGAGGATTCTGACATGCTGCCCCTCCACAAAAGAGGATGTCAGTCAGATGATTCCTCTTCTTCACTCAAAAAAAGAAAAAGCAAAGAAAAACATAATACAATAACCATTCTAATTGTTAAGGCTTTGTAGGATAAACATCATAATTTTTTTTAACCAAATGTGGAGCCTTTACATGTTTCTTGTCAACCCATTCAGCCATTGATTTGGGAAAATGTTTCCACTGAATTAAAAATTGAAACCTCCCCCCCATGCTTTCTACTGTCCAGTATCTCTTTAACTTCAAAATGTTGTTCTCCTTCAACCATCATTGGTTTAGGAGGTACTGGGGAGGGATGCCATTGAGATGACTCTTTATAGGGTTTAAGCAGGTCGCAGTGGAACACTGGATGGATTCTTTTAAAGGTAGCAGGCATCTGTAATCGTAGTGAAACTGGATTAATTACTTTATCTATAACAAAAGGCCCTACGAATCTTGGAGCGAGCTTTCTGGAAGGTTGTAATGATTTAAGATGCTTGGTAGATAAAAGAACCTTATTTCCTACTTTCCAGTCTTTTTCTGGGGTTCTCTTAGCATCTGCAAATTTCTTGTATGTTGCTCTGGCCTCCTTCAACGACGCAGCAATCTGAGGCCACACTTGTGTCATTTGTTGGACCCATTCATCAACTGAAGTGACTTGAGTGGATTGTTTAGGTAGTTCTGGGATGGGTACAAAGTCCTGTCCTGTAGCTATTTTAAAAGGGGTGAGGCCAGTGCTTTGGTGCACTGCATTATTATAAGCTACTTCAGCAAACGGTAACAGTTCATCCCAATTGTCTTGTTGGTAGTTAATGAAGCATCTCAAATATTGTTCTAACACTGAGTTCAGACGTTCACATGATCCCGCCGTCTGGGGGTGGTACCCCGAACTCAAGCCTTGCGATGCTCCCAGTAGTTTTAGGAACGCCCTCCAGAACTTGGCAGTAAACTGGACCCCGCGATCCGAAATTATTCGTTCTGGGACACCATGAGCTCGGTAGACGTGTTGTATAAATAACTTAGCCAGTTTGGGGGCTGATGGAAGGGATTGGCATGCCACAAAATGTGCTTGTTTGGAAAAAAGGTCTGTAACTACCCAAATAACTGTATTTTTGTTGCTTTCAGGCAGGTCTACAATAAAGTCCATGGAAATTTGCTTCCAAGGGGCCCCAGGGTTTGCTACTGTCTGTAGAAGCCCCATTGGTTTGCCCCCTCTCCTTTTGGCCATTGCACACGTGGGGCATGTAGCTACATATTCCCCTACATCTTTTCTCATTGTTGGCCACCAAAATTGACGCCTGAGTAGATGTAATGTTTTCACAAAACCAAAGTGCCCAGCTGTTCTGCTATCGTGACTTCTTTGCAAGACCCACTTTCTAGCGTCTGCAGGGACATATAGCTTATCTTGCCACCACCATGCCCCTTGTTTGTTCACTAGCAGTTGGCTGTTGCTTTTAAACGAATCATCCTGAGCAATCTGGGCATTTAATTTTTTCAACAACTCTCCTTCTGGTTGTTCTTCACCCCTTTTTTTCTGAGCTCTAGTGACCACTCTTAGGGCTGCTTGGGTACATGGGATTACAGGAGCGAGTATTTCCTCCCGCTTGCTGTTGTGTTGAGGCAATTGAGACAGGGCGTCTGCCAAAAAAATTTTTCCCCCAGGAATGTACTTCAGGGAGAAGGTAAAACGATGAAAATATTGTGCCCATCTCATTTGTTTGGGTGACGGCTTCCTTGGTGCAGTCAAAGCTTCTAGATTTTGTGATCAGTCCAAAGGGATGGGATGATCCCTCTAATAAGTGTCTCCAGCAAACTAATTCCCAGCGCAATGCGAACGCTTCCTTTTCCCACACCAACCAGCGTCTCTCAGTTTCTGAAAATTTCCGGGATATGTACGCACATGAAAATAGCTCCCCCCCTGCCCCCTTCTGTAACAACACAGCTCCCACTGCCACATCTGAAGCATCTGCCTGTATGACAAATGGCTGTTTTGGATCAGGGTGCTTTAAGATCGGTTCAGCCGTAAACAGACACTTTAAACTTAGAAAAGCTTCCTGGCACTCCTTAGTCCAGGCCAAGGGGGCTCCAGGTTTTGATGCCTTCACTTTGTCCTTGCCCTTGGTTTTCAACAAATCGGTGAGTGGGAGTGCTACTTGGGCAAAGTTGGGTATGAATTGCCGATAGAAGTTAGCAAAGCCCAGGAAACTTTGAAGCTGACGCCTGGTTTTGGGAGCCTCCCAACCCAGGACGTCCCTCACCTTGACCGGGTCCATTTCAATTCCCTGATGCGAAATTCTGTACCCCAAATAGTCAATTTTCTGTTTATGAAATTCACATTTGGAGAGCTTGGCATACAATTGAGCCTCCAGTAGCTTTTTTAGTACCTTCCTGACCAATTGTACATGTTGCTCCATGGTCTCAGTTTAAATCAGGATATCGTCCAGATAAACCAATACCCCCTGGTATAAATGCTCTTGTAACACCTCATTTATAAGTTGCATAAACACCCCCGCCACTCCTTTTAATCCGAACGGCATTATTTCATAACGGAAGCACCCCAGGGGCGTGTTAAAGGCGGATTTCCATTGATCTCCTTCCCGGATTCGCACCCTGAAGTACGCCTCCCTTAAATCCAGCTTTGTGAAAATTTTCCCTTTGGATAAATGGGCCAACAGGTCTTTCATCAAGGGGAGTGGGTACCGGTTGTCAGCAGAAATGGCATTTAGCCCTCTATAATCTGTGCACAAACGTAGGGAGCCATCCTTCTTTTCTCTGAAAAGCACTGGTGCAGCAATTTGAGAATGCAAAGGTACAATAAAGCCCCTCTTTAGATTCTTATCAATGAACTCCCGCAATGCTTCCAACTCTTTGGGTGTCATTGGATACATTTTCTTCCTTGGAAATTTAGCCCCCGGCTCAATCTCTATGGCACAGTCACTGGCACGATGGGGGGGTAGCTGATCTGACTCCCTTTCGCTAAACACCTCCTGCAGGTCGTGGTATTGCTTGGGAATCTGGGTTGCAGCCTCCACTGCCTTTTCCCCACTCACAGCGCCCATCTCTCCATCTGACAACGTTTCGGTAATTCCTTCAACTTCCACTCCCCCCTCCTTCGGGAAACGCAAGATCTTTTCCTCCCAGTTCACTTCTGGGTTCTTCCTTTTTAACCAGTTCATGTCCAGAAGCACTGGGTTGCATGCCATGGGAGTCACTAGGAATTTAATAGTCTCTCTATGGTCCCCCATAGTTAGCTCAAGCTCTTCAGTACGATATTCCATCGGCCCTCCCCCTGCTGGGGATCCGTCCAGCTGGGTAAAAATCACAGGGGTTTTGAGTCTCTTTAAGCGCAGTCCCAAACCCCGGGCAAGGGCGGGGTTAATCAGATTTTGGGAGCAGCCAGAGTCTATCAGCGCCCGTATCTCTGCCCTCCGATTCGTCCTTACCACCCTTAGTTCCACCCAAATTTTAATGGGACTCACCCCCATCTCTTCACTCTCCGAGTCCTCCCGTGAGCTGCTTTCTTTCTCTGGAAGAGCAGCCGCCTGTCGGAGAAAGAGCGGAGCTAACAACTTCTGGGTTTTGCTGCCGCCGCATGTTGCCACTTTAACCCCCGTCTCGCTGCCTACTGCCACTGACTCCTTGCCGGGCTTCGAAGACTTCGGCCCCTTCCGCTCCGCCTTCTTGCCTCCTTGCTCCGTCTTTGCTTTAGGGCATGCAGCAGCAAAGTGCCCCAGCTCCCCGCAGTTGAAACAGACACGCCAGCTCCGGCTACTTTCCGGCACGCTGGTCTTCGCCTTGGGCACTGCCTTCTTTGTGCCGGGTAAGGGCTGAAGTCGGGTTCTTGCTTCTATGGTGCGCCATTGCTCCTCCACTTTGCCGGTCATAGCGACCCATCCATTAAAGGTTTTGGGGAAACCCCGGCACACCACGCGCTGCAACAATTCGGGTTGCAAGCCTCTCTGGAAGAACTCGATCAGGAGCTCTTCAGGCACGTGAGGCAGCCTTTGAGCCAACCCCCGAAATTCGTAGGCGTACTCTGATACCGACTTGGACCCCTGCTTCAGCCTTTCCAGGTCACGTCGTGCTTTAAGCGCCACGCACGGGTCTTCAAAGCGCGTGCAGAGAGCCGCCATGAAATCCTCTAATCTTCTTAAAGCCCGGTCCTTCGCCCTATGCAGGCCAACCACCCATTCTGCAGCTGTACCTTCAAAAAAACTGGACACATAGGAGACCTTCTCCTCCTCGCTGCGAAACAGACCCCCATAGCCCTCCATGTAGATCCGAACCTGGGTCATAAAGCAAGCCAGCTGCTCAGCATCTCCCCCGAATTTCATGGAGAAGCCCTGCTGCTGCATTGGGCTCTTCTTGGCTCTGCTAGGTGTGAGATCCTCCTCCTCCTCGCTGGAGGTCTCACCTTCGGCTGACTGCTCTGCTGCCTCCGTACCTCCCGGTGTGGCCGCTGACTCTCGCATGGGAGGCGTAAATCCCCCTCCAAGCAGTTGATCCACTGCTGCCCTTAATGCTCGCATATCATCGGATAGGGACCCCATCTGCCCTTCCAATTTCCCCATGCGATCTTTCATTGAAGGGCCCTGTCCCTTCGTTGCCGTTGCCTTCGGCCCCGCTCGGGCTTGGCGCGATGATTGCACCGGCTCCTCCTGGGTTATCACCTTCACTTCCAATGGAGGAGGGACCGGTCTCTCTTCTTCTTCCTCAATTACATCGTCAGCCATCCCGCTGCTCGGTTGGTCCCAGTCAACGTGAGGCTTTGGACTCCCCGCAGGGCAATCTCCCTGGTGGAAGTCTGCACTGGGAGTCTGTGCAAAATGTAACTAGCCGCCACCTGTTGTTCCCAAATCCAGTAAGTTTCCTTGCAACCAATATTGATTCAAAAGAAAGTTCATTTATTGTGTACAGATCCAAAGCATTGCTAAGACTGAGCAAAAGCACGCCAAAAGCTGTTTTCTTACTTTCTCTCCCCCTACATCGCCCTTAGTTTCTCCCCCCTCTTCATCGCCCTTAGTTCTTGGTCTTCTGATTCCCTTGCTGGTATGTCCTTGAGCATGCCAGAGCCTGTGATAAGGAGCCATCTGCTTTAAACGGTTTCTCATTCCTACTCCCCCCCACCTTTTACAATGGCAGAACCGCAGCATGTAAAAAGCCATTTTTTTAAACTAGCCATATAATAATCTATTATGAAATCTTGCGAGTTTCCCCATTTGTAATAAATACCATGATTTGTATGCAAGATGTTTTGCAATCTTTTGTTTATAATACTGTATAGGATTTAGTATGTTTTCATGTGCATACATTAGGTTTTTTTTATCATGCACATAGGATGATTGTGAATGTTATGTGTATTGGGGTAGGTATCGGTCACTGTCAGTAGCAAGACATTTTGGAAGCTGTGGTTTAAACTATCGGCATCAAATTACCTATGCCTTAATGAGTAAAGCAAGTTACTTAAAATAAATTGTTTTCAAGAAGTACTTCTTGCTTTATGAAGTCACGTATCTTTAACAAACTGAAAGACACCTGTCCACACCAAGCAAAATCAGATTTATCACTTTCTAAAACATAGTTACCTTTGCCTTTAAGAAGAAGAAAAAAATCAAAAGAACATTTGAAATGGCGCAGCATAACTAATTCTTGTTATAGTTGCTACTATATTTGCAACATACATTTTTGTGAATGTTGAGCAAAACAAAATTGTAGAGTTTCTAACTTTCCTGGAGAAAGAAATATTGTATGTAATGCAGTTATATTCTGAACAAGACCTCATTGTAGATACAATAGTTAGGAACACTGGTAGTACTCTTAATTGAGTATCAGGAAATAGAAGAATACACTACATTGTAATAGTTTGATTAGTAATGGTGTATATTGCCATTTGACTAAGTGAAACAGTAAATAGTAAATAAGAGCAATGCAAATTAAAGGACTGATTCTTACTTTACCAGAGCATGTCTATTGTTTACTGTCTACACGGTTTAAATGATTACTCCCCTCTTGAAGCCATGAATATGTGTGATGTGGAAAGGAGATGCAGCAGTTATTGGCTATTGAATGGTCTAAGACCTATCTGTTCAAAGCAATTCCCGTGCTGCTTTGATACCCATGATAACACTACAATGATATCAGTTAGAGGTTCTTTCTTTTAAGTTAAGCATGGGATAAGGATTACAAAATGAACAAAGTGAAGAGCGAAAAAGAATGTCATTTACGTTCCAGTCTGAATAGGACCTGATCTGGATCTTTCAACCTTATAGTAAGATAGAAGAATCAAATATTTATACAGATAAGTACTGATTATCCAGTTATCCTGAATTACGCTTGAAAGAAAATATAAGCTGGAATATTGTATTTTAGTTTTTTAAGGTCTGATCCCATGAATTGATATAAAAATGAACGTTTGGTTGAAGTACTTAAAAGTGTTGCTGATCTGGGACGGCAGTCTGAAGAGTGGCATAATATGTTGATATATCCAAGACTGGCTTCAGGAGTTTTGTTGTTGTTTTTTCCTAGGTTAGATAGACCAATTGAAAGTGTCATACCCAAATGCCCTGCTTGTGTTACAGGATGGATGGATTCCTCTAATGCCAAATGAGGCATCACAATACAGAACAGACAACACAAAACGATTGCCATGCATGCCAGTATTAACGTTTTAATTGATATGGAATCCTTGCCATTGGTACATGCATGTTATGTCATTGTAGCTAGAAATTTATTGTATAGAATGCCTTGTAGATGTTCCAGTGAATGTACAGGATTGGAAGAAAATATTTCCATATATAACGTATAGTATTTATAGATCCTTGTTAATAGAGTTCATTTTTAAAAATTCCTCTTTAAATTAATCTTTGAAAAATATAAACAAGGTAGAATGCATGAAGTATAAAAATCGAGGGGATATGTTGTGGCGTGAAAATGCTAATTGGAAGCTAACACTTGGCTTCAGAGCAAATTAGTTCTAAATCCTTTTCCATATTCACATTGTGCTAGAACTTTTGGGAAATTAGTGGCTAAACTGTGACAGCTGTTGCATAGTCTGCATGAATTGATGCTTAAGCATAGGAAAAACTAATTTGTATTAGTAGGTGTAGTTTACCTGGCGCTTTTACATAAGGCATGCACAGAAATTTGTGGTGGAAGAAAAAGACATTTTGTGGAACTATAATGACTTTAACACAATGAGCATCATCCTAATTCTCCAACAGGGAACAGTTCTGGGGCTGATTTAATTGGTGTGTGTATATTCAGCAAAACCATAGCAATTGTGTGGCATGTGTGACTGTAGCCTTGAAAAATGAATTCAAATTCTCTGCAAGATCAGCAAAATACTGTTGGGTTGATCCTGGTGTATGTATGATTACAGCAAAGATGGCAATTTTTGTGAGCAAAATTATCCCAATTTTCTGAAGAGTACTCTGGATCTTGTTAAGGCTATCTTACTGGCTAGGTCAGGTACCAGCTTCTTTTCTGGCTCAAGTTAACTGTTCCTCTTCTCACAATGATCCATTCAGTTCTCTCTATCAAATCAAACTCTTATTTTCAGAACACTTCCACCTTTCTAGCACTTTCTCTGCTGACTTCCTCTTCTCTGTGATTTAATTTGTGTTAGAATGCCATCTGTGCTGTATATGGGGCTGCCCCAAAGAGGATTTGGAAGCTTCTGCTGCTCCGGAATGCAGCAGCTCCATAGGTAATATTAAGTGCTCCATAGTATGCCCATGTAACATCACTGCTTTATAAGCTGCATTGGTTCCTCATAGGCTTCCAGGTGCAATTCAAGGTGCTGATTGTCACCTTTAAAGCTCTCCATGGCATGAGGCCAGGTTACTTATGGGCCTGCCTCTTACCAATGGTTTCTACCTGTCTCACCAAATTGGGCAGAGGGGCGTGTTCCAGGTCACATTGGTGAACCAATGTTTCTTGGTTGGTCCTTGGAAATGTGTCTTCTCTGACATGGCTTGTATCTTGTGGAACAGCCTCCCCCCCCCGCCCCGAGATCCAGATACCTCCAGTCCTGCTGATCTTCTGGAACATGGCTATTCCCCAAGGTACTGGGGCCAGGTTGCTAATGGAGCTCTGATGTGGGTGCAGGTGCAGGTGTGAGACCCTAAGAGCCATGATTTGCTGCTGCTTATGGATTGTGATTTTGTTATGTTTTTATCTGTTCACCATCCAGAGTGCCTTTGGTAGGTGGGTGGCCATAGAAATATATTAACTAAATAAAAATAAATGTGTGTGAGAGATTAGGTTTCAAGATCGGATTTCACGTTGGAACTACCACAGAGATATAAGATTAAATTATCTTGATCAGTCTTGATTGAGATCCAGTCTTGATCAGAACTCTAACGTAAGAACTAAATTCTCATGCTAGAGTCTAATCAAAACTGAGTCGCCTTTACTTTTTTGGGGGGGGGGGGAGATGTAGATGTTAGGTGTACATTTTTGTGTCAAAGTGTAGCATTATCTCATGCAAATATGTAATCAGCAGTTGTTGCTTTTGGATCCCAATAAAAAATAAAAAATACGTACAGGTATGTAGAATTTTGTTAGGAGATTTGATGCTTGTCTACAATTCAGGCGTTATTAAATGGATTGGTTGTGACAGGGAAGGATACTTTTTGTAAACTACTGTTTCTGGAAGATAGAATTAATGAAGTACAAACATTAAAAGAAACACCCAATAGCATCAAATAATTCAGATAATCAGTCATTAGAATCTAATTGGAAGAAGTTTTCATAAGTCCAAGGGCCTTTTGTGATTGTACTAAATGCCAAAATGCAAATATTTGTCTCTTCAGTGATGCATTCCGAAATCTGGGCCGTATATGGAGATACAACTGTGCAGTGAAGTTGTTGGTATGACTGGGATTAGGGTCTCCCAAAAGATTTCAGTGACCAGGAGGATTATAGGTTGAATTTAATATATTTATTTAATTAAAATTATTAGGTGGAATATTTCTTAGAAAAATTGCTGCTGTCCTCGTCTTTGTATATTTTTGAATAACAAACATTACCAAATATTACCTATATGATTTAAAATTAATAAAATTCCATTGTTTAAAAAAATCTAGTTTTTTTTCCACGAACTTAAAAAATAAATCATAAAGAGTCTGTGAGCACCCTTTTACACTAACAAATTTTAATAAAAAGCATAAGAGTTTGTGAACCTTACATCCAGATGAAGTGTTTCATGAAGCTGGTTTTGCTGCAGTAACTTCCCAGGAAAAAGCTGGTTAAAGTTATTTTTGTGTTGTAAGTTTTGCAGGAAAGTATTTTGAGGGAAAGAATGAACTGATGTTTATGGGTGTATGTGAATTGTTCTGGTCACATGGTCAGCTATGTATTAATTTAAGCTGACAGCCTTATCGAATGGGATTAGTACCATCCTTGGAAAAGTTTGGAATTTAGCTTTCCATGCATGTTAAATATGAAAGAGACTTTGAAAAGCTTGAAATACTTTAATATAAACTATTTATCTTCTTTGCCTTGAACTTTGGGAGACACAGGTCTCCAGTTTTGTCAAGTTAGCTGAACAGTATTGTAGATAGGTGGCAACTCTATCTGGAAATATGTCCCACTGAGTTTGATGGAGTTTGTATCTAACCAGAGATGCTAAGGTGGGGCTATATATACAGGGATCAGTTTCAGAAACATTAACCCAATAATAGAATAGTTGGAATGAATATTGTCAGAGAAAATGTTATTAAAAAAATGGTTCCTCTAATGAACTACTTGCTTCAAACCACAGGAAATATATGTGTATGGGGGACACATTTCTTTATCATTTTCTTTATTTTATTTATATCCCTTCTTTCTGTTCAATTTGGCTTTTGGATCAAGAGTTTTCCACCTAGGCTATGAAATTCCATATTGTTTGCATTTACTTAAGAATCTGTTTGATGTTTCCTTAATGATTTTCTCTTACTGCTTAAAGATACATTTATTTTGGTAAACACTAAATCTTGCAAATGATCTTATTAATATTTTACCTATCAAAGAGAGCATGGAGCCTGCTAGTTATGACACTTTCTTGTTTTGGTCACCAGGGGTAGACAAAACCTATCTGATTAGTCTTTGATGGGCTGTAGTGAAAGGATAGAGGTGTGTTCAGCTTCGTACCTAGCATGTTGCACATTTTTGATCTGAAGGTACTTCAGTGTAGCTAGCAAATTCCCTTAATCAGAATATCTGAAAGTGGGAACTTAAGCAGGCCAATCCTTTCAAAATAGATGAGTTTTATTTCCAAAAATAATCTCTGTACTTTGAATTTTAGGCCTTCTTTGATGCACAGATTGCAAAAACTGGCCTGATAACCACACATTTTAGTTTTGACAGGCATAACTGTTGCTAGATATTGATGAATAGCATATTTAGCTGTTTGACAAAATATAGTTTGGTATATTAAAAATGACGAAGAATAAATGGTTGGTGTTATTGGGAATCATCCCTATGAAGTTATGCAGCAACTGTATTGGTTTTAAAAAGACAACCAAAGTGTCACACATCAGTAAGCCCAGAAAATGGCTGAAGTCGCTTGTTAGGCTTTGGCCATTGTATTCTGTGGTGCCATTGTGTGAGGCAAGGTTGGTTAAATGTGCTGACATTAAAGAACAAGCTCTGTGAATATTTTGTATCTATTTGAGTTGCTTATGAACAATGAGCAATGGACAATGAGTAAAAGGGTACAAACAGATAAGCTCATACTGATTAATATACAGCTGACACACATGGTTTAAAAAAAATGTTGCCAAAAGCTTAGTCCATATTAAGTAATGTAGCAAAGATAGTGAAAAATTAATACAAATATATAGACAACACAGTGTGGCATCTAATTATAATCTGAAAAAGGACCATGGACGGTGCCATTACAAAATACAAAGATAGAATTCAAAATATTCCTTGGGCTTGTAGAGAGGGTCATAAAGACCTAGAGAGGGTGGCAGGGGACAATATCACAAGTTTGCCTTCTAATAATAGAATATTTATGAATTGTTATGACTGATGAACAAAGAAACAAGGAAACACCTGGATGCACATCTTAAAATAAGAAAGTTTATTAAGAAGGTTTGTGCAATATCCAGCTTGGTGTCTCAGGTTTTGCTGAACAAAAACACCTGAATCACAACCTCATTTGATACTGTAATTTTTTGGAGTAGGGAGCACATTCAGAATTTTGAGAACATATGATGGGCATGTTCACAAAATAGGACAGTGGCCTGTTTACAAAATGATTGCTACATTGAAAATAGTAAGGCATAAAATACCTATTTAACTAGTCCTCCATGATGATCTCCACCCTCCTAATGAGACAACACAGTTCAGAGGCATAGTGCAAAAATATGACGAGAGAGGCAGGAGCTTTGCTTTCCTCCCTGCTAGCTTCCTATTTAAAGTTAAAAGAGTCTTTGAAAATGAGGTGAGACAGATAACGGGGCACATTAGAGCCTTGAGCTTCCCTTTGTTCCTTATAAGAAGTAATTCAGCTACCACTGTGATTTTAGACCCAACCTAGACCATTATGTGGACTACTACTACCACTATATAAGATAAGGGTGGACAACATGGTCCATGCAGATACCATGGCACACAAGACACACCCATCCATAGAATTAAAAGTGTAATGTAATATAATGTAATAATAATAATATCATCCTGCGACAATTCCTTTAAAACCATCAAACAACAACGTCTGCCTCTCCCAGGTCCTTGGGAAGGACTGGATAGGTGGATAAAAATGCCAAATCCAGTCTAAACATCTGGCTGACTGTGTGACCAACCATCATCATCATCATCATCATCATCATCATCATCATCATGCAAATGTCATCTCTGCAAAGAAGCTGAAGAAACAGTGGACCACCTAGTTAGCTGCTGCAAGAAGATCACACAGACTGACTACAAACAAGGGCATGACAAAGTAGCAACAATAGTGCATTGGAATATCTGCAAGAAATACCATTTGCCTGCAAGCAAGAACTGGGGGGACCACAAAACAGACAAAGTAATAGAAAATGAAAAAGCTCTGGGATTTTAGAATTCAAACAGACAAGTACCTGCCCCATAATACCCCAGACTTAACAATTGTTGATAAAAAGACAAAAAAGTCTGGATAGTGGACATTGCAGTATCTGGAGACAGCAGAACAGAAGAGAAAGAACTGGAGAAAATCACAAAATACAAAGACCCGCAAATAGAAATAGAATGACTGTGGGAAAAGAAAGCAAAGATAGTACCAATAGTTATAGGAGCCTTGGGTGCAATCCAAAAACATTTGGAGTACCACTTGAAGGCCACCGGTATTGACAAAATCACCATCGGTCAATTGCAAAAGGCAACTTTACTTGGAACAGCTTATATCTTGCGACGATACCTTTGACACCATTGAACAACAACATCTGCCTATCCCAGGACCTTGGGAAGGACTCAATAGGCGGATAAAAATGACAAATCCAATCTAAACATCTGGCTGACTGTGCGACCAGCAATGATGATAATACAGTTAAAAATACCAAATGGCCAAAATCAGATTATCAAGCCTCACTAGAATTTGGAATTCTCAGCTGAAATCTTACAAGATTTTGGGCAGGAATCCTAATATTGTGAAAATTTGGCAATTTTAAGAGATTCTGGCATTTAAATTTTTATTTTAGTGCCCATACCTGGGATTAACAGTTGTGAAATAGTGCCTTAAGTTATTCAAAGTTTTGGATGTTGTTCATTCCATTCTTTAGAATTTATGAATGGCTTATTAATGTTTGGCAGATTCACACTGAAGTATTCTTGTGGATCCTGTTTCTCAAGCGGTGGAGGAAATTTCTGTTTTTAAAAAGAGTTGCTTATGAATGTCAAACTGCAACTAAGCAGGTCTCTCTCAAATCTGAGTTCCCTCACCCAGGAATAAGTGTAATTCCTAAAATGCCATTTCTTTTATGTGTTGTAAATTTTGTAAAGTGCAGAGTTTTGTTTAATGGAACATTTAAACCCAAGGATTTAAGCACATAGAAACAAATTAGGTTTTTTGAAAATACTCTTTTGATGGTTCCTTTTTTCTTCATAGGGTGATCAATGCAGGGAAAAGTACGCACAACGAGGACCAAGCAAGCTGTGAAGTGCTTTCAGTGAAGAAGAAAATGGGGGCAACTAATTCAACACCAAACAGAAATTCCTCTACTAAACGGAGATCGTCATTGCCCAATGGGGAAGGGTTGCAACTGAAAGAGAATTCAGTAAGTCTCTGTGTCTTCTCAGTGATCCATCGAGATAATTGGTTCACCTGTAAATATTTTTGTACGTGAACACACACACACACACATGGACACACACACTCAATTAAACTTTAGTGCTTTCTTCTTTCCATAAATGTGGGAAATACTGCTGTGAAACATTTACTGCTAGAGGGCACTGTTATTCTAGAAGTTACAGCATTTCATTTTTTAGTCCACAGCACGAGTCTGGAACTATGAAACCGAATAGTGTCATTATTATTATGCTAAAAGATATACACAATTACATGCTACTGAAGTTATCCCAGAGTTCCTCCACCCCCATGCACTTATCTGTGTGGTAAAGGTGATTTGAATCTTCCTGTGTGCTGTATAAACATTGTGGGACATTGTGGGACATAAACAAGTGGGACATTCTAGATGGGGTATTCAAGCTTAATAGTGAAAGTTCCTGTTCACTAGAACAGCATAAGGAATTTTTAAGGAGAATATATTCCTGACAAACCTGTATGAATTGGATCTGAGCCTAATACAGTTGCTGATTCAGTTTGAACAGATGAGTTGAGCTGATTTGACAGTTTAAGATTTGATCAATTGTCTTAAAATTAAATTTCCGAATCAGACGTTCACATATTCACACCTGTGTAAAATGAACTGCCCTTGTGGAGAAGAATAACTAACTTTGAATGTTTTTCAGAGCATTTTCACAAAATGATCTTGTACAAGCAGAGAAAAGGAATTAGATTGTAGAGATGGATCAAAATTTAAGTTATGCTTAAAATAAATGTAGCAAAAATTAATTTAGGCATGACTAAGTATCCCCTTGATTTAAGTGGGTCTGCTCCAACCAACTCTGGATCCAGCCCATATATTTTCCTCCCTCAAAGCCATCTTAATGATTTTGAGAAATGGATGTATCTGCCTTTATTCTATTAATGGGTGAATATGAACAATGAAATGTATTTCTTAAAAAAATACTTCTTTTCTTAAACAGGAATCGGACAGCATTTCTTTCCATTATTGGTCATTATTTGATGGCCATGCTGGATCTGGGGCCGCTGTGGTAGCCTCAAAGTTGCTGCAGCATCATATTGCAGAGCAGTTGCAGGAGATTGTGGACATCCTGAAAAACTCTGCTCTCCCACCTCCCACCTGCTTGGGGGAAGAGCCAGAAAGCATGAATGCCAACAGCAGAACTCTAACCCGGGCAGCCTCATTGAGGGGAAGCGTTGGAGCTCCAGGTTCACCTGGCACTCCACCTACTCGCTTCTTTACAGAAAAGAAGATCTCACAGGAATGCCTTGTGATGGGAGCTATTGAGACCGCATTCAGGGAAATGGTAGGTATTGTTTGCTGGTTTGGGTGTCTTCAGAATAACTCTTATCTGTGAGGGTAAATACACTTGCGTAGTGGGAGCTGACATGCTGATCTAAATACATTTTCAAAGGTTGAGTACAGTGGTACCTCAAGATACGAATTTAATCCGTTCCGTGACTCTGATCGCAAGTCGAATTGGTCGCATCCTGAAGCACGTTTTCCCATAGGGTTCAATGTAAATACGGTTAATCCGTTCCACCCTCTGAATTTGGTCGCATTCTGAAGCAAATTTCCCCATAAGGTTCAATGTAAATACGGCTAATCCGCCCTCTGAATTTGGTCGCATCCTGAAGCACATGTCCCCATAAGGTTCAATGTGTCAGCCGGCGTTGCACGGCTACGAAATTCCCCAGGTGCGCTTTAGTCAGCCCTAGCACAGAAAAAGGAAGTGCTAATGAAATCTGAGAAAGGCTCCCGTGCGCACAGCCGGGAGCGGGAGCTTCCCCCCCACTCCCCATGCTGATTCTTATTAATTCCGCGCTCTTTCCTTTCTGCATAGCCCTTGGGGCGCGCGACAAAAGCACAGTGAAAGGAATGGGGGGGAAGGCTTATGTAGCGTGCACAGCGGAGCGGGAGCTTCCCCACCCCCGTGCTGCTGCTTAATTCCGCGCTCTTTCCTCTGTGCATAGCCCTTGGCGCGCGACAAAAGCACAGTGAAAGGAATGGGGGGGGAAGGCTTATGTAGCGCGCACAGCAGAGCGGGAGCTTCCCCACCCCCTTGCTGCTGCTTAATTCCGCGCTCTTTCCTCTGTGCATAGCCCTTGGCGCGCGCAACAAAAGCACAGTGAAAGGAATGGGGGGGAAGGCCTATGTAGCGCGCACAGTGGAGCGGGAGCTTCCCCACCCCACTGATTCTTCCGCGCTCTTTCCTTTCTCCATAGCGACAAAAGCACAATGAGAGCAATATCAGCACGCTGGAGGGAAAGGCTTATGTCGCGCGCACGCACAGCCGGGAGCGGGACTTCCCCACCCCACTGATTCCTCCACGCTCTTTCCTTTCTCCATAGTGACAAAAGCACAGTGAAAGCAATCACCAGGCCAAGGGCTATGGCCAAAGGAAAGAGCAAATTTCCCCATAAGGTTCAATGTAAATACAAACAGTTCTGAAACATATGCATTTTATTTTTAAACCACAAAAACATGAAAAAAAGCACAGTATGAAGAGGGAGAATGGGGTGGGGAGGCAGTTATTGTTTGGAGGGAGAGTCCCTCTCCAAAGGGACTTCGGGGAGATCTCCTTCAGGGGTTTCCTTGCTTCTTTGCCTCTTAGCTGCAAAGCCTTATTCTTGCCACGCCCACTCTGCATTTTCTTTGGAGCCATGCTGACAAGCACACCAAAAACCTTCCAAACGCCACAAAACACACCACAAGCCTCACCAAACGCCTCCTTGCTACCGCGATCTCGCCCACAGGAAGCCGCGACCACGTGGCAGCAGGGCAAATGGCTTTTCCTTTTCCTTTTTCCTTTCTCCATAGCAACAAAAGCACAGTGAAAGCAATATCAGTGCGCACGCACAGCCGGGAGTGGGAGCTCCCCCCCCCACGCACTCAGATTTCATTAGCACTTCCTCTTTCTGCATTGCTTTCCTTGGGCTTTTGTCCTCGCGCTCAGATTTCATTAGCACTTCCTCTTGGAAGCTGCGACCATGTGGCAGCAGGGCAAATGGCCGCGGATCCGGTTCGTAGCTTGAGGTGGAGTTCACATGTTGAGGTAAATTTTTGCAGCCGGAGCTGGTCGTATCTTGAAATTTTCGTAAGATGGGGCATTCGTATCTTGAGATACCACTGTATATAAAAATATATTTGACTCTACAGTTATAAAACAAATGATTACCAAAACACATAAATAGTTTATCTTCCTAAGGTATGTAACATTGGATTTACAATTTGCCCTTTTCTCTCTAATGAAAGGCAAGACGTATGAAAGTAGGTGTATAAAGGAAGTTAATGATACACTTGTTTAAAGTTATTGGCTTTTTCCTCACACAATGTTGCTGTGGGGAAAAAATGTTGTAAACCTCACCTTGAGCTCCTGGAGGAAAGGTAAAAATACAGTTACTAAATAACTATATAAATAAAAATACTGCCCCCTAAAATTGCAACATGTAAATCAGCTTTGCTATTGTTTTACTTTGTCCTTTCTGTAGACTGTTTTCCATTCTTGATATGTGTGTCAATGAAAACCACTGTTTCTTCATTACCTTGGTGTGAAGTAATTGTAATTATCTCATAATTGTTTAATAGAAACTTTAAAGTAGTTTTGCCTTATACTGCTCTATTAAGATGGTGTAAAATACAATTTCAAATGGGACCTGATGTACAGAGTCAGTTAGTTAACTCTACCTCTCCCAAAGACTTCATTCTAGTAGGGTGTGAAATGTTTCAGACGGCACAGTTTTGAAACACCCTGTCCTAAACCCAGAACAGTTATTCAGAGTGTGTAACAGGCCTTTTTGAATATTTTGGAATTTTTTTCTGAGGTGAAGAACTGTTTGAAGTGCAGAATACTCAAAACAGCCATTCTGTACTTCAGGCAGTCATTTTGCACTCAAAATGGGGTGTTTCAGATTGAAAAAGTTTCTTTCAAAGGTTTTACACCTCTCTATTCTCTTCCATTACCATCACCACCCTTTATCAACATTATCTTCATCCATTAGATACACTCAGTAGGGACTGAAGTCTCTGTGGACTGGCCATGCAGTGGTTAAGCATTTCAAGGAGAAAGCTCCACTGTTTTTTAAAGTTAAAGGTATTCTCATTTCCCTAAATTTGATAGATCTGTTGCTCTTTTGCTCCCCTCCAGCCCTTCAAAGTTGGGAGAAAAATTCGTAGTAGAATTTTGAGCACAGTTCCAGTGAAGTTATGTATGGAGTGAGATATATGTGTAACAGAAAATTGAGGCCAGCTCTTTATAGACTTTGTACAACTCTTCCTGTTTTGTCTCCCTGTCTCTTAATCTTTGCATGGCTTTCAATCATTAGGATATGAAATCGTTTTATAATTAGAAGGATCAACATCTGTGTAGGTTAAATCATTTCCCCCCATACTGCTGCAGAATATAAAGAGGGATCCTATTAAAATAACTGCAGCCAGTTATATTATAAATAAGATAGAAGTTTATTTAAGACTGTGTATTGTCGAAGGCTTTCACGGCCGGCATACGAAGGCTGGTGTGGATCTTCCGGGTTGTGTGGCCGTGGTCTGGAAGTTCTGTTTCCTAACGTTTTGCCAGCATCTGTGACCGGCATCTTCAGAGTACAGGAGCACAGACAGGAGCAGTTCTCTCTGTGCCCAGGATGGTGTGACCCTTTTGTGGGTATTTATAGAGATGTGGAGGGGGGGGGTATGGGGTGTTAATGAGTGGCTGCTTGCCCAGGTGTCAGGAGATCTGTGTATCTTCCTGTGGGCCAGGCAGGGTCCCTTCTTGAGAGTCTGCACAAATGGATGTCTTGCAGATATTTTGGAGTGCAGTTCTGATCATCTTGGCTGGCACTTAATGAAAGTTGAAGTCCAAAACACCTGGAAGTCACCAGGTTGCCTGAATAGTCTGTCCATACACTTACTGCTTTGAAGTGCCAACCGGTATGTATCAGAATAGATTTCTGAATTTGAGGTCTCAGGCAACTTGACTCATCATAACGTCATATGCACGCTATATAATGTTAACTGTTAATCATTATATAGGAATGGAACCAGCAGGATTTATGTATGATTTTAAAAAATCTAGTGAATTTAGGCAGACATAAAATTCTGCACCCAGTTAGCATGAAGTTATTTATTAGAATAAAGTTGGTTGTCGAGATCTATATGTGAAGGTTTGCTGTTCAAACACATAAGCATACCCAGTGATTGAACTGGACATTTTGACTTTTATCTTAAATAATGTTAGATTGTTTATTTTTATGGGTAGTATGAAATTCAGAGTAGATTTATCAGCATGAATAAGGAAGATTCAGTAGACATTTTACATATTATGTATTTGCACGTATAATAATACTGTGTCAGGCCTTTGAAACTTGTGGTCCTAGATAGCTTGGCTTCATCCCATGCAGAAAAGTTCACAGTGTAATTCACACAGGAGTCAGGAGGTGGCCTCATTGGGTAACGTAGCATTTGCTGCCGCATAGCTATAACTGATTAAATGGTATTAAGCCATCTGTGCTGAATAGTGCCGGCTCTTATTTTTGATACATGCTACTATCACTGCAATCCATAACCTGTTTTAATCAGCTTTGAGAGTACTGCTAGGACCTGTTGAAACACTATTCTTGTCTTTCTGATGTAAGAATACAAAAAGGCTGGATATGTACTTTTTTACAGGAATTTTATAGAAGTATGTTTTTGTACAAAAGGAGGGTATCTGTAGGAACTAGAAATAGCTGAAGCATGGTTCCTATTTGAAATTCACCCTCTCTGAACACACACACACACACACACACACACACACACACACGGGGTGGGGGAACAATGGGCATGTCCCATTCTTCTCTCTCTTTAATCCCATTTGCATGGTTGTTCTCTGCCTTGCATTCTTCTGTATCTTGGAAAAGACATTTCTGCAATGGGAGTCTACTCTACTTTGTAGATCCCCCATGTGATTCAAAGTCCTGGGTTTCTGGGTTTCAAATTAATACATGAGTTTGACCAAAGATACTTGATATGTAGGCCTAGGACTTCATGTGGGTTACAAACTTTTTTTGTGTGAGAATGGCTCCCAGAACTGGCTCTATTTTTATTGCCAGATTTTGAGGCAGAAAAACAGTAACATTAAAATGGTCTTTTAGAAAACAGTAGCGCTTCTGTTCCGTCTTCTGTTCTTCATATTTGGTAAAGCGAGATAATTTGCATTTTAGGCTGCTTGGGAAAGGTGGAATTTAATAGCTTACTGCAAATAGAAAAGAACGGGAACAACAAGGAAACTGTTTTAGTATAACCTAATGGGCAAGTATTCTGCTTTCTGGCTGGCAATTGTTTGTCCCAAGACAATAAAATCTTGCTCCATCTGACCATCCTTCTCTGTAGTGGTGCCTATCCTTTGGAACAATCTCATCCTAAAATTTGATTGTCTCCAACCCTGATAAGCCTTTAGGAAGGCTTTAAAACTTTGATTTTTTTTTATCCCCTGGACATTATGCCAGAATCATAGTGGTATATTAATTTTTGCTTTGTTTTTCTTGATACTATTGGTTTTAATTGTAATTTGGGTTTTCCTCTGGTTTTATTGATGTACATTACATGGAATTGTGATCATGTGACTTGGGTAGCCATATAACCCTTTCAAATCAGTCAGTCAATCAGTATAGTCCATTTTACCACTGTATGCTGCTATGTGTTTAATTTGTACAACGTTGTGATGGGGGAATGAGAGTTAACAGCCCTCTGTACCCTTCTACTAGTGAAAAAGTGTTGAATCAAGATATGAACTGGGATTAGAATCCTTCTATTTGACCTGCTAGGTTTGGACATGCAATAACCATTCTTTCCATATCACATAACTTAAATTAGTACAGTCCATGCTCCTATTACATTACATATGTTTAACACAGCCTTTCTCAACCTTTTGACCCTGGAGGAACCCTTGAAATATTTTTCAGGCCTTGAGGAACCCCTGCACATTGAGGCTCAAATATAGGCCAAACCTGTGTTTGTTTTTTGCTGCACAAATACTCAATTCTAGGCCAAACTTGAGATAAGCACACACTGATTTCATCTTCAACTGAAATAAGATGATTTCTGTCTTTGCCTTTGATGCTTGTTAAATAAGAAAAAGCTTGCTCATACATGTAAGAAGTTGAAAACTTCAGCAAAATGTTCAGTACCTTCCTATGAATGGCAGGATAGTCTTCTTTCACAGAAATCCAGAACTTGTCCATGGGCAGATCAGTGAATGTCATCTTGAGTGTATGATTAGATTGCAGTTCGCAAAGTTCTTCTTCCTTCAAAGTGAAGTTCTCAGGCTGAGCAAAAGATGCAGAGAAAGGAACCCTCACCCAGTCATACATTTGTGTTGAAAGGGAGGGAAAGTACTGATCAGTTTTGTTCTGCAGTACTTCCAGGTGGTTTTCAATTAGAACTCAGACTTTTTGGTATCCTTCCTCACTCTCAAGTCCAAGCAACAATGGAAACATTTCAGTATTTCCTTTTGCAACATGATTTTTCCAAACATTGAGTTTTTTTTTAAATCCAAGAATCTTGTCACTTGAAGTCAAAACATTTTCCTTGGTCCTTGCAGAGACTTGTTCAGCTGGTTCATATGATGAAAGATGTCCGCTAAGTATGCTAGTTTCTGCAACCATTCTCTATCTTCAAAGCACTTAGCAAAATGTGGAATACTACTTTCTCAAAAACACTCTTGCAATTTTGCCTTCAGCTCAGACACCCTGTTGAGAACTCTTCCTCTGCTGAGCCACTGTATTTCTGCATGTAACAGGAGACTTATGTGCTCTTTGTCCAGGTTTTCACACAGTTTTTAAAACATTCTTAAGTGAACTGGTCTTTGTTTAATAAAGTTAATCATTTTTGTAGCATATCCAGAATTTTTTTCATTTCATCTCCAAGAGTTTTTGAAACCAACACTTCTCTGTGAACAAAGCAGTGTGTTGTGACAACATCAGGATTTTCTTTTCTTACAAGAGAAACAAAACCTCTCATGGAGCCAACCATTGATAGAGCACCATCAGTACAGATGCCAACACAGTTCCTCCAAGACAGGCTTTTTGTTTCCAGATATGAAGACAAAACTTTAAATACATCTTGACCTTTGCATGTTTCATGTAGTTCTTTGCAGCAGAAAAGGTTTTCTTGAATTTCACCATCATTTACAAATCTTACAAATGCCATAACATGACATTTATTGGTGAAATCTGTTGACTCTTCAACTTGGATAGAAAAGCTGCTGTTCTTCATTTTATCACACAAAACTTCTTCAGCATCATGTGACATGTCATCAATACACTGATTTATTGTACTGTTTGACAAGGGAACCTTTTCAATTTCCTGTACTTCATCTGGTTGTTGCATTTTCCCCCCTACTCTTTTACATGCTGGCATGATTACTTTCTCACCCAAAGTATGACTTTTCCTTTGCTGTGTAATAAGTTCTGCTACTAAATAACTTGCTTCTTGGGCTTTTTTATTGACTGTCATTTTATTAACAAAAGCTTTATTCTGTCTGTACTATGATTCCAATAGCTGTTTAAAATAATCAGAACTTTTAGTTGTCATATGGCTGTGATTTGTAGTTAAATGTCTTTTTAATTTTGCTGGAGCCATTGCTGCATCTGTTTGCCACAGATGAGGCACAATGGAATAGGACAATGGATCACCAGTCCATATAAAACCCATTGATAGATAGCTTTCATTGTAAAGATGAACTTTTTTTGAGTCCACTGATGTACCAGTGCAGGGAAATGCCTGAGAAGATTTAAATTCTTCATGATCATTATCATCATTAAACTTACTGGTATTGTCTGTTCTAGAATCCTCCTCTCTCACACCTCTTCTTCAAAAATTGCCATATTGGACCCTCAGACATGACTGAACAAATGTGTATGAAATTTATTTAACAAGATAAAATAACTACAGGAAAACCACAGAAAAAAGATACAGGAGGGGGAGACTAATGTCACAGACTAAGTTGGATGAGTCCATTAATTTCTTGAAAAATGCACTTCTCCCTTCCCTTCCTTCAATATATTCCTCCCTTCCTGTAATATATTCCTCCCTTCCTGCAATATAGTGTTCACCTGTTATCAATGGTCTCCCCTATCTTGTGTCAAAAATTAAGAATGGATTCAACGAAATACAGTCCTACAGTGCACTACCAGAGAGCTCAGAAAGAGTTGTAACTAGATTTTTGTTTGGCCTCTGCTCATCACTGCAAGAGTGCATTGCCCAAATTTGAAATAATTTTTTTAAATAAATCATGATCTCCCAGGGAATCCGTAGTGACCTCTCGTGGAACCCTAAGGTTCCACGGAACCCTGGTTGAGAAACTCTGGTTTAACATACAGGTGAAACTTGAAAAATTAGAATATCGTGCAAATGTTCATTTATATCAGTATGGCAACTCAAAAGGTAAAACCAATATATGAGATAGACGCATTACATGCAAAGCGAGATATGTCAAGCCTTACTTTGGTATAATTGTGATGATTATGGCGTACAGCTTATGAAAACCCCAAATTCACACTCTCAGAAAATTAGAATAGTGTGAAAAGGGTCAATATTCTAGGCTCAAAGTGTCCCCCTCTAATCAGCTAATGAATCCATAACACCTGCAAAGGGTTCCTGAGCCTTTAAATGGTCTCTCAGGCTGGTTCAGTAGGAATCACAAGCATGGGAAAGACTGCTGACCTGACAGTTGTGCAGAAAACCATCATTGACACCCTCCATAAGGAGGGAAAGCCCCAAAAGGGAATTGCAAAAGAAGTTGGATGTTCCCAAAGTGCTGTATCAAAGCACATCAATAGAAGGTTATGTGGAAGGGAAAAGTGTGGTAGAAAAAGGTGCACAAGCAGCAGGGATGACCACAGCCTGGAGAGGATTGTCAGGAAAAGGCCATTCAAAAGTGTTGGGGACTTTCACAAGGAGTGGACTGAGGCTGGAATTAGTGCATCAAGAGCCACCACACACAGACGGATCCTGGACATGGGCTTCAAATGTCGTATTCCTCTTGTCAGGCCGCTCCTGAACAACAAACAACGTCAGAAGCGTCTTACCTGGGCTACAGAAAAAAAGAACTGGTCTGTTGCCCAGTGGTCCAGAGTCCTCTTTTCTGATGAGAGCAACTTTTGCATCTCATTTGGGAACCAAGGACCCAGAGTCTGGAGGAAGAATGGAGAGGCACACAATGCACGATGCTTGAAGTCCAGTGTGAAGTTTCCACAGTCAGTGTTGATTTGGGGAGCGATGTCATCTGCTGGTGTTGGTCCACTGTGCTTCATTAAGTCCAGGGTCAACGCAGCCGTCTACCAGGAGATTTTGGAGCGCTTCATGCTTCCTTCCACAGACGAGCTTTATGGGGATGCTGGCTTCATTTTCCAGCAGGACTTGGCACCTGCCCACACTGCCAAAAGTACCAAAACCTGGTTCAGTGACCATGGGATTACTGTGCTTGATTGGCCAGCAAACTCGCCTGACCTGAACCCCATAGAGAATCTATGGGGCATTGCCAAGAGAAAGATGAGGGACATGAGACCCAACAATGCAGTGGAGCTGAAGGCCGCTATTGAAGCATCCTGGTCTTCCATAACACCTCAGCAGTGCCACAGGCTGATAGCATCCCTGCCACGCCGCATTGCGGCAGTCATTGCTGCAAAAGGGGCCCAAACCAAGTACTGAGTACATATGCATGCTTCTACTTTGCAGAGGTCTGATGTTGTTCTATTTCCAATCCTTGTGTTATTGATGTCATGTAATATTCTAATTTTCTGAGATTGTGACTTTGGGGTTTTCATAAGCTGTACGCCATAATCATCACAATTATACCAAAGTAAGGCTTGACATATCTCGCTTTGCATGTAATGCGTCTATCTCATATATTGGTTTCACCTTTTGAGTTGCCATACTGACATAAATGAACATTTGCACGATATTCTAATTTTTTGAGTTTCACCTGTAATTACTCTTTGACAGTAATTTGCTTTCTTGCTACTTTCCTCAGCCAGTTACTTTTTTTCAAGTGTTAAGCAGTTGTTAACTTTTATTGTCCTGATGTACCAGAGACAGAAGAAAAAATCTAGCATGGTCTACTTTTCAATCCAAGTGTCTCTCAGACGGTATTGTACAATATTGAAATTACTTTCTAAATTATGACAGGACTTTTTTTTTCCCCTCAGGATTTGCAGATAGAGCGAGAAAGAACTGTCTACAATATATCTGGTGGATGTACAGCTCTTGTTGTGGTGTATTTATTAGGGAAGCTCTATGTGGCAAATGCAGGTGATAGCAGGTAAGCTAAATTTTTCATTTGGTTGGAAAGTTGTAAGTAAAGTTTCTTATATTGAACATGTATTCCTGTGCTCTTTCATGGATTCCATTTTTTACAGAAATTAAAAAGTAATTCAGAATCAGATGTCCGGTTCTTCAGCTGTGTCCTTTGCCACTTCCTACTGCTAAATTTATTTCAGTTCTGACATCCATTTGATTCCTTCTGCCAGTGTGCTAGCTGAGTTGAAGTTTCTGGGACAATCTGTGAGATTTCCCCCCCCCCCAAAAAAAACCTCTGAGAGGCCTGTTTATTTGAATGCTGTACCTCGCTTCTTGCTTCATCACAAGTTTTTGTCTTTGTTTATTGAAGCAAATAGGCCAGTAATCAGGAGTGAATGGATCAATTTGAAATACTGAAATAACTTACCATTATATTTTAGGTGACTGATTTTGCTGCCTTGAAAATAAAACATTTATTCATTTGGTCAAGTCATATACGTACTAAAGTACCCTTAGAATGTGACCACATCCATGTATGGGGCCCAGGACAATCTCCCCATCCCCACTTTCAAAAGGTTTTGCTTCCTGCACCCAAAGAAAGTCACTTTATAAAGTTCTCTATCATTTGATTTGGTGGACGCCATTTTCCTGTCATTACCACCATAATGTCCAAAGTGTTATAGAAGATTCAAAACAGTATCTAGGCTATCAGTATAAGTTACTTGTAAGCCACTTATAGTATTAGCAAACAAAGAAACTATATGTGAATAATGACAAAACTCTGTCATTTCTTATCATATGGAATAATTCATTGAAATCATATTGCCCACAAATAAGATAAAGAATTAAGTGGTGTGCAGTTGTACTTAAAATTCGTAACATTTGCTCTGGTAGTCTTCCTTTATTCTTTCAGTTGCCCAAGACCAAAATATTTTAAATACAAACAATAACAGTTGGATGGTGGAGTGATAAATAATAGTACTGGAGCAAGTATGAAAGGGGAATGTAACTCTTACATTGCTGCAATCTTGAGAAAAATCCTTTTTTTTGAAGCTAGCATTTGCATTAGGATGGTGCAGTGCATCGGCCCAGAGGGTGATTCTTTTGCTACTGTATCCTCCACTGGATATGTATTTCTTTCATTTTAAGGCAATAGCCAAACCAATATGGAAACATCTACCCAAAATGTAAGTTGCAACTACTGTACCTTTGCACGAAGAAATACAAAGACTTATTTCATTAAGAAACACTTGAGATAGAATTTATTATTGTCCTGCCTACCTGCCTGCCAGCCTACCTGCCACACATTTCAAATACATGACCCTGGTTGGCTAACAATAAATAAAAACAAGATGAAAACATCACAAAAAATAATAAATACCATATATTGCAGCCGAGATAAGAAAATCACTGGCACAAATTAACATAACCGTTTAACTGGCTCAGCCACACACCCAGGGCCCAGGCTTGGTAACAAAACCAGGTCTTCAAGGCCTTATGGAAAGGCAGCAAGGTTGGGGGAAGTCCAGTCTCTGGGAGAATGATGTTCTAGAGGGCGGAATGCCCTATCTCAAAGATTAGACCAAGGCTTCTTACTCAGTAAGTGTGTCATTGACTCAACAGTGTAAGAACATCCAGTAGTCATGAGCTGGCATTATTTTAAGAAATTATCTCTGCATCTGTATTTCATATTCCTGTGACTTTACTATTTATCATTTTCTCTCTCGATGGGTATGTGTATACTTCTCAGGATAGCAATCTGTGTGAATGATGGAGTAGTAGCCTTAAAGTAGCCCTTAAAAATGTGTGCCATAATTAATCTGCTAACATTTAAGATGCCATTAAACTCTTTATAATAATTCCATTAGAGATGTATAGCAACCCTCGTTTCTTTCTAAAAAATCTTCTGCTTCCTGTAATATGTCCTAAACCATGTTAGAATAATCCTATATAGAGCCATTACTGATTCATTTTAAGAACGTTAATAGAATTTCTGTTGTATGCAGAAGAAAGAACAACTTCATTATGATTTACATGCAAGGCTCTGTTTAAATGAGTGCCTGAATATCTATTCATTTCATCTATAGCAGGTGTTTTAGTTACCAGACTTAGGGGTCCTTGAGCATGGCCAGCCAACATGAGAGTTTAATTCCTATTTCAGGAACTATTTTTGCAGAAAAGGAAAACAGCATTTTTTTTCTCAGTAGCAAAAAGTTATATGTGTAGTCTGGCACACTTGACAACATTTGAGTGATATTTGACTCTTAATAAAATGGTTATGGCCTTCCTTGTATTCTCAGATTAGGCTAGCTAAACTGTTGTCATAAAAGTAACTAATTTATACATATCTGAATCTAATCCATTGTGTGTTTGTCTATGGATGTGTTTAATTTTTTCTAAAAGGTAGCCTTATCCAAAAACTTGTCAAGTGTTTTAATGGGGGAAGGGTAGCACACAATAATTACCAATGCGTTCTTTTTAGATATTTGATCTCAAAGACAAACCACTGATTTTCAGTTTTTGGAAATTGTGCAAAGGAAGTAAGGAACTGATTTTAGCAGTGTTTGCACAAAGTTTCATTACTGTTGTGCTGCAGCATTTTTTATTAGTTCTGCTAATGTTTCAGCAGTACATTACAACATAAATGCAATGCATTAAGCATAATGCATATGAAGTGCACTGGCTGCCAATCTCTAAAACAATTGTCACAGTATAGAATTTACAGCTGTTTTAATAGCTGCAGATCTTCAGCCAAATATTTGTGTTCTAGATCAATACATAAAATTTAGTCTTTCTCTTGTCTCCATAATCAACCATTTCTTTTATAAGAATTTTCTGTGGACACTTCCTTGACACATTACTTCTTCTCAGCCTAGCATACTGGACTGTTATGAACTAACTGGACCTTCTACAACTGTGTATGAAAATACTTTCAGTAATTGCAGTGTTAGAGCAGTTCAGATGGTGATTGGGAAGTGGGCTGGCAGAGCAGGGACAATCCGTGAGTCCAAAGGAAGCCTAATATATCTGAGTATGGCTTAGTACTGTATCACAGCAAATGTTGATGCATAAAAAGATATCGGAGCTGCCTAAATTGTCAATTTATTTTATTGAAATGAAAACTGGAAAAATATAAGCATATGAATGAATTTTTATCCTCAAACTATTTAAAAACATTTTTTCCTGGATAAATGTATAAACGGTATGAACATCCTAAAATTGTAAGGGTAGATATTCATAGAAGAGAAAGGATTGTTGTACTGGAATGACTTAATTCTATTTTCTACAGGTAGTCCTCATTTAGCAACCACAGTTGGGACCAGCAACTTGGTTGTTAAGTAAAGCAGTTGCTAAGGGAAACTGCAACTGTGCTTATGATCTTACTTCAGCTTACCTTTGTTTTACACACCTGCAAAGGTTGTAAATGTGAGGATTGGTTGCAAAGTTACTTTTTTATCACTGTCATAACTGTGAATGGTTGCTAAATGAGGCAGTTGCTAAACAAGGACTACCTGTATATCTATTTGGTGGTGTTTTCTACAGTCTTTTTTAATGTGTGTTCTCCTTGGGATTGAGGAAGGAAGAAGTAGAACTCTCCTTTTTGTTGTATCTGGATGCAACTTCCAACGCAAGGATTGATGATAGAAGGTCAGATGCTCAGGTGATAAAGGTAAAACTGTTGTTGCCTTCAAGCAATATATGTACTCTTTAGCTTCCACCACTGGAAGCCACTCCAAGGAAACGTTATTGAACAAGAGAATATTCACTTCCCCATTCAATTGAGTAGCTGATTTGCAAGCTGCTCATATTTAAATTCAAAACAAATAGATAGGTATGGCCAAGGCAAGCAGACAGTTTGGTAGTTTGCTCATTCCTTTGCTTATCTGGGCTTGCCTCACCTTGTTGTATTGTTGAGTCTCTGAAATGAAGAAAATAACTAGTTCAGTGTTTCTCAATCTTGGCAGCTTGAAGATGTGTGGACTTCAACTCCTAGAATTCCCCAGCTAGAATGCTGGCTGGGGAATTCTGGGAGTTGAAGTCCACACATCTTCAAGTTGCCAAGGTTGAGAAACACTGAACTAGAGGCTACTGTGATAAGCACTCTGGCTTCGTGATATCCATCCTACCAGTTCTCTCTCCCACCCCTCCCTCACACACAATTTGTGTATTTGTTATCCTGACACTTAACTTATATTTGAAATACCTTTGTAGCACTCCATTATGATTCATCAGCAGAAGCGAGTGAAACAACATTTTACAATTTTTTTTTTGGTAAGCTGGTAAACTGTGATTAATGTTACTATATAATTAAGTACTCTGAAATATATAAACCAATGGATAAACTTTTTTTTCTTGTTTTGGCCTGAATATTGGGGAACTGGCACATTAATTTTCAATGAATGCAGCTGCCCTTTCTTCAAGCTAAAACAATCAATGATGTTTCTTCAGACATTTGTACATATTTACCTAGATCACATGAAATTATCTCCATACATTTCTGTGTAAATTCATGTGAAGAAATCCAGCACAGAACTTCTCTAGGTGTATAAAACTAAACAGTCATGTTAGAAACATACATAATTATTGCAGTAGAGTTTTTAAGCCATTGCTAGAAAATACTAATATTTTATGTTTAGCTGTTTATGAAATCAGTAGGTAGATGCACATCAAGAACTTTGTATTTAATTGTAGGAGCCAGTGGGGAAGAATCATACTTATAATCTTGAGTCTTTTTCCTCTCTCCTCCTTTTCCTGTTTTCTGACCCATATAATAAATATTGCCTTGCAGAGGGTACAGTAAACTCTTGCCTTGTTCGTTGTGTCTGCCCAGTCTGCTCCTGCCTTTGACACATTTCAAATACTTCTTAAAACATGCAGATGTTTCTGCTTCACCTGTGTGGAATTCACAGTGTTCGGAGCCTTTTGGCAAAATGAGCACATACTTCCTGTGGCTTGAAATTCCTAACACACTGTCAAAAAGGGTTTTGCAAATGGTTTCTCTTTGTCACTTCTTAGTAGATTTTTGAATCTGTTATAGAGGTATGCAGTTCAGTATTGTGTTTCAAATCATTTCTGGCTGAAAAGGTATGTAATACAATCAGGACGTCTTATGAATACTCTTTAACAGCAGGAAAAGAATGTTTTTCTTTTTCCTTTGGAACATTCAGATGCCAGACGACCTGTTACAAGTGAAATTACTCTTTCAGCTCTCTGCAGCTTGCTAGTAATTTCTCTGAAGCTTAAGCAGGATGGTTTTCTCCTATAGCATATGGATTTCGGCCTTCTTTTTTTTACAAGAAACTTGAAATCTAAGATACACATAAAGAACCACAGAGTTGCTAAAATACCTTGAGTGTGTTATACACTGCATGTAACCTCCTATTTCGCTTATAAATTTCTTCCTTGCACAGAATCATGTGAGGATGCTGGGGGAAAAATAGGATTTTGGTTATGGTTGTGATATACTGCACAAAATGTGCTTTATTATCTTTACCACCAGCGGGGAATGCTGCATGTAGCCTGGGTATGACTAAGGCTCCTAAGTGGGTCTACGCCTTCAGTGTTTTACTAAAAAGCATTTTGTGAGAGACTTGATTGATCAAAGCTGTGATGGGTGGTGGAGGTTATATCTGTGGGTCCATCTGGTGACAACCATATGGAAGATTGGGTTTGATATATTAGAGGAGTACATTATAAAGAGTTTGATTTAATAAATGAAATTAAAGAAAGAAAAATAGGTATGTTGTATGTCTGTGAATCTAAGAAAAGGGAAGGATATAACAGGTCTGGAGGAAGGTAGACTGATCTTGTGGAGTTGTTCAGTACATGCTGAGAAGTGAAAGTGTAGGTTTAATTAAGAATGACATGGTTAAAATGTATGTCAGAAGTGGTGTCATCTATGTTAGTAGGAGTGCATGTGAAAGTAGGAGTTTATAGATTAGTGATTATGCATGTTATGTTCTGGTTAAAGGTGATAATGGAAAAACTAGATATGATATTTGGGAAAATTGTCCAACATTTTGAATATATGTGATCCAAGGAAAAAATTATTCTGTTAGGTATCATGAGTGGATGGAGTTGGTGGGGAATAAGATGATAAACTGGTTACAATATGTACAAGTTCTGTCATTCTTTAAACATTATGTAAACAAAATAATTTTATTCCCTTTTATGAATTTCAATAGAATAATTATTGAAGTGAGCACAGTACCAAAAGGGCAGTGTCAAAAATTTATGGTGAATTATTAAGGGTCTCTGGAATGCAAACTCAACCCTTAGAACACCTATGGGAATGGGAACAACATAAAAATACCAGAGATAGAAAATGGAATGTTTTATTAAGGCAGAAATCATTAAGATGGGACTCTGGGAGAATTAGGAAAAATTCATTGAAATTAATACATCAGTAGCACTATACCACAATTCTTCTAGCAGAAATTTTGAGGACCATATCTAAGGATATGGCAACATTGGAACATACTGGCATGTTTAATCTATTTCTCCAAAATCAAACAATTTTGAAAACAGCTTTTTAGGGAGATAAAATCTGTACACTACTAGGTATAACACCCCAGAAAATGATGTCTTTTCTCATTGTTTGAAGGAGAAATTGAAACTATTAAAAACAAAGACATGATTACATCTATAGTTAATATAGAAACGGAGACGGATATATAGAAATGGATATACAGGTGAAACTCGAAAAATTAGAATATCGTGCAAATGTTCATTTATGTCAGTATGGCAACTCAAAAGGTGAAACCAATATATGAGATAGACGCATTACATGCAAAGCGAGATATGTCAAGCCTTACTTTGGTATAATTGTGATGATTATGGCGTACAGCTTATGAAAACCCCAAATTCACAATCTCAGAAAATTAGAATAGTGTGAAAAGGTTAAATATTCTAGGCTCAAAGTGTCCCACTCTAATCAGCTAATGAATCCGTAACACCTGCAAAGGGTTCCTGAGCCTTTAAATGGTCTCTCAGGCTGGTTCAGTAGGAATCACAAGCATGGGAAAGACTGCTGACCTGACAGTTGTGCAGAAAACCATCATTGACACCCTCCATAAGGAGGGAAAGCCCCAAAAGGGAATTGCAAAAGAAGTTGGATGTTCCCAAAGTGCTGTATCAAAGCACATCAATAGAAGGTTATGTGGAAGGGAAAAGTGTGGTAGAAAAAGGTGCACAAGCAGCAGGGATGACCGCAGCCTGGAGAGGATTGTCAGGAAAAGGCCATTCAAAAGTGTTGGGGACTTTCACAAGGAGTGGACTGAGGCTGGAATTAGTGCATCAAGAGCCACCACACACAGACGGATCCTGGACATGGGCTTCAAATGTCGTATTCCTCTTGTCAGGCCGCTCCTGAACAACAAACAACGTCAGAAGCGTCTTACCTGGGCTACAGAAAAAAAGAACTGGTCTGTTGCCCAGTGGTCCAGAGTCCTCTTTTCTGATGAGAGCAACTTTTGCATCTCATTTGGGAACCAAGGACCCAGAGTCTGGAGGAAGAATGGAGAGGCACACAATGCACGATGCTTGAAGTCCAGTGTGAAGTTTCCACAGTCAGTGTTGATTTGGGGAGCCATGTCATCTGCTGGTGTTGATCCACTGTGCTTCATTAAGTCCAGGGTCAACGCAGCCGTCTACCAGGAGATTTTGGAGCGCTTCATGCTTCCTTCCGCAGACGAGCTTTATGGGGATGCTGACTTCATTTTCCAGCAGGACTTGGCACCTGCCCACACTGCCAAAAGTACCAAAACCTAGTTCAATGACCATGGGATTACTGTGCTTGATTGGCCAGCAAACTCGCCTGACCTGAACCCCATAGAGAATCTATGGGGCATTGCCAAGAGAAAGATGAGGGACATGAGACCCAGCAATGCAGTGGAGCTGAAGGCCGCTATTGAAGCATCCTGGTCTTCCATAACACCTCAGCAGTGCCACAGGCTGATAGCATCCCTGCCACGCCGCATTGCGGCAGTCATTGCTGCAAAAGGGGCCCAAACCAAGTACTGAGTACATATGCATGCTTCTACTTTGCAGAGGTCCGATGTTGTTCTATTTCCAATCCTTGTGTTATTGATGTCATGTAATATTCTAATTTTCTGAGATTGTGACTTTGGGGTTTTCATAAGCTGTACGCCATAATCATCACAATTATACCAAAGTAAGGCTTGACATATCTCGCTTTGCATGTAATGCGTCTATCTCATATATTGGTTTCACCTTTTGAGTTGCCATACTGACATAAATGAACATTTGCACGATATTCTAATTTTTCGAGTTTCACCTGTATAGAAACAGAAATGGAAGAAAACTGATGCAACTGTAGATTTTTGTTACTCCATTTTTTAGAAATATATTTAATGGAGAACCTTAGTGATATACATAACTTGGAAATATTTTAAAAATTTGTTAAAAATTTCAATTGAAAACACATTTGTCCTTTCCAATGTCAGTTTTGTGGACTTAAGCTGAATGGTTGCTTTAAGGGGAGGATTTAACCGGTGCAGCAAACTAGTGATGAATTGTAGTATATTCCTATTTAATTATTTGAAATTTCTGATGTTTGTATTAATAAATAAATATTTAAAAAATAGGTAGAGGATTAGATATGTCAGATGGTCCAAGGCACTACAACTTCAACAGTGCTTATTCCAGTACTTCAGTCTTACTGAAGACAGCAAGAGGCTTTTGAACAAGCCAGCTTCTCTTCACATTAAAAAATCTATAGATATAGGAATCTATTTTCTTATTCCAACATCAACTGCCCAATTCTATTACAGTGGAGGCATTGTAATCAATTGCCCACCATTTATTTTTTTATAAATATGTTCAACTGATTTGGGGCAGCATACAATTAAAATCAACACAGTATCTAAAAACAATTTAAAAAATCAGAAAGAACATCACACAATAGGGGGAATTCTGGCCCCATGGTCAAGGAAAGCAGAACATTTGTCAGTCTTAAGTGCGGTTATACTGTTTGGTGGCTTTCTCCGTCCATATTTCTAATTACCATGTATGTGTGGTAAAATATTTTTTGTGGGATGACTTATCCTTCTACAAAGTTATCTTTGACCTTTTTCTTGTCCGTATTTGCTGTTTGGAACTGCCTGGCTTGTTTTCAAGGTATGCGAGCTTCCGTAATTAAGGACCTTTGAGTTCTGTTATCATTTTGCAGAGTCACCATATTGAGTACTGGGCTAACACCACACTAAATACCCCTGTCCCTTGAAAGAGATTTTCAAGAGTGTTCATCTAAGTAATTGTGCTCCCATTGTCTTTTCTAGGTACTTTACTATTCTAAAGAAAAATTGAGGCCTTAGACCAATGTTCCTCAACCTTGGCAACTTTACGATATGTGGACTTCAACTTCCAGAATTCCCCAGCCAGCCATGCTCCCAGGCAGAATTCTGGGAGTTGAAGTCCACATATCTTAAAGTTGCTAAGGTTCAGAAACACTGCCTTAGAACTTTACTGCACATTTCAGTTATGTATTGAAGTTCATTGTTTCAGGATTATATTGATTACTTTTACAGAGAGAGTTATGGCTTGTATCTATAGATTTGCAGGATGCATATTTTCATTTATTCCATCATTGTTCCTTCCCTCGCTTTACCATAGATAGATATGTTTACTAATTTAGTATCTTACCATTTGGCCTCTCCATAATTCGATTGTGATGCCACAAGAAGAATCACATAGGTTTTGGCATGTACATAACAAGCAGATATCCAAACTTCTCCCCTTCTGCTAGTTAGAAAGAGTTTTGTATTCTAAAATCAGACTGAAGTTGTTGGATGAGAGTCTGGAAACCAGTGGGATTTACCACTCCTCTCAATCTTAGATTTAAGCTGGAATTTGCAAGAAGTAGGATTTGACAGGTAACAAAATTAACACAGAAGTAACCTTGGTCCAAGGGTTGTCTGTTCTGTTGAGCAGCAGGAAAAAGTTAACTAAGAACTACACTAAGTTTAATTTCTTTTCTGTTGGGTAGTTAATGCTTTATTATTTATGGTATTTATGTTAGTTATGTTTGCTCAGTAAGTTACATGTTTTTATGCAGCTTAGCAATACTTTACAACAGTTACTTCTACGTTAGTAGTGGATCTATCAAATTATGTTTTCTCAGACGCTTATATGGCCCTTCATAGCTTTTTTTTTTTTTTTTTAATAGAAGAGTCTTTTGAGTTGCTGTCCATGATTTTAGCAATTCTGGATTTTTACCTTCTCCATCATTTAATGTTTTGCCTGTGGTTACTTAAAGTTAAAAGGGAATGTTTACCTTCTCTCTCTCTCTCTCTTCTTAATAGGTTAATTTTGTTTATACCTTGTGAGTGATCTTACTCCAAAAGAGGAAAGGGCTGATTTCCCTAGCCACATGCCTCTGTACTCCAGCGCTAGGAGGTGGCTATAGAATTTCTATCATTTCTATCTCTTCCCCCCGCCCCCCTTTATTTGCCAATAAGGTGCATAGGCTGTGGGGGGCTTATCTTCCTCTCTCATGCTGGAGTTGGGAAAAGGAATTGGGGTAGACACATCACCCTGGAAGATAGGTGATGTAGTAACTTCTATGTAGCTACACCAAGGTAAGAAAGCAGAGGAGGTTGTGTACACCTGGAAGATTTCTGGGAGACAAGGATTGAAATCTCCTAATATTTTACACTGTGGTTCAATCCTGAGAGTTTTTTTCTCAGAATATGAGAAAACACTCCTCCTTCTCAGGTCTTTTGGTTGTAATAAATATTAATACAAACCTTACATTAATTCTTTCTCCATGTTCAGGATATCATATTATGTCCTTGACTAAACAACTGGCTCTTAATTGCATATTCTGTACCAAACTGTCTCACCACATAGCTCAACTCCTTTTGTTTCATCACCATCTTGGTTCCCACTTCAGCTATAAGAATTCTTCCTTTCTTGGATAAGCCTCCTGTATCCAATTTATAGTACAAAAATAGATAACATTTTAGGAACTGCTTTCCTACTGTTGCCATGACTCCCTGCACTTCAGGTGCTTGTACACAAGACCTCCTCCTTAATAAGAGTCAGGGCCTGCATCTTTCTTCAATGACTGGGCCATATGGTGGCTGTGACCACTGTTGCTTCCTACTCCTGTCTTTGGATGTATTTCTGACACTGCTTGTACTTCTCGTTCACTTCTCCAGCATGGACATAAGACAGCTCTTCCTCTCAGTTCTGCCGTGAATCAGAGAATTCCTTCATTGGTGGCTAATTTCAGACAATCTCACTTTGGATGTAGCATTTCAAAGAAACAGTTACAGTACAACAATGGGATGAAATGTGGATTAAATCTATAAAATTTACACCAAGTTATAACTTAAAGAAAAAATGGTACAAAATGTTTTACAGATGGTATACAACTCCATCAATAATATTTAAGAGGGACAAATCATACAGTAATAAATGTTGGAAATGCCATGATGGAGATGGAACATTTTATCACATGGTAGACACATAAATGAACTCAGGCAATGCTTGAGGGTTTTCTCTTCATGCCTCCCTCTCCAATATATATAATAATCACTGGCACATTAATGCCTGGTGGGGAATTCGCCTTTAAGCTCTCTGCATCTAAGGTGCTTGGTCCAGGCATGAGAACTGCAAACAAAACTAAACTTAAACTACTCACAATTTGGAAGGTACTTCAAATTTTCCTAGACTGTTTCCATGGCCAGACATGATGAATGCACTCATTCTGCTCCTTAAAAACTTCCCCCAAAGGATTACTGATGTCACTACATCACCATCATGCGCTCCTTCAGTAAATAATTAAAAAAATGACTTCATGCTGCATGCCTCTGTGGTAAGTAGTAATCCACCACATTGGAAGTAAATTATTTAAGCCTCTTCATGTTGTTTCTTAGATTTCTTAACCATTTCCTAGTTATATGTATTAATAAAAGTTTCATGCTACTTTCAACAAGTAAGGAAGTGATGTTAAATCCCAAACAGCAGAAATATTAAGAATCAGTGAACTTGTAAGACTTCAGACACTACCTTGGTTGCAATACACATTTTCCTAATATACTCCCAAAGTAACTTATTGTCATTTATCTGGTGCTGATTCTGCTTGTACCTGTGGAGAATGACTGTGACAAACTTCTGACCTACGTAACGAATTGCCCCTGTAGTGCTAGAGTTCCTGTCCTTCTAGTGTAACTTTATTTTCTGATGCCGCAGGGGGTGGTTCAATTTGCTAATACAGGTAGTCTTCGCTTAATGACCCTAATTGGGACCAGCAACACTGTAACTAAATGAAGCAGTTGTTAACAGAAACATTGCATGATGGCCCTGCTTAGTGATGGCAGTTCTGGCAGTCCCCGTTGCTGTTGTTAAACAAATTCTGCAGGTTGTTAGGCGAGGGCCCACCCTGATCCAAGCCATTCACGGCTTGGTCCCTCCCAATCCCAAGCCTCAGTTCTTCCAAGGCAAGGGACTGCCTCCCCTTCAACTCTTCCACCTGCCTATTTCCTCCTCCCTCTCTGCCTTTTTGGCCACCCTGCACAGCATGAAGAGGCTGCTATTTTCCCCTGCTGCCACCCTGTGCTGCTGCCCCCACAGACCTTCCTCCCTGTCCTTGGCATGATCGTTGTGTTCTTCCTCCCCTCCACTGGGCTTGCCACTGCTACTGAGTGCCGCTTCAAGCCCCACGGCATGGTAAGCAGCCCCTGAGCTGTGGTGCGCCAAGAAGCCACAGAGCCATGGTGTGGCAAGCAACCCCAGGACCATGGCATGCCAAGAAACCCCAGAGCTATGGTGTGTGAAGAAGCCCCAGAGCCATGGTGCGGCAAGCAGCCCCAGAGCTGCAGCATGCCAAGAAGCCCCTGAGCCACAGCGTGGTGTGAAGTCTGAGCTGCCCCAGCAACGCGGCGTGAAGCCCCAGCCGCAGCCGCCCTTGCAGCCCTGCACTCCGAAGCTCCTGCTGCCCTGCACTTTGCCGCCCCAGCTGACCTTCACTGTCTTCTTGCTCCTGCTGCTGACAAGGTGCGCCTGGCCCTTCGTGAGGCATCTGCTGGCCACGCAAGACCTTCTTCCTGCGGTCTCATGAGGAAATTGCCGTGTGCAACCTCAGGAGGAAGACCTTGCGTGCCCAGTAGCTGTCTTGTTTAGGGCCAGGCTGGGCGCACTTCATCAACAGCAAGAGCAAGAAGACGGTGAAGGTCAGCTGAGGCGGCAGGGTCTGTGGAATGCAGGGGGCCAAAAGAGCAAAGATGGGGGGAGATAGGTGGATAGGCGTTATTGAAGCACACCCTGCAGTTGTAAATGTGAGTGGGCTGCCAAGTGCCTGAATTTTGATCACATAACCGCAGGGGTGCACCAACAGCTGTAACTTTGAGGACCGGGCATAAGTACTGTTTGTTCAGTGCCATTGTAACTTCAAACAATCGCTGAACAAATGGCTGTTAAGCAAGGATTACCTGCAGTCACTGCCTAATGTAACACGTAATTTATGATATATACAGAAGGAGAGAGAATATTGCATAGCAGCCTAAGCAATGTACGTGTGTCCTGTCCATCCTCCTAAATTCTCAAGCAATAAGGCAAGAAAGTGCATGTTTCTTTGTTAATTACACTGGAAGAATAATTTGGGAACTAATTTAGAATTTTCACAAATGTTTGTTGATGATTTTAGTCCAGATTCCATTCTTGTATCCCTAGATTGCATTGGTGGTTATCAAGGGTCTTATAGTTGCTGTCTGAAAGGCTATTTTGATAGCCGGTTTAAAAATGCAATAAATACCATTGTTTATTTAATTGGTCTTTTCATTTAATTATGGCCTTCAGTGTGTAAATTGTCTAACAAATTAATGACTGATTCAGAAAGTAGAAATCTGAAAATGAGAGGAAGCAGTGATAAATATTTCAAAAACATATTTGGAGTTCATTATTTGGTTCTAGTACTTGTTCCATGTGTAACGAATATATACTGTCACATCTTTTCCAATAATGTTGTGCAAAGGGTTGCCTTGATTCAATAAAACTTCCATAGGATCAGCCCACTGAAACAGGTTTGCAAATTGTAGCTGTAACTTTTGGTTTTTGCAGCACTTCACAGATTTAAGGCTTTCCTGCTGCTGTTAGGGTTGTTAGAGCAATAACTGTAGCAATTTTATTTCTCTAAACAGAGAATTCTGAAGAAGTGGGTTGACATATGACATAGATAAAATGTAAGCAGCCCAACCAGGAGATTTCTCACCTCATTCAACCTTCTCTAATGCCAACTCTCTCTGCACCTCATAAAAGCTAATAATCAGAAGCAATGCAAAGCATGTTCTCTCACGAGGACACTGAATTGTCCTGCCGATCTTAGCACTCGAGAAAAACAAATGGAAAATAATGAACTTACTTTTTAAGCGACCCTTGAAATAAATTATTTTTTAAGTTAGTATGGGGCTATTTCTGCATTGGGTTCTTTGCTAGCCAATATAGGGGGTGCTGTGTTTCCTAATTACTTCTATCTCTCCCTTAAAAGAGATAATGAAGAATATTTCAAATTTTTATTGCAGTGAAACTCTTGGAAGGTATTCAGTCAAAAGATGGTAGGGCTAATACTTTCTCTAGATGGCCTGCTATCTTTGCCATTTTCTTCCCAGTCTACCAAAATAATGAAGCAGATGTGGGTGCTTCCCCATTATGACCCATGGATATTTTTTTATCCATAGGTTTGCCCTTGAATCCCAAACTGAATCACATCTGTTGGGGCCATGCCTAATCTCCATGTATATCTCCACAACCTCCTTTTCATTTAATTTTCTTTGCAAAAGAACTGGTATACTTATTTAAAAAAAAAAAAAAACATTTCCCCTGATATACCAATTGGGATAAATGCTTTGGGGATCAGACAGCTTAATTTAGGCAAAAGGGAATAAAAATTAGTATCATTCTAGGGTTGGGAGGTGTTTTTTTTGCATTTGAATAATAAAATCACTTTACATCAGTGTTAACACGATATTTGATCTGAAAGATGCATAGAAGTGAATTATTGTTTGAGGAAAAGCACATTTTGTAAGGCTGTTTTGTCACTCAGGAGTTTTCAGTTAGTGCTGACATTCTCCTGTCCCCAGCATGAGTCATCTTGCCTCATATCACAGCAGGTCTCCAAAATCTCTGTGCTTATGAAATAAGTTAATATCTGTAGTCAGCATGACAGAGTGAGCGGTGAAGCCTCTTAATATCTAGTAATAAGATATAAGAAATATCTAGATATTTCCTTGAAGCATGTATTTTTAAGGAGCTTTTTCTGTCGCAGCTATGTTTTTGCATCAATGTATGGGATAATTCTTTTGCTTGCCTTTTCTTCTTTATGTCAGCCTTCCCCATTCTGAGGTCCTCCAGAAGTGCTTCAGCTCCCATAATTCCCACCCAGCACGGCTTCCACATAGCACTTCTGGAAGGCACTAGATATATGCATTCTTTCCAAGCCCTGAAATCAATACTCCCAACTTTAATACATAATATTGTAAGGCCGTAGATTTGTACTATTCCTGCAAATGCATGATGAGAACTGGATAATTCACTTCAAAGACCAAAGGTAGTTTCAATATGAAGCAGCTCACGTAATATTCTTAGGTACCTACATCAGATAAATAAATTGCTCAGATTGTTCTTTTCATTGACTATAATGTTAGGTAAAGTGACTTCTAAAAATGCATTTATTGAATGGTTAGTGACTGAACAAGAATTTCCTACTGAATGATCTCAGTTTGATCACCAGTAGAACTGTTGCTGGCAGTTCTGGATAAGTATCTGCTGAGACTGTTTAGAAAGAAGATCAAGAGGGAATGAGGATTGAATCACACATGGCAGTGCAAGTATGGTGTTTGGCCTGTGCAGGGCCATTTAAGACAGTAAGGTTGCTTAGTGATCACAGATCTTAGTTGGCAATAATAGATGTGCAAAAGCAGGGGTCCTCAAACTTTTTAAACGGGGGGCCAGTTCACAGTCCCTCAGAATGTTGGGGGGCCGGACTATAGTTTGAAAAAAACATGAGAGGAGGAGAGCCGCTGGACCCGGCATACCTGTCATGTAGAATAGTCTGGCTCTGCGATCTCCCTCCTCGTGCATCGCCTGCAGCTCCCGACACAGCCCCGACACTTCCGCTTCTGACAGACAGCAGCGGCGGCCAATCAGGCGGGCGGGCCGGATAAATGACCCTGGCGGGCCGTATCCGGCCCGCAGGCCATACTTTGAGAACCCCTGTGTAAAAGAATAGAAGCGTTCCAGCCCCAAAATAACTCTTTCAAACATGAAACAAAAGTTTGGTGGTTTTGTTCTGAGTGAAACAAAGCTTGGCTGTTTTGAATGGCATTGTTTTGAGTGTGCTGACTGGTTCAAGGATTGTGATTGGGGGGATGTTTTGTAGCTTTGATTAGGTTGCTTCCCCCCCCAAACTTTCCAGCTGAATCAGCTCAGTAGTAGGAGCCAGTCATGTCTCTGCTACTGTAGGTTTAGATTGGCTGGGGTGATCTGAGAAGTAATGGATGTGGTCAGACAGAAGAGGATTCATAGCTGTATGGCTGCCAGCCTGCCTGGCAAGTTACTGGTATTGTGGCAAAAATAATCCACCAAGAAAATGAACAGACGGGAGAGGGTCCAAACAATTGTTTTATTAGTCTATAGCTATCAGGTTATAGTGAGTCTCCTGCACCCCAGCAAAGGGCAAGAGCCACAAGGTTACATAGACCTTATAAAGAATGTTGATCAAAGACAGTTTGAGCATATGTCCCAAAGACACAATTGTTTTCCAGCTGGTAAGGAAACAAGATAACCAGAAAGGGAGACATGGGTACCCTTCATGGTGTGAAAACATTACACACACATTCCTAGAACGGAAACATAACTTTGATAAATGACTTATGCCAAGGCTGTAATTGTTATTCTAGCAAGCAGATAAGGAAATGCCTCAAATCTTCTGTTTTCTTTCAAAATGTGAACTCTGTAATCAAATCAGACACTTACCAGACACAGATTTGTACAATAATAAAATTTAATTTGTAAAGATGTTAAACATGCAAGCGTGCACACACACACACACGATGCTACATTCATAAGTAAGCAAGCATAAGCATGATTATACAATTGATTTAACCTGAGTTCTTATTCCAACCCACCACACTGATGACTTAAAAAGAGACTTTGCTATAAGGAAATTAAAATTCATGTGAATATATGAGTGTGTTTCATATGTATCAGGCAGTGCTTTATTTTGCAAGTTTTTAAGGGAGTTATATGCCTGTGTGCACATGGGTGTGCTATTATGTTTCACAGAAATATTGCTAATGGTGCTGAAGTTGCATAAACAGAACCACTACTGAAACAGTGTTTGGTTAGTTTGTGGAACTACGGCAATGATGGCAAACCTTTTGGGCTCAGCGTATCAAAAATTCAGAAAATGCCTAACTTGACTTTGCTGACGTGTTCCCCCACCCAAACGAAAGAGAAACCACCCAGATTCGCTCTGTGGCGAGATGGGCAGTGACAAGTTTGAAATATAAATAAATGAATAAAAACAATTCTTAACATATTCATTTATTTTTTAAAAAATACAGTTTCCAATCATGTGGTGCTATGTATTATATAAAGAAACATCAAATAATTACAAAAATGAAATATGAGTAAAAGAAACTCAGTTTCTTTGGTAACTCAAACAGGGAGAATAGTTGTTGGGTACTGATGAATGCTGCCTTGCCACCCAAAATGTCGTGGAAGGTCACCTTTGACATGTGTGTCATAGGTTCGCCATCACTGAGCTACACTGTGACTTTGTGCTCTTTTGTCAGATTAATGTGGAGCGCAGGCGCATTTAAAGATGCAAAGATTCTCTGTTGTATTTTTATGAATTAAAGCATCCTTTGGCTCAGCAAAGGACTTAGATTCATATTCGTGGCAAATAAATAATTTTGTTATTTCAGAAGGAATTAGTTAATAAAATCTACATTGCTCCACTGATGGTATTTCAATTAGTCAAAAAAATTGAAGGTAGTTTTAAACTATAGCAGGCTCCTGATAAGGATGACATATTAAGCAGTACACACTTATTCTTTCTCTTGGCAGATACCTAGTTAGATTTTGCGCTTATACTTGGTTTTGTTTGCCATTTTCATTTGTGCTAAAATGGATATTTTCTGAAATGACCTGCAACTAAACAGTTTTGCGTAAGTAAGCCATTTGCATAAGTCATCTGGAGCCAGAGATTGAAGATCCATCAATTTCCATATGAGATCCTAGCCTACAGAGAGCTGTTCAGTGATCTTATGTATGCTATAGGTTTCCTGTGGCATAGGCAAATGTGCTTCTCTTATTTTTTGGTTTGATAGAACAGATCAACATTTCAGTTTCTTAAAAAAGCCATCTTTCTAAAAAGGGGCTGCTCTCCACACCCTTACTATGTATTCTGGATTTTTCAGGGCCATAATAATCAGAAATGGAGAGGTTATTCCAATGTCTTCAGAATTCACACCAGAAACAGAGCGCCAGCGGCTCCAGTATCTGGTAAGAGACTTAAAATCTTATATTAGCAGGTAGTAAGAATGGAACTGTTGCCTACCTAGTTCTTTATATGTGAAATTGATACTTTGCATTGCCCATGTTAAACCAGAAGAGTACTTGGTATCTCTGATAGCTATTAAGTACCATAAGAATAGTTGAGGTTTACATGAATGAGCCAGAGGGAGAGTTAAAACATTGTCTTTTAGTTCCAGTTGGACCAAAGTTCCCATGATATCTGAATTCAAGGGTGTGGTGGATTTTTTAAACCAAGGTGAACAGCTTCAAACCCCAGAACTGCAAACTGTCTACAAAGCCCAGAATTGTTGCCAAATGATTTCTTTTAATATGTCAGAAGAGGAAATGATTAAATACATGAAGACTGGGCATACTAACTACAGGAGTTTCATGTCTTGAGAAATATGTCAAGTTCCTGAACAATATACCGAATTTTTCCGACAATAAGACGCCCCCATGTACAAGACGACCCCCATTTTTCCAACCCCAAATTAAGAAATCAATATTTTAAAGATAGTGCAGAACACATTTTTATTTAGTAATTAGTTAACATTGACCTGCTACACTCGGTGGGAGGAGGTCCAAACCGTTTCTCTGCAGCTCTGTTTCCAGGCTCTTTTGCATAACTGATTACATTCAAGCACGAGTGAAACTGCCGATAGCTTGTCTCTGCAGACAGACTTCCTCTAATTGGTTTGTTCAGCATCAGCTGACGTCAGTTACATAAGGCTCGTGATTGGAGGAAGTCTGTTTGGGAGACAAGCTATTTCATTCGTGATTGGAGGCTAGCAATAGGAGGAAGCCTTTCTGCAGAAACAAAGTATGGGCAGTTTTGCAACTGCGTGATTCTCGGCTGGCTTCCTTGAATAAGACGCCCTTCAATTTTTAGGGTAAGGATTTTAGAAAAAAGTATCGTCTTATAGTCGGAAAAATACGGTAACAATCCACATTCAGTGCAACCAAGAGCTGTAGCAGAACACTGATTGATTATGTGCCATCCAATCAGTGTCAACTCTTAGCGACCACATAGATAGATTTTCTCCATGATGATCTGTCTTAACCTGGTCTTTCAAGTCTTCTACTGATGCCCCTATTGCCACTGTAACAGTCCATCCACCTTGCTGCTAGTTCTTCCCTTTCCTTCCACTTTTCCCAGCATTAGAGCTATCTCTTTGCATAAGGTGTCTGAAGTAGGATAATTTGAGCCTGGTCATTTGTGCTTTGAGTGGGAACTCTGGGTTGATTTGCTCGATAATCCATTTGTTTGTTTGTTTGGCTGTCCATGTATTGTTAGGAGTCTTCTCTAACATGGCAGAACTTACAAAGCAGTCATCATCACCCACACTCAGTGCAGTCAAGAGCTATGGCCGAACATACAAAGCAATAAAGAGATGGCACTTAAACACTAAGAGTTCTGGTAAAGCCAAATGTTCATGTACTATCCCTGCCTATACTAAATGGTATATTTTGACTTGTCGAATTCAGAATGGACAAGGAGTCTGGTTTATTATTCCCCCTGTGCCTTGGCAGTTCTCAGAATATTGGTGGCGATCTCTGTCCTTCCTATTTCCATTTCTTAAAGCAAAAACAGCCAACTCTTTGTCAGGTTGTGGAATCTGCCAAGTGTGGCCTTTACATAAATTCTCTGGAGGAGCAGCTAGTACCTCAGGCAAATGCTACACACAAATCTGTTTTTGCCTCCCTTCCTCCCTTGTGTCCCTTGCTTTCTCTCACAATCTCTAGCACGTCATCATGTAAGTGGCCTTTTGTCCCGCTGAGGCTGATTGGGGCAGGTTTGGGAGGCCAGATGGCTTTTCTTTTTTAGAAATACTTGTTCTTTAGAACATAGGTTGGCTGATTATAAAAGCAGGAATGGAAGGCACAGGGACAGAGAACTGTTCTATACTCTTGATTTTTTTACCTTTGTTCACATTACCCGGTGACTTCAATGTTTGGGAAGGGTGAACTACTTTAGGAGCATGCATATTTACAGCAACAAACAAAACAAATATAAATATTCATGCTTCTGTCATTTAAATAATTTGTGTGGCTTTAAAATCAGGGAGGTTCTGTGGCATTTTTGGAATTTGGTCTTACATGAAGGAAACAGAGACAGAACATTGCCTGTGAAGATCTCTTCCTTTTTTCTGGTTGGACTTAAAAAGAAGCACCTGATTTAAGAATGCTTCTGCCATTTCCCTAAAACCTTTATGTATTTAGTTCATCTCCATAAGTACCAAATAGACTCTGCCTCTGGATATCAGATGCGAAGTAATAAAGGTGAAATTGCATTAGGGAGAGTTTCAGAAGCACTGGAAGTAATACTGTATGTAATGAGAAGAAATATTTTGGTATTCCTATTATACTTAGTCTTCCTGTCTTTTTCTTCCTCAGTCTTACTGCTACTACAAGATGTTGGGATGAGACGCATGGAGTCTCCCCCCGCCCCACCGTAAAACAGCAGCTTTTGTTTCTGTTTTAGGGATCTTACCTAGATGCTACCGAATTTATTATGAACACCCACTGAAACCAGTCAATAAGTCAGATAGCAGCAGCAGTAGCATATATCTACGAAATAGGCCTTTTGTGTAAAAGAAGCCATTTTGAAGGCCAGAGAAATGTAACTGCCTTATCGGATTTGTGAGAGGAAAAACAGCAGCATTTCAGAAAGCAGAGGGAGATGAAAGCTTTGATGCAGCGGCTGATCAGCAGATCTCTCATTAAATTTGTTTGATTTGTTTTAGGCAGGAATCACTTGTCTATTAAGTTTATGAATCTATGGATTTTCCACTAAATCTGTAAATGATCTGTATGTTTTTTAAGTTGTTCATTCATTTTTATTAAAGTTGGTATATTTAGTAATATTTATAGCAGTGACTGAAGAACTGGTGTTGATTAATTATTTTGGATGACACCATATTACAGAATCACCATGTACAGTGTGTAGCACATATGCAAATAGATCTAAAATAACACAAGACTTAAAAAAAAACTTTGTAACCAACAGCTGGCTTATATCTCCAGCAAGCTGGGAATATGTCCAAGTAGTGTTATCCCTTTGAGAAGTCAGATCTGCAGGTGAAAGGTCTTGTTCTCACCCAGGATCTCTATGTACAATTTTTAGGGGTTGGCTGATACAGATTGCTTTATCAGTGAAACTCTTGTTTGGGCAGTCAAGTGAAACTGAGTCCAAACATCACTTTTTCCCCAATAATTTGATCTGCCTAGAAAAGCTAAGGGTATTGGCAATCTATAAGGCTAGCAGGCTGCCAACAGCTCATAGATAAGATGAGAAAATACAAATTAGGGTCTGATACAGTATTGTGGAATTGTGATGCTCAGCCCTAGGTCACTATAGGATCAAATGCATAAGCAGCTTCTTCTGATAAATGCCAGACGAAAGTGCAGCACTTGTGCAAGCCAAACAATGAAAAAATGTAACTAGGGTTTTAAGATAGTTTGATGAGATGAAGTGAGTTGTAATTGCAGACTTCTGGTATGATTGCCTAGTCATTGTCCTCTCTTAATTTACAGGCCTATATGCAGCCCCATTTGCTGGGAAATGAGTTTACGCATTTGGAGTTTCCAAGGAGAGTTCAGCGAAAGGAAATTGGAAAAAGAATGCTTTATCGAGACTTCAGCATGATTGGCTGGTAGGTGTTCACCCCTTTTTGGAAAACTGGAAAATATGCTTTAAAAACTTGCCCACAGATCTGGTCATATACTGTATATGTAACATTTAGACATACAAGGATTCTTATAGAATACACCTTTCAGTCACACAACTAACTATGTGTGCAGGTGGCATAGAGCTTCCTGGATGTTGTTTGGAGCCTGGTTCGGTGATGATAAATGGTTTTACACAACATGCATGTTCTGCATTTTGTTCAAGATTTGCAGCCGTGGCTCCAAGAACAGCAAGGAGAGGGATCTGACCTGCTGTGCGTTCTGTACATCTCTTGGCAGTGACAAATGAGCTTGTTTTCTGTAAATGCACACATGGCAGAGGAACAGAAGCAGCGTCACTGGTGCAGGATAAGCTGGAGAAAAAACAGAAACCTCACAGATACCCCTTAATTGAAAAGGAAGGAGTCAATAGCCATTTAAGATTTAGGGCTCATCTTCATTTCCCCCTAGCTGAACACATAATGATTTTTCTATGAGTTTACGACAACGTTGCCGACATTCATCCCCGGCCCACAGTTTAAGCAGCTTCGAGTCACCTTTAGCTGTTCCGGTTCTAAGGTAGCATTTCCCATCTAGCACTTTCCAGTTCTAATGAGGCATCCTAATTGTATACCAGTTTAGCATTCATTTGAGAGCACTAGATTTATTTTTTTAAACATGAGTTTAGTGCTGTTTTGAAAGAGCATTAGACCTTTCTTTAAAAAACAGCATCCTGCCCAGAAGTTTGATTTAAAGCAGAAGAAAGAGATGGTTTTTGTCAGCTGTGTTGCTTGTTGTGTCATCAGGATATGCACTACAGGGTTTCTGCTGCTTTTACCAGCAAGGTTTTACATGGCCATACTTTTTATTACTTTGTGTGGGTGTGGACGTGCCCTTTTGTCTACTCCCTCTCCATTTTAGCTGTTCTGTAGGCTGCTTCTGGAGTTGCTGGCCGTACTGTCATTTCCTTGTGGCTCTAGCTGAGGATGCAGCCAGGGAAGTTCACCTGTCACTTTCCCTAACCTGTCTTGCATTAAAAAATGTAAGGACAGGACCACTCACAAGTCTTGAGACAAAATAGGGATCAGTAATGAGGGGAGCACAAAATTTATGCTGGCATGTCCGAGATTGCAAGAAAATGCTACTGTGGCTGTCTGGCTGTGCTCTTAGATTGGAACTGTACATTACTTCCTGCTAGGGTCCTTGCATTGCTTGATTGTGAAAGATTTTTACTTCCAAAGTTGTTTTAGGACATGGAATAGTTTTATTTTCACTTTTGACAATATTTCAGTTCTGATTCTGAAGTAAGTACTGTTGATCTTGGCTTCTACTGTTTTGGAGGTCAGTGAATTGCCATAGCTAGGCTGAGGAGCTAGGGAAACAGATTCAGATTCTCATTCACTGTGAAATAGCTGGCTGGTCTTGTTCCCACCCTCTTTTATCTGTTCCATTAAAGAGGTATCTGTTTTGTGTCACATTCTGCTGTTGATTTTTTTTTTACATTTCCTTCTTCCTATTTATTTACGAAAGATATTATTACACTTCTACCCCGCTGCAATCAAACAACGTGGCGGCTTAGAGACTATTTTATCTCTCTCCTGTTTTATAGCTGGAATATTTTTAATTGAAGTTTAGTAACACTGCTCTGTAAGACCTTACTTACACAATCTGATACTTATTTTAGAAGTGTAAATCTTGATCTTGGTGCTAAATTGCTTCAGAATCCTACCTTTTTCCTTCCTGATAAATAAGTAAAAGCAAACATTTTGTGTGTGTGTGTGTGTGTGTGAGAGAGAGAGAGAGAGAGAGCACATTAGTGCAACTGCACAAATTCAAGATTAAGAAATAAAATAAAAACTGAAACCCACCATTCTGGGATGAAAATGAAATATCCAAATACTATCTGGGACAATGAGAGGTTTGGGGATATGCTGTTCACATACAAACATATAGGAATGCTTTTTGGTTATAAAAGTGTAATAAAATACTGATAGTCCTTGCTTAATGATCCTAATTGGAACTGGCAACTCTGCTGCTAAGCGAAGTGGTCGCTAAGTGGGAAATCACATGACTGTGACTCTGCTTTCCAGCTGGAACAATACCACACTAATCGATTTTACACCTTCTGCTTTTGTTTGTCACTCCCCTGCCCTTGGAATGCTTGAGTGCCTGCCTACTGCCTTGTCCACACTGAGAGCACTGCAATCACGCAGGCAGCCCAGGGCTGGGAGCTGCGGGTGTGCTCTGCAAACAGCTTACAGTACTCTCTTGAAATCCTTTCTCTTCAATCTCTTCACTCTGGTGGTGGGGGTGGTGGGGGGGGAAGCAAGCGATTTCTGTAGGGAATCTCTCCTTTGCCTGACTCTTCCCTGCCCCCTGCAGAGTGGAGAGATTGGAGAGAAAGAGATTTCAAGAGAGTAAGCTTAGTGTGCTGGTGGCTCCCAGCTCTATATGCAATCATATGGGTAGGCTGCCCATATGATTGCATTGCTCTTGATGTGTAGAAGAGCAGACAGCTTACTCTCTTGAAATCCCTCTCCAATCTCTCTGCGCTGTGGAGGGGTGGGAGGGGAAGGTAGGCAAAGGAGAGATTGCCTATAGAAATTGCTTGTTTTTTTCTTCCCCCCCCATCCCCTATGCAGAGCAGAGAGATTGGAGAGGAAGAGATTTCAAGAGAGTACTGTTAGCTGTTTGCTTAGCGTGCCCAGCTCCCAGCCCCAGGCTCCTGGCGCAGTCACATTGCTTTTGATGTAGAAGAGCAAACAGCTTACTTTCTTGCAATCCTTTTCTCTGCAGTCTCTCTGCTCTATAAAGGAGAAAAGAAAGAAAAAAACACAGGTCAAGCACAGGCAACACATTCTGACTGTAATGGTGATCATGTGACTGAGGGACGCTGCAAAGGTTGTAAATGGTCATAAATGGGCTGTAAAGTTATTTTTTTCAGCACCATTGTAACTTTGAACGGTCGGTGAATGAATGGTTGGTAAGTGAGGACTACCTGTATATAATTCCTTGGTTTATAAAATTACATTGTGAATCACTACTACAGTATCTATAATTATGAGGCAGAAACTACTGAGGAATTTTGGTGATCTCTTTATAGAATGGGGGAGTAGTAGTTTTCCCTCTTATGTGTCCTCTCTCAGAATTGGCTCCAGAGGACAAAATTAGAGGGTGTGCAGGAACTGTTGGAGAAAAGAGAGTGAGAGAAAATCCCACTGCAAAGGTAGAAAAATTGTGCAATGGAGTCCACCTTTGCTCTTCCAACCATTACTTTTTTGAGCAATTTATTGAGCAGTTCTTCGTATCCTTTTGTTACTTGTACTTTATTTAATATCATATGTAATATTTGAACATCAGTTTTTACAACATGTCTTCCCTAAGAAAATATAAAGAGAATAGGCTAGTTTCTAATCCCATATTAAAACATAAACTTCATAGCTGGTGACTAGCACCAGGGTTGGATTGTCTACAAATAAAATTATTACCTTCAAGCTAATGAAGAATAGCAGTTTTTTTCTCATTAAGCTGTACATCTTAGGGTAGTTTGCCAATAGGCCCCAAAATGCCACTCTGTCTGTGTTTGGATTTGAAGGTGTAACATAGAGGGCAAGAAGGCAAGTTGAATCATCATCTCTCTGTGTTGCTCCGGGATTTCTTGGGGCATGAATTGCTGGCGTGGCTCTGTATAATTTGGAATTCTGTTGTAAAATTTAGGAACTATTTATTGCCCAAGGCCCAAGTGTTACTATTTTCAGATTGAATTACAGCAACTTTGCACACGCATTTATCTTTTATTGAGTTTTGTTGTAGAGTGCAATAGCCCTGCAACATACTTTTAGAAATTTGGGGCCTGAGGCCAGGTGGGAAGAGGTACAGTATTTTTTTTAACGTGTGTGATTTTGCATTTGCTTTTTAGCATCAACTCTTACATGATTGCCAGATTTTAGAAGACTCCAAGCCATAAACGGTATCTTGCAGTTTGTGTCAAGTTTTGTCAGCTATTGATTTCTTTTTAAGGCCATAGTTAAGAAAATAAGGACAAAACTTGAGGGCTGTGCCTTAGCTGTGATCTGTACTGTTTGTTGCTGTGGATTAAATCAATCTCTCCTAAGGGGTCGTGCTGCCATATTTAAAAGAACCCTTCTGTGCTTATGTGACTTGTTTATGAAGTGGCAGCAGGGCTGTAATATGTTTTATAGAAAGGCTTGTCCTGTAAAGGAGTAGACAGGATAAATGTACTGTTGGTTTAAAGTCCAACAGTTATAGTTACATAGATCAAACGTAGGAGGATCTGTGTTCCTGTGGGTGACCGTACCGTTGCAGGGGAGATCTGTCAAACAATGCTTCTTCACAGCTCCTTTTCCCTTCCTTCCTTTATGGATTGGATAGAACAGACACCCCCAGTTAAAACAGTTGCGATTTTGAGGGAAATAGAGTTGGTGTCTTCCTAAAATGGCTGCAAGAAGTTTGCAGTCAATTCCAAATCCTCCATTTCACCCATTTAAAAAGCCAAACTGGAGAAGTGAAGGGCAGATTACTTGCATGAGGATGTCAGTAAAAGAAGTGGGGAATGTGCCCCCAAATTGAACCTACAGGATTAGTTCTTGTTCTTTTTCTTGCACATGTTCAGGATTACTTTACAAAGCCTGACTACACATTTGTAGCTACTGAGCCTATTTATCACTATCATTTCTTTGCCTCCTGAACTCTCTCCTGCTTTCTCCCTGCCTTCATTGTCCTCGTGTTTCTGCTGTTACTCCCATCTCCCTGCTCTTGCTGCCCTGTTTGATCACCATCCTTTTATGGATTTGTATTGCTGTGGCCGGCAGGTGGGATAATCAGAAGGGGCTCTGATTTAGTTTCCTACCTTTTATTAGACTGAAGGGTATATTTTTGTTTGTAAAATTTACATTGCGTTCCTTATATTAACACTTGTACAAGCAGTATAAGCTGGTGTGGGAACTGAAACGCAGAATGAAGAACATGGAATATATTGCAGAGATGGAACAAATAAATTCACAGAGAAAGAGGGAAGGGGGGGGACAAACAATAGTGTCAAAGGACTGGATTGATAATTGAACCCAAGCTTTATAAAGTTTTTTTATTCCTTCCACAGGGCATACAAAACCATTGAAGAGGATGACCTGAAGTTTCCCCTTATATACGGAGAAGGCAAGAAGGTGGGAATAAGTGTTTTGTCAAAGGAACATGAGGGCTGCATCATATTTACTACTCAATTTAGCCCTGTTTGGCGTTTTCTACTTTCTTCACTTTTTTATTTTTCTGATGGCTTAGAAGAATATTGTGTTTCTTATAATTCAGTTCTTAGGGTTCATGAGAAATGAAGGTGCCTGTTTCAGAGAAAAGCAGTTTAATTACTTTTACTGCTGAATTGTCTTTTTTTGCAGGCTTTTTGTTTGATTTACGTGAGTATGCATTTGAAGGAAGTTAGGATTTTGAAAAGAAAAAGAAGTTTGGATAGGCAGTTCTGCCATTTGATTACAAAGTTACATGTGATCTTTTAAATTGGGAAAAAAGCAAAAAGGTTTTTTTATTGGGTTTGAGCAGTTTTTGGTATGTGGTAAGTTCATGTAATAAGGACACCTGTTGCATGTCTAATTACTAGGGTTTTTTTAAGCTGTACCCACAGTTCATTCTTGGAATAAAAATTTCTTTCAGGGATGGGAATCAAAGACTGACAAATAATTATGTCAAAATAGCAACCTATTGCCAAATACAGAATTAGGAAAAAAAAAAAAAGATTAGCACTGACTCCTGCAATTCTGACGATGTGGATCTAGGATCAATATGAGGACACTGTGATCTCAAGATTGTTTTTGTTTGTTCATCAAATTTATAAGCCCTTCTCCAGTGGTTTGACTGCTTATTTGAATTTATCATACAGTTTTCAGTGTTGGTTTAGCTGTGCTGTTCAGCCCTGCTGTGGCTTACCTGTATGTTTTGATGAGATTTTTGTTTTCAAAAATATTTCTGCACCTGCTACTTTCAGTTTATTTTCTTTTCTCTCTATGTGTGTCCTTAACAGCCCTTCTTCCCATTTTGTACGTACTTTAGAAGAATTTAGTATATCTGAAAAGCGAGTTCTTCATAGGTAACCCAAAAAATCCCACACTGTAGCTAAGGGAATTTGAGAATATCACAACAGTGATGTTAAAGGGTGACAGTTGTTGGGAAGGAAGACTCAAACTCTGCTTTTTCTTTAGATTGTAAAAAAATAATATTTGTTTATATCAGTCATTCTCAAAGTGTGTTCTGGGACCCCTGGGGGTCCCTGAGACCCTTTCAGGGGGGTCCACGAAGTCAAATAAAGAAATATTTTAAAACTTGCCAGTTTTAATTTCTAATACAATAAATATTTATAGATATAACCCACATAAACCAAAGCTTTTTGGGGTCCTCAATCATTTTTAAGAATGTAAGGGGTCCTGAGGCCAAAATGTTTGAGAACCGCTGGTTTATACTATGAATAGTGGTGACAAACACCCTACTGCAAGGTATGTATGAAGAAAGCCACACAGCCACCATGCTGCTTTTCTTGTCTAATAAGGTGTCAATTCACATCTAGTTTGCAATTCTGAAAATAAAGCTTTGAATAAGATTAGCCTTTGCTGTGATTAAATATATAAGAATGTAAGAGGATTCCTAGTCCTTAATTTATGTTATTACACTGGCTAACCAGATACATAAAGAACAGTCATAAGACAGGAAGACAACAACTTTTTCAACTGTTGACATTTAAGGTATGCTACTGGGTGTCAAATGATAGCATATAGCACTTAGAACAAATAGCTTCTTTGAAATCATTTAAAGTGGTAGCATTCAATAGCATCTAATTCCATAGTTTTACTATGTATTGTTAGGCATCTTTTACTGCTCAAGAATCTTCCCCCTAGTCTTCTCCAGTGTTCTCATGCTTTTATGGTGTATATCTCTTCCCAGGCTCGTGTCATGGCAACTATTGGGGTTACTAGAGGACTTGGAGATCATGACCTGAAGGTGCATGACTCAAACATCTACATCAAACCTTTTTTGTCCTCATCACCAGAGGTAGAACATTCACATATCTGTTATGGGGGAACATGAATTAAACCAGTGTTTTCTTTAAAAACATGTGAAACATGTACAAAATTCCTTGTGTTAATATTTGCGCATGCAAAAAGCGCATCTACATGAAAAGTACTTAAGTTAAAAAATATTGTTATTACTTAAGGAACAGACGGTCAAACCATATAGGCCATTATATTCAGTGGGGCTTACTTAGTGTAGGTTTTCTAACCTAAGAATCTTAGAACAAGTGGGTTAGTCACATCTTTTTTTTTGTAAATCTGCAGGCATGATCTGTCTTATTCTTTTTTTAACACATATTTTATGATTTTGGTGTTGTTTTTTATCTGTAAACCATTCTGAGCCTTTCTGGTTGAAAAGGAGGGTGTATATGTAAGTAAACAGACATAAAGTCATTTAGAAAGCCCTTTTTTTAAAAAAAATGGAGGTAGATACCTTGTAAGGCTCTGACATACTGTACACATATTGTAGAAGGCTAGTTATAGAAATCATAGCTTGTTCTAGGAGTAGCAATTCCTTCCAGCTATTGAAACTGATGTTTTAAGGTTGCAAGGTGGGTGTATGATGGGGAAATCCTATTTTTATGAATTGTTTTTTATTAAGAGTGACCTAGAATCAGTGTAATATTGGGAAACATATTACAGTTTTCTGCCTCTAACACACATCACTCCCTATTGCCTACTAGATAGGTAGTCAAAAGCATGCCATAAATGTAAGTGATCCCCGCTTCCTCTTTTCTACACTGACTCAATATAAGGCAGCTTTGTGTGCGATTATATACAATATGATGTTTGACTTCTAGTTCATGAAGCAAATCTTGTCAATCAGTTGTCTTAGTAACTCCATAATTGTAACCTGGTTGATGTCTTCATATGCCACAAATTCAGTTATCAATTTAAATGGAGTTGAATGCTTGGTACTCATTTTGTGGCCTCTTAATTCACTTCATTTTGGTTCAAGAGATTAAATGACCCAATTTTGCTCTGCAGACTAGCATTTATATATTGCCTATATTTGTGTTTGATTGCCAGGGTTAATTAGAAAGCTATAAGCTAAAGCACAATTCTCAAGATGTTGCAGCTTAATTTCAATATTAGATGCCTTAGCTTTCCTGGGTTTTTCTGTGTTCAAACTTCAAATGTCCTTTCAATAAAGACCTTGCATTGAAAAGTAGACTAATTTTGCATTTGTCAGCATGTTAGAACTATGTTGTTATAAAGAGGCTAAAGCAACCAGGCCCTCTGTATGGTGTATCTCAGGGTTCTAGGAAACTAAGCAGATTCTGCAAGCCTGAAGGAAAAAAAAAAGATGAGAGTTATGTCTGTTAGCAGTGAGTTTTCCAATTTCTGGATTTTAGTTTTACCATTTTGATAATTTTAATGAGGATTGAATAATCATGTGTGTGTACAGTAGTTCATTAGTTTTTAAATCCTTGGTTGAGTCTCCCATTTCACCAAATCAAATTAAAATGCCACTTCTTTTAAACTCTATTTTTTGTTATTTAATAGGAAAATGGAAAGTTAGTATTGAGACCAAGCCGCTTAAAGTGTTTAAGTTCTGTTTCCCTGTCCTAGATTTCAGAGGTGAACACAACACAAAATATGATGAATAGCTCTTTTTTTGCATTGTCACAATATATCCCAAACCATCAATAGAGCACTGATCCTGTCAACTACACAGCTAATTCAAGATTACGGACTAGGTGCACTTTTTTCTAAATCCTGGTCTAAATGGTAATTTCCTCTTGCTGCTGTGATAAGGTTACTTCACTTCTTTAAAAATACAGTCAATGTGAAGTAATTAAAACCCTTGATAAGTAATTCAGTGAAAGGTTTTTGTTTTTTTTTTAAATTCAAGGAGCCAGGTGATTTGACAATGAAAAGTATGTATAGGCAGTTAGAAAACTGGTGTTTTACAAGAGACAATTGAAAAACATAAGGTATTTTTTGACCTTCATAACAGTTCGGTAAAATCTAGTAACTCAGCCAAGAAATGTGTTATACCACATGCAAAAGAATTTCAGATACCATTTTTTTTTGTAAGCAATCTGCATGCACGACTGTGAGGAATAATCTGCATGTGAGAATAGTTTTAAGCGAGTCTCTGTTTTTTCAACATGCTTATACATATAATCTAAACTTTGTAATGGTCTCCTAATCAATATAGTTTTGAAGCTGAAAGATTTTTTTACAGATTTTAGAGCCTGAGTTCTTTCAAAGAAGAACAGCCTTTCCAACCTGGTGTTTTCCTTTTTTGGTTTGGGCTACCACCCCCAAGTCAACTTGGTCAAAGGCTGAAATTACAAGATTAGACTACAAAACATCTAGAGGGAAGTAAATTGAAGCAGACTGAGGAATCAAGTTAGAACTTGGAGAGACGATTGTGCGCCCAAAATTTGACTTCTTGATAAAGAAATAAAGTACCATTTCTAAAGACATAATGCCCATTCCATAAAAGCGCTTGTATTTTTTGTTTCCATGGTTTATTTTTTTCAGGTAAGAGTATATGATCTTCTCCAGTATGAGCATGGACCAGATGATGTGCTAATCTTAGCTACAGATGGACTCTGGGATGTACTATTAAATGAAGAAGTAGCAGAAGCTGTCACTAATTTCCTGCCAAACTGTGACCCTGATGATCCACACAGGTATGTAGCCTCTCTTCTGTAAAGTTATCTTTGAAACCGTCCTGCTTTTTCCTAAGGATAAAATGAGGGTATTTTTTTACAACATGATTAACTTACCACTTAGAACAAAAAGCATTTTCACTGTGGTTTTAGTACTGTATTTCACAAGGGGCTAAATTTAGTTATATGGTTTTAAAGTGAATACAAATAAATAAAAATAAACAAGTTTATTATAAACAAATTATGTGATGGAATCAATTCAGTTTGCGCCAAAGCAAATTTTATTGATTTCTGGGTTCTGAAAAGTTAGACAATGAAATAAGAGATTCATACTGTATTCCTGTCTGCACATGCTTACAGTTTAGGGATGAGCTTTTGTGAGGTATAGATTAATTTAGGAAGTTCAGGTGTTCCTTAAAAGCTGACTAAAGCTGTTCTGTGCCCTGTAGGGAAGAAGATCCATTTTCAAAAACATTTCAGCTGATCCACTTTCCATCTCTGATATTCACTCATCTTTTTATGTGCTGTAAAGACAAAGATGAATGCCTGTATATAGCAGTGACTGATGGACTGATTGTATGGTCAGAAGTTGAAAAATGCAAGCACACAGAAATCCTAGGACAAACATCTTGCTAATAGTGCCAGTGTATGAATTGTTAATAAATGTCAGTTTTGGTAGGAAGGCATATTAAACAGGAAGTTATATCTGAATTGATCCATAACAGCAGATCTTGAAAAGATACACTGACAGTTGAGCATTTTTGTATTCCTCATGTATTTTGACGAAAAAAGCAAAGTGAATAAATTGCACAAGCTTCTGTTTTGTAGACTTGTAATGCAGTGCATACTTAGACTCAGCCCCTAATAAACATCCATAAGGTTGCAGCTTTAACATGCTACCTAGAGCCCCAACCAAGCAAGGCAAGTATGTTAAGTATCATATGTAGATACATATGCAAAGTAAGTAAAGGCAGTCATTAGATTGCAAAGAAGAGAAATGTTTGGATATAAGAAATACTTCTACAGCTTTCCAACTAGAAACCTGTGCCCACCTATTCACAAGCATTCTGTCTTTTGATGTGGGAACTGCTTTTATTTGACCTAAACACAGTGTCATTTTTGACACATGACAAACTAAGTCTTAAATGTTTTGCTTCTCAATATCACATTTGTATGTCTGCATACACACACACGCATGCTCATGCACACAAACACACTTGATAAGGTCCACACTCTTAGTTAGTAGACGATAGCCTATGTCTCAATAAAGCAACTGAAAATAATACATCAGTAATACAGTGCTCTGAAATTTGAGTACATCTTTTGGCCTTTCTTTTTTTAAGTGACATAATAGCGGTGGATCTTAAGGACAGTTTAGTGCTATGTCTCATTTTTCTTTCTGCTCTTCTCTTATTGTTGTTTGCACTAAGATTAGCTGTTTCCTTTTCCAGGTTGCAAATAAAAATGGACAGTTCAGATTGCTTGCCAGGAGTGCCTTTTGTTGTCTTTGCAGTAATTCCACGATCAATATTAGAAGCTTCACGGGGAAGCAAATGTATATTCTGAAGTGCTATACTGATTAGGTACTTCATTAGGGAGGACTAATTGCTTGAAAACTACTTCCGCAATTTTGTAAAGTTGCTTTAAAAGTTACATTCCAAATTCACATTAGAGGAGAAAGCATGCTGTAATGCTGTTATTGATATTAATCCCTAGGTTACTTGGAACATCTCCTTGCTCGTGTATTGCCAAGAAGGAAAAGCAGTCTTCATTGCTTTAATAGACATGCTTTATCTATTTTCTATCAATTTTTACTTACATTTGCTTGCTCTTGTTTTATAACCTTAACATTGTTTCCTCTGTAATATCTATATATATTTTTTATTTTAACTATTCAGAATCTCTTATACTGAGTTCCTTAATTTTCATTACACTTAAAGCAACTTCATATTTAAAGGATACAAAGATTATAAGCCTTTTCTAGTTCTACTGTATTGGTTATACTTGTTCTAGATCACAAATAGGCAACTTGGTGTGTTCTAGATACTTTGAACTCCTGTTGGCTTCAGCCAGTGTGGGCAGGGGCAGAGATTGTGGGAGATATAGTCCAGAATATCTGAAATGGATGACTACCCTGCTATATATCTCAATATGTTTGGGTTTTGGAGCCTTCTGGTTCTAGGACTATGCCATCTTTGCTGCTGGATGAGGTGGTGCTGCCCCAGACAGACCCAGTGTGCAATCTGGGGGTCCTCCTAGACTCATGACTCCTGCTCGAAGGGCAGGTGGCAGCTGAGGCTAGGAAGGCCTTTGCACAGCTTGTGTTGTGCACCAGTTGTGCCTGTTCCTGGATCAGAGGGCTCTGCTCACTGTCATTAATGCCCTAGTCACCTTCTGATTGGACTTGTGTAATGCGCTCTACATGGGGCTGCCCTTGAAGAGTATCCAAAAGCTTTATCTGGTGCAAAATGCAGCGGTGTGGGCAGTTATGTGTGCCCCTAGAATGGCAGAAATTATACCTCTGCTCTGTGAGGTGCATTGGTTGCCAGTTTGCTTCCAGGACCAAATCATGGTGCTGGTTTTAAGCTTTAAAGCCCTTCGTGGCATGGGGCAGGCTATCTGAGGGACTGCTTCTCCCCAGTTATATCTGCCCATCCCATCAGATCTGGCAGAGAAGGTATACTGCGGGTCCCCTCTGTCAGGGAACTACACTTGGTGGGTCCCAGGAGGCAGGCCTTCTCTGCCATGGCACCAGCCTTATGGAATCTTCTCCCCCCTGGAAGTGAGGTTAGCTCCATCCCTCTTACCATTCTGCAAGTCCCTCAAGATCTGGCTATGCCATTAAGCCTGAGGATCCCAGGGGACCAGGTAGATCTTGTGATGGCTCTTTTATTGCAGCTAATGTCATCCTCTCTTGTTCTTGTGCTATTTATAGTTTTTATAATGAATATTTTTATATATTTATGGTTTTTTTAAATTTTGTATGCCGCCCAAAAATCTCACATTTTTTTGTGAGATGGACGGCCATACTGATTTGATAAATAAATATGAAATAAAATGTTGTTGCATATATTTCTGTAGCTATTTATGCCAGGTTAATTGCCTCTTGGCCCATATAAATTATCTTTTGGTCTTCTGCCATATGATCCCTGTTCCTTTTGGAAAGAAAACAGAAATAAAATTCAGAGATACTAAACAGACAATAGAAATCTTCTATTTATAGTACATGCATTATATGAAATATGTACACATATTGTCAGTATCTTATAATTAGGCATCATGTTTTATTTCAGTCTGTATGTTTTCCAAAATGGGGAAAAGATTTAACTCCCTTTTGCAGCATTCTAGTCCTGATTCAGTTTGGATTCCCCTAATGTGGCAGGAAATGTAGTAACAGATCTCTCAACATCTTCTCTAGTTTAACCTGTGGACTTCAAATTTGCAGTTTTGCCTCTTGTGATCATAATGAAGTTTCCTAATGCCTAGTCAGACTTGTCCTACCTTGCTCAAGGCACCAAGGGTAACAACTTTCCAGGTGTTTAGATTGGAGTATTTTTTCTTCCACATTGGAAATTCATCTTGTGCTTACTTGTGTGCATACTATGTGCTCACCAGCTGAGCTATAGCTTTTTTCAAAGTATTGATTCAGAACATTTGGTTCTGGCTGGAGACTATGAATAAAGTAGTTAAATTAGAAAGTTGATAATGTGAATTTATAGTGATTAATATGCCCTGTCTACCAAACAGTAAAAATCCTTTTTTAACAGCAATTTTCAATCTTTACCTACAGGTACACACTAGCAGCTCAGGATTTGGTAATGCGAGCTAGGGGAGTGCTGAAGGACAGAGGCTGGAGGATATCCAATGACCGACTGGGCTCAGGAGATGACATTTCGGTCTATGCCATTCCTTTAATACATGGAAACAAACTCTTGTAAAAGCAGCACCAGTGCTGGTAATAGGAAATGTTTGAGTCTTACCAGGGACCTTTGGAAAAAACAGTCTGTTGATAAATGAGAGTAGTGGTTCAAACATAAATTCTCTTAAACTTGATTGACCTGAACTGTTTGTACCTGAAATCTAGGGCTGATTTGTACATAATCTCTTAGAAGTTGCAGCTTCCCTAAGCTTATATTATTGGTACATATCAGGACCAGAACTTTAATGCTGCTAGTATATTAGTGCTTTCTTTTTAATGTGCCTCCTGGTGAGGACACTGTTGTGATCTGACTGAATTTATTTTTCCCAGTTTAATGTAGCCTAAAATGCTAAATGAGATGTGAATTGGGAAGATCATAATTGAAACTGGATAGGCAGCCTTTATTTTCCAATCTCTCTGTAAGCTGACTTTAATTTAGAACACATTTAATTTATAAATTACTAAAGTTAGGAAAACCTGATACTCTATTTAGCTATTGTTTGCTGAAGATAATGATGTTTCAATGGAGAACTTCTAGAGGGTTTTGCTTATGCATATGAATTGAAGCTTTTTCCCTCTATACTGTAATGAAAATGTTCAGGTCCTTCTATGTGCTTGGGTGACGAAATCAGCTTTTTTTCTGGGTTCAGTCTAGCACCTGTCAGTAAAGTTGCCTAAGAGAATAGGGAAATATTGGGTGGTAAATCTATTTTTGTGTTATCTTTTTGTCAAGTGTGTAGCTATAATGTAGCAGACTGGGAGATTCTTTTTACTTAATATTTATTTGGTATCAGATATTTTCATGCATTAGATGCTTAGGTCTCCTCTGTATACAGTATTCCTATTGAAAGAATTTTCCTACAAATACTGTTTATTTGGATGTACTGGATAAATGTTTGTCTTGTTTATTCTTCAGCTATTTAATGGTAGTGAGTTTTAGAACATTCCTTTAGAACAATGAGCTTCTCCCCTTTTCCTACTATACTCTTTGAGCATTCATTCCTTTTACTGCTTCTATTGTATTCCATTGCCAGGATGCAGCAGGTAAAACTGTAAATTATAAATCCATGTAGTATAGCAAGAGCTTTTGAAGAACAACAAGCTTCATCAGTTTGTTTGTAATTGTCAATATTAATAAAATATCAAAATATCAAATAGATGGTAACGAATATTCCAGTAAGAAACTTACTCAAGCAAAGTATTCACAATTATATACACATCATGCAAGCCACCTCTTCTGGAATAAGATGCTTGAGTTGGATTCCTCAGGTATTATCTTCTCAGTCAAGAAATATAGTAACACATCTTGTATCATTTAAAATGTAAATGATATGGCTGGAACATAGTGATCAACGTTTGAGAGATCTAAAATATTTTAAATATTTTCCAAAAAAAAAAGCTTTCAGCATAACAAGGAAATGGTTCTATATGTTTTCATGTCTTTTTTCTTTAACACTTCTCCCATCTTCATAGTATTAAGCTGAACTATAATATTTTTTGTGGGGCAGGCATTTCATATGCTGCCTTTGCATCAATACAGATGTTTTTTCAGTAGGGTACTGCTACTGTAAATAAGTTTGAATCTGTAATTGAACAGTTCAGAAGATAATTAATCAATGACATCAACTAAATCTGTATGCAATAACACATTTAATAGCGGGCTTCATGAAATCTTAAATAGTTATAAACAACGTTTCATCGTGTATAGTCTTTTCAACTGTGTAAAGAAATGTGGATGTGGATGTCACATAGAATGCACTTTTGCATTCACAGTATGCGCTTTTCAGTTCAGGTAATTCTTAATTTAGGTTGATGTTCAGTTTTATTTCATGCACATTTGTGAAGTCAGTGTTTCCTGGATAAAATACTGTCACTGGCTCATCATCACTTTCTAACGTAATATGTGTGTGGGAAAAATGTGCTGTGTTGTCTGTCTTCATTCTGCTTTTAACATATTCCTCACCTCTAAAACCCTTTTTATAAGCAAACCATCCCAGTAGTTAATTAAAACTACAGATTTAATTTTTATGTTACTCTACCACATGGGCACGTTGTATTTTATTACAGTCCTACTAGACACCTGGGCATCAAAATGGCTCAGAATAATCAATAGCAGGAATTGTATGCATTTACCACTAATATATTATCTGTGCAGTTACTTTTTTTGTAATCGCTGGGATTTCCAGTAATCTAATAATACACGACACAGATTCAATTTCAGTGTTGTGATTTTACATTAGTTCTTTGCAGATGCTACTTAATTTGCATAATGAAAAACATGGGTATCTGTAGAAGCTTCCTGCTTTCATCAGAATTATGAAAGGAGCATCGTGCCATTGTGTTATAAGCTCCACCTCTTGGATGTATGTGTGACATTATGACATAGATACCAAAGGGATGGAGTTTGCATCATGACAGTGCCACATTGCTTTTGTCAGTCTATCCCTTTACACCTTCCCCCCCCCCCAATAATATATCCATTAGCAATATCTTCAAAAGTAGCTTAGAAATGACTGCCTTGTTTTTTTTCCAGCAGCAGCAGTATAATAAAATAAAACAATCAAAATAATAAAAAGGAAGCAAATTATAAATACCTTTGCAATGGATTTGTCTTAATAACACCGTAATGGCTACCAAGCGCTTCCTGGAAATACCAAAGTCCTACTCAGGACTTTACAATGTAGTCATGTCAGTCTAATGCAAATCAAATAACATTGACTTGACCCCCTTAACTAAATTCAGAAATTTAAGCTGACACTGAGACTTTCCTCCATCTGTACTGGTGCAGAGCTTCTTCAAACTCTTTGGTCTTGTTCGAAAAGAATGTTTTTGAGTCAGCAATGGTTCCCTCTCCACTCTGAAAGAGTTTTCTATATGTCTTTGAGTAGTATCCAGATATAAGTGGCAGTTATTTATAAATCTTTCCAAAGCATTTGGTCTTCTAGAATGGTACTCTGTTGAAGGAACTGTATCAACTCCTGCAGCTTCTGCATCTGATAGAGTTGGAGTGGATCTCATGCCATACGTTTGATGATTAGACTGCAAATTAAACACTTGCCAAGATCAATAGAGAGGTATCAGAAAGTATCTCTGTTTTTTAATTGAGAAAAGAAAGTTCCACTGGGATAGCAAAACCTAGCTTAGACTTCCGTAATACTCACTTATAAATAAATACATCTGAAGTAATACTCCAATAATTTGTATGAATTATGTCATAGAATTTATTATTATTTAGAGTAGGCTTCCCCAGATGTACTAGACTACATTTTCCTAATTAGCATCTCGGTTATATTGGGCCTTGGTCATTTGAGGTATTATTGGAGGAATTGTCCAGCACATACAGAACAAAACAAGATGAGGAAGAATACCTTAAAAATAATGATGCTATTTCAACTATTTTATACACCAAAATATTGAAAATTACATTTAAAAGTAACCAGGCTGTACCTTCACTTAATATACATTACTGTATATTAAGGACCTTGAAGCGGTGTTGGTAAATAAAATTGAATACCCAATTTCACTCCCTTTGCCCCCAAACTGGGGAAACTCATTTTTTAAATAATGGCTAAGTTAAAACCAAACTCAAAATATTTCTAGGAAAATATACATTCAGATAAAATGCAGAAGAAATTCCTTGTCTAATGGAGCAGTTTAAACGATCCATGATATACTTGGTATATCAGTTGGTATCAAGTCAACAACTTGGATCTCTCAGAATTCAAAGAGATGTATTATTGCATTATTAGGTTTGACAACTGTAGTCTAAAATTTCCTTTATTGAATTAAGCAGTACTTTTTGAATGATTCTTATAACATTTTGCTTCCAATTGTAGCTAACAACTGTAATGTTTTTAATGAAATATTCCAACTCAGATGATCCAAGATCTTGTTTTCAGTACTCACCAGTCCCCATGAAAAGGTACATCTTCATTAAAATCTAAAACCAGCAGCATATGACAAGTGATCTTGGACTACAAGCAATATTGAAATGGTTTGATCAAGAGTTGTCAAAGTGCTGAAAGTAGTCTTTGTATGTATTTTCTTTAAGGTTTGATTCTTATTTTTGTTAATGAAGCACTACAGCCCTACCAAGTCCAGTTTGGTACTTTTGCCATTTGTACATGCACTATTGCAGTTTGCATCTTACAAACATTTGCACACACTCAATTCATTTTGCTTTTCTTTCAACTGAAGAGAATATGATGGATCTGATGTTGTAGGCAGTGGCCAAACACCTCTTCAATCATTCCGCCAAATTCTACTTGCATTTTACTTGAAGGAACCCTTTCTCTGCCAACCTCTACTTTATTTTGTTCCATTGTATTTCATTTTAATTCAGCAGCTGCCCATTATTTTGGTGGTACAGTGACTGTACTTATGGAATATATTATTTTCTAGGTTCAGCATTCTAAATGATGAAAATAATTTGATGGATTAAAATGATTTAGATTAATGTACTTAACATTGTGACTGTGAAATGTCAAACTTTTTGTAACTTAACAAAAATGTTTAGCAAAGGGATATATTTTATGTGTTTTGAAAACTTTTCAGTGCAATGTAATTAAGAAGGAAGCTGAAAAACCAGAAAAATGTATGCACAATGAAGTTTTAAAATGAAATTGTAAAAAAATAATAATAATAAACATAAAAACTTATTTTGGCTCTTTATTTTAGGTGGTATTTCTTCTATGGGATTGATAGCTGATTGGTAAAAGGACAGAGAAATTTGCCAGTGATGATAGAAAATCAAATCAAGAAAGTCCCGATCAAGAGCAATCTGTAGTATCATATTTTAATGTGATATTTATTTATGTATTTATTTATTTTTTAAATTTGTATGCTGCCCATCTCCTCCCCTGATTTAAATTGTTTTGTCAAGTTCTATAAGTCAGTCAGCATTTATGGTTGCTGAAAAGAAAACATTACAGAAAAGACAACTGATGCAAGCAAATTTTGCAAACGGTGAAACTTAAACTTTATTATTAAGAGCTCATTTATGCAGTTCTAAATTCCAAAGTCCTTAACTGTATTATTATATATATCATTTAGTCTAGCTGATGTAACTGTAAAGGTCTATCGAATAATAATTTTCTTTAGGAAAGGCTGAGAGCAGAAATTTGCTATGAACTATTACTTTAAAACAGTTAGTGTTTGTTTCTGTCAATAGATGACGTGATAAAGTAATAATTTTACTTTACCTAAAACTAGAAAATGTTTTCTACTACATTTGTTTTCACATAGTGAAATGTATCATTTATGTTCTGAAATCTGACTTGTGAGGCAAAAATCGATACAACAGTTACTACTGCTATTCTGCAAACAACTATGAAGACCTAAAGACACTAAAGAGGGCTTTGAAAGCATTCTGTTATCACAATCATTGGAAAGATCAAAATTGTTTCAAGTAATTTCAAGAAGCTTAAAATAAATTTATATTATTGTATAATAGATACAATATATAATTATATAATCTCAACTGTATCAATATACATTAATATAATTTATACAATTATATGCTGTTGGGAAATTTTCTAGTCTGCATGTTATGGCTATACTCTTGCTTTTCTACCTGTACATTTTGGGTTATATAAGTTCAGTGTACAAGTCTTTTGTTTGGTGAAAATGTGCTAAAGGAAACCAACAGGAAGGATGTATTACTTACTGCTCACAAAATTGCATTCATTTAATTAGTCTGGGCTTCATTTTTATTGAGTATTATCACAAGTCAGTCGGTATGTGCTATTCCCTTCATCCCAGCAATGCTGCTTCCTTGCTAGGCTGCAGTCTCTCACCTAAGGAACAAACACAGTCTGCCTTTAGACACAAGCTAGGGAAAGCGTGCAGAGCATGGCTTCTAGACTTCTTTACAAGCAGTGGCCATAGAAGCATCTGTATTTTCTTGTGTAACAAAGTAAAGTGTGTGTGCACACATTCTTCCCCCCAGGGATTAATCAGGGCATGTGCATATAGGTTGCTTTGTGTGTGTGTGTGTGTGTGTGTCTAATTGGGGAGCTTATGTATTGCTTCTCTCTGTGTGTTTTTAATTTCCATTCCTTTTGTATCTGGGTGCAAAAATAGGGAAGAGAACCTGTGTTTCTACTAGCACTGCATGTGCAAATTCCTATCGAGGAATCGAAGAGCTAATCAGTCACTTTGTAAGTCAATCTGTAGAATCATCAGTAGCCATTAATGACTATTTCCACAGCACAATGTAGATAAAGTTGCATGTATCCATTCTGTTCTGGTTAGATTTTAGTAACTGACTGAATATCACTACATTTTACTGAAGATGTAGACAGGGATATTTAATACACAGCCTGTTTCTTCAAATCTTGAGATACACTTTTCCTAATTGTGCAGTTACTTATGTGTCACCTTATGTGTCTAAGATAAAACTTTTAAAAGCAGTAAAATAATATTTAGCAAATTAGGAATGGAGGATAAAATTAGATAAAAAGTATTAATTCTAAAATCAATAAAAGCCAGACAATAATAAATGCGGAAAATTATAGATGAAAGGGGTCCAGCCTCCCTACAGTTCAAGATCCCGACAGCCTTGGACAAGGAAGTAAAATGACCAGGGAATAATGTGTAATGGGGCCGCAGCAACAGCAAAGATAAGTAATTAAAGTGTTTTAATTATTTCAATTAAAATAATTATTTGAACCAGGCAACTATAGGAGTGATTGCAGATAATTCTACAATCTCTGAAATCCTACCTGTTATAGAAAAAAGTACAGCACCTATAGTATTTGTGTACTGTATACTGCTGTTTCCATTAACTACTGTATGTATTAACTTAAAGTTAAGTAGACATTTCATAATGGGTATTTATTGTTCTTTGCTTGGAAAATGAATTCTTTGTAACTGTACGACACACTTAATATTTGAAGATGAATACTTGAACTCTGCCCAGGCATGGAGGCACGCCTGCTTTCTTCTCAGCCTAAAGCCATAGTAGGAGCTGTGGTGGCAGCAGTCAAGAGCAGGCCCTGGCTGCTTGCTCCCCCACCCTCCTAGGTGGAGGTGCATAGGGGGCAGTGGCAAGATCTGTGAGCCAGTCTAAGGAGATGGCCTGCTGTCGCTTCTGGTAGGAGTGGGGCGTGGAGGCAATTTCACCTGGCTTATCAGTGCTACTCCACTACCATAGGCTCCCCCAGAGCCAGTGGCTTTGTTGCTTCTACTGACCTCTGTATCAAAACACGAAAAAGTGTCAGCTTTGCAGCCTTAGGCTAATGAGTCCTGATAAAAAGCTTGAGTTTTAGAACCCTGATTTAGAAGATTCTAAGAATATTTTCTTTGTAGTCTGCTTGCTTGTAAAGTCTGAAAAAAATATTTTATATCCCAGGGATAGGTAACATGATCCTCACAGGCACAAAAGTTCTAGCACAAATGTGCCAACTGACAAATGTCAGTTTTGTTCTAACTTAAAGATCCCATGTTGCAAAGTAAAACATCAGTCTCTAGCACTTAGACCTTTTTTTAAAAAAATACTGCATTTCAGTATGAACTGTTCCTCTGTATTAAAACATTTACTGTGATTCTGTTTTAGGAAAATCATAGCAAATAGATGATAAAATCATTGTCTTACTAAAGGACAAATTTGTTTACAGGTCTGAACAAGTTAATATAATTTCAAGATTTCCAAAGTAGGTTGGCATAGCATATCAATTATTTAATTGGTACCTGGTAAGTAACACATTTCCATATTAAAATCTGAGACTGCATTCCTTTCAGTCTTTGTAATTTCTGACAATTTCTGAAAGTCTTACCTCCAAAGCACAAAATGAATGCCTGTTGACATCTTACATTTTATTATTCTTAGTTTTATTTCATAATATCCAGAAAAGAGGGAAAAAACCCACAAAAATTAAAAAGGGGAAAAAAGCACTAAGAGAAAGGAAATAACAAAAGTGTATTATGTTGCATATAGAGAATCATTCAGCCTAATTTTCCAACACATCATTAAGTCTTGATTACATTGATAGAGAGCCAGCTCATAAATGGAAAGCAAATACGTATTGATGATCCAAGACTATAAATCTGGGAGTTGCTTCTCTCTATTGAAAAGTAATTTTTTTGTGTGTCTCGCCCCCTTCCCCTGGATTAATCTGTAATTCATGCATTTCCAAATGTTTGTTACACAATATTAATATATTGATGGGAGAGTAGTGGGAAAATCTTAGGAGTTAAATGTCCCTTCACTACTAAATAGTGAAGTTACTAGTCAACCATTTTCAAACATTCTCTCTGTGGTGTCCAGTAAATGTGAAAAATAATCATTTTTGGAATTTATACTGACTTTTAGATGCTGGTAATGCATGTGAACCCAATTATGAAATTGACATGTTTTAATTGAATATGCTATTTTGCAATTTTAGGAACTAAGTCAAATGGTTTAAAAACTTGATTGGCAATAAGCTGATCTCAACAATATGCCTACTTGCCTATAACTTCCAAGGAAATAATAAGATTGACCTATTTTGAAACTGATTATCCCAGCAGGTAAATTCATCTGGTGAATGAAGACTGAAATTATTTTTCTGTCCCAACATCTTAAGGTGCTTTGCAATGCTCAGTGCAAGAAATACAATGGAATTATGACTGAAAATAAAAGCTAAGCCCCTGTCATGATGCCAAAGGAGTCAGGCAGTAACTTTCTAGTTGTGTTTATGATGGTTTTTTAACTTGACCACTTGCATTCCATGAAGAAATTGAAGTCAAAACGTACGGCTAGTGATAAAAGTTGGGAAAACTGAAACTGTTCTTAACTGTAATTTAGATACAATCTAAGGTTTTGTCCTTCCCATAAAAATAAGTATCAATCTGCTTCAAATAATAACTAAGTATGTTTGTGTGTGTGTATCTTATTTACAATTAGAAAATAAATGTTGATTTAATTATTCTATCATTTAAACACATTGAACAAACAATAATTGAAAGCCAACTACTACAAATTTCCATAAAAACATTAGAACATATATGAAGTATATAAAGCTTACTTCAATTAATTGAAGAAAATATGTAACTATTGATAATATATTATTGGCATATGATAGATTATGATTTATATGCAACTCCAGCTTCTGATATGCTTGAACTATCCTTTTGTCTAAGGCCAATAGTTATAGTGTCAAATTGAGTCATAAAGGACATCCTTGATGAATTCTACAAGGCATCTTAATAAACAAGATAATTGTATTAATATAATAAAAGAGGAGAGTACCACATATTGGTTCAATTGATAAAAAAGGAGAAAATCTGTATTTAGGCAATATTTATTTCAAAACTTTCCATGGCACCACATCTAAGGCCTTTTCCATATCCACCTAAACTTGTGATCCTTCCTACATCCACCAAAGGAATCTTGGATGCCTGTATATCATCAAAATATCCTTATTTTGTGTGGTTTATATGTATTTGATTAACATCTTTCAAAGAAGATGGAGCTTTCTCTAACTTGTTAATTACTACAGAGGGTGATGAGGCTTCATTCCTACTGCAACAGCCACTTTATGAAAGCACAAAATGGTTTCAAAATTGCAATTATGCATACCCATGATGTATTTATATACTAATATGGGCAGCAAATTTAAAAATGAGTAGAACATAATTTATTGCAGACATATCTAACAGTAATTAAGAATAATCTCATATTACCAAAGTGGTAACGTGTCTCCAAATTGATGGCATAGCTCCTTTTTGCTTTTTAAAGAAACCCAGTTGCCAAGTCCTATCTTACTTGTGTCCCTGTATCTTGCTCAATGATACTTTTCTGACTTCCTCTGTGCAAATATAGATGGAAAGAGAACACTGAAAGGTTAAAATAGAAACAGACTCTCTCTAACATGGTAATTTTGCTTCTTGGCACACAGCCAAATGCTTGCTGCAACCACTGGCTGCCATTCCAACATGACTGAAAGGATCTTTAATAAGAGTGTAAATAAAAGCCAGGCAGAGAAATGAGTTTTCCATCCCAGCAATCATTGGGCTAACCTCTGCAGTAAATAATCTTTCAGAGCAGCACAGATGGAATACCTGCACCTGGGATCAAGGCAATCTCTGAGCAGTACAATTTAAGCAGCTGGGTTCAAATGAAACATGAATCAGCTGGGATTGTCTAAAAAAATTCCATTTTATATATATTACATAAACACAAGTACTTCATTCTAAATTTTTCCATCAGAATGGTGTTACTTTTCAAAAATCATGTATCTCTATAGAAGGAGCACCCTACTGCAGCTCTATAATTATGTCATGAGAATTTCCCATAATATGGTGTAACTAAGAAAAATATTTAATTTATGACTCTTGATGTAACAGTTTGGAAGTACTTTATCTTACTTACAGCACACACGACAAAGGCACTACAAGGACAAAAGATAATAAGTTTTATTTTCTTCAGTAGCTTATTTGATTCTGAATTAAAGATTGGTCTTGACTTAGACCTGAATATATTTGGCAACTGGCCTTCAAAATATATTTTTATAACATTATAGGTAATACTGTAGTGTAGCTCAAGTAATCTTTTGTAATACAGTAGAGCAAACATCAACTTGCAGATCCGATGAGTTTGGCTGTTCAAACTAGATTGAAAAGCTAAATTATGTGCTGTTATAAATTCCAGACAATATTATGGCTGAATTAAGGAAAAATCATCACTTTCATGCTAGAATTTATATAGAACTCTTAAACAAGATAGCAAAACTGTTTCTGACATGGTAAAATTGCAAGCTGAATGTCACACCAGTGCTAATAACAGGAATCATGTTGATTGACATTAATTCAGAAATAGCATATTGCATACAAGATTGTGTGTGCCTACTTATTGATGCTGAAAATTACGTATGGACTGGCATTACATTTCCATTTAAAGTACTGAATCTATTTAAAGTACTGATGAGATTACATTTACATCTCTTTATATTGCTGTAGTGCATATTTTATTAAGAGCTAATTTAAAAGATTTGATGTTACACTAAACTATGGTTTAACCATGGTTAGATTACACAATTCACTAGGTTCACGTATTAATCCAAAACCAAATAATGATCTAATGTTTGCTTCAGAAATTGTATGTTCCCTTTGACTCCTGTGATTTGGTTTCTGGAATACAGTATAAAGAATGGCTGCATTTTAAAAGTCATATGCAGCTTTCTTGCTTTCACAGGCATGCTAAAAATGTAGAAAATTAAAATTATGTGTTCTCATTGTTTTTTTATCCTAATAAATGAAAAGACTAAATTAAATCTTTGTGAGTTGTGAGTACTCACACTGGATACTATGCTGCCAAGTTTTCCTGTTTGTAGAGTATTTGGATATGCCCACACCAACAGTACTTTTGGTGGCAGTGAGTGCAAATATGCTGTTTCAGTTATACAGAAATTCTGTCCAAGTATTTATAAACCCAGCCATTAAAATTAAAAAACAAAATAACAAAACCATTGCTAGATGTTGTTATATTTGATATGCTAAACAGTGCAGGTGACCAATTTTTGTGACTGGCCTAAATCAAATCTCACAAATCTTTTAATGTACAGTAACATCTGAAAATTTTCTTAGGTACTGGAGGATCTATATTGGAATCTCATCTATGTGTGAGGTATCGTGGTGATGGCAACTAGCACTCCAAAATATAATCGCTGCTCAGCAGGTACATGATAAACTGTACATTTACTGGATTTGTATCATCTGTGTATGTGCTTTCTAAATGCAGAAAGAAGAAAAAGTCACATTTTTGGCAACAACTGCTACTGCATTTGTAGACTCCAAAAATTGTTTTTCTACCTGTGAATGTTTACAGCATTAAACGTCGTTCATTTGTCTTTAGTATCTCAAGGGTATCACTCCTTTCCTAACTGCTAATGGCTGAATTCCCTGTTTTTATTGGTGGCAGTACCCCATAAGTAAAACTGCAATTTCCTATGTTTTGCAGTGTAAAAGTTACAATTATGCAGAATACCTATGTATTAGTAAATCAATCAAGAAAAAAATGTATTTACAAAAGAAAATAGCATCAGGATGTGCTAGAACATGTTACATATTCCACAAGACACTGAAAGGAATACCATGCTTTTAAGTTTAGCTAGAAAGGTCTTTTCTGAGTTAATACTACAGTATCCCCTATTAAGATTCTTCTCTATTGCCATTATTGTCAGCTTTTAGGCACACTAATACTTTATTCTCCCAACTGCTAAGGTGAATTCACTGTTCTCAGCCCATGTTTATACAGTTGTAAATCACATGCTATTTTCTCAGTCTGGCAGTATGTGAAGTTGTATTAGTAGCTGCAGCAGACATTCTAGAGTACTTCATTTTGGATGCTTTCCAATTGTGAACTAGCTTTCTAAGCACAAAGTATATTTTTAACATGGAAGGGATATTCAAAATACAATTTCCCATCTGTAATGAAGAGGAATCCACTCAGAAGCATTTCTGAACATTTGGTTTCATAAGTAAAATATTTAAAATACAGGATTCAGCATTTAACTATAATTAGATATTTAAGAACTTGTTGGTCTAACATTTCATAATTTAACTCTTTTAGAACAAATTTAAAGTTTAGAACTGTCATAAAATTTAATGTCTATAAGTTCCCAGGGTTTCTAAACCTGGTGACTTCTACATATTATATATTTCAAAGAGTTATATTCTATTGTTCCTTCTCAATGGTCTACAATATTTTCATGAAATAATTATGTATTAATAGCCAAAAAGAAACACAAATATATTAATACATTAATACTAGCTTGGATGCCAAATCTATTTTCACTAGTAGGAAACATCTTTTGTTTTTGAAGGACTGTTTCCAGCAAGTGTTGAGTGAGGAGGAAAAAAAAGAGACCCCAAACAAAAATATGTGCACAAGCTCTTTCCTCATAAACTTTTCTTAAGTCTTTATACCCTTTAACATTCTTGTTCATTATTCTTTCTTTATGATGAACTGCATTACACAAAAGCTTGTATCAGAATTCCTGAAACAGCACTATCACATTGCTTTGGCTTCTTTCCAAAATTTTGAATAAGATCAATGTAATATGAAATCTAACATCAAGTATTAGTGCCTCTTCTATATTTAACAATGAAGTAGAACTGCTCAAATGCGTTAGACCTTCTACTTAATGTTTTTTTAATGTTGAAAAGACTATTTATGAGCAATATTCATGAAAAATCAAGAAATCTCTCTAAAATTATTTGACTCCTATCCTTTCTTCATTTCCATAATTAGAAATTATGTCTTCTATTTTCATATTGTTGTTATATGACCTAGGTTGGACTGTCTTTGAAGTAGTGCTCACTGTAGATCTGTAAGATCAAATCATAAGTATATTCTTTACAAAAGTCACAAATAAATTCAAGACAAAATAAATATCTAAGATGAAGAGCTAGAATTATGGGTAACAATTTGAAAAAAAAAAGCTATGATAGTAATCAAAATGCTATTTTAAAATGTTATATCTAACATTTCAATCATTTATCACTATTCAAACTGCATATCCAATTCAGTTTTTCAGAATGCTCATATTAACCGTAAGAAAGTTACACCTAATACCTAACTTACTTATATATGTACATATGCACACAGAAGGTACATACCCTCTGGAATGAGATTCCAAGATTCAAATGCCCCCCACTCTACTGGTATCTCAAAGGGTCCTGAAGATGTGGCTCTTCACCAAGGCCTTTGGTGAGGATGACTGATGCCCCTTTTCTTCCTTTTCCTTGTTCCCATTCATGTGTGTTTTCTCTGCCATCTCTGTTCCTTTGTTTTCTGTTGTTTTTGTACATTCCTTGTCTTTAAATATTTTTAACTACTTGTAAACCACCCAGAGTCGCAGCATATTAATTTAATAAACTATTAAGTATTACTATACAAGATATAATCTTCTTTATGATTTATAAATGTTTCCCAACAAGACTTTTGTATTTAAAAAGTAGAATCATTATTCTTTTAGATTCCAAGAATACTCTTGAATAAGGTCAAAAGTAGTAGAGATAATTGAAAGCATTATTAACACACACACACACACACACGCTTATTTCTCAATACATGTTTAACAATAAAGATGCTAAAACTTCACTGCATATTATCCGCAATGTATATTGCTAGTTGTTTCATCCATAAAAATCTGGTCACTATGCCTAGTTATTATGTCCAAATAGTAAACTTCCAAATTAGTTTTAAAAAGTAGTAAACACAGTAAGTAGCTATAAACATGTCAAAAAGACAGGTATGATCTTACCAGTTCTATAAAAACATAGCTGAGCATTTAGTACTCCCCTTCTTGATAAGCTACTCTGACAAGTGTTTTATTACTGTTTCCAAGAGAAGAGAGAAGCAGGTTTTAGCAGAACTTAAAAAAAGAAAGATTTTCATAATGCTACTTACTGGGGTTTGCCTTAAGGCAGGTTTTTGGTTTGCATGTACCCAATTTTCTTAAAACTTGTAAAAAATCTGAAAAAAAATCTAGATCTTTCTCTATTGCTGTTTTACAAGTGTCCCTATACTTCAATTACATCTTTAGACAGAATGCTCTACAGTGTATAACTTTCTAACACAGGATTAAAAAAATTGAATTTTCCCCCCTAATGAATACATGAGCATTAATTATATAAAATACAAATATATTGTAATGCACAACTTTTCAGATTAACCAGTACTTCTATAATTTGCATATTTTAGACATTTTAAAAAATACAGTGTTGTACAAAACTAAAAAATATGCAACGAAATATTATGAGCCATGTCCTCCATTATTCTTGGGCAGTGAATCTTCACAAAGAAGAAACCTAATGTAGGAAGCCTTTACTAAAAGCAAATTGTGGGAATTTCCTTAGTATCAATAGGTTAGGAATTTCAATCAAATTTTCCTCCAGTAATAGTTTCAAAATTATTTTAGAGATAATGTTTACATACTTCTTTTTCATTTACCAAAGATGAAAGTACAGAGATCTTTAAACATCTGGGTTGTAATAATATGCACAAGGATTTTATTTCATGTTTTAATAAAGACAGTTCTGGTACTTGTTATATTTTAAATCATCTTAATGCAATTGTAACTTTTTCTATTTTAATCTAAACTTTGAAATATACAGATGCATAATTTCATGTAATTTTTGATGCCATTAATCTTGAAAAAACTTGCAAAATGAAAATAGAGAAACAAAAACCCTGAACACTAATTTATAACATCCGTTATTAGGAAGGCAGCTGGTATAAAAATATACTAATAAAACATAAAATAACAGTAGTACAGTCTATAGAAGTACACCGTTAGTATAGCACACGTAGTTAATACGTATCAGAATCATTTAATGTCTTCAAATGTCTTCTATTAAACTACTTTCAATACTCAGAATTCAAATAGTAATTATCACTCAACTATCTTCCAGAGTCATGATTGCAATAATATGATTTGAATTCATTTGCTTTATGGTATAGTTAAATATTAAAATATAGCTGGAAATACCTACTCATTTAAAATGTGAGACATAAATGATAGGCTATCTTGTATATATTCAGCAAGGACAAAAATATTCAAGTTGTTTTAGATTTCTACATAAAATTAAATTTATTTAGCCATACCAATAGCAATATTTCTCAGCATATCATACGTAAATTCTATGTATCTCAAAAGCCATGAAAGCCAAAAATCAGAAGACTAGTAGCTCCTATTCAGATTAACAAATTTTATGAAAAGGTAAAAGTCTTTGTGAACTATGAAAGCTTATATATTAGCATGAAAAGGTGCTACCAGACTCCTCTTGATTTGTTGGCTACCATAGATTAACATGGCTCTCCTAGAATATTCATTGAAAGAAAATTCTAAAGCATTTGTATTTTCATTTGAAGTTCCAACAAATCCACACATTCATAAGAGCACTCAGGAATCAAGCGAAAGCTACATTCTGTTTCCACCTTTTTGGTATGTAATCCCTGGGAAAACAAAGGGGATTCCTGTTGTTATTGTCTTCATCTGCAGCTGATCATCACCAGCACTAGCAAGGCAGTAGCTTGCGCAGTTATCTCCACAGCGGGCAATGTCACAACCCGACGAACAGCACAAACTACTACCTCAGCCAGGGTCATGGTGCACCCGACCCATCTTGAATGGGGAAGGGAAGGCGGGGGTGAGGAAGGGGGAAAAAGAGAGACGGAAAGCATGCTCAACTTTCAACGAAGCGAAATCTCCAAAGAGAGAGCTGAAGAAAAGGGGTTTCGCCTCTTTATCTGCCGCAGACATCAGCCCGAATCTTGTCCTCGCCCGGCTACGAAAAGCAGAGGAGGAAACCCCGCCCCGACCGCTGCTCTCCCACCAGCGTTACCATTTTCCTCGCCTGACCTGAACATCTCGTTCATTAGGCACATTACAGGCCCCAGCTGCGACCGTCGCGGGGAGCATAATTATCAGTCGCCCGCAGCTCCGCGGAAACTCCCTGAAGACATCCAAGGAGCTGCGCCCGCTTTTTCTTTCCTCAGCGGTCACTTGCCTTTGTCCGAGCAACGAGGCTACCCTCTTTGGTCAGGCAGCGCCTCATTTCAGGAGGAAAAAGACCGCTTGGCTCGCGCAGGAGTTCGCAGAGCCGCCCAGCGAGGCGCCATTCCAAGCGATCCGCGACTGCAGGCGCACGATGGCGTTCCTCCTGCCCCGACGCAGAGAACCAGATTCAGGAATCGGGAGGGGGGGAGGAAGGACACCAGAGACCCTCAGTTCTTTCTTTGAGAACAGCGGCTGTCCCTCCCGAACAGCTTTTCGACGGCATGTCTTTGGCGCTCCCGCCCTTTTCGGGCTCCCCTTCCCCCCGCGCGGCTTTCTCAGAAGGGATGAGAAAAGTCGCCTCCTCGCGCGCCCAGCCGGCTGAACCATAGAGATCACGGAGGTGACGGGCCCGCGAATTACCATGTGACTAGACCTGTGTGTCATACAGTCGGTTGCCGGCGCCATCTTTAGCCAGGAGGAGGGAGGGAAAGAAAATAAGCCAGGTTACAGTTTTTTTCCCCTTGCCTATCTTGCCGGGGAGCAACGTAGAGCTCGAAGGAATCCCCGAAGAGAGCAGGAATTTCTATGGAGCTCCCTTGCAACCCATTTTTCTGTCCCTCCGTTCCATTAAGGGCCATTCAGCGGAAAACGAAAATCCGCGGGAAAACTTGAAAGGCTACCCATTTCGCGCTCTGGGTGAGGAATAGTGGGAAATGTAGTTCAGGACACGTTAACTCGAACCAGCAGGTAAATTATAGTTTACTTGAAATAAAGTCGCATTTTTGAACAGCACAGAAAGGATCGCCTTGTAACTAAACTGCGGTCTCTGCATTAACGAGAGGAAATGCATCACCCTGAAAAATGCAAAAATAACGTGTACGTTATTTTGTATGTATAGGATGCAGAAATACTGCTTTCAGTTAAATAGAAATATTAGCTTACCATGATGGGGAAAACTGTTACTAGCTGTAACCCAAGCTGCTGTTCACCTGTTGACGTTCAGGGAATTTTGTCTATTCCCTCCTTAATCGCTCTGTTCAAAGTACTGTAACTTAGAGCAAAAAGCTTTTAAATCTTGGGGGACCACTTTTTCATGGCCACAGTAACTTATTCTAGCTACAAAGCCCGGAACTTATCAATTCTGCTGTTTGATTAACTTAAGCTTTTTAATAACTGTTTTATATGTTACTCAGGCTTGATAGTTTAAGTAGAACATGAATGTAAAGCCTTGTGTTGTAAAGAAAAAAAATGAACCACCCATAGATAATATCTTTCAGTATGCCCAAATATATAGAAAAGTTCTAAAACAAAGCCTGTATGTTAACAAGGAAGTTTGTTACTATTCAGTATTATAGTCTACTGCTATCAAAAGTTTGCTGAGATTATGCAAAATCTCCAGGAACTAGCCCCCCCCGCCCCCCCCAAATATAAAAATCTATGGAACTAGATATTTTCACCAACGTATTAGGATCTAATTCGGTAGGGCTTAACTGTTACACTGCTGAGTCAGTAGCTTACAATAAAAAATAAAGTCTGTTTTAAGGACAAAAACTAGGCCTCTCAGTTCAGTAAAGAACTGGGTTAACTATAGAAATGGCTTGTCCCCAGATTTCTGACAGACAACCTGAGGGAACTGAAGGCACAATTGTCCCATGAGGACTGGCATTTTAAGCAAACTAGGAGGAAACAGTACAGACTGATCCTGTTGGTTATTAGGGGATGCTGATTGGTCATGAGGCAATGTAGTTAGGACAGGGTATGGAATCTGCACCTTAGAGTGTTTCTTGCAAGGTTGCCTCAGGAGTTACATGTTTGTTATTAATGCTGCCAGGATTATTTATCATACAAGTCCCCAGCGTTAAGAATGCTTGGGTTACAGATGACCCATAGTTAAGAACGGAGCCTACTGTAACAAAATTCAGGTTAAATACACAATGATTTGAGTAAAATGCACAATGGTTCGAGTTCATTACACAATATACAGTATTATACAATAATACTGTTCCATAGAAACTACATAGAAATTCAACTTAAAGACAGACCTTGGGACAGGAACTCGTTCTTAAACTGGGGTCTACCTGTATTCTGTTCTAAATTCAGGGCACTTCAAAATATTTAAGGTAACTTAAAACTCTCATTAAAATTATCTTTGAAGGTATATTGCAATAAAAATAACTTGTACTCATACATCTTTGCCTTCTTCACTGAAATTCTTAAGAGAAAAAAAGAACAGAGCTGTCTTATAAATGTACTTACTTATGCAGTATTTGTGACAACATCCAGAGTATTATGAAAATAAATGACTTAAAATATCTGTATGGCTTGAAATAGTTACTGTCTCAAGCAGGCCAAGCAACTGAAGTGATATGATTAGGATATCAAACAATGTCTATTAAAATGTATATACAGTAATATTAATAGGACAATTGTTATGACAAAATTTTTTTTATAAAAAGTAACCCCATGGTACTGGACTGTAAGTAAAGGGAAACAACAATTATACTTTGACAATTTACTGTATCTCTAAACTATCTTCAAAAATACACTTCTTTCTTTGTATCACACACAGCGTACTCAAAGAGAACAGTTTTTCTTCAGTTTGAAAAGATGTTACAAAACAAAGCACTTAAGATAATTGAAACAATGGCAATGACATACAGTAAAATATTGCTGATACTTGAAATTGTCTTTAGTAGTAATTAAATAATGGTTTTCAAAGCTGTTTAGGACCAAAACAAAGAAACAAAACACACATACATTTCAAATATAAGATTTTTAAAAAGTGTAGCATGAAAGGGCTAACAGTAAAAGAATTACTTCGTGAAATGAGGTATGGTAGTGTTTTGAGTGCTACACAGCAATGTTCTGCCTATGCAGATTAATTTAACATAGCAGCTCACAGACTGCTTGCCACTATCTTTATTCACATGACCTGTTAGTAAAATTATTATCATTGGCCACAGATAATATACATTCAAATATGCCAAAAAAGAAAACAAAAAACCCTGTATGCTCAGATATGAATGCGCTTATTAAGTAAAAATGCATACAACTTAATATTCATAATAAATATATTTTCAAGCCTTAAACATTATCAACATTTAAAAATAATTTAAATAATAAATGCAATTTTTTTTACAGAACTGTACGATTTATTATACACACAAATACATCTTCCCTTTGTTTACAAAGGCTGGTTACAGATAATATGGAATGTTACAGTACCATCTTGCATAAAATTTTAGTACAGTTTGTACTTGAAAAAAAGGGTGTAAAACACCTGCCTAATAAATTCAATAAATCAAAGTTTTTTTTCCTTAATTACATCATTAAGTCATCCACAACAAGCTATACATAAGTCCACTTTTCAATCACCACTTCAAGATACTGTAGCAAGTACTGTACTTTAAAATGGATTCTTCTCAGTCAAAGGCTTGCACTTCTTACCCCCCACTCCTCAGATTCAGATGCGAGCTTGATATGAATCACAGAGTTCTGGTTAGTACAGTTTAGAGGCAGTCAGTGCTGCTTACCAAGTACAAGTCATGAGATTTATTAGGGATGTGTCAAGTCATAACAAACATTTTTGTAATAGATGCATTTTTCTTTAAAAAGTGTTAAAATTTGGTCATGACTCTCCATTCTGTACCTTGGATACTGGTGGATGCATGAAATCCTTAAAGGGCACTAATGCCTCTTTGAGAGCAGAGCAGACTTCTGAAGATGAACAGGTGATACACTCTACTAACGTTGGGTACAGAGCAATAACCTGTGCCCATGTGTTATCATCAACTGTAACAATAAGTAAATTTATGACATTTTTAGAACTCTTTTCATTACCACAAAAATAAAAGTATAAATATTGTTTAAATTTGGGGAAAGGTTAGTTTGGAGGTCTTCTTAGTCCTTTATATTTTTTGCAATTCTTAACTGTAAGATTGGTCAAGATAATGAAACAAGAATTGCTGGAGGTTACGGTTGATGGAAGCCCTATCTTGATGAAAGGCCTATCAACTATCAGCTCTTGTTCTTCCAGTGAACATACTCCTGGTTCCCTTAGATATCTGATGGGAACCAGTGAACATTTGGGTATTTGCATCTTGCCTCTATATATATGTGTGAATGCATCTTATATTGCAGAACTCCCTGAGATTAAATTCTACAGAAACCTGTTTTTGAAATGCCACTCATGGCAATGGCTCTGGCAACTAAAGGAAATCAAAGGAGTCATTCTGTCCTTTGATTTTCTCTTCCTCTATTAGGAACCTAAATTAAAGTTTATATTTTCAAGGAATAAGAAAATTCAGAATGTGGAACTATCACAATAGTCTTTTTCAACTCTGAGATAGGATGGATGGACAAACAAGCTATGAAAGGCAGTGAGGAAGGCATGGGGATTCCTTCCTTAGCATGAGATTGCTTGCCCAGCAACACAGTTCTCCAAAAAATGCTGAACAGCCTGCTGTTCCTAGCACTCTGTCTGCTAGGTTTTTAGCAGCCATGTGCTTGCCTACTGACCCACATGCCCATCAGTAACAGTTTTGAATTCCCATTCTCCCTTGATCATAGTTCAACTGTGCAAGACCAGCCTCCAGTGAACTGCCTTAAGACCCACTGTTCACCAAAGAACATTCATCAGTGAATGGTCGTTAATGTTTTTGTTATATGGAAAATAAATAGAATATTTACAGTTTAAGAACAGATGAAACAATCTGTTTCTAGTATTTCAGGTAAAATCATGGTGTCATTTGAAAAAAAAAAAAGCTTTTAAAAGATTTGGCATCGGTTAATGCTACCAGAAAAACAAGATTGTGCAGAATTGGAGGTTAAGGGTAAAATAAATTAAGAGACAATTTCAAAAAGTACATTATCTTTATGGAAAAATGATTCAAAGGGGTACTAAGACTGAAATGTAAAGCATTTTGTGCTTAATTTATTTCAGGACACCTAAAACTGACATTTATAACTTTCATGCATGTTCAATAACAGAAGCAGCTCAAAAGCACTTTAAGTAGTATATCTGCATTTAAGTCCCACAAAATTTATTCATGTGCCAATTCTGGAATGAGTATGGTTATTATCGGTTACTAAATGTTTTTTTAATTTTTTAAAAAATAACATAAAAGGGTATATTTTAAAATTTCATCTTAGAAATATTTAAAATAATATCCTACTCTCTCTTGAATTACTTAGAATAAATAGTTTAATCTTCCAAAAACTCACAGTAGATATATACTGCAACAGGATTGCTCACCTGAATAAATATAAATTCTAAAGCATTTACTTCTTAATAACTGCAATTTATGACTAATCATTAAACTTTACTGTCAGACCTACACTATCAAAGCCAAATTTAACAGTCTTTATTTTTATGTTACAAGATTATAATTAATAAAAGGTAACGCTCAATAATAGGCCATATCCCATAAGAACATATTACTTACCATTTTCTGGCTGAGTCTTTTTAAGAGAGTCTATGAGAGTACTGACAGCTTTTAAAACAAATATTATTTCTGTAACTTGTTGCCTAGAAAAGGAATAAAAAATTAGATGTGAACTTAAAATTCTAGAAAGTTATAATCAATATCTAATTACTTTGATTTTGTAAATGACATTTTTGTCATTTCTTGACATCCCTAACTGTACTTCAATTAAAACAAAAACTTATATTTTATCTATACTTTTCACAATGTATTATTGATTTATTTTCAGAATATTGGTCATTTCAGAGAATCCAATTAAAGTATCTTCAATAAAACAGTGGAAAATAAGACTAGCCAAGTATGGTTCTGTTTTCATTGTGCGTAATAACAACTACTTGAGCAACTGTCTGTCCACAGGATATAGTCAAAACAAGCTTGCTGAGAAATAATGGTGAGAAATAAGTATGCTGGGGAGGAGGGGGAACCCAAGCTTTGCAGAACTACTCAAGTTATTTGGGGGAAAAAACCTAAAGGGCAACCTTCCTTCCTTCCTTGCCTACACAAACAGTGCAAGGCATTCTTAGCATGCTCAGCCATGTGTCTTGAGGGACAAATATAGAAACCTGGGGTGGGGTGGGATAGGGAAGAGTGACATTTTGCAGGTCCCATTTGTTTCTAGAAATTCTGTACTCTGGCTATGTAAAGAAAAATGCAGCAAGGGGTTGTTTGTTTTTTTGCTTTACAGAGTTTTCAGGCTGCCCTATCTTAATAAAGAAATCCCTGTGATACTTCATTTTTAAACTACAGTATAAGCATTTCAAAAACAGTTTCTGTTAGAGCCTAGGAATCTACTGTCCAAGGTGAGGGGGGATGCAAATGGATACTCTTTGGATAGCTGCCTACATTAATTTCAAAATGTATAATCTAAGGATTACTGTGTATGTGATTTCTTGTCAACACGTCTTGTAGGAACATTAGCATAATTCACAGATTTAAGCATCTCTCTTTTTTTCTAAATTCTAATTTTAGGTAAATCAAATTAAAACTTGTTTAGCTAAAAAAAAAACAAAACTTCAGCCAAATATTATACAGAACTATTTCCTAGGTGAGTACTTATTGGGGTAATACTTTTTTAATGTAATGCTAGAGCAAGAAAAAAAGAGATCGTTCTAATTTTACTGTTTACTGTTACTACAAAACACATCATTTTTTTTGCCAGAAATTCTAAATCTTTTTATATTAAAATAGAACTTATTAGTTCTTAGTATTGTAAACTAGAAAATTATAATAGCTGAACTAATCAATAGAACAAGGTAATCTAATCCAACATTAACTTTATGTTTGAGATATTATATATGATAATTAAAAAATATAATAGCAAATGCTTTCAGCTGTCCAACTCACAGTCACAGCCATCTTTTATCTACAGGGCTTTTATATAAATCGAAGTGCCGGTAGGCATTGTTTGGAATCCCAGGAACAACAAAGGCTTACGGAGCTCAATAGTGCAACTAAGGCAGAACTTCAAGTTCAGGGCTTGGCAAAAAGCTGGAACAATGTGCTGCTTGCTATAACATTCTTCCCTTCTTTTCTTTTAGAACATTTATAGCCAGAGGGCAGCTGGGAAGGTATGTACAAGGTTACAGATGTTCTTTTTTTATTATGTTTATTTTAAAAATATGAAATTCTTTGTGTGCTTCCTATTGTCAAGTACATTTATTTACCAGTGGAAGCAAAGTCTATTTTATTGTTATAAACATGATGGTATATACTGAAAATATTTCCTTCTTTAAAACCAGCGTTGGCAAATTATTTCATTATTGGGTAATACAAATTTGTCCAAAAGGACCCTAGATGACCATTAAGTCTAGGGTCTAAAATTAAGTAGCTGATCACAAATGGGGGCAGTAAATAAATGGCTTTAGTAAGAAAAGGAATGCAAAGCTACTGAACATACCGTGGAAGTGGACACTTGCCACTTAGTCTTTCATCTTCTATGTAACGATAAAGCACATCTTGAGATCGTTTTAATAGAACAGAAAGTGCCATTCGTGAAATGTAGCCTTCTTGAGGAGTTGTTACTTTGTTACTGAATGAAAACTGAAGCAGTGTTTCAAAACACATCTTGGAAAATTCCTCTCTCATACGAATATCTATTTCTGCCTCTGTCAAAATCAAAAACCATCCTTGTCTTAAGAATTTATTTTAAAAGTAATTAGTGGAATGAATAGTAGGACAGTTAAAGAAAGACAAAATATCCATACTGAAAATAAATCAGAGCAAAGTATATCAGGGATAGTATACAAAAATATATACTGAAAGGATTAATGTAAATCTAATTAGGCAACTTTGATCACATCTACATTTTTAATAGTTTAAATTGTTCAACTATTCTAGAGAATCATCTTTTCAACAGGTAGCATTCCAAAGAAACTTAGCTGGGTATCAAGTTCTTTTGAAATCAGTAGATTAAATGAGATGTAACTAATTCCTGTGATAATGGTGAGACTTAAACATGACTTTATCCTATCAGTTTCCTTCCTATCTTCTTTCAGGAAATGAAGATAATTCAACACAGAAGTACATATTTAATCAAACCTATATCACTATACAGGTAGTCCTCAACTTATGACAACAATACGGACCGGAACATTTGTTGTTAGGTAGTGCAGTTGTTAAGTGAGGAATCACATGATCACACCTGATTTTATTCCATTTTTTGTGGTGGTCATTAAGTGAATCGGCATGGCTGTTAAGTGAATCATGTGGTCATTAAGCAAATCATGCGGTTGTTAAGTGAATCATGCAGTTCCCCATTGATTTTGCTTGTTGGAAACTGGCTGGGAAGGTCACAAATAGAGTTCACATGACCCTGGATGCTGCAACCATCGTAAATACATGCTGGTTGCCAAGCATCTGAATTTTGATCATGCGACTGCAGGGACACTGAGATGGTCGTAAGTGCTAGGACCAGTCATAAGTCACTTTTCCAGCACTGTCATAACTTTGAATGATTGCTAAACAAATGGTGGTAAGTTGAGGACTACCTGTATGTTGAGTAAAAAGTACACAGAGTATTTAGTAACTGTACTGTCAGACTTGTTACTCTATGGATAAAGGGCCCGCTCAATTCTCCATTTCTTAAGTTTAATCTACAAGTAGAAATACATATTTCTAAAATTTAATTTTTAAGAAGAGCAACTAAAACTGTTGGGATTGAGAATAGATTTTTTAAAACATGGCTGCTACATGAGCATAGGAAAAGGCACATTTTTAAGGAGCTATGTGAGTACATGTTAGCCACCTTCTTAATGCCTCCTTAACTCAAACACATACCTTTCTGAGCCCAAATAACTACAATTAGAAAGAGGATGTCCATGTTGTTGCAATCACAGGTCATAATATACTAAGATATGAGCAACTTAAAATATAATAATACAAACATTAAAAAAAAGAAAAGAAAACTTCTAAGAATAGCTAAAATTATGTCTTTAAAATAACGAAATTAAGCCTAGAGCTACAACTCAGCCCATGCCAAATTCAAAGCACACCCTCACCTGCTTCATATCTGAATGCTGCACACTACTATTGCACATATTAAATAACTTCCATTCAATTTTTATTATGCCTGTAGATATCTTTTTATATTCTGCTATCTTTTGATTGACATACCTGTAAATGAAGAGGACTGAGAATGTATCGAACCTTTATTAAGCATAGTCATAATCTGACCAACAAATTCCTTGGGAATAAAATTAGCGTATGGCAGTATCTCTGTACTGATGAGCTGTACCACCTATAACAAATGAAAGACAGAGTTTTGAAATATTAATTTAGCAAATGCTCATAACAAGATTAAAGCACAAACTGTAAAATTAAATGAAATTACTGAATGATTGATGTCCACAAATTGGAGTATGCTGGGCACTTTTTTTAGTATGTAGGTACAAGTGTCTTATGCAAATAGGCTAACAGGATTAATATAGCAAAATCTATACTGTTACACAAATTTAGCAATTATTATGATAATATATATTTTGCACCAATATAAAATATTTTGTTATGCAAAAATGAGGCTTATGTTTTTGGATGCTAAGAAACATATACTCACTTCAACATCAATACTTTCGTTTCTCTGAAATTCTTGAATAGAAAGATTATCTGGAGGTGAACTGAAAAACAATTAAAAACAGCCTTAATTAAGGGATTGGAAAACCATTTTGAGAAACTACTGAAGATGCAGTACCTTCACCATAGTAAATATTTCTATGTGAAAATGATTTTAATTAGGTCTCATAGTGTATCAAAAATTTACAGTCCATAACTAATTCATTATATTCTTGCTTTATAAATGGAGAACTGAGACTGAGACTCATTTGTGAATCAGTGGTGAAGCTCCTTCAACGATCAGCTCCTGCCCTGAGAAATACAGTAAGTAGATGAGAAAAAAGCCATGATAAACAATCTAATTTAAGTAATCACATTCTTTTCATACTTCTGAATGCTGAATTAACAATTAGGGATGTGCATGAAACAGAAATATGTGTTTTGATTCAAACCTGAAACAAACACATGGCATTCTGGAAGTTCAACCAAACCTTTATGGATAGGCTGCAATTTAGTAGGAACAAAATCTGAAGTATCTTTATCGTTCTGGGTTTTGATGAAAATAAATTTGCAGGTATCCTAGAGTGATTCTTATGGGTTGAATAATGTAAAGTTGGTGTAAGTCATCTCTTCTCAGCAGCTTCAAAGCGCTGCCTATCACATAGACTTGTCTGTCCTTTGATCCTCTCAGCTGCTATTGCCAATGTCCCAGCATGGCATATTTCACTGGCTGGGCCAGCCATCTTTTCAGTACCTTCTTTTTCTACACGCTCCTACTTCCCAGTACAACATATTTAACCAGCCCACCTAATTGGAAGAGGGCATCCTACATCATATCCTGGAAGCCTTCTCTCTATCTCTGCAAAAGCTCCATAAACCCTGACCTCTCTGAATCATGTTTTCATGAACTGGTCCTGGTCCTTGGGTATTCCACAGACATGGCCCAGGAACTTATACATGGAGTTGATATAAATAATTTCTCTTCCACTACTTGTAACATAAAGGAAATATGTTTTTAAAAACATATCAGTTTCCCAAAGCAAAAAGAAAACAAAACAAAACAAAGAAACAGGGCTTCCATATCAAGATTCTGGATATTTCATGCTGGCTCTTGTATCAAAACTCTGTAGTAGCAAGATAGAACTGCTATGTAAATTACTGTATAAAGGGAGACAGAAGGGCCACAGTTCGTCTCAAATATTATTTTATGATTCTTAACTTCAGTGCACAAGCATTATGGTGCTCTTTTAACTAATTTTGTGTGAAGGAAACATTGGTAGCATGGTATTGGAATCAGACTGTGAATAAAATTTTTGTCTGTCTTCTCAATACAGTATCAAGTTGAAAGGTTCTCAAAAATCTTTGAAAAACTGTGTGTGTGCACATATAGGTAGGTAGTTCACCTTGATTTTGTACAACATGTAGAATTATAAATCATAGTGAATAATTTCAGTTATATAATACTTGCAAGCTAAAATTGTTAAAATAATCTTACAACTTTCACAAATTCAGCAAGTTGAAATGCACTATGAGATTCCCACTGTGAAATTAATTTACAATTTACAAAACTATTTTATGCATATTTACTCTAGAGTAAATCATATTCAACTGAATAATAAATGTATTTGCAGTGATATTACTGGCTAATATTTTAAGAAGCGTGTTAAAACCTATGGCCAAAGATCACCACAGAATAATAATATAAAAAGTTTTTTTAAAAATCACATGATGAAGAGGGGAAAACATACAAAACCAATCAGGGTATAGTTAAAACTGCCGTGGTACTAATAACCAAAATAAAATAAAAAGTCAAAGCTATAAGAATATATAATTTGCAAATTAATCCTGAATAGAGATAAAATAGATGAAAATAAGATAAAACTAGAAGCATTACAAAATTAACCTATATAAAATATACTAGACAATATGTAAAACAAGAAAGTATCAGTTCATAAAAAATGAATCTAAAAATCCTGGCCAGAAATAAAAAGCATGTGTGAAAGAAGCAATTAACTATTCCCAAAAAATTATTACAAAGGAGCCTAGGAGGAAAGGGGGGGCGGAACTGTCTGAGGAAAAAAGAACACTTATTGGTAATATTTTAGAGGAACCAATGTCCTCCTGATCTTACATGCCACCACACAGAATTTTGCTTCTTTATACATCATGGTGGAGTTCTTGTCAGATAATAGGAAAGATGCATAGAAATGTGTGGAACAATCTGGCAAATCCACTACTTGTGGTGTAACAGAGATACTTTGTCCGTGGCTATAGTATTATCAAGCAAGTAGCGGATGCTCAATTCTTTCTACCTCTCTATCCCCAGAGAGGCACAACCGTTTTGGACAGGAGATTATTTTTGTTATCTCCCTTTTAGCACTGTTGAAGGAAGGGCATCGTACCTTGTCAGGGTAAAGGCTCTCCTATGCTCTGAGTAGACCAATTCTGTGAGGTATGAGGCAATTTTTAGAAAGTACCTTATGCACTGGTCTGCTGGCAGTTTAGGAGCTCTGCCTAGATCAGTTTGGTGTTCCACATCTATGTTTTTTACTGAGCAACATAGCCCCTTTTTAGTACTTTTTGTGGCAAAAGACTATATGTCTGTAATTTGCATATAAGGGAAGTCATCTAGTAAGTCTTATAGCTTTCTGATGCATCGAGGGGGAAAAGGCCCTCAGGTAGGAAGTCAAGTTTAACTACAGTACTGTGGTAAGAAGTTTATTAGAGATTGGCATAAATAATGGGTTAGAGTGATGACCCCTCTCTTACTTAGTGATTTTAATATAATGTAATAGGATGAAAAGACAGCTATGACTGATTAAAAACAAGCCAAAAACAATTGCTCCAAATATTGCTGTCATTATTTAATGCAAAGGTACAATGTGGAAAAGTTTTCAAATTATAAGATCAGTTTATAAATAATAAATGTAGTCTATTTCAAATTACTTGAACTTCATTCCCCCACAAGTATACAGTTATATTTTACCTTTTAGTGAACAAAAAGTTTTCAAAAGTGTTGGCTAACTCTGGCCACATACTGTCAAATTTTCCAGAGGAAGCATGCTGTCTTGCAACTGGTAACCCAATTGAGAGAACTTTTAGGAGTGAAGAAACTGCCAGTTTCCATGTGCTTTCTGAAGGGCAAGCATACTTCAAACTAAGAGGCATCCTCAGTGTCTGCCAAAATAAATTATATTTACATCAGTTTCATTAAGACAAATAATTAAATCCCACTAACAGGCAAGAAGGAAAACAACCTGTAGCTTTAGCTTGAATTAAATGTATAGGATGGGTATAGAGGATGAGAAGTCACAACATACAGCATTCATGGGAATGAATGAAATCTGGGGAATTTTTTAAGGCATTTCATGTTGCTTCTGAAAACTACTGATAGGAAGTCAACTCAACTGAATGAACATGCCATTCAATACATATAGTTTTACTGATTTATACATGTGGAGATTTCAAGTACTATTTTTCAGGTATTCCTTAAATATGGTAGACAAACTGCTGGTTGTCCACTATGCAGCAGTGCACTGTGCAGCTGTGCACTGGGAAATACCTCCAAAGTTAGAAGGGGGGAATCTGAATAACTAGCAACCACATACCAAGAAATAACAGTTATAGTGTCCATGGCTTCTCTTTCATGTGATTCTCTACATTGACAGATTACAGATTCATTTTTAAACATAAAAATTACTAAGAGAAAGAATATACTTCACATTAAACTTGTCAGTTGTGTGTGTGAGTGGGCTTTTATGTCACCTCACCTCAGCTTTATAAAAGAGTAAAAAGACTTTAGACATCTTAACAATTTGGTCAGTCCATTTCTATATAGTATGTATCACAGATAAAAGAAATACTCAGATGAATGAATTCTGAATTGCAACACTCATTATTCTTTATATGCCACCTGACTGAAGATTTTATTTCGTTCCCCATGAAACGTAATTGAACTAATAATTTCAAAACAAGACATGTTGTTTTTGATTACTATATCTTCAAATCCTCTGTATGACAATACTTGCCATCAGTAAGGGGTTATGAACAAATAACTAAATGTGATCCACACTGATAGTTGCCAAAATAATAAAAAGAACAAAGATATGGGCAGTAATTTTTACAATAGTCTTGTAACTGCAAAAATAAACAAAGTCACTCTTAGGGTTTCATACAAGTTACACAACCCAACCTCAGACTCGGGAAACAGCAATGCAGCTCATTTTAAAGAGTAATCTTAAAATCTATATAAATATTTACCTTGATAATATTCTGAAGGACTCTTTCATTTACCACAGCTTTGTGACAAGCTGTCTTTTGGTACAGATCTACCACAACTTCTAAAGACCTTTCTGCAAATGGTACATAATTCAGTGCTACCCATTCTGCCTAAAATAAATAAATAAAAAAATAGTACTAGGATGTCAATATTGTCAAAGAAACAAACTTTATAAAAGAAAATAAATAGGCCTAGTTTGGTTGCATGCACATTTTTTGAAGATTCGAAAAAGAAAAATATCTGATCCATGAAAAAAGTTTTAAAAGACATTCCCAGTCCCACACATATATAGAACTTTGAACTGGCAATCACATTTTGAATCAAAGACAGTTTTAAGCACGTGCAATATTGCAGTTTATGAAGCAAGAACACTAAGCATGATCTTTAAAGAATTTTAACTCACCGGTGCAAACAGTTGTATCTATAGTGATTCCATTGTGTGGCATAATAAACAGAATAAGGAAAAATTAATATATTTATATACATATTACCTATCAACATTCCGATGTCTCATTCTCCTCGTTGAGTATTATTAGTAGTGCAAATGCATTCAGAGCACTAGCATTAAGTTTCAGTTTCATAAAATAAATTATTGAAAAGAAAACAAAATATATGATTTCATATGCAAAAGGGAATGCAAAGTTAGTTTAACGAACTTTGTTAAGATATAAATTATTTTATTTATTTTCTAATTTTTATTATTAGTAGAATTTAAATATCAGAGTAGGAAAGTGACAAGAAAAAAAAAAAGGAAAGAATTGAAATACAGGTATCTACATATTTATTGAATTAGCTGGTAATATAAATATTGCCCAAACTCAGTTCCATGATGATATTTATAAATTCATGCAAAGCTAAGCATATTTTCATTCTAAGCTCTTAACAGCAGAACCATTAAAATATCTCACCTGATTGTATTTTGCATTGGCAATGTGTTTTGTTTCTAGCTGTCCATATTGCGGTGGTTTACAGGAAAATTCAACAAAAGCTAACAACTGATCAAAGATAGCAGGATACATTACTTGCATGTTTTCTGAACCTACACATATGGCCTAAAAAAAAAAAATTAAAAAATTAAATTTTCTAGAAAACATTTAAGGAAAGTGAAATGCTTGTAGGCATTAGGATTCTCAAGCATGAGAAAGTTCCATGAACTCTACTACCACACCTACAAAATATGTTGCATTGATAAAGCAGTCTAGTCTGCTGAACTGTGACACAGTACTCAATAGGCAATTACTTAACCTCTAAACTTTACAATACATTAATTAATACATTAATTAGAATGGCAACATTTCAGAAATCACAGAAACTCTCAGATTAGCTAACACTGATTTACAATGCACTGAAGCAGTGCACTGAAGATGTTACCTAGCCAGGTAACAAAACGTTTGCAAGAAAACAACCAAGCTCAGAGAACTCCAAGGACTCCACAGTTCAACCCTGAGCTACGCATATTCTCTTCTATTGGTAACATTGATTTACTTAGATACAACAGTACACTGGAAAATGCAGATCATGGACAATGCAACGATGGACACAGTATTTTTTTTCCCTCAAATTGCAAGAAATTAAGAAAAAAAATCAGTTGATAATTCAGGGCAATTGTGTCCCTGAGTTACCTACAGATTGTGGAAAGGATGCAACCAAAGTTCTATAGTAGTAGTGGTGGTGCATGATACCAAAATAATTGCTAAAGCAGAAAACATTTGGAAGGAAAACTCTGATGACGATGATGTTAATTGAAAGTCAAAACTTAGTTTGAATCGTATGCATGCTCACGTGATCTGACCCATTTTAGGCAATATTGCAATCTAATGTCACAAAAAAGTTACTTTACAGTAAGAATATTCCCACTAACGTAATGGAATGCTTCAGACAGCTATCACTTCATCTTCTGCAACTACCCGAAGAGACAAATGGATGATTAAACAATTTTTTAAAAGAGAATTATTTCACTTAAATAGTAACTAAGTTAATATTAAATAAACTGTCTATACTGTATTGAGAGTTTGTCAGTACATTTATCTCCTAGTTGGTGGTATGCAAGAAAAGTATGGTGGCTTGTGAGGTAATCTCTAATTCAAAGATCCTAGCTTGTCTATAGAAATACCTTGTACTAATATGTTTTATTGAAATAGAGTGATTCTATGGCCTTTTTTAATGTTAGATTAAAAATTATTTTACTATGTAAATCTTTAGATATTAGAGTAAGAGGTGAATGCATTTTACATTTATACCTGTACCAAAGAAAGTTGGAAGTTACTTTTATTTTTATATGCTTTTTCTTTTCTGATGTTTCTTTTCCTTTTTTCCTTTTTGTGTTTTAATCTTTCTGAAATTTAATAAAATTTATATATATATAAAAAAGATCCTAGCTTGTGTAGCATAGTGTGAGTTATAGGGGAAAACTGAGCATTGATTGTCTTCCTGCCAAAATGCGCCAAACTTGATCGGTACTCTTCTTATGATTAGCAGAGCAAGTAGCATGTGGCACGGACAACTAAGGCTTTGCCTTTTTTTATTTTACAAAAAAGCTTATGTGAAAACCTCAGATAACTGAAGCTATTATAAGTAACAAGAGGTCTACAGACCCATTTGAGAATGACTATGATAGATGAATAATTGTGACTTGAATGGTAAGAGAAGTAAAAGGTAAAGAGCATGAATTAATGAAATGAGAGAAAGAAAAATAGATATATTGTGTGTTTGTGCCATTAAGAGAAAAGGGAATTACGTAATATATCCAAATGAATATGGTCTGATCTTGTGGGGTAGAATGGGTACATATATGGAAGTAAAGGTTTACAATTATGAATGAAAGGGCATAAAACACATGCCAGAAAGTAGGAATTAGTGTCATCTAAATTATTGTGGTGCATATGAAAGGAGGAATTGACTGGTTAGTGATAATTTCATGTTACACTGTAGTAAATGATGATGGAAAAACCAAGGCTTAGTTTTAGGGGAAATTATGCTTATTAAGTTAAGAGACATGTATGTACGGACAAGAAAATACAGAGAAAAAATTGGTCCATTCAGAAACCCAATAATGAATGAGAATGTTGATTGTTGAATATCTGCTTAGAAAGAACATTTATTTTGGATGTTGCTATTATGTGCTATCTGTGCAGTCTATAAATTACTAGAACAGTAGTTTCCCCAAAGCTGTAGGGAGAAGGAATGGTCTATGAGCCAATGGCTATTACATCTCTGTACACATTAACTTGAGGGCCTTTATGGGAAGATGTGGAGAATATTTAGGAGTTATACTTTGAGGCATGAGCTCTTGCTCCCTATTTATCTATGTTTGTCTTTACAACCAAAACTGAAACATTAGAACTGAGGTTGCTTTGAATAAGCTCCTGTGCTTAATGAATATCACAGACAGACAGACAGACAGACACACATACACTATAATGCTATACTCATTTACGTTATTGGGCAAATTATTCAGAGCTCCTTCCATGAAAAAAATAACTTGTTTCAGGGCAAATGTAGCAGAGCCATGACTAAAATGCATTTTCTCAAAATGCAGAGATCAGAAGTCTTTGAATATGAATATTACCTTATCCAACAGACAAATTTTTATATATCAACATCACTGAGTTTAACAGAATACATCTTTCTTTAATACAGATACAAGCTAATGAGAACCCATTCTGAAAGTTACTGTCTGTTTTTATATATAAACATATGCCAGAAAACAAAAAAGTGAGGAGTTATATAAACAACTGGTAACAGTAACTGGTAGTGTAAATACTATTTTTTTTTAAAGGAACAATGAATATGAATCCCATTGAGAGCAGTAAGATTTCAGTTAACTGTAGCAGTAGGTTTCATTAATTTCACTGAAATCTCATTGGTTTAGAATTACACTGATCAGGATCTATCAATTTAAGTTATATTTTACATGTACATTACATTTTAAATGCATGACACCATCTACAGATCAATTTCAGACTTTGTATTTTTAAAAAAAGTTTTCCTGATTCAGAATATATATATATCTATATATATCTCTCTCTGATATAATGTAATGATGTTAATCTACAGCCTAACTACAGTGTCATATGTTGAGCTCTATCTTTTGAACAAAGAATACTCAGCAGACACTTGAAACAGTCTTTCTTTCAAGATGTAGGAAAATTATCCTATATAATTAAAACTAATTATGCTTACTAATATTTCAGGCCATGGATGACAGCATGAAAGAAGTTGAGTGCTTTTCATAAAGTATTTAAAAACTGCATTACCTTTTGTAAGACATCTAAAGCTGTAAGAACTGCTTCTTGCAAACTTGTTAGAACTGCCTCAGTATATGATGGTAAAATGAAAGGAGATGCATCCGAACTGATTGGAACAGAGATTGCACCATGTAGAATGACACCTAGTTTTTGGAGATCATCCATACTGAAACCTGTTTTGATGTGTTGATAAAGGGCTGGAAATATCTGTATTAAAGCTGTAAGAAAAGGCTGACTGGGAATAAAAGTCATTTTATCAAAAGAAAGTGGAGGCTTTGTACTTTCTGAACCAATTCTAAACCAACTGTTCCATGCAGCCCACCAAAGATCCAAGTCTTCGATTTCATCTGTTATTAGAGGGGGTTCAGTTGCACTGTATTTTCCAATCCTTTCTCCTATAGAATCAGTTCTCATAAAAGATCTTCCAAGGCCAGTGGCAGTCACTGATCCTATGAGGACAGGCACAGGAACATTAATAGCAGGGGGTGTATCAGGTTTTTCAGTTTCTCTAACAGGAGACACAATTTGTAAGATTTCCTGAAAACTTTTCAAAGCAGCCAAAGAAACCTCATTGTTTTTGCTGAGTGCAGCTGACTGGATGTGATCAAGAAGAACATCCCAAGCTTCAGAAAAATCTCCTATTGGGGAAAAAAAAGATCAGTAAGATATGCTTTGTTACTATGATATATATTAAAAAAATAGCTCACTAGTAAGAGAAATTAAAGGATTGCTATGTTATGCAGTATACAAGGTAAGATACATTATGCTACTGTCCAAGGATGTGTCAGATTTCACCTCTCTACCTCCCTAGGCACCATCCCAAATCTACTGCCCAACCCACTGTTAAACAATACTGTGCAAATTCTATTTCTTTCTTTCTTTCTTTCTTTCTTTCTTTCTTTCTTTCTTTCTTTCTTTCTTTCTTTCTTTCTTTCTTTCTTTCTTTCTTTCTTTCTTTCTTTCTTTTTCTTTCTTTCTCTCTCTCTCTCTCTCTCTCTCTCTCTCTCTCTCTCTCTCTCTCCCTCCCTCCCTCCCTCCCTCCCTCCCTCCTTCCTTCCTCTCTCCTTCCTTCCTTCCTCTCTCCTTCCTTCCTTCCTTCCCTGCCGCCCATCTCCCCCATAATAGGGGACTCTGGGTGACTCACAAAAAACATTAACACTATAAATACATCCAAAATTTAAAACAATACACATAAAAAATCCAAAATTTAAAACAATACTAAAGAAAGGAAGATCCAAGCAGATGAAAAATCAGGCTGCGGAGAGCTGGCCACTACGGGGCTAGCCATCCCCCTGCTTGAAGTATTCCCTCCCCACCCCAGGCCAAGTGGCAGAACCAGGTCTTCAAGGCCCTTCGGAAGGCCAGGAGTGAGGGGGCCAATCGCACCTGGAATGTTCCAAAGAGCGGGGGCTACCGCAGAGAAGGCCCGCCTTCTGGACTCCGCTAGATGGAATTCTTTTACTGAGGGAGTCCGAAGCATGCCCTCTCTGTGCGATCGGGTGGGACGGGTTGAAGACATAGGGGAGAGGCGGTCCCTCAGGTAACCTGGTCCCATGCCATGTAGGGCTTTAAAGGTGATAACCAACACCCTGAATTGGACCCGGAAGCAAACTGGTATCCAATGCAGCTCGCGAAGCAATGGTGTTACATGGGCCCTTCTTGGGGCTCCAAGAATAGCCTGCGCAGCCGCATTCTGGACCAGCTGTAGCTTCCGGATAGTCTTCATTTAAGAGACCATTTCAGAACAAGTTCTCTGTTAAAGCAGAATGTCAAGTAAAGCTGAATTTACATCAATTCACATCATTTGTATCATTACACAATTATGTGTGTGATATAAATATACAGGTAGTCCTTGCTTAATGACCACTTGTTCAGTGATGACGGTGCTGAACGAGTGGTACTTATGTCTGGTCCTCATACTTATGATTGTGATCTGGGTGCTTGGCACCCAACTCGCAATTATGACACTGTAGCATCCCATGGTCACATGATTGCCATTTGCTACCTTCACTACCAACTTCTGACAAGCAAAGTCAATGGGGAAGCTGGAAGGAGGTCACAAATGGTGACCATGTGCTATCACGCTTAGCTTAATGGTGCAGGATTTGCTTAACAGTGGCAACCGGAAGTGCCAGAACTGCTGTTGCTAAGTGGCACAGTCACATGACATTGTGCTTTATGACTGTGTCGCTTCCAGTCCCAATTACTGCTGTTAAGTGAGGACTACGTGTACACATACTTTATGCCATTGCCATAGCTATATAATTACAAAAGTGATGACATTTTAAAGGAATCATTTGAACTACTCCAGAAACAGTGGACTCTGGTATTTTGGGGTGCTGTCTTGACAGAAAATTTTTCTGTTGCATCTGAAAACCACTAAATTGTGATCCAATTAACAGTAAATTGAGGGTTTAATTGTTTATATTTGCCATAAAAAGAGGAGAATACTTCTCAATTCAAGAAGAATCAGCAAGAAAATCTTATGAGATATTGGAGTAAAGAAATTAACCATATGTATTTATAATTCTAATTGTTTAATACACAATCAATATGAAAATTATTTAAAATTCTTGTTCATGCAATATAGAATCAAATTTTGTGTATAAAAACCTTGTCTTCTTTTTAAATTAATTTTTTATTAATTACAAAAAAAGAAAAACATAAAAGTGCTTTAACATAAAATGAATATAACAACAAAAAAGTAAATATATCATTATAATACTACACAATTACAATTCTATATATGGTTATCTAATACATATATTATTCAAGTACATTTATACTTCTAATAGAATTATATGACTATCCTGTTTTGTTTTTTAACCCAGTGTATTTTGTATAAAAACCCTAACTTTTTAAACATAAATAAGAATCCATTGTACCTAAGGACTGCAACAAGTATCGCCTTGTGTTGAATATTCTAGCTACTCCAGCCAATGTTAGTACCCACGTCTCAGCCCACTGTTTCTCTGCTGTATCTCGTGAATGGTGAATGAGAATGTTACCACCACCAGACTCAATCTTCTCTTTATCAGCAGTTGTAGAAGATTCTCGCACTCTATCCAGCAAATGAAAGAGAACCTATAAAACATTTAAGACCTTTAAGCTAATATGTAATTATTAAATAAAAACATTGGCAAATTCTTTTCTGTGATGAAGAATCTGTAATCAGTATTTTATTTTACTTCAAGTAAGTGTTGACTTCTGGCAACTGTCTGGACTAATCCCTGTAGTTTTCTTGGCAAGATTTGCAGAAGTGGCTTGCCATTGCTTGCTTCCTAGGGCTGAAAGAGGGTGACTGGCCCAAGGTCACCCAATTGGCTTTGTGCCTAAGGTGGGACTAGAACTCACGGTCTCCCAGTTTCTAGCCTAGTGCCTTAATCACTACACCAAACTGGCTCTCATTTTAATTTTACGACAATAAAATTTTAAGTTGAGTTATTACCTTTCATATAGATTTAAGCATTACAACAGAGCTAAGCTGCTTTAAGGGCTTTGCTTCTGAAATGGAACAGAATTTTTAAACATTAATTACAATAAAAACATACATTATATGGTAATAAAGAATTAGAATCATATTATGCCACTTCCTGACTTCAGAATTCTAAAAACATGTTCAATCAGAATATTTATTGCATTAATTAATATAAACTGGGGATTCAAAGACCAAAATTGATTTAGATATTAGAAGAGTGAAAGGAAAATAGGGTGTAGTGTTTTTTTTCTGTGAGACTGTTAAATCAACAAACATTAGCATACATAACCAAAGCTGAATTTAAGGTGCACAACAAAACCAAGTGGCTGTGGGTTTTGAGGCTTTCTAGATAGATAGACTTTCCATCTTTAGTTCTGAATGGAGTTGCATTTCCCAAACAGAGTTGGTGTGCAAATTTGGGGGTTTTTTGGAGTCAGTGGCTTCTGTTCAAAGAACAGATGGGAGTTGTGGCTAGGAAGGCCTTTCTACAAGTTCCTCTTGTGTACCAATTGTTCCCATTTTTGGTGTGGGAGGTTTACTCACAGTAACTCATACTTTTGTCACCTCTCATCTTGATTACTGTAACATGCTCTACATGGGTCTACCCTTGAAGAGCATTTGGAAGCTGTAACTTGTCCAGAATGCAGCAGCATGGACAGTTTTCATGATAACCTAATATAACACTTCTGCTTCAGGAGCTGCTGTGGCTTCTAGTGAGCTTCCAGGTATAATTCAAAGCCCTGGTTATCTTTTGTAAAGCCCTACATGGCACAGAGCCATGTTATCTGTCAGACCTCCCCAACAGAACTGAAAAGATGGGCAGACCCAGAGCAATCTATTAAACAATGTCATCTTGCGGGAACCAGGGATTGTGCCTTCCCTGTCACCATGCCTATCCTGTGGAACAGCACCCCCTCCCCACGATCTGGATGCCCCCAACCCTTTTGGTTATATCGTAAGGCATAAAAGACCTGGTTGTACCCTTAGGCATCTGGGCTGGGACATTAGGTGAACTCTGTTGGTTAGTTTATTTGGTCACTGTTTTTTTATTGATTGTAAAATGGAATAATTTTTAGACTTCTTGCACATGATCTATTTATTGTTTCTAGTTGTTATTTTTGTAATTAATTGTGTGGTGGTGGTGTTCTTGGTTCTAATATTCTATTTGCTGCCCAGGATCACTATTCTGAGCGTACTGACAAGGAAGGAAATAATTGATAAGGTGAACAGGTTATACACAAATTAGAAACAAGTTCTTTTTGTTCTATTGCTCTCATTGTCAAATTCCTAGAGAAAGAAGCAAACCAGTAATAAATAGGTATAGTCTAATACAAGGCTGTTCTTTTCTTAAACCAACCATTATTTGTTTGTAATAAGGTAAGCAGGAAGATGACATAAGTAATCAGTTTGTTAAAAGTGCTTGTTTGCATATAAATTTTGTCTTCTATTGAGAACACAGTGTGGCTAAAGATCAGGAAAATTTCAAAGCACTCTGGTTGTTTGGTTTAATTGCGTTAAATTAAGATTAAGGGAAGTTTTTCATCTTTGAGGACAATGGATTATACTGCTGTAGCACAAAGTATAAACCACGTTTCTTTTCATGAACAGAAATACAAGTAGTTCTCGTTTAGCGACTGCCTTGGATAGTGATTGTTCGCAAATATAACAGTAATAAACGGTAATAAAAAATTCATTTCCAATCAATGCACACATTTACAACAACTAAAGCCTTTAGTGTGATTAAGGTCTCATCAATTTCAGGCAGCAGGTGTAGCTGGCCAGAGGGTTCTAATTAACTAATTAAGGTCACAGAGCTGAGCTTGTTAACTTGCGGTTAGCACTTTTTAGGGCTGCACTGTGCTGTGGAGAAAAGCACCTCAGGAAGAGATAGCTTGTTTAAGCAATCTCTCCACACTGCAAGAGGGCAAAAAAAGAAAGGAAAGGAAAGGAAAGGAAAGGAAAGGAAAGGAAAGGAAAGGAAAGGAAAGGAAAGGAAAGGAAAGGAAAGGAAAGGAAAGGAAAGGAAAGGAAAGGAAAGGAAAGGAAAGGAAAGGAAAGGAAAGGAAAGGAAAGGAAAGGAAAGGAAAGGAAAGGAAAGGAAAGGAAAGGAAAGGAAAGGAAAGGAAAGGAAAGGAAAGGAAAGGAAAGGAAAGGAAAGGAAAGGAAAGGAAAGGAAAGGAAAGGAAAGGAAAGGAAAGGAAAGGAAAGGAAAGGAAAGGAAAGGAAAGGAAAGGAAAGGAAAGGAAAGGAAAGGAAAGGAAAGGAAAGGAAAGGAAAGGAAAGGAAAGGAAAGGAAAGGAAAGGAAAGGAAAGGAAAGGAAAGGAAAGGAAAGGAAAGGAAAGGAAAGGAAAGGAAAGGAAAGGAAAGGAAAGGAAAGGAAAGGAAAGGAAAGGAAAGGAAAGGAAAGGAAAGGAAAGGAAAGGAAAGGAAAGGAAAGGAAAGGAAAGGAAAGGAAAGGAAAGGAAAGGAAAGGAAAGGAAAGGAAAGGAAAGGAAAGGAAAGGAAAGGAAAGGAAAGGAAAGGAAAGGAAAGGAAAGGAAAGGAAAGGAAAGGAAAGGAAAGGAAAGGAAAGGAAAGGAAAAGAAAATGGATCAGACACAGGACACCGTGAGAGAGAACTTTATCTGAATGAGACAGCAGCAACTAGCGATCTTCAGTGTCTCTCTCAGTCACATGGTTCGCTTAGCAACTGTGCCGCTTAGTGACCATTTCATTGGAACCTATTGCAGTCACTAAACAAGGACTACCTGTATATTGTTGGTTTCCACACACAGTATTTAATTGCAATCCAATACAGTAATTTGATGATGAGCAAGAAGCAGTCCACATAGTTGGAGCTTTCTTTGACATTTCCAAGCAAAAGCTTCAGTTTTCAAAAAACAAGTTGCTATTATTTTTTAAAGCAGGTTGCCTTTTCAGCTGTATGTCTTAGTCTTCTAATTCTAGAAACTGTATTTTTGGTTTTTTAATTACTGATAGAAATAACTGATCTCACTTTTTAGCAAATTATACCCACAGCCATTTTTCATTTATAGAAGAAAGACTTTCAGGTATATTAAAGCACTCCTCTCAGAAATTAAATCTCCTCCCAGTTTCCATCTTAGCTGGGATGCAAAAAGAGCAGAACTGAATAAATACTGCTGAAGAAAAAAAAAGCAAAACCACACAATCAGTGTCTTTACTTCTAAAGATGTAATCTATATGACAAATCACTAAAAATCCCATGCTGCAAATGCAGACAACAGTGATTTGCAGGCCTGGAAAAATTGGTGACAGGAAAAGTTGGAAAAACTTGCCACTTTAAAATATAATAAAAGAGGGTAATTTTGTCTTGTATTAAGTTATATATAATAAAGAACTGGGATCAAGCATATTGTAACAATAATGTTATTGTATATAAGCTTCAGTACCTTCCATATAACTGTATGCCATGTTGAATGCTGAAGTAAAGTTCCATGAGCACCAATTGTAGAGAATAAAGTCTGCCCAGCACTCTTTCTAACTGCAGGGCGTGGATCTACACAGAGTTCGCCGAGCTTGGCATAGAGACACAGCCAGAGGCAATCGAATGGTGGTGCCGGATGGAAGGGACGGTTCAGCGTTACTCCCTTTTCTTCCGCTTGCTTCTGTAACACTGATTCTTCCTTATTTAACTCCTTTTCAATAATTTCACCTCTTTGGAAGAAATAGTCTGAAATGTTCCACTACAAAACAAAAAATGCTTCTTTGTAAATGATTTCTGAACACAAAGAAGTGTGGCAATCCTGCATTGGAAATGTAAAAAAAAACAATGAAAATGCACAATATACATTTTATAAGTTATACACTAATTGTTCTGAAAATTTAGCTATGCTTTAGCTTGGTATTATTTTTAGGCACTAATTATGATGGATTGATGCATGAAGGCATTTTGAGGAAATATTGTTAGACAACTTCCCTCTTAAATACTTGATTGTTAGTTTGAATACTTAAAATACTGTAGAACACTTTGGTGTTTTTAATGAAAACTAATAAGATGAAAAAGTAAGCCTTTTGGCCATGTTTCCCACAGAAATGGAGTTTCATCAAGCACAATTAGGTTTAGACGTGAACTATTTTCTCTAAAAAGCAATCGCTAAAGCACTTACATGCTTTAAATGGACTAGCCACAATTTCAATCAGGTTGCTGATGATAAGTCATATTTTGTATAATAAAAAATAATGCTTAAAATACATATTGGCAGTTGTGCCTGTTTTATACAGAACATCATATTTTACCCATGATGATAGTAAACACAATACCTTTAACCTTATCTTTTCGATCAGTGAGTTTTATTTCAATAGATATAGGTATATCTACTTGGATACCCTATTACATTAATTAGTACAACCTGGACAAAGTACAGCTTGCTTAAACCAACAGTCCCTAACATTAAGTGCATGGTTACTATGAGAGTATATTATATCGTTATAGTTAATATGTTGGTGAATCTCAAATTATCTATCTAAAAATGTGGTCTCTAACTCTGTTGCTAGGTTCTGTACTCTCACCATATTAATATGCCAATGATCGTTTAAAGAATGGAAGCTGTATTATATTCAAGTTTTTCTTTCAAGCTTGTGCTGTGTAGTGTTGTAACTTTTATACTGACTGACTGGTGACCATAACAATAACATTTATTATTATTAACATTTATTTACAAAAAGCTTTTCATAACCCCATATTTATTCAGAAGCAATCTCTAGCATAGTTTAATGGGGCTTATTTATAGAAAAGTGAGCACAGAAGGTCAATTGAAACCTTCATATAAAAATCTTTAGGGAGTCAAAAAATAACAGAATAAATTAAAGACTCACCAAAAGACCAATTGATGTTAAGCTGATGTTTAGTTCTTGGTTGTGAAGCCCAAAACTTCCAGCGACATCTACCACAATCTGTAGGCAAGTACATGGCATTGTTGGCAAAAAGTCAGTCACAACCAACTGGAGACACTGGAATGCAGTCCGTATTAGAGACTCTCTATTAACAAAATCAATAATTATTTCTAAATAGGAATTATGATAATATAAAACACAGCTCTATGTGTCTACCTAGCTGTATGTCTGGCAACCTGCATATTCACAAAAAAAGTTAGATGGAAATATTAGCAGATATATATCATTTGGGGCTGCAAATGAATGGCTCTTGCATGAAAATACTTTCATATTGTTTGAATGTAAAATGCCTATGATGCAGCTCCTTCTATAGATCAGGCATATAATTCATTTTATACTTTATACAATGAATTAGCTCAGATGTTATTTAATAATTCAGCATTTTTTTAAGTTAGCATACAGATGTTTGTTTCAAACTTATCAAAACATGGAAAATCTATGACATTATGATGTATGACTGAAGCCCTGAATGGCACGGGCCAGGTTATTTGCCTCTTCCTAATCACTGGGATAGGGGTGAGGTTGGAGCCTGGGGATTGTATTTGTGAGTGTATTGGAGAGTGGTGGTTGGGGTGCCAGGTTCTGGTTTTACTGTCTTTGGTTTTTATTATTGTTGGTAGCCACCCAGAAGTGTGGCAGATAAGATGGTCATGTAAGTCTTTTAAATAAAATAAAATAAATAAATAATTAAAATACACTTACCCTTGATCACTTCTAATTGCTCCCATAACTCCAAGTACCAAGGGCCATCCAGGCCCTAGACTGTCTCCTTGGCTTTGCAAAATCTGTAAAACACATTCCAGCTGCTTGAGCCTAATATCAGGGTGACTGATATTTGACAGCTCTTTCAGTGGGTTTAGTAACAGCAGCTGAAGCCTCTGGAAGGAAAAAATGCAAATATTATTCATAGAAATAAAGAAAATAACTGGAAATTATAAGAAGATAGTTACTATCATCAGTTGCATACATCTTCTGTTGCTTATTAACATAAAATTAGAAACAACATAAAATTCTTGAGTTCTTGTCTCATGAGTGATCAACACCTAATTCTCCACCATCATAATTTTGTGATTAAGCCTACCAGTAGTGCCACACTTGGAAACACTAATAGAAATAAACAAATGCAAACACTTGTACACTTATAAGTGTACAGGCAAGATGCTATTTGGGTTTCATAGGCCTCTGGGATTGAAAATGGAATAAACAGACAAGTGGGGAAAAGCTACTTATCATAGCTAATGACTAGACTGACCTACATCCAATCTTGTTGATTATTCTATAACTGTCAGCTTATATTTAAGGAAGACTTGATCATATATGAATAGCAATGGGTTAACTTCATACCACTATGATAATATATTGTATATGCCATGACTTGCTCACAATGCATTTTAATCCAATTTGGGCTGCAATCCTGTGTCAACTAAATGTGATTTTGTTTGGAAAAGACATTTATACGACCTATTTCTCAGTGCACCATTATTAGTCCAATAAGCAGATGGTTTCCTAGGAAACCCATTGATTAGCAGAACAACATTATCATCAAATAACATGGCACTGCAATTCTAGCTCCACTGCCATTTACAACTAAAGATGAATACAATTTTGGAAAATAACTTTCCTTCTTACTCAACATCATTATCAATTATGCTACTGATTATTTTCTAGCATGCTTATTTACCTGGTTCTGAGAGAGCGAAGGGTCGTGGTTAAATGTCAGCCCTGCTTTGATGAGAGAAGTTAAAGCTTCCGCCCCCCATTCCCTCATCCGTGAGTTTGGATGTTGGCAGACCTACAGTCAGAATACACATTAATAAATATTCAGCACAGTAAATGGGTATTTGGTCTATAAGATCATAGAAAGAATACTAATAACTATACTGATAATTATAAGCCAATCTGTTACCTATATGTAAGTACAGCAATTGTTGCATTATCAGCAAGCAAAATGCTTTGCATTATTTATTTTCAAAAACTAAATTAAATTAGAACTGTAAGTTAAGGGCATATTTATCAGTGGACTAATAATACATTTATGTATTTCACATTTTAGTATATTTTCTACCCAATTCTGATGACTCACAGGGTTGCAGATTTATGTATTGTGTAAGTTCATCCTACCTTATAAAATGCTCATTCTGTATATATTAAAATTCATCTCTTTGAAATCTCAGTTTGGTTTTATCTATTATTTTCCAACATCAAACTGTGATAATTCTACATTAGAAAAAGATCAGATAGTAAATAAATAAGACATATTTGCAAGGCATGCTTACCTTCTGAATTAAAAAAAAATAGGAAGCAATAAAAGGAAAAGGGAAATAAATGAAAAATGTGAAAACTAAGGCAATTCAAGCAATAAATATTAGCATAACAAAACTGAGCTTTATATCATTCTAGATCTGATGCATTTTCCAGAAGTGATTGTAATGTAACGACTGTAATGTCCGCCTAGACTGGAAAGACCTGGATTGAAATATTGGCTCAGCCATGATGCAATAAATTGTCATAGCTGCCAAATCTAACCTATTTCCCAAGTTTGTTCTAAAAAGGAAATTGGGGAAGATAATAAAATAGACAGCTAAATAACAATAAACACATACAATTTTTCCTTTCTGAACTCACCAATACATTTTGTAGAATAACTCCTTCCATGTTAGTAAGTAGAAACCAAGATTGTTTTTAAATGACAGAGACAGGGATAATCAAAAGATGTTTATAACAATAATTTGGAATCTGAGACTGATGTAGTTAATCACTGAAAATATCTTGGGGCTCTGCAAATCCTTTAAAAGATGTGTATTGCAACATGCAGAAACACATACAAAGTAGCACTCTTTGAATCAATTAAGCAGTTGCACATTTTTCCAGGGTAACACATCTGCTCTTGAAGCTGGTTTTGGTTGTATCTGCAGGGGTGCTCATACATAAGCACTTCTCTTTGGTAGGAAAAAAGCACATCTGTTCTGAAAGATTAGTACTCCTTAAGCATATTTATTAGAAACGTAAAGTTTCTAATGTACAATTTCTAACGTAAAGCAAAACAATTCAGCTTCAGCAATTATTCTGAAATAAGAAACACAGTCAACACGTACACATACACACACACACTTAAGAGCTTTTAGTAGGTAGCTAAAAACATTACATTGTACATAATCCCAGGATACCTATACTGTTTTTCAGTTAAGGTAGCATTATAATTTTAATTTGCAATATAGTATATTTTGGCCAGCATTACCCTGATCTAAACCATGTAAGGTAATAACAGTCCAATTGTTTTGTTCCTTACTAAAAAAGGAAAAAAGAAAAATTAATTATTCCATATTGCTGCCAAGAAAACTACATGGATATGTCCATTAGTCCATGTAATCAGCAGAAGTTGATCTAGGGTCAAGAAATACTTACTATTTTATATGCTAGTACACATCTGTATGTTTTATTTATTTACAGGTTATGACTATATAAGAAAAGGTGTATTCTCTGAAACAATTATTGTGTTCATGTGGGAAAAAATGTGACCTTTTTCTCATGTTAATACTTTCCAATCTCACAGGTACAGACATCGCACAGTACACATTAAGCAGGGGGTTGGACTCAATAGCCTAAATGGCCCTTCTAATTCTGTGTCTATGGTTAATAAGGAACAAAACAGTATAGAAACAGGAAAGCAACTAATATTAAACAACATAACGTAACTTGCTTCCTAAATATTCTTATGCCTTCAAGTCTTAATTAGAGAGAGAAAAATACCAAGATTTTTCAAACATAAACATTGATAGAAGATTTATAAAATGATTTGTTACCTCCAAAAGATGACCAGTCAGCGGTCTCCACAGAATTTCAATCCTATGCATGTTAACCAGTCCTGTTTCTAGCAATTTGGCAACAGCAAACAATGATGGTTCCTAAACACAAATGGTATTAAAAATGAAGTGACTTCATTCACCAACTCATGCATTAAGTTACTTTACTGAACAATAGTGATGTAAAATGTTCAGTTGAGGATTGTTACTATAGCAGCTTAATCCTTAGTTGTGGATTACAATTCTTTACACAATATGATAAAATTAACATGTTAACTTTAAATTAATTAAATTAAGTTAAATATGTATTTGCTAGAATATAGAGGCTGGATCTGTTTCACACATCCTTTTAAACTGCCCACTGTATACACACTGGTGATCAGAGCTAATACAACTGCTCTTTAGTCTGATAAACTAGACTCATGTGAGGTATTCTTATTAAATGACCAATACCCATACAGTTCAAAGGCAGTACAACATTTTTATTTATACCCTAGAAACCATTTGGTCCCTTCAATGAAATGTTAACTTTTATAGGGCTTCTTCCTTTTATATATGTGTGTCCTATATATATTTACTTATGCATGTATTAGTGGTGTGCTGCATATTTAAATTCTGTGACTTGGTCTTGGACCATCAATCAACCAATCAATCAAATGTATATATGCGTATTTTTAGAATTCACTGAATGTGTTTCAATGATCATATCTCAGTTTAATAAATTAAATTATACACAAAACTTTCCCAGTGCTCTTTACTTCCTTTGCTGCCACAAAGACTATGTTTACAAATGGTGGAACAAGCTAGTATTATAAATCAATTTCAAGCTCTAATTTAAGATATTAGCTTTTCCCATCCTGTTAACAATTGCTTCTACATTTGAATTAAATGCATAATTATGAACAATTAGGCTTAATTACGAAATGTCAAGGACGGAGTTGAGTGCATGGGCAAAAGACTAAAATAGACATGTAAATTCACTAATACTTAGTGGTATATCAAATCTGTTTTACTGCTGATGCATGCTGGATAATTGAGAAAGCCAAAGAATACCAAAAAGAAGTCAATGGGTGTTTCATAGAAAAGCCATCAATCTTGTCCATCATGTCAAGCTGTGGAATGTGCTTAGAATAATGGGAATCATAGAACATTGCATTGTCCTCATATGAAACCTATACACAAGTCTAGCCACAGTACAGACTGAACATGGGGAAACTGACAGTCTCCAGGTTGGCAAAGTAGTGAGACAAGGTGGTATATTCTCCACTTTTTTATTTAACCTATATCCTGAATATATATTAAGGGAAGGTGGGTTGGAATAAAGTGAGTGTAGTTTTAAAACTGGAGGAAGAAACATCAAAAGCTGTGGGTCCCATCTACTAAGGAGTTACAACTGGCGGGACTCAGTTGACAGGCCTTTTCTGCCATGGCACCTGCTCTGTGGAACATCATCCTCCCCACCAGGTGAGATTGGCCACTTCCTTCCCATCCTTCCAGAAATCCCTCAAGACTTGGCTGTGTCGACAGGCCTGGGGGTCTCAAGGAAACGATGATCTCCTGAGGTGGCTCCACTGTTTATAATGTCTAATGCTGTTGCTTGGCCATTTAAAATAATAGCTTCAATGCTTTTAATGGGATTCTCTTTTAATAATGTTATTTTATGGTTTTATTGTACGCTGCCCAGAGTCATGTTCTGTGAGATGGGTGGCCATATATATATATATGATTTATAACTAACTAACTAACTAACTAACTAACTAACTAACTTGTGCTATGCTGATGACACTACTCTGATAGCCAAAAATGCAAAGGATTAGCAAGCTGTATAATAAAAGGAGCACAGTGAAAAAAAGGGGATTCGAATTAAATATAAAGAAGACCAAATTTATGGCAACAGGTACACAACCAGCCTTAGAACTGACAACGATATTGAGGTGGTAGATAGCTTCTGCCTTTTAGGATCAACCGTCAACATAAAAAAACAAGCAGTCAAGATATACATGATGGACTAGCACTTGGTAGAGCAGTCATGAAGACCTTGGAAAAGATATTCAGATGCTGTGATTTATCTGCACGTACAAAAATCAGAATAATGTAAGCCATGGTATTCCCTATGACACTTTATGAAAGCAAAAGTTGGACTTTGATGCAGCAGGATAGAAAAAGTATTGAACTTCAGTGTTGGAAAAGACTCACGAGAATACTACAGCCAACCAAGAAAACAAACAAATGAATCACTGAATAAATCAACCCAGAGTTCTCACTCAAAGCACAAATGACCAGGCTCAAATTATCCTACTTTGGATGCATTATGTGAAGATGTAGCTCTCTAGAGAAGGCTCTAACACTGGGAAAACTATAAGAAAAGAGAAGATGACCAGCAGCAAGATGGATGGATTCAGCTATAGTGAGGATGGTGCATGTTGGAAAACCTGAAGGATCAGGTTAGGGACAGATCATCATGGAAGAAATCTATCTATATGGTTGATAAGAGTCAACACCAATTTGACGGCACATAATCAATCAAGAGCAAATCTGATGTTTGGTCTAAAAGGACCATATGGCAGGTTTACAAGGGTTAATTTATATAAATTATTGATATATTTATATAAAGTTATGAAGTATATAATTTAATGTTTATAATTTATTTATATAATTTATATATAAATTTAACTGAATTAATCTGGTTGATTTATATAATAAAATTAAATATATCATACCTTATTATTTCCATAAGCCATATCCATAGCTTCCAGAGACAATGAACAAAGTGCATTTATTAAATGATGTAATGAAACATCATCCAGATACCTGGGGGGAAGGAGGGGGGAGAGAAATCAAGTATTAAAACTATTTCAAAGATGAATAAGAAAAAACAATCCCAAAGTGGATTGTTTTTGCAGCAATGGAAAGTGGTTAAAATTATAAAAGAAAGAGATACAGTAGATGGGCAGGCAGGCAGGCAGGCAGGCAGGCAGAGATAGAACTATAGAGCTATATATTTAAAAATTTGGTTTGCAAAGTCATTTTCTTACTGTGAACTTTCAAACAGTTTGGAAAGAATATTGGAGATAACTGGCAAATCAGTCATAACAGCTGTAGTTAGAACCTAAAAGAAATAATTGCAAAATTTAGTGAATGTATAATAAAAATACATGATATGATCACTGTACTATTCAATAAAAATATACACATATAACTTACTGTGCTAGGTCCTTCTACAGCTCTTCCAGGCTTTAAAGCACCTCCAGTGCCTGGTTTCAAACCAAGAATCCACACAAGATGCTAAAATGCAAAGAAACATTTTAAAATTTGAAATAACTTTGTAAAATATTTACTTTAAAGATGTAAGTATGTTCTTCTGTGACAAAGTGCCAGAAGTTCATATCTCAATTCAAAAGCTTAGGCAAAATAGCTGAAGATAATTCTAGCCCTGTATAACCATTCCACCCATTCTGTAGATAAGTGATTAGAACATCTGGCTGCATGCATGGTGGGATGACCAAGTTTGGGTACCCAAAGCTGGGGTAACTGCCATATTTCTAACAATAAAAGTCTGACAAATTGAGTGGAGCTGACTTTTATCGTAGGAGAAATTTCACTGCTCAGCCATTGAAAGTGATATATCCATTTTTATGAGAAGTTTAAAGAAGGTCTAAGTCAAACCAAAAATCACTTAAAATTCACCTGGAGTGTAGCTAAGACAAGTTGCCATGATGTACCAAGGACAGCTCCATGACAATGAGCCAAGCTAAGTAACGTCCTCATGCACTGTATATTCTTAGAAGTAAGCTAAAAGAACATTTTTAAACAGTTAGCATTTTTATAATTGTAAAACTGTTTCAACAATATTAATAGAAAACGTAATCACTCAAAAAAAAATATCAGCAATTTATTCTTACATTTTTCCTTAACTTAAGCTTGTGTATAAGTGATACTTTATACTGGTTTCAGTGACAACATCTGACATAATCCTTAAATCAGTATGGCTGAGGCCTTTTAATTTGATCAAACTTTTCACTTTAGCAAACAAATCATGGTACAAGCTGGTTCAAGCACAAGAGAAGCAAAAAAGAGAACCGAGAACACATGCTTCTTTTGATACAATGGCATTTTAAGTTTGTTGAAGAGAAGCATGCAAAAATCTGCTGATATTTTTTATTTCTTTTTAGTGAACAGTAATTTCCCATACCCTCAAAATTTATTGATAAGGCACAAAATCTTTTAAAATACATAAAATTTAAAATCTGTTACCATTTTTTTTAAAAATGGCACTTCTACTTTGAAATATATGCAAAGTAATGTATTAACATAGCTTTATTGACATAAAAGATGCTAAGCTTTTGGTTCTGAACAAATATTGGGTCACTGAATTTACATAGAAAAGTATAATCTACATTGCACTTCTCTTGAGGGTCAGATATAATTGCAGCATAAAACTTATATTTGGAAAGACTTTATCCTTGAAAAGAGCTTTTCAACTGATTAATATATTTGTAAGAATATATTAATGTTCTTTCTGAATCAGATCAGAACCCAACTAATGCCTTATTTTGTGTGATACAGTGGTTGACCAGATGCTGGGACAAGCCTACAGACAGAACATGAGTTTGAAATATTTCCCACTAGCATTCTCCTACAATTAATATTTGAAACATATTATACAGAACCTTAAATAAAAATATGGAATCAGTCCTTCCAGGATAGAACTAATTTATATTTATAACTGATAAATCAATAGCCATACAATTGAAAACTTTCTCAATTTACTGCAAGGTGAAATGATATAAATAAAACTTGAGGATCTCACTAGGTCAGATATTCAGATCATAAATTCACAATTGCCATTTAGAATGAGATGACAGAAAGTGACACATGAAAAGGTATAGTTCATGCATTACAGAAACAAAGCACATTACCCAAAGTGGAAGCCATCAAGATAGAATAATAAACTACTTCATCAGTTAAAAGTACCATAATAGAAAAACAAAAGAAAAGGGAAGCTCAAGATCTGGAGCAGCTGATAGAATACCGATGTAAAGGAAGCAGAAATAGCAATCTAGTCCACAAGGAATGGATACCTTAAAGCTATTATAAAACTTTTATAAAGAATTCCTCTGCCAAGATAAGATTTCTCCCAAAACCAAGAAAATGCAAAAAGCAAAAGGGCAGTTACTTATCCTCAAGCAATTCTTAAAAGTATACTGAGAGTCCCTGGGGTTCTCTGAGCTTGGTTCTTTTCTTGCAAATGTTTCATTACCCAGCTAGGTAACATCTTCAGTGCTAGAGTGGGATTCTAACACTGAAGATGTTACCTAGCTGGGTAATGAAACATTTGCAAGAAAAGAACCAAGCTCAGAGAACCCCAAGGACTCCACAACTCAACCCTGAGCTATACATATTCGCCTCTATTAGTATACTGAGAAACAGCATAATTTTTTTCATGGAGAAGAATGAGAAATACTATGCACTTCATTGAAATTACTTATGAGGCTGCTGACCAAATATTAGATGGATAAGAATAGTTATCTGTTTAAAGGACTTCCTGCTTTCAGTTTCCAGGCAGGGATGAGCCAAATCAATAACCTACTGTGACAATGAAAGCACCAAGACTCTAGTGGACCCAAGTGGCTCCCTAGTCCTCATTCAAAATGGTGGCTGGCAGGGTACCTGAGTATGCAGGTGAATAGGTGGGCTCCCCCTTTTCTGCATGCAGGAAACAGGAAGGAAAGGAAGGGAGGAGAGCTGGTGCAAATTTTGCTTCTGCTGGGTGGCTGTTCCTCTTAGCAGATTGGCGAAAAATGAAAACTGAGGGGAAATACGGATGAGGAAGCTTGCCGAAAAATGATAAAAAGGAAGAGCAGTTGACAGACACAAAGGAAGCCTAAATTCACAAGCCATGCTTATAATCTAGTTTTAAATCATTCCAAAATTAGATTACATTCTATAATAGCCATGCAACTGAAACTAGGATGGTGCCATGAAGACTGAAGAAAGCTCAGGAAGATTTAGCCCCCAGCTCCAAAGGTGTTCCCTGGCTACTTTACTTCCTCCTATACAGGTAAGTAGGTGTCATTCAAGCAAAAGCTTGAATCACATAATATATTAAACCACAATTTTATTAACCACAATTATTGAATAAACCATAATTGTCTCGCTTCGTGTACCATGGTTGGGATTAAACAATTTTATGGCTTAGTATCATAAATGAATCTAGATCAAATATGCTATGTAACTTCAGACAGGAGAGGTGCTAGTGATTAAAATGTGATCCACGTTAACAATTAAGATGTGATCTATCCATGCTGTTTTTCAGTGAACAAATCACTTAGAATATAATGGTAATTAATATTGCCTCCTTCCTTTGATCTCAAGGGGCTTTTTATGTGATTTAATTTGTGCTTTTCTATTTTATTCTTTTCACCATGCCATAGCAGATATCCCATACTTTTTAAAAGGGTTACATTTGTTCTGACAAACTATGATGTCAGGCCAATGGAAAAAAAAAAGCAGTTTGTGTTAACCAGTACAAATCTGAACAATCCAGAGAACAGATTTTTCTAGTATTGTGCCACTGTGCCTATCTATCTATCTATCTATCTATCTATCTATCTATCTATCTATCTATCTATCTATCTGCCTACCTACCTACCTACCTACCTACCCACCTACCTACCCCCACACACACACACATTCTGTACATTTTGTACAAAAAAAAAAGACTAAATAAACGATTAGCAACTAGCCTTAACAAGAAATTAGGAAGCTTTCCAGTTAATGAAAACATACATGGGTTTACTGAGTTTGGCATGGCTTGACTATGAAGGGAAAAATGAGAAAAAAGATGTAGGAAATGAAACAGAAAAGGGATATTTAGAAATTATGTTTTACCATTACTGTTCCCTGTGGTTGAAGAGCCAGTGGCTGTCCCACTGCTACAACTTGCTGATGAGATTCACTTGATGGACTGATCATTTGAACATTTTGACCCTGGATGGAATATGCTAGAAAGCAAAACAGTCTTTAGATATGAACTTTCATATTATATTTTTAATTCAAATATACCCATATACATACATACAAATATATTTATTAAACCTATTACTAATACTTATAATAAAAGTATTTTTAAAAAAGCTTAAAGAATCAGTTAACATGAACATTTTAATATATCCTTCACATTTAAAATTATGTTCTGCAACCAAAATAGCAATGTGAGCCTTCATAGGCACATGCAAGTTTGTAATTTCTGTGGACTGTTAAGAAAATTCAACCAGTGAAGAAAAGACTGGTGGTCTTTCAGAATCTGTCCATATATGATTTTTTATATTAGACTATCATTCACTACTTATACTTCCACAGATCCACATGCTATTCCAGCAAGCACTTGTGGTCTAATATATATTAAGAAAAGTACATTCTTCCAAAGTTGCAGTGAGTATTTTTGCATTCAGAGGATGTAAAATAAGACTTAATGATATTCTTACATTTACTGGAAAGGGCGGCAGTAGTAGTATTCAGTACTGTCAGGGCATAGTGAGGAGGCAAAGAACCTTTGCAAATAGCAGTAATAAAGGCATCTCTTGATGTTACAAGACTTAATTTTCCACATAATGCAGCCATTGTCAGCTCTGCTTTTAGAATATTTTCTGTGGCAGCTTCGTCAGTGCTGATATAGTACAAAGATATAATTAGCATAATCTGTATATATTAAAAGTAATTTCTATTAAAAAATACTTAAGAAAGCATAAATATCCATATTATTCCATTGGAAATAAAATCCATAGGAGGAAAATATTTATATAAGTATTAACCAAGGTGCCATAAGACATGGAAGATAATTACTAGGATAATTCTGAAGACACAAAACAAATTTAAAATAGAGCCTTTTAATAATATGAGCTTATTAATATCCTACAAATATACATGCTTTGAAGATGTACATGTTGTAGAATCATTTCAGAAAATCATTTTGCATACTGTGTTATGATAAATAAAGTACAATAAAGTATTGTGTTACTCTAAAGTAACATAAATCTTTACATTAGCCTTCTCCAATCTTGGGGCTCTCCAGATGGGAAGATCAACCTTCCAGAATTGTCAGAAGTAGAAATTCTAGCTAGGGAAATCTGGGTGTTGAGGGAAGTCAGTGCATCTGGAGGTCTCTGCCTTATGCTATAATTAATGTATTTCAAACAACCGTTACATTATCTATTTGATATCAAAAATGACAAATCTCATGTGACCATATTTATGGTCACAGTATTTTAATATTCAATAGTTACAGCAAAGTTTTCTCTACAAGAATAGAGGAGAAAAGCTTGTATTAGTCTTGCTACTAATCAGTTAAACTGCAGCAATATCCAGTCCTTAATAGCTTTTTGGCCATAAACAAATATACTTTCTCCATAAACTTGTCTCTGTTAGCTCTTGAGAAATGAACTTCTTAGCTAACATGCAATTTGTTCTACAGACCCTCAGCTTGTCTGTATGAAGTGAAAACAGTTTTCAAAAATGAAACTATTTTAAAAAGATTCAATACCTAGCATCCAGAAGTAAAGACAGTGCAGCAAGAAGACCACACCAGCATGCATTCACCATTTCTTCCCAAACAACTCTGTGATCTTAAAGAAAACAAGTTTACAATACTATTAAATAATATTTAGCAATTCAATTATAGAAGACATATTTCTTGGTGCATTTTTGTTTTCATTTGATGTACAGGTGGTCCTTGTTTAATGACCACTTGTTCAGTGATTGTTCAAACTTACAACTGAACTACAAAATTACAGCTGGTCCTCGGAATTCCGGCCGTTGCAGTGATCATGATTTCCGATGTTCCCTGCCAGCTTCCCACAAGCAAAGTCAATGGGGAAGCCAGCAGGAAGTCACAAGTCACAGTCATGTAAGGTCTTCACTTAATGACCCGCATGGTCCTCGCTTAATGATGGCAACCAGGACTGCTAGAACTGCTGTTGCTAAGTGGTGTGATCACATTACATCAACCTTTATGACTGTGTTACTTAGCGATGGCAATTCCAGTCTCAATTGCCATTGTAAACCAAGGACTATCTATATTTTATTCATATAGTACAGCATAAGAAAATTTGTTGAAATAAAGATATTCACATGCAATTCTACAATAAATTTTCATTTTTCATATTTTCAATTTGCAATCAACTGCTTTAGGATAACACTTCACCTACTGTCAGCCTTGTGAGGTAGTCCACACAAGGAGCACACCCAGAAATACTTTATTGTAAGGTTAAGTAAGAGAATCTTGCAAGTCTGAAAGTACATCTCTCCCTCCTCGCCTTTACAGTCCAAAAAACTAGGGAGAGTCCCTTCTGAGATGTTTGCCATGCCCCCATTGCTCCTGCAGGCTAAGCTGCTTATCTGACCATGGTCTAGTCTGTGTCTCTTCTTCCTGTCTCCCAAGGTCAGTCCCACATTCCATTACATCTATAATTTTAACTTGCAATAAATAGTATAAAATGTTGTCTTTAAATATGGCTACTAGAAGTTTGGTAATAGAAGGGGAAATTTCTAGTAAAATAATACAAACCAGATTATACGCCAAACTCCATTCTCCAGTTTGGCTTTATTTTTGTAAAATAAATGATGACATGGTGTAATATGTCATGTGTTGTTGTTCATCTGAGGTCGTATTTACCTACTTCTGAGAACTGCTAAGGACCATATTTTTATTATGTCGTGATATGTAAAACCATAGCACTCAAAGAGGGTGTACTGTCTTTTTCCCATCACTGTAATTTCAATTGCAAAATGGAAACATACAATATTTTGAACATTTTCTTCTCTAACTTGAGAACTATAAAAATATGGAGTTCCAGATTGCAGCCAAAAGACTCTTTAGTTTTTAAAAAAATCTTTCAAATATGTATGTGTGTGTGTGTCTGTCTATATATAGAGACACACACACACATATATAAATTTTAAAAATTAAGGATCAAATATTTTATCAGATAAACTGATAAGTAAGCAAGCAACCTCAAGGAACAAAGGCAGCCAGCCAAAATTAATTTTCCAGCTATAGGGAGACAATAAAAACTGGGATGAATAGAAAACAGAGCTCATTCAGAAAAACCCCTCCTATCAGCTCCTTAATGCATTCTTCCTGTTATTAACCCAGTTTCAGATATCATCATATACCTGTATCTTTGTCAGTTTGGCCAGATGCTGAATGAAAATCCTGGTGGTCCAAAGACTGTGTTGGTGAAGACTGCACATCAATTGTTGGTACTTGACTGTCTATTTCAATATGTCCTAATTCTTCTTCAATCATATTAGTTATGCCACGGACCAGATCCAGCAAACAATGAAATGCTACTGACATAGCATAGCCTTCAGGAATTGTAGGTGGCTCAACTTTATCCAACATTTCCAGACTAAGATATGAAGAAAAACCCATCCAAAACCAATTATATGGAATTGCTGATTTATGAACAGATTTACTTTACTGTAAAGATCAGAATACAAGTCAATACTCAAAACAGAACTAAAACATGTAACCTGGGTCAATACGATAGCTGAAAATAAATTATTATTTTTCAAGCTGGATGATTTAGGGAAATGGAAATTCTCTAGACTGATTACACCAAGTAAGCCAAGATCAATATTTAATGCTCTGAACATCTTTGTCTCAAAAGAGTTAGCTCCTGAAGCTTTCAAATGCTATTCTGATGCAAAGGCCTGATACCATAAGAATAGCTTGTGTTATTTATTGCATTTTTGTTCTGGTCTTTCATAAGTTATGTTTGTAGGGCACACAGAATAAAATCCACAATTTCGAGAAATAACGAAATAATCTAAAAATAAAGGGCAAACAAAGACACAGAAATAACAAAAATATAACTAATTAAAATACCAAACAACAACAAATCAAATCTATGGGCCAAAAAGACTTTTTACATGGATGTGTAAAACTATCAAATACTGTAAAGAGTTCCATGGTTTGGACTAAGGCATGGAAAATGCCCTTTCTGAACTTGGCCCTAATGTAATACAATGCTGACCATCTGAAAACACCCCACCTATGTGATTTTATGAAGACATAACAGTGATGGAAAAGATATACTTATCTGCTGCCATCACTGTGGTGGAACAGATCCTGAAATAGTCTCTAGACCAAATTCAGTTACAGTTGTTCTGCATTCCCCTTCACTATTATTCTACTTCTTATATTTATCAACCCAAACTTCATCTAAAACCAGCAAGCTTGTTAGTTTGCCCAAAAGTGGAAGAGGGTGCTCAATATTAAACAACCAGGATATTTCTCCATTTCAGATATTGACAGTGTTTCAATCAGTCTAAACCTTATGTATGTTTATTTAAAAGTTAACTCTATTTCATTAGTGATATTTTTAGTAATAATTTGAACCAAGACAAATAAGAAGTTCCATTGATTAATTCAAACATTTGATTTTCTATTATAAAAATACGATATATTTAGCACTGCAACATGCATTTACATCAAATGTTCCTTGAGATAATTAGAGTCTGAAATATACCCAAAGTTATAGTTTGTTTTTATTGCTAATTGCCATAATTAGAAAATTACATTTTAATTACAAAGAGAATCAGTCCGATGTAGTAGTTAAGGTGCTGGACTAGGAGCAGGGAGACCCAGGTTCTAGTCCTCTTTTAGGGACAGAAGCCAGCTGGCTTACTTTGGGCCAGTAAGTTCCTCTCAGTCCTAATCAGCAACAAGCTAGTTGAGAAACCCAAGCTGTCATCACATCATGCATTGGTAGCTTCACTGTAAGAACCAGGAAACCACAGTACAAAAACAAAGCACTCTGATGAAGAACTACAACAATTTTATTACAAAACTTGGGATGGAACAGATGAGCAGTCAAACCTAATAATAATTATTTCCAATCCATCAGGAAAAGAATCAGCTTTGAGACCCCGTGGCAAAACCCCTCCAAAAAACCCAAAACAAAACCAACCCCCCCCCAGCTTTTATCAAATAGTCATATTGTCCATTGCTATAATAATTACTTATTTAATTATTTAGCAAATTTATACAGCTGCCCATCTTACAAAAAGTGACTCTGGGTGGCTTACAAGCAAAGTAACGATTAAAACCATATCGCAATATTAAAAAAAATAAGACATAAATAACAGCAAAAATAAAAACATAAAAGAATGAAACATAAAAGAATCCCAAAATAGCGGGAGGACAGCTATCATTTAGCCTCATTCAACCACTTTGCAGGCTTGCCATGGGATCCCCAGGGTTGATGGAAGAACCATGTTTTCAAGGCTTTCCAGAAGGCTAACAGAGATGGGGCTAACCTCACCTCAGGGGGAATGATGTTCCAGAGGGCGGTGGTTACAGCATTTATATTGCTTTATAAAATTTCCAAATCATTCTAACTGGTGTCTCTTTACAATGTACCACCTTAGTATATGATTTTTTTTTATTAAGACTTTTAAAAAAAGTAAATGGAGTAATAACAACATCACTATCAATTTTCTATTACCCTGAATAGCAGAATATGTATGTGTTGAGGGAATGGAGGATATTTCACTATCTGCAGTTTTGAGAAGATGAATAGACCAAAAGTTTATAAAAACAGAGCAATAAATTATTTCACTTACTAGGTAGCTTTAGCACTACCCTGTGCTGATATATTGAGGATAGGTATCCAAGTACCTCTATATTCAAAAGCAGGTAATACAGTCACACCTCCACCAATCCCTAACATTCCAGGATTGGACTGTGCTGAAGTTGTACCACCAGGAACATTGCCTCCTATGCAAACAATTAAGAAAAAATAATGTCATACATTGCTCTGTGCAGCAAAACAAAAGACTTTGAGAAATTTTAAGTATTAACAATTTAATCTTCATTTACCATAGTCCTGCAATACGTAAATAATTCTGAGATGACCCAGAAATGAATTAGCTAACAAGGTATTTTAACAGTGAAAAGTTTAATTTCTTGATATAAGGTTTCAGAATCCTTTCAGAGTCACAAAAAGGTAAAGCATATTCTAAAGACTGTAGACTTCCCTCTTATCAAATATGAATTTCTCAGTGCAAAAAAACAAATGAATAATCATATAAATAGAAAAGTTGTTATAACAGAGATGTTCTAAAATATTAATAGAAATAAATATATATTGAAATAGGATTGGTTCTTGAGAAAGAATTATTGGCGAGCAATTCAAAACAATAATATACATACAATTTACCTGTTTGGTTTATTGTAGCTGAGGCACTCCCTGTGTTTGGTACAAGAAACAGTGATTGAATAAATGATCCCAGAGCATTCACAATGTCACGGAATACTTTGGTAGAATGCTGCTTCATATCATAAGATTGGCAAAAGGACCTGGTAAAAGTATCATGAATAAAAACATTATTACTTTTGTTTTCAAACATCTACTGCATAAACAAACATTTTGTGACCCTATTTTTTAAAATAATTGTTCTTAATTTGAAATTAGGAAAAGACCTCATGTTTTGTAGTAGAGCTTTTAAATTCAAGATTTCAAAATAGATTTTAAATTCAGAGCATCATAATACTTTGTGGCACACCTAACAAGGATTTTAGAATATCTCTTAATATTTATGTACCTTATTAAAAATTTCACTTAATTTGGTACATCAATTCAGGAATAATCATTACCTTAGGAGTTGTGGTTGCACACAAAGTCTGTGTATGGATTCTACTGCAACAGCTCTTAACCACTGAGGTTTATCTGCATCCAGAAACTTTACGAGTAATGATAGAAAGATCTCACATTCAGTTACCTAAACAAAAAAACACTGTATTAAGAGACAAATACTTATATACACACACATACACAAATAATTAAAGCAATAGGCTATTGTTAGTCACATGTGCTTAGATTTAGCTACAACCTCAGTTTTAATGGGAAACAGGATTAAGACATCTTAATGTCTTGTTTCCAAACAACTAGAGAATAATTGAGTACATTTTTTCAAGGCCATATAGTTTTGTTCAATTGTGTAAAACAATGGCCTACAACAAAACCTTCTGGAATTTATCTCTGAAGAGATTTATACAGAGTTGTACTGAAAATGACCCAGAGTGCCAGTATACAGACAGAAAGAGCACAAATATCACATTTTGGTGCACAAGATATTTAAGATATATCATTTGAACAATAATGATATTAAAACTGTATTCTTACCAACAAAGTATAGAACTGTTTGATTAATACAGAAACAACTCTCAAAAGGCGCATGCAAATAGGAAAATAAGGCTTTTCCACTGGTGCAGGTGAAGATGAAGTACTGGAGCCTTGTCTGAATTTGATATTTGGTGAGAAGAGTTTAATCACGAGCGGGCAAACCCTTTCTTTAAGGAGAAAACTAAATTCTTGATGCTGAAAATAAAAAGAGTGTTAAAAAGCTACATTTTAACAGAAAATCCCCCCAGTAATCTTTAGGAATGTTAAGTTTATATTAACATTCCGAAATACCCACACAAACTTATGCTCCAATATTTTTTCAAGTTTTGGCGGAGTAGGTATACGTAAAACACATGTGATATTATCTAACCAAGTATGAGTTGACAAAAATGTTATGGGGCAAAAATGGAAAAAACTGAAATCAAATGATATTCAGTTATGACTACTTAATTTTGTATGATCCTAATACGTTATCTAGACATGATTAAGATTGCCAACATTTGAATGTCAACATATACTTTCACACAGCTTAACAAACTTTCCCAGCCCACTTCTATTTCTAAGCAGAAATATAGGTTGTTAAACTTACATGTCAGAAATCCTACCAGCTTTTTTCTATAATTAATAAATAGAAAAGTCACCTGTAAGAATACTTGTGGGAAATCATTGAGGACTGATTCAAGTAGCTCCAAACCAAATGTTCGAGTCATTTCTGTCATACCTACAAGCCAGTAAGGGGCATCAGCATTAACCAGTTGACAAAGATCCTAAAAACAAACAAACAAAACATTATCCTATATTTTTGTTATTGCAATCAGTCTGGAAAAACTACAACGTTCTACCCCTTTAGTCATTCTTTTCTCCTTCTCTTCCCAAATTTACTTATTAATAAACTTAATATGACATTTGCAACAATAATTCTGAGCCTGTGGATAATTCTATATTTCATGCTGATTATGAAGTATATAATCTGCCTTTCATAATTTTGTAAAAACTCCAGAGTTTCCAGGACAGTGGGTTCTATAATTAGAATTCCATAGAATAAATGTGTTTGTTAGCTCAGCATTTGTTTAGCCATTCCTTCCCAATGCTGATATATGATTAGCTTATCCTGCATTCCTCAGGCAGGTAATATAATTCAAAAAGAAGGCCTATATTACTACAATCCTCTGCTCTCTTTTCTGCATGTCAGCACATCCGGCTTATTTCTAGCAAACTGTAAGAATACAGAAATAAAATACACTGTCCTGCTCATTCTGAACTGAGAAGTTTGCAATTGTTACAGCAGTATTACACCAGTGGTAACTGTCAAGCAATTTGTAGTTTTTTCTTTTTCTTCACTCTATGAAATGATTTAGAGATATTTCCAGTATTTGTTGCCTTGATATACAAAACCATTCTGCCTGCCCTCACCCCCAATCCCTGGTTTATTTCTTTAAAAAAAAAGAACAAAGATTTATAATTACCTTGTACATAAGAACCAGAAGCTATGGGTTAATCATAGCTTGCCAATTCAAATGAAATGATAAATTACAGTTTCCCTCAGATCAGGAAAAAGTAAAACAGCAAATGGTTGGAGCATATGAGCCTAAAGATGTCTTAGCCCCAGAGTGAGTGAGAACTGTCCCATTATAAATACAGTAAAATTGCCTTCACTCAATTTTATTTTATTTTTTTGGTCTAGTGATATAAACCATCAATTTGTTTCTTCTGCATTTAGACAAGAACATCCTGTCTGTTCATTAAGGGCTTTTAATATATCCAATTTTTTTACCATGTCAAATTGCTTCTATAAAATATTTTCAATTTGACAAGTATCTTTAAATATGGCACATTTTCTGAGAACAACGAGTTCTGAATATGTCCTCAGATGTATCACTTCCTTATATTAAACAAATAGCAATTCTGTTTATCTTAACTAATGCTACAATCCTACAATCCTACAATCCAGGGAAGATGTTGTAGGGCTAAAGGATTTATTAGATTTTCCCATCCAGTATCTTTCTGCCAGAGGAGAAAAAAATTGTTCCATTCTCTTCAGTTACTTCCATAAACATGATCGCTTTATTATACTGGGATATGAATATTGGATAGAGGGAAAGGGAATTTGACAGTGGATGTTCTTGGGTCTTCCATGACCCCTAACACAAGAACAGTTTATATCACAACCTAGTAGGCATAATAAATTTCTTTCCATGACTAAGGAACTAAGGAAGAGGCAATATAAACACACATTTATTCTTTGTCCTGCTGATATTCAAGCTGTCCCAAAGTATAGGTCTATAACTGCTCCCAACATTTTCAGTCAATTGTGTAGCAAGTTCTGCTCTACCAGACTTACTGTATATACTGGAATTTTTCTGTGTGTTTGCCTTTGAGTCAGTGTTGACTCCTGATGACTGCCTGGACTAATCCTTGCAGTTTTATTGACAGGATTTTCGAAAGTGGTTTGCCATTGCCTTATTCCTAGGGCTGAGAGAAACTTTTTCACGTAAATTAGTTCGCAGGTAAATGATATTGCTTTTGGATTTATTTATTGTATTTATGTCCCACCACAATCAGTTCATCTCCAAGTAGCTATATAATTTATGTGGAGACCAATTTACACAAACAGGCACCAGTTAATGAAAAGCATATAAATTAAAAAAATATTGAAGTGTCAATACCTGAAAAAGCATATATGCATCTTTAGCACATGGTTTTAAGGTGCTTACAGATCTTCTGTTACTATTTCCTTGAATTCCTACTGGTTCTTCAATAATACCTGTATTAAATACAGATCCAATTTAGAAAATCTAAACTGAATAGTTGGATTGTCAAAACTGAACAAAACTGTATTCTTTCTCTCTATATATAGTGGATTCAGTGAAAGTAAATAGTTGCTCTGTCCTGCTAACACTAGGTAGGAAAGAGTACACATATCTAGTAAAAAATTATAGTAGTAATCAATAAATGAATTCTCCATCTAATCACAAACTGAAGTGTATATATGGCAATTGCTGAGCAATGCATTGACTACATAAGTGCATGTGTATGTGTAGTGGGCATTTGTGTATGCATGCAAAAAATTAAACCACCTTTATTTTTGTAAATTAGGATAGCAGACTGGATGCACTTCAGTCTGATCTAGAGAGACTGCTAATTGCCCTAGATGGTCTTTTCTATCACTACCTTTACTAGAGTTCTAGTAAGCTGTTTTCAAAGAAAAGTTTACCATATACACAAGAGAACAATACAAGATATACCCACCTTTATAGCGTTCATCCTCAGCAACCACTCTTTCAAAAACAACAGTAACTACCTGCCGGACTGTGGCTGCCGCAGTATTATTGGTGATGTTATCTTTTGTGAAGTGCAATCGAAAACAAAGAACAATTGCCTAAACAGTAAAATTTAAAACAATATCATTATTCAAGAGAAATGTCATAATTCTTGCAATTTATATATAAATGTTTGTCTGGAAATGGTAATTTCCACTGTTAAGAACACGCATGGTATTATAAGTGTGGTCTTCCTTTAGCAAGGTTAAATGAAAGAAATTGGCTTCCCCTTTCTAGTTGTAAAAAAAAAATGAAAAAGAGAAGAAAAACATAAGGACAGTTTAAACCCAGCAACTGGTAGTCAATGTGTAGAGGCACAGACTGCCTGAGGTGGGGCCTAGATTCTCTGACGCATGTTACCAAATTATAACTGCCAACACGCAACCTGGCACCAAACACTGCCATATTTATTTTATTATAATATACACAATAGGAAAGGAAATATGGATAGGTGCTAGGTTTATGGGAAAAAAGCTTAGCTTTCAAAGAGACAATAACTAGGTTCATCCACAATATAGCCTAATCTTAGGGAAAACAGAAATAAATTGAATAAGGCTTTGAGCATATCCAAACTAAAATAAAATCCAAATGCACTCTGATGACTTATCATTTGCTGGTTGGCTTACCTACCCTTTTCTTCTGCAGATCTAGGTTTATCACATCTGGGCTAAAAAAATATGGGCAACTACTAGAGGGCAGAAACAGATAGAGAATTGTGTGTGTGTGTGTGTGTGTGTGTGTTTTCTGTGTGTTTTCTAGTGGCCATTTGGACTGCTGCAGCCCATAGTATGCATAATAAAAGTTGCTTAGATATTAAATTAGATATTATATGTGCATGGCCCTGCAGTCATTTTGGAGTTATTGTGCAAAATCTCTTGAAGGTACTGAGTTGGGGAAGTCTTTTAAAGTGTTTAGTTTCTAAATTACATCTGAGAGGAACTCAGAATTCAGTCAGAGTAACTAGAAATGGGATTTCAGATTTTTTAACCTTGCTACAGTTCCAACAAGAAGCCAGAAACCACATTCTTTTACTTTAGGAAAGAAAGTGGCTAAGGCAGATAAAGATTTAGAGAGTTATGCATGTTATAAAGTGGACTTCTTTTTCCTCATAATAAAAATATTTAGACAGTTGATTAGCAATAGGTTCAGGGCAGTTGACAGAAATGTATCTTCCCACACACTGTAAGTAATGTATACTCTGTTGCAAGATATAGCAAATACCACCATCTCCTCTATCATATATACCATATTTTTCTGACTATAAAACGATACTTTTTTCTAAAATCCTTACCCTAAAAATTGAAGGGCGTCTTATTCAAAGAAGTCAGCCGAGGAGAGAACCGCGCAGTTGCAAAACTGCCCATACTTTGTTTCTGCAAAGAGGCTTCCTCCTATTGCTAGCCTCCAATCACGAGTGAAATAGCTTGTCTCCCAAACAGACTTCCTCCAATCACGAGCCTTATGTAACTGATGTCAGCTGATGCTGAACAAACCAATTAGAGGAAGGCTGTTTGCAGAGACAAGCTATCGGCAGTTTCACTCGTGCTTGAATGTAATCAGTTATGCAAAAGAGCTTGGAAATAGAGCTGCAGAGAGACGGTTTGGACCTCCTCCCACCGAGTGTATCAGGTAAATGTTAACTAATTACTAAATAAAAATGTGTTCTGCGCTATCTTTAAAATATTGATTTCTTAATTTTGGGTTGGAAAAGTGGGGGTTGTCTTGTACACGGGGGCGTCTTATTGACGGAAAAATATGGTAACTATCTCCTCTATCATATATAATTATAAATGTTTTGGAGAACAGAAAAAGAAAGATGTGAAACTTTTTAAACAAGATTACAGTAGTAGCGTAAAAAGCTACAGTGGTGTGCAATTTTCCTGTTGATTTCCCGTGCTGTGTATACACACTAAAACATGGTAGAGAAACTCAGTTGATGAGTCACTGTGAAACAGGTACAATTAGTTGACGTCATTTTGTCATTAATTAATTCTGAAGTGCACAAAATCATTACCTTAGAAAGTGCTTCATCGTGGACAACTGTATTGGTTGTTAATAATACAAGAACAGTTTGAAGCAGCTTAAGTTCCTCAAGGCTATTTTCCATAAGTTGCCAAAGCATATTAATAACATTTCCAGCAGCAACCTTGGAAGGAATTGAGACATACAATTAGATGCCTAGACACAGAGGGGTCAGTCTTTAAAAGGGTATTTGTTTTTAAATCCAGTAGACAATACATACTGAAAATATTTTCCTTCCTATTTTTATTTTTGATATTTTCATATGTACTTAAAGATGTTGGGCAAAGTTACTGAAAGTGGTCACTGTTTAATGACCACTTGTTCAGCAACTGTTTGAACCTAGAACAGCACCAAACAAGTGGTAGTTACGACACGTCCTCATACTTACAGCCACCGCAGAATCCCCGCGGTCACATGATTGCGATTTTGTGACTTTCCCTGCCGGCTTCTGATGAGCAAAGTCAATGGGGAAGCCAGCAGGAAATCGCAGTCGTGGGAGGTCCTCGCTTAATGACCTGCATGGTCCTCACTTAATAACAGCAACTGGGACTGCCGGAACTGCCATTGCTAAGTAGCGTGGTCACATGGTTTTTTGACTTATGACCACGTTGCTTAATGATGGTGTTTCCGGACTCAATTAGTGTTGTTAAGTGAGGACTACCTATATTGGGAAATGAAATATGGTATGTTTAATCTTGAATACATAATAGAGGCCCTCCCCAAAGTATATATAATAAATTAAAGACATACATTTTCTTAAATTTAAATCATTCATTAACAGAAGAAAATGTATTTTCATTATATTTATTCAGTACTGTTCAAAGATCTTATAAATAGGGTTGAATAAATTATCTTAGAGCTATCAACATTAGTGGTATTTTTTTTAAATCATAATCCGAAGTATAAGGCTTAGTCTTGATAGAAAATTCCCAGTGGACTTGCATATCTCTTCCTACTTTTTAATGTTTCATCAGTTATGGCTTTTGTTACATTAGCATCAATAATTGCTTCAATCTGTACATAAATAGAGCCCAGTACCATTTCTATACTGCCTGTCAGGAAGGTAACACCCAGGAGATACAGTTGTCCATTCCAATTTTAACTTCAAAACAAAAAGAATCTATTTATGTGATGAAAAAAGAAAGCTGGCTCACAACTAAATAATAAATGTGTTTTAGAAGATCTTATCTGCCTAAACTAAGCATTAATTATATTATTATACATTAATTCTCATAATGCTATATGTAGTTCTGAAACTGAAAGGCCAAGTGCCTAGCGAGAAGCAACTCGCTATTCCAACAATGTGGAATCTTCTCCCCAAGGTGAGGCTGGCCTTGCCATTGTTGAGTTTCCGGAGGTCCTTTAAGACCTGGTTATGCCAGCAGGCCTGGGGACTCCAGGGGATGGGGGAATTAGTGAGGTGGCTCCCTTATTTTTAACTTTTTATTCTCTGTTTTATTTTGTTTCATATATTTTTAATGTATTTTACTGTTTTTAGCTTTGTTGTACACCGCCCAGATTGCCTGTGGTGAGATGGGCGGCTATATAAATTGATATAATAATAATTATAATAACAACAACAACAACTCCCAGTATTCTGTAATAGTATTACACTACCTCAAGTATCTATTACAATAATCTCAAATTTTCATAATTATGTTCCTTAATGATGTATAATACCAGGAAATGTTTCTACTGTATAAAATCAGTTTCGTTACCTTAACCTTACCTCTGAAACAACTTCATGAGACATGAGCCTCTGGATAGCAGCTAGACACAGCTGAGTGATTTTTGGTTCTTTTGTTCCACAACCCATTAGAAAAGGCTGAACCACTTCTGAGCTATTCTCTTTCAAAGCTTTGAAATTGAGGAGAGAAAACACAAGCAAGCAAATAACAAATCAGGAACTCTTGGATATCTTTAATTATGATAAAATCTGATGAATGTTAATACAAATCATTACATGGGTATTTTGTGCAAAACATTTAAAACAAGACATGCTTTCCATCTTGATATTTTTATCTTAAATTAATATGTAAGATGAGAACTCTTTGAAGAAAGTACAAGGAAAAGGGAGCTGTGTGAATTTGCTTTCATCAGCCAGTCAGGTTTCTTCTACATTCACTGTTTTCTTGTTCAATTCTCATATATCATCCATTTTGATGTTCCTATGTGCCCATTTTATCACATGTTTGAGTAAATGGCTAAGACAGATTTTGTCTGAAATCTTTTTGAGCCATATTGCTATCAATTAACAACAATCAGTACTCAGTAGGGTAGATAATGACTTGACACAACAGAAGATAATTCATACTGTATAGTCATGTCATCAGGATAAAAGATTCTGAGGGTTATAAGTCCCATTCCACTGTGTAGCCTTTTTCCAATATAAATTTGTTCCATTAGACTATATTCTTAATAGTGGTTTCATGGTAACAAGTTTAAATCATATGCTAGACTTCAATGCTATCAGGAATATAAAAAATAAAATCTGATTCCAAACAAGATTTTAACCAAAGCCTTGCCTCTCATTTATACTGAGCATTACATGCAGTAATGTTGCCTTACATTTAACAAATTTAGCAACAAATCCAATTGAAGAAACTAATGGCATGTTTTTATGCAAAATTCACTTATATTACTCATTTGGAGGCAAGCATCTTTATGTATTCATATATTTCATCTCCTGACAGCCTATGAGAAACAAAATACATCCTTTTTAACTTAGATACTATACCTGATCTTAGGCAAAAGGCCAAAAAGCTATTTAACTTAGAGAACCACCTTAGGTTGAAATACTAATTTAATGAAAGAGCTTTAAGTATGCATATTACTCCCTTAGCCATTTCTAAACCAAGTCCAGTAACTACAGTGTCACCAATGAAGATTAACAAGGATTAGTAACAGAGATTAAATTGTAACTAGTAAGACAGAAGGATGAGAGGCTTATAGAAAGAAAGAAAAAAGAAAAAGAAAAAAAGATGAAAGAATCAGTAAGAATTTTTTAATTTGAATTTCCAAGAAAATGTAAGTAGCAAAAGTATTTAGATATAAAATATCCCACATTATTCTGAAGCTCATTAAGTTTGTCCTTAATCATAGAGTGTGTCTGTCCTTATGAATGTTGACTTTGAGGTTCCTTTAGAATATGAAGGTAGTATAGTGCTATAATTAAAAATCAGTACTTCCATGACTTTCCAAATAACCTAAATTGGTATATTGCTCTGGAAAATCTACCTTTATACCACTCATACTACAATATTGGATTTTAAAACACTGAAGGATGAATTGTGCCATGCTGTTTAATAAGATGCTGACATTTAGACCAGTACCCTGATTAACTTATACAATAATTAAGCACCCTCCAGTTAAATAATTAAATTAAATTAAATAGTAGTAGAAAAAGCAGTAATAAGTCTTGATCCCTATGATGAAGCTGTAAATATAACCCAGATATCAAACTATCTTCTTGTTCTTCAAACAGATGAGAAATATCTTAGAGCTATATAGCTGTCATTCCTACAACTTCCTCACCTATGTTAGCATTACTAGCTGTAATGAACACAAAAATAAAATAAAAAACCAATAATTTTAGTGTTATTAATATTAACATTAAAATATTGAAACAATCATCTGTAAAAAGTTCATATTTGTAGTTCTATAACAATAAGTGGATCACAGGTAACTATTATCACAGATAATAGTCTGCTTATGATGAAAACAGAATTATCTTTGCTGAAAATGCAGCATTTCTAGAAATGCACTGGGTTATAACATTAATACTAATATGACGACTGAATTCAAAATCAGACAAATTGGGGAATAAATGGATACAATCCTATCAAATCTTGAATGAAAAATATAATTAATTTTTTCTCAGGTAATCTTTCTAAAAAACTTGTCTATATGCACAGTACAATTCCATGTGTATCTGTTAAAATAGACAGTTTATACCTGCTATTTCAAACAGTCTGTAAAAACTTATCTTCAATGTCAAGTAAAGATTATAACAACCAACCAACTAGTGCCAATTTTCATTTAAACCCTGCACTGATTCAGAAAATAGAGTACCTTAAAAATAATCACATTATTGCTAAATTACAGCCAATTTTTCATGTCGATAGGGAACTGTGCAGAACACTTGGACTCAACTCTCATAGAGTAAGCAATTATTGTCATTCCAGGTGAATTCGCTCTTTGTACATAAAATATTTTTCCACATTAAAAAAGCAAATTCTGTTTCTTGAAACTTGATGTTACACATCACTTTTGATGAGCTGTAATACCAATATTCTAAAGCACTGTCCAAACATTCTGTACTTTATTATTAGCTCAAGATACAGTAATACACTATCATAGACACAAATAATAATAATAATTTAAGCTTGTATGATGCCTGACTCTCAACAACTCATCCTATTAAAATATGTTTACATAAAATACTCATCCGATTAAGAAACAACTAAATTATGTATCACTACAGATAAAAGTTTTTTTTTTATTAGCATAAGGGGGATCAATTAATACAATTTCACCTGCTTTAATTAGAAATCACTCCAACAAACTGTTTTAACTTCAACTGAATTAAAAAGTTAAAATCCATTACTCCCAAATTCTAAAAATAATGACATTTAATACCAGATCAAACATAAAAGGTTTGATTCAAATAACTTTTTAATAAAATAAATTTTCTCATTTGTTCTGTTTACAAATAATTACCTGCTAGGATGTCAGTGTTTCGTGTTGCTATTGTTTTTACTTTTATTATTCCTGACTCGGCAGCCTGTTTAAAAAAAAAAAAAATGAATTCAGTTTATTTTGTACTTGTATAAAAGCAATTATTTGTTTAACTGAAGTGCACCTTAATGTCTTGCTCTTTTTATTGTTGCATAAATTACATCCATAAAAGTGTATGCTCCTAGCTTAGTCAGATTTTATTTAAGTAAGCTATATCATGAGCCTGCATATACATATTATTTGCAGTTTCTCATTAATCATGGAAATGTATGTCAGTTGTTAGAAGAAAAAACACTCTGAGAAAAACACTTGTTTATAGTTTCTGTTTAAGCAAATTCCATATCAACCAAATCTTTTAAAATTAAGTCACAGAAGTTTAACATGAAGTTTGGAAGTTCACTTCATAAACGCAAGTAGTAGGTGAGTATATATGCGTGCACAACTTAGGTTAAGAGTCTCAACTGCCAAGGCAAAAAATTCCACACATTACACTTTAAGTAAATCTTTTTTGCTAACCTAGTGGAAAATAAAATGAAACAAAACCAGTAAATAGCTAAAAAGATGCTTAAATATTTCCATGTCAGCTAATATGCTAACTAAAATAACACTATGTTCTAATTTCTGCATTCACTCATCCCATTAAAAAAATGGAATTATATAAAATGGATTACAAAATTAATACAGTAGTAAAATCCTATGTATAATTATCCAAAGTAGTTTCCAATGTATTTAGTGGAATCATTTCTGGTAATGGTACTCAGCATTGAGAAACCTTTAAAAAATGATTTAAGAAAAATCTTTCTACCTCAAATTAAGTTCAAAAATAATTTGCATTATTAAATAGCTAAAACCTGAAACACTAGAGTGGAGCCAGAAGAAATCTGCTTCATTCTGCAACTTTGTTTGAAAGATACTTCAAATTTTTAACAATCCCAGTGCATTAAGAATAATCAGCCAATGGCAAAACCAACAGTGTTTTCGGGGATTTTCCTCAGAGATTCTTTGCTTGTAAAAGAAAACTGTAAAATTTATATTGTTTTTAAAATAACTTTATTAAATTTAAAATAGAAACAGTAAAAACTAACAAAAACTAATATTAAAGGAAGAAAATAAGAAAAAGAGAGGAAAATTAGAAAAAAAGAATGACCAAGATCAAAAGTGAAGAAAAGAAAAAAGAGGAAAAAAAAGAAAAAAAAAAGAATTGACTTCTGACCCTCCTCACAATAGATATAAGTAACAGTATACATCAATCTCTTGCTCTAACTTTACAACATAACTTTCAGTATTACTATAAACCCATATTACTTCTGATAATCAAACTCATACAACATCATTTCATTTTTTTTGTTTCCCGCAGAAAGTCTATAAAAAGTTTCCAATTAACATTAAAAATTACATAATGTGTTTTCTCAAATCAAAGCCATCAACTGCACCACCTCAGCCAACTCCATCAGCTTCACCATTCATTCTCCCATTGTACATATAAAAAACTTACTGCTGTTATCATGTACAAGAACAAAATTCCATAAATTTAATAACAAATGTATTTTAACCTTAGTCAAAAATAAATCCATTTTATATCCAACTTATCATTTTCTCTAAAAAAAAAAAAGCAAATGAAATCTCTCCCCCTTTATACACAGATCCTTAAAACCTTGCCATTCAATCCCAAAAAAATCCCATTAATGCTACCAAAAACCTCAACAAATATATTAACCATAATCAAATAAGTTCACTTTGTAAATCTGTTTATTTTTAAGAAGCTTACTTTAATCCTTTCAAATACCGTCCCACAAGTTGATTCCCCATCATCCTGTTTTTTAAAAAAAATTATTTATTTCTTTATTGCATTTATATAGCCGCCCATCTCACACAAAGTGACTCTGGGCAGTGTACAATAATTAAATAAAATAACAAATAGATAAAACAATAATTATAAAAGATAAGGTGATTATTAAAATACAATATCAAAAATTTTAAATTTTTTAAAATATACAAAATATACTGTTATCATATATAAGAACAAAACTTCCATAAATTTAATAACAAATATATTTTAACCTTAGTGAACTTTATATACAGATCCTTAAAGCATCATCATTCAATCCTGGTCACAAAAAAATCCCATTAATAACTACCAGAAGCCTCAGCATATATATTAACCATAGTCAAATAAATTCACTTTGTAAACCTTCTGTTTACTTTTAAAAAGCTTAAACTTTAATCCTTTCAAATAATGTCCCACAAATTGATTTCCCATCAGGCTCTCCTTGTCTTCTCCCAGAAACAGCCACAGCAATTTCTTTTCCCAGGAACACCCTCACTGGTTCAACAGATTTCTTTTGCAAATCCAAGATAAAAAGTCTTTCCAAGTCACTCTTCCATTATTTGTATGTCCCCTTTGATCATTGTGACATCAGTTGGTTTCATTTGTAAATCCATTCTAGCATCTTTTTCCATATCACTGTTATCCTTTGGCCGTTTTAAATCCATATTTGAATCCACAGCTTCTTTGTTCATACCACCTTCATAGTCCAACATTTTTTTGAACTTCAATTCCACATTCGAGTCAATCTCTACCTCTTCTGCAAAGTTAACCATCTTACCCACTCTCTCCTCTATCTTTTTTTCAAGGGACTTGAATTTAGCTCCTAATTCATCAAATATTGACTAAAGTAAACATAAAGGAGTTATTTTATTTTCTAATGGCTGCTTCAAATGACCCCTTCTAGCCATTTTTTCCCCCAAAGCAAGCCTCGTAGCCATATTCTTTTTATTTTTATTTTCTGTTTACACAAGTAAAATGTATAGCTGGATATAATTAATTACAAGTGAAAGTGAACTGACAGTTCACGCCCTCTAGCATCTTTCAAGCTGGAATTGCTGGCAAGATGGATCCCCCGCCTCCCAGCCACTTGACTCGAAAGCCGTTCGTGGAAACTTCCATCTCTGTGATTATCTTTCGAAGAATGGCTGCCTGGAGATGGTATGGGTCAATTTCCTCGCTTCCTCCTTGATCCGGAGCAAGGATCTTGCTGACAGCCACCAATCCCGCTACGGTGCCATCTCCCCACTCATGGAGAGATGACTAAGCCACCATTGTCCCCACTGGAAATCCCTTCTACTTTTTTTTTATTTATTATTATTCTATCTTTTTCTTCAGTTTGTATTAGTTTTTACTGCTATAATTATAATCTTTAATACAATTACTATTTTTAAAAAACCATGGACAGCTCCATTAATGGTTTATTTTACAAATTATCTTAAATGATGCCTTTTTAAATTTTTCAGGTACTTGTTCTCTGAAAAGAAACAAAAAAAGCTACATCTATTCTTGTCAGGTTCAGCCCAAGAATCACATGAGAGAGTTTGGAAATCAGCTCAGCTTCTTTATTAGCTTGCACCTAATAGAGAGAATCTTGCCAGACTAACTCTAATTCCCCAACGAGAGCAACTATAAACATTAAGCCCTTAGGGAGGGGCCAGTCTCTTCCTCCTTACTTTCACACAGTCCAGCTGGGGGCTGAGGAGATGCTTGGAATGTCACTCCCCCTCCCTGTAACCTTGAAGCTCCCTTCCAGAATCCTCCCCGCTCATGCCTTGCATCACAATTCTGTTTGTCTTCCTTTTCCTGGATAAACATTAATTTCTCTTCTGGAAACTCTATGCATTTAGAAGTTACTCCAATCTGATCTGTCATTGCCTTTCAAGGATGAATGTTCAGGGGAGAAGAAGAAACATGGGTCTCAGAGGAATGCTTCTCCCCATTCTCTGCTCAAAATATGTGTCAGCACATAAAACAATTACATATACTAAATCTGGTTGCTTTGGTTGGAATGAAGAATATGTGGAACCTTTTTCTATTGGCCAATGTCGAACCATGGATTTTATTTATTTATTTATTTATAGAATTATACATAGAATAATCACATAGGTCTGTTCCTATGATTGCTTCCAGCAATGCCAGGGCCATTTGAAATGTTATCTTAAGGGGTTGGGGCTTATAATTTAATTAGTAGCATATACATTATTTATGCTAGATCACTAATTAGTTATTAATAATTACAATGAAGCACTTGTACTACTTTGAATATTTAGTTGCTCTTACAACTGATGGGAAACTAACATCTCTGATGGTCAGATCAAGACAGTATATTTAAGTTATAATTTTCAGTGTGGCACATTTTTTGAAAAATGAGCATGTGTTACATCATATGGCAAATTATACTACTTCTTGAGATGTTTCAACAAAATTAACATACAATTTTTATATATTTTAATATATATACACAAAGTAATATAATCTAGCAAAGAGAAAGATTAATCTACAGAATACATTTATTAAGTTTGATGTAAATCTTGGTAATTAAATCAACAACCCAGATAAACTTTTCATTGTGAAAATTAAGTAGACCTACAACATAGTCTTTTTAGCACAATGTCAGTAGTACAGTGCCTCAGCAGATAGCAGCACTTAGCAAACTTTGGCAATTTCAAACACTAAGCAGGTCAACATGATTAATACATGAATGGGGGATCACATGGGAATTCCAAAGTTACTGGCTTGACTGGAAAGTTTAAAAAAAAAAATCCCAGAAGCTGTAACCAGCAAAAGTTCCATAACTTTGCCAAGATAATTTTGTGAATGAAATCACTAGAGTAGAAATTAATTTAAAAGCAACTTTGTCTTTTACATAACTATAATAGTAAATTGTGTACCTCCCATAGTTAGGACACTTAGTATGATTTGATTTGATTTGATTTCTGTATCACCCAACTCCAGACGAACTCTGGACGATTCACAATATAAATTTTACAGACTTCCGGTGAGGACAATGGCAGCTTAGTAGTCTTTTTGTGAGAGGGGAAATGGCACTGCAGCTGGATCAGTGGCTGGCAGCATGTGCTGGCTGCCCAAATTGCTTCAGATTAAGGAGGAAGCGCCCCTTCATGGATCACTGCCTTGTCGTGGCGAACGGGCTTGTGTAACTCAGTGAAGCCATGAGCTATACCGTGCAGGGCCACCCAAGACGGACAGGTCATGACAGAGAGTTCTGACAAAATGTGGTCCACTGGAGAAGGAAATGGCAACCCACTCCAGTATCCTTGCCAAGAAAACCCCATGGACAATGTTAAAAGGCTAAAAGATATGACGCCGGAAGATGAGCCCCTCAGGTCGGAAGGTGTCCAATATGCTACTGGGGAAGAGCGGAGGGCAATTCCAAGTAGCTCCAGAAAGAGTGAAGCGGCTGGGCCAAAGCCGAAAGGACGTTCAGCTGTGGATGTATCTGGAAGCGAAAAGAAGGTCCGATGCTGTAAAGAACAATATTGTATAGGTACGTGGAATGTAAGATCCATGAGCCAAGGCAAGCTGGATGTGGTCAAACATGAGATGACAAGATTGAACGTCGACATCTTGGGAATCAGCGAATTGAAATGGACGGGAATGGGTGAATTTATTTCAGGTGACCACTATATCTACTACTGTGGGCAAGAAACCCTTAGAAGAAATGGAGTTGCACTCATAGTCAATAAGAGAGTGGGAAAGGCAGTAATGGGGTACAACCTCAAAAACGACAGAATGATCTCAGTGCGTATCCAAGGAAAACCATTCAACATCACAGTAATCCAAGTCTATGCCCCAACCACTGATGCCGAAGAAGCTGAAGTTGACCGGTTCTATGAAGACCTACAAGACCTTCTAGAACTAGCACCAAAAAAAGATGTCCTTTTCATCATAGGGGATTGGAATGCTAAAGTAGGAAGTCAAGGAGTAATCGGAATAACAGGCAAGTTTGGCCTTGGAGTACAAAATGAAGCAGGGCAAAGGCTAATAGAGTTCTGTCAAGAGAACAAGCTAGTCATAGCAAACACTCTTTTCCAACAACACAAGAGACGACTCTACACATGGACATCACCAGATGGTCAATACCGAAACCAGATTGATTACATACTTTGCAGCCAAAGGTGGAGAAGCTCTATACAGACGCCAAAAACAAGACCAGGAGCTGACTGTGGCTCAGATCATGAGCTTCTTACTGCAAAATTTAGGCTTAAATTGAAGAATGTAGGGAAAACCACTAGACCACTCAGGTATGACTTAGATCATATTCCATGTGAGTACACAGTGAAGGTGATGAATAGATTTAGAGGATTAGATTTGGTAGACAGAGTGCCTGAAGAACTATGGACGGAGGTCTGTAACATTGTACAAGAGGCAGCATCTAAAACCATCCCAAAGAAAAAGAAATGCAAGAAAGCAAAATGGCTGTCTGATGAGGCTTTACAAATAGCTGTGGAAAGAAGGAATGCGAAAAGCAAGGGTGAAAGGGAAAGATATAAGCAACTGAATGCAGATTTCCAGAGAATAGCAAGGAGAGATAAGAAGGCCTTCTTAAATGAACAATGCAAAGAAATTGAAGAAAACAATAGAATGGGGAAGACTAGAGATCTCTTCAAGAAAATTGAAGATATCAAAGGAACGTTTAGTGCAAAGATGGGCATGATAAAGGACAAAAAAGGCAGGGACCTAACAGAAGCAGAAGAGATTAAGAAGAGGTGGCAAGAATACACAGAAGAACTATACAAGAAAGATCTTAATGTCCCTGATGTCCATGCTGGTGTGGTCACTGACCCTGAGCCAGACATCCTAGAGAGTGAAGTCAAGTGGGCCTTAGGAAGCATTGCTAACAACAAAGCTAGTGGAGATGACAGTATTCCAGCTGAGTTATTTAAAATACTAAAAGACGATGCTGTTAAAGTGCTGCACTCAATATGCCAGCAAGTTTGGAAAACGCAACAGTGGCCACGGGATTGGAAAAGGTCAGTTTACGTTCCAATTCCAAAGAAGGGCAATGCCAAAGAATGCTCAAACTATCGCACAATTGCACTCATTTCACATGCTAGCAAGGTTATGCTCAAAATCCTACAAGCTAGGCTTCAGCAGTACGTGAACCGAGAACTACCGGATGTACAAGCTGGGTTTCGAAGAGGCAGAGGAACTAGAGATCAAATTGCCAACATTCGCTGGATCATGGAGAAAGCACAAGAGTTCCAGAAAAGCATCTACTTCTGCTTCATTGACTATGCAAAAGCCTTTGATTGTGTGGATCACAACAAACTGTGGCAAATTCTGAAAGAGATGGGGGTACCAGACCACCTTACCTGTCTCCTGAGAAATCTGTATGCGGGCCAAGAAGCAACAGTTAGAACCGGTCGTGGAACAACCGATTGGTTCAAAATAGGGAAAGGAGTACGACAAGGCTGTATACTGTCATCCTGCTTATTTAACCTATATGCAGAGTACATCATGAGAAATGCCAGGCTGGAAGAATCACAAGCCGGAATTAAGATTGCAGGGAGAAACATCAATAACCTCAGATATGCAGACGATACCACCCTAATGGCAGAAAGTGAAGAAGAACTAAAGAGCCTCTTGATGAGGGTGAAAGAGGAGAGTGCGAAAGCTGGCTTGAAACTCAACATTAAAAAAACTAAGATCATGGCATCTGGACCCATCAATCCCTGGCAAATAGAAGGGGTAGAAATGGAAGCAGTAACAGACTTCATTTATTTGGGCTCCAAGATCACCGCAGACGGAGACTGCAGCCATGAAATTAAAAGACGCTTGCTCCTTGGGAGGAAAGCTATGGCAAACCTAGATAGCATATTAAAAAGCAGAGACGTCACCTTGCCGACAAAGATCCGCATAGTCAAAGCTATGGTTTTTCCAGTAGTAATGTATGGCTGTGAGAGCTGGACCATAAAGAAGGCTGAACGCCGAAGAATTGATGCCTTTGAACTGTGGTGCTGGAGAAGACTCTTAAGAGTCCCCTGGACTGCTAGGAGGTCAAACCAGTCAATCTTAAAGGAAATCAACTCCGATTGCTCATTGGAAGGATTGATAATGAAGCTCAAGCTCAGATACTTTGGTCACCTAATGCGAAGAGAGGACTCTTTGGAAAAGACCCTGATGCTGGGAAAGATAGAAGGCAAAAGGAGAAGAGGACGGCAGAGGATGAGATGGCTAGATAGCATCACTGAAGCAATGAGCATGAAATTGAGCAAACTCAGGGAGGCAGTGAAAGATAGGAAGGCCTGGCGCAATATGGTTCATGGGGTCACGAAGAGTCGGACACGACTTAACGACTAAACAACAACAAAAGGAGGAAGCGAGAAATCAACCCATTCAGTCTCCGGGATGGCCATTCCTCATAAGCTAATCGTAGAAACGGAAGCTTCTGCAAATGGCTTGCGAGCGAGTGGCTCAGAGGTGGGGGATCCATCTTTGTTCACAGCTGTGGTGCAGCCTAAATATGGACACCAGAACCGGCCAAAGCCCATTTCTAAATTACTTTGGAATATACTGAAGTATAAACAGTAGTAAGGTTTTTATATGTACAAAGGTGGAAGGATATGACATTATCTATAACTTTATTTTTATATATGATAACAGCAGCAAGGCTTTTAAATGCACAGAGGTGGAAAGACATTACCTACAGTGGAATAATGGCTGGTGAAGTTGATGGAGTTGGGTGAGATAGTGAAATTGACAGCTTTGATTCAAGATAAGAGATTGTGTAATTTTATTGCTAACTGGAAATCTTTTCTGGACTTTTTACAGGATACAGAAAAGAATGAAATTATGTTTGATGATTAGAAATAATATAGGTTAATAGAAATAATGGAAGTTATGTTGTAAATTTAGAGAAAGAGTTTGATGTATATTGTTACTTATACCTGTTGTGGGGAGGGTCAGAAGTCAATTTTTTTTCTTTTGTCGTTTTTCTTTTTCTTTTCTGAACTTTTGATCTTTACTATTTTCTCTTTTTCCAATTCTTTTTTATTTTCTTTCTTAATATTAGTTTTTGTTATTTTACTGTTTTTAAAATTTTTTTAGTAAAGTTATTATTAAAAAAAAGAAAAGAAAGAGTAGAAGGTGCAGAAAAGAAAAAGAGGAAAAATAGAAAGAGAAATATGAAAGAAAAATAAGAACACAGTAAAGAAAAAGAAAAGAAATATATAAAGAAATGACCTCCCACTTTCATCACAAGTATAAACAATTTTAGTAACTCATCACCTTCTCTTGTTTGCTTCTAACAATCTTAATCTTTAGTCTCTTCAAATAATGTCGTAGAACGTGATTTCTTTTCATTTCTTCTTTGTCCCTTTTCACAAGATTCTTCAAAACTTTAACAAGCCTCTTCTGTAAATCCAATACAGGAAAATTATCCAGGTCACTCTCTTGGTTTGTTGTTTGTATACCTCTTTTAATTATTAAAACATCAGACTTTTTTTTTCTATATCCAGTGTACTATCTTTTTCCATGTCATTCTTGTAGCCTGTCATTGTAAATCCACTTTCAATTCAGTCTTGACCTTGTCAGGTAGAACTTGTTTCTCTTCCATAACATCTTTTAGAAACAGTCTATCTATAGAGGCAGACACCCCTAAAATTAACTTCTGGGTCCACTGTTCAAAAATATCTTCAATATGTCCAACGTTAGAATATTTTGCTTCATTTTGTAATTGTAAGTCAAGTTTAAGTGTTCTTCTTTAATTGTAATCTTTAGTTGCCTCTAGTTCCTTCTAATGACCAATTTTTAAAATCTTATTTTATGTCTTTTTTTAAAAATTCAAAAGAAAAGCATTTTCCCACAGGAAGGATTCTTTATAATTAATTCCAAAATCTTATTTCGAATTTATCTGGACAGTTAGTCCATTTGTAACTTTCTAAAATGAAAGTTTTAATCACCTTGCTATTTATTCCAAAAAAAAAAAAAAAAAAGTCCTTAAACTTGTAGTTAAAACTTCTTTCACTAAGGATTCAAGGAAACTCACCCAGTGCTGTAAAATTTGTCAATCCAAAGGTTCCTAATAGCTGAAAAGCAGATAGCAAGCAATTTCTTAAAGTGATTAGAAAAAGAAGTATGCAAACCTAATGTTCTTTCAAAGGTGCCAACTGCAGTTTCAGCAAGATGGTTATTCCTTCATCTCCCAGAGCTCTAAACCCGCCAGAGACTGCTATCTTGTGGTCTTGCAAGGAGCAGCTGTCAGGAGCACTTGTGGGCGATCTCAAGTCTTCTCCTTGTCTAGAGAGGAATTATTCAAGAGCCGGTCTACTCGCTGGCTCTTCATTCCACTGTGGTTGTCAGCTCCACTTTTCAGAGCTGTCTTCAGTCTTCCATTTCTTCCTCTGGAAGCCAAGCTGTCCATGGTTTTTTAACAGTACCCATTCACAGAAAGGGTCAGACACCACACACAAATAAAAGCAAACAATGTAATGATGCACTATTTTTTATTGTCTTTTTAAAGTGTGTAAAAGTTAATGTTATAAATTATTGCCATGTGATTATATATACCACTCAATTTCATAAGGGTTTAATCAAGGATCAATTCACAAACATATTTGAATACTTTTGCTTCAATCCTAAGATGATCCTCACACAAATGCAGAGGGGAAGATATCCATATTCCCCATAATATATTGACACCATTTATGGCTGTGACCAAAGTAAAAAAAAAAGTTTTTGAGAAATGCTGAGAACTGAGAAGAGTTAGGTGGAAAAATAGCAAGGGTTTAATAATGCTTGATATACACAATTTTTATACAAAGCCAACGACTAACTCCATATTGCTTCAAGCGTTTGGACAACACACAATTTGCTTGGTTTTCTTGTAGTAAAAATAAAAAAACTCCCCAGGCCATGGAAATCTGGAGATTTCATTAACCAATAAAATAGCAGGTGTGGTTTCCATCCCTGTTGGCACTGGATGGCGCTAGCTGAAGCAAGGAGAACTGAGGATGAATTGATATTCAGTTAAACAAGCATTCAGAGACTGAGGAAAATAAAAAGATGGCTGCCTGACAGGAAAGTACTTCATTGTTGTTTTATAGTTAAAAATTCATGAGTTATAAAGTAATGCTATCATTTCTATACTTTCTCTGTGTATAATGCTTTAAGCAAGTTGTTGAATGCAAAAGTGTGCACTGCATTACATCTCCATTTTCAAGGCCTTATGAAAGGCCAATAGGAACAGGGCCAATCTAATCTAATGGTGATGATGTTCCAAAGGGCGGGTGCCACGGCTGAAAAGGCTCTCCTTCTGGGCCTCCCAGCCAACACTTCCTAGCTGAAGGTACCTGAAGCATGCTCTTCCTGCCAGATTGGGTAGGACGGGCAGAAACAATTTGTAGTGAACTCTTTATTATGTAACAAAAATAATTTCTTTGGCTAATATTACTGAGTGGTAAAATAGCACTCAGCATAGACTATATCCCACTCATTTTTGTGGCTCCAGCATGAAAACTGAGGGACCAAGGGGTTGTTTTAGGTTCCACCATATTAGGCCTTGGAATCTTACAATAAATGTACACTTCTTTTGCTCAGTAATGCTACTTATCTATCTCAACGCATTTTTTTTTCTGGTAAGACAAAAAGCAGCAGGAAAATATGGGAAGATTCCAATTGCAAAATGGCTACCTCTGGACCCTACCTACATAAAATTCCATGTATGTGGACAACTGAACAGTAACAATCTAGTATAGAAGCCCTCTTGAAATTCTGATCTATAGTATTTTGCAGAAACTAGAGTAAGATTTCCCAAGTGTTCTTTTTACAGCTTTGGAGATCTCCACTAAGGATAATCAACTGATCAATCACTCATTTTTAAAATTTAAATCTGTAAGTTTCAGTGTAGCCTAGAAATCAATAAAAAGGATCAGGTAACATAAAGACAACAGGTAAATTTAGATATTAATTTTGATTATAAACTTTTCCGCTGCCATATTCTTGCTCTATTGATCCTTAGCTGCTTTCAAGGCACTGGAGGACATCCATTGCTACCCGCCTAGCCAATCTCAAACTATATATAATCAAACTGTGAGTTCCAAAAAGATTTGGGAACTGTTTATGTATGGCTTTGAACTTGAATCTCAGATGTAATGCAAATCAGACTCTGGAATTCACACATTAGTAAAGTAAAGACAGAAAAAACTTTATGTAACCCCATTTATGTGTCTGATTAATGTTATGAATAATACTTATGTAGTATATTTCTACTGGCAACTAACAACGAACAAATATCACAAAGGCAACTAACACATACAAACATACCTGTCATACTATATTAATGTTGTAAAATATTAAAATACTTCCTTGCAATTTAAAAGTCCAAGTTAAAAAGATGCATCTTAAACTGCTTTCAGAAAAGTCTGAACATTGAGCTCCAATATAACCCTCTGAAGGAAGAGCATTCTATAATTTTGGAGCAATAGAAAAAAAAAAGCCTTTTTATACATGAACTTCTGCACATGGGAATTCTTGCCAAAGGGTTGGCTTTCTTGACAGGAACACAATGAGAAAGGAAGTTCTTTAGTTACCTAAACCTTAAGCTGTAAAGTTCAATGGTCAATATTTAGGATCTTTAAACACTGGGAGAGCTATAATCACAATACTATACAATTTGACAATATAGCTGCTGCCCTCTGGCAACTGAAGCTTTTAGATATTCTTAAAGGATAGCTCTGAATAGAGGATATCGTAATAGTTTAAGCATGATGCAATCAAGGTATAAATAACAATTGCCAGATTAGGCTGATTCAGACATAGTTGCTATTCACCTAACAAACCCTTTTAATTTATTGTACTTTATAAGTATGATTTCACATAAATCATGCCCTTATTAAATACAAGCTAAAGTGCTAGACTTTCCAGTACAATTTTAAGTAAAACCAAGTTCTATATTGAAAATGAAAAAAATCAGAATAAAAAATGATAGGCAGAGAAGTGTTAATATTTTAAAAAGCCAACTAATAAAGTTTTAAAGATATTTAGCTTACTTCTTACACAATGCTTCTCAAACATTATTTCCCTAAGAAACAGACAATCCACATAAAGTTATACTTCCCCACTTTAAGTAAAAACACAGAACAGACATTTTAAAGAAATATTTGCAAATAGCTATGTGTTATACAGAGTTATCAAAATTCTTTACAGTAAAACAGTACTAAGCATTGGCAGGAGTCTGATGATATAACTCAAGGCCCTGCTGACAGCAGCCTGGCAATGAAATAATGAAAACTGAATAAAACTTTCCTTGGTCCTATTGTTTAGACCAATCAAGCAGTGACCTGTTTTCCTAAGGGTCCGGTTGGGAAAAGATTGGGAGGTCTTAGGATCCTTTGTATTTTGTAACTTTACTCTTCCCATCTCAGGCCTGCTCTCTTTTACAGCTTTCTAAGGTAAAATTTCCCAACTGTAAAAACTGTTGGGAAAGTGAGAGGATGAGACTAAGATTAATCCACCATTCATATTTCCTCTCTAAGTCTAAGCTCTTTTTCTCTCTGAAGCTAGAAAAGGGAATCTGAAATCATATGGCTGTTGGGATACTGCAACCAGACCACAGGACTGCATCCCACAACGAATAAACTAAAACTCTCACATTGTATACTTGGCAGTATTACAAGACTTGCTACTTACATGCTGATATTATTACTTGATATACTTAACTGATCAGTGACCATTATATCCTAACATGTCAGGTATGGAAGAGAATAGTATGTAGATGACACATACAAACTCGCTACTACATATTGTAGATACATCTTACAAATCTGAATCTCATCAAAGTTTGAAAATATATTTGTGTAAGATTACCCACTCTTGATGCCAGCTCTGCCAGCCAAGTGGGAGAGCTAACATTATGGTTTATACAGATGAATACATCAGACACTTATTTACCTACTGATGGAAAAAATAGTAATAGTATGAGTATATATAAAACGGAGGTCTCCTTTGATTATGACAACACTCTTATTATCACGTCATGTCTTCAAACAAGAATTTGAATCGAAGGTTAACCAATACGATGGTAAAAGACAGCCAAGCTAGGCAGAATGTGTTGCTTGAGAGACTATTTTGAGCAACATTAGGTGCCAAAAAGACCTCGTGCAGGAGACAGAACAGTACCCTAAGTTCAGTACATGAGAGACAAGAGTTAAATTAGATTAACCTGAATTAAGGCACGCAACCGAGAGCGCGGGCAATGCAAAGAGAAGCGCTGCGGTCGGGCAACCGTGGCGAAAAGATCCACACGTCTCAATCGAACTGTTTTCAGTTTACGAAAGAGAAAAGCGACGGCACTACCATGCCCAACGACGTAGAGGGAATCCCTCCAGGACAAAAGAGAAAGAGAAGCCACCACAAATTCACACGCGCGTCGAAAGGGAGCCTCGTCCAGCACAGACACCCCCTCCCATTCCCACGCCGGCCCGCGCCAAGTCCCTCTCACCTCTTTGACGGGAGGGAATTTTTTGCGGCACTCCAGGCTCAAGGCCCGTAGGTCGCCCTGCATATTTTCCAGCAGTTTCTTCACGGCCTCAGGACTACTAGTGCCGGCCATGGCTCCGCCGCGGGATGAGCACAGCAGCGGGGGCAACGAGGGGAGGCCCACAAGTGACCAGCCGGCCGAGCCAGCGTCAGCCGTCTTCCGAGGGGCTTCCCAAAGCCAGTAAATCCCGGAGGAAACTACTGTTGGCTCAGGAAGGCAGGTTGTCCCACTCCTCCTCCTCCTCCTCCTCCCCCCCGCAGGGGCCGGGCCGGCCGCGTCCACGTCCTCTTCAGATCCCACAATGCCAAGCGCTGCGCACGTCAGTCCCGCTTCCGCACGCGGGGCCTCGGGGGAAGAGGAGGAGCGCTCGGCAGCGCTCGGCAGCGGCAGGACGACTCGGGGAGCGGTCTCCACAGCGGCCCTCGGAGTCGGGTAGGCTCTGGGATCTGGCAGTACCGCGACTTTTGATTCCGCGGCGGGCGCTGTGCCAGTATCGGGGCTTAATTGGAGGCAAGACTCGCTTTCGACACAAATGAAATATTCGGTGTTTTCTGGAGAGCATAAAGGGGCGCATCTAAGGGAAGCCTCAACTGTAGCACCACCTTTTGCTTCGGCTTTGGATTTAGGGGGGTTCTAAGCACTTTTTTTTCGGTTTGCTCTAACAAAGATAGGGAGAATCAAGTGGGTGGCTACGTATATCTTTTATTTATAGTTCAATAGACTTTGCTACTGGGTAAGTACAGTACATATAGGATTGTCAGCTAACGAATAGGGTCAGCAAACAAATGCTCTTTATTAAACTTTCAAATTAGATTTCCTTGCCTGTTTTTCAACTTTCATTTATAAAATTGGTTCCTGCTGTTGTGGTCTTTGATCCTTTTTCATACATTTCACTTATTTCATGCAGTATAATATCCTTCCATCATAGCTTTAACCTTAACTTTTTTTTCTTTTTTGCATTAAGCCACGTGCAGAAGTCTAGTGGTCTATGGATGTTTTCCTTGTTTAAAATGGAAACTGTCCCAGGAAATTAATAACTGTCAGTGTTTGAAAATGCATATGCTATACACTGTCCTGCAACCTGTATTTAAAAAGCAAAACAATAACTTCTTGGGAGATACCAAAAACTATTTCTTGGTTGAGTATGTGTTTAAAGATTTCATGTTCTGTTTGAACTTGTATACCTGCTCCTCTGAGGCAGTATTTCCTATCTGAAAATGTTTATCATATTAGAGACGGAGTTGTATTTTCCTGGTAAACACACAATGTGTGTTAAAATCCCCTTTCTTCCTAAATGATCAGCCATAGGAATCCAGTTAAATTATCTCATTCTGCCAACTTCTGTATGCAAACTGAAACCCAGTACAAAACTTAAAGGATTTTGCCAGACTACTGCTGTTTACTTTAGAGCAGATGTGGGAAAACTGTCGCTCTCCAAATGTGAATTCCTAAGTTCCATCATTTCTAGTGGTCAGGGTTGCTAGGAGCTGTGATCAGATTAGAGTCTTGAGTCTTAACTTGTTAAGGTATGTCATGGGGTGGAGAAATAGGCAATTGATCTTTCATATTCAACTCAAAGCACTGCTTCCATTAAAAATTAGTCAACAGCATCATGTGATATAGATGACTTTAGTAAAATGACAGAGATGAACTATCTTAATACAGCAGTGTGGTAAAACAGGCATATGATTAACCTTATGTTTATGCACATGATTGATTAAAGTGTCTATGTTTAGCACAGCTGTTTACATGCGTAAAAGTATTAGCCTCTGAAATATTTTAATTATCATATCCTGTCATGTAGCCTGTAATTGTATCTTGCATTATGTTGTAAGAATGCATACAGCTATTCAAGAGGCTAAAGGCAATACTGATGCTGGTGGGAACATTTTATATAGGTTGAGTAATAGTTCCTGATTTTATTCCATATATGAATGCTGCTTTGTTAAATAAATTGTGAGACTTCGTGATATTACTTTAGTTGCTTTAGTTATTGAAGATGTACATATGTACATCTGCTATTCCATTTTGGGGTAAGCGGTGTTTTGCAAAGTGCAAGAAAAAGAATAAGGAATAGTAAGCTAAAGAAAGGCGTAAGTTGTGAAAACAAAACATAGCTAAAGCTAGGTTACAGGAACAGTATTTACTATACATCTCTACAACTTTCTTGGGCTTCCCCTTCCTCTTGACCCTTTTACTTTTTCTTTGTATACAGATAGTCCTCACTTACCTACTGCCTTGTTCAGCAACTGTTCAAGGTTATGATGGTGCTGAAAAATAAGTTTACAACCAATGCCTGCATTTACAACTTTCACAGTGTCCCTCAAGTCACATGATCACCATTACAGTCAGTACGCTTTGTCCTGTGCCTGACCTGTTGTTTTTCTTCCCACCACCTTGCAGAGTGGAGAGATTGGTGAGGAAGGGATTACAAGAGAGTAAGCAGGCATACAATGGGGAATACACATCAAAAGCAATGTGCTATGCAAACAGCTCAGTGTATTCCCCATTGTGTGCCTGCTTACTCTCTTGTAATCCCTTCCTCTCCAATGAATGTAAATACAAACATTCATTCACTTCTTATTACCCCAGTACTGAGGTGAGCATTCCAAAGGGTGGGGGAGTGGTTAGGAGGCAAACAAAAGCAGTAGGTGTGAAACTGATTAGCCGTGTCAATTTCCAGCCCTCCATTCCAGTACCACCAGGGTGAGCATTGAAAAGGGTAGGGGAGTGGGGAAGTCCTCATTCATTCTCTCTAGTGAACTCAAAATATTTATTTTGGTCTGATCACTCACTTTTGTGTTCAGTCAACATTGATTCAGCACACATTCATTCTTGCTGCCGTCTTCCTTGTTTTATATTTCTACATACTTTTTGTAAGTTAAAACATCCAAGGGCACATCTTTATTTTGCTATCTGCTCAATATTGAATCATTTGCTTAACATTTCATTTATTCTCCTATGTTTACTATATATTGCTCTTACAGGTAGTCCTTGCTTAACAACCATTTGTTTAATGATGGTTCGAAGTTATGGCCTCGGAAAAGTGCTTTACAATCTGTACTTGCACTTATGACCGTCGCAAACCATCGCACCACCTCCTGCAGTCATGTGATCATGATTTGCAATCTATTTACAACAGTTATTAAGCGAATCACCATAGTTGTTAAGCAAATTCCAGCAAACAATCCATTGGAGAAGCTGGATTCACTTAACAACCACGTGATTTGCTTAATGACACAGTGATTCACTTAATGACCATTGTAAAAATGGTCGTAAAATTGGGTCCGGTCACATGGTGAGTCATGTAATGACCACCCTGGTTAACGACCAATTTCCTGGTCCCTATTGTGGTTGTTAAGTGCGGATTACCTGTACAACATTCAGTAATAAACTTTTGAGCAAAAAATCCATAATTGAAATCTGTTTACTTTATCATACAATTTGTCTAAATCACAAAGGGTACAATAAACGTACTTTCTCACATTCATGTATTTCTCAGTGAGCTGGTGAAGAGCAAAAATTTGGTCTCTGTACTCTCTGTGTATGAGAAAGCTTCATTCTATTTACCAGATTTTGCTCATTGTCACCTCTTGCCCTTTCAGTTAGAATTCTGCCAAGCACCTTCCCAGGTACACTTAACAAATTTATCCCCCTATAGTTTTTGCTTTCTTTCCCTTTGTGTGGGGGAACATATTGGCATTCCTCCAGCTGTGAAGCACAGTGCAGTTTGCACCCATATTGAACAAGATTTCCATCAAAGTATTTCTGCATTTCTCTAACTCTTTTAATCTTAACCATTCTTTGCAGCTACCTTTTTTCCTCCATCCACATTATAGATTAACTTTCTCTCATCCTTACTTTTGTAGCAATAATTCTCTTGCATGTGTTTTTTTTCTCACCCACTCTCTCTTTTATTTTATATTAAGCATCCTTTTTCATACTTTCCATTATCATAATTCCACACACTTCTGGCTCTTTATAACATAATTTTCATTCTGTTCCAAGCAGCTTCCACATCCTCTTGTCTTAAGTCCACTTTCATTTATTCTATTCAGATATTTACTTTCTATTTTTTTTTAATACAAGACTCATAATTTCTCTTCCTACTGTCATTCTATTTTCACCCTTCTTATTTCACTTTCCTTCCATATTGTTTCTAAGATCCACTCTTGATAGTACCAAAAAAAATGGTCTCTCACATTGAGAGCCTCCCATCACCTTTATATTCTTCACCAGTTCTTCAGTTTTTCATCATAAACAGTCAAATCAAGTACATTTTTCTTAGATTTAGATTTTAGATTCTTTGACATGTGTATGCATAAATAGACATGTGATTAAATCATTTATTCAAAAATATCTTTTTCTAAGCAGATACTAACAAAACAGTTATTACTCTTATTTGTTCTTGGGTTTCTGAATGGTCCAGTGACTTTTTCAATACTCTCTCATTTCATTCCAGTTTATTTGTGTCACCTAGCACTTTTTCCCCCCTTGGATGACTTTCATTTAGGATTTTACACAGCTCTTTTTACAAAACTCATCTCTACTTCTTTCATTATCCACCATTCACTGGAGGATGACAATTAACAATTTAGCCCTTTCATTCATCATTAAACATACCCCAGAACTTCCCAGTATGCATTCATTAGCTGCATTTCCCCAAATCAGATCCTAACTCAGATAAAGCTACAGAAATCCTTCATATTTATTTATAAGTATCATTCACAGTCAAGCTTGATTTCAAAGAGACTTTTACTTCAAAGAGGCAAGCAATGCACTGAAAATAAAATAAAATAAAAACATCTAACAAATATGAAGTGCAGCCATATTTCTTACTCATATTTTCCTTACTATTTAAAATAAGCAGTATCATTTACATATAAGATCATGCTGTTCTTGTAAGCATCCCAGTGATTCATCTTTGTACATTTCCAGACTGAATGCATGCTTCCTTGAAATATGACTAAAGCTAGATCACAATTCCAGATATGTTACTTGTAATTCATGCATATAGTTATATTAATATTTAAATTACTGTTACATAATACTTAGCTTAATATTACAGATAACTTAAGTGTATTTTTAATAACTACAGCATTTAGGACTAATGAGATCTTATGATTGGTATTTCATTTTTTCCATTTCTAGTTTACCAAACGTCAACAGTAACTTTTTAATTATAGCTTCTATATTGTAATATATATATCTGTGTGGTTGCTAGGAGTCAAAAATGACTTGATGACATATAATCAATCAATCAATCTGTATTGTAAAGCTTTATTTTACTGAAAATGGATTGAAACTATTATTTTCTTCCGTTACATACTGAACATAATGCTATGTTAATTCAAATTACTATGGAGTCACTAATTAAAACACTGTTCAGTTATTACTTATTTGCCATATGTGTGCATGGAAATAATCCAGTATTCCATAATATTTGATATGCGAAAGGCGTCTGTCATGCATTACAGTTTCCTGTAATAATTAATTAATCATTAGTCAAGTTTGTGCAGACGCAGTATTGGGCTGAAGACAAATTGACTTACCTACAAGTAATAAAAAATATAAATGTAAACAATTCTGCACCTCAAAATAAGTATTGTCAGAGATTAACAACTCTTTCACTTAGAACTCAGTAAGCAAGCCAGTGTGCTATAGTGGTTAAGGTTGTGATTGGCACGGGAGAGACCAATCTTCAACGCCACCCTCAGTTACAGAATCTTGTTGGGTGACTTTGGGCCAGTTACAGAGTGGTGACAAATGGGAGGAGAGAGTGGTTGTACACTACCTGTGTTGAATAAAAGGCAGAATATAAATTTCATTAAATCTTGAACTAGCACAGTATCCTCAGGAATCTTTATTAGAATTCCATTTATATATGTCCTATAGTCTATAATGATGTCATAGAAAGTAACAGTGTCATTTATAACAAGTACGGTGAAAGGAAAACACCAATCTCCTTTTGAGTAATATAGAACAGAGTATGAGTTTTCAGAGACTCAGTGCCTGCTGAGCTTAAAGGCTGCTCTGAAGAAAGTAAGGATTTGATACTTCCCAGGCAGAGAGGATTGCTGGTCTCAAGCTAGAAAGCCTCTCTCAGAGGGAAGGAAGTGAGCCAACTAAAATTTGGAGGTTGGAAAATGCAGTTATCTCTATAATCATAAAACTCTGTTGGCTGTCACCTGTAGATAGTTTGTAGGCAGGTTTACCTGAACATGCCTACATGTGTTTCTGTCTAGTTAAAAAGGCCATGGTTATTCTGGTGATGTACAACACCAAAAATTTCACCAAAATGAAGAAAGAACAATGTGGACAGAGCAATAAAGCATGATTGAGCATATGTATTCACATAAGAGCCCTGCCCTCCACATAGCCCAAGGCCTTGGGGAAAAGCCATGTTTTTAAGGACTGTTTGAACAAAGGCAGGGTAGGGGCCATACAAATATTTGAGGTGGGACATAGAGGTGCTGTTCCAGATAGCAGGGGCTGCAACAGAGAAGGCCCATTTCCTGGATCTTACCAGATGGCACTTCATGATTAATTGGATGTGCTGCATGCCAATTCTGTCCAATTGTAAAGGGTATGCAGAAACTATCGGAGACAGTCCCTTAGCCAGACCCTGTGTCATGAATTTTATAGGTGGTAACCAGCCTGTGAATTGCAACCTGGCTAACTGGCAGCCAGTGCAGCTCATAAAGCAGAGGCATTACATGAGTGTAGTATGGCATACCCAGCACTGCTCATGCTACTGCATTCTAGATCAGTTGCACCTTCAAAGTGGTCTTTAAGGGCAGCTCCATATAGAGTGCATTGCAATTGTCCACTTCAAGGTATGAATGACTGTCTGTAGGACCTTCTGGTTCAGGAATGGGTGCAACTGGTGCACAAGATGAATCCATGCAAAGATTTTCCTGACCACAGCTGCCACCTGCTTTTTGGAGCAGGAGCTGCAAGTCCAGGAAAAAACACAAATTGGGCACCAATCCTGAATAGGGAAATGCAACCCCACTCAGGATTAAAGATAAAATTAGTCAGTAAGTCTTGCTAGGGTTGAAGCTGAGTTGATTTTTCCCCATCCAGATTCTCATAGCCTCCAGACATTGGGACAAGACCTTAATAGCATTACTTGGTCAGGCCAAGGTTGAGATACTGATGATGCCTGACTCTGAACTGATGACCTCACTCAGCAGCCTCACATAGATGTCAAACAGGAGGGGTGAGAACATCAAGTGCTGCGGCACCCTACATTTCAGGGGCTTTGGCCACAAACATTCTCTTCCTGCCAACATCGACTGGAACTGGCGACAAAAGAATAATCACAACACAGCAACCCCATTCCTAACCCTTCTAGGTAATCTAGAAGGATACCACAAATCAATGGTATCAAAAGCCGATGAGAGATCTGGGAGAAACAGGACAGTTGCAGCACCCTTCTCCTGCTCTGCTGGAAGTCATCAAAAAGTATGATCAGTGTCCTAGTACTCTGCCCTAGTCTGAAACCCGCCTGAAAAGGATCAAGATAATCTGTTTTCTCCAGGATCCTCTAAAGCCACAGCCTGATCACCTTCTCAACTTTCCCTAACAAGGAAAGGTTGGAGATTAGATGAAAATAATCCAAGAAAGTTAGGTCCAGCAATGACTTCTTGAGGAGGGGCACACCACCACCTCCTTAAAGGCAGGCAATCATTACCTTTTGGACCCAACTGCATGTCATTTACCAGGTGGTCTTCACCAGCCAGGAGGGACATGGATTGAGTAAAGTGGTTGGGCTTACAGTCCTGGGAATCCTGTCTACTTTCTTAAGAGTTACAAGAGTCCATCATGTGTACTGGTTGAACATTTGAAAAAACAGATGAGTCAAGTATTTTAGTTTAGTCTGTGCCATGACATGTTAGTTTTCATGTTTTCAGCTAAAGCAATAGTGCCCTAAATTAATTGCGGTCTAATTTAGCATAGCTGGATTGTGTATGTTTTTGCAAACACTGACTTGATTTATATACTACACTAATACATGATATGGTTTGGTTTTGGCTTTATGACAAACCCAATTATATGCAAACCCAATTAGTTTTAACAAACCATGGTTAAGCAAACCATGGCTAAGCAGGGTGTGTGAACCTAGTTATCATACAAACATGTTACGTATAATTCTCTAAAATAGCTGCTTGAAAAGTACAAATATGAATTGTATAATTGTCAATTCCTTTTTATAAAGCAATGCATTCTTTGAAAGTTGTCTAAGGAAATAGCGGTGAGGCATTTCTGACATGGGGACAATTCAAATGTAGTCAATCCTATACATATCTGCTTATGGAATTAAATCTTAATTAGTTCAGAGAGATTTAGTTCTGGGTAAGTATGTGTAGAATTGTCTCAGGTTTCACTCAGTCGTGCCATTCTTCAGTTCAAAAAATATGTTTTTTCCAAAAATGCATTTTCAGATCTTCAAGACAGCTGAAAATCTGGCTGTGACCAATATTTGTATTTGATTCAATAATGCCATATCTACTATTGTATGAAATGTGTCATTTCTGCAGCTCACATAACATACACCACACAGCAATTATCAAAGATTGGAAAAAAAACGAAAAAGACTAAATAAGGCGTTGAATAGCTTTATTGAAATTTTTATAAATAAAACATGCGCATTTCAAATGTAAACCCAAGTGAACTCAAGTGCAGACAATTTTCAACCTCTGTCATGCAGGAGGCTAGCTTACATTAAAAAAAAAAGCAGCTTTAAAATACCAGGATGAAACACCAGCTTTTAATATCAAAGTATAAAGCAAAGCCATGTCCACAAACCTAATTTTATCCTGGTCAAATGCAATTTTAAACTTTTAAATGCTAACATAAATAAATAATTTACCAAAATGTGCACTCACAGAGTGAACTTTATTTACAATACACAATTTATAACCTATTGTATTTGCTTAGTTCAAGTGAAGATCATACTTTTTGCTTTAATAATAGTGGGACCTTAGGTAGTAGTAATGTGAAGTGTGCCTCCACACTTAGAGAGTTCCTATCAAAGGCAGTATTGTATATGAATCAACAATACTTTTCTTCAACTATCAAAGGGAAAGCGGCAAACAAAAATGTTTCAACGGTCACACTTATTTTTGGCATCCCATACTCCTTCAACACAATTAATTAAAACCCAATTCAAGATATGTATACTTTATCTACTTACTGTACAGGTTCTGACTCTTGAACATGCAAATGCCAATTCTTCTATATTAAGTAAAGTTACCTTTTGAGATAAGATGTAAGGCTATGGTGAATCCACCAAGAACGCACATGAAAAATTAGCAGACCTACCTTTGAACCAGTTGCCCATTAACAAATTTGAAGGCAAGTTATATGGAAAAGTCATCTAAGCTTGATGCACAGTCATTACTATGAATACAGTATACTATTAAAAATTGGAACCTATTACACTGTATGTAGTTTGTAAACTGTCAAACTACGAAAAATGGGGAGGAGGAGAGGGACTTACAGCACAATTAAAATTTTTGGACTGACACCAGATTAAAGTTACGCACATCTTATAAACAAGGTAACAGGAATTATGTTTACAAAGTAGATCCAACAAGCAATGAGGGATACTTACATTTAATTGAAAAATTCAATTCCTTAATGCAGCATGAAATCCAGAACCTGTTCCACAGCAGCAGTAAGATGAACATAATATTCTGGAAAATTACTTTTACCACAAAAGGTTAAAACACCTTTTCCAAGTCATTTTATCATGATTAAGTTTCTTTTTAATCAACATCTGAGGGAGACACTTGAAAATCTGACATTCCAAGAATACTGCTGCATTGAGTTGAATTATACTAGTCAATTTTTTTGTTACCAGTCTAAGGATATACCCATTGAAAAAGAGGGGCTCTGCAATAATAATCTTGGGGTACTGAGACAAAAAACAAATCCACAAATTGCCAATATTAACTTGGATCCAAAACAAAGAAACCGTAATTCATCCAGATTGCAGCAGAAATTGTATAAGGGGTTTATTTGTGATTTCCTATATAGCTTGTGAATACAAGATTGCAAAGATATTAGAGACAAATTCTGATAACGTTTTCATTGTGTTTCACTTCAGGTACTGCACAAGTTAAAATGTAATAAGGATTTACATTCTGTCATCTGAAATTTCCCATCTCAGATTTTATTTTTAATTTGGTGGATAATTTCAATTTTTTAATAGAGAGCTCCCATCAGGAAGTTCTTCTCTGTATGGCTTCTAGTTCTTCGATTAATTAGTGTGCATACAATTTTCATTCTCTATATCATTGTCATTCTCATTACTGTCTTCATCACTCTCTAATGGAATGCCTGTAGCAGCAGAAGCACCTTGTTTGGTTTCCCGATCAAGAGGGAAAAAACCAGTTCCACTGATTGTGTCCTGTCTCTGATAGAAGAGCACGTAGGCTGCTTTCGACTGTGAAACAAAGGGAAAAAATATTAATTACCAAAGCCAAACACTCCATTTTAATTACTTCAAAGTTTTAATTTCATTATAGTAAGTATTATATTCAAATAAAGGGCAAAACATCATTCTATTATTTTCATACAGAAATAACTAGATACTGCCTGTGGCACAAATAGTTATACAGATACTGCAATTAATTCCTTGGGCTTTAGTAATGGTCAGATGTTTGCATGTGGATATTCACGCAGAGGTAACCCATCACAAGGCATAAATGAAAATTGACCATGGGAGAGATGAATAAAGAAAATTATGGGGAAGTACATCAGGAAGAGAGGATTAAGATGAGGCTTACTAGTCTGTTCAGCTACCTAGGTTTAACATTTTCTGTTAAACAGCAGTCCTGATAAAGATTATACTTATTTCTACTTGTACCAATATTTGGGCAATTTTTATATGACTGCCAATGAATTTAATCGGTGTGCAAAGCAATACTGTCCCATTTTTATCTGACATTCAATTGTTATTTTCTGTATCTTGAATAAATATTCTATCAAGTCAATCAAAAATTGTTCCCACAGAACTACAACACTTTTAAGCAGGGCAGGGAGATGAAGTTATTAAACTAACTTGGGGCAATGGATCTAGATGAGATCCTCTTCAACAATAATCTTAAACTAGCACTATACTGTATATTGTTCATTGAAGGAACGAGACTAAAAAATCTTATTTGGGCACAAGGTAAAAGCAATGCACAAACTGTCCTCTTCTCCTACCGCTGTGAATACATTTTCAAAATAATACTTGGGGAACATCAAGTTCTAGCAAAGGATGATTTTTGCAGATTTGTTTTAACAGAAGGCTAGGTATGGTGGGCCTATGGAGAAGCACCTAAAAGGCTGAACATTTTAGAACACCTTACATGCAGTGCTATCACTCCTTCCCATCAGTAACAGAAAAATAATTCCTCTCAGATCTACTATTACTCTGGGACCTCACTTCCAGGAATGAACTGAACTATTCAAGGTCAGTTTACAAATTTATTGCTAATATTTCATGATGGTATCTAAAAAGGTCTATCCACTAGCCTAAGAGTTGGAATCTGTATGCTGCACTGCTTTCTGGAATACCTCCTAAGGTCCATACAATGATATTGGATGAAAAACATTTATCAACTAAGGCTACCAAATACTTTCAGTGATATGCACAGGATAAGAAGCAAGGGTATTCTGGTTTTCTGGCTGAAATTGTCAAGATTCACTTATAGCATTTATTAAGGGTGCTTTGGGTTTAGATTTCCAAATTTGCTGTGTGAACCACAAGACAATGCATAATGTTTTACGTGTGTTATATAGCATAGTAAATATTACTTTTAATAGATTACATATCCAAGTCAGTCTTGGATCTTGCTCCTGTGCAACAATGCTATCTTGATTCTGAAAACCGAGATACTTGCCACAATTTGTTCCTCAGATGCAGTTGATACACTACTATCATCAAAGTAGTACCATTTGCCATCATCCTTATTTTTTGCAAAAGCGGTATCTAGAATAAGAAAAATAGTTTTACTGAAAATGCTAATAATTAGGCCATAATAAAGATGAAGTCATACATATAAAATAAATTACTTACAATGCCCTCCTCCCATGCCTCCATAGTGATTTGACACTGCAATCAAATTATAGCGACAAGGCCCAGCATTTGGATTAATAAGGAATTCAGACATATCCAAATCACTGTTTTAAAGAAAAGATCAAACTGGATTTGTTTTCAAAAACTGGATATTAATCTTTATGCTTTTCTTCAATCAAAAGTCAGTGAAGCCATCACTTTAAATTCTAATGCAAAGCAATAAATGAATCACACTAAAAACCTGAGAGTGAAGATTTTTTTAAAAAAAAACTATAATAATTTATCAACAGACATTGTTCATAAAATAATTTAGGGTGTCACACTTGGCTTATAAAGGTCAAGTTAAAATCCATTGAAGCTTACAACCAGTCTCATACCATGTGCAAACATAATACTCGGATGAGGAAAGAACATTGTTGGATGCTATCCTGATTGCTTGGAAAAGTAAGATGGGTGGCTAATAAATTGTGTAAATAAATATGTAGATTTGCTTTGTGCTTCTTGAAGGAAACAAGATAAATGTACTAAATAAATAAAATGATCCTTTATCTGGCTTTGAAAATGTATTTATTTCTTCATTCACTCGGCTATTTCTATGCTGCTTCAATCAAACAAACCTAGTTCATGAGCATTTTCAGATTTTGTTCAGAAGCATTTTTCTTTCAGATAAGATTACTACCAGTTCTATCCCAAGTAAGCTGCTGTAGTTAGAATGCATGCTTCAAAATGATTTGGAAGATACTGCACCAACCAAGCACCTCTCTGCTATTCATTAAAATAAATGAACTGAAAAAAGGATATTAGTGTTTTAAAGAAACTACTCATTAAAATAAATGTGACTTTTAAAGAAGTATTTTTTTTACGCTTGCATGAAAACCTGAAAAAAAGTTGGACTGCTTTCATGAACGTCAGAGAGATGCTCCACTTGCATAAAGCCCAAAACATTTTTCCTAATTATTTTTGAAGCATGCATAGTCTTAGTTGTCAATGAAGAGAGCATAAAGAACAGCCTTGAAGGATGGTGGGAAGATCTGTTACCAAGACAATCCAACAAGCATGGCTTAAGACCATTCCAAGAAAATAACTTGAGAAAACACTCCAGACAGGGCCTCCCTAATTCACAAGATAAAGTGAGGGAGCGGGGAAGCACATTCAGACTTGCAAGTTTATGTTAGTACAGCTATACAGTGGTACCTCGGTTCACGAACTTAATTCGTTCCGCGACTCTGGTCGCGACCCGAAATGGTCGCAACCCGAATCAAATTTTCCCATAAGGTTCAATGTAAATAAGGTTAATCCGTTCCGACCCCAAATTTGGTCGCCAACCGACTTCTGGTCGTGACCCGAGTCAAATTTCCCCATAAGGTTCAATGTAAATAAGGTTAATCCGTTCTGAACCATATGTTTTTTATTTTTAAACCACAAAAACGTGAAACAAAGTACAGTACAGCACAGTGTGAAGAGAGAGGGCGCTGACCTTGCTCGAGGCGACTTCTGGCGTGGAGGACAGGAAGGGGGGTGGGGAGGCAGTTATTGTTTGGAGGGAGAGTCCCCCTCCAAAGGGACATCGGGGAGATCTCCTTCAGGGGTTTCCTCTCTTCTTTGCCTCTTAGCTGCACGCTCAGTTCTGGGGAAAAATCTGTCTAAAGTCATTTGTTTTTCCCTGCACTGCATAACCCTCCGGAAATGAGAGACCACATTATCATTCATCAGATTCAACACTCTGTTCGTTACAGTTATGTTGGGGTGGTGCTTCTCAAAGAAGTCCTGGCACGCATTCCATTTTTCCATAATGGATTTAATCTCGGCACTGCTCACCTCCTCCCTGTCTTCCTCTTCCTCAGTGGAATGCTCCTCACCAAGCGCTTTCTGCTGCTCACTCTGGAGCTCAGCAAGTTCTTCCGTGGTCAGCTCCTCCTTATGGTCCTCAACAAGCTCCTCTATGTCTGCACCATCGACAACCAGACCTATAGTCTTGCCCATGGACACAATCTCCTCCACTACCTCTGCATCAGACCCTTCACGGTCACATTCAGCGACACATTCTGGCCATAGTTTCCTTCAGGCTGAGTTTAAGGTCCGGCAGGTGACATCTTCCCAGGCTTTGTCAATGAGGCCGATGCAGTGGAGGACATTGAAATGTTTCTTCCAAAACTCTGCCAGAGTCAAGGATGTTTCCTCAGTGACACTGAAACACCTGGTGAAGAGCACCTTTGTGTAGAGCTTCTTAAAGTTGCTGATCACTTGCTGGTCCATGGGCTGCAGGAGAGGTGTCGTGTTGGGGGGGAGGAACTTGACCTTTATGAAGTCGTATTCGGCATCCATATCGTCCACCAAGGATGGAGGGTGTGCCGGGGCATTGCCCATAAGAAGAAGGCACCTTTCAGGCAGCTGGTTCTCGGAAAGATATTTTTTAACACTGGGTGCGAACACCTCGTGCAGCCATTCCATGAACTGCCTTGTGACCCACGCTCTCGCACTGGCCCTCCACATGACAGGCAGTCTGACCTTGTTCACATTCTGTTCCCTGAATGCACGAGGGGTCTGGGAATGGTACACCAGTAGTGGCTTAATCTTCAGGTCGCCGCTTGCGTTCGCACACAGCAAAAGGGTCAGTCTGTCCTTCATGGGCTTGTGCCCTGGCAGTGCCTTTTCCTCCTGCGTGATGTAGGTTCTGTTTGGCATCTTCTTCCAGAAGAGCCCCGTCTCGTCGCAGTTGAACACTTGCTGAGTGACGTATCCTTCCGCCTTCCTGAATTCCTCAAATTCCTTCTTGTAGGCTTCTGCAGCAGCCTTGTCAGAACTGGAAGCCTCTCCATGTCTTGCCACATTGTGGATGCCACTTCTCCTGCGGAATTTCTCAAACCAGCCTCTGCTGGCTTTAAATTCCTCACTTGCTGCGCTGGTAGAGGGGTTTTTCTGCAGTAAATCACTGTGCAATTTCCTGGCTTTTTCACAGATGATAGCTTCACTCACGCTATCACCTGCCAGCTGTTTCTCATTCAGCCACACTAACAAAAGTTTTTCCACCTCTTCCAGCACTTGTGGTCTCTGCTTGGTTAACATCATTACTCCTTTTGCCACATCAGCTTCTCTGATGGCATCTTTATTCTTCAAAATAGTCGAGATTGTCGACTTTGCCATCTTGTACTCCGAGCCCAGATCAGTCACACGAATACCATGATCGTGCTTTTCTACAATTTCCTTCTTCAATTCAATGATTATTTTCTTCAAACCCTTATTCTGACCAAGCTTGCTCTGCACCTTTTTCGGAGCCATGCTAACAAGCACACCAAAAAGCTTCACGGGACGCCTGTTTGCCACCGTGATCTCGCCTACAGGAAGCCACGACCACGTGTCACGGGAGGGAAAATGGCCACGTATCCTGTTCATCACCCGATCCGGCGTTCGCGACCGGAGGTAAATTTTTGCGGCCGGAGCTGGTCGTGACCCGAATTGTTCGTGAACAGATGCGTTCGTGAACCGAGGTACCACTGTACTAATAAAACCAGTTTTAGACCTAATGGCATTGGTTTCTTAGTCTGATCTATCCCATAAAGCTGACACATAATTGAGAATAAATGAAATATAATTATATAGATGTATGTAGGATCAAAGTTTTGTCTATATAGGGAATTACACGGGGAGTGACTAGTTAATGTAGGGAAGTAAGGAAATAAAACATTCACATTTAATTAGGGAACTGGAGAGCAAGCATACACATAGGCAATGCAATACTATTCAAAATGTTTGAGCTGCACTAATCTTGTCTATACACTAAATGAATTTGTAGTAAGTGAATTATGTTTCAGAAAAACAAAACAAAACAAAAATCTATGGCATATCAGTGTAACACAACTGTACCCAATGGCCTATGCCTTATCTTCTCCCTCTTATTTTAGAAATTTCCTCTTATCAGATACACATTTTCAGGTAACAATAACCTAAGGTGGTGTAAAGTTCTAAATATAACAGTTATACTTACATAATTTAGTTACATCAGCATGTATACTTGTAAGAATATTAAATGTTATACAGTATAATATTAGGCTTTCATGGCTGGCATCAATGAAGCAGCGATAAGTTTTCAGGTTGAATGATTGTGGTCAGAACACAAGAAAACTAGACCACATCATTCAGCCTGAAAGCTGATCACTGCTTCATTATATAATATTATAAATAATTAATATATATTCATGCAAACATGGAGAATAAATATTTTTAAAAGTATACCAAAGATATCAAAAGTAAACACAAAAGCTATCCATTACTGATATGGTTCTCACTTTATTGGGAAGTCAACCAATGTATCCAATTTATCTCTCATATATCTGCTGTAAGAAAAGCGTTTTAGATGTACCACCAGTACTGGTGGTAGTGACCACAAATCTAGTTTTTTGGTAGCTTGCTGGTGTTCTTTACAGTTTGGGCAATACCTAGAGAGAGAAAAAAATCTTGTTAAAGCCTTATTTTACAATTAAGTATATGGCAAGAAAAATATGAACATAAACTTCTGATAATATTCTCAATTTATTAAATACCTGTTAAAAATTAAAAGCCTAAATTAGAGAGGTATTAACTTTTCTGTTTTTCCTGAAACTTATGGAAATATATTGTCATTCCTATTATGCAAATAGTAAACAAACTATCATTGTTCTTCAAATATAGATGCTCTTTTGTCTGCATATTTCTTCTAGTCTTTAAGCTTATTCATAAAATGGGTGACAGTGGACTTGGCTACTGCTCTTGGGTAACAGATGAAGAAGGGAGGGATCTGTCTGCCTAGCCTACTGGACATGAGGTGCTTTCCACCTGCAACCCAGGAGAGTGGGGTGGTTGGGGGGATAGGGTGGAGAGAGGCTAAGTTCATTATGGAACGATAAATGGAGGAACTGCCCAAGGCATAGGTGCTGAATGCTAGCCAGAAGTGCCAGGTCTCGGGTTGTATTTATATCGATACCTTGGGTGGAGTATGTTGGAGAGGTTGGAATGAGTCCCTTTGGCATGAAGGTGGGGGGGGGGCGAGAGGGGGACTGGATGATGTTGGGGAAGAAGGCAGGTGGGAGTATCAAGGTGGTGATAGGTATGGGGAGATATGGTGGGAGATGAGGTAGGCTGTTCTTGGGGAAGGCAGCCTCAGTGTTTAATACCAATGTCACATTCCCCCTGTACTAAACCTCAGGGTCCAGCCTTCACAGCTTCGGAGCACCTGGACTGCAGCTATTGCTATTTAATACTAGGTCGGCCTGCCATAAAGGTTACCTTGTCCATTACTTGATTGTGAATGACACAGCCAACCTGGTGTGCATTACCAAAACCTGGTTGTGCACAAGGAGAGGAGTTTCCCTTTCAAGAGATGTATCCTTTTAAGCAATGTCCTCTGGTGGAATGTAGGAGGTGGACCTTTCCTATAATAGCACCTGCGCTATGGAACAGTCTGCCCCCTGGGATTCGAAGGGTTCCTATCCTCTTGGCCTTCTGGTAGGCTGTGAAGACCTGGCTCTTCCCCCAGGCACAGGGGGATATACTTGGTATGGGAATGCTATGGCCCCTTGGTTGTGTGCGGTGGTTTTAATTGTGTGGGGTTCTTGATTATTTCTATATGTTGTTTTAGCTGTCCAGTGTTATAATGTATAAGATGAGTGTCCCCAGAAATCTAATAAACAAACAAACAGTACTGTTCTCAAAACTGAAATAGTATATATGATTACTTGCATTTATGTAGTTCCTTAGATTTAACACACACACACACAGATGCACATGCATATATGCACACACACACCCCCTTATAGATACGTTTTTGAATTTTATTGTGAGAAAAACAGCAGCAGCCCAGCCTCATACACAAATTCTCTTACTCCTGCCATTGTGGGAAGGCCAGATAATCAATCTGGAGATCCCACAACTAAGGCATAACTCTATACATACACCTGTGTAAATAAATATGTCATTTATTCCCATACATAACAAAGTAATATTTGGAGCCACTGAAGTTTACAGATAAATTCTTCCTACCACAGTACAGGTATACTGGCATGGGCTCAACAGGATAAACATACGTTGAAATGTTTTGCAATCTCCTCACTACAAGTTACTGCAATAAATAGCCCTCTCTTTGACCTAGTTTGTTACTGCCAGTATGATTATTTCTAGTTTGGTAGAATCATAAGTCTGGGATCTCCTTACTATTTTTCTACATCAGTTAAGAAAAGGGAGGAAAAGGGAATGAATTATACAGTACTGTGTAATAATCACTCTTCAGTAAATATAGCTCTGGTTAAATAACTATAGCTCTTGCAGCCTAGAAAAATGATGATTCTTTAAGATGCTGTTGACATGTACAGTGAATACAGCCACACCATATGTGAAACATCTTCACTCTTTGGATCAAAACACCACACACCTCCATTCTACAATGTATACTAAGCTTAAAAAATACTGGCAAACTGTCAGAAATTCCACAGAAAAGTGGAAAGTAAATTCCATAATGTGAGAAATCACTTCAGTGTAGAAGTAGCTTTTTGCTCTTACCATGGATCTTCAGCACCCAACTTTTCCTTAGTTGTAAATAACTCAATGCAATCTTTTAATTTCACAAATGGCTTTTTTGGAGGTCTATATTCCACACTTTCATGTTTTTCAAAATCCTAAAGAGAAGTATTTCTTGAGTTAAAAGAACAAACGAAACAAAATTCATTTTAGTGATTTTTGTCTTACTGTAAAAAAAGGGCTATATGTTTTCTAACATGGAAAACTATACCAATTTGAGAAATAGACCACTTCTACTTTTAATCTGTGTGAAGACATTACCCATAAGTGAAAGTGTTACTTTGCCATGTTTCAGTTTCATCAGATTTTGTGGAGGGCAATTTGAGCAAGCTATGAAATGGAATGGAAAGGGTGATAGCCCAACCACTTTACACCATTTCTTCAGGAAGGGAGTTTACCAATGATAGCAAAGCATGCAGGTGTGTTCATTCTTTTATGTTAAATCCAGCAATGATCAACAAGAGAGACTTTCATTTGTGCCTCAGGTGATCCCCTCTATCTTGGCCCATGCTAGAGGGAAAATTAATTTGATCTGACAACAGCAACTATTCTACTTGTGGACCCTTTTATAAAACATTTCATTTTTTAAAAGCTGGTAGTGGATACTGTCCTTCCTTCCTGAATATATCCAGTCAATTTTTACAATAAAAAGAAGCAGTTTTCTTCTATGATAAACCCACTATACATAATTTGGAAGGATCAAATGGATAACTTTAGTTTACCACTTTCAAATAAAGTGGCAAATATTCAAGTAGCGTAACAACTTTTCTTCCCCTTTACTAAATATCACATACCTCAGCAGCATTTTCATCAAAGTATCTCTTCTTGAATTCAGGGTCCCAATCCAAAGCCAAGAAGGATCTTTCTAAAAAGAAAAAGATAGTGCAAGACTCTAAAATTTATGCATTAATTTCAATTAAGGAAAGATTGCACTTTCAATTGCTAATCATATACAGTGGTACCTCAAGATACGAACGCCCCACCTTACGAAAATTTCGAGATACGACCAGCTCCGGCCGCAAAAATTTACCTTGACATGCGAACTCCGCCTCAAGCTACGAACTGGATCCACGGCCATTTGCCCTGCTGCCACGTGGTCGTGGCTTCCTGTGGGCGAGATCGCGGTAGCAAGGAGGCTTGCTCCACGAGGCAAATTTCCCCATAAGGTTTAATGTGTCAGCCGGCGTTGCACGGCTAGGAAATTCCCCAGGCGCACAAAAAAAAAAAAAAAGCCACCAAAAAAAAAAAGCCACAAAAGCCTTTCCCCCGCGCGCTGATTGCTTTCACTGGGCTTTTGTCGGTGCACCACGCCAAGGGGTATGGACAAAGGAAAGAGCGCGGAGTTGAGGAAGAGGAATCAGTGCGGGGGGGGAAGCTCCCGCTCCCGGCTGTGCACGCCACAAAAGCCTTTCCCCCTTGGTGCACTGACAAAAGCCCAGTGAAAGCAATCCGCGCGGGGGAAAGGCTTTTGTGGCGCGCACAGGGAGCTTCCCCCCCCCGCGCTGATTCCTCTTCCTCAACTCCACACTCTTTCCTTTGTCCGTAGCCCTTGGCGTGGTGCACTGACAAAAGCCCAGTGAAAGCAATCAGCGCACGGGGGAAAGGCTTTTGTGGTGCGCACAGCCGGGAGCGGGAGCTTCCCCCCCCCGCACTGATTCCTCTTCCTCAACTCCGCACTCTTTCCTTTGTCCATAGCCCTTGGCGTGGTGCGCGTGACAAAAGCCTTTCCCCCGCGCGCTCAGATTAGTGAAGAGGCGCCAGGTGGCCCTTTCATTAGCACTTCCTCTTTCTGCACTAGGGCTCGAGTGGTGAAACTGACTAAAGCGCGCCTGGGGAATTTCCTAGCCGTGCAACACATTGAACCTTATGGGGAAATTTGCTTCAGGATGCGACCAAATTCGGAGGGCGGATTAGCCGTATTTACATTGAACCTTATGGGGAAATTTGCCTCGTGGTGTGACCAAATTCGGAGGGCGGTACGGATTAACCGTATTTATATGAACCCTATGGGAAAATTTGCTTCAGGATGCGACCAATTCGACTTGCGATCAGAGTCACGGAACGGATTAAATTTGTATCTTGAGGTACCACTGTAACATTAAACTGCAGCTTTGAACTTTAGAAAGAAAATCATAATTAGTATCTATTTAATTTCAACTTCTGAAGAAAAAATATATGAATTATACTTTGCACTGCCATGGAGATCAGCTACCAAAAGTTACTAGATTTTATATTCAACCATCTGAAAAGTGCCTAAAAATGCCAAAAATAGGGATACATGAGGCCAATAGGCCTACTGCTTACCACATCCATGGAGAAATCGTGCATCTTACTTTAGTATATTAACCAGGATAACCTGATTCTCAGATGCTAATCTATTTAAGGTATGACTATCTTTCAAAACAGCATGGAAGCAGCAAATAATTTAAAAACATTGAAACCTGGACCTTATATAGATATTTTACCTTTCTTTGTGAACTACATTTTTGAGTCTGGATTACACTCAGGTGAGTGTTTTGATTTTTAAAGCACTTCACAGCATGGGAAAAAAGGAAAATGAGTGCTTGTTTCCATCTTTCTCTATGTTATCTGAGCAGAAAAGGGTAATTAATGGAAAAAGTGCTTTCTCAGTAGTACCATCCTAACTGTGGAATGCTGTCCACAGAGATTATATTGATGTAATTCCAGAATCAGGTAAAAAATTCAGTTACAAATAAAAACTTTAAAAACAAGAAAAAATGCATGTAACTGCAATGTTACTGGGAAGCTTTGAGCATGTGGAACCAGAGGAAGTAGCCTGGGTTTTCTATGATCTCACCTTTGTCACATCGCTGACCCATGCCCCTCCTGGTTGGTTAAAGGGGCTAAGGAGGCAGAGAGGTAGATCCTGGCAATAGATAATGCTTTTCTTTAGAAACAGTAACCGCCAACAGCTTTAAAGGAGGTACTGTTCAATCAGCTCCTCAAGGGGCCTGCCTTAGATCCACAATTTCCCTATTGTGAGGAAGATTGTAAAGGAAATGGTTGATGACAACTACAGAGAAACCAAGAAGCAGCAGGCTGGGGCACAGGACTGAACCAGCACTGGTCACACCATGGTTAATTTGTGATGGGACTTGAATAGTGGGACTGCAATCATACATTTTCTTCTGGACCCACTCAACAACTTTTGATACTATCAACCAGAATATCCTTTTGGGCTGCCTTTGAGGAGCCACTGTATTATGTTGATTTTCCTCCTTCCTGAGTGGGTGGGTCTAGTTGGTAGCTATTGCAGGGAACAAGTGTGGCCCATAGGTGCTCCATTATGGTGTGCCCCATTCTGTTTAACACCTATATGAAGCCACTGGGAAAAGTCATCCAGTGTTTCAAGGTGAGATATCATCAATATGCATATTGATAGTTATTTGCATATCTCTACCCTTGGGCAAATGGAGAATAAGGTACAAATCCTGACCCAATGTCTGGATGCTGTAAGGGACTAGATGTGGGGAAATAGGCTGAGACTCAACTCAACCAAGATGGAATTGTTATTTAGAAATCTTCTGAATCTGGGATAATATCATATTTGGCTCTTAACAGAGTATGTTCCTCTGTGGACAGCAAACTCTTAATTTGGGGTTTTCCTGGATTCACAGAAATGGCTGCGGCCACCAAGGTCTTTGCCAAGTTGCAGCTGTAATCTTACTAAGAACAGGGGGTAGTAAAAGTAGTCATTCATGCCTTTGTCATCTTCCACTTGGTTTTGCATGGGGCTCACCTTGAACACCATCCAGAATCTTCAGCTGGTGCAAAATGCAGCAGCTTCTCTCCTTACAAGTCACTTTTCTACCATTATGGAAAACTTCTGGGTTGAGAACTGCAAAGGCTACTTCTGAGTTCAATTCACCCCCAATCTGAGTGAACAGAGAAGGCGTGCTGAAGGCCCACCTACTGAGAATTACAGAGGGAAAGGACCTGAAAGCAGGCTTTTTCTGTGGGGACTGTGGAGTCCTTGGTGTTCTCTGAGCTTGGCTGTTTTCTTGTTGATGTTCTGTTACCCAACTATCTGGTTGTTTTCTTGCAGATGTTTCAGACAACAAAATGTTGGCAAGAAAACAACCAAGCTCAGGGAACACCAAGGACTCCACAGTTCAACCCTGAGCTACAGATATTCTGTTCTATCTATTGGGACCGCCTTTTCAGGAATAGCTTGCCCCTTGAGGGAAGGGTGTCTCTGACTCTCAGGGCCTTCTGGAAATTTTATAAAAAATGTCCTGGAAGGCCTTTTGGATCTGATTGTGAAGACTTGCTGACTCCAGGAGTGCACCTGTTAATAAAATATAATGTAACTTCATGTTTTACTGTAATTTGTATGTATTTCATTGTTTGCAGTACCTTTGTTGCCACTGTTTTTGTACACTGCTTGAAGTCTTTCAGGACCACTGAGGTGGTTTATAAATTTCATTGAGTAAAATAAAAATAAAAACCATAAATAAATGAGATACAGAAAATGTGACAGCTATTCAAACACCCACAAATGAGTAAGAATGGTGATTGGTGAATAAAGAATGTTTTGTTTTCATTACATGGTTAAAGCATAAGTCTATTTCATACCTACAAGTGGCAAAGGAACGAATATACATCTATAGATGAGGAAAACATGCATACAAGGGAATAATTACTGTAAAAAACAAGGGAAGATATTGTAGAATGTGTATATAGAACAAAAATAGATGTGAAGAATGTAATCAAAGAGAGCAAGGAAGGTTTAAGATTAAAAGAGGCAGGAAAAATGCAGAAGAATTTTGGTGGAAATAAAAGATTGTTTTGGATACAGTTGAAAAGACTTAAATGAAGTCTTAATGAACAGCAGAATGAAGAAATTTTTAAAAATATTAAACAATTCAGGATGAATCTGAAGTGAAAGCAGGCTGGAAGGAGTATTTTAGAGATTTGAATGGGAATGATAGTGATACTGTATGTTGAAGTGTGGAATTGCAACTTATCTACAAATGTTAGAGACCAAGAAAAGATTGATAAGAAGGAAGTAATAAAAGCTGTGAGAATGTTGAAAAATGATAAGGCTACAGGTATATATGGTGTATGTGGAGAAATATTAAAACATGGATGTGGTTTGTTTACGGAGTGGCTGTTCAACTTGTTTAATGGGCATTTGAATGCTCTGCCATTTGGAAGAATGCCATTATTGTTCCTCTATAAAAGTGAAAGATAGCATGAATGAATACAAAAACTACAGGGCTTTGTTTATTAAATGTGTCTGACAAGGTGTAGGGGGAAATTCTGATTGAAAGGGTATAAGAGGGGACAATGAGCAAACTTTGGGAAGTGCTTTGTGGTTTTATGTTGAGGGTATATAGTAGGATAATGTGAAATGTAGAATTTTGTCTGATTTTTTTTTTCAAAATATATGTTCTATTTATCATTTTCATTGTATACTTCCTTGTGAGAATTTGCCCTAAAAGATAGGAGAAATAAACATTATTTATTCATTGACTGAATAATAATTGTAACATTTATAAAATCCAATTTGTTCCAGTATAAAACTTACCATCTAGTCTAAGTTGCCTGTCATCAAATCTTATATGCCTGGTATCATCTTTGACATAATTGATATCTGCATTGCCTAAACTGTTGAATTGGAATGTGAACAATCGTTTTTTGTGCCCTATAAGTTGATCCTTGCAGGAATCCTCTGTGCATAATCCATTTTCAGAATCATTATCACCTCCAACAGAATCTTCTGACTGACTGTTTTCATTTTCAGAAGGCAGCTCCTGATCCTGGCTGGATTCATCATCTTGTTCATCAGTTTCCATCTCACCTGTGATGGAAGACATAATGATGCAGTGAATATCCTTGACTTTAGGATACATGAATTGTAAAATCAAGACATAAAGAGTTACAATATGACTATCTCTAATGTAAACTTTTGAAACACAAATTTAAAAATTGCTTTTGTTAGAAGTTGAAACATATGCACAGCACTAGATTATCAAAATTGTACATAAACTATTCCCAAAACAGGTAAAATCTACCTGGATTATCTTACATTTGGATGATTTGTTAAGTTTGGATGACTTACTAAGCCAAATGAATGTTACTAGCAATGATAGACAATGAACAATAATGTGGATTCTAATCAACTAAGTATTTCTTTAAGTATTACAGAATTGAGGATCTGAGAATCCCTGGCTGTTGGGAAGAGGTAGAGGGTCTAAGAACTGACAAATCTTTCAGAACAATAAAGAAGAAAACTTGAGAAGGAATCTATGTATATTCCACACTAAATAACTTTCAGCAATTTCCAACTTATTCTATTATTTAGGCAAACTACAAAGGACTATAAAAGAAAGTGTAGCTCTTGATTCTTTAAAATTCTATCCAGTCTTTCTGCAAGAACTGTACATAGGGCTGTGGACAATTCATTAAGTATTGCCCACATTATTTCAAGTCCAATAATGGTGACTAGAGTTGTACAATATGTTCATGGAATCAAAAAATACATACAAACTTGGCACTTCATTTCATCAGGGGAAAGAGCACAGTTATTACAATGCCACTTTCTTTTACAATTTCTCTATATAGAATACATTTATTTTAAAAGAGAACAAAGCACTCTCAGTATACACCAATTGTGAATTACAATATACATGAAATAAGATTTGAACATATGACAAGAAAAAAGTCCCTTATATTTGCAACTGTATTTTTTAGCTTCACAAATATTAGACAGCCATGTTTTGCTACGGTTATGATGTCAATTAAGGATAACCAATATCCTGAAAGGCAACTGACAAGTTTTAAAAGAAGACAAGACAGTTTAAGATTTAAGCAACTGTTTTTAATTCAAGCCTTACTTGGAGATCCTTCCTCATGAATTCCATTTGGGCCATTACCATTGATACTATTGTCCTTGCAGCACTGGAGAGATGCTTCAGTGTCTTCTGTTTCAGCAGAGGTTTTCACATATCGACTGAAATGCACCAATCAATCATTACACCAACCTTCTTGTTATACTTTTTTTCTACTATTTCATATATTTATATAATACAATGAAATTAACCATACAAATGTATGGAAATAGAGTAAGTGCTACATTCTTACTTTGTAGTTGTGCTACATCAGCAAAGATTACTTGATAATAAACTGCTCTGTTTTTATATTGTAAGTAATCTTAGAAATATCACATTCTTTACAAGTGACAAGAAGGATATAAAATTTGTTTTAAATATCTAGAAGAAGTATTATCTTCAAACTATCCTTGAAGATTACTAATTGAATAACTCAATATCCTTAAGAAACTGTTATTGAGGAGTATAGCATTAGTATACAGCATCATGCAGACATTGCTGATGCTTCTTTTTACAATTAACCATGGAATCAGAAAAAGCAGATTAAAAAAGCTTCTGCTTGAAGATCTACATTTGTGATGTCCAAATATCTCCAATACAACTTAAAATGTACTGTAGCATTTCTTTTGTACACTTACCACATTCTCAATAGCAGAAGGTTATACAGTTTATCTTCAGTGTTATTTCTAGGCACTGCTATAAGGAAAGGTTGTCCAAAATGTGTTGAACCACTATGATGGCTGTAACCACTATGACGAAACTTTTCCCTTAAACAAACTGGAATTACAACTTGCTCTGTATCTTCAGTTCTATTGATGGCAATTTCAAATCTAAAGCAGCAAAACCAAAATCAAACAAAATATTCATTTTAAACCAAGCTATATCTTTATATAATTCTACTAATTCACATACAATTTGTGACAAAAAGAATATTTTTTTGACTATGATTATTTTGTACTTACACATAAATGTCATCACGTTCCATAATACTGGTTAGATTTTCATCCATTGCAAATATTCTATGAAACCTATGATTATATATATCAGTAACGATCATCTAAAAAAGAAAAACAATTTACTTCATGCTTGTTTAGATGTACAGATAATATTTAGTTTGATATACAATTTACCTATGAAATAGCATACCTTATCTGCAGCAACACCTGATAAAGTTGATAATGCGATGCACAGATCCTGTATATTCCCAATTTTTGGTACTACTACTTTGTACTGGAAAATAAAATACAACATTGTCATTCTTAAGAAACAAAGGAAATAACTGGATATAATTCCCAAGTTAATATTGAAGTGACATAAAAATGTTCTATGTGAAAGAAGAAAGCTTTTGAAAAGAAACATAGTTTAGTGGGTTAATTTCTGAGTGGAGCTGTTAATGTATATGGATCAAACACACTAGTCCATCTTTAAAGGGAAGGAATTGCTAGTTATGAAAGTGGTTTAATAGGAATATTTTGGTGGTGGAAAGGGAATCTGTTAATGAACAACTGGCAATAAAACACAATTTCCTACCACAGAAAATGTACAGCCTCTTTCCCTTGGAGCATTCAAACAAACTAATGTCCCACTTTGTATCTGAATCTCAAAGCCATCATCTTCCAACTCACACTGCTGTTTTTCAGACTATAGTAAAACATTATATTACTTCATTATGTATCTGATTTATAATTAATCCCTATCATCTATTAGCTAATCTAGGAAATCTCACCCACAAAATACTGTATTTTAAACTGCATTTGTGCATTCAGTTTTATCTGTTAATGTTTGCTGCACTCTTAAGACATTATTTTCCAAGCAAATCAATTTAATGAAATACAGATCTGAATAAATGAAGAAAAACATTGCACTGAATTTGCACTATTCTGATTGCCTACTTAATATACAATGATTTTCTGGCATAAATTGTAAACTCCATTTTGCAGGAAGACTACTTTTTCAATTATAGGATAACAACAGGAGTGCAAGACTCTACTCTACCCTTCTTTAGCATATCATAACTTGTCATGCTGTTGCTATCTTTCTACTGCCCTTGAGCTGCTGATATTTAATATTAAAAAGATTAATGTTGCTTTCACCTTAGTACAAACATTATCCTGTAACAAAGGCTTCAAAATTTGCCCCTCACAGAATCTCTATACAGCACTGAGTGAATTCCAGTGCATTACAGATTGGGAATAATAATATTTTATTTCATTTTGGGGAATGTACAAATCCAACTGCAAGCTTATGGTTTGCAGTGATGTCTAAACTGGGACAAAATGGTTGGTCTGTCCACTTCACTCATTGTTAAAGGAGGCCTTGCAAACATATTCTGCCAGTTCTCTCAGAAGTACAACTTCATTTTAATACACAAAGAGCCTTGAAAATGGCAACTTGATTGTAGTGCTGTTCCTTAACCTTCTGTCAGGCACCAGATTTAATAATACAGCTATCCAGCCAAACAGAATTTTTCAACAGAGAACATAATGAGAACGTTTGAGACAGATATACTTGCTTAAGAGTTATGATCAAAAGACATAAAGATCGGGACTTTTAACTAATAACTCTGTCTAACCCAGAAGCCCTACCTTGATTCTTTTTTCTTCCCATCATATATGTAAAATATCTGATTCTTTGCTCAGCTTTTGCTCAGTTTTTCGGTTATAACTGCCACCAAATAAATGATTAAGACTATGGATAGAACTATGCCCCAAAAGCAAAGATAAATACTGGGGAAAAGTTTTCAAGGCCAATTTTCTGCAATCTGAGATAAGAGAGAAATAATTTCTTAACAGAGAACACAGAACTATGCAACGTGGCTGTTGTATACAATTAAACTAGAATTATGATTAAATTATGGGGAAAATGGAAGTGAAAATTATATTTCTAAACCATATTATTTAATCTTTTCAATCATGGTGAAGAATCAAACAATGATTTATATTATACACTTTTTATTGTCTTATAATAGCTCTAGTATCCATAACAAATTATTGTCTTATTGTGTTGTATCTTTGGAATAATCTTAACAGAGAAGGTTATTATGATTCAAGAGAATAGCTTCCATCTTTATAATGGTACTATAAGTTACACATAGTAATAAGTTAAGAGAAAAGACTACAGCAACAAATTTGAAGTATGGCCTTAAAATTCATAAAATAAACAAAACTTAATTTCAGTTAACATATTAAAGCATCTACTGCTGTTAACTTGGCATATATTTCTCACCTGCATGGGTTTGGCAAGTGGATCCATTCTAACTAAATAAACTTCCAAACTGCGTTCTTTTTTCATAGGTAGTGGGAGAGTTAAGTAACAAAAGGGATCAAATGTTACAGAGATCTTGGCACATTCTGGACAAACTAGGGTTGATTTAAAAAGTCCATGAAATATATCTACAATGATGGAATCATTTCGTTTCAAATGGTTCTCCCAAGCTTCTTCAGCAACCACCTAAATCAAAGCAAAGTTAAAATAATAAAAATAAGTTTTATGAAGCATTAAATACTTAAGCACAAATATATTAACAGATCACATGCATCCCTAGATGTACCAGGCTATATAGAACATAACAGTGTTATCCAGCAGATTACAGTAGGAAAAGTGACTGAGTAACTTTGCGGAAAGATAAACATTTTGTACCTCTATATTTTCTCCTTCTCTTTATACAGGTGAAACTCGAAAAATTAGAATATCGTGCAAATGTTCATTTATGTCAGTATGGCAACTCAAAAGGTGAAACCAATATATGAGATAGACGCATTACATGCAAAGCGAGCTATGTCAAGCCTTACTTTGGTATAATTGTGATGATTATGGCGTACAACTTATGAAAACCCCAAATTCACAATCTCAGAAAATTAGAATATTACATGACATCAATAACACAAGGATTGGAAATAGAACATCGGACCTCTGCAAAGTATAAGCATGCATATGTACTCAGTACTTGGTTTGGGCCCCTTTTGCAGCAATGACTGCCGCAATGCGGCGTGGCATGGATGCTATCAGCCTGTGGCACTGCTGAGGTGTTATGGAAGACCAGGATGCTTCAATAGCGGCCAACAGCTCCGCTGCATTGTTCGGTCTCATGTCCCTTATCTTTCTCTTGGCAATGCCCCATAGATTCTCTATGGGGTTCAGGTCAGGCGAGTTTGCTGGCCAATCAAGCACAGTAATCCCATGGTCATTGAACCAGGTTTTGGTACTTTTGGCAGTGTGGGCAGGTGCCAAGTCCTGCTGGAAAATGAAATTAGCATCCCCATAAAGCTCGTCTGCGGAAGGAAGCATGAAGTGCTCCAAAATCTCCTGGTAGACGGCTGCGTTGACCCTGGACTTAATGAAGCACAGTGGACCAACACCAGCAGATGACATGGCTCCCCAAATCAACACAGACTGTGGAAACTTCACACTGGACTTCAAGCATCGTGCATTGTGTGCCTCTCCATTCTTCCTCCAGACTCTGGGTCCTTGGTTCCCAAATGAGATGCAAAAGTTGCTCTCATCAGAAAAGAGGACTTTGGACCACTGGGCAACAGACCAGGTCTTTTTTTCTGTAGCCCAGGTAAGACGCTTCTGACGTTGTTTGTTGTTCAGGAGCAGCTTGACAAGAGGAATACGACATTTGAAGCCCATGTCCAGGATCCATCTGTGTGTGGTGGCTCTTGATGCACTAACTCCAGCCTCAGTCCACTCCTTGTGAAATTTGAATGGCCTTTTCCTGACAATCCTCTCCAGGCTGCGGTCATCCCTGCTGCTTGTGCACCTTTTTCTACCACACTTTTCCCTTCCACATAACCTTCTATTGATGTGCTTTGATACAGCACTTTGGGAACATCCAACTCCTTTTGCAATTCCCTTTTGGGGCTTTCCCTCCTTATGGAGGGTGTCAGTGATGGTTTTCTGCACAACTGTCAGGTCAGCAGTCTTTCCCATGCTTGTGATTCCTACTGAACCAGCCTGAGAGACCATGTAAAAGCTCAGGAACCCTTTGCAGGTGTTATGGATTCATTAGCTGATTAGAGTGGGACACTTTGAGCCTAGAATATTGAACCTTTTCACACTATTCTAATTTTCTGAGATTGTGAATTTGGGGTTTTCATAAGCTGTACGCCATAATCATCACAATTATACCAAAGTAAGGCTTGACATATCTCGCTTTGCATGTAATGCGTCTATCTCATATATTGGTTTCACCTTTTGAGTTGCCATACTGACATAAATGAACATTTGCACGATATTCTAATTTTTCGAGTTTCACCTGTATTATATCCATTATGAATGCCAGGTTATCTCAAATGAAGATGAGGATCATTTCTGGGAACTTTAAGACTCTTTTTTTCTGACTCCATTGGGCATGGGAGAGTGACACTGATATTTGAGGGGGGAGTGTTAGGAGGATTGTGGGCTTTTAGGTAAATCAAAAAAAAAAAAAAAAAAGCCTCACCAAATTTTGAGAATGCAACTTACAGACATTTTATGATTAGAGCAGCATGAGGTTTGGAGACCAGATGTTGTTCAATTTGCCTTAAAAGATGTTGTCTGGGAAGGCTGGCAAGGCTTTCTCAGTTTTACAGAATGTTTGTTAGCAGCCAGCCTCTGAAGAATGAGAGGTTTTAAGAAAAAAACTGCTTTTATGTGAATATTCCAGCAAAAGAAGGTTATATAAAAAGAAGCCTAATGGAAAATATATTATAGAATACAGCACTAAAACACTATATTGTGTTTTATCTGTTAGCTACCTAACCTGTTGCATAACAGTTTTCCCCTCTGTCTGACCCAGCAGAATTGGTACCATGACTCTGGTAACTCATCAGGAATAGAACTTTATGGCATCATATAATTGGTATCAAGTGTCCTAATTAGAGAAAATGATCTGTGTATGAGGGAATCAGTAGTATCTCTACTGGCACAGGCAAATAATATCAAGCACTTTTAACCTCCCTATCACTGCAGTGGTGGGTCACTGAAAATGCAACTCTGTCCCCAAAAGTTAATTAACTTGTATGGGTTTATTACTCAGGGTTAGCAGATTATCCTGTTAAGAACCTGAGTCATTAAGTCTAATGAACAGATGATCCAAGGTATTGACATGATTGCTGTCAGATGACCTCAGTCGCTGTGGCAGCACTTCAGTTCTCTGTACAGGTAGTCCTTGACTTATGACCACAATTGGAACCGGAATTTGCTAAGCGATGCGGTCATAAAGCAAGATGTTATGTGACCATATTGCTTAGCGATGGCAATCCCAGCGCTCTCCATTGCTGTTGTTAAGTGAATTTCACCGACTATAACCGAGGTCCCATCCCAATCCAAGTCATTCCAGGCTTGGTCCCTCCCAGCCTTGAGCCTTGGTAAGGTAAGGGACTACCTCCAACTCCCTCCCATCCCTGACCTTTTGGTTGCACTGCACCCTGCCTTGCAGGGTGGAAAGCAGCCCCAGAACTTTGCAGCTTTGGGGCTGCTTGCCTCATTACAGCTCAGGGGCTTCTTGACCTTCCTTCCCCCTTCGCTTGCTTCACTTTGCACCATGCCCTCCTTCCCTCCTTCACTTGCTCATATGCACCGCGCCCTCCTTCACTCGCTTGTACACACCAGCACCCTCCTTCCCCCTTCACTTGCATGCACCATGCCCTTTCCCTCCTTCGCTCGCTTGCATGCATCAGATCCCTCCTTTCCCCTATGCTTGCTTGCACGCATGCACTGTGCCCTCCTTCCCTCCTTTGCACGCACTAGCGCCCTCCTTCCCCCTTTGCCGGCTTGCACTGTGCCCTTTCCCTTCTTTGCTTGCATACACCAGCGCTCTCCCTCCTTCCTTCGCTCACTCGAAGACTCTCCTAGGGTGCTTCCGGGCACTGAAGGGCTCTCCAGGAGTGCTTCCAGTGTGTGCTCTGCAGCTCATGTTGGAAGCTGCTGACTGTTTGTGAGGCTTTCTCCTTCGTCCTGCAAAGCCTTCCTCTTGCAAAGCCCCAGAGCTGCAGCGCAGCATGAAGGGGGTGCAGTATATGCAAGCAAGCAAAGGGGGAAGGAGGGCACTGGTGCATGTAAGTGAAGGGTGCTGGTGCATGTGAGTGAGCAAAGGGGGAAAGAGGGTGTAGTGAGTGCATATGAATGAAGGGGGGAAGGAGGGTGTGGTGCATACAAGTGAACAAAGGCCTGAGTGGGTGGGGGAGACTTACCCAAGCAACTTGTGACCTCCCCTGCTGGCTTCCCCATTGATCTTGCTTATGGGAAGCCAACAGGGAAGGTTGCAGATGGCGATCACATGATCATGGGGTGCTTGGCAACAGGTTGCAAGTGCGAAAGGGTTGCCAAGCACCCAGATCACAATCACATGACCATGGGGGTGCTGCAATGGCTGTAACTTCAGGGAGCAGTCATAAGTCCATTTTTCAGCACCATGATAACTTTGAACAGTTGCTGAACAAATGGTCGTAACTCAAGGACTACCTGTACACTAAGGAGCCAAAAATGACAATAATACAAATGGCAGAAGACCATAATAAATATGATCAAACATGGCTAAGAATATATCTTTGATCCTATTTTGAACATTGATGGCAGCAACAATAAACTTATTTAGATTCAGCATAAAAACAGCAATTATCACTGTAACATGCAATAAGCACTTGTAAAATCACAGTACAAAATAAAGAACCTCTAGGCTAAAAGATCCATGTCATATAACAGAATCAACAGCTCTATATTCAAATTAGTATATTTTAAAATGCTTCACAGAGTGAAAAAGCATGTTTAGTGCTTTAAAAAAAATTTACTCCAAATGTAACTCTAGTGAGAGTTGATTCTAGTGAGGAAAGGCTCTCAACCATTATATGCTTATATAATATGCAGAAGGACCAACTGACCAAGGCCAGGAAATAGAATCAAAAGCAAGAACCTCACTATCACCAAAGCATCTAGGCAATCCATTTTCAGATAGTTAAAGATTCCCTGAATACAGGATCTGAAAGCATCCATGGACATCTCCCCAGTCCTCATAAAGCGTCTTGGCTGTATGCGTGATTTTATTTTTTTAAATAAATAGCTTCCATTTATCAGCCATCTTTACTCCACTGAAGATTTCTTAGAACATAAAAACAATGAGCAGCTAAAGGCAAATGCTTGGTTCTGAAGCACTTCTAGCAACCTACAAAGAAAAAGGACAGATCTTATTGCTACTGCATGATGAGGAAGTAGTCTGTGGGTAGCAGTGGGGCAAACTGGGATTGCTTAATGATGGGAGAAGAGAGCAGGACTGGAAGGGAGGAGATAGCAAGTAGACTTGAGGGGAGTGGGGTGAGCAAAAATAGCAAGTAAAGATAAGGAGGTATATAGAGACCCCAAAAGGGAAGGGGTAAAAGTAGAGAAGGGAACTGTCTATTTTATGCTGGATTTGTGAAAGAAAAAAGCAGCTAGAGTGGGACAATTGCACATGGTGACAGGAATGAATACAGTGTGTGTGATGAGAGAGAATCTAGTATGTTCAAAGGATTGTGGGACTCTTTCTGTGAAATAGGTATTTGGCTACTTTTAATTAGATAGCCTGTCCTGCTCCTGTCTTTCCCTGAGGTACTATTTATTTATTTTTAAATGAAATATTATTTAAATAATCTATGCCATATTTCAAAGCCAAGTTTTCTCACAGCACCTTATTAATAACAAAGTACTAGCAAGTACCTTATTAATAATAAAATACTAGCAAGTACATTAATAATGAAGATCTAGCATTAACATGGGCCAGCCCCACTCTTGCAACTTCCCCCTAACAGTTTCAAGGTTGGAATTCAGCGCACAGAGCAGGAACTTGTTTTTGGTCAAAAATATGAGTGGGCTCTCTTCAGATTAGAAAGCTGAAGTCCTTGCACATATCATCACACGATGCTTTTCACCTGCACTCAGTTTATTGGGCAGCTGTGGTTTTTATCATCTAGGCTCTGCTACTTTTCTCCCACTATCATGTAGGAGACACACACAGGTTTGAATTCCTTCTTGGATAACAGATGGATAATATATCCAGGAATGTGCAAGATATTACATAAATTATGTAAATTGATTAATTATGTGCAATCAAATAAGTGTTGACTTTTATTAACCACACAGACAGACCCTCTGTAGGACCATCAGTACTCAAATGTACTTTAAGACTTGCAAGATTCTATTAATATAACCTTACAATAAAGTACAATTAATTGATCTGGGCATGCTTTCTGTCTGGACTACTTCGCAAGGCTGACAGCAATCTTGCAAGTCTGAAAGTACATTTCTCCCTCATCGCCTTTACAGCCCAAGAAACCAGTGAGGGACCCTTCTGAGATGTTTAACATGTCCACATTCCTTCTATGGGTTAAGCTGCCTCTTATCTGACTGTTCTTCTGCTGTGGCTTTCCCCCCATCACCCAAGGTCATTCTCACATACCGTTACAGTGCCTCAAGCGTGGATTGAGTTGTCCAGATTATGTAATTGGTCCAAATTATGTAGATACACTTTTGTATTTACAAAATTTGTCCAAATCATGAAGATACATTTTTTTATTTACAAAATTTGTCCAAATCATGTAGACACATTACATAAAAAAGCACATTACCTTATCTGGTCTTCCATCAGCATCTTTTAACTGAATATAAGGCTTTTTTCTAATACGATTCAAATCCTCATGCAGACCATCTAGAAGAAATGCCAGCAATTCTTGGCAGTCTTGTTGCTGATATCCTGAAAACTGGGGTGCAAATCGCCCTACCTGCGTCTAGAGAATAAAATATTTTTTATAGTGGAGTTGTGACATAATGCAAAGGAGTTTTGTTAAATCAAGTAAAAAGTGTACTTTTATGTTATGGGTTTTAAAATATATAGCTATAATATTATGAAATAGGATTGACAAAAAGGGGAGGGGTCACTGCTGCAGTTTATAGGAATCTCCCACCAAAAAACAAAAACAAAAAAACACCCAGGTGCTGTTTTCAAGGGCCTATTTTATTAATATATCTACATATTTTATTTTTTAAATTTTTATTCTTTTGAAGATCATATAACTGAAAACAAATTAAATGTTCTAGGATCCAACTATGTTACACTCACCTTAAATGCTCTTGGAGTAACATAGCTGTATTTTCCTGACCACATCTGCTTGATGAGCTCTGCATAAGATTTTGCAATTTCACCTCTCATTCCTAATGGATTGTCATAGTTTAGCTCCTCTTGATATTTATCATTAAGGAAATATTCTGTGAGTGGAGGTGTATTGCTGAGACACTAAAAATGAATGTGAATAAAATTAAATACTTTTGTATAATGCACAGTAATCCAGCCTCTCAATGCCATCTTCAGTTTTCATACTTCCTTATCAAGTCTCCTTTTTCCTTTTCTAGTCCCTATATCAATTTAGTGCTACAAAATTATTTTAGTAAGATTCAGTAGACAATTAGTTTTCCCAAGTCTACAATATCTTTACCAATTAGTCTTCATGCCTCAGCCAACAAGGTTGAACCATATTTAGTGCTGAAGACTTTCAAGAGGGTGGATCAACTTCCATGTTAAAGTTGTTGCCTCTAGTATGTTTTAGGATTACATGTCTGACATGACAGTTTGTCTGAATACATTACTGGGCCCAAACACATGCTTTATTTAGTTTTCTTGTTTGGACAGATATAAGAATGAGAAATTAATATCTAACCTCTGTCATCACTGAATCAGTCCTATTAAGACACCTATCATTTTTTCTCCTCTGTAAGAATGAAAAGCCTATTAGATCAGACTATTTTGAGATTATTTAAAATTAATGTAGAGATGAATAATTTGTGGTTTACTTTTAGGCTCCAATGCTAATCAAAACAATAATACCATGCAGATCATCAAGTTCCTCATGCTAGGCTAATTAATATAATAGAAACCAGACTCTGGGGTATTCCTCTATGGTATGGCTGCTGCTCTTTGTGCTGCTCTTTGGAATGCAGCTGGAGGAATAACTTGTGCTGTTCAATTGAACTCAAATTAGAGCTAGTTATTAAACCTATTTTATTGAAATACTGGGGACAAAGTAGTGCTTTTTCCCACTATTGCATCTTCTCAGGATAGAAATATCAATCTAAGTATTTTAAAGGCTACTGAAATTAGAATAGAGACAAAGATTGCAGAAAATTACATGTCCTTGATGTGACAAGATAATTTCTTTGGTAAATTGTAAAGCTGTTCACAATAATTGCAACTTGGATTCCACAATTATGCAGTCTCATTTTTTTTTTTAAAAAAAGCACCTAGATTAGTCTTATTAGATAACTAATAGTTGATGAAAACTGTGAAAAAGACTGTTCCTGGTCAGTAACCTGAGTGTTTGACTCTGTCAAGATACTTTATAATATCTAATCAGGGGATATCTGATTGCACATGAAAGTTTAAATTCTTTTTTCAGAGTAAAGGTAGTATCAAGTCTCTTTAGAGAACCTAATAATAATAACAATAATAACAACCACCAAACATGGACCCAGATGACAACCAGAGATCTGTTGTCAATATCTGATTTGAGGGAAGGTGCTAGAGCAAGTGATCACTTGTCAGTTCAACACTTGGTTGGGCTTCAGACACTAAACTGTGGGGAAATCACTTGGTTGATTTTCTTAGAAATTTCAGAAGTCTTCCATAAGATTGGAAATTCTTCCATAATTCTTCTGGGCAAGCTACCTCTATTACTTTTTTCATGTTAAAGATAATCCATCCCTAGACAGATGCCCAGTTTCAGAAGGCTGCACTGGTGGGTTATTGCCCTTTGCTATTATGCTACAATGTTTTAGAGAGTTCTACTGTATTCCTCATGTTACAAATGAAACTGATGGATTAGGTTATTTGCAGTTATGGAAACAGATACAACTAATGCATATCTGTCTCTTCATATCAAATCCAAGTGAGGCAAAGGATGGAGTGAGAACTTTTGAACTGAAACTCAACTATACCCACCAAAAGAGATTGGCAAATATATGCTATATAGCTGTTAGTTTTACTTTAATTTGTAAGTATTTTATTTTTAAAGGTTCTCCTCTATGTTTACTATGCTCTTATGCTCATGGTCTTTAGCTCTGTTTCTAAACAGTTTTTGATTAGTGGGCATGAAATTATCGAAAAACAATAAATAAACATCAAAGAACCAAGTCACAGCTGAGCAAGATTCAAGAAATATTTGTCTCCTCATAATATCCCCTACAAAAGGATTTAAAAACCACAGAAATCAATGCAAGTTTGAAATTCTGATAAAATTGCACTAGCAAAACTCCCCGTTAAAAAACTCCCCATTCTATTAGCAGTCCCCAATTTAAAAACTGTTTATACAATGCAATAAAATCTTATTTGACACGAAACACTTACTTGAATTGCTGAATTCATGAAACATGTATTTCCCAAATTACTTAGACCACAAAGACCGGGCTGTTCATTGTGTCTTCCTGGCTCTGAGTAGTCATAATTTTTATAAGCAGTGTATGAGGGAAGGCAGTAGTTTGAATTTTTCATGCTGGAAGAAAACACATTTATCTTGTAATTGCATGAGCTATAGCTGTCTAGCTTAAATGCATATGTAGCTGAAATATTTAGACTCTGAATTTAAACCCAGTAACAGTAAAAATTCTTCAATTTTTTCCCAACTTTTCATTTAAAAAGTACAATAATTTGTTTCAACATTTCATTTGAAAAGTTGAAACTTGTCAGAAAAAAAGTTTCAATTTTTTTCAATTAAGATAATATAACCAAAATTAGGCAGCACCAGCAATATGATATGTTTTAATTAAACTCTGCTACTGTTAAAAATAAATGCTAAAAACTGGAACCAACAATGATACTTTAGCAACAGGTGAGAGATAAAGATTTCCAAGGATACCATAACTTGCTAAACATATGATAATTCTGTTTCTATATTAACCACTATGCCAGCACAAGCCAACAAACCGAAGAAAGCAGCATGGGATAATAAAGGCTCCACATAGCGCCTTCAAGCATTGTATTTTAATTTGTTCTATAGTTTCATGTATCAAGATATATAGATATGACCTATTTATAATAGGAAATATCTTTGAGAATTAAAGGGTAGTATGTTATAAATATATTAAAAGATAAAAATACTTATGAAAAGCTAAAGTACAAAATATCAAAAAGCACTAGATTTTTCAGAATCTAACATTTCTTTTGCTTGCATACTTATTTATAGACATATTTATATATGCAAGTGCCAATGATGTTTATGTAACATATGCAAATGTAACTGGTATCAAAATTCCAGCCAAGGAGATAGAGATACAACTTGTGAGACTGAAATCAGTAGGTTACACAGGTAGAAGCCGCATATGTGCCCTTGAGTGCACAGAGAACTTACTAAAAATGTAATGCTTAAGAGTTTTAAAAGGAAAAAAACTCATTGTGCTAATATACAAGTTTATTAACTATCCAGCGCTGAAATGATGTGATAAATTTCATCTACATAAATTTTCCCATTTAAATCTGAATAATATTGGAATTAATACTATCTAAACAATATAAAAATAAAAGCCATCTTCTAGTTCTAGATTAGAACCATGACTATGACTCAGCAAACTGGAGGTTATTGCTATGGAACAATACCTTCATAGCTTCATTTGCTTTTTTTTCCTGGGAAAGCATGTTAACTACCATAAAAGGTTATAAAGAATCATAGTTGATATAGGATCAAATGAAGATCACATAAATTATCAATTCCCACAGGTACTCAGCATGGGCTGTTTACAATTCAGCTATTCAGGCTGTCAGTTAAATATAGATTATGTGACCTGAGATTCAAATGATCGTGTATACAGCTTGTTTTTTACTGATGCACACTTTATACACTACTTAGATTTTTATTCAATATAGAACACTGATAAGTCACTATCAGAGAACTAAAAATTATAATGCTGAAAAGATGCACCAGTTTAAACTTGAAACAGACATGATAAAAACCATTGTGAATATATTCTGGTGGGGGAGGGGGGACATTAATGAAGGTGGATATGGGATGTTTTCAGTACAGAAACTGTACTGAACATATAATATCTGTAAAAATAGAATTTCTGTAGTTTGTGAAAAACAATTTTAGTAGCAAAGCAGAAATAATGCTTAATATTTATGTTCATACCAACCTCCCCTAATTTTTCCCAGTACTTTACATATAATATTAAGAAAACAAACAAGGGGAGTGGTCAAATAAATTTTGGTAAAGGTTTTTTTTCCTTACACTTCACCACTGCTCAAAATTTTTGTGTACCTTTTAAATTAAAATTTCATATAATTTATAATATCTACACAATTGATACCATTCTTGTTAAAAGAATAGTTATAGTAGGAAGCTTATTCATGAATGATGAAATTAGCAAAACAGAAAATATTGCTTAAGTTTATCAGTGCTGTAAATTGAGCATCCTGGAAGTATTAGAGGGTTGCACTACTTGTATTGCTGAAATAAAACAGAAATGCAACAAATTCAGAAGGTACTTTGAAGATAAAGGTGCTAAGACATATAAAACACCCTATCAATGTTGCATGCTTCATAATTTTCTTTCCATTTTATCTGAGTTTATACAAAGGAATATTCATAGAAAAGCATTTTATCTGATACTTTGGAGCAAAGAAAAGTATGTTCATTTAGAGACTTTCAGCCTATTTTACTCATTAAGTAAAATATTGTGATGACTGACTTGGGGGTGGTGGGGGTGGGAGCCATGATATCATATAGGCATGAACAGTGTAAGAGGGAAAATATTTTTTTTAAAAACCTGTGTTCTTCAACTCCAGGAATCAAATATTACAACTGAGCAGGAAAAACCATGTGTTTATATGAAGTATATAAATAGAGTACCAGTAGAGAATAACAGTGTTTTAAAACAATTTTTTTCCCTAGGCTCTTCAACAGTAAAATACAATGGCTGCATCTTTTAAAATGTTCTATTAAAAACATATTTGGGAGTCAACATTAGCTAAAAAAGACATTTTAAAATAGATTTCTATTTTAAATAGATTTGTAAGTACTTATCAATATTTATGATTGGAGAAAGTAAGATTTAAATTCCTATGTGTTCAGCACAACTCAGTTCCAAGAATGTTCAAGACTATATCTTAAAAACAAAAGGCTAATCACAATGTACCACAAATGGAATCCCTTACATACCTACTCAAAAGTAAGCCCAGATGAGTTCAGTGGAATTCTCTCCTACGAAAATGAATATATGCTACTTTTTTAAAACAAAGAAATAAGGAAGGGGGAGTGAAGAGTATAAACTTGTTCACTGTACTATGGTCATCATTTAATAGGACTCTGTGCACAGAAACTGTAACTTGCTAAAATGCCTACCATTTTTCCAAGCAAGTCCAAACACTTGCTTCTAAAAGTCAGAAGGTAACAGGAGCTGAACTGAAATCACAGTGTTTTATATATTGCATCTGGATTTTACCAGTAGGAAGCACAGAAATTACCAAAATAAACTTATGATTCCCAAGTTATTATTTTAGCTAAACTTAAGTAGAAAAATGTATTACATAATTTACAGGTAGATAAACCAAGGAAGCCTCTGTGTTTTAGAACTACAACCTTATATTAGCTGAATTAAGAAGCAAACCTTTTTCCTTAAAAATGCATTTTTAACTTCAAAATAAAGTACCTGCCTGCTAGTTATTCAGACAATTTCATCAGATGGAAGTAAGCTGCCCTTTTTAAAACAAAGCCAGGACAATTTTGTTGTTTCTAACATTTCATATTCCATTTTAAAATGAGATTTAAGTAGGTGACAGCTGTCCTATAACTTCAGACATGCTTCTTCATATAACACTGGCTATCACTATTCTAATAAAAGCATAACATCAATTGAGGCCTGGTTTATACACATTAAAGAAAAAAATTTTTTGAGCTTATTATACACACACACACACAGTACAATAGACTACAGTTAAATACATGTATTTGTCTAACAGAGAGTTGGGGCTACTCACAATTAGTAGAAGCACAAATGCCACTTCACCCCATACGAAAACTCCCTTCTCATAAATGCAGTATTTAACTGGAAGATATTGTATAAAATATTTAGAGATATTACTATGAAATACTAAAACATTTTAACATTTGATTCATAGCCACAAATTTTGAGAAGCAACATTGCATTTGTAACTTCCGTTTTTTTCCAGTATGCATATCAGAAAGCAGTATGCTTAGCAAAAAGCATACAAATATTTTCAAATTTGTAATGAACTGCAGAAAATGCAATGCAATGCATCTGTCATATGTAACTCCAAATTCACTGAACTATATGATGGACAATGTTTTTAAAACTGTTTTATTGTACTACATTTTCGTTAGGGAAACAATTAGAAGTATGCCATAATATAATAATAATAATAATAATAATAATAATAATAATAATAATAATAATAATAAAATCATATACTAAGCTTTTATTTGTCATTACGTATGACCCAAATACATCCTGAAATCACAAAAATCTCTAATCTTGATAGCCAAATCCCAAAACTAAGAGAACCTGATCAGTAAGTCACATGAGAATTGTTGCATGTGGTCCTTTCTTGCTAAAGTATTTTCTTAATGTAATGGTCTCAGATCAAAAAGTGATGCTAGAAAGCATGTTACAGTTCCTAGGTTTTGAAAAGCAAAACAGAAATACTTCTCTCAACACATTAGAGTCTTTGTGTTCTTTAAGTCTTGGTGCCCCCTACATTTCCACAGTAATAACATCCAAGTTATTTTTCTAGACTTATAAACAATCTCCTTTAGAAACTTTACTTGGATGATTAAAATTAAAAATTCTTTAAGATACGGTGCTTACTTTCTGTTGTTGAAGTTGTTATAATTATTTGATAGAGATGGAGAGATCTTTGGTAAAGTTGGAAAATTGGATGCACCTGGGGACCTTTAAAAATATGAAAATGTTAAATTAGATAAAAATGCTGAGATTGCAAAATTAATAATGAAAAAAGAAAAACTAACAGATGAAGCAATGTATGTGAATAATAATAATAAAAAAAGATTCTTATGATCAAAGTTAACTGAGGGCCACATGGTAGAATATTGTTAGAGTGCATATTTACTAGACCACACTATAAAATGCTTGTGGTTGAGTTTCAAGAGGATGTGGTTTGTGCAGCAGACATTTGACAGCAGGTAGAAAAGTCGTACCTGAAAAGGGGAAGAGGAATGGTTTTGAGGTATTCAGAAACCATTGAGAGACCCAGTTATGAGACCACTTATGACCCTAGTGTAACCTAAAGCTAACTAACATTGTAAAACGCACAACCTTAAGGTGGAAATTTTAGAAAACACAGAACATGCTAAGCTTATTATGGGATGTTAGTATGTAACATAGAAGCAAGTGCATCTGTGCAACCAAGTAACCAATCATGTTTTCTTTATGCCTATTTCCCTATTTTTGAAAAGTATAAAGATTGATGTAAAACTTTGCTCAAGGTTTAGAGCAAACCCTAGAGAGACGGGACCCTTTTTGCTGAAGTGCATCAATAAAAAGGATAAAAGAATTCCCCGACTCGGTGTGCTGATTGGACCTTGTGTGCCAGGTAGACGAACCTGCCACTCTTTTGTGGCCAATAGTTTTTGGCGAGCCAGCCAGGAGTGCTTCATCTGGATTTCTCTGGAGATGGTCCACATCTGACTAGGACTAAGCAAGGTATACCCCTGAACCACTTTTAAACTTGGTTGAGAGAAGGGTAAATGATTTCTCCTTCCTATTCCGGTGTTGACCATGACTGAGCACAAAGCTGATTTCAGCCACCTTAGCCCCTAAACTTAATGGCGCAAGCCTCCTTTGATTAGAGGGGAATCCTGGGGACTAAAAGACTGAAACTCACGTGGGTCAATTTTGCACCTCAAGGGACAATACAGAACCATCTGGGGTAAGTGAAACTCCTTTATTAATATCCCATGTAAATCCTCTCAAGACTTGTCAGAACAAGGGTGATGGAAAGCTCTGGGTTTGGTGGGGGGGTGGCGACCCCCACGGCCAAAAAGAGCTGGAGGCCCCTACTGAAGCCCTGGGTTTGGGGGGGCAGCAACCCCAAGGCAATAAAAAGCCAGAGGCCCCCACTAATTCCTAATGGAAAGGGGATGCAAGCCGTAGACGGAGGTATGGATTCCAGCCCAAGTACAAATGAGGAATCAAGGAAAGGAGTTGTAATAGAAGGAAAAACGCCCCTAGGATGTGTAATTAGGAATGTTATAGAATTGGGTGGTATTTACCCTAAGAGAAAAGGTCAGTTGGTTCAATATAGTATTAAGAAAGGGCCAAAACATCAGCTACTGGAGGGCCACTGATGGCCTTCACAGGGATCCCTAAATTATGATACCATACTTGCCTTGATGACATATTTGTGGCAAAATGAACAATTTGAAGAACATTGGTATGCACAGCTGTTTTTAAATTTGTACAATAGTCCGAACTTACTAAAGAAATGTGGGTGTGTGAGCACAAGGGTAAACGCAGAAGGAATTCTTATGGTAAAACAGAGAATCAAGGTTTTGCCTAAAGAGGAAGAGAGTGGTACTCCCCACAGTTATAGTCCTCCAACGGCCCTGATACAGGGGCCCCTGGAATATCCAGCCGGGTCTTTAATACCACCCAATAATGGGGGGTGGCGTGGATGCATCCCCCTTTATCTAATTCATTTTCAACTCTGGAATTACAAATTAATCCAGATTCTAACCTCCAGCATACTCAGGAAAACCTGAGGACCCTGGAATTGCCCACAATCTTTGGAAAAATGGGTCCAACTAAGCAATTGCCTCTAAGACAACAGCTGGTACCCCTACCAAATGGGAACGTAAATATGGTTTTTGTACATACCCCATTCTCCACAACAGACCTGTACAATTGGAAAAACAACACTCCTCCATACAGGGAAGATCCAACCGCTATGGCAGATTTGGTTGAGTCAATTTTTGAAACTCACTCCCCTACATGGGCTGACATTCAGACTTTACTTACGATTCTATTAACCCCCGAGGAAAGGAGAATGGCAAAATTATCATTTTTGGTTGGTACAAGCCCTTAGGCAGGGAGTCCCTAAGCAGAGAAATTTGTCAAAAGTGTATGGAGTTGTACAAGGGAAGAATGAGAGCCTGAGCAAATTTCTGGAAAGAATCTATAAGGCTTTTAGAACATACAGAAAGGCAAATCCAGAGGATTCAGAAAATGCTTGTGTAGTAAACATTATTTTTATAGGTCAGAGTACTGAGGATATTAGGAAGAAGTCGCAGAAACTGGATGCAGGGGCAACAATGCCAGTTGCCCAGTTGGCTGAGGTAGTATATAAAGTATATGTGAATAGAGAGAAACAAGAGGAAAAGAAGGCAATGGAGAAAGCTCGAAGAAACACTGTTTCCCTCGCCCAGGCATTACAAGAACAGAATAGGAGCGGAGGGAGGTAGTGGTTCACGTGGAAGAGTGGGCGAGGAGGACCTAGAGAAGTGCAGGGAAACAGATGAGGAGTCAGAGGAGAATTCCGGGGAAGGAGGTTTTCAAAGGAGGATGACCCCTCTAGGGAAAAATCAGTGTGTGATAGGTATGAGGGAAGGACTTTGGAAGAACGAATGCCCGCAACGGGCCAGGGAAAGACAGATGTTTGTGAATGGAGATTAAAAATGAAGGGGCCAGGGGTGGGAGGTTGGATGTCCCTTATTACTCTCCGAGCCCTTGGTAAAATTAGAAGTAGGGGAGTCAATTGAATTTATTTATTTGTTTATTTAGTAGATACTGGAGCGACTAGATCCATCTTGACAAAGCGCATTACTCCTTTAACAAAGCAACATTTAGAAGTAAAGGGAGCCTCAGGAAAGGTGCAGAAGGTTCCCTTTCTAGAAGCATTAGAATGTGAGGTGGGAGGAAATATTTTGACCTACCAATTTTTGTATATGCCAGACTGCCCTGCTGGTACAAGAGGCTGAAAAGTTAATATATGGTCAACTTTTGCAGGTGCAAGTGCCTCATGCTATGGTAGACTTATTGGAAACAAAGGGAGGGGGCATTAGCTAACTAAAAACCAGATGGCAAAATATCAAGCCATCCTGTTAGATAATCCAAATGTGTCCTTGGTGGTGTCCAATAGGCTGAACCAGCCACTGTGTTTCCTCAAGTGGAGCAGAGCGACCCTCATGATTGTTTGCAAGTAGTTTCTGAAGAGTATAGTAGCAGACCTGATTTGAAAGATGTTCCTTTGGTGAATCCAGATGTGGAGTTTTATAGAGATGGGAGTAGTTTTATGGAACGGGAGAGGAAGGCTGGGTGTGCATCCTTTGGGAGACAGTTAAAGCTACTCCATTGGGTGCCAATACTTCTGCTCAGAAAGCTGAGCTAATTGCCTTAATCACAGCATTGGAATTGGCCACTGACAAGAGAGCTAATATTTATACAGACAGTACATTTGCTTTCGGAGTTTTGCACGCACATGGTGCTCTATGGAAGGAGCATGGTCTCCTAAACTCAGAAGGAGCAGAAGTCAAGTATGGATTAGAAATTAGTTATCTATAAGAGGCAGTGTTGAAACCAAAAGAAGCCTCTGTTATGCACGTTAAAGACACTGATGTGGTGAGAGGAAACAGGAGAGCTGATGTTGCTGCTAACGAGCTGCTAGACTGTCACTAGCAAAAGTGGCAGCCCTAGTGCCCCCAGAGGAACTACCTGATGATCCATCCTATACCCCTGAAGAAGCCAGGGTTAAAGGCTTAGGTACAATATTAGATCCTTTGGGGTGGTATAGAACTGATACAAGAAAACTAGTCTTACCCAAGGTACTGCTGAGACAAATCCTGAATAATACCCATCAGTCCAGTCATATGGGATCAAATGCTTTAGGGGATTATGTGTCTAGGATGTTTATTTCTCCTGGAATTTACCCAGAAGCCTGGAATGTGTGTGAAAAATGTGTGATTTTCAAAAGAACAACCCAAAGACCAGTAAGGTCAGACCTCAGGGGAACCTCCAAAGGGGGGTAACCCCAGGAAATAGATTTTACTGAACTCCCTAGAAAAGGAGGTTTTAGGTATCTGTTGGTGATGGTAGACTTTTTCTCAGGATTTCTCAGGGTAGAAGCCTCCCCTTGCAGAACTAATCAGGCAAAGGAAGTTGTGAAATGGATCTTGAAGAAAATCATTCCCAGGTTCGGACTTCCACAGGGGAGTATTGGATCTGATAATGGGTCACATTTCATAGCAAGAGTTGTGCAGGGAATAGCAGCTTCTTTGGGAATAACTTGGAAATTGCACTCAGCTTATCACCCTGAAAGTTCAGGAAGTGTGGAGAAAGTGAACGGCCTTTTAAAGAGACATCTGGCCAGATTAGGACAGGAGGCATGGATACAAGCCCTCCCCCTGGCACTGCTACTCCTCCGGATAGCCCCCAGGAAAAGGCTAGGGTTCAGCTCGTTTGAAGCCTTACATGAGCGACCCTACCCTGGAATCCTGAGTGGGGAAGTAGGAGACTTGCATGCCGTGGGAGAGGAATCTGTCCGAAGTTATTTGAAACAGTTGTCTGCTGCTCTGTCCTCTTTATCTGTCTACTTACAGTTGAACCAGCCTATTGGACTTGACTAGCCCGTTCATCCATATGAACCAGGAGACTGGGTGTACATCAAGACCTGGGGAAAAGGTGACCTGCTCCAGCTGAAGTGCAAAAGGCCATACCAGGTTCTGCTCTGTGAAGGTGGAAGGCCTCAGGACCTGGGTACATCATACCAGGCTGAAGAGGGGTGATCCACCACCAGAGCAATCTGACCCAGACTTTATCGACTGCCACTCTTTTGTGGCCAGCATAACAAATAACCAAGTACTGTAACTTGTCTACCTTCAAAAAGCATTTAAAAATATCTCATTTTTAAAACCCTCAACCAAATCATAGGCATAAGTGATCAGCCAAACCCCAAATTAAGGTTTAGCAAAAAATGAACTTTACCAAAAATTGTAGTTTGAACAATGACAAAAGACATCACTTCTAAAAACAAGGCTTTTTCTTTTATAATGAAATGGAGTTTATTAATAAAGGTGCATCAATAAGGTTAAAAGACTCTGAAAATAGGTTTAAGAGCAGCTTAAAGCACTTGCTCAGTTTGTACTTTAGAATAGTGGTTCTTAGCCTGTTTAGGTCATAGTACCCTTTGAGAATCTGATAAAAAGCATAGACTCTCTCCATAGAAAAATGTACATGCACAGACAACATTCTGCATACAATTTATTTTATTGCATTGGAAACTGATTTTTGTAATGAAGAATATAAACATGGACTTTAGAAGATTTATGTCTCTCCCATTCTTGTTTTTCATGCAAAAATTAACGGAAAATCAATTAATTTTCTAAAAAAAGAAATAAATCCACATTGTGTAAATAAAATAAAAAGTAAAGTTTAATTTTGCTCAAAAGTGAATTTAATGAGAATTTAATGAGATGTTGTTTGGCTTGATTCAAACACTGAAATTGAGGTGTGACATTTGACATGGCAATGCACATGCCATCTTTGATATCTAAATGATTTTGATTTTTTGTTTTGATGGCAGCAAGTGCTGAAAACCCTGATTCACAAAAGAAGATGGTAGCAAATGGAACCAGAGCTCCCACGGTTTGCTTTATTAGAATGAGAATAGACTTGTGACAAGAAACATCAGAATTCTCCAAAACTCTTCAAGTTGAATTCATCTGCATCAGTTCCTCTGTTCTCAAGTCACTGAGGTCATCTTTGGCAGGATCTCCATCACTGATGTTGTCTATATCAGCAGGGAAAGAATTACAAATCCATGCTTCAGTTTTAAAGTGCCTGAGCAGAAATAACCTTCAAAAGTGTTCTGCAAAATTTCCACATGTCTGCAGATGTCTGAGGAGAATCTGACAAGACTTTGTCTGAAGAGAATCTGACAAGACTTTGTCTGAGGCCTGTAGAAGTGCTTCCTCCAGCAATGGAAGTTTATATAGTTGTCCACTTCCAATGTTCTCTTTCAGAATGGCAACTTGGCCAAAATAGATCATAATGGCATCTTTCAACTGCATCTATAATGGCATCTGCAGGACCTTGAACTGTAAGATTTGTCTCATTCATATGGCCAAAAATATCTGCCAAGCAAGCCAAGTCATGAACAGACTCTTCTCTATCAAACTGTTGAGACTGGACTTTCCTTCTGTCTCAGAAAAAGTGAAACTTCTGCCTGAAGTTCAATGAAGCGCTTGAAAAGTATTCAAAGCCTTGGCTCTGAATTAATGACTTTTGTGGGATCAGGTAAGATTTTGTTCAGGATTGTTGGCAGATTCCTTGACACCAGTGCATATTGATGTAGAAAGCAATGAATCATGATGATGTGAGGAGCTTCTTTCTTCATGAAAGCAGCAAAACCAGACATGTTCCCAAAAATCACAGATGCTCCATCTGTGCATGGAGTACCAAGATTTTTCTACCAGTCAAAGGAAGAAGCTTGGCAAAGAAACTGTTCATCATTTTGAAATGTCAATAGCATTCATAGTTCCTAAAAGGGACTCACAAAATTGGAATTGTTTGGTAGGATCAGCATACACATAATAGATGAAAACCAGGAATTGCCTGAGATGAGAGATATCAGTAGTTTTTTCAGTATTGATGGGAAATGTTGTAGCTGCCAATTCCTCCATGACATACTTCAAAATATAAGAAAGCTTAGCGATTCTTGAGTGGATGATGTCATTTGAGAGGACTGCTTCCATTTTCTTTCCCTGTTCTAAGCCATACACCACCTTGATAATTTTTAGGGTACATGGCTTCACCAAAGTCTGTCCAAACATGTGTAGCTTCTTTTGTTCAGCAGTTAGATAAGCAATTTTGTAGGATGCTTGAAGACAAGGTTTTTATGATGTAGAAACTCAAATTCTGATCAAGTTTTAGCTTTTTCAAACTGAGTCTTCTTCTTATAGGAAAAGAGCCACACTTAAGTATTTTCAGGAAGGACAGACTGTGACCTGATATAAACGAAGACAGATGTCTATAATCATGAAGGCAGCATAAGTTTTCTTTAATCCCTATTAACAGAAAACTGTTCTAGATGTCATGGCAGGTGAACAATGATGACTATGTGATATCTAATCACATACAGTACCATTCTGTGCCACCCTATGCTTGCTTTGAGTGAAACAATATCCTAATAACATCATTTGACATAAAGTTATTTTTTAACAATGTTCAAAGTACAGGAAGGAAATCAAAGATTTGTGTGTGTGTGATTGATTCATGTTTTGTTTTAGACCTGTTAAACATAAAATATCACTACACATAAAAGATCTGTTTAATTTCTCATTATATGAAATACTAACACATGGTCTGATAATTTTAAAAATCAAGATGAGCCTCATACTAGAGAAATTTTGATACTGCTCTTAAAAGAAAAAGCACTTGCTGCTGTTCAACTTCCATGTTGTTTGGAGACGATCTAAACATATATTACTATATGTAACAGACAGAAGGCCATATTTCACTAAGAGTTTACTCTGTACACTAGCATTCCAACTCTACTGTTTATCATCTAGAAATAAAAAATGTATTAAGAAAATAAAGATAAAGCTGAAATAGACTAGTTTCTTTAGGCCATATTTAAAAGTAATATGGAAACTGGATAGCATGATCCTGCCATGGTGCCTAAAAAAAGAAAACAACTACAACAAAAAAACCCACTTCACTAATTACCTTCCTGAAGGCTAAGATTTAAAACTGAAACATTTTGGTTTTTATTTATTTATTTTTTATTTATTATCAAACTTGCATGCCGCCCATCTCCCCCAACGGGTGACTCTGGGCGGCTCACAATAATAAAAAAGGAAAAAACACGAGTCCCTCCAACAATGGGTAAAATCTATAAATAATTAAAAAGAAACATATATTAAAAATGTCCTAAGAACCTAATTTTTAGCCCTAAAAACCTGCAAGATCCTAGGGGGGGAGTAAACCCATCACCCCACCAGCCATCTCCACAGGTGCGGGCCCCCATCCGGCCCCCAGGCCTTCTGGCAGAGCCAGGATTTAATCCCTTTCCTGAAGGCCATGATTATCCAGTATTTGAACTTTTACTAATCATTATGAATAAAAATATTACCAGACCATGAAAATATAAAAACTGTTGGAGTATATAGAAGATGCTCAATAAGCAACCACAGAAAGGTCATGTTCTAAATATTCTCCTTAAATACTTTTTAGAAATGCATTTCTACTGTTTTTTGATGTTCATAATACATTTTATTGTTTGTTTATTTATGAGATTTATATGGCTCAGATAAACGTGTGGTATACATCAAAAAAGAATATATAATTACAGTTAAAATTACAACTACAACAATTAACTAAAATAACTGGGACAATTGGCAACCCACAACATGCATTATACCAGTAGGGGCCAACTGTATGTTGCAGGAAAGATCATTCCAGAGGGCAGGCATTGCATCAGAAAAGGACTATATTGCTATCACATGCTCTAAGGTCAAAATCAGGAAGTTGAAATCTCATTAGATCTCAATTTTATAGTGAAAATACACCCTTATAGTAATTATCTTTAAAAGAGGGACAGTATTTTTGACAGGAATTAATGCCATGAACTTAAAACATTTTCCTTGTGGCTCAGTCTCCAGAAGTGCATCTCTATCCTTCTAATGTTGATATTAAACATTCAGACTTGAGGCCAGCAATCCTTTAGCAATATATATACATGTGTTTTGTATCACTTTATTCCATCTAGTAGTTGCCAAACCCAGATCCAATTGCATTAGGATAGAAAAAATTATTTTGGAAAACTGCCCCTGCAGGTTTAAACAGGTCTACTGTTTCAAGCTTGATGAAATCTTGAACAGAAACAGTTCTCTCCTAGGAGATGTGAATCTGATACATTTTTTTTTACAGATCCCATTAATTCCTTCTAGTATCAAACTCACACAGTGAAATATCTGTAATCTTAGAAATTATTCTTCAGATTTGCAGACATAACTGGGTCTACCTGTTCTGCAGACATATGCAAGTTTTCGATAAAATTTGGAGAAAACCCCACATAAATAGTGCAGTATAAATTAAAACATGTTCAGTGGCCACTAAGAATTAGAATACTGAGTATCAGTTGGAAAGAAAATAGGAAAGGAAAGAGTGGGAAATTAGGCTGCACTCCTGACAGTATTCTGAGGAGCAAGAATACATTATTAACATTTTATTGTATGTGGCATTCTTTCTAATGCTATGGTCTCCAACAAAGTCATAATCACAAGGAGAAAGAAACCCCACAGATGTCTGAAAACAGTAAAAAACAAAACAAAAACCCGGTAAGCTATGAAACTGAAATAACTTTTATAAAATAGTAAGAAATGTGGAGACAGCTGTTTTAAAATTATATGTAAATATGGCTCATAAAATGTCATTTGATAAACTATAAACCAACAAAATATTACTACTGAATTACTTATGCATATTTTGCAAGCTATATAAGCCCATTAAATGCTCATGATTATGTGTACCAGAATCAGTTATGCCAATACTTATTTTATAACAAGTCAGCAAATGTGAATAGGTATACAAAATACCTTATCATTATTAAGATAGTATAAAAAACTACCTTTAAATCCTACTTTTAAAAGCAAATCAGTCCACAATGAAAATGGCTTTACAGAGTAATGGGAATCAATTTTCACAAAATCTTTAGTTTAACTAGAAATTTCTCTTCAAATTACTTTATTTTTCCAATGAATTTCAGGTTTAATAGGATCACACAAAGCATCAAAAAATGCATCACAAACTGTTGATTCAGTGGTTCTTAATTTATGAAAGTAAGAAATAGAGTAAAAAACTTCAGCCTCCTGTTGACCTCAAGGTGGTATTCTGTTATCATCTATCCTTCCAAAGAGTATGTGTCTGGTCTTTTCATATCCCAGGATAAGAATTAACCTGCCTGAAAGTCCATAAGATGCTAGTGTGGCCTCCATAACAACTTTCCAGCTAGGAGAATGATCCTCTGCCAATACAAGGGGTATTAGGACAGCAGGGAAGAACTGGCTCATCAGCCTACAGGCCACAACCTCTATTTTAGGCATTCTTGCCTCAAATATGAGAGTGGTGTTGGCTACACATCTTGGGGTGACATAAATAGCTCTCAAAAATCTTGTTTGCACCAATTCTATGGTATTCTACATGGTATAGATTCTCAACTGTACTCCACAGTGGTGCTTAAGAGTTTGTGAACCCTTAATTTTCAATATTTCTGCATAAATATGACCTAAAACATGATCTGTTCTCCACACAAGTCCTAAAACTAGATAAAGACAACCCAATTAAACAAATGAGTCAAAAATATTATACTTGTTCATTGATTTACTGAGGGAAGTGATCCAAAGCTACATATTTATGTGTGGCAAATGTGAATCATTGCTTTCAGTAACTGGTGTGCCCCCCCTTGGGTAGCATGAACTGCAACTCAATGTTTCCAATAACTGTTGATCAGTCCTACGCATCGGCTTGGAGGAATTTTAGCCTATTCCTCTTTACAGAACAGCTTCAACTCAGGGACGTCACTGGGTTTCCTCGCATGAACTGCCTGCTTCAGGTCCTTCCATAACATTTCTATAGGATTAAGGTCGAGACATTGACTTGGCCATTCCAAAACATTAACTTTCTTCTCCTTTAACTATTCTTTGATTGTACAATTTGTGTGTTTTGGGTCAGTGTCTTGCTGCATGACCCGCTTTCTCTTAAGCTTCAGTTCAAGGATAGATACCCTTACATTTTCCTGTAGAATTTGCTGGTAGAATTCGAATTCATAGTTCCATCAATCACAGCAAGTTATCTGGTCCAGAAGCAGTAAAGCAGGCCCAAACCATGATACTGCCACCGCCATGTTTCACAGAGGGGACAAGGTTCTTACACTGGAATGCAGTGTTTGCCTTTTGCCAAACATAACACTTTTCATTCAAGCCAGAAAGTTCTACTTTGGTCTCATCTGTCCACAGAACATTCTTCCAATAGCCTTCTGGCTTATCCACATAGTCTTTTGCAAGCTATAGACAGGCAGCAATGTTCATTTTGGAGAGTAGTGGCTTTCTCCTTGCAACGCTGCCATACACACCACTGTTCACTTTTCTCCTGATGGTGATCTCATGAACGCTGACATTTGCCACTGTAGCTCACTGTAGATGATTAATTTCATTGCTCTTTTGAGACCAACTTGAGTCTGGGATACAATGGAAGCAACATCTGCATTCAAAAGGATGAATAACCTGCAGACTACTAGTTCAGGAATGTAGAAATTGGGGTTGCTGAGAGTTGATGCCACCAAATAAATATATACTTTGAATAAGGAGATTGCCAAGATGCATCCTTGATGGACCCCTCTCTGCATGGTTACTACCTCCAAGAGGATTCCTTGCAGAAAGTGTTTCAATACAAATATTCTGGAGCAAAAAGAGAAGCTGCTTATCAATCAGTGTGTTGCAAAGTTTTTTCTATAAGGTATTTCTTTAGATGTACTCAAAGGAAAAACTGAAATCCAGAATAGCCATGCACAGGGAAGGTTTCAGTTCTTGTATGAGCTTTTGGGTAAGATGGTGGAGAACAAATATGCAAGTTGACTGCCCCTCCCTAAAGCCAATTTGTTCAACTCCAATAATTTCTTGGCCTCAATCTAATCCTCAAAATTAATATTTTGACATATAATTTACTGATTTAAACTGATCTGTAATTAGCTTGATCTTATACGTTGTCTTTCTTATAGATGTGTATGATTATTGCTATCCTCTCTGCCCAATCCTCTAGAGTATGAGGCCACTTTGGTTGATAGATGTAAACAGGGAGGCTTGTATTGGTGCCCACCAGTTGGGATTCAAGTCTGGCAGAACTTGATAAATGCCTGGAGCCTTGCCTGTATTCAGAATTTTCTATGGATCCCATGTGGGACTCGTATGTGGGTGAGTAAGCTAGTGTGGATTTCCATGGTGGTTAGAGATTTTAGCCATCCGTGGTAGCTGTTGTACTCTTATCATTCCACTGGAAATATACTCCGTTACTACAGTTCTGTAATTGTGTAGGGCAGTGTTTCTTAACTTCACTGGCTGGGGAATTCTGGGAATTGAAGTCCACACATCTTACAGTTGCTGAGGTTGAAAAACACTGGTGTCAGGTGTAGCCTGGCCTGACTAACTGTACTCAGTGCTATTGTTGGTATTACTGGGAAGTAATCACTTCCCAAATATGGCCTCATTTCCACTTTGAGCAGTGAATGAGCTATATTCCAGGAAGCCAGCAATAGTCAACAGTGGATCATCCCCAAAAGGTATATTTGGCAGGCCAGTCCCCTGTGGGGGAGCCATTTAATATGCACAAATCCAAAAGGAGAGTCAGCTGACTGACACAGTGTTAAATCTCAGGTCTTTGGCATCTCTGGGTAACAGAGGCCTCTAATATTTCTCCTTCTGAGCAAGATTTAACATCTGAAGAAAGGTTTGGTCATTGGCATTCATCCTTAAGATCTTCTACTTTCTTTGCTAACATTAATAGTCTTTCAGAAACTGCTATTACAATATGAGCTGTAAGCAAACACTGCCTGGGTATGGGGTTCTCATCTGATGCTGAGCACTGTTGTGATCTGAGGGCCCACGATCTAGTTCCAGGTTGATTTCTTTAGTGTTATGATTGTTGGCACTTTCCTCAGAAAATGACTGAATGTTAATAAAGGAGAGAGAGAGACAACATTCCTAGATTAGAATTGCTTTAGGTCTGCTGGTTATATTGCACAGGGGTGGTGAAATACTCAGTTTCTTTCCTGGTGGCCATATGCTTCCCTAATAAGAATCCCCACCATGAGATAAGAATTTTCAGTACATTTCCAAGTGGGACAATGTAAAACAAGAATCAGTCAAACACAGTTGATTTAAAAAAAAAAGTCCAGTGAGCTACAATATTATGTGGAGTTAATATGAGTATTTATAACCTGCATCTTTTGTCATGCAAAACATGCACTCTGCCTCCTGAGGTACAGTCTCACTTTTGTTATCAAGTTAATTTAATGATCCAGAAGCAAAAGATGTTACCAAAAATAAACAAACGAACATTAAGAGTCCCAAAAGTTTTCGTAGACATAATTTATACAGTAAACTCTGTCACAAACAATTCTTCAATAGCAGAAGGAAAAATAATTACCATAAAATCCAGAGATCATTAAATTTTGTTTAAAATTACCAAATAATCTAGAGATTATTAAATTTTGCTTAAAATCCCATATCAAGGAGTCTTACTTTTTAACACCACAACGATTAACAGTAACATTTATCTTTATAGAATTATGAATTGCAACTGTAACTGCCACTCCTTTCATTTTGATACGTAATCATTTATATGATCACCTATGGAAGCCCATTTCCTGTTTTATCATAACAACTCAACTGAACAAATATTAAATGAAATGTGATGCCTTTATATGACAATATACAGATAAGTTGTAATAATAAGATTTTTAAAAAGTTAACATCAGTTTGCATGTTCTTTAGTTTTGGGTAAGTTTTTGATTAAAAATAATCTGAAAGAATATAGAAAAAGTGAGTGTTCCTTGGAGTCCTAAGTGTAAATGTTATAAAATGTTTAAATCAAAAGCAATGAAGGACATCAGTGGAATCTAAGGTAAGTTTCCAATTCTGATTCTATACTACACTAGAAATAATTGTAAAATGTAAAATGTAAAAGAAACATAATCCTAAACTATGGGATACTCAGTTAAAAGTAACAGTAAAAGGAAAAAATTGTCTATCTCAATGCCTGGCATGCATTAAGTTCATAGAATCACAGAATTATGGAATTGAAGAGGGCATGTCCCCAAATCCCTGTATCATCTTTGTCACCTTCCTCTGTACCTGTTCTAACCTGTCAATATTCTTCTGGAAATGTGGTGATCAGAATTAAGCACAGTGCTCCAGGTGTGGTCTCACACTTGATAAATTTATCAACATGAAAAAATATAAGAAAAAAAAATATTTCAGTCAACTACCCTGTCCTGTCATTTTCACTGCTGGAGTAAATTTCTTGAGAACACAACCAAGAGTTTATTTATACATTAAAACAAGCATATAATGGTGACTGTAAAAGGTCTATATCACTTCACAATTGTATTCCTGTTGTAAAACACCAATCTCTATATTAAAATAGTGCAGAATATAGAAATATAATCTGATTTGAAATCATGTATAGTTCCCATATAATGAAATTTTAAATAATTTACTACATTTACAGTGGTACCTTGCGTTACGAACTTAATCCGTTCCGTGACTCTGATCACAACTTGATTTGGTCGCAATGCGAGGCAAATTTTCCCATAAGGTTCAATGTAAATACGGTTAATCTGTTCCGCCCTCCGAATTTGGTCGTGCCGCGAGGCAAATTTCTCCATAAGGTTCAATGTAAATACATACGGCTCTGCATTTTCTTTGGAGCCATGCTGACAAGCACACCAAAAACCTTCCAAACGCCACAAAACACACCACAAGCCTCACCGAACGTCTCCTTGCTACCGCGATCTCGCCCACAGGAAGCCGCGACCACGTGGCAGCAGGGCAAATGGCCACGGATCCGGTTCATAGCGCGGGGCGGAGGTCGCACGGCGAGGTAAATTTTTGGGGCCGGAGCTGATCGTATCGCGAAAAATTCGTAAGGAGGGGCGTTCGTAACCCGAGGTACCACTGTATATTCTTTCTTCCAATGTGGAACTGAAGGAGGTTTATGCAGAGTTACTAGTTGTTCTCCCATTCAACTGGGTGGTTATGGTCAAACAACATATAGGTACTCCTCACTTAATGATCACAATTAGGACTGGCAATTCCATTGCTAAGTGACATGGTCGTTAAGTGAAACATCATTTGACCCTGCTGGACTTACGCCAGTTCCACAGTGGTCATTGAGAGAATCACCCACAGTCATTGAGACATCACATGATTGCAACTTGCAATTTTATTGCCAGCTTCTCCATTAACTTTGCTTGTTGGAAGCTGGCTGTGAAGCTTGCAAATGGTGATCATGTGTCACTGCAATGGTCGTAAATGTGTGCCAGTTGCGAAGCGCCCAAATCACAACCATGTGACCGCAGGGACACTGCAACAGTCGTAAGTTCAAAGACCAGTTGTAAAATTACTTTTTCAGTGCTGTTGTAACTTTGAATTGTTGCTAAACAGGGCAGTCATTAACCGTGGACTATCTGTATTTCATATTGCTGAAGCTATGAAAGGACTAAAACTATATTTAAAAATAATAGCTAAGTTATCTCTAAAATTTGCCAATAATAAATTGAATAGAAAGCAAGATTTAAAATACTAGCCCATCCCTGTTATAGCACAACTACTCTTCCTCCCTGGTCTATCCCTAGATGCTCTATGCTCCACACAGACTATTTACTTTGGCCAAATTGGGGTGCTACCTATTAGGGCAACAATTGGTAGATACAGTGGTACCTCGGGTCACGAACGCTTCTGTTCACGACCAATTTGGGTCACGAACAGCACCGTTCGCAAAATTTTGCTTCCGTTCGCGAACTCCGCATCGGGTGACGAACAGGATCCGCGGCCATTTCCCCTGCTCTGACACGTGGTTGTGGCTTCCTGCAGGGAGGGGGACTCTCCCTCCAAACAATAACTGCCTCCCCACCTGCCTTCCTGTCCTCCACGCCAGAAGTTGCCTCGAGCAAGGTTAGCATTCTCTCTCTTCATACTGTACTTTGTTTCATATTTTTGTGGTTTAAAAAAAAAAATACATATGGTTCAGAATGGATTAACCGTATTTACATTGAACCTTATGGGAAAATTTGATTCGGGTTGCGGCCAAAATCGGTTGGCGACCAAACTCATAGGGGTCAGAATGGATTAACCGTATTTACATTGAACCTTATGGGAAAATTTGATTCGGGTCGCGACCAGAGTCATGGAACGAATTAAGTTCGTGACCCGAGGTACCACTGTATATAAGCTTCCCATATGAAAACCAAACTTGTTTCTGTTCAGACTCAGAGGTAGAATCTGTCTCACACATGCTATTAAAATGTTCATTGTACACCCAATGGCGATTAAGTTTAATACTTCCAATGGTTAATAACTCTAATCACCATTATGACCAGGAGGCTGTTGCCCTTCTCCTGGGTGATCAGTCTTCAGAAACTTCTAAGAAGGTTGCAAAATTCTTATCAGTACTTATAGCTGTTAGAAACTGTCTGGTTCCTCCCTCATGCTATTAATTGTTAGCTTTAGGATTTTCTCACAATTTTAAATTTTCTTTTCATAGTTATTGTATTATATGCTGGTCTTTTATTGTGTTTGTTTTGGACCATTAATACATTTCTGATTAAGATATTATGTAATACACAAAACTGCTGTACATTCAATGCCGTTATCCATGCAAAAGCTGCATGAATGTGTTTTAATTTTTCATAGTTCACAATATATATTATTATTTATTTATTTATTAAATTTTCAGCCGCCCATCTCCCCCCAATTAAATAACACTTACAGCAATTTACAAATGAATGCTATTTTGAAGATGGAGCCAAACCTGAGTGTGTGAATGACTAATTTAATACATACACAGTACTTTGATAAGATAGTCAACTTTCCAAATGAACTATAGTACCAAAAGGAAAATTCAGAGCAATATTAAAGCTGAAGCAGTTTTCTTTGACATTGAACGCTCTGATAATCCTGAAGCTTCTTCAGACTATAGCAGATAGGGTTGATCAATCCATTTGGGAATACTACCACATGCAAGAAATAGGAGGGAATCATCAGCACTTTTTCTCAGTCTGAAGGGCTCACTTAGTCTTTGAGATGTTTGTTAGTGCTGAACTTCAAAAAGTAGATGGTGACAGTATAAAATTAAATTTGAATTTATTTATTTGTCAATTAAATTATAATTTAATTTAATGGGTTAGTATGATTATTTTACATGTGTCAAACAATTACCCCTTCTGTCACACTACAAAGTTACCAGTTACTTGCTGGTAACTTTCAGAGAAGCTCTGGGATCACACCAAATGTTTTCAGCATCCACATGTCAGATCTTGCACCCCTTGAATAAGCATAAATAACTAGTCTATTTTACCATGACATCTGTCGTGAGTGAATTGGGTAACCTATAAATCTTATCAATCTGAAAGTCTAGAAAGGGTCTGAAAAAGCTCAAGGTTCTTTGGGGACTTTCTATGGTTCAAGTATTCCAATTTTGAAAAGAACTATTTCACACACTGACAAAGAAGTAGGAGAGGGAACTGGTTTCTAATTTCTCTGAATTTGGACCCCAACATCCAAGCCTAGAAAAATGAAATACGTATATTTAATGGACCAACCCAGATAACACTGAATTGCTTCCTTGGTATAAAGATTTTATCTAGGCAGAATTTTAAAAAATGGAATATACCAAGTGTTTAAACTGTTCTGTGCTGTGACAAAACAATATTAAATTTTGGCTAAATTATTTTTTACTTAGTCTAATATTACAAACTAAACATTAATATTAAATACAAATCAGCCTGCTTGCCATTTTGAGTGTGTGTGTTCTGCTCTCTGTGAATTTGAACACTTTCCCGTAGTTTTAGGGTTTATTATTCCAAAGCATATTTTGTAAAATTACATAAGACAGAGTATGCAGAATTAGTTTGATCATTAACATGTGACATCTGGTTTTTTAACCTATCCTAATACTCTGATTAATCTTTTCCCCCAATTTTCTTCCTTTTGCCCCCTGGAAATACTGTACCATATAGACTTGAACTATTCATTAGAAACCTTTTATATTTCCCTCTCTGAAAATGTACTTCAGGGTTTACTTGTGTCCTCTATTGCCAGCAGCCCCAGACAGCGGGGTCAATAGCAAAGCATCTTAATAGCATTAGGTTCCGAATCAATAACATACTTTAAAATATAATTTTTGCAGGCAGAATGGTTTAGGAATGAGAGCTAAGTTCAAATTTCTGTTTGATCACTAACAAAATGGAAATCTCAAATACAGCTGTAAAATAGTAATAATTAGCTTTTTGGAGAAAAGAGTTTCCAAATAGCTAATTATTAAGTTAAGCATTTTGGAAAAAAATATTCTAAGTAAATAGTAAGCAAATAATAATATCAGGATGTTAATTAAAATAGTGGATGCCTTCCCTTATTGATAAAAATCCATATTCTGCAAGAGCAGGACCCATGTGCGGATTTGGATAACTACTCTAAGGTACAAATTTTGCCTGCTCCCTCACCCTTTTATTGGGAATAGAGAGAATTATCCCACTACTTCCAGGTATGTGTCCCTTTTTTCCTGAAGAGAAAATGACAACCTAACAGCTGAACATTTTAGAGTATATAGAATGATCTATCCCCTTTGACAAGACTTTTGCGATATGATGTTAAAACTGATGTCAAGCGATACATTTCTTCTTACTACACTTGTCATCATGTTAAGCTCCTAATAAACAAACCATATAGATTGTTGCATCCCATTCCTTTCCTTCATAAGCCTTGAGACATAGTTTCATTGGACTTTATAAGTAATGTATAAGATGATGAAAGGCCTGAATGCCATTCTGGTGGTAGTTGATAACTTCTATAAGGTAGTCCATTTCACTCTCTGTTCTCTACAACCACGGAACAGCTCATCTGTTCAAGTTTTCCAGAACTACAATTTGCACAATCAACTGATTTCTAACTGAGGCCCACAATTCACAGCCAGGTTTTGAAAATATCCATTTCATATATAGGATGTTAAGCTTCACCAGTACCATGCTCATCGCCCACAGTCAGATGGTGAAACAGAGAGGACAAATGTCACCTTGAAGTAATACATTTTTATGTAAACTACCAGCAAAAAAATCAGCCTGATCTTTTACCTATGACTGAGTTCACTTATGCCTCTACTCAGATGAAAACATTTCAGACCACCTATAGCTACTACCTGCACCCACTACCAAACATTTCGCAGCCCTCTCACATTTCAGTGTCCTCCCATTTTCTCCCCACACTTCCCTTGACCAAAACTTTGCAAAACATTTACAAGCCTGGATAGCCATGCAATTAGGCTGTGCAATTAGTACTGATTCTGAAGGGAAGAGGGATATGCTGAGGAAGGGAAGGAAAACAACTGTATGAGTAAAAAGGGACATAAGAGTGTCACTCAAAGATGGGGGTCGGTGGGTGACTGATGCAATGGAAATACCTCCCTTCCCCTTCTTGTCCAGGGTCAAGAGGAAGGAGAAGTAGAAGTAGAAAGGCCAGAAAGGGAGATCTTACCAGCCTTAGCTGAAGAAAAGATAGAGATGTCTCCCTTCCTATTATAATGAGTCAGGAGGATGGCACAGTAGAGATATTTAAAAGGGTGGCAATCTTGTCAGCTCCATCTGATAAAGAAATGGAACTGGAAGTAGAGGTACAATATGCACCAGCCACCCACAACTAGAAGGATAGATGGAAACACCTGTAAAGAGCCATGGAAATGGCCTTGAGAAAAATATACAGTAGCTGTTACAAAAACAAAAATGGCAGAAACATTCCTTGAGCCTTGGAAAAGGCAGTAGTATGAGGAAGAGACTCAGGGTGGCTGTTCCCTGACTCACTGATATAAAGGAGGGAGGGGATGAAAAACACAATCAGACTTGCAAAATCCTGTTGATATAGCCTCTCAATAAAGCTTAATTCTAGTCATCTTGTGGGGCCTATTTCCTGATCTGGACAACCTTGAAGGGCTGACAGAACACCTCCAGATGTAGAAGAGGAGCAAAAGGAAGAAATAAGGATAGAGATGGTATAATCATGTCAATATTGAGCAGATGGCTCCCTATCTCAAGACTGTGAAAGAATAACCAAATTTTGATTGGCCTGAAAAGGCAGGAGAAATCTCTAAACTCTGGAATACAGACATTTACATAGCCTTTTATTTTGCAATATGCAAATCTTCTTTGTGCATATGGTTAGATTCTTATCTGCAATAAAGCAATTAATCTAGTTGAGTCATATCTGTAAGCTTTTACTGTAAGCAAATTCCTGAACATAAGGATAGATATACAGAGAGTCAAATTTATTGCCTTGGCTAATGTGAAGGTAACAAATTATGCAGTCCTAATGTTACAACACACGTCAGAAAACAACCAATAATCATAATGCAACAAACACAACTAATAACATAAATAGTGGTAACACATCTCAAAATACAATACTATTTCAGAATTTAGTCCAAATTTCTTAGAAGTTATAATCACAACTAAATTTCCATCCTGAAGAATACTTGCTTTTCAGTCTGAACAGTTTTCAGCCAAATAATTATATCAAAACATACTCAGTCAATCTTTTTAAATTACAAGAATGTTGCTTCCAAAATACAGAGAGATTGGCATAGAGGAGCATAACTTCATTAAGACATGCAGTGGAAAGCATTAATTTCTTTAAATCACTTACTTTGGAGCTGAAGGACCTCTTGGCCATGTTCCATCTTCATTTTTTTGTTCTATCACTAATACCTATATGGAACAAAAGGGACAAGCACTAACTTCATTCAGTTTAGAACAATGATTTATATTTAATCAGCTGCACACTGAGCCATGTGCAAACTATAGATTTTTAATTATGCCAGTATTATGCATCTTAACATTTTTATCGTACCCATTTAATTCAGATCAAAAACTTTTTTATTTAAGTCATTCTAGAATGTTGATAAAGTATCATTTTTGGTATACAGGTAGGCCTCGGGTAGCAACAGTTTGAAGGTATTTATTTATTTATTATTAAACTTGTATGCCGCCCATCTCCCCCAACAGGTGACTCTGGGTGGCTCACAATAACAAAAAAGGAAAAAAAACCAGTCCCTCCAACAATTGCTAAAATCCATAAATAATTAAAAAGAAACATACATTAAAAATGTCTTAAAAACCTCCTATAATTTTTAGCCCTAAAACCTTCAAGATGCTGGGGGGGGGGGGCAAACTCATCACCCCACCAGCCATCTCCACAGATGCGAGCCCCCATCCGGCCCCCAGGCCTTCTGGCAGAGCTAAGTTATGACGGTGATGAAAAAGTAACTTTGCAACCAAAGCCCACATTTACAATCTTTGTAGCATCTCTCTTTCTCAGTCACATGTTCGCCATTGCAGTCAGTTAATATGCATTGTCCTATGCCTGTTTTTTTCCTCCCCCACAGAGTGATTACCTAAACAAAGTATCTCTGCCTGCAGTGCATCCCTAAAAAGCGCTAACCACAAATTAACAAGTTCAGCTGTGTGACCTTAACTAGCCCTCTCATAGCTGCTGCCTATAACCAACAAGACTTTAATCAGTTTCACACCTTCAGGTTTTGTTTGCCTCCTGTGGCTCAAAGCTGGAGCCACAAGCACACTAGGTGAACAGTCAGCGTTAGCGCATTCCTTCTGATATGTATTCCCCATTGTGTGCCTGCTTACTCTATTGTAATCCCTCCTCTCCAAAGAATGTAAATACAAACAATTTTCTTCTCGCTAAGTATCCCAGTGCCAGAGTAAGCATTCCAAAGGGCAGGGAATGGGGAAAAAGGGCTATAAGATTTGCCCCTTTACCCAGCTTCCTTGTGAGTCAAGTTCCAGAAACCTTCCCCATCGTTTGGACTCACTGGGCTGCTTGGGGTCATATCCTCCTGACACTAAAGCAAAGGAAAGCTGAAGTAAAATTGTAAGCACAGTCACTTTCTACTTGTCACTTAGTGGCCGAGCTGCTGGTCCCAATTGTGGTTACTAAACAAGAACTATCTGTATTTTTATTTGACACTGTATAGGACACATGAAGCACAAACACTATTCAGGTTAACTTATAACCAAAGGAGTTTAATTTCTTGTATCTTTTCAAAAACTATTACGATGTACAACATATATGGATAAAAGCACTTGTTCTTGCTTCATTTTATTGGTAGACATGCTGCCTTCCAATCTTATCTGTAGTTGTCGCTTTAGTAACTTTCTTTGTTTCATGAGGCTGTTTAAGCAAAGGTATATAGAGAACAAGAAACATAAGATTCTATTTGGCAGCATGCAAGCTATTGTCAGATAATATATTCAGTGTGAATAATATTTATATTTTAAAAAATGTTGGGCCAGAAATATATTTCTGATATATTATATCATACCTGTCCCTGGTACAGGCCAGCATCCTGTATGGTACTGTCTGGTTTATTCAGAGGTTCAAAGGTGTTACTCATATATTTGTTCCACAACCTTGTTTCTTTTTCATCTGGAATACTGAAGGTTTTCCTTATCTCTTTTTCAATTGTGTCTACATGTACAGAAACACATTGGCATTTTAGTTGTTTTAAAGTATTTATCACCTGCCCCAATCCCAAAGGATTCTAGGTGGCATACACCAACAAAGCAAACAAAGAAATGCATAATAAAAAAATATAAAGACTTAAATAAAAATCAAAACTTAAAACAGATTTGCAATCAAAGTCAAAACCCAAGATAGACACTTGCCAATGTCTGAAGGCTGTAAGGTTCTGAACGGGAGATAAGTTAAAATTGATTCCTAGCAAGATGGAATTGCTGTTTATTCATTGGGGGGCTCAGATGGGTCTGGTGGTGACTCGATGGGGATGCACTACTAGCTGCTTGAACAACAGGTGGAGGCTGTGGCCAGGGGGCCTTCACCCAGCTTTAGCTTGCAGCCCTACCTGGGACATGAGGACCTTACTACCGTGACTCCTGCCCACTTCACACTCAGACTACTGCAAAGCACTTTATGTAGGGCTGCCTTTAAAGATGACTCAGATTTTCTTGGTCCAACATGCAGTGGCTATGTATTATCTAGCATTTGTCAGATGGAACTCATTACACCTGTGCCCTACACTGGCTTCCTATAAGCTTCCAGTGCAATTTAAAGTGCTAGTGTTAACCTATATGGCTTAGAGCTACCTTTAGAACCATGTTCACCTGCTTGAATTAGCCCAACCTATTCAATCTTGCCAGGAAAAACAGCTGAAGGTTCTCCACTTTTGGGTTGTGAGAGGGGCCAAGGCATAGAAGTGCTGCTTTTCTGTAGCAATGCTGATCCTCTTGAACGACTAGTCCTGAGTAGCCCTGACTTTAGTTGCCTTTGGAAACAGATGAAGATGGAGATTCTCTGGAGGTATTTGGGGCCTGATGCTTACCTTTTAGAGTGTTCTGCTAGACCATTTTTTTGCGGGGGGGGGGGAGATTTTGAATTCTGTATTACTGTGAAACCACTAGGAGTCCTATGGAAATGTGGCAGGGTACAAATATGATAAATAAATAATGTAAACAAGCCTCTGTGACTGTCGGATGTTTCAGACTCAAGTACACTCTTCTATGCAATTAGAGTGAATTTGTTGATTCAAATATTGTCATTACAAACAAAAAATGAATTTGAGTTTAAAAGACACTTTAAAGAAGCTTGCACATGATTCTGATTGTTGGCCATAATTTTTAACACCATTATTCATAAGTAACAAGGTCAGTAATTTGTTTTAGTGAAAATAAGCTATTTGAGTTCTAAGACTTCATTCAGGCTTGCAAAAGCTAGGGTATAAACTACTAAAACTTGGTTTAGTGTTACATAGGAATGCAGCCAATGTCTCAAAGAAATGATGTTAGGCATTTCAGATTGAAAAGTTAATTGTTGTGGCCTAAGGTACTTTCATTTATGTTACAGAAAGTTTCTCCACTTATGGTCAAATAAGAATAATGTATATTGGAAAAATTTGCGTATGCAATGTACTTTCTAAAATTAAAATTCTAAAATTTGGGATAATTTTAAAATGCCAAATTCAGTAATACAGTGATATACCATAACATTTATTTTATGGAAACAATGCATGACAAATAAAAAGTAGTATAGCTATTTAGTTATAAGAAATTTCAGCAGTCATACCTATCGTATCGGCTTTACTAAATCTTCGTGTCACTACATTGTTCATATTTCCATTTTCACATAATTTCAATTCTGTCAAATAAACTTCTACCTTGCAGTGCTTGACAAACATACCCTGTTCAACTACCTGGAAAACAAGCAGATCAAAACTGAATGGAGTATATATATTCCTAAATATATCACATACAATTTTCAGATGTGCAACATTTTAGAATTAGATCTTTTATAAGCCTCTAGAAAAAAATATTTTTTAAGTTTAAAGATTATGAAGGTTAGATCAAAATTCAATTTCCAGCTTTAAAAATGTTTATATAATGAAACAATCACCCCCACTTAAAAAAAAATACCATTCACAGTAGCAATAGATTTTATATATATATATATATATATATAAGCACTAGATACCAGCAATTGTTTTGATAATGGATATATTAATTTCATTTTTTATTTAGGAAAATAATCTTAACTTTATTCTTCAATATAAATTACTAATAGCCAATAAAACTTGGAAATTGAAGTAAGCAGAATGTTCACAATCACCTCTTGTATACTTCCATCTGATCTTCTATGCTGTTACTGCATAAATCAGCCATGTAGACTGTCCTGAAAATAGCCATCAGCTTGGTATGTGATACATCAAACATGGCAAAAAAGGAAGTACCAAATAACTACTAGAAATCATATGCTATAGCAACAGAATCAATGAATTCTCACTGGGGGGGAAGGGTATATTAATAAACATTATATGTCCTTAGACGTTTGAAGGAAACTGAATTTAATATATAAAACTTGAACGCAAAATAATATTTATGTGTATTGATACTGGTCTATGGAAAAGTTGTATTATTATAAAATTTTCTTACAGTTATTGCTAAAGTTACAGAGCTGTGTGCATGCCAGTTTCAAAGAAGCATAAAAAACTATAGCCTCAAATGTCATTTTCCTAACGATTTTGGTTGTCTTTTTCTTTAAGAAAAAAGTGAGTATAATAAAGTTAACACATTTAGAGATTTATACTCCATTCCCAATAAGTTTCCATGATAGCTTATAGAAAAAGTAATTTACATTTAAAAAAAATGAAATCAGCCACTGTAAATTGTGATATTATATTTAGTGGAAAATATCTATGAATTCTCAGAAGCCACAGGAGTCATGTAGGATTAGTATTATACACACACAAAAAATACTTAAATGGCTTGCAGAGCTCTTTAACTTTAGCAGAAATACAGTAAACTATAACATTCTCCTCAGTTATTTTTGTATAATTTTTATTGTTTTTTAATTAATAACAAAAAGGAAAAAACACAAAAATAATAATACACGAGAAGAAGGAAGAAAACATTAAAAGGTGGTATTACAAAAAAGTGACAAAAATACAACAAAAATAAAGAAAAACGTAATGTAATATATCATTCTACAGTAAATAGTTACAAATCTCTCCTCAGTTATGCAAATTTTTAAAATTTAGCATTATAGAAAACATTACAGAACATAATCTATGCATTATGTATTATAAAACATAACTTTTGTCACAGTTTAAGAGACTGTAAAAGATACTAGGATTATATGCTGATTATTATCCTCAGACAAGCTAAATTATTTCAATTACCATCAAGTAATTTCTATATTTTAGCACAGTTAAATTAAGTTAATTAAGTTCCACATTTTATATTAAATTGTATATTATATTTTGACCAAGAACTCAAATATGTACATGATTTCAAACTTCTTTATTTCAATAGAAGAAATATTCAGATAAAATTTTACAGAAAATTAAGAGGGCCAGTATTTTCATAGTATAAAGAAGCAGACTTTAATTTTAGCTGTTTAAATGTTCAGTATAAAAAAAATATGGTTTTAAGCATATATATTAGTTTTCTTCAAAGCATGAATTCCTTAAGCAACTATGGATTGTTTAGGATTAAGTTAGGAATCTTCTTGCAGTAAATTTGTATAGATCCTGGTAAAGAGAAGCTACCTCAAGAAACATTTCTTGAAAAAAAAATCATACATATCTACATGGAAGAAGACTGAAGAGATATACAAAGAGGGGGAAATTACAACTAACAGTACAGTCAAATAATTGTCTTAATAAAATGCATCAACTACATATCTTAGTACAAGAAGTAAAAATTAAGTGTTAATAACACAGGATGCTCCATACAGTCTGGTATGCAAAAGTTAAGTACAGACTTAAGGGAACACATAAGAAATGTAAACAATAAAGTGCAAATTAAATGCAATTAGCATGTATTACCTATACACATAGATTAGAACTTGTTTTGCTATATCACAGCAAGGACCAATTTAGAGACTACCTGCAGAAGACTACCAAGGAACAGGTAACAAAAATATTTTAGGATTACCCAAGGAGAAATAAGGGACAATGAGGCTGGGAATTGAGATAACTGGGACTTTAATAGGAGAAGTACTTGCAGCATAATGCTTTTTTCTGACGCTAACAGAAATGAACAACTTATGAATAGTGAACAAATTTAAATGTTAGTACCAGAACTATAAAACTCAATGTGGTTTGGGGAAGAAATATTCTGGCTCTTTTAGGAGGGTGGGGAGTTGTTATAAACAGAGAACTTCCAAATACTTTTTTAAACATTTCAGTGTTTTAATATAGGAGGTACCTTGCGTGCAATAGGTTCTTGACCTTCCAGAAGGGTATACCAGCTAACTAGTTTGTTCCATCCTTCAGTTGGTAAAAGAATGTAGTCCAGCTCATCAATAAGATGCTCTTTAAGAGACTGACAGTCCCCATCTGTGAGGAAAAAGTGTTCATATTTACTTATAGCTAATATGGAACACATGCTAGAACACTGAGATTACAATTGAGGATTTTTTAAAATGAATATAACATAGTCTATGATGAAGGTAAGTCAATTTCCCTGAAAAGGTATTTTTATAACAAGAGATTCACATAGGTCTGTGACCACTGCTGTAATGTTTAATCCATCTTAAACTTTTAATTTACTTTTAATATATTTCCATCTTCTATTTTAAACAAATTTCAGAAGACTTAAAGTTTATCATGCTTTTCCAAACCATGGAAAGACAATTCCAATACAAAAAAAATAGCCTGAAAGTTTATCTTGATAACTTATATTTTCTCTCCTTTTGACACCAGAAACTCGCTTTTTGAAAATCCTGGAATATTTTGAAAATCCTAGATATATTGTGTAACTGTGGTTAAACATTCGGTTCTTACAGGCTTTCATCAAATATTTGAATCCTATGAATTAGGACAAAGGCTGTGGAGTCCCTGACTGACAGAGTGACAAAACTGCAACAATAAACTATTTTTATAATACTGAGATGCCTGAGGGTTTTTTAAAATAGCAAACACAAATAAATTACCTTTGAGAAGTCCAGAATTATCAATAGGACCAGGATAAACATTCTGATCTCCCATTTGATACTTGTCCCAGCTGTCAAATCCAACATATTTTTTCCACTGTTTGAACCAACGACTATCCACTAAATACCTTGAAAAGAGCAAGGTAGATACATATATTATGAGACAATTTCACAAGTAGTACCTGCATGATTGCTCATGTAGTTAACCACAGATGCCACTACACATCAGGACATCTGATTCTAGTATTAAAAGGTGCGCATGTTTTCTAGTAAATAATTCAGACGTTATATTTATACACATCTACTTAGATACACATTGTTTTATATCCAAACATGATCACTGTCTTAAGCAAAGCCAACAATCTCTAGAAATTTAACAAGAAACTACTGGTATATGCTATTGCTTCACCTCCACTTAGCTCCTCCTGCTACAGGTAGCAGCTAAAAAAAAATCCAGATGCTTTGTGTTTGATACATAAATTGCTCAAATGTTTGTCTACTATGAAAATCTAGGATCTCTGGTTATATCTAAAATCAAACTAAACAGGTCATCCTCACTATTACAAATGCCAAAGTGATACAATTCTTTTGGTTTGTATTAGCTTAGTGACTTTGATACCATTTATCAAACTGAACTTCTGGACAAATTGTAAGAACTGGGAATCTGATGAAATGGTTCCATCCTTTCAGGTTTTGCAAACTACTTTTAGGGGATGATTCTCTTCTGGCACTTATGCTGAGTTCCCATATCACTCTGTTCTCAAATCTGTTTATGAAAGCATTTGTGTGGAGATGGCTATTCAGTTCTACTCTTCCTTTATGAATTATGCTATGCCATGGATATTGGGTGGGTGGGGGTTAAAATATCTCTTTATTGGAGTTCCTCGACATTCAAACAAAAATTTCAAGTCAAGCAGAAAAGGAAAAAATTAACAAGCCTAGTGATCCCTGCTGGGACAAGTGAGTATTTTACTGCTGAAAGAAACATCAATCAGCTATAGTGAGTTAAGGGAATTCAAATAGTATACTACCTAGGGTGAATTAATATGGCAGTTCTCTTACATAGCTGTGCTCTCTTAGAGTGGGTACTACCCACAATGCCAGCACATATCCTGCTCCACTTGTTTATTAAACTCAGTAGAGGCATGGCCACTGGGAGTATTTCCTTATGGCAACATGCTGTGCTTACGATCCAAACCTGAAAAAGTGCTCTGGAGTTGGCATGGGTGCACATACCACTTTTTCCAATGACTCCTTAAAGAAACTGCATTTTTTCTTTTCACATGGTAGTTGTTGATCCCAGGAAAATGTGCATTTTAGGGAGCACCAATAGGATGCAACGAGATCATCTGGAAAGGGGAGGGGCACACTGTCAGCCCCTCCTTAACGCAAACAAATATTTTCCTGGAATTAGACAGCTACTGCATGAGCCCAGAAAAAGATGCAACTTCTTTAAAGAGGTATTGACAGATGTGTTGTGCACACCTGCACTCATTCTCAAGCACCTTTTGACTCTGAATCTGAAGCACAACACATCCCAATTTCCCCAGTATTTTCTCCTAAAACCAACCATGATTATTCCTGGATCTCCTGGTATCTAGAATATCACCATTTCAGTGCCAGGTTATCTAGAGCATTCAGCTGGATTTTTCTGCTTTTTAAAACCTTTGCTATTTTAATTCAAGCTTAATAACCATTCTGATATAATTTAAGAGTGGGATATAAATTAATGAAATAAATTATCTTTAAATTAAGGATTAGGGTTATAGTCAAATGGCTTTAAGAAATAAAGCATTTAGAAGATATATTTAAAAATATGAATGGCAGTATATTACAGGTATTATTAAGATGAAGGAGATATTACAAGCAGCAAGCTTGTTAGCACATGAAACAATAATAGAAGCTAATTCTTATGAAATTATAATCTCATAACTGGGATGGGAGAAAACATTGAAGACTAGTAAGGCAAGATCATGTTATATCTCTTACAATTGTCCTAATGAACAAGATTAATATTGTGGTAATTCTAAATATTGCCAATTAAGGGTTCAGCTCCAAACCATCAGTTTCCAAATCTGATGGAAATATAAATGAAAAGTACAATAGCTGAAAATCAGTTTTAAAAATTTTCCTCCAGACAGATACATATGATCAGAGATACAAGGATAGTCTGTCATAAATCTGGTCTGGTTATTTACCTGTAATGTATGTGTTACCAGAACAAAAATGTTTCACAAAAATAATTTATAGCACTACAAACCAAATCAAAACAACATTCAAAAACTTGAGATGATCCATATACCTGATGGATCTGATCATCTGCATGTGATTTACTATCCACATAGAATTCATAATGGCATGTTTACTTACTGCTGCTTCCCCTCTGGGGCTGTACTTCCTATTGCCACAATATGTGTACTCCTTAAACTAAGCTCCAAGCCAACTTGGCCTTCCTGAATATTGCAAAATCAATGAATGTGTGGTGCAGGACTGTACAACTTTTGCTGGTTTAAGGATTGCAGCAAGGTTTCTGTGGATACTGAGGGGTGTACTGAAAGTGATCAGGGGCATAGCCCATTCTGGGAGAGGGCTTCAGGAATGTTAAGAAGTGAAATATGTATCTCTAAGGCTCAAGGTGTGCATTTTACAAGTTTAACCTCCTTCCAAACCCAAAATGTACAAACTTCCAGGCCCAGCCTTTCAGAGGAGGGTGCACTTGGGGCTGCAAAAAGGATGCTGGAGAGCTTCAGATGGTTTTCAGACTGCACTTTTTCTACTCCTGGGACAGAGGCCACTGAATGTTGCACACTTAGTTTTAATCTTCCAATCTACTCTTTTTCCTCCAGCCCTGAGGAGGAAAATATTTCTGGCAATGTTCTGTTAAACTGTACTTTATTCCATAAATACTAAAATATTAATTAGTTAAGATTTGGCATATTAAAACAGAAGGCTATAAAATCCAAATATTTAATAAAAGATCGATATTTCTATATTCCTACATCTAACAGTGGCTAAGCAGACACCTATATAAAATCCAAAATCAAGTTTTGAGAATAGCCCTTTCCTGCTCTGACCCTAAGCAACGTTTACTCAGACATCTTATCTGATTCAGGAGCTATCTCTACTAATAGTCACTGACAGCCTAGCCTTCAGAAATGTGTGTAATCTTCTTTTCGAGTCATCTAAACTAATGGCCATGATCAAAGCCTGTAGCAATGAACTCTTCTTTTAACCAAGCACTACATTAAAGTATCTTCTCTGGACTGCCCCAGATCTCCCAGCATTCTGGATTATGATATGACTTTAGATGCTATTATTGGGGAAGGGAAGAATTATTCCCTATCCACTTTCTCAGCATCCTCCATAATTTCATAAACCTCCATCTGACCCTCCATTGCTGTTTTACCCACTTCCTTTCTGCAGTCACTGTTAAAACCAAGAAGTTAGCAGATTAAGAATTCTGAAGGGAGTGGCAGGGGAGGAAGAGCCGAGTGCTGTGCAAAGGACCGGGTGAGATAAAACCAAGCAGCGCCCGCAGCTCTCTCAATGACTATCAGTCCAGAGAGACAGGCCCTGCCATGGAAGCTCGCTGGGAAGCTGCTCTGTGAACGAGAAACCTTGCCCGAAACACACACACACACGTGCCGGTCCTCCACCTAGGACGGGTTTCTAGCGGCCGTTTGAAACAATGAGAGAAAATACCTGCCGGCAGCGCCCACCTTTGCCTACCCGCAGGTGAGGAGATAGCGCCGTGCCGACAGCGCGCTGAGGCAGGGCTCGTAATGGGTACCAGAGGGAAGAAAGGGCGCCTGGAAACCCGCTCCCCGGATGGGAAGGAGCCTCTCGTGAACGAAAGGGGGGCGAGAAGGACAGAGGCGGGCTGCCGCCTCCCTCCCCGAAAGGCACCCGGTCAGGCACTGCCCGCACCTGTCACCGAGAGGGGCCCTCAAACCTCCTCCCATTCGCCATCCCTTCCTTTTCCCTCACCAGGTGTCGCCCTTGCGGAGAGCCGTTTTGAGCAGCGCCGCGATATCCGAGCGCTGGGTCTCCAGATCCGCCGCGCCTCCCTCCGCCATGTCTTCCAGCCCCGGGGCGCCGGCGGCAACAGCTGCGAAAGTGACGGCAGCAGGCGGAGCAGCGGCAGCGGCTGCAGGAACAGGAGCGGCGGCAGTGGCAGGGGCGGACCGCGCTGCATGCTGGGAGTGACGCCGCGCGGCGACCGGGGAAACGCCCTCCACGACCCCCTCCCACTTCGGCAACCCCATGGATGGAAGCGGGAAAGCGACGAAGAGAGCGCTTAAGAATTCGAAACGAGAGGAGCGGCGGCTCGGGCTGAGAGCACCCCCAGGCTGCCGGGAGGACTACGCGGCTCCAGTGAGGGCTACGCATGCGCTGTTGGGACTATGGGGCTAATGAAGGGCAGGGCACAGGTGCGGGGAAATGGAAAAAATCTAAAAGGTGGGCTGGGTACTCCGTGCGGTACCTGGTGCGGGTTACCGGCGTGTGTTTGCTTTTTCTGTGTTTGTGTTTAGCGGCGTGCGGGATTTCTGCACAATGAGGTTGTTCAAGCCGCCAAGGCAGGTTATAGCAAATTGGCAGGTTCCTTTTATCTGCTTATGGTGCTATAGCCAAGGCAGGTTATGGCAAATTGCTATAGTCAGTTTGCAAGGAGAAGCTTCACCCGATCTGGTGTCCTGGCAGTTCGGTGAAACTACGGCTCAGGGATTCGCCTTGGCTGAAGGCATCTTCAGAGTAATTTATTACTAATGAGCCGGATTGTGAAATTCGGGTTGCGGACGGTAAATATACGGGAGACCGTTGGTGTTGATGAATTTGACATCAAGATATGAGTGTTTTATTTACAACTCTTGATAGGTTATTTGGTTTAGACTGTTCTTTACACGTAAATACCTGTAATATAATTAAATGCTCTTTTTTAATGTGTGGGAAATTATTCTTTAACCTATAGCTGTATCTATACTCATTGAATAGAGTACTTGCCAGACATACTATTTATTTTCCTTAGTAAGAATGCAATCTTAAAACACACACAATAGAGAATACAGTAAGCCCCAATGGATGTTGCAGGCTATGCTCCTAAACTGAAATAAAGATGGAAATTATGAGGCATCTAGGATATAAAACAGGTGGATCAATGTGTGTATACTGTATATCCATGATATGGTAAGCCAAGAAATAGCCCCCCAAATTATTTTTTAATATTTATATAGCTGCCCTATTCAGCATGTGACTCAGGGTAGTACAGGTAGTCCTTGCTTAATGACCACAATTGGGACTGGAATTTAGGTTGCTAAGTGATATGGTCATTTAGTGAACCATCATGTGATGGGGCCTGATTTTATGACCTTTTTTGCAGTGGTTGTTAAGTGAATCACCACAGTTGTTAAGTGAATCACATTAAGTGAATCACATGGTTCCCCATTGATTTTGCTTGCTGGAAACCAGCTGGGAAGGTTTTAAATGGCGATCACGTGACCCCGGGACACTGCAACTGTCATAAGTGTAAGCTGGTTGCCAAGCATCTGGATCTCGATCACGTGACTGTGGGGGTGCTGTGATGATTGTAACTTCAGGCACCGGTTGTAAATCACTTTTTTTAGTGTTGTTGTAACTTCAAATGGTTGATAAGTGAATGTTCGTTAAGTGAGGACTACCTGTATACATCATCAATAACCGTAATAAATCAATAAAAACTAAAAAAAAATACAAATTCATAGGTACTGGGGAAAAAACCCTCACCTATTCATCTTGGTCATACCACTCGCAGCCCAAAGTCTGAGCAAAAAAGTAGGTCTTTAATACCTTCCAGAAGGCAAGCAGGTTTGAGAGATGCTGAACGGGAGCAGCAACAGAGAAGGTACATGTCTTTGATCCTGCCAGATGTCAGATCTTACTGGATGGGCAAATGTAACTGGAGATAGATGGTCCCACAAGTAACCATACCCTATGCTATGAAGGACTTTATATGTAAAAACAGCACTTTGAATTGTACCTGGAAGCACACTGGCAGCCAGTGGAGCTGGTGGAATAGAGGTTTTACATGGTGATACACAGGGACATCCTTAACTACCCACACAGCTGCATTTTGGGACTAACCAAAGCTTGGGAGTGGTCACCAAGGGCAGCCCTTGTGGAGTGCACTGCAGTAATCCAAATGCAAGGTGACAAAGCTGTGAGTGATCATAAGCAAGTTCTCCCAATCCAGGCCCAGGCACAATGAATAGACAAAATGAAGCTGTGTAAAGGCCCTCCAAGCCACTACTGTGAATCTAGGATCACTGCAAACCATTCATGGTTCTGCTGCATCTATACATTGCTTCATAACTTGCCTTTTGTTATTTAGATTTCTCATATTTTTCTTGTTTTGCAGTTCGGTCCTCATTTGTCCATTTTCTGTATAGAACCAAACCTCCTCAATGTACTTTTGTTGTCAATCACATTTCTGCTCAATTCGTGTCATTCAGCACTAATACATTCTTGACCTTATCTGTTCTTGTTTTACCAATAACATATTGAGGACCCTATTGCCTATTGCCTTCATCTTTTAGTTTCTCCCAACATACCCAACTGTAACATCCATAAAATAAAGTGAGTAGAAGCCCACTCTTATTTAAACATTTTCACTTCTGACAGATATTCCTTCCTCACAACAGTTCGTATGCTTTCTGCTGCCTTTCAACAAACATTTGCACTGCTTAGAGTTTCTCCATCCATTTTCCCATCTTCGGGAAATATTCTACCAAGGTACACAAATTCATCTACTTGCTCTAGGTTTTTCCTATTTATTTGATTTATACCTGCCACTATCTACAGACACTCAGCAATTAACATTAACCATATAAAGTACTGAATTATCTGGATGAAATTACTATTGATTGTTTGATTCTATTCTAACATTAATACTTGAAAAATGGATTAATCTGACAGGTAAGATAATAGGTAATTTATTTATTTATCAAATTTGTATGGCCGCCCATCTCACAAGAAAGTGACTCTGGGCAGCATACAACACTTAATTAAAAAAACAAATATATAAAACATTCATTATAAAAACTATAAAAAGCACAAGAATGAGAGGATAATGTTAGCCACAGTAAGGGAACCATTGCAAGATCTTTTGGTCTCCTGGGACCTCCGGGCCTGATGGCATAGCCAGGTCTTGAGGGACTTACAGAATGGTAAGAGGGATGGAGCTAACCTCACTTCCGGTGGGAGAAGATTCCATAAGGTGGGTGTCACAGCAGAGAAGGCCTGCCTCCTGGGACCCCCCAAGTGTAGTTCCCTGACAGGACCTGCAGCATGCCTTCTCTGCCCTTCTCTGATGGGATGGGCTGATATAATCGGGAGAGGCGGTCCCTCAGCCCAGCCCCATGCCATGAGGGCTTTAAAGGTTAAAACCAGCACCTTGAATTGGACCCAGAAGCAAATTGGCAACCAATGCAGCTCACGGAGCAGAGGTGTAACATGCTGTTTTAGGGGAACACATAACTGCCTGTGCCACTGCCTTTTGCACCAGCTGAAGCTTCCAGATAGTCTTCAAAAGCAACCCCATGTACAGCGCATTACAGAAGTCCAATCGGGAGGTGACTAAGGCAATTGCTAAATATTTGAATGTATGTTCTTGAAAGGTTTGCTAATTATTTTTTGTTTTATTCAGAAAATGAAGGCTTTTGTGCCTTTAATATACTGTATCTCTGTTGTGGGAAAACGCTCCCTGTTACTTTTGCTGGGCGCATCAGGTATTCAAGACACATACAGCTTATTGTATATTATTATAAGTGGCACAATATTTTTTCTGAGCATCTTACATTGCAAATTATAAGAAAACAGTAATAAAGATAAGCAAAATAAATAAATAAAACTAGTGTAACAAGTAACCATCCCCAAGAAATAAATTAAACAGGTTTTGAAACTTTAGAAGATTTATGGAAATTAAAAAAAAAAAATCTCAGAAGTTGGAAAGATCACAAAGTAGGGGCCAGTTAAGTCTCTTAAGTAACAATTGTCTATGACTGTTCTCCCACTTTAATGGTTTACTGCCCACTCCTTCCATCATATGTAGCTGTTTAACCAAGGATGGCTAACCTTGTGGCCCAAAATACTGATGCCTAGATAAGAGCTATTTCTAGCTATTAGGAAAAAGCTATTTCCTAATTTGGACAAATAATGTATAATCTTAAATGTGGTTTTAGAATGAGGGTGGGAATCTGTGATTATGTTTGATTCTATTCAGATTAGTCATTGATTGGTGGTGATGAAAGCTTTAGTTCAGAAAGATTTAGGATGGTATAAATAGCCAATCCTACCCTAAACCACAGTGTTTGGATGTAATTCACTTTGATGGCTAAATGAAAAAGTCAATACTTTTGATGTTATCCTCATAGTTGTACCATAGCAACAAATTAGCTTAACCCTAAACCAGCCTGCTCCAATCTGATCTTTATAAGAACATGTTATTTTTTCCTCCGAGAAACTTGGAACATGTAGAAACAAATGTAAATTTGCAACTTTGTCCCTCTTCTGAACTAAACGCTTATATGTACATACACCTTCATATACCTACCTACCCAACTCAAAGTCAAACTGGTCAGGCTAGGTTTGAGTTCCAGATTATCTGAATGGACATTGTACACAGGTGCACATAGTACTTCAAAGTACTATAGTTTCCATCCACTTTGTAATTTCCAGTTTGGTTTGGCCAGTACCAGTTTGGTACTCTTCTCATACCTCTTATGACCTCCTGCCATTGCCTCATTTGGTTCACAGGGAGTTGTCTCTTATTTTAAGAACCAGTTCTTTTTTAATTTTTATTTTTTTGAGAACTTTCTCTTGGGTTTTCTTAGAAATCTTCATTCAAGTATCTTTTTCATGCATTATGGATGCTGATATCCAGAAGATAAAAATAGAATCAGGTGAGCCTCAGTAGATGGCAACAGCTAGCTGGCCCTGGTGGATCTTGGAAGCTAAGCAGGGTTAAGTCTAATGAGGACCACTTGGGATTCAGCGTGTTTACTAGACTGGGAAATTGATAAACATCCTGGAGGAAGGCAATGGCAAACCACTGCTGCAATGTTGCCAAAAAAGCTACATGAATGCTAAGACTCAAATTCACCTAAATGTGTTTTTACTTTTGAAGCTGAGGTTGTACATTTTGGAGGGAGAGGAGATGGTTAGTAGTTGGGTTTTCCAGGATTCAGGAGATGAATACCAAGGTTATTTCTTTTGATAAATTGGTATTTTGTGAATGATCATATACATTATAGTTATATTTGGGAAAAATGCATGTAACACACTCTCAAAATTTCAACCCCGCAAACAAATTGGGAACCCCTGAAATCAGGAATATGATTCGGTGCAAACATAAAGCAACAGTGCACATTAGTTGTTATCAGAACATGGTCATAGTGATTGAAGTACATGTTCAAATTTTCATAGCATATTTCTTCAAATTGAGAATTTTCTTTTAGCTGGCATGTTAAAGGAGATTGTATGTATTATTTATGCATAAAGAGGATAAGAAAAAGACTGCTGCTTTAAAGAACAATGTGTGATTAGCTGCACAGATTGCATTAGATAACAACAGGCTTTAATTAGAATGAGTATTAAGATACTGCTTGCTACTAGATGTGAAATCATAACTATTGTTTATACAGAATATATGGAAGATACCACATGATAGAGGAACAGTTTACGTATGTGTCAGTTATATTATTTAGTACCTCTGAAGCAGATTTATACCTTGATCTTGCTGTTAGAAATGTTACTGTTACTCAACTAATTCTCTTACATTAGACGGCAAATTAAATATTATATTCAAGTACTTCATGATAAGTAGTTCCACTTTATAAATTTTAAGATGGTTAGACAAATCCTATCAAAACTGTTATATATCATGTACAGAATTAGATCTAAAAGGAACCATAATGAAATAAATGGGACTTAAAGAAGTTTCTCTAAACAGTTGTCTGTAATTCCATAGCATCCCATCCATCCTATGACTGAGTAAGCTATTTGTGTAAAAAAGCACTTTGTTCAGAGGAGCAATGAAAACCAACTCAACTTTCTGAGGTATACATGTAAATACTTTTCCAAAGTTTCTCTTTAAAGATTCAAGAGGTAGCTATAAGCATCTCAGTGCTGTACTGGGTGACAAGTCTTTATTTAAGAATAAGGACTTATGCATATTTATCCCTCTCACAAAATTCAAGTATAAGAAGATCACCAGGATAGCACTAAGCTCCTTGTTCCATGGCAGTATTCTACTCCCTTCTGAAATAATCATAATATCACTATTTTTAAATCTACATCCCCTCCCCAAAAGCCAACATAAAAAGGATTATGGAATAAATAGGCTGTTTGCTCATGCCCTAAGTAAGCTGTTTTCAGCTATCAAATTACACTTATTATTTGATGGCTCTGAACTCCAACCAAGAGTAAATACTCTTATGTATGCAAACTTTTTTTAAAAGGACAAGGTAGCACCAAATTGGATCTCTCCTGAATTCCACCTATATTCTATGAGAAAACCAAAAAGGGATCAATGAGACAGCTTCTGAACTCTTCCTTTTAAAAATCTTATGATTCACAGGTAAATTCAACTGATCAGATGTTACAAAATTTAATTGGCACTGCAAGAAATAAGTGTTTGGGAAGTTTAGAGCAGAGAGTTAAAAGAATCCTGTCTTTTTCAGCTTTTACAACTCTTTCGGCTATAAGACAAAATTCCTATTCCACTGGTAAGATTTTATTTCACACCTATTAGCAAACAGGTGTGCTAGTACCCACTCTAATTAAAGCCTAAAGTGACACATGCAAAATTAGGACACTATTGCCAGTGACTTACAGAGGATTCAATAGGGGCAGTTTAGAGATCAGGAGCAGAGAAATAAAAACAAATAAATACAAAAAATATAAATTACTCAAGAAATGCAGTATTAAGAAAAGGCTTTATGAAGTAATAACAATCTAAAGTGGGTTTATCTAACTTGTGGTGCAGAGAAACTCTAAAATACTGAATACTGTATGTGTGAACCTACTCACAATTAAAACTCTTGGACTGCGCTTTAACATTGGCATTGTCCTGGAAGCATTAGAAGAGGCACAGGGCTTGGGCTGCCTGGAACAGGCATACAGGTGCAGTGCCAGGAACCAGTGTGATGTCCTCCCAGGAAGAGTTGCCCTTGGAAGGTCAGGAAGATGAGACAAGGCAAGAAAACCTCAATCCTAGCCAGACTGCCTTGAACAGCACTCGGGAGGAGGTTGAGGCTGTTGCAGAAGCTGTTGCTGTGAACCCAAAGGCTACTGAAAGAGAGCCCTAGCACCTGGATGCTATGCATGGCCTGGACTAGCACCAGCAGTCAGCAAGGTCCACCTGTATCCAAGCAGAGTGAGAGCGAGTGAAGTCCTCTCAACATTGTATACCATCTGAAGGCGCTGCAACCCAGTTTGAGAAAACTGGTCGGTAGGCTTATTCCCTGTCTGCTGCTTGTGGGAACAAAGCTTTAGAGAACAGAACATGTGCCCAATAATTTTACGATGAGACACACACAAAAAGTCCTTCCCCATGAAGAAAATTGACATTTAAGAATAATAAAGCTAAGCATCCAGAAACCTGACATTTCCAAAGCAGCATGTGCTGTCACTGTGCTTTTCATGTGAGCAAATTCATAAACTTGTCCCAATGATCCATTTCCAGTTTTTCTTTTTGTTGTTAAATTAATAGCTATACCAGCAATGCTTCCCAGTATTTCCTGTGTTTTTTTAAAATAACCCAGAATATCTGACATTATCTGAGAAGACCAGTTTATTAAATAGATATGAAGCTTTTGAAGATATATATGCAAACTGTAAAATCATAAATAAAAAGTAATTTTGAACTTAGTACATGAATGATCCTTTTTTTAAAGCAATGACCACGAGAAACTAGTAAAATCCTTCCTGGTATTGTTGTGTCACAGTATTTTATGCATTTTCTTTCCACCTTTTCTTCTGCTTCCCTCTCTTCCTCCACATTTTATACCGATTCAATCTATATTGCATTTTGCAAAGAACAAGAACAAAACCCCATATAGTTTACCAATAAATTAAAAACAAATGATCTCATTAAAAATAAACACCAATCCAAGTCAGGTAATGTGTAGTTCAATATACACTTGGGAATGACTCTCCCTGAATGTAACGAGGCTTAAATCTGAGTAGACGTACAGAAGACACTAAAATGACAATGTTCCACAGCTGTTCAAAAGAAACTCCCACTGCATTTGCTAGATTTCCTTTCTTCGCTATTTTTATTTATTTTCTTTATTTATATTCTAAAATTTTTATTGTTTTTATCTTTTAAAAATTATATTTATATATATTTATATTAATTAACACACCGTCATCAACTGGTGATAAATTAGTAGCAGCATGATGATTTTTTTTAATCTGCTTAACAGGCATTACTGACCCTGCAGTGACCGCCCCCTAGCAGTTTTCAAGGCAATTGCATCTTTCTAGTTTCGGAATTAGACTTTGCCAGAGCCTAATTCCTAGAGCGTCAGCCCAGCTGGCAGCACAGGAGGCGGGATTTCCGTTGCTTCGCGCCCCTTTTTCGGACGCCGGCAACTGTCCCGTCTCTCTGTGGAGTCGCTGCCGGCATTTTCCTCCCACCGGAGTGAGAGTGCTCATTTATCTACTCATGTACGTTTTCGATCTGCTGAGTTGGCAGAAGCTGCGGGTATAGAAACAAGAGCTCACCTTGTTAACGCGAGGCTGGACTCGAACCGCTGAAGCTGTCAGCCATTTCTGGCCGGCACTTTCAGCGTCATTAAGCCGCTGCGCCACCGCGTCCCCTAGCATGATGATACTGTATGTAATAGCATTATGTAGCCAGCTGGGGGCAGCATCAGTTCAAGCACTATGAACTGAATATTTAACTTTGTTGATATGGAAATATATATAATTTTTAAAAGATAAAAACAATAAAAATTGAAAGTCCCACTGCATTTGATAGATTTCAAGTCTTTAATAGTCTGAGAACATATTTTCACCCATGCTGGTCCTGACTCCAGACTCCAAAACTCTGGAATGGGGAAAAAACAATGTTCGGGGGATATAGAAGGCAAGGCTTGATAAGATGCCAGGCCTCGACCACAATGAAGGAAAAATCTGGCTTTGCATTAGATTTCTGCCAGCGTGAATCTGAAATGTCATTATAAGTTATGCTGTGATAATATAAAACAAATCCAAAGTGTTTCAGCACAGCTTCCAGTTATAAACATCCATCCCCAGTTGTTTACAATGCAAACTTATAAAAATACACATTGTCACCAGCTGGTAATAAATTAGTAGCAGCATGACGATGACACTGTATGTAATAGCATTGCTTAGCCAATTGGGGGCAGCACCAGTTGAAGCACTATGAACTGAATATTTAACTCGGTTGATACATGGAAATAAAAATTGAGTAGTTTAAATTCTTTAATGAACATGCTGTGATAGAAATGCAACAACAAGAAAGAAGGTGCCTTATTTCCTGCTCAGTTTTTATTGCATGTATGTGCTCATCTTGTTCAGGGGTTCTGAAGAGAACAGGTGGACAGGAGTCTAGGATTCTAGAAACATTGCCTCCTCCTTTGCCCTATGATTCTTGGAATTAGTTTTCTGGATATTTGCTGTAAATCTTTCATTTCTTTTTCCCAATGTCTTCTTAAAATTATTGCTTTGTTAAGATTTCCTGCAGAACTGTTTTATCAGAATTATTTCTTTAGAAAGTTTTACCAAACGCAAAGTTCCATATTTTCTTTGTACAATAGAAGTTATTCAGCAGCTTAGTTCACACATCATGTATTCTGATCTCATGAGATATGACTCTGAAATTGCAGTTATCAGACGGCATGAAATTCATACCATTTTGAGGTCCAGGACAGCTTAAATGTGTTATAGGGAAAACAAACTGAAGAGGAGTTGACTCACATGTAGTATAGATACAAAGGCAGAGCCTCTCAGTCCACAACAGCTGTTGGTTACTTCAGATGAGAACATGATCAAAGATAGCAAAATGGCAAGGACTGATAAGGTAAAAAGGGACTGAGGCTTAGTTTAGCTGGTGTGACTGTTGCTGATGCCTTTTGATCCCATCTTAATAATGAATGATCCCAAGACAGCTATTCCAAGCTCTCAGGCTTAGCTCATTGCCAGAAGATTTTAAAATTTGTTGTGATGTGGATTGTTTACAGCCATTACTATGATCAAGGCAATCTATCCAAGGCAAGATAGATTAGAGGGTTTGAAGGAACACGCAGATTGACAGGCATTTGGGCAGAATATCACGCAAAGCCATAAATTGGTTTGTAAGCCATGATTTATGGCATCATATGCTAAACAAATCCATCCAAGCATGATTTATTCAAACCAAACAAAAAAGTGTACTGAGTGTTTGTAATAGAAATCTAAGTCATCTCCAAATGTTTGATGCAAACTTTTAAGTTACTAACTTCTTGCCACAGGAAGGTTGGATTTGCTGATATCTTTTCAGTGATGCCCCTTTCACCATCTGCATTGTCCTTGCATATGTAACAAATAAGATTTGTTCAACAGCTTTTTGAAATGGAACCCACTAACAGATCTTAGTGTATTGGAACATTCAGTTAATACAGCTAATCTGGCATATATCCAATTTATCCAGTTTCTATGTAGATTAGATTCTAAATATAGATACATCACTGTGGTTCCATACTACTAATAAGTCTTGATTGATAAAACCATTTTTCTGTAAAGACTAATATTCTCTTATTTCAAATGATTAATTAAAATTATTGTGAGTACTATTCAGACATATTGTAGCTTTGAACAGCCAACCTTACTCAAGATATTCCCCAGTGAAGATTGACTTCAGATCTTTTGAAACTGACCCACAGATATGAATTCCTGCGAAATGGCAGAAAAGAAATTTGAGGGTGGAAGGAAAAATAATTGTTGATCTTGATACAGAGCATACATTACTTACTCAACCATTTAAATAAATGAATAAATAAGTGTATGTGTGCACGCACATGCATGCACACACACAGATTTATTAGATTAGTTTTTAAGTCTAGCATGGATCTTGCAATTGCTCAAATTGGTCTATTTCTTCATATCTTTCTTGATTGAAGAATTAAGGATAAAATAAACTGCATTAAGGACAGGGGCCCACATATAATCCCAATTCCAGCACTTCCTATTAGTTAATTCCTAGATTTTTGTGCATTCAGTGCAAAGATCTGAATAGAATTGTATAATAGCACATTTTAAAAAACATTAAGACATTGATTCATAATGTGACATCATTTACACTGATTCAGCAGAACTGAAATTTCCTTTTATGAGTAGTAGACATGGTGCTGTGATTGTTGAACTTCAGAGTACTACTTTTAAATAATTTTCAAATTGTTTACATGCTGATTCTATAAGAAATTCAGCCAATGCATTTACAAAGCCTCAAGGTCTAATAGTTTTCAGGATGTATTTATTTATTTATATTTATTAGTAATCTGTACACCACCCAACTCCCAACAGGCTGTTCTTAAATACACACCCATGTTTCCCAATTCCATTTAATTGATCCCTGTGCAAGTGAATATTGGCGTAGGATTTACAGATCACATATGTGGATGTCATTATCCTTTTTGTCAGTTTATTAGAACAATTTGCAAGGTTTAGTTAGTGGGCTAAATTACCAGGTTTGCTTTCTGCTTTAGTACTGGAAATGTTCTAAAAACAGAAAATATAATTCATGATTTAAGAAAAACATTGTGTATACATAACAACAATTTGCATGATTCTCTAGTATCATAATTACTGGCAATCAGCAACTAATTCTCACTATCCATATTTTTTAGTTCATGACATTTTTCTATACCTTCTCCAAAATGTTCCCATATTTAATGTACTATACACTTAAAAACCATTCAGTTCCTCAGATATTCATCTTTTAGCCTGCTGTAATACAAAAGTATCAGTGAATTCCATTCTGTTGGTCCCTAAAATGCATAGGATAGCTTTCTCAATCTTTTAGTCGTTAGTCACCTTTATTCAGCCTATTACAAATTTCTTCTTGTATAGCCTTTAAAAACGTTATTACAGAAGATAGGAAGTTTGCTACTAATTTGCCCCTTGATTAATATAAAGCAATTACAAATAAACTTCTGCAGTGAAATTTTCTTCTACACTCCTCTTTAACATTGTCATTCAATTGAATGGAAAATAAATTGCATTTATTTCTTCAAAACCAAAAAGAATGTGTGAATAAAAAATTAGTGCTTATAAAAATTAGTTCCTTATAATTGTTAAACATCAACATCATATTTTAATGCATTAGTATTTCCAGTTCTACAAGGATTGTTTGTGAATTTAGTGTGCATTGCCGGTAATATACATCTTAAATATTGTATATTATTAGTGATAATGTACTAATCTGACCAGGGGGGCATAAAATTGTGTGAAATAAAATGCAAGTTACAGTTTTAAATTTTTTCATATTACTGGCTCTATGTAGCAGTTCGCTATGAGGATCAGAATCTGCAATATGATTAGTTTCCATGCAACAGATTATGTAGTCCTAAATCATAGCTTCAAAACACACACACACACACACACACAGTGGGTTATCTGATTTATTTTTCATATGCCATAACTGCCCTGGATTTGTTTACTGCTTTATTAGTTACATATTGAATAAATCTTCTGTACTCTCTCTCCTTTAAAACCTTATTTCATGACAACACATTCGTATGACTATTATTTGCAATTATAAAGGCAGAAAGGATTGTTGGAAGCATTGCTGATATTTTCCCTTGATTTAAAAAAAAAATTAATTTTTTTTTGTCTTAAAGAATGCTATTTATAACTACAGTATTTTAAAAGGGAAAATCTGTTGGTTTTGAGTTTCTGGAAGATTGCTAGTTGTGTTTTTGCTAATTATTTTGCTTGCCCAGCTTGCATTATTTAAAGATAACAATTTGTCAGCCAATACATTTAACCTCATTATGTGTTGGTATATAGATGCTCGACAATATTTCTGCTAAGAAGAATTTTAAATCCTATCTTTGTACCTGTGGTGAGGATTGCAATTATTGTTGTGGGTTCAGTGGGCAGCAATAATACCCTGATGTATGTCCATTTTTAATTATCATTATTGTGGTGCTCAGGTACTCTCAAAACTTTATTAAACTTGAACACCAGTAACAAAGTTCATAACAGCATTTTAAGGCAGCAGGTAATGTTTCCTCCTGAATACATATGAGATCATAAATATGTATTATTCTGACTTATATTATGTCTTGAAACATAGAGGGTTAAGAACAAAAATCCTTTATGCTCTTTTTCCCTTTTCTCTTCTTTGTCTTATTTACCATACTCCTTGCCATTATTGATATCAAATGAAATGATTTCCTCTGAACCTTGAGGATATGGAAGGAGGAAAAAAATGTGTAAGCAAAGAAATGTAGAAGGTATATTGCCCCACAGGAAATGCAGGAGGTTATTTAATGGCAATATACTAACATTATAATTATCTAAATTCTTACACAGAAGTAAATCCTACCAATTTCAAATAACTTATTTTAAAGTGAATTTACTTAGGATTTTATGTTTCTTTTTATAAGTAACTAATCTCCCTTAGCATTTCAGCTATGGCTTTAAAAATATTTGGACATTGTTAGCTGTAGTCCAAAGTGAATGGAAATAGATACTCTTTTGCCAATTTTAAATTGATGTTCCATTAAATGTAGTGCAGTATTGATATTCATGCAGTTAAGTACCTATACAATCTACAAATTAAGTTAATCGTACACAGAAGTCCGATTAGATGCACAAATCTCCTTAGCTGGAGACTTACAAACTATCTGTTTGATATCCTATTTTATCTTCTGTCACTAGGATAGTTATCCAGCTCATGAGATCTTTTAATTTTTTTTTAAAGGAAGGTTTATGAAACTTGTGCCTAAAATGATACTTTATAGATTACAAAAAATGGTATCCCAAAACAGAATAAATTGTACCATAATCCCCAATGTAGAGACCAATCCTTCTTACTGATAAATTATCATTCTAATTCTTATCAGTAATTCTTACTGATAAATTATCATATTATTCTTACACATTTTTTCTCTAAATAGACTTTCTTTTTTGCTAACCTTCTAAATTATTTAAACAAAGCCCCTGCAAGCAAAGAATCCATTTTTACCTTTTTTTGCCTAATAGCTGGGACTGAAGTTCCCCCAGAATCATTCCAAATTACAGGTACTAGATAGATTGACACTCTTAAGAGTTCTATTGTGAAGAAGACTTTGGGAAATAAAGCTTACATTTAAATTGACAACATCTGTTTACCTCTTTAAACCATTAATTATAAAACATATTGAAGTGCTTTTTTCTAAGTTGCAAGATGATTTGTGCCCAATTTTATGGCATGCCATAAAAGAGGCATAGAAGCTCATGTTATTAAGATAAGGCTGTTCTCAGTTATCTGGTGTCGTGAGAATAATCTATCTATATACTACTAAAACTCTCTGTCTGTTTGTGCCCTCAAGTTAGACCAAACAGTGCATTATACTGCAACAATTTTTTAATCACGTTACCTAAAAACTGTTAACTTAAACAACGTGTAAAAAGTCCAGGACCCATTACTGTTGTGGAATTGAAATTGCTATGATGTTCACACCAGTTTTATTTGCAAAGTTGTGGCCTTTGCAGCATCACATGATTGTGATTTTTGATGCTGCCTGCCAGCTTCCCACAAGCAAAGTCAATGAGGAAGCAGGCACGAAGTTGGAAGTCACTCCCACTCCCACTGCTTTTTTGTCCAACTGTCCAATTGTCATTCTGTTTAGGTAAGTAAATATTGACTTATTACTGAATTTTTTTGCCACTACAATTATTTTCTATTTATGATATATACTCTTCTTAGATGATCACGGGACTGTCCAGTATTAGGGTAAAAAAATATGGTGAGCCTAAAATTTAATGTTCATTCTGGTCACATCAGACTGCATTACTTTCTCTCAAAGGATGACTCAACAGGTCACAGGGTAGTCTAGTCCCTAATAAACTCAGTTGGGCTTTTGAACAGACATGAATAGCTTTCTGATGTAACAACTCCATTTAACTGCAAGGTTACAATTGCTGCTTTTGTACTACAGAGAGATATATTCCAAGATATACTACTAATGGAATTCTTGGTGTGCATGAATTCTTGACTGAAGTTCTGCCTATCTGAGCTAAATAAATAAGTGCTGGAGTTTTCTAATAGCAAAGATGAGGGGAGCAAGATTGGGAGTATGGCAGATCTGGCCCATGGCCTTCTGACCATTACCTTAGGACCTTCTGACCATATTTTATAGTCCTGCCCACTGTAAAACTCTAGTGCAGCCATCCAACCTGGTCCCTTACTCAAGTTAAAAGTAAATCCTTAGAAATTAATACAAAATATTAAATATTTAGATGATGATAGCTAGAAGCTTGGATTTTGCTGTATATCTTTTATTCACATACATCACTAAACTTGCATATGTTTACTTATACCTATACAAATGTACATACAAAGAACAGATTTATGCATTATGCTTCAGTACAATGAAGAAAGATTACTTCTAAATGAGAAATAACTTGATCAAACAACCATCTAATTTGAAGTTACATACCTGTATTTATAACATATGTGCATTTCACAAAACAAAAGCAATCCATTGTTAGTATAGCCATTTCATAGCACTTAGACATAACTAATAGTCTTAATATACATATAAGATAGATATTAAGGAAATTGTATTTGCAATAATGTTAGGGGAAAGTCTGAGCACTGATGAAAATAGTGGGGCCAAATGGGGGGTTGGAAGAGTAAAGAAATAGAATATAAGTAGTTATCACAATTTGATGATAGAAAATTAAAAAATACCATAGCTAGAGACTCCCCTCTAGTCTCCAACTTTTGATAACGAAATTAAAATAACTGAGAGTCTCCAAGCCAAGGCTATAATAATTTGATAAAAATAGTTTAATTATTGTTTAATTGAATTAAATATTTACTGCATCATATGAACTTAGCAACACACACACACACACACAAAACACTTTTCAAAAACATACAATCAGACAGCTTATCCAACTAACCAACTGTTGGACAGATAGCACCCCAACTATGCATGAGGTATTTAAAACTTAACCACAGTATAAGCCAAAACATTTTATCCCCTTTTCAGCTGATGGTCAGAGCTGCCATTGTTCTTACCCTGTGTTTCCTTGCAGCAAGTGAAAATATTGCTACTTGTTGAGTTGTGTAAGGGTTCATGTATGCCAGTGATAAATCATTTCACTGTATAACTTCCAGTTTTGCTGCAACAATAGAGGATAAATAAAATGGGTTCTAGGCGCTTCATATAGTTTGCAGATTAGAATATAATGAATTCGATCTTCTAGCTGTGGAGCATATAATACAAAATGGTTGCTATTTTGCTATATCTCCTGTCCACATATGCTGATGACATAGACTGGAAGCTTAGTTCTGTAAAAAGCTGTGTTAGAGCTGGTTGTGTTAACATCCTGGAGATGATCAGGCATTCCACTGTATAATTTAATCAGATGGAACCATTCCAGAAACCCTGTACTAAAGATTAGGCTCCGGTCCTTAGAGCTGTCCACCGACAAAAACCAATCCTTAATTTGTCCTTAAAACTTGGAGTATACGTATATCCCACAGGAAAGCAATATAATTTAAAATGGTGTAAACAAGACTGGACCCATGCCCCTCCTTCAAACTGTTCCTATAAGGACTGTTTGGCCAAATGAGAATCTGACCATCCTCTGAAAGAAAAGAAAAACAATAAAAGATTAAGGGCAAGCAAGCCCACCATTCTCTGAAAAACAGTGGAAGTAGCTGGTATAGAACAGTGTTTATACATTTATTCAGTATCATGTAGAAGTTGTTAGTTTTCCCATTCTCCATATTTCTACTCCATATTGCAATTAAGGAATTATTTTCCCATTGAAAATCTTTATTGCTGGGGCAACAAGGCAGCCTCCTTTATAGAAAAGAAAAGGAATTGCATACTTTCATTGGTCTCATTGCTATCAGCTTAGCATTTGCTAGATGCAAGTTTGAAATAAGTGTTTCAGAGAATTGTATGTCTGAATACTTAAAAGTTCACTTGTTCTATTGTGTGGCCATCAAAAGACCATTTTTTTTTTCTTTTGGCTTTCTGACAAAGACCACAATTTTTGTCTTGGAGTAATTAATTCTGAGTTTTCTTTTTACTAAACATTAATTTCTTTCATTTTTTGCATGACGATTTGCATTACAGAACTTAGCACCATGTCATCTGCACGTATAGGTACACAGATATTCCCTTCACTGACAGCTGTTGGGGGAAGAGAACAGATGAGAGTTCTGTGACAGTGTTGCTGTTATTCAAACAGAATGGAAAATGACCCCAAATATCCCCCCGTCTTACTCCTCCATTTGTTCAGATTTGTTCTGACAATGTCCCTGACTGTTCTATATGAACTTGTACACTGATATCTTTATAAAACTTATAGATGAAGCAAATAAGCCTCCTGTCTAAATTGATGGCTAACACATTTTCCCAAAGTCTGGCCGGTTTACTGGATCAAACACTGAAAATAGATCTGTGAATGCCATATAGATGTTGTGGAGCTCTTTGGCCCAATAATGTCCATATTATATGCTGCAATATAAAACACTGATCAAGAGTACTATAACAGCTCCTAAATCCAGTTTGCTCTAGTTGCAGAATCTGATCTGAGTCTACCCAATCCAACAGTCTTTGAAAAAGATACCTTTCATACAGTTTGCAGCAAAATTTAATCAAACTAATGAACTGGTATTTGGCTGCATTGTCTTGTCTGCTTTTTAAAAATTGGGGATCATCACACACTTCAGCCAGCAATGGGAATCCATCCTATAGTATTAATATGGTAAAACAGGGCAGGCATCTATGGGGACCAGTAGACTGAGAAGGTTTTAAATACTGTACCTCTGATGGCCGCATGTCCTATTCTGGTGCTTTAGCCCTTGTTGACTTGTTTTTTCCTCCTCAACCACAGTAACAAGGATTGATTATGTGCCATCAAGTTGATGTCGACTCTTAGTGACCACATAGATAGATTTTTTCCATGACAATCTGTCCCTAACCTGGTCCTTCAAGTCTTCCAATATTGCACTTATTGGCTCTGTAACTGAGTCCATTCACCTCTGCTCTTCTCTTTCCTTCCACCTTCCCCAGCATTACTGCCTTCTCTAGTGAGCTAGGTCTTCACATAATGTGTCCAAAGTAGGATAATTTGAGCCTGGTCATTTGTGCCTTAAGTGACAACTCTGGGTTTGATTTGTTGATGATCCATTTGTTTGTTTTCTTGGCTGCCCGTGATATTCTCTGGAGTTTTCTCAGTATGAGACACTCTGTAATGGAATTTAAAATATCCTCCATTTCTTCTTGCCCCTGTATTTGCTTCTCCTGCTCAGGAAAGATTTACTAGAAACAGGTCATGCAAGCAAAAGGGATTATCTGAGACTTGATTAGCCTCTTACGTCCATACAGTCTAATTCCCAGAATCTATTTTTATTGTGATTAATACAAGTAAGGCCTAATTCATGTCAAAGATTTGAGCAATATTCAAGTTTATTCTTCCTGATCAGATTTTTGTATTTATGATGTTTATCCACTTTTATGGATACTTTCTGCAAAGGACTGAATACTAGTAGTTTTTCTGATGGCTTTGGCAAGCTGTCTCCTTACATTTCTACATTCTTGGTCAAACAAAAAATCGTCCCTACTTTACTATTTTGATTTGAAATGGATGTACACAGATAGGATTTCAGAGTATTAAGTGTCCTATCATACACATTTCTAATTTCTCCTGTTGTGGCAAATACAGGGGCTTTCCAGTGCAGCATCTTTAAGCTGAATAATTCAGCTTTTACTGTTTTGTGATTATCTCCATCCATTTCAGACAATTCTGGCCTGCTTTTAATCCCTCCACATGCTTCCCATACTCTTTCAGTTTTTCTAGCTTACACTTTGTCAAAGTCAAGTAGTCATTTTCTGTTTGAACTACAATATGATCTATAATATGAATGCTCTATCAGGATTTTCTCATGGGAAGAAGGTCATCCCGTTCCCTATACAAAAACAGGTGTCGAGATTATTCTATGAAGCTAATGTAAACAATGTATCTTGTGATTCTGTTATGATTTTTACTGCCACCTACTGTATTGTGTATGCTAGTTATTCAGTGGGGGAGGTACATGCTGGCAATATAATGGGAGGGCTAAATGCCTAGTCGTTCAGTGTGTTTATCTTGTAAAAAGTTAATCATGTAGTTTATGGGTTATGTAGTCTTAACTAGTAACCAAGTAGTGTACCTCTTCTCTGAGAGTGTTTTTTAGCTAGAGACTTTGTTGTGGTTAAGTCTTGGAAGCTAAGGTGAGAAAAAGTCTTTGTTATATCCTATATTTTGTATGCAACTTGTATTTTATAAAGTTTTGCATTTTTATCAATAAAGACCAGTTAGTTTATATTTTCAACAAAATATGGATATTGCATTTTGCAAGCTCTCATGCTGATGTGTAAGTTACCTGAGAGCAGGATTTTTTGGGACCTTTTTTTTGCTGCACTCTGCGCAACATGCTCTGGGTAAGTGTGACCATCCTGGGGTGTGTGAAAATATAATCTAATGTCTCTTGAGGTTCAGGAAATTTTAAAAATCCCCCATATCTGGATTTAAACAATAATACCAATAGTTCAAAGCCCTGGGCATTATCAGCTGTGTCTTTGATATACCACCAAATGGGAAAATATCATCCATGATAATACCATCCACCCTCTTCCCTGCAGGAAGGTCTATATGAGACCCAATTCAAGCATTTAAATCCCTACATGTTTAAAGACCTATTTTCCAATTTCTGTTCCAATATTTCAGTTTTCTATAAATAACTGAATCAATCAATCAATCTGAGGGTGCATATATATTGATGCAAATAAACTTTCTATCTTTACAACTTATTGCTAGAACCAAAATTTCACTGGGTGCAATGCTTCCCATATCTAAATAAGCAACTACTGTATCATTATGCACTACCACACCCCCCCCTTGGTTTGCTCCATTTTGTGTTCTTCCTGTCCTGTCTTCTGCTTTCCACAGTATCTTTTCAAAGGCCATGTAGATAAATTGTATATTCATTAGGATAAACATCATTGCCAACTATAGAACTAACTATAAAGTCACCAACTTCTTTATTTGTTTGACCTACTGTCTTCAACCACCTTTATATCCATTGCTGGGGCTGATCTACATATATTAAAGGGGCATTATCTTCCTGCTTTTCATTCATGACCCCCTTCCTTCTTATACTCTACACTGAGGTGATTTCAAGTAGAACGTAACTACCCACCCTCAGAGATTTTCCTTGAGTCCTTAATTAGACCCACTCTTCTGTTTAGGTGGAATGGCAGCTAAAATGCCCAATTCAATCAGATTCCAAATGTTGTTAATGTTAGCATCTAAACCAGAAGTAACTCTGGATACATCATCCATTTTATGAACAATTGCTTCATTAGTTTGAGAAGAGAGAAGATACTAATTTCTTAAATAAGAGAAGATGAAGGAAATGTCAGTTATAAAGGCTGATATTTTATATTGCAAATAATTAAATCTTTTAAATAGAATAGGTTCATACCATACACCCAATAACCTAAATACCATCCTTTAGCATCTTTACGTTACCATTTTATGTTTTGTGCTGCATCTAGTTTGTAGAAACCCCATGTGATCAAATAAATGTATATGGTTATCATATAGAAACCATCACAAAGAGGTCTGCATGATGACCATAACATTTGTATTGACTCTTTAGAAAAGCAGTGATTAAGCTGCAAAATCAGTACTGTATTTGAAAACAGTATGAACTGTTGAACAGGTGAAGTCATATTTTCTTTGGGGAAAGAACTGAGGTTTTGTTAGGTTGGTTTTGTTCTAGTCCCGGAAATATTTTCCAATAAATGTCATATTCTTTTCTGAAATAACAGTTCTATTTTTTAGTGTTAGAGAGAATATCCCATATATGTTTCACTCCATTTGTTCTAGCATCACACTTCCATTTTTCTTATGGAAATGATTATGGTGAGAATTTTGTCTACTATGATTATCTGTTCTCCTTTGGAAAAAAATGCATGGAACTCATTCAAAAGTATAGAAAGCACTGGGATGAAAACTATTTTAACTCAAATCTAGTTGCAGTAGCACACTAGCACTTTTTCTTTTAAAACATCAGTTATTCTCACTTCTGACTGAGGTGAAATTTAGAGTAGAGCTCAGATGTGGGTATAATCAAAACTGCTATACCAGTTGCCTATATTATATAAAATATTCAATAAAGAAAACAGTCTTCATCTTTTTTTCCTTTTTTAAAAAATGAAAGGCTAAGAAAAAGACCAAAGAGAAAAATGAAATAGATTTTTTAATTATTCTTTGCAGGAATGTGGGAGCAGCAACAGAAAACATTTCACAATGTAAGATCAGATCTGCAGGCAAATTTAATTCACTTTCATTATGGGAATTGTTGGCTTGTATTGCTTTCATTGACTTTGTATCCATTACTCCATTTCTTCTGCTCATCTGATTATTTTGAAATAGAAAGTGCTTTAGGAATAGGACTGACAAAATTGAGCTATGATTTGGAAAGGCCTGGATTCAGATCTGTCAGCCTTACCAGGTAGACCAGACAGGAAACACAACCAGATAAACTAATTCTACTTTATTGTAAAGCTACATTAACAGAATCTTGCAAGTCTGAAAATACAGTTCTCCCACCTTCACCTTTACGGCCCGAGAACTTGGGAAGTGTCCATTCTGAGCCTTTGCTCCTCCCACTATGCAGCTGCGGGCTATGCTGTCTCTTATTTGACCATTCCCTAGGTAGCATCTCTTCACTCCCATCTCCCAGGGTCTTTCCCACATACCATTACAAGGTCTCAGCTTAGCCATTAACCTATTGGTTGGATTTATTCAATAAATAAATAGTATCACATTTAAGTTTTCTGTTGGCAGCATGAGGGTAATACTACGCTACTTCTCAAGCTGCATGAATTATATCATTAGAATGATGCAAATGAAATGTATCATTCTTTAGGATCAGAAATGTATGTGAAGTCATTTTATCACTTAGGAAAAGTATTATATAAATACTACTTAAAATTCTATGCATATTTTTCACAAAAGGCCTTTGTGTTTGTAAATGTGTACTGTAATGTATGTAGCTGCCATCCTTTCATCTCTTTGCTATTTTCAAATACAGAAAACAGAGAACAATTGAATACTTGTACTACATTTGTGCAAAATCAGATAATTTGTTATACCAGCTCTCTATTTTTTGCAAGCTCACTGCTGATAAAAGCTGCAGCTGTTTTAATGCGTTGCAGATGGATGTTGGGTTCATATTCCCATGCACTCTGAAGCACCTTTTCCTAATTGAACCCAAAGCATTTAAAGTCCATATAACAGATTCCAGCTTGCCAACTATCACCTTCTACTCAAATTCCATGATATAGAACAAATCAACATCTTCTTAAAATCTTAGCCATTTGTGTTTTTCTGAAACTCTTAGAGGCTTTCAGTATGAAGTTGGAGAACATTGTTTTGCAGTGATTCTGCTTCTATTTGACTTGCCATTACCAGATTGATTATTGAGGAGTATTGCTCTGTTGTATAGCAATTTTATCTTCCATGTCGTTTAACACCTACATGATTATGTGTTGAAATGTCATCAACAAATAGTTTGTTTTGTCTCTATTTTTTACCTGATCCAAGCCAACTAACATAATTGCCAATTGACAGAAAGTAGATACCTGTGTAAAAGTAGGTCCTTGAAAAACTGAATGTGCAGTGTGGAAGAAGGAGCTACTCTGGAATCGATAATTGGCACTGATGACTTCACTGGATAGGAATACCTTTTATCACCAAAGGGCTGGTTTGATGTCAGTTATACATTCATGAAAGTTCTTGGTAGGAGTACTGCAATGCACCATTTGAAGATGATTTGGGTGCTTCAGGTGGTCCAAAGCAGAACTTCAGGATTGCTAATGGTGGGTGACTGTGAACTGTCCCAAATGCCTTGCATTATTCTGCATGTCACCCTGGCACTTTTAATCTATCCTCTCATGCCTGCATCACTTTCCCTATTCATGTTAATAGCTGTAACCATCTAATTCAGAGTCACTTAAACCCTAAAATCTTCTGGTGTTTATCCAAGCCAATCAAAGAGATCTCAAGAGTTCAGGGACAGATGTCCTGGGAAATCATTGAGCATCAACATCTGGTTAGACCAGCTGAAAATCACAATTGTTTTTATTCTACTGTTCCTTACCATTCTTTCTATTTCTGACCATCTCATCATTTCAAGTATCTAAGACCCCTTTTGAACTAGCACCTCTTTTGAAGATGTTCATTTGTATTTTTACTGTAATATGAATCAACATTTAGCATGTCCTTGATAATAAAGGATTTACTTTAGACTTTAAAAAACAGTCTGAGCTAAGCTGCCTGTTAAATGGAATTCAGATATGTTTTTCATGAAAATAGAACAAACTGTGAATGGCTGGTATAATACAATATTAACAGATTGTCAGTTGAACTGGCCACTATCTATTCTGGCCCCAATTCAAAGAATTGGGACTGAACTTTTAAAAGCCAGACCTGATTCAGAATATCTTAAATACACCTCCCTTTATAAATGCCCATTTGAGCCTCCAATTACCCTTGCAGGTTTTCCTATGAAACTGACACAACTCTAGCCAACTTCCACTTGCCAAAGCAAGCCAACATTCCCTTTAAGGCCGTGTTTGGGTGGCTGATGCCTGGGAGCCCCAAGGCAGAGTGAGTTTTCTCCAAAGGGGAAAGAGAACACCCAGAGATTCCTCAGAGCTTCATGATTGTAAAAAGAAAGATGGTTAAATAAGTGGATATATAATACTGCAACTGAACCAGAAATAAATCTGCGTACAGGATTTAGGCAAGGTCCTGATTCCTGAGATTTGGAGCTACTTCTGAACTAGTGCAAAGTTCTTTGAAAGCATCCATTGTCTTTTTGGTGTCAGGGCTAAAAAAATTCTTCATTACCAGGCATGCTTGTAATTAGCTTTTTGATTTAAGTGCTCACAATAGATTGATATGTGTGTGTGTGTGTGTGTGTGTATTCTGCTATTAATGTAGTTTACTCTTTTTATTTTACTTTTTAATATTGTAAATCACCTTTTAAAATGTCTAGGGATCGGCAATTATTGGGCAGATTAAAAAATCAGAAGCAGAAAAATAAATAGGTTTCCTCTTTTGGCCCAACTGTACAGGCTCCTTCTCAGCTGCTTCAGTGGGCAACGATGACGCTCAACAGACGGGGCTAAGATGCCGCGAAACTGAACGGAGGTCTTGCAACAGACCTTTCAGGAGACTCGGGGCTGCCGGTTTGCAGTCCTGATATTCTCGGCCGCCACCGCGGCGCTCCTGCGCGCCACTTTGGCGTCGTCCTCAACACTGGAGGGAGACAGAGGCCAGCTTTTGCACAGCGTTTCACGCCGCCGGCTTCTGGACCGCGGCCGCCAGCAGGCGCTCTCGCTTCAGTTGAGAAAGCGAGAAGGGCTGGAGAGGAAGGGTCCGCCTGAGCTTGACGCGCACTGTTTCCTTACTTACTGCTCGGCCGGCAGCCCGCCTGAGGGCTTCTGCTCCTCTCCTGAACGGGATTTTGGCTCCTCGGGAAGGTTCACCGTTTGCCCGCCAGGAAGGCGGGTCAGGAGTCCAAGGAGCGTCCAGCTCCTCAGGGAGAAGCGTTCGAAACCCGGGCGCTTCAGGCGTCGGAGGTGCGACGCGACTTTCTCGACCCGTCGACTCCTTCCCCAGACTCCTCGACGGCTGCCTCCTTCCTTCTTCACTTTCCCTGCGCCCGAAGGGGTAGGGACACGCCTGCTCGGGGGCGCTCCCCGACGGGAACTGTTCCTGCCTGAGGGAGATGTGGGCGCTGGCTTTTCCGATTCTGCCCCCGACGCGAGGTGGGAAGCTGCCCGTGTGAGGACTCCGGAGAATAGAAACGCGCTTGGAACCGGCGCTAACAGCCCGAGCGGGAAAGCTGCTACGCCGCCGCCGCCGCCGCCGCCTCGCGGAGCCGAGACCCGACGCCAGTCCCGACTCGGGGCCGTTTGGGATTTGGCACCTCGTTTAACCAATTAGGAGCTGTCGGCTATGCGCACCGAGGAACCCTGAGCGGGGTTCAGGGTAACTAACCAAGCATCCTAGCGGATCCGCGACCTTCTGACGGGGACCTGCTTGCCATTTCCCCCCTCCGTTTCAGCCCCCGCCCGACTGATACTCCCTGCTTCTGCGTGGGGAGAAGAGAGGAGATCCTGTCAAACGTGTTTAGGAAGAGAGAGCCGAGAGCCGCCAACTCCCGGGAGAAGTGCGGGGAGCCGGTCTTGACTGAAGGAAGACTTCTCTTTTCCCGGGAAACAGCGGGTCAGCGGATCGGAGGGAGAGCGGGAGGGCAGCCCAAAGGGTGTCTCTGTGTCGAAAACTCGGCCCAGATGAAATAAGGGAGCGAGGGGATGCCTCTGCGCCCGCGCGCACCCACGCGCACCCACTCACGCGGAGTTTTTCGCCTTCCTTCGGTGGATCGGGTCGTTGCTGCCCTCTGAGAGGACGGGAAGCAGCCCAGGGCTGCGGTTCTAACTTGTGTTTCCCTCTCCTGCCTGCCCTTATCTGCGTTTTGTATGATTGCGATTGGGAAATCGGGTGAGCAGATCCAGTACGCGTCCCATTCCTGCTCTCGAACTACCTTCTCCGATTTGCCTCCTGATTTATTTCCGAGCTGAGAGCAATAGAAACTACTCTCCTGAGAAGACCGAGAAACAACGGCCGCAATACTTTAATAACCATTTAATAATAAGTAGCCCTCCCGCCATCTGAAACGCCCCCCTCCTCCAGCTCCCTTTCACCCTTGACACTCCCCCGCCCCCCATGCCACTGGATGCTGAAGACGGATTGGGAATTTGTAAGCGATGCAAGTCCGATAAAGCTGGAGTCTCCAACCGGGACTTGGAGGAGGATCGCTAGGTAGTTCCTTAAAGAAGCGGGTCTGCAGGTAAGCGAGAATAGGGGTCGCAAGCGGGGACTTCCTCCATCGATGGACTGGGCTCGGGAGCAACCCCTCGCCCTATTCAGAGGGACAAGTTAAGGTGGATTAATTATGTCTTTTAATACCCTGCCACCCTCTGCTTTCATAGGTTTAAAAAAAAGAAACTCAAAATGGTGAAAAGGTAGGTGGGGCTGATCTTGTTAGTGGGAGATGTTTTAAAGTGCTGTGGTTAAATTGGTGTAGTTATTCTGCATTTCTTGGTCTGGAATAGGGTGTGTATGGAGGATGTTTCGCTGCATAGGTGTTTGGCATAGAGAGTGAGGGAAGGCAAACAAAGCTGTAGCTCGGCTCTGCTACCCCAATAGATCTACTTTCGGAGCAATCCCTCACCTTAAACTGGAAAATACAAGGAAAGGAACTGTAGATCTGTCAGATTTCAGCATGCTTGGCAGGGGGGTGGAGGGGAAGCAGGACAAAGAACTTACAGAGATACAAGACTTCAGTGTTTGTTGGCAACCAAAGATCAGTTAATACACCATCTTTATTAGTGTAGGACTGAAGGAGTTAGAAGTGTGTCTATGGGTGAAAAGAGTTCTTGCTGGCATTGTGCATTGGCATTCTTGTGTTAGCCATTGTTCTGGATTAGTTAGTGCAGCGAAACAAGGGGTGGATTTCTCTACAGGGCATGTTTGGTCTTGAAAGAGGTCTCTTTCCTCTTCAGAAGGAGTCAGCATTGACACCTAACTGCTTCCCTGCCACTACCCTATTTCACTTTGGTTTATAACGAAACTGAAACATTATATTTGATAAAAGTGCAAGGAATTAGGAATGTGCTTTTCTGGAATTCTGTGGAAACGGATATCTTACTCTATTAGAGTGGGATTAAATTGGTTTGGAATATGAACTCTCTGCAATTCTATTCTGAGTAGCATTAAGATCTGGAAGTAAGTATTGTTTCTTTAAAATAAAATTTGATTTGTATTAATTAGCCCATTTGTGCTCCATGATGGATCATCTATATGTGTCAAGTCTTTTTTGAAACCCTGACCCTGCCTGTTTCTTATTATTTGAACCTTCCTTTTTCTTTCCCCATTTGGTGTATTTGCAGGTGGACGGTCTGCGAGGGAGATTAATTTCTTCCATAACTCCTTTCTTAATGAGCATGGGTGGTAACTTCCAAGCCTCATATATACTGAGATTTTTATTCTGTTTGGATACCAGCTACTTTCTTAGGTGACTTAAGCAAGAGGCTGAAGAGTCCAGGACCTGTTTTAGGGATGTGTGTGTGTGAGACAAAAAAGCTTTTATAAAGTATAATGCTTATGACTTAATTTCTTCCTGTATAAATGTTGTCTAGATCATGTCTTATAAAACAAGGCATGAAGTTTGCTATATGATTTGCTTATTTTCATGTGTCGTATAGTGCACTGTAGTACAGTATAGTATAGCATAGACTGAGATTTTATTCTTTTGCTGGATTACCTTCCTGAATTCAGCAGTGAGGCTATTCTCTTTCTAAACACCTTAACAAAAGCTAGAGTTTTGAAATACTTGCTTCCTTCCTTGTATACCTATGGAGCTGATGATTGCAATTAAAGGAGCCCACTGGTTTCAGCACTCCAAAGATGCATAAATAGTAACCCTGTTTCCTTTTCATTATGTTGTCCATCTTTTTAATCAGTTTGATAATTGGTTGGTGTACTTATGTGTTCAGTGTGTACAACAATTTGAACAAACAGCAAAGAAACCACCAGTTGTAATATTTGTAGCATTTTTCTCTGTCTCCAGTCATTAATTTCATCCAAAAGCCATGAACAGTATTTTGCTCGCAGCACAGTTCATTTATCTGAGCTTTGAGTTTTATCAGCTAGCTTCAGATACAGACATCTGAATGTTGCCTTCTTTGAAAATGACTTTGTGAGTCAATCAAGCTAAATTTTAAAAATGTATTTATACATTTCTTATGTATTGACTTTGAATTAAGGCCTTTTGATCTTAACAAGTATATTTCCTTGTACATATATGGAAAGTTGAGCTGCCAGTATCCTTTTGGAGCATCAGAGCAAACTAATATGCAGCTTGCTGAATACCATATCTTAGTAACTAAAGAACAGTATTTAAACTTTTTTTTTTAAAAGGTTACTAGCATTTCTAGTTAGTTCTTGCTCTTGTTTTATGTGCACAGCTCTCTATCAAGTGATTTTGTAACTGACAGAGAATGTAGCGAATTAGAAAATGTAAACCTTCACTATTACAAAGATCCTTGTTCCATAGTGTTCAAATCCCTTAGTTTATAGAGCCTATAGTAATTTTGATACCTTTATTGGAACAAAATGTTAATTTCAAAATTCTTCACATTTCTTCATTAAGCAAGTTGTTTTTTAAAAGCACATTTGGAGAAAGGAAGGGAAGGAAAAATGGATTTGAGGTAGAAGTCATTAAGTTGCACTCTCAGAGTTTAGATGGAATATGGGAAGCGATATAGTCATTCAAATTAGGCTCTACCTGGCCCTTTGATGTTTAAATTGCATCCAGAATAGCTTCTAGGGCTAGTGGAATGATATTTTTTTGACATTATGTGAATATGAACTATTTCTATAGCATTGGCAAGTTAAAGTCATGGCTAACCAAATGTATGTTAGAACATGATTGCCAGTTATAGAATTCTGCAGAGCTCTGAGCTACGATATGCAACTGGGTATGTGGTTGAATGGATTTTTTATTTCTTATACGGGCATAATTATATAGGAATTTCTTCTCAAACCCCAGTAAATTGTGTATATACTGTGGAACAGATTTTTACCAACATTGCAGATAGACTTCTGGGTCTGTTGTTCATATAGAGTTTAAATGTGGGATTTAATCCTTTCTACATACTTTTGAAAGCCATGGGTTTTGCTGTCACACTGAGGTACACAAAATGTGGCTTATAAGTGAAGTGCCATTGTAGACTATGAGCAGACAGCAACTGCATTTGAGACCTATATAGAAATAAGCAGTCTGGTGTGGAAAGATGCTTAAGATCTCTAAAGGGAAAAGTACTCAAACTCTGAAATACCACAACCTCCTGAAATGATAAATGCACTCACATAAATAAAACAAATTAGTTCATTGGGTTATTAATGCTCAAAAGTTGGATTTCAACATGTTACATGTGATATTTTAGAAAGTTTCAATCCCTTTCTACCTTGCTTGTGACCCCCTGAAAATAAGGACAGCACCAGCTGTTGGCATTCTGCCTCTAGCAGGAGAGGGGTTGCCAGTGGGGGCAGCAAATTTTATGCCAGGATAGTTTCCACTGGCTCATGGACTGGCAAATAGATCTTTAACTTGGCTGTGAGAAGGAGCCCTCGAGCTGTATACCACTCTGTAATAGTTAAAGCTGTATATTGGCATTGGATGAACATGTACAGATGTCTTTTATTAAATCAAACCATTAATCTATTTACTTGAGTATTATCTGGTCTGACTGGCAGTAGACTGGTAGATGTTATGGAGGTACACCTTCTTTTTTCTTGTTTATTTACAGTCTCAGAGTAGAGAGGTTATAGCTGTTAGTTTTATCTGGGCCTCATACTAGAGGCCTCAATAACTCCCCCTAAGTTGTAACTTTTCTTGTAAGTTTTTATATTTGTTACTGACCACTGGGAAGCACTATATGATCACTTTTGACCTTGTATTGGGATTTGTCAGGCATATGGAGGCTATCTATGCCTGATGAGTCCTAATACAAGGCAACATTGGTTGTATAGTGACTCCTAGTGGTCAGTGGCAAATATAACAACTTACAACAAAATGGCAATAGACCTTCAAAACTTCCATATAAGAATTACATGGGAACCCATGTCACTCTTTAAAGGATCAACTTTTATTTCTTAAGGAGCACTTTAGAAGAAAAATACACCTCGAAATGCTAAACTGTACACATGAAATGGGGCCAATATCTGAATACCTGCTGATCATATAGTATTCAATAATATGGATTTGTGTAGGTACCTTATCAACTAGAGTTCATTTTGTACCAACCATGTACTATGATTCAGTTCGGTTCAGGTAGTAGTCAAGATAAATAGCCTAGAGTATCCTTTTATTCTGGAAGACAGGAAGCTACAGAAATAACATCATTTTCCTTGGAAATGTATTTTAAATGAAAAGACTATTAATGAATGCCTGCTGTTAATTGTAGTAGCTTACTGAAATGTTTCATTAATATAAAAATTACATACATATCTTTTCAGAAGTAAACCCCAATGGATTTGATTATTTTAAGATAAGTGTTTTTGGGATTATTTTAAACTTTAAAAAGAAATAGAAAACTTTACTCAGCAATTATACTCTATTTTAATTATTAAATATTAGAAACTAAAAAAAGTACATCTTTAGTAGGAAATAATAACAAATAATTTAAAAGCCCAGTTTTTTTGTCTCTGTCCTGATATATGCATAGCATCAACCATACAGTATTGAAAAAAAGTTGATGATGGTGTAAACATATAAAAAAAATACAATTTACTTTTTGGTAAAGTAGTGGCTTTACTTTTATCTCCTTTTAAATATGTCATCTTTGCTTTATATATTACCTCTAAATATAAAGCTGTATTGTGACTTTGGAAGACTGTATAATTTTACTGAAACTGTTATTGTTTTAAATATAACTTCTTACTATACTCTAGTAATTATTCTGTCTGGTTCCTTTAAAAATTGAGTCGCTCATGAATTGAACATAGTTAAAACGCTCTATAAAATCTTTAGATACTGCTATTATTTATTAGCTTCCAAACTCACTAACTTAATGGGACTGAATTTTCCATAAACATGAATAGGATTGCATTTTCAGTATTTAACACACATTCCATGTTTACTGTAATGCAAATGCAATATATGAGAACATAATGGGCAGTGTGCCCTTCCTGAAATGTCAGTGTTCATAATTATAAATTAATAGTATATTAGTGCAATCGTATGCATGTACAAACAGAAGTAAGCACACTGAGTTCACTAAGGCAGATGGGATTGTAGCTATAGACAAATAATGCAAGTATAAAGCTTCATATTAAAGTGCTGTGATTAAGACATGAGATTTTAGTATATTAGCACTCAACATGCACAAATCATTCTTTTTTCTGGACTAGAAATTACTGAAATCTATATTTTACAGATATATCTGTTCCATAAATGTATTTTCATGACGTTCCCTGTATAAACAAAATGATTAGCATGTGAAAGTCTAGTGATGCCAGTAGAACTGCAGCTCAGCCATCCTGAGACTGATGATGCCTCCAGACAGGTTGCCTGGAAATTTTAAGGGTTTTAGTCTACCTGTCTGGCAGGTGTTGTTGAGAAGTTGTTGTCGTTTCTGTGTAGCATTTTGAAAGTTAGTCAATCCACAGCCTTTTCCCTACTCACTGCAGAGACACCTAAAAGAAGCGTTCATGTTTTAATTCTTTATTTAACAGTTTCCCAACAAATAATTCCTGATGAATTCTCTACTGTCTCAGGTACTCATCTAGAAATGTTGCATAAAACTTTTCATTTCCATAATAATGCAATTCAAATAGGGTGTTTTTTTTTCATATTTGAAAATATAATTTATAGGGAGAGAGGGGAAGAGAGTCAGGTACACTGTGATAGCTGTGAGGATGATACTCCAAATGTGTCAATATAGTGGACACAAATAAGCAAGAATGAATTCACTCCTGTATTCTTTGTAGCTATAGTAGGGATTTATGGAGAAATATAATGTAGCCTATGTAGAATTCTGTGTATTATACATCATACACTTCAACATGAAAGTATGTAGCTATATTGGTAGTTGGAAAGGTGTTAAGATGCACTTTTCAAATTTGTGTCAAAGTATAAAGCCAGTCAAGTGCACTTTGGATGGAGGAATAAGGAAAGCTGGCTGTCTAAGCTTCTCCTGTCTTGCCTAAGCTTTACTGTATTTATAGCACAATTCACACATTTGATACCTATGACCTCTTATTGTTGACTCTTAAAAATGCATTTGTTACTATTGATGTTTATATAATGTTCTTTGTCAAACATTTCTTTTAACAATGTCAAGGAAGGTGAACTATGCTATCAAGAACCTGTTTTGAAAACTGAATCATATGAGAACACTCCTTGAAAGGATGAGTTCAGATTATATCTTTCAACCTTTTCTTATTTCCATTTTTGAGCAGAAAAAGTAAGGTTTCCAGTATTAATTTACTGAATCTACTTCTAGTCTCTGAGAACCTTTTAGCTTTAGAACAATGATTGTGCTTTGAGTGCTTCTACTCAGTAGCAGTGTCACTGAACAAACACCCCAGAGATGTCAACTAAGAATTTTTTTTTTTTACTGTATTTGAAGTACATGACAATAACAGTAATAAACAAAAAACAAAAAACAAAAAACAGTACTGATTACATTGCAGCATACCATATGGACCACAGGTGTAAAATGTGGCAATGCAGTACACAGGAGTTATTTATTATGTGATTTGTGTACTGCTGTAATCTGTATGGACTCCAGTGGTTTACAACAATAAAACAATACTAAAGACAAACATTACAATACTTCACAGTAATACAGAAGTACTACTTATTATGCTCTCTCGAAAAGCACTGTTTTTACTAGCTTCTGGAAGGTGATTACTCTGGTTGCTAACCTCAGGGAGGGGCTGTAAAAGAAAAGTCTGCAAGGTCCTGCTCTCTTCAGCTGCCAGCAACATTCCTTCTAAGCCAGCTGCCCAAGTCTTGGTGTATTCTGAACAGCAGTTGGGTTGGCCTTTGGGCTGAGGGGCAGAGATTTTTGAAAAAAACATACTTTAAATGTATGAGCTCCCCAAATTATTAAAAATAATCGATAAGTTATATATTTTTATTCAACTAGAAATATAATCGCACATAAAATATACACATGCATATGAAAACATTGTTAAAGATAAAATACCTGAGTTTAATTAGTTTTTAACTAGTTTCATCCCCGATTCATTATTTTCAATATTAGCATGAACTACTGTTGGTTCTTTTCAGTTTGTTCGTGTCACTTTTCCAGAAGGAATCAACAGAGTCACACAAAGAGAGTTGCTTCTCTCTTTCTCTTCTTGACGTTCCCATTTGCTTAATCTTTTCTTTCCCGCTGCCACTCAATCTCTCCTTTGGGCTGAAGTCCAGTAGAAGATCTGTGGCCTTTGGCCTAGTTTCTAGGTAATAAACCTCTCCTCTCCCCCTCTTATTCCTCCTCTTCTCTCTCTCTCTTTCTCTCTCTTTCCTTTCCTTGCTTACCCCTTTGCAAAAACAGTGTGTCATCTTTGTGTGTGGGTGACAGCATCTCGTGCACAGCCATGTGATGACCATTGTGCGGCCACATAGGTACACAGCTTGGAGAGGATATTAGCTGTTGGTAATGATTTTCAACTGGTTGATTTCAGGCAGAGAAGGTGATTCTGAAGATATGCAGGAGCCAAGCCATGTGGAGTTTTATTGAATAAACTCCTGTTTGAATTGCCTTCAGAAACCTATGGGTAGTCAACACAGGGCCATCACCAGAGGTGTTACATGTTTATGGTGGTAGCTTACTTATATAAAGTGTATTTACTTACTTACTGACATTATTATCTATTTCAAAGATTTCTTGATTTACTTACTGATAGCATTTTTGGAAAGGCTTACAAATATTTTAAATCTAATAACCTAAAGAACAATTACTGCTAAAAAGTAACAAAGCTTTTGGTACACTCAATTTTAAACCTAAGCAAACTCAGTTAGTCATGATTTATCATTTGATTCCAAAGGATGATCAAAATGGGTCCCATTTAAATGAATATGGAGAATTATTTCCATAAATAAGGCACCAACTCAGAAGAGGCTGACAACAGCCACATATTTATTTTGCATGGTGATAATACCCAGAACAGGTTTTTCAGTAAAGTTCTCAACAACCTGGCCTTTTTATTTAGTACATTGTGCTGTTCTGCTGTAAATTATAAATAGTCCTCTTCAACTCAATGTGCTTACTTATAAGAACAGTAAACATTTGGTTTAAGAAAAGATGGAAAATTATGAGTTTAACAAATTTATTCAGAAAATATGTATAAATGGATTTGGTCAGTAGGCTATCACAGAAATTGATTTCATTTACATAGTACTTTTATTGAAGGTTTACATCTGAAAATATTTTGTATCACTGCATTAAGAAAAGATCCTTTTAGAATGTATCTAATTATGGACATATTTATTATTAAACAGATGCTATTTTTTAAATAATAGATTCATTCATGTTCCGGTATCTTCTGGGCTGCATGTTTTCAAATTACTGATAAGAAATTGCATGTTTGAATGTTCCTTTTTTAAAGGAACATTTTAAAAAGAGAAAAAATTGTTTTGTGAATAGAGAGATAGTGTGTTCTAATTCAGCCTTTCCCCCCTAATATAACTATAAAATGTATCATTCAGTGTAAGATGTGGCTGCTGGGTGTCATGATATAGGCTTGCCTCCTCTCTTTGTGCACATTTTCTTTATTAAAGTAATATGCAAAAAACTGCATTTTCATCACTAAATTCAACTTTTAAAGTTTTGTATTAAGACTGTTTTTGTGAGGTTTGTAGAATAGAATAGAATAAAGAATAAATGATGTTTGAAATACCCAGAAATGCAGTACACAATGAAACATTGGTTTTCATGGTATACCTTGTGGTGAAATCTGATCCAGTTGATTTTTTTCCAGAGATTATCCATACAAACGTGTCCTCTAGTTCATGATATAAGTTAATATGAGGTCTATAATGTGATAATTAATGTACAGGTTGGAACAAGCTATATTATATAGTGAGAATGAAACAAGACTGTGAAGGAGCCTTAAAAATACCCCTTCCAAATTAGTAGATTGATCTAATGTCTTCTCTCCCTGACATACCTCCCCTCACCCCCCGCATAAATATGGAGGGAGCCCTGAATAGGATATAACTGAGAGAAAATGTTTTGAGACCATGGCAGACAGTTCACAGAAGATGTCAGCTCAACTTGCCAGGGTGGTAAAAGTGGCAAATTCCATACAAAGAATGATCAGGGGAGGAACTGAAAATAAATAATATCACAATGCTTTTGTATAATTTGATAGCATAGCTGTATTGGGAACATTGTGTCATTCTAGGTGCCCCATCTATAAAAAAGGATAATTTAGAGCTAGAAAAGGACAGTGAAAAAAATTCTGAGCTTGGAGCACTCTTCCTTTAAAAGAAGGTGATATGTTTAGGGGGTTTTATGTGTGGAAGTTGGACTTTGGCTTCTTATCTCACTTGTGACCTTCCAAAAGGCATTTGTTGGCTATTATGGGAATCCATATGCTGAACAGGTAGGTCTTTAGTGTGATCTGGCAAAGCTCTTCTTATGTTTCTTATGTGAACTGGCTGATGATTAAAGTCCTGTGTTTATGACAGCTCTGTGGTTGGCAATTGATTATAATAGTCATTTCATGCATCCAAGTTATTTGTTAATATTGCCTTGTCCAGTGATGAAGGAACAAATATACACTCAGCCATACTGATAATGGCTGAGTTTGTACATGAATATAGAAAGATGTACAGTTGTGCTCTGCAAATTGAGTGGCTTGGACATGTTTCCATCAGTCCTAGATACAGCAGACATTCTCTTCCCCCGCCCCTCCACCTCCTGGCTGTACCATCTAGATCCATTGGTCTTCAACTGCCAGAATTATCAGCCAACCTCCACTTTGCTGACAGAATTATGAGAGTCAAACACATCAGGCTTGGAGAAGCTGGATTAGAAAATGATGTAAGATTGATGCCATGCGATGTATATTGTTCTGCTGAAATGCTACTGTCATAATGGAAAGCCTTGCTGTAATAATTTGAAAAACACTTATTTGGTTTATTATGACATATGTCCTTAATTTGAAGTAGGACACATCACTGTTCTGACAGCAGACTTGCTTTCCCCATAAGCCTTTTAAAACTGACAAATAATTTGCCCTTCAAATGCCATCACCACCCACTTACATGTTGCTGTATCTCTTCACTTTAGTCTTTGCTCTTTCTATACCTTTCATCTCTATATATTTATCCAGTTGCCTTCAATGTCTCTGTAATGTTTATGAATGTCAAATAAAAGCTGACTGAGGAGAATATTAGAAAAGGAAGGCCAATTATATCTTTTTTTATGCATTATTTTTATGAATTTATAGGCTAATCCACTGTAACTGAAATTAAATCCCACTGATTTCAGTGTGGGAGAGTTAAGCATGCGCAAAGTCAGAAACTTTATTTGAGGTGCTGGGTGGATCCTGTCACAAGGGGGAATGAGGCAACAGATCTGGGAAGTGAGGTCAGGTGTTTCAGGATAGAAGTAATGGCATTTCCCCAGTATTCAGTTAGCGCAATTCACCCATTTTAAAATTCAGATAAAATATGGCATAAAATAAGCTATTCGTGCCAATCCTTATTCTGCATCTGTTGTGAATCACTGTCAAATGATGTTGCCCTGATTTGTAAGTGTGCCACTTGTTGTAATCAAGTTGATTGGTTTTCCTCCTCTGTGTTTGCTGCCCTTCATTTTCAACACATGATCAACTAGTGGGAAAAACACCAGGGCTTTATAGCAGACATGGGTGGGTCTCACTTGACCCTCATTTATCTGCCCTTTTTTCCACGTCCCATTTGGGCATTTCCCAAGTTAAAATATTCATATGTGAGGACACCAGAAGTAACCCTGGGAATGGGGAGGTATATTCTGCTGTGGTTATGCCATTGACCAGGTTCTGTAGAACAAGAGATTGAAACTGACTACTTTCTGGACAAGTACTCTCTTATTCAGCAGGGCAAGGGATTGAAACTGACAGATAAAATGGCAAGTGGTCAACAAATGCCCAGTTCAACACATTCCTCGTTATTCTCTGAAGACTACAATAAAAGGAAGTCTGCTGCATCTGAAGATAAAAATACATTTCAAACTGTTATTAAAGTACAGTAAAAGAGTGAAAAACTCCCTCCCCCCCACTTCAGATAAAACATTGGAGCTCTGCTTTCAAGTCCTTTACCTTGCTGGGAGAGAGAATTTATTATAAAAAATGGGCAGTGATGGGGAAAGGACGTGAGCTGTAAAAAAGAATGTCAGGAAACAAAGTACTGCCTTTTCATATTTTTCCCCACAACCACAACTCTGTGTGGTGGGTTGGGCTGAGAGGGACCCATTGGCCCTAAGTCAGTCAGGGAGCTTCCATAGGTGAAGATGGGTTGTCCCAGTGCTAGTCCGATACCTTGACCACTACCCCAGTTTGGTGTTTTCTGGACATGCTTGTCCATGGTTAAGAGCAAATGAGGCCGATATGTGCCACATACTAGCGCTAAACTATGCTGCTGCTCTCAGATGCAGTGGAACAGTAGGGGACCCTCTCTTTTCTCCACAGTTGAAATAACATTCCACTGCCTGGTTGGCTTTAGTACCTGGAATTGAGAGGAGTAGCATCTTTCCCTTTATCTTGCCAATAAAACTGTGTTGTGCTTTGGACTAATTTTACTATTTTTTAAATTATATTTAGAGATTTCACCATTGTATAATTATATCAGACTTAATACATTCTGTTCAATTTCTTAAAAAATGCTTTATGAGAAATTGTTCTAATAATAGATGAAAAATTAATTATAGCAAGGGGAAAATGATCAGATAGGGAGACTAAAATGGGAGAATATGCTGCAGTGATAAAAATGACAGTATACTGTATATCCGTAAAATGAGTTTAACTAAGTTCAAGCAAGAATGGCTCCCTTATATCACAGAGGAAGGCAGATTTAGATATCTGGAATATGGTTTTAGGACTTCAACAGAAACTAACAACAATTACTAATGTTTGATGTAAAGTTCAAATATCTAAATGATGGCTTGCTGTTGGGGATACAAATGGAAGGGAAGGGGAGGATATAATCTACTTTTTCTTTTTTCACTATGGTTTTCTTTTTTAATTTAAGCGTAGTAGTCTTTTTTTGTATTATCTTGCTTTTTTCCTCTTTTTTCCTACTTTCTTTGCATTCCAATATTTTTTAACCTGTTTTTATTTCAACACTTAAATAATAAATACATTTTAAAAAAAGGAAAAATGGAATGTTATGATCTAAGTATGTTAAAGATAATTATTCATAAATTAGAATTCCCAACACTTTGTAGTTATTACTCTGTTTTACTAATTTTTATTATTCTATCCAGATTATATTTAAATCAATTGAATATTGATTTAAATTGATTTAATTGATTTCAGTCTCCCAGTCTTCCACATATTATTTTTATGTTGGAATGTATATCAGAATAACCTCATACCTATTAATGGCTCAGTCACTGACTTTTATTTTTGACTTTGCTCCTAGTGAAATCAGGATGTTCAAATCCCCTTCAAATTTAGCCTCTGAGGGATGAAGCAAGTGGGAAATCTATTAAAATGACCCAAATCTGTCAAAAGGAATGGATTTGGAACTATTGCAAAGCATTCTCAACTCTCTGTAAATGTCTGTATGAATTTGGTATGGTTAAAGCTTTATCAATTATGATAGGCTAATTTGACTGCGGAAAGACACGAAGAACTAATTTTTAGGTTTTTCTGTACTTATACGTTTTTTAGCAATACATGCCAATATTGGTATACAAATGTGGGGCATTGTAAAAACAGTAGAATTGTTGTACAGCATACCATATTTATTATTTTCAACTTTGGTCTGATATTGTGCTTAGACAAACGAGATAGTAAAATATTACTAGGGACGGTATTTTTGTGGCATGGTATTATTTCAGTGAAAAAGGAATCATGTGTATAGTAATGAGAGATTAAATGATCTCTTGGAATAGTTCTGATCTGATTGGTCCACCCTGCCAGTCTGTGAAGGAGCCATCAACAGGACAATAGAACTAGATATGACTTACCACCCAATCAGGCGCAAGATTCAAACCATTCACAATAAACTAACAAGGCAGATCAATCAGAACAGAACTAATGCATCCAACCACAATTCAATGGATGCTTCCCAAGAAGCATCCAATCACGCAAAAAATTCAAACTTGCACAGATTATAAATATAGCAAGATAACCCCACTCTTTGGCCGTTGCACTGATGAAGTTTTGCTGGAACATACAGCGAAACATCTACAGCACTCATGATCTAAACTTAGTTGCAGATCTTCTTGAGCACAGAGAACCCTGAAGAAAATATTTAATGAGAGATGTCTAGTTTTAGGGTTGTGTAAAAATAAGATAACATCACTAATATCTTAGTGAAGCAGTGTGGAATAAGAATAAGATTGAACAGTGAAGTCACCAAGTTGTAGTTGCACTGAGGTCTTATCTTGACCAACAAAATATCAGATTCCACTTGGTTATGAAGCTTACTGGTATCCCCAACAGTAAACTTTCATACAGATTCATAGCTTCTGTACAGCAGATGTATGCAATGTTATCTAACAAATAGTGTTGTCTTGTACCTTTCCTGATGCCAAGTCATTTTTGAAACATAAAAACCACTTACTTCATAGAATTGTATCATTGTGTTCATTTTGCTAATGTGCACGCAGGGCCAAAGCCGATTCTAACGAGGCCACAGCACTCTTTCTGGGTGAGGTGCTAATTAATCACTCTTTGTTGCATTTGGCCATTTTCAAAGAAAGCATCTGCAAAAAATGTTTCTGTAAGTTAATTTGTTGTTTTTGTATGAGTCAGAAACAGCTGGTGGACATTCCTACCAGCAGTCCTTGCTACTTGATGGTGTTTTTAGAGATATGAAAAGAGTGTCTTTCTTCATATTACCTCTGGTATAGAAATGGCATATCTTTCATTCTGGAGTATATGATTCTCACGTATCTAAGAAATATACAGTCAGACCTCTTTTTAATAGACTAATTAGAGGAGGGGGTGCCTCTTATTCATAAATGTCCATTAAATAGAAAAATATGTCATCACAGAGGTTTGTGTGGTTTGCATGATGACATCATTATGGAAATAGTTGGATTTGCAACATTTGCATAATGATGCCATTTCATAAATGATGTAAACCAATGCAGAAATGTGGTCCTTTGCATGCAAACTCTGTTTTATTATTTTAATATACAGTGAAACTGCTGCCAAATTGAGGATTCACTGTATATAAAGGCATTTTGTAACTGCTTGCAGAATTTTTAATATGAAAAAGCATTTTATCAAAAAGGCCAAAAAAATTGGAAGTGAAATAAAAAATTATCCATGCTTTTAATTTTAGAAATGTAAGCATACTTTATAGTTTCATGGAACAAATAATAAATTTACTGTCTATTATTTGCTGGATTCTCGAGCTAGCAGAACATCAGTATGTAAGTAATTAGATGCAAACTGCTTCAATTACTTAGTATTGAATAATATATTTTTCTAATTTTTCTGATTAATGGTGAAATGTATAAAAACTTTAATTATGGCAGTAGAAATTCAGACATCTACTTTGTGAATAATAGCTTGATTAACTTCCTTTGCAACAAATGACACAAAGTAAAAGAAATCTCAGTGAGTAGATTTTTTCATTGTACAACCATGAGGCAAAATATTTTTAGAAGGCAAAATTAAAAGTTCTTGCATAATATGAAAATTAAACACTATATGAAAACATTTTTCTTTATGCTTCCATATTCTTGAGAGCAAGAAGATGATATCATCATCATCATCATCATCATCATCAATTAAATATAGTTAAATACCATAAAAATACATTTTGTGGTTCAAAAATGAATTTTTGCAATCTGAATGAAAGAAGCAACAAAGTATTAAAAAAAAAGAAAGAACAGCACAGATCTGGGGTTGGTTAACAGATAGGAGACAAAGCACAAGAGAGTCAGGTTCTTCCCTAGGCCTTGGGCTAGGGTAGGTGCAGACCCCTTGTGGAATTATTAGTCTCAACAGAAGAGAATATGTGTAGCTCGGGGTTGAATTGTGGAGTCCTTGGGGTTCTATGAGCTTGGTTGTTTTCTTGCAGACATTTTGTTACCCATCTAGGTAATATCTTCAGTGCTAGAAAACAACACACCCACCAACATTGACAGGACAAGCTACTGTATATAAACAGAGAGCAAACCCCACTCTCTTTTAGCACTGAAGATGTAAAAGTCTGTTTGTTTCAACATAATATTTAAGTAATTTAACCAGTAATTTGCTAGTTTTCTGTGGGGAAAATATAACTTTGTTAAAATGTAAGGTTTCTAATATGCATTAGCTGCCTTCAGAATATTTATTAGTATCAAATGAAATGCTGCTTTGAGTGTATATTGCTTTGCAATAGTCTGGTTAATGCAGTATAAATATGAGCTGAGATAGATCTACAATTCAGGCAAAGCTTAAACATAGAGGACAGCAAGCTTCTGAGGCCCTAGTGAGGCCACATAGTGGCCCTATGTGATTGCAATAGTCCACTGTCTCAGATTGCCCAAATCTCATAAAAGATTGCAGAAAATTCACTTCATTTCACATACAACCACTGGAATCTTGTGATATTTCACTGAGATTTCAGAAGAATTTGGTGTTTTCACACATGATATCTGAAAACACAGACACTTATTTGTCAGTTCATAGGAACTGGAAGGAAACTGGTGATATAATACTGCCTTCATACAAATTTATGGTGAGATCAGATTTGGAGTAATTGTACAGTTCTGGTCACTAAATCTTAAAAAGGATATTATAGAGCTAGAAAAAGTGCAAAAAATGGCCAACCTATCAGCTCTCCTACATGGAAATACTACAGCAGCTGGAAATCTTTAGCTTGGAATGAAATAAGAGAAGGCTTGATAGAGCCTAGATAGATACAATCATGAGTGGACTAGGTAAAACGAATAAGATTTCACTCTCTCCCACAAAACTGGATCTTAAGGACATCCATATAAACTGAATGCAGAGTTCAGAATGGACCACAGGAAATACTTTTTTTTTAATATAGCACATAGTTAAATTGTAAAATTGGGTGCCAACAATGGAAGTGGCTGCTATTTTGGATAGTTTTAAATGGAGTCTGGGCAGGTTTATAGAGAATCAGGTTATTAGGTGCGAATACTGACAGCTGTTTACTGAGTCATAGGCAACATGCCTTAAATACTGGGGGAGTGACCATGGAACAGTGTGATTGCCTTCTATTTTCATACTAGCGAGCTTTCCAACGGCACCCTGATGACCACTGCTGGACTAGATGGACCTATGATCTGACCTAGCAGGACTCTTAAGAGATTTTGATGGATTTTCTTCAAAATGGGATATCTACCAGGAGATATCACATCCTTGTGTTAAACAGGAACTTAAATGTTACATGTATTCATTTCCTTATTTTTACTTAGGAATAATTATAAAGTTAGAAATACTATAGCTTCTTATGTTTTGCCTTATTGCCATGGATAACTGAGTAATACATGAGGCATACTTCGATCAAGGGATTGTCAACCTGGTAAATCCACTCAAAGGTATGTTTTTATTCAAAAGTTTTCAGTCAGGTTTAGCCCTTTCTCTGTTTCTCTGTGGCTTGATGGTTTCTCAGGTAGAATAAAAATTTCAGCTAATTCAAAATCACTGCTGTATTTTCTTCTCAAGTATAGTATTGTTCTTTTCTGGTTGTTTTTCCTCCATTATTCTGACATCTATTATCCAAGGCTTCTGTTTGCCTGTCACTATCTCCAATTGCTGACTTTTCTTTGCTGTTCACTGTTTCTTGCTAACAGCATATAGTGCCTCACAAATCTCCCTTCTATGGACTTACCAAGCTTTCATAGACATTATTTTAGACTGGTCCTCAGAGCACCAACCAATTTATTTCTAAAACTAAGCAACTGAAGATTTATTTTTAATAGCGTTAATTGTTAAAAACAGGAGGAAAACACTTTTCCTCCTTTAGGACTATATCTGTGGTGAGTGTCAAACTCACCAACCAGGGCTCCTGACATCACATACCTGGCTCCAATCCTGATATCACATGCTTGGCTCCAAGGCTAGATCTGGCAGAAATCTTATTGGTGTGGCTTGACTTGTGAAGAATCTTTATTGCAGGTAAGAATGAAGCCATACAAACTGTTGATTACCCATTGCCAGTATCAAGGTGTACCCACCGTGTTTCAACTCATTGTTTCTTTCTCCTCCTCTTCCCACAGATTAACAGAGTCTGTTGAAGCACTTGGCAAAATAAGTTACACAGCTGTAATCTCTAGCTGGAGAATCTTGGCTCCCACCTTAACCCCCATAGTGGGTGGTGAAAGCCACCAACATTGAAACATTATAAAGCTTCTGTAGAGATATATGTTGAAGAAGGTATGCAAGAACAGTTAAGAAAAAGAAGAGACAATTCAATCCTGGGGAAGAAAAAGTCATGAGAAAGAAACTCAAAATTACTCCACCTTGAGTCTGTTAGTCTCAAATCTCTATAAACCTGTCGGCCCTTCAAGACAGGCCAAATCAGGAAACAGACAGCACAAGGTTTACAGAAATGCCATTTTATTGTTGTAGGGTATAATAACAGAATCTTGAGAGCTTGCCTTGAAGGGCTGACAGGTTTGTAGAGGTTTGAGATGAATCACATACATGTCTGTTTTATTTCAAGCTACAGCATTTAATCATGGTACTGTACCAAAATTATAACCATTCATAATTTTATATATATGTTGTTTGCAGCTGACATAGAATAAATGGTTATGTCATATTTTTAAACAACTCAGATGGCAAATTCTTAAATTATTATTATTATTTTATTATTTATTGGATTTCTCCCCCGCCCATCTCCCCCAAAATAGGGGGAGTTAATATCATTTTATAATGTGAATATGGATTTCATTTTTCAAGGACAAGTGCTGTATGAAGACCTCTTGTGAAAAATAAATCAAATACTGTATCTTGTGTCCTGTTGCTTTGATTGCCTGGTATTCATCACTGTTTCATTTTGAGCTCTGTTTTCAAAGGATTTCTGTAATTTTCATTCCAGTTTGCATTGAGGAGGCTTACTGTAAGTTTGTGTGCTTTTGAGGACTAAGTTAGCTATGGCTGCTTAGATCTTTGTTTCAATTACAAATAAAATCCATTTGAAGTGAAGGAGTTTTTGTATTAAACGAAAAGTATTATATGTAGGAAAACCCTGTAATATAGGTGAAGCTTATGAGATGCCTGACATAAAAAAGAGATTATTTTATAAGGGAGAATGATTTGAAATAATTCAGTTTGTTATGATGGTTTTCAAAGAACCACATTTAAGAAATTTAGTTAATCCAAATTATATATTCAGGGAGGCAGCGTGGTTTTAGGCTAATGGCACAGTGGTAACCTCCTATTCTAGGATATTGTTTTGAAAATGAGAGGAGAGATTTGTGAGTTGTAAAATGTTATGTTCCCATTTTGCTTCATTTCAACATATGTTCTTCAAATACCTAGGAGAAATTCCATTAGAAGATGTATTGTACTGGTTAATGCAATCTCATTAGAGATTTGCAGAATGCATTCTTCAGCATAAATCTTTCACTCCATTTTTACTCATTGGATTGCAAAAATTCACTGCCATTGCTTTCCAAAGTTGATAAATTTTCTATTATCTATACAATGTCCCAGGGACTTAATTTCAGCAGCTGTTTGACTGCAGCAGTTCTTTTCCGTCACTCTCTTGTGTCATTATTAAGAACCTCATAGGGCTTCATTTCAGAACTTGGAACAGGTGCAGCATTATTCTTGAAAAGACGTGTTCTATAGATTAAACTGTAAGTTGGATTGATCGTCTGTTAAAAATAGAGACCATTAAAATGTTACTGGGATTTAAAGTTCCCCAATATCCTCTTGTTCTTTCTGTTCCTTATTCCTCAGACAATCTACAATCTTGTATCATGAGTGTCCTGTGGCATATAATGAATACTGAAATATGTGTAATGTGTATAAGAGTCTCAGCCCCAGTCCCAGGTTGTAAGTTGGTTGCAGATAGGTGTGTTGTTGAAGGCCCTCCATTCTCATGTAATCCAGAAGCAGTTGAAAGACATTTTTCACCTGAAGCATGGTCCACACAGGCATGTCTTATACAATATTGATTTTGGCATTCTGGAATCAGTTATTTCTTACTAAGTAATAATCTTACTCTTTAATAATTATTTCTCACAATAATTTGTGAGAAAACTATCACAAATATATACTCAGAATTTACAAACAATGGGGTTAATTAGCACAATCAGCAGTTCCAGTTATAAGTAGGGATAAATTAATTCAGACTATGTTACAGTTGAAACAGATTAACAGTTTATTTCACAAGAAAACATGAGGCACAGAGATAATAAAATAACAGATTATACATATAATAACATGACCTGATTAGTACACCCATCTTTCTACTAGATGGACCAGCAGATTAATTTTAAATAGAGAAAATGCAGATGGAGCTGAAATAACATATATCAATCATATTTGGAACTAAGGGATTGGATAACCACATGGACAACCCGAAATTTGGGGTGAATTCAGTAGAATGGAAAAATGATAGAACAAGAGCAATTTATAATCTCCTGTTACATAGAAAAGGAATTAGAACTTCAGTTTGCTACTTCTGGACAATTGAATTTTTTTCATTGTAGTTATTTATTTGTTAGATTGTAAGAACACAGTCAAGGAAGAACACAGTGGAGGAAACAACATTCCCTTCTCGAATTCTTTCCCACAATGACAATTGTGTGAGTTGGGTTGGGTGAGTAGTCCAAATCACCCAGTTAGCTTCTGTGGCTGAGGTTGGACTTGAACTTTGGCCTTCCTGCTTCTAGTTGAACACCTAGCTACTATACCCCACTGGCTGTTGTGATGCTTAGCTTTCAGTTCAAGACTAAAAGTAAAGCCAAGCCCGTGTATGGACAACCTAGAAAGTTATCTCCCAGAAAATCTAGGTAAATCAACTTTTAAACATATAGGTGAATAGTGATGAAGACAAGATGAAAAGAAGACCCAACTGGTTGTCAAGCATCCAGACTATCAATCAGTTTAGATAAAATAGTTTTGAAAGCAATGAATAGTCCTAGATAAGCTGTAAGTAGCAATACCTAATTGACTGCAGGATCTTTATTTCATTATGCAAAATATGATCACAAAAACAGTAATTTTGAATTAAGCTTCCAAATATGCATAAATATGCATTCCTGAGTTTCTCTGCAATAATGCTCCCAGTTGACCTTCGTTAAGTTGAAGAAGTTAATGCTGGAGTTTGTATTTGCGTAGGCCAAGCTGTGCTAGGAAAAGGGATTAGGTGTATCCTAAAGAGTAATGTAATATAATAACTAAGAATAGGAGCTGAACCAGGTCATTCCCACTTCACATCTTACCTCAGAAAATGAATTGATGGTGATCCTAAGGTACTGTATAAACAACTTCAGTCTTTTATTTGTAATATGACTAAAAATAAAATAGGCTTAAATTAAATGGCCATTTTAAAGATTACTGACATGTATATGAAATACTTTGAACACTTGAGGTGCATTCTGTTTGCATTATTTATGTATAGATATTATCCCTTTTTATTGTTCAGGCTAACAATAATTTAAAAATCCATAGAATTTCATAGAACATGTAAAATTACTATTTAACTGAAACTGAAAATATTTGATGAAAGAGGAAATAATGGATGCTGAGCACAACTTGCAAGAAAACACATGCCATAGTTTGGGAGTAAAAAAATAAAAGTATCTGTCCTGTGTCCTTTTCAAGCGTCCTTCAGAAAATGAGGGTATCTTTAAGATGATCTTCTCTAAATACTGGGACGGGGTATTGAGTTAAGTTGTCCCTCATATAGGGAGTCCCTAAGATATCGAGGCATTAGGCCTTTAAGGATTAAAACCAACATCTTAGTTTGCGTCCAGAAAATAAACAATGTTGATGATGATGATACAATCTCTTTAGTCACCAATTTTTTTATCTGATTCACTGGAATACAAAGTTTTAAAAGATGTGGTATTGATGTTCTCTTCTCCTCTGTTCGTGTTCTTGGACGAGAAATGAACTCCCCAAAATCTGGCTCCTTCAAATGTATACTGGTTATTCCTTGTGTTACTTTTCATGGACTGAAATATAGGAGTTTGAATCAGTGTGCAATTCTTGGCTTCACTGAAGTTTTGTCATATGGTGTCTGGAACTTATTTGCTGCTACTGTAGACCCTTGCTGCTGATGGGTGTAATTCAATACGCAGCCTGCATTGATTAGCTATGAGTAAGCATTATCTACTTGCAGAAGATTTTAGCACTATTCTGCCTTAGAGGTGGGGTTTGGGAGACAGGGAGTGTTTTGTGGAGTGTTTGGGTGGGGGGATGGAAAAGATAAGAAAAAAAGTATAAGTTTTTCCCCACTGGTTGGAAGAAAGTTGCATAGTTTTGGTTTTCCCAAAATAAGCTCCTTCAAGTGGCATTTCTAATGAAAGTCATAAATAATTTCCTACGATGAATGTCCTATCACCATCCCTTTATTTTTGGCCAAGATAAATAGGGAATTTAAGGATGACTTTATTATGGATTATAATGGATGAAATGGGTGAAAATGGATGGTGAATGGTGAAATTGCTAAGTTTAATAGTTGTTTAACTATCCTGTATTGTCAGGTTCAGCCCAAGAACAACAGTGAGACAGTCCAGAATCAGTTCAGCTCCTTTATTAACTTTATTAACTTACACCTAATTGACAGAATCTCACCAGACTAATTCTAACCCCCAACAACAGCAACTATAATCATGATGCCTGTAGGGAGGGGCCAGTCTCCTTCTCTTGACTTTCCCACACTCTGGCTGGGGGCTGAGGAGGTGCTTTCCCTGGAACCTCTCTTCCCTGTCCTGGCAACCTTGAAGCTTCATTCCAGAATCCTCCCTGCTCATGTCTTCCATCACATGTATGCAGAAATACATACATATATGTATACTCACTTCCTTGAGAGGTATTCCCACTGAACATAATGGGGCTTATGTATGAGCAGATATATTTACATTGTCAACCTGGTTTTATTATTTTTCTTAATCTAGAATATTGAAACCTGTTGAAAAGTTAACTAATTTAATTACAAGTTATTGTCTTTTTCATGCAGCACCTCATGCAAGGAGATGAGAGTCACATTCAAGAACTGACTAAAAATATAGTCATTGCAAGAGCTTCTGGCAAATTGCAGTAATTGAAATGTTCTCATTTTAATACATTTTAGCAATTTTTGTACATTTTAGTAATGTTTCATATATTTTAGCAATATCAGGAGTTGCATATGGGGCTGGGCATATTCCTTTTCACCTTTTGAAAAAAAAATCTCTAGAGGGGTGGTGTGAAATAATACAATTAGTTCCAAACTATTAGGTCCCTGGGACCTGTACCGTGATAATAGGTTTTTGGCACCAAAATCAGTTGATGCCTGAGAAGAATATTTTTTTTCCTATAATGAGTGACCTAGTCCCATTCTCAAAGGAAGGATTTGATGAAATTCTGTTGAAGATTGCTTGTCTAAATATACAAGGGTGATACTGTTTATTCTAATGTTGCTATTTATGAAGGACAGGTAGAATTATAAAGGACAGGTAGATTAGGATGACATCCAATTCTGCACAATCAGATTTCTGCTTGAGCACAGTTCTTCAACCACCTTTCCTTTTGAAATCTGCTGTGGAGGTTTTCCCAAAGCTTCAGAACATATTTGGGGCAGGAACATTATGGCTACAAAGTGGTGCCAGAATTGTGAAAGTGGCAGAAATATTCAGATTAGGCTGTGTGATTTTTGCAACTGCTTTACGGGGTTTTATATATATGCTGAAGTCAATGGAACCACACCAATTGATTGACTGGAATCATGAGCTGTCCTGAATCCTTGATTCACAGTGTGATGCATACAGTAAAAGCTGGGCAATAAAATCAATAAAATCAATAATTCCAAAATTACAAGTAGAATAAATTACAGCAGCACAAACAGAAAGTTCCAATCAGACTGAAACAGCAACAAGACAGAACAAACAAAAATACAGCACAAAGAAAACCTAGCATAAATAGCCCAGGACACTGTTTAGAGTTTAAGAGAAAAACAAAATGTAACTGGACAATAAAACATATAGTAAGTTAAAATGCTTGAGATAACAACAGTGTTTTTGCCTGGTACTGAAAACTCTTAAGGAATGCAGCAGATGAAATGTTCTAAGGTAGCCTTCCAGATGTATTAGTTCTCCCAAGTCTCTAATCCCACTAGTTAAGAAGAATCCCACTAGTTTAGAGAAAGTAGTGCCCCAAATATTCATTCAGTGAATGTCAATTTGAGGTGTTTTCAGAGCAGAATCTCTGATGATGATCTCAAGATATGAGTAGGCAAAACCAGCAATTTCAATTGTACCTAAAAAATGACCCAGAAGCCAGCGAAGTTGAAACAATATTGGCATAATATGATTATAAAACCCAGCTTGAGATAGCAATTTTGTGTTGTATTTAGTATTCCAAATGAAACTTACAAACAGATATTGCAGAACCTGCTTACTAAAAGGCTTTATAAATGAAATTAAAGCATTTATTAACTTTTTGTTTTTAATGTCCTGATATATTTTAAAATGAACATAAAGCTGGAGATATTGTGTTGTGAAAGAATATTTGATACTAACAATAGAAATCTTGCTCTTCCAGACCTCTGGAACCTTGGCCTGGCAAAAAAATTGCAGTTTCAAATATCTTTACAAATATGATATGTTAAAGTGCTTTCATTCACTTGACACGCACTGTGGCAGAGATAGAGTAAATAGATAGGCGTGGGGAAAATACACTGTGTTGACTAATTGCTTCTTTCTTGGCCTGAGTCTGTCTTCTTGTTAGAAGCAGCAAGGGGAAAGCATAAATTGGAGAACAAGATCCTGTCAAAGGTTGTTGTATAAGCAAACTTATGCTGCATTTTTTAAAAGTCAGTGAAGCCTTATATCAAATGCCTGAACAGTTCCAAACTGAATCAATAGTTTTAATGCAGAGCCAAAACACTGTTTACTTTAATTAGCACTCTTGAGCACCCAGGAGTGAAAAGAGAAGACCGAATGATCATGCTCAGATTCTACAATGTGTTGTTTTATATATTTGTTATGATGCTCACAGCCTGGAAGGCTCTCTTTTCTTCATTAACTTTGAATAATTTCATTTCATATCAAGCAGCTTTTCAGCTCTGCATCATCATCATAATCAGTACTTAGTGTTTTGTGGAACAAGTTGTTACCATTTGTCAAATTTCTGCCTTGTTGGCTCACTCCAGCCTCTAGGCTCCAGTCTCAAATAATTAACACCGGCCTAAAGGGATTGTTGCTAAATCCAGCAATTTATATGTATGCTGAGCTATTGTTTTTCAGTAAAAATCCTGCTGAATTAGTATTACAAAAATGGTATCTTTCAGAATTATGTTGTCTTTTGTTTCTTCTTAAAAAAAAAAAAAAGCATTTACCTGATTTCCCAGGCATCCAATAATAGCCATTTGTTAATTGCAGAAAAGCAGTTTTACAAGGGGTGGTGGGGTGGTGGTGGTGGTGGTGGTGAGGAAACCAAACAAATCCAGTCCAGGATTTAAGGCACCACACAACTAGTTATGAGATGCAACAGGATTTGGATTGTGTTTCTTGAATAGCAGTCCTGATTTTGAAATGCAAAGAAATGTCAGAGATTGTAATAATGTACCATAGGGAGTACTTCTGCTGTTCAAAAAAGAGTAAATCTCACCTGGGCCATAGGGGTAGTTGGGTGCACTTTTAATATTTCTTTACATCCCAGTTAAATAATTCCAGATAATTCTAAATTGAACTAATTAATTGTGGCATAAGATTAGTAATCATGTCTTGAAGTTTTATCAGATTTAAATGTTGAGCTATTTATTTTCTGAGATAATATAAAAAGAATTCAGACATTGAACAAGTTAGCTCAGGCCCAAAGTACACAACAATATCTACATAACTTTGAGTGGTGTATATGGGTGACAAAAAGTATTCTTTGATGACAGAGAAACCTAGAACCCTTGCTTTGTTCCAATTTCTCTGCAGCAAATTTATTTTAAGTAAGTTTTAGAGGAGATAACTTATCTTTAAAACCCACTTACAGAAAATGCTAATGGAAGAATGATTTCATGCCAAGATAAAGGTCCCAATGTACTGTGCTCATCTGTCTCAACTATATTTTTCTTTGCTTGTCTGCCTCCTCTATGTTACAAAATGTACTCTGAGGAAGAATGGTTTGATCAAAGCAACAATCATATATTAGTGTTATTTTCAGATTTTTCAACTTCCATTTTGGATCACAACCTACTTAAATTCAGTGTTAATGGGAGAATTATATCTTTTCTAACTGAGATGATGATAATGATGATGATTTCCTGTCCATCACTCTATCAGTACCACTATTGTGATGGCACGTGGGAATGACTTTGGGAGACAGGAGGAATACTTGCAGTCTAGGCAATGGTCTAATAAGAGGCAACTCAGTCCACAGGTGGGGGAAAAGCATGGGACCTTCCCTAGTTTTCTACAGAGTAAAAAGAGAGGAGGGGAGAAATACTTTCAGTATTGCAAGGTTTTGTTTAATGTAACCATACAGTAAAGATAGTGCTGATGTTCCTGATTCTTGCCTGAACTACCTTGAAAGGCTAACAACTATTTAATATTTTGCATCAGTAGCATACCATATTATAATAACTCCAAATCTTCTTAAGTTGAATGATTTTTCACTGAAGCCCATAGTCTGTCTGATATTTCTTCAGGCTTCATCCAGCTGAATTTGGTTTTAGATATATCACTTTCTTATAAGTGGAAATAAACAGTCTTTTACATCCCCATCTATATCAACACCTTATTCAGTAAAACTATGGTAACTGACAACACATTTTTTGTTAAAGCAGTGTAATGGGAAGAGTTCCCCTTTCCAAAATAAGAAGTGAGTAATGCAGTTGAAGACACATTGGGAAAAATCTACTGTCTATCTTCATTGTCCCATAAAGACCCAGTAATTTGTTTTTAACCATTTACTGAGGTCCAGGATTTAGAGGTCAAGAATATATAAGCAGAAGTAACAGGGCAGCTGACCAAGATAAACAGGGCAAGGTTGGCTTCATACTGTGAGGATCAGTGAAAAATAAACAGCCACTATTTTAATCTAGCTAGGAAAAACTCCCAAGTACTTTTGTAGTTATTTGACTTACGAAAAAAATGAACAGGGAGACATCTCAGTACTAAGCCCAATTTTGTGGAGCCTGCACTGGTTTCCTATTTGTTTTTGGGTGCAATTTAAAGTGCTCGTTTTAACCTATAAACTCCTTTATGGCTTGGTGCTTGGCTACTTGCAGGACCACATCTCCCCACTGGAGTTGGTCCAACCACCTCAGTCATGCCAGGAGAAGCAGCAGTTTGTTCCTCACTTTTGGGAGGTGATAGGGCTGAAGCCCAGAAGCATTATTTTTTGCTGTTGGGGCCGGCCCTCTGGAATGACTTCCTGTTGGAGATTTGTTTGTCTGCAACATTGTTTGCATTTCAGAAAAAGCTGGACAGACCTTTTCTGGGTGGCTTTTGGGCCCTGACACCATGTACTGGGTTGGCATTTTGTACTATGTCTATGTTTTGAGGAATTCATGAGAAGAAAAAGCAAGTACACCAGGAAAGCTTTTAAAATGATTTTCACTTACAGATGTATGGAAAGAGATCAATGCATTGGTCACATATGCATTATATGTGAAGCCAGTACCTATAGGGCTCTACATTTTCCACAATTGGAATTCTACCCTTCTGGTAATGTGTATTTATACATTTCAAAAGGTTTTAAAGGTTCTTTTTTGAGATACTCATTCTCTACAACACTTATGGGTTCTTGAATATCTGTCTCCACACTTTGCCCCATATAATAAACTCTAATTTTACTGAACCTTGATTTCATGAACTTTGGATGTAGTGGACAAAAATCTGTTTGTTATTTTATACATGAGTAAAATCCTATTCACCATTTAACAGACATTTGGATTTAATGATAACATTTTGCCCCATTAGTTCATTAAATCAAGAATTAACTGTACTTTAATTCTTTTACTCACAGAATGCAAAATATGACTTTGCCTGAAAGTAATTATCCAACATCCATGTGGACTTTCTGGTTAAAGTGTTGGATACATTGTATAACCTTTATTAAGTCTATGCAGTGTTTCAGATTTGATTTGGAAGAGATGCCTCAGAACACATGGCAGTGTGAATGAAGGACGTGTCTGAGACTAATTAAAGAAACTGTGTCTGTTTCCAGGGCAGCCTGTGATCATGGAAACAAGCACAGCAGCTTTAATGAATTAGAGAGAATTGCTGTAGTCATGCTCTGCTGGGTTCTGTAGCACCTCTTCCAAACTGAATCTGAAGAATTATACATGCCTAATAGTTATATCCCAGTTTTCTTTATCATGCAGACAAAATGTTGCTTGCCACAGTTGGAATTAAAAGACGTCACCATAAAATAGTTCTAAATATATGTATTTATTATAATCTGTTTTGCTTTCCATATATTCCAAATGAGCCTGCCAGTAACCAATTTTTTTTGCTCCCATGTATGCAGAGCAATATGTGTGGATTTATTTCTGATGTTGGTGAATAGATGGGCATTAATTTAATTTTTATAAAATTAAGCAAGACTTTTCCCCTAAATCAATAAATACAACTGTCTAATGGTACAATAGTTATAGAAGCATCTCTGCCACAGCTTTGCCCTTGGTAATTGTACAGCCTACTCTGTTAGCAGTGCTAACATAGAATGAACTAATTATATTGTACCAACAATAACATTTCAGATCAGAAAGTATGAAACATACAAAGTGGTAACACTTTCTTGAAGTAAAATAAGGTATTTGCATCCAAATGAACATAACTGTTCAGCAAAATCTGGAACTTCTAGAATGGTTTCTATTTAGCTGTTTGTATTTGCAGTTATGTAGTCATGAACAGTAAATTGTCTCACTATGCATTTTGGGGTATGCAATATTGTACATAGTGTAGCCAAAGAAATTAAAGACATGAGGTAAGAAAAAGCAAAGGAAGTATAGATAAAACTAATATATACTATATACTATATAATATATAATATATCACACCTTCTGTGATGGTCATCCTCTTTCATCGAGTGCACAGATTCAGGAAGGATGTACATGAAGTGGTAATGGAAAAATGGACAACTGCCTAGCCAGCCAGATTAGCTGAATCAACTCTGGAGATCAGTGGGGTTACAGATGTTACAGCCAGATCACTGTCACATATCTAATTTATTCCAACACTGTATGTTTTTATCTTGCAAAATCATTCTTAATATACCTTGTCCATACTTTACTTTGTACATTGCCTTTAAATTTCTCTTTTCTCTTTTTGAGGAACTTACAAGTTATGTCCAACCACAGTTTTCTCACAGCCCATTCATTCTTCTTTTATATATTTCTTTTGCAGTTCTGTCCGCATTCATTCTTTCTTAAGACCAAACCACCTCTGTGCACTTCTTTTGTACTGGTAGTTCAGCTTTGTTTTCAATCCATACTCATTCAACACAACCTTAATGAGATCTGCAGATATGGCCTAGAGTTCCCCATAAGGATGACAGAAGGATAAGTAGCCCCTTCCAACTCCATGATTCTGTGAATCTAAGCCCATGAAGTTATGCTTGCAAATCTACCATCCCCAATAGTTTTAAGCAGCATGCAGGCTTGCTGGGGAAAGTTTATGCAGCCAGTAGTGGGTTGGCAATGTACTTAACTCAGATTCAGGTTCTATGTTTCATCAGACCTTATGGAACTGTAACCCATAAAGTTGTGGCCAGTATTTCCCCACTTTTTTGAATCACATTGTCAAATGTTTTATTTGTAACACTTGCCCAGCGTCCTGCATTTAACATTGTTCAACAAAATGCTGTTGGAGCTCTAGTGAGAAAGGCAGCTGTTTTAGATTCCCAGGTTTTCACTTGCACTGCAGTTGGAGAAGGTATGAAAAAGCAGTCATTTACCATGCTTTTTCTTCTCTTTTTCTCACATATGTCCAAAATTTATTTCTCCCCTTTAATGTGTATTTTTTAAAACTGAACACTTCATAGCAGAACAGAGGCTGACAAATTGATATTTGTAGACTCCGATTAGTCATCAGATTTAAATTTTCCTAGTCAGCATTCTTTTCACTGACTGGCTGGTGGTTTTTTAAAAGTCTCCTCAAAGGGTGATTAGGAAGTTGCCTGCATTTGAATTTGTTAATACATTAATAATACATATTAATTTGCCAGTAGGAGAAATGATAACTTGGCGAGAAAGCAGCAGCAATAAGGAAAAAACAGAACAGCCCATTAAAAGCTAGCAAACAAAGAGAGAATCTGCCAGTGTTTCCTGTTTTCTAAGAGACTGCACTTAGACACTCCTCTGGCCATCATAGCCAAGAGGTCTGTGTCAGTCAAAATGGAAAGAACTGAAGACGCCCTGGATAATGTGCTAACTTGCTTACAACGGCAGGTTTAATGCGTATGCTCTGGCTATCCAGAAGCAATTACACAATTCATTCAGAATCATCACTTTAGCCTCTGTGTCTGAGATACCCAGCAAATGTCTAATGATGCCAGGAACCCGAGGATGGGGGAGCTTCTGCCATAAAAAAAGTACAAAACATGCAGAAGGAATATGAAGGATGTTTTTAAATCTTCAGTTAATGTTGGATTAAAAAACAGAGTGGTAGAAAGGCACCTCTCAAAAGGAATAGTTGAGCCAGGCATATAAGATTCTTGCCAGTTATTAGTGAATGTAATTAAAAATAAGCCATAATGTTAAATGGCTTTGTTGGGTCAATTTCCCAGCTTAGGCCATTGTACAGTTTTTTTCTTAGGAGAAGTATTTTATCACAGTAATTTTAAAATCAGGAAATATTGATTAACTTGAATACATTTATATCTTTTCTCTCTCTTTTGGGCAAATAATAGTAAACCAAGTAGTATCTCACATTCTAATGTGAATGACTGAGTAAAACAAGAATCTGAGCAGTAAAAATATTTCTAATATGCAACAAATTTACAAACATAATACTAGTGAAAATGATTTTTGCGGGGTGGGGAGAGAGTAAATATCAAGTTAAAGCCAACACTTCGAAAAAGAATTACAAAGAACAAATTAAGAAGAAACTTCCTGAACTGTTTAAGTTTACAAGAAAGCCATTAGGAAAATCAGCATTATAATAATGTTTTAAATTGACTGTGGGCTGTTATAAATTAAATTATCAGGCTCAGCGCTGATTTCCAAAGTAAAAAATGATTATGTTGATTAATTTGTGTGTTAACTGCCTCCATCAGTTAAAGAGCACAGTTGGAAAAAATCTGTTTGTCATATTCTGAGCCACATATAACAAAACATTTTTATAGAAGTAAATGAAGCAATTATCTCTTTATAACAAATTCATAATTTATTAAATTAAAGATATCCTGGAAATATAAATTGGCTTAGGAAAAAAAGGCTGAAAACATGGATAGAAATGTGTGATAAAAATTGCAATTTTCTGATCTACAAATGTATTATGGTGAACAGATTTTCACCACATTATCAGTGGCTTTCATTGGGAAGATATATGTATCTAGAATTTGATGTCATAATAAACTAACACTGCCTCTGTTTCAGTTCTCTGAACAATTTTGCAACTCCTTTCAGAACCTTTGTTTGAAAAATAAACTAGAGGATGTTAGATAAATTTGGCACCCTGAAAAGGTAGGAAACCAGTATCTTGTCTGAAACATAAAAACTGATAGTGAAATCTGAATATGCTACCATATCACATAGCACATATCATAGATAGATAAATTGATTGATTATGTGTCATCAAGTTGCTGTTGAATCTTAGCAATCACGTAGATATATTTTCTCCATGAAGATATTATCATGGAAACTGAAATTTTCTAGGGAGGAACATGCAGTGATTTCTCTTTTTAAATATTACATTTGTTTTCATTTGTTTCAGCATAGACTGGTAGCCATCAGATATTGTTTCTCGGAGTTTGGTTCGTCTCTCCTGTTGTTCAGCTCTGTAACTAGTCCCTAAAATAGTCCAAAGCAAATACTGGAAAATAGCTTATTTATAATGCAAAGCAAAATAAGATACTGGTTATATCTTATTTTGGATTACCTGAATAAAGTATATTTTGTTATCAAAGACCAAGATGGTTCTGTATCGATATGTCAATTATAAATAGTGAAAGAGAGAGAATTCTATAAGCTATTTCAGAAAATAAGAATTCACCTCGATGTGCGTTGTTTTCTGAATATATCTAGCTGCACCCTGAAAATTCAGCATCAGTGTACTTGAAAAGAATCCTAATATGCTTTTCAATTTCTAACAGTATAAAGAAAATATCAGCAAAAAAGGACAAACCCTGAAAAGCAAGTGATTATATGTTGCCTCTTTGTACCATACTCAGCAGAATTTTTTTTTTCTCATGGTTCGTGGCTTGTTGTAATATAATTTAGGAGTAATAAGATATTATGATCCTGTTTGCTTGACACTTTCAATATTATTTTCTTACCTGTTATGACATGAGCATTACAGTTTGTGAAATTTCATTATTAGTAAATATTGATCTACTAGAAGATCTAGTTGATCTACTTTTTAAAGCTTGAGGATATGGATATGATAAGATTTGGCCAAGTCACATGAATTCTTGTTATTCTTAAGTTATTTCATCTACATAATAAGAAGCTTATGTTTATCTGGGACTAGCAAATGTTGGCAGATATTTGGGTGGGTAGTATTTCAATATGGCTTCCAACATGGATTGCAGATGGAATCTTCCTAGGTTTCCTATGGAATTACTTTTGCCAAGAAAAAGAAAAGGAGGTTGCAGCCCTATTGATTCTCTCAGATGGTCATTGACTTTTGTCATTATTTCATATTATATTCTCCAAGATTGTGATATCCTACACAGTAGTTTTGACAAAGTGATGATGGGGCAGTACTATTTATCCCTTCGATTGCTTTTTGATTGATTGATTGATTGATTGCATAATTCTTCAAGATTCTTGGCAGCCTACAAGGATAGAAAACATATAATATAAATTAAAATATCCATGGTGACCCCCAAAGCAGCCCAATCTACCCAGCAACAACAGTGTGAAAACCAAAATACATGATAAACAAACAAATGTTCAGTTTATTTATTTATTTCAATTTATGTGGCTATAGTTCTGCATTTAATACAATCCTTCCACATAGACTGGTGTCTAAACTTATGGATCTTGAGCTTCCATATTTAATCTGTTCTTGGATTTTGGACTTCCTGTCTGGCTGCTCCCAGAGGGTTAGATTAGGCAATTATATCTCCTCAGCTCTTACTCTCAACACTGGTTCACCACAGGGCTGCGTGTTGAGTCCCTTACTTTACACTCTTTATACATATGACTGTACCCCCACTCACTTCAGCAATATTATCATTAAATTTGCAGATGATACAACAGTGGTGGGGCTTATCTCCAAAGGAGTTGAGTCTGCCTACCGGGATGAGGTAGACCAGCTGCTTTCGTGGTGCGGAGACAATAATTTGGCTCTTAATATCAATAAGACCAAGGAGCTTATAGTGGACTGTAGGAGGAATAGATTAGATGTCCAGCTCCTGGTTATCAATGAAGACCGAGTGGAGCGGGTGGCCAGTTTTAAGTTTCTGGGTGTTACCATAAAGGAGGACCTGACCTGGGGTGCTCATATTGCAGCCTTGGTTAAGAGGGCCCAGCAGAGATTATACTACTTGAGACTTCTCAGGAAACAACAACTGAATGAAAAACTGCTGGTGGCCTCCTACTGCTGTACCATAGAGAGCATTTCAACCTACTGCACCTGTGTATGGTTTGATAACTGCACAGTGGCAGATAGGAAAGCGCTCCAGAGGGTTACCACCACTGCCCAGAGGATCATTGGTTGCCCTCTCCCCTCTTTGGAAGAACTTTATAGTTCCCGCTGCCTTAAGAAGGCTCAAAACATTCTTAAGGATCCATCCCACCAGGGACATTCTTTTTTTGAACTATTACCATCTGGCAGATGGTACAGGATAATGAAAACAAGGACAAATAGGCTGAAGAATAGCTTCTATCTTAGAGCTATAACTATACTGAATTCTATCGTATAGTGCAGTATTAATGCAGCATCAGGGGTTGTGCAATATGGAGTGTGAAGGTTGTGTTTTATGTGTTTTATGTGTGTTATGTGTTTTGTGTGTTCTATGGTTTTTATATTGTTAAAGCTGCACTGGGGTGGCATTTAATTTTATTGTACAAGTAGTACAATGACAATAAAGATTTCTATTCTATTCTATTCTATTCTATTCTATTCTATTCTATTCTATTCTATTCTATTCTATTCTATTCTATTCTATTCTATTCTATTCTATCCTATCCTATCCTATCCTATCCTATCCTATCCTATCCTATCCTATCCATCTCAAATACATGACTTTGGATGTCTTTCAACAATTAAAAACTATGAAAAGAGCAATATAAAAACCATATAAAAACCATACAACAAAGTCTTCAGCAAAGGTATAAGAAAGTACTACCAAAATCAACATAACCATTGTATGGGCTCTGGTATACCTCTGGATCCCTAAGCCCGGTGGCAAAGCCATGTCTTCAAGGCCTTACAAAAAGCCAGTAGGGGCATGGCCAATCTAATCTCTGAGAGAATGATGTTCCAGGGGTGAGCACCATGAAAGAAAAGGGTCTCTTTGTGGGCCTCACCACATGACATTCTGTAACAAACAGAAGTTGGAACATGCCTCTTCTGCCACACCTAATGGGATGGGTAGATGTAATTGGGTTGAGGGGGTCCCTCAAATAACCTGGTATCATGCCATGAAGGGCTTTATAGGTAATCACCAGCACCTTGAATTGAATCTGGAAGCACTGGTAACCAACACAGCTTGAGCAGCAGAAGCGCAACATGTGCTGATTGAGCAGACGTAACTGCCCATGCTGCTGCATTCTGCTTCAGCTGTAGGTTCTGGATGCTCTTCACAGACAGCCCCATGTAAATTTCTAATGTGTTAGTGACAATCATTCCCTGAAAGCACTCCAGAAAAGTTTAGTTTCACTTTCTGGAAGGCCATTACTGAAGAGGCCACTCTTACATTTAGAGGGAGAAGTCTCACAGTGGTGGTACCATTAATAAAAAGCAATGTTTTATGGATTCATCTTCCCTGATCTCACAAACTGAAACAACCTTAACAGTTTCTCCCAAGAAGCTTGTCTCAGACAGGTCAATCTTGTAGCAAATGGTCCTGAAGGTACTTTAATGCCAAACCATATATGATTTTATAAATCAAAAGTAACATTTTGAATTGCACCCAGAAACCAATTGGAGGCCAATTCAGGGCCCACAGAGTAGGTATAACATGTTCAGAATGACAAGTACTGGCTGATAACTGGGCTGTTACATTTTGAACCAGCAACAAATTCTGAATGGTCTTAAAAGGCAGCCCCATGTAGAACACGTTACAGAAGTCTAGCTTGGATAGGATATAAGTCCCTAATCCTCTGCTCCCATTCCTCCATCTAGAACTGACTACTGAGTCAGTGGAACCATTGCAAAACAGAGCCTCCAAGCCCAAGCTTGCAAAATCCATGTTTGATATTATGATAGAATTCCATGTAATTTAGCTTTATCCATCATGTTACTTATAGTGGGGCTTAAAAGTTATTTATGCAGAAATATTGAAAATTGAAAAGGATTCACAAATTTTTAAGCCCCACTGTGATGGAAGTCTCTGGAAGAGGTTTTCAGTGTGTGACAGACATTTACTTTTATCTCTCCTTTTTACTGAATGCAAATAAGGTGCTAAGTCCTCTGAATCAGTGCTTGTGTGCAGTAAAGATTTCTAAGCAGACTCAGTTGAAACATAATGTTAGGTAATCTATCTGATATTAACTTTTACATTCCTAATTAGATTAGGGCCAATAGTTGCCTGCAATATGTTTTTTGCAAGATAGTCCTACATGAACTATGAAATAATCTATGACTTACCTCTAGGGTGTCATCACCAAATGAAATGTAGCAGGTGACTACTAAGAATGACTTCTCATTAATCACAACCTGGTTGTGGAATCTTCTTCCCAGTTAAGCTTATTCATTTAAAAAACACCACAACATACAAAGACTAAGTGATGACTTAAAAAAAAAAATCCTTTTCAGTGTTAAAATTATCTAAAGGCCACCATTCATTCATTCATTCATTCATTCATTCATTCATTCATTCTAGAGACCTTCCAACACCTAATGACTCAGGGTGGCTTACAGTTTTAAAAAGGTAGGAACAATGCAAAAAACAGAAAGGAAATCATTAGTGGTACCAAGGAAAACCCATCCAGCAGGGACCCAACCATCACCCTGTCTCAAAGCCTGGGAGAATAGTCAGGTCTTTAATAGCTTCCTGAGCATCATCAGGTGGGAGCCATCTGGACCTTTGGGGAAAATTATTCCAGAGGGTTTCTCAATTATTGTTTTTATTCTGTATTAGATTTTGCATTTTTTGTTTTGTTTTGGCCTTATGGTTTTTATGTTTATTACAAACGGACCAGAGAGCTATCAGTGTTGGACAGTATAATTTAGTTAATTAAATTAAGTTGATCAATGAGTACTAAGTAATGTAGAACTTTCCACCTATAATTTAATTAAAAATCTATAATTTCTTGCAGAGTTAGGAGATTTTGAGGATTTAAGGGAAAAAAAATGCAGACAACAGAAACTGTAATTCTTTGAATTATAATGTATGTCCAGAACTCTTTATAGCAGAGTTTTGCTATAACAGTGCAAACATTAGCAATATTATTATTGTGAATAAGAGTCTGCATTCAGACAGGTAAAGCTTTTTACCCACATATTATTAGTAAATGATACATATAATTCTGATTGCTACATAAACGTATTTCATCAGTTTAGGAGAAAGGTGTTTGTTTATACTGTAGTTGTTTAAAAAGGCAGAAACTGCATAGGTAGTTATGGCCTCTTCCTAATAAAAAGTCAGATGAGGAGAAATAAAAAGCAGAAAACTGTTCCTTGATGAATTTGCAAACATTTTGCAGTTGGCAGGCATTCCCACTTTGACTTGCCTCTCGGTTCTGGCTTTTCCCCATTTCTTCCAGAGGTCGAAATGCCATGGAATCTTGTCTTTCCTGAGGAACCCAAGAGGCAGCTCTATTAGTCTCTGCACAATGTCTGTTTGTGTTTTTTTTTTTACTTGTCACAAAACAAATCCAGTATGATAATGAAAAGGATGGAGGGGTGGACCACTGGCTGGAGTTTTTATTGTTGCATTTGTCTATTAGCCAGCTAGGAAAGAGAGAGGAAGTACTGACTATTTTAAGAGATTTCTTGGCAGCCCAAAAAATAAGGACACTGGTAGATGATGTGATACGGTATGGGGGAGCAAGAATGGTTAATATAGAGTTGGGCAGCCTTACAAATTTAATAAAATACATAAATGGTGCCTATTAGTAGCTTTATGGAACAGCACTGTCCTCACTGGAAAAAAATATATTTTGGATGACATTTCCATTTTATTTGCCATATGAAGAAATCTCAGATTTACCATATACTTGCAAATATTTTTGGAATGCATGTTAAAAAAAAAAAGGAGCAACATTTGCTCAGACAGTATCCCTATTCACATGTTATATGGATGAACAAATTGTCATTCATTACTGAGGAATAGGAACATGCTGATAGCTGCTCCCTGAGGTCAAGCAGGTTCCCTCTTCTATAGGAAAAAAGCTTAACTTGAGTTCAGCCCTCCGTATATAGCTCTACCAAAGTAGGTTCTAGCTGTTTGGCTGTCTCACCATGTAGACTTTAGCTTTGCAGAAGTCTATACAGTAACTGATACAGTACATCAATATTGGGGTAGGCTGAGGGAAACCAGAAATCCTTGAAGGTTGGGTCATTAGCTGATCCAACTGTTCAATACTTCTGTGAGGGTCTTTTCCTGTGGGTAATGTGTGAAGAAAGCTAATGCCATATAAATATGCAATCCAAGTTTGGGAAAAGCTGTAGTTCCTACTATAGTAGTAATACTGCTGGATTAGGCTAGTGGTAGCTGTAACTGTGCTTCAGATAAAACATTTTCGTTGCTAACTGTAGTTGCTAACTGAACTGCTCTCATTATTCATTTTTAATGCATAATTTCAACATTTCTGGCAAATCTTATATATAAATAAAAAAACATTGTCATAACATAATGCTTTAAATATTAAGCAGCTGACAGCGGTGACAATACTTAATGGATTAGTGATACTGTCCTGTCAAAAATATGTAAAAATACTGCCAAGAACAAATATATAATGGAGGAAGAATCCACTAGAATTGTTGTCTGCAAAATATTTATGTATAGTTGCAATCATTTTGTGTGGTTGACAAACTAAGGCATTTCATAATGAAGACGTGTCTTCACAATGAAGCTTAAAAAAACAACTGGGATGAAGATTTGCATACAAGAAAAGGAAAACACGAAACATTGGATTGCTCCTCTGTTAATTTCATATGAGTGTTCATGCTTTCTTTTTGAAAATTAAAACAGTGATATTATACATCTTTCAGTGAAAGTATCAATAGTTAACAATGAATTTGATGAGTAGGAATACATAACATCTTGTTATTGTTCCATCTATACCATGTGAGAGAGAGAGTGTTTATTTGCTTGCTTACTTGGTGCTAAACTCAAGATCATTATTCTTTAGATATTTCTGTCATATTACTGTTTCAAACACCATGACAAAAAAGCGTATTCATTTTCAAAAAGTCAGTTTCTATGGTTGTACCAATGACAAAATGATATTTTCAGCAAGATACTTTTGACTGGAATAAAAAAAAAAAAAATCACCAGCCACATAATATGTCTGATTCAGATTTTTCACAATTTGTTTTCTCTGTCTGTCTTTCTATATGTTGGGGATATGTATGAAAAGGTGAAATATTTCTTCATTTATTCAAACCATATGTTTGTTTTATGCTATGTTTGCACTCCAGAGGACCTTTTGGAAATTAAAATGCTGTACAGCCCTGCCTTTTAGCATTTGTCGTTGTCATTGAGAAGCTGGTGTACTAATTCCTTTCATTTTATGTTGAATGCATCTAGAAGAGCATTCTTGGAATCCTTCAACTACTTCAAGTCATTCTGAGCTTTAACTGATGGTATATCTAGAGTTTTGGGCTACCTGAATGTACAGTAATACCTCGGTTCACGAACGCTTCTGTTCATGAACAATTTGGTTCGCAAACAGCAGTGTTCGCAAATTTTTGCTTCCGTTCGCAAACTCTGCATTGGGTGATGAACACGACCTGCGGCCATTTCCCTGCTCTGACACGTGGTCGTGGCTTCCTCTAGGCGAGATCGCGTTTGCAGACAGAACTTGCTGTGAAGCTTTTTGGTGTGCTTTTTAGCACATACAGTACATCCAGCATGGCTCCAAAGAAAGTGCAGAGCAAGCATGGTGGTAAAAAGAAAGTGCAGAGCGGTAATGAAGGTGACAAGAACGTGCAGAACAGTAATGAAGGTGACAAGAATGTGCAGAGCAAAAATGAAGGTAACAAGAAAGTGCAAAGCAAGAATGGTAAGAAGAAGGTTTTGAAGAAAATAACCATTGAATTGAAGAAGGAAATTGTAGAAAAGCATGAGCGTGGTATTCGTGTGACTGATCTGGCCTCATAGTACAAGATGGTGAAGTCGACAATCTCGACTATTTTGAAGAATAAAGATGGTTTAAAAAAATGCTGACCATACAAGACTATAGCCACTGTTTAAATAAATATACAATAAGGAAATAGAATACCGAAAAATCCGTTCAGAACAGATTAACCTTATTTACATTGAACCTTATGGGGAAATTTGATTCAGTTCGCGACCAATTCTATTCGTGACCAGAATCATGGAACGAATTAAGTTCGTGAACCGAGGTACCACTGTATTCTTCCTTGATGACCTGGCACTCTTTCCTTGTCCTGTATGTATTGTCTCTTTTGGGTTTTTAGATATTCACAATTTTTTTTTTTTTGTGAGTAACCATATTAGCTACTTCTGCTGTTCTAGATTCCTCACTAGAATTGTTTGCAGTTGTTTGCTTTTGAAGTCCAAGATACACATTTGACTACACTCAGCTTTAGTTTCCCTTAAAATAAAGAACTCCAGCATTATTCACAAATAGGACACCTTCAATTTTCGGTATTCTATTTCCTTATTGTATATTTATTTAAACAGTGGCTATAGTCTTGTATGGTCAGCATTTTTCAGAATGCAGGTTTGTTTATTTATTGAACAATATTTATAGGTTGCCTGATTCTGGACAGTGAAGCACAATGCCATATACAATGAAATTAAAATAATAATATCTTTAATAACAGACTATCTATGATGGTGTGCAAATACCACTAAAGGCTGAAAACTTGCTGATCACTTCCTTCTGGAAAGCAAGGAGGTTGGGACTATCCATACTTCCAAGGTTAAGTGTTGCATAGAGTGAGACCTGGTTCATACCCTGTGCACCTCATGAGAAGCAAGGACCTCCAGCAGACCCTCTCTTAGATGTTTGTACCAGGCAGACAGATTCTATTTTCTCAAGGCGTTGCCGGATGTAACCTGGTGCTGAATTGTAAAGGGTTTGACTACTACACATGAATTCCTCTTGCTGGGGCTAAAGCTCAGAAACACAGATTATGGCTAGGAATTTTGGCTATTCCTGTCTTAAACAGCTATATTCAATAGCTAATATTTATTATTTGTATCTGGTCTGTTTGGAAAAACAAATAAATATTCCAAGTCAATATATCAAGACAGAGCCATATAAGTTTATATTTAGAATTTGGACTAATGGTGTGAAACAACCCACATTCTTTATTTTACTGTTTCTTCTCCATTAACAAAACTATGAAGGCTATTCTATGAGTTATTCTATGATGAAAGCTATTCTGTGCACAATTCTTTATTTTAAACTTAATTAAATCATATCAGCAGCTTCTTCCATCCACTTCACTATAGAAAAAAGATAACTTATTTTAAAAGTAATAAAATGTTACTTAACACAATTTAAAAAGTAATAAAGATTATTTATAAATAAATTTAAAAATAATAAATAAATTGAGCATCCATAACAAGTAGTCCAAGTAGCCATCTCCTTGTTATATCACATTTAAAAAACTCTGCAAGATGCAGTGCTATGTATTAGCAGTCCTGGTGATCCCTGGCATTCCAAAATCAACCAAGTGTACATACCAGGCCCTTTGGGTACTGAGAATCTTAGCGCTCTTCTGCCATATAGGAGCTTCCTGGCTCTGTGGCCCTGGGTCTTGGCCCTAAGATCTGGTCCTAACTTGGTCTCTTAGCTATGTAGCAGGAAGAAGAGTGATCAAGCACTAAGCATATTGCTTATTTTCAAATATGTTATTGTTGTGTGGAAACATCCAATGCCAGATGCAACATGACTCACTATAATTAGCAATTGCTTGCTGTAAACAATTTTAACGTAATCCACACAATTTACATAATACATAATTTCTATTTTCATTTTTTTCATCAACACAAGACATTCACTTATTGATGGGGGCTGACTGGTGTTTACTGTTCAGGTACTTATTGAGAATAAAACACTCACCTTAATGAGCTCCTTGCTTCCAAAATAAATACACTAACACTCAAAAGCAGTTTCAAGGGGAAAAGAACCTGTAATGAAAATAACATCTGTGCTCTTCGTTTTGTGATTTTAGCTTGTGGTAAATTTGGAAGAGGAAAAATTAACTATGCTAATCTCCTGGGGATAAATTTAAGCAGACATAGGCGAATAACAAGGGGAAACATTCCCTACAAGAATTTGTTAAATCTGTGAAAACTTCTTACTTGTATATATCCTTAGGAATCTCACACTGTGACTACCATTGTGATAAAGCTAACATTAATCTGAAAATAACTATTAACAGAATGATCTCAAGGGAACAATTGTTTTCAATGACCTGACTAGTAAGCATTCGTCCAAGTTGTTTAAGTCACAATTCTGCCCCTATTATTGCTAAATTTGAAATCTAAGAAATCTAAGAATTAACTTTATTCTGATTGAAGCAAGTAGCACATTGGAGATTCCACACAGCCACTATTATTCCCCCCAAAAACTAAAATCCTCAAAACTATTCTCATAACAGCCCCACTTATACTTACCATAGCTATTGCAAAATGGCCATCTCAGAGCAGCAAAAGGCAACTTGGCCTCTCTCCAGGATCCATAAATTGTGCTCCACCCAGCACCATATCATATGCTCCCTCCACATCCTTGCTGCACCATATCATGTTAATTCAAAGCAGAGAGAGATAGAGAGAGCAAAGAGCAAAGAGCTAGGATACTTTTGCACTCCGGGGACAACATAGCTCAGGCAAGAAAAAGGAGCTTGTGGAGCTGCCTATCCATACCTCAGTGAACTCAAACATCTGAAATGGCAAAACATTAGCTGTGAGACTTTGGACAACTAAACTGGGAGAAAACAGGCTTGGCTGCTTAAGAGCAATACCAGCATGGGAACAAGGTGTACCTTGCTGCTCTGAGTGTAACAGGAATGCCCCATGTAGTTTGGGATCTATGTGAAATATTCTGTATAATATGAAATATTTTTCTTCTATAGCCTAAATATTTTTTTCTAACAAGGCTATCCGTGTTAGAAATATTTCAGTAAAATTGTAAGCCATAAACACTGAAATTACTGTCTAAAGAATATTTACTATCACTTTTTACACTGTAGAGCTTAGATAAATACTAACTCTGAACATCCACTTTCAGCAAGATTGGATGGAGTACTCATGGAATATCTAGACTGAAGATACAGGATTACATGGAAGTCATATTTTACAATCTGATTATGCAGTGAGATTTTTTTTTGCTGTTTTGATAAATTGTTTGTAAAGGTAAACAAAGGATATAGTATGCTCAATAACTTTTGAGATAGGAGTGGGGAAGATATGGTTGACTAAGTGTTGCTGGATTCTACATTCCATTAATCCCAACCAGTATAACCACTGATTATAAATGGTGGCAGATGGAGTTCAACAAGGAAAGTTATACTCACCCATTTTTCTATTTTAGAAGATTATCAACTGTTAATAATTCAAGTAACAGAATCTGCTACTTAATTTATTCATTCGATTTATGTAGCTGCACATCTCACTTTTACGTGACTCTAGGCGGCTTACAATAAAATATATAAAATACATAAAATACTCATTATCAAAAATAAAAATAAAACACATAGCAGCTAGGCATTATTCAGCCAGTCATGCACACAGCCAGGAGACAGGCTCTATCCCACATCCAGGACTCCAGGCTCAGGCACAAAACCAAGTTTTTAAGGCCTTACGAAAGGCCAACAGGGACAGGGAAAGTCTAATTTCAGTGGGGATGATGTTTCAAAAGGTGATGCTCCAGAAGAAAAGACTCTTCTTCTGGGTCCCACATGTCCATCTGTTTTATTCAGGCATTGCTGTCAAAGAATCATTCATATGCTAGGCTACTCGTCTCCCTACTGATAAAAATATAATGCATTATGTAGGAAATGTATTTACAGGCAAGTACATTACACAATTACCTAGAATGAAAGTGAAAAATCACTCATGAATTGTAGGAGTGAATCATAAAATTAGAAGGGCCAGTATTTCATACTGCAGATTCTTCTTTTTCATCAGTATTTTTTTTGCCACTTTCTTTATTAGGCTTAGTTTAGTTCTTTTCCTCATATCTTTGAATCTACTGTCTTTTCATCTCTCCCCCCATATTCTTGTGAATGGTTCTATTTTAATTCTTTAAAATAGTACTTTCAAGTAATATCCTTGTGCTTATTTGTTTTTCTTGATGAAATTATATACCTAACTTGACAAAGCATCGGGGTCACCTAAGAAAAGGACTTCCAAAGTGGAATTCAGTTTTGCATGTTAAGAAATGATTCTTTAAGTACTCTTGCCATTCTTCTGTAAGTACTGTTCTAGTCTATATCACATAGTTCGCCACAGACAGGCCCTACACAGGTGTTACATATTCTGTAAAATCAGAGGCAAAAAGATGGCAAACCGAATGGCCATTACATTTTGTTCTGTAAATATTTAGTATGGTAAATCATGAATTCTCAAGGTAATAATGTTTTAGTGGTCCTATCATATTTTCACTGTCCTTCTAAGGGAGGATTTAATCCTTTGCATGATCACTGAAGGATGTGGAATGGAGAATCTATGAACCTCTTAGATTACTTTTATTGATTGAAAAAAGAACCTGGGATTTATCTAGGGTACCTATTGCTTCTATATTTATTACCCCTGTGTGTCCCTATCTAATATATATTTGGCTCCAAAGGAATACTAATTATATAATGTCTTAAACCTGGCTGCAGAATAATGAGCATTACAGTGTTTATAGAAAAAGATGAACAAAGGCAAACCTGGGATACTTGTGTAAACTACTCTGCACAGACTGGTGGATTTCAAGCATCAAGACAGAAAAGTGGAGGGATCAGACAAAGCAAGCTTTTCTGGTGAGGGCTCACAGAGAAAATTCTTGGACTTTTCCATTGGAAGTGCATCCTTTCTCTTCTGAGTGCTGTTAAATAATTCTAAAAATCCCAGATGTTTTAGTCAGTCTTTAATTTTCTTTCTTTTTTAGAATAAAATCTGCTTATCTGTAAATCACTTTGAGAGAACATTTGCTTTATGGAAATACAGGCAGTATAAAAATGCACGTATTTATTATTTATATAAATAGAAGTTAAAGAATTAACTTCCTGCTGTTCCCTACTTCTTGTAATTCAAAACAAACATAAGAGATGACATTAAATTAGAATGAGTAAGTATTTATAGTGAATTAAATACATTCATGATATTTAACCCAATGTCCTGAGTAAGACTTATATGTGATATTTTACTGAGAGATTGTTCTCTTTGACATTTGTAGTGTTTGTCATACTCGAAGAGTTCATGCATAAGAAACTAGAGATGCTTAGTCTGTATGATGACTGCTAAAACACTGAAGTGGATAAGTGGATTTCTTTCTTTGTACTATACTTGAAATAAAGAAAAAGAAAAGGATCTCTTGGCATCTGAAAGGTGAACATTTATTCTGGCATAAAGTTTCATAGGTCAGTTTTCTTCAATGTTTGAAATGGTAGGTGTGTCTACCTGAAAATGGAGAAAAGTAAGTTTTCATCCAACTGAAATAAATGAAATGAAATTCCTGTATGACATGAGGAGGAAAATATTAATTTATTCAGTTATTAGCAGAAAGTATTATACAGTAATTGCAGTAATATTAACGTAATAGAATGTTTTTTTTATAATAACTTTATTAATTTTTTAAAAAAGGAACAGTAAAAACTAACCAAAACTAATATTGAGAGAAAGACTAAGAAGAGGAAAAATAAAATAGGAAGAAAAGAAAATAGTAAAGATTACTATTACTACTACAGAAAAGAAAAGAAAAACAACAAAAGAAAAAAAAAGAATTGACTTCTGACCCTCCTTGCAACAGATATAAGTAACAATATACATCAAACTCTTACTGTGCGTTCCATTATTTCTATCAACCCATATTTTTTCTAATCATCAAACCCATACAACATAATTTCATTTTTTCTGTTTCCTGCAAAAAGTCCAAAAAAGGTTTTCAGTTAGCATTAAAATTACACAATGTCTTATCTCAAATCAAAGCTGTCAATTTCACCATCTCAACCAACTCCATCAACTTCGCCATCCATTCTTCCACTGTAGGTAATGTCTTATCTTTCTACCTCTGTGCTTATAAAAGCCTTGCTACTGTTATCATATATAAAAACAAAGTTCCATGTTGTTGATATGGTTGTAAGACTAATCAATAAAGCTGAAAGTAAGTAAGTAACAAAGTTCCATGAGTTTTTTCCAACTCTTTATCCATCAAACCCAAAAGGAAAGTCTATGGTTTTGACTGAATATTAATCTTTCAAATCTTCTGTATACAGATATATTTCTCATTCCAGATTTTTTTTTTTTACAAGTCCCCCAGAGATGATAAAATATCCCTTCTTATTCACATTTCCAGCATATGTTTGAAGTATCTTTATAACATTTTAGATAATGTTTCTGACGACAAGTACCAATGACACATCATTTTATAAAAATTCTCTTTAAAGTTATAACAAAATATAAATTTCAGTCCTTTCTGCCACATATTTTCCCATTGTTCCATCTGTACAATGTAGCCAAAATTTTTAGCCCATTTTATCATACAGTCCTTAACTTGTTCATCTTCTATCTCTAGTTTCAGTGGAAGTTTACATCTTTGCAGTAACATGTTCATCATTAGTACATAATTCTGCTTCAAATTCAGTCTTACCATATTCAAAACCATATCCTTTTATCTATTTTAAATCTTTCTTGTAATTGTACATAAGAAAAACATTGATACATGTATCTCTCTTATATCAATTCCTCTCTTGCCTTTAATTTAAAATCCCTTTGAGAAAATCACCATAAGTTAACCATTTATTTTTAGTTATAATTTTTCTTTTATAAAGAGCTTTTTGTGATGACAATGATAAAGGAAACTTCGGAAACAACATAGACTTATATCTGTTCCATATTCTCAATATGGCATGTCTAATAAAATGATTTTTAAAATCTACATTAACTTTAACTTTATTATACTATAAATAACTGCCATCCAAATCTTAAGTCATGCCTTCTAGTTCCAATAACTTCCTATTTCTCAAAGCCACCCACTCTTTCATCCAAACCAAACAGCAAGCTGAAAAGTACACCTTCAATTTCGGGAGACTTAAACCTCCTCTTTCTTTAGCATCTTGTAGAATTTTATACTTAATTCGTGGGTTTTTTACCTTGCCACACAAATTTAGAGATGTCTTTACGCCATTGTTTAAATGGAACATCAATTGTCGTAACAGGTATTGTTTGAAACAAAAATAACATTCTAGGTAAAACATTCATCTTAATTACTGAAATTCTTCCCAACAATGACAATTGCTGATGGGATGATTTTTCCCATCTTAACATATCTTTTTAAACTTCATTCCAAGTTTTAACATAATTATTTTGAAACAATATACAATGACTATTTGTCAAATTCACCCCTTTAACCTTTTTTCTACCCAAAAACCCATTTTATTCATCTGTTCTTCTTGTTTTTGTATCTTCATATTTTTTGTTAACTTTAGTCTTTTATTTTAAAACCAATTTTAAATTTAAAAGCAAATTTTAAAACCAGCCATAGCACCAAATTCTTTCAACTTTTTCATTAAAGCTTTGATCTCTTTCTTGATCTTTATGCCCTTTATCTTCTCATCTCTCCTTATATCTCTATTCAAATCTTCCAAAACTAAAATAAATAACAAGGGAGACAGTGGGCAACCTTGTCTTGTTCCCTTTTGTAATCTCACATGATTTAGTTAAGTCTCCATTTACAATAATTTGCACTTTCTATGATGTATAAATTGATTTCACTCCTTTTATAAAATTCTCTACAAAGTTCATTTCTTCCAAAACTTTAAACATAAAAGGCCAATTTAAATTATCAAAAGCTTTCTCTGCATCCAAAAAAATTAATGCAGCTTGTTTTCATTATGCTGTTCCAAATATTCTGTAATGTCCAGCACCATTCTAACATTATCTTTTAATTGTCTTTTAGGTAAAAATCCACATTGATCTTCATGAATACATTCTTGTAATATAACTTGCAATCTGTCTGCTAAAGTCATTGTGAACAGCTTATAGTCATTATTCAATAATGACATTGGTATATAATTTTTAGTTAGAGTCAAATCTTGTCCTTCTTTAGGTAAAAACACTATATTGGCCTCCTTCCAAGACTTTGGCATTCCACCTTCCACCAATATAAAGTTCATCAAAGATTGGTGTAGTTGTAGAATTTCATCCTCAAAATTTTTATAGTATGATCCTGGAAGCCCATCTGGCCCTGGTGCTTTATTTGGTTTAATATTTTTTATAACTTCAGATACTTCCATTATTGTTATAGGTCTATTCATAATCTGTCTTTTGTTTTAATACCTCTGTCAAAAAGAAGTAGTCCTTTCTATTGCATAAAATTTCTTTTAATATAATTATATCCATATTGTCAATTTTCAGTCTAGTATTAAAATGCCATTGCAGAACTTGATCCCTGGTCCTTTTCTTTGCAAAATGTACTGATACTTCTCTTGGTACATGTCTTATTGCTGCATAGCATGAATTTACCTGGTACACCTTATCAATCTCATTTGCAGCTTTTCCTCCTTCCATTTTAAAAATTCTGCCAATGCTTGAACTACCCTTCTTCTAATATCTTCCCCTGAAATTTACAGAATGGCTTTAAATCTTAGGCAAAATTCCTTCTCCTTTTACTCCAGCAAAGCCACGTTATCCAATCCTTTCTCCAATTCAGGATCTCTGGTTTCTGCTTTATTCTCCAATGTTTCCATTCTTTCAGTAACCTGCTTCATTTATCTAGAAATTTGTTTCATCACTCCAGCTATTTATTTCACATAACTGTCCATCTTTTTTTTTTTTTCCCAAAGTTGCAAATTTAGACCCTAATTCATCAAACATTGGTTTAAGTAAACTTAAAGTGACCATCTTCTCCTCTAATGGTTGCTCTGCAGAGCTTCTTCTTTCTTTCATTTATTTCATTGCCTTCCTCATAGCCATGTTCTTTTTATATTTTTTCCTCCTTCGTACAAGTAAAATGGATAGCCGGATATAATTAAATACAAGAGAAAGTAAACTGACAGTTCATGCTCTCTGGTGGCTTTCAAGCTGGAATTGCAGGCACACGTCAAGGGGAACACACAGGCATCAAGTTACAGTCTTCTGTTTTAAAAACCCAGCTAATTAAGGTGCATAGTCCAGCAAAACGAGAAACTTTCCCATGGAAAAAGCAAACCTTGTTACTGCAAATGGAGTTTTGTGGAAAAATAAACTTCTAGAAATAAATTTTCCCTTTTCACTGTAAGTAACTTTTAAGTCTCTTTTAAATTCCAATTTACATCCAGTTTTTTGCAAATTAATCAGATTCAAATTAAAGCTCTGTTTCTTCTTTTAAAAACATAGTCCCCAAAATAAGGATAAGCTCCAAGAGGGCTGTTATCTGTTGCGAAGGAAGGTCTCTCTTAAGTTGAAAAATAGTTATATTCCACAGTGTTTAGAAAGGAGGTTCGGTGGGCTTTAGTGTCCACAAAAGACTGCACTGCAGCTGTGAATGAAGATGGATCCCCCATCTCCCGGCCACTCAACTCAAAAGCTGTTCACAGAGGCTTTTTTGTGATTAGCTTTCAAGGAGCAGCCATCTGGAGTGCAAATGATTTCTTGCTTCTTCCTTGATACAGAGCAAGTTGAGCAGCCATTTCTTGCTACCAGCCACCAATCAACTGTGATGCTGTCTCCACTATTTTGAAGATGCCTAAGCTGCCGTTAATCCCCACTGGAAGTCATGCTAATAGAATGTTGTTTTGACGTCCAGTCACCCTAGGTGTTGTGGATATCAGTTGCATACTATTTTTACACATTGCTAACATATAAATGTCTATATGCATATCTTAGCTGAGAGTTTAGTAAAAGAATAATAATTGAATCATATCACTCTGATATTTTAATAATGCAGCTGTTTTCTAAGGATGGATTTGCAAATGTGCTTGGTCATATTATGGCTTTCATCACATACTTAAGACTGTACATCTCAAAATGCTTATAAATATTTACATACATTCAATAAGCATTTGCAGGTCACTTGTTTCTTTTTACTAATAGGTTGTCTTAATTCTTAACATGACTTAAAAAGTCAGAAAGTAGTACTACCCACAGAAACAGTATACATGACATAGCAATGTATATGCATTTATATTACTTATTATATATTTCCTGCCCAGCATAATTTATAAAAATGAAAGCGTGAAAGCAGGAATACACGTAGTCTCCAGTTTAAGAATGAGTTCTGTTTCCAAGGTCTGTCCTTAAGTCGAATTTGTATGTAAGTGGGAAAAGTGTTATTGTATAATACTGTATCAGTAGCACTGTGTAATTAACTCGAACCATTGTGTATTTAACTTGAATCATTGTGTATTTAACTTGAATTTTGCCACAAGAGGCTCCATTCGTAACTATGGGTCAGCCTATAATTAATTACAAACATATAATGCTTCCCTTCCACCATTTCATTTTGGCTTGAAACCTGGATTAAAAACCATTTTATCCAATGGAAAGCTCTATTGATGTTGCTTTTAAATCAGTATGCTTAGCTTGGCAGCTAAGTGTATAGAACTGCTCTGTATAAGGCAAACTCAAGTCTCTTTGAAAGTTATTGCAGCTGAGATGGTCTCATTTGCTTTGTAGGTGGGACTGCACACTAGGCCTACTTCTGAAAGGGCTGTCCCAGTTAAGGGTTAGTGTGGCCAAGCTTGTGGCTGCCTAGAAGCAATGTCTTACGCTATCCCATTCCTGGATACTGTACCTCCTTCTTCCATGTCTACTTCTTAAATAATGGGAAGAAGTGAGATCTGCCTGTTTTAAATGAGGATGATTGAGATAGCAGGGGGCTTTGAAAGCATTTAGCCAAATTTTTACTGCAAAGTAGGAATATAATTAGTTTCTAAAATCAGCTACTCCTAAATTAAACACATCCTTCAGAGACAAAAACTGTCTCTGATTGTACTTTAAATAAATATTAGTCATTTCAATTATATTGTCCTCAATCTGAAAATAAGTTAGAAAACCAAAGATTTATATGGAAGCATATTTCATCCTCACTGACTCTTTCCAATTGATTGGTCAGAGGTTTATTTAAAGTTGAAACTGCACAGATGGGTAATAGTTTGAAAGCACAGATGGAATGCAGGAAACAGCTAGCTCCTTGGCAGAACTGCTCTATCTAATCAGAAAGAATTGATAAAAAGAATGCAAAAACAGATATTGCCAAAGACAAAATATTGACATCCAATATATATTTCCTTGCAGTTAAACTAAGAGTAAACATATAAAGAATTAGCAGCCTTGATGTTATAGACTATCAAGTTTATTTGATGGAAAATTAATTAGTGTTTAGAGAAGTGTTTTTTTAAATATGCTAAATTTGTCTAATGAAAGAAGATGCTGGATTTTAGTAAAATACTTATCATTAAACCTTACTAGCATTATTAGAACAGTAACCTCATCACACTGAAGAAGAAAAAGTTGTTCTACAAACTATCCTGATATTAGATTACAACTTCTTTTTTTCTTAGGATTTCTATGTTTGAAATCCTTCTGAAACAGCTCATATTATGAAAAGATTGGACAAACTTCACTTACTGAGTGTCTGCTTACTGCGATTTGTTATGAGTACAAGAACTCTGGTGGAGAAAGTTGATCAGTTGGAATTCTACTGCAATAAATTTTACTAATTCTATTTATTCTTATTTTACTTATCCTGTTTCTGAAAAAGTTTCGGTCTATACTGAAAATTTCAATAGAACCCACAATTTTCAACTACTCTATATACTAAAAAGTCTCTGTATTTTAGGCACAGAAAACAAAAGCATTTGACTGTGTTGTCTTTCCTCTCAGAGGAAAGACATAGTTTGCCAAACCTCCAGTGTTAAGTAATTAATATTTGACAAATGTTCTTTGATGAGCTTCATTTAACAGTTAGTATACATTTAAGGCATAGCATAAGATACATCATCCAGAAATTTTTCAAATACAAATGTATACCATTAAGCATTGCATTAGAAAATAATTTAATTATTATTTTAAGTATTTTTTATCATGTTTCAGCCAAACCAGCCTCCACAGCTGGGTTAAAATGAATGCAGAAATTATAGTGCTATTAACTTATAATTTTAAAATAAACCATGACACAGAAGGGAAGAATTGAGAGAAATAAGAGAAAAATATGAAAGCACTGTTTCTTATGTAAATGTTAAGAAGATATTTCTGGATAAGAAGTAGGTTAATATACTGCAAGCTGCTTTGTAATTGTTTAAGTGAAATGCTTTATATAATTTTTAAATTTAATAATGATTCTGTTGTATTCAGACTACATGATCCTGCACTGTGGTAAATGCATCACCCTCTCTTTTTCTTTAGCTTTTTTCCCTATCATTTTCAATTCACCTAATTAGACACATGGCATCTGACCAAATTGTGTAATTATTCTGTGCTCTGCTTTATGTAATGTTGCAAAAGTTGGCCTTTCAGGACCTTAGAATTTTATGTTTTGGCTTATTTTCAAATTATTGAGAACTTCATTCATATATTGACACAAATTGGAAGTCCTCTCTTCTTATTTTGTTTAAAGTTATCACCTTTATTAAAGGGGAAGACAACACTATTTTTGATTAAATATGTTTTGGTGGCTCTATTAGCTTGTATTGCATGCCAGTGGTTGCTAGATTCTAATATTAGTTCTTTATACCTTTTGACTTTCACATTTGATGACACTTTTCTTGGTCAGTTATATTTAGGCTGTACAGGTTATTGTTACTAATACTAATAATCAGTTTAAGTTCACATCTAGCATTATTGGGGAACAGGGATAAATTGATGAGAGCAGAGGAAGAAGCCTAAACTGACATTATTCTTTAACTGCTTGGAGCTTCAAGGAAAGAAATTCTGTTTTGTGAATATAATAGGGAATTATTAAAATTATCATTGTTGTACACACAGCAAAGATGCTGCAGTAGAATATTAATTAACTTTTTTTTTGTATGAAGACAATCACAAGAGAATGTGTACTATAAAGGTTAGGATCAATAAAATCTCTTTATTTAACAACGTGTATCACTTGAAAATTGATTTAATCTCTCAATAGGTTGGGCTGAGAGAGAATGACAGGCTCAAAGTCATCCTGTGAGCCATCATGGCTCAGGGTGAACCAGAATCTGAGTTTTCCTGCTTCTTGTTCAGCACCTTAACCACTACGGTAGACTGGCGTTGAGCTTGTATATGTCAAAGCTTTATGAAATTACTTTCATTCTCTGATTCTCTAGGGGCAACTAGATGCGTTTAATTTTTTAATTTTGTTGGAGAAATTGTGTTTCAGCTAATTCTGAGATTCTTATGCACTGGAAAAAAAAATAAAGGATTGATTTCAGATTGCAGTAGATAAATGCTGTTACATAATTAATATTGTTTGTGCCATTCAGAGTATAAATGTATATACCTATTTGCCTTTAGGTAATTTACCCCAGTTATCATGACTGTGAATTTATTCTATTTATTATACTATGTGGGTGATGCAAAAGGATCATGGATACCCAACTTCCATGACGTCTGAAAATGTATAATTTATCTAAATCGTTCCATACGATTGAGGATCTATGGTTCCTATCATTTGTGGTTAGTGAGGCAGTTTATTAGACAAAACTGCTGACATCCATAATATTACAATAGAGTAGGAAGGATCTTTCCTTGTCTGTTATCTTAATAAATGGATGGAGATCTTCCCACAACAGCCAGGCTGGATGGGAGCCACAAGCAGGATATGGGCCCTTTAGCACTTCCCCTAATTCATCAGCTGGAATTCAGAAGCATACTGCTTCTGATATGGGATAGAGTTGGTGTGATGCCATCCAGCATTCACAAGTTTGGCAGCCAGTTCCCAGACATGGATTACACATCTTCTCAGTCTTGAACAGAATCACATGGCTTGGAATGTATACAAGCAGATCTTTCCCAAATCCCTCCCTTTCTACTAGTTAGGAAAAGGTTTTCTTCTTTTAAAATGCAGAAGTAGGTAAACGAAAGTCTGGAAACCAGTGGGATTTACCATCTCCCCTCACCCTCTGATTTCAGCTGGAATTTTCAGAGGACAAGGTTTTCCAGATAACAAATTGGCACAAAGGGAACATCTGCCCAAGACTAATCTCATCTCTATAAGTATAGGGAAATGTTAACTAAGACTTGCACTGTTTAATTTCTTTTCTGTGTCTGCTAATTATTTTATTCTGATATTTATGTTCTGTGTGGATGTTCAGTAAGTTGTGTGGGTTTTTTTTTTCTTTTTTGCAACTTGCAAACTCTTTACAGCATGGTTCCTCTAAATTAGAATCAGATCAACATCATATTGTGTCTACCAAAATCTGTATTGTCCTTTTTAATTTTACATGGGAGATCCTTTTAAGTTGCAACCTGGGATTTGAACAAGATATTTTTATGACTTCCATTATTTATTGTAGTGCATGTGACTACTTAAAGCTGAAAAGGAGTTTTACATTTTCTCTTTTTTTTCAAAGAGGGAAAATGTAAAACTATATTTTAGTCTGTAGCCTGTGAGATTGATCTGTCTCCCAATGAAATTAGATCTAACTATTTTCCAAAGAAGAGGGGTCATATGCCTCACTGCTACAAGACCATGAGTGGCAGTATAACATTTATTTTCATCAACTTTCCTCCTTATACTTGCCAGTAAGATGCCTAGTCTGGGGGCTGGGGTGGGAAGGGTGTCCTATGTCTACTACAGACTGGGGTTGGGGGGAGGATGCCAGTTAATAAGGTAGTCCTTGCTTAATGACAATTTGTTTAATAACAGTTTGAAACTGTGACAGCCTTGGAAAGGGTGCTTTATGGCCCATGATGCAGTCGTAAACTGAGATGTCATGTGACTGCATCGCTTAGTGACTGCAATCCCCAGCAATGCCCCTTGCCATCGTTAACCAAATTTTACTGGTGGTTAGCCAAGGGCCCACCCCAGTCCAAGCCATTCCAGGCTTGGTCCCTCCCAGCCCTGAGCCTCAGTAAAGTAAAGGGTTGCCTCCAATCCCCACACCTGCCTATCTCCCCCCATCTCTGCCCTTTTGGCTACCTGCACCCCGTCTTGCAGGGCAGCAAGACCCCTGCCACCCTGCACTCCTGCCCCAGCTGACCTTGCCATCTTCTTGCTCCCACTGCTAACAAGGCATGCCTGGCCTGGCTGCTGGGCTGGGCTTTGGCTGTGAAAAAAGGAAAAAACAACAACAACCAAGCAGTCCCTTTGCACAGAGCTCTTGGGTGGGGCTGAGCAAAGGAAACAAAAAACAAAAAACAGGGCAGCATGGGTCCAAAAAGGCATAGGTGGGGGGAGATAGGCAGATGGGGGGGAGTTGCAGTGCCCCTGTGGTCATAAGTGCGGGTGGGCTGCCAAGTACCCAAATTTTGATCATGTAACTGCGGGGGTGCTGCAATGCCTGTAACTTTGGGCACTGGTCATAAGTCCATTTTTTCCAATGCATTTGTAACTTCCAGTGGTCACTGAATGAATGGTCAGTATGTGAGGACTACCTGTAGGAGAAAAGAAAATGTAAATTCAGAGTTTGGATTAACTGTATAATAAAAATAGGGCTGACAGACAATACAAATGAGAGGAATTATTTAAACAGTTATTGTTATTATCCCCTTTACTTTAACTTCTTGTAATTGCAATGCTGTTTGACATTCTTATTCTCAGTCAACCTTTTCCCTAAATCTTATCCATTTAATAAAAATTAGCATATTCTTGTGTATGCAATGGTAAAATGCATACTTTGCTGAGTGAAATCACAGAATGTCCTTAAATTAGGGCTAAAATGGCCCAGATCACTGGCTTTGCAATCTGAAAAATGTATTTTTCAAAAAGTGTTCATTCTTCTTAGCTTATAATGCCAAGCACTGTTTGTTTGTTGTTTTTAATTAGCGAGTCTTGCATACACATGACAAATAGAGACGAATAACAATTAGCAGATGTTGGTTTGGTAGGGGTTCTTTCCCATGTAACCATGACATTATTGGAATAGGATAATCCTCCTCCCTTCTAGTACTGATCTGCTATTGAACATGCTGTCAGTTGTGACAAATTAATGTAATTTTTAGAAGGTCACAAATTTATTTTGGATTAGTCAGATGAGTCCAGTAAGCATAGCTTCATTCCAACTTCAGTCCATTTGATCAGTAGCAGAAATCTAACATATTTCACTATTGACTTCCCATATATGGATATTTCTTTGACAATGTAGGTGAGAAATATTTTAATTTTTTACTTCAGAAGACACTCCAGGTTATACCTAACATCAGCTTAAAATGTGAAAATAATCAGGATATGTTAATTAGCTTGTTTGCTTATGTAGCAATATATATGTTTTAAAACTGACCAAAGTACTATAAACAAATATTTTGGCTATCCTGAGAGCATTTGATTAATGCAAAACAGTAATCTAGTATTGTTTTTCTGTTTGTAATCAACATAATATGGATGTCCTGGTCAAGGAATATTTAAAATAAGATACTAGGTGGTCTTAAAATTTAGTTTGAATTCATCTTCATTTTGTATAAAAATACATATATTCCCTGAAGCAGAGACTGGTTTGTTCTCTTATGATATCCCATGCTTATCAATATCTTCATTGTTTATCTTCCTCTTCATATTTTAATAGAGATATCCAAATCTGTGTCAGAAAAAGAAGAAATATAGAGATCAGAAATATATGGGGATATATTGGATTTTCTATGTCTGTAAGCGGTACTTGTATTAGAATATAAAGGAATTCTTTCAGAATTTTCTCTAAAACTCTTCATAAAGTCAATTACACATTTAATATTATATTATTCAATAATTTTGACTTTTGCTTTTGCCTTTGCTGATTTCACTATAGTCACTTCATATCTAATGTAACTAAAGCAAATATGTATGAATAATTCCATGAAGCAATTCTAGAATCAGAATGTGAAAGACAAATATAATTATACAAAATGTAAATATATTCCTAGCTTTCCACTACTACTAATGACCAAATGCCTTGGGGCATTTTAGAAAATTTTAAAATAATATCCTAGTAAAAGGTCATTTATATTTGAAAGACAAGGCCACTGTGGAACTCCTTGCCAAATTGTATGTTTGTGCAGAAGAAACGTGGAAAAAAAGAAAGAGATTGGACCTGAAAGCATGGATTCATTAAGAGGTTGCATGCCCCAGAGATCTGGCTAGTTTGGAGTCAGTCTTGTGCTAATATTGGCCTGGATGATGCTACTTCTCAAGTGAATCTGTTTTGAGAGTACAGACTCTTCAGGCCAAAATTGCTTTCAGCTTGGCTGGTTCCTCTTTCCATGTTTTGCCAAATCAGAGTACTTGGAGAAGGAATCAAGTGGCAGGCAAGAATCGGCAAGACCTCTGTCCCCCGGTTCATTTAATTGGGGGGGGGGGGAGGGAAGGAAGATCCTTGCCAAATTAGATTTTTGCAGTGCCAAAACAGGATTCTTTCCCTAACATGACAGATATTTGGCCATGATGGATGTCTTCTCCCAGTGTGAGCAAAATAGTAGATGCCTGACAGACTTTTATTTATATTATTATAGATGGTTTGTTAAACTGTTATTTCTCTAGTGAGCCCAGTAAGAATCTGGGTAAAATACTCTATAAGTCCTTTGATGGCTAGGAATTTCTTATTTCAGTTGTTGAGAGATGACATCCCTCAAACCAAAAAGTAGACAGACAAATCATTTGAAGCTTGTTTGGGCAATACTGATCTTAGCTTATGTAGGTCTCAGTAGGCATCTGGTGTGTAGGATTAGTAATTTTGTTTGCATGGACATTTGCAAGGAAAAAAAATGTCCATTGTATCTAAAAGTGGGAAGTATGTAACAACATATTTATGAAATATCCCTTCATAAACTCAATATGATGAAAAGAAACTGTACACTTAAATGATGCCCAACACATTTTTACCTCTCCTGAACTGTGCTCTGCACTGCATCTTTTCAGTCAGTGGATATAGTCAATAGGGATCAATGTAAGGATTTATCTGTATGCAGTAATGTGTAAAACTGAGGGACTTCTTACAGGTAGAATGACAATATTCAACTATGGAAAAGAAACTAAAAGGGACCAACTATGGAAACCACTGATAAAGTTTGAATCTACTTTTGGATTATTGTTGTCCAGTCAAATTTTATTCATTCTCATATAGAAGGCAACTCATCTCTTTTGTCTCTTGGAATATCATGGAAACTATTGAGAATGAAACCAACTGTCTTCCCAGCCTAACTGGTTTTATTTCAAGGCATTTGACATGATAGAACTTGTCAGCTGATATTTAAATATGGAACTATTTATATAGCTATGTGCCTGAAATAAATAAAGTATTCTTTTTTGTACATGCTGTGGCTTACGTGCTTGTATTGTGTTCTTATTTTTATCATTATAAGTCAAGTTACATCCCACTCCTGCCAGGGGTCATCCACAAGCACAATCAGTGCAGTTTTGGTCCTGTACCCAGGTCTGAAACCAGACTGAAAGGGGTCCAGATAACCTGCTTCCTCCAGGTCCTCTGAAGCTGCAGCGCAACCACCTTTTCTAGATACAGAACAAAAGTTATCTCATATGGTTGGGTCCAGCGTTGGCTCTTTGAAAAGAGGTTGAATCACTGGTTCCTTCAGAGCTGGCAGGACCACCCCCTTTCTCAAAGAATAATTCTCCACTTCCAGGATCAACTACATGACACCTAATGGGTGTCCTAATGGGAAGTCTTATTTAACCAGGAGGGACATGGGATCAGTGTACAAGTAGCTAAGCTTTTAGTTCCTAGGAACCCTGTCTACTTCCTCAAACCATTGATCAATCACAGGTTCGGTCATTGGATATCTTTGGAGAAACAAAATATTGCTAGCAGCCAGAATGGCAAAACAAACAGACAAACAAACAAATAAAATAGAATATGAGGGAAGGAAGATTATGTTGTTCCCAGATCTACTCTTCAGATTTTGTAGGCAATCTCTCCTTTGCCTGATCCTTCCCCACAAAGTGGAGAGATTGGACAGGAAGGGTTTGCATGAAAGTAAACTGTTTGTTCTTCTACACATCCAAAGCAATGCAGTTGCCAAGTCTCTTTTGACAGATTCATTCTTCCCTAACTCTCCAAACATTTTTTGTAATATCTCTGGATATTCTGTCAACTGCTCTAATGATCCTCTTCTCCCTTTTCCAAGTTTTGCTGCTTTTCTAGTAGTAGCCATTTCTTTTATTTGTAGTCCAGAAAGAGAAAGTGAATCAAGTGCCCAAGTAAAAGTAAAAGGGAGGCTTTTTTCTCTCTCTCTCTCTTGCCTTTTCTCTATGTTGTTAAGTCTTTAGTCCCTTCTAACACTCAGTAATTCTGTAATCACATGATCTGTCTCAGGTTTCCTTTATCTCTTTATTTTGCAAAGTTCATCAATTGCCTCTTCACTAAAACTCTAAACAATCTGTGTTACCATGAAGGTATGTACTATTTATTTAATTATTTCAAAAGCACTTTCACAAAAGTAAAAATATTTTAAAATTGTCTGTCCCCTTAATCTGTTTAAAACTTTCTTAAATCAGATTCTTGTAAAGGTTCTTGCTGTTGATTTTCAGTTTTTAAAATTATTATTTTACTCTTTTCTTTAATCTGGAATGAAGGCTCACTCACCTGTTGGTTTATTGTCCTGCTGTTCCAAAGACCTCTTTTAGCTTTAAAATAATTATAATGCAAATATGCTTAAGAAAGTGAGGTTTTAAGCGAACCCTGTGTCCTTAAATGAGCATGAAATTGAGCAAACTCAGGGAGGCAGTGAAAGATAGGAAGGCCTGGCACAATATGGTTCATGGGGTCACGAAGAGTCGGACACGACTTAACGACTGAACAAGTGTCCTTAAAGGATCCACTGTGGCTATGAGCTCGATGTCTTTCCTGCGGCTCCTGGCTGCTCAAATATGAGTCAGCTGCAAACTGCAAGGAGCAGCCTTCCAGAGCACAAGTGGGCAATCTCTTGGCTTCTCCTTATCTGGAGACGCTCCACTGGCTCAGACTTGTTGCCTGGCTATCAGTCTCCGCCATAACATCATCTCCACTCCTTTGGAGATGTCTCAGTCCACCATTGTCCTCACTCAGAAGAGACTTGGTTATATTTGAAGGGAGAATTGAAGAAAGATTTTTAAACATGAAAGAGGAAATAAAAGAAGAGATAATAAAAACTTTGAAGAATCTGTAGGACAGTTAGCTGGTGAGGTGGAACAAATTAAAGAGAAAGTGGAAATTTTAGAAAGTAAAACAGAAATAATAACAGAGAGATGGAAAAAGATTTAGACAATTTGATATTATTGGAATTAAGAAGAATTCTGCTTGAGATTTAGAGCAGTTCAGAGGATTCTGGTAAAGATACCAGAGAGAAGATTGTTCAAAATGAAATCAAGAGAACAATTGACTGCAGAGGGATTTAGTTTTCAATATTTTCATATATACAATTAAGAGAAAGGTTTAACTTAGACAAAAAAGCAACTGGAATTGAATTATATTTGGAATTTGAGACTCCATTATATACAAATGATGTGTCAGGTTCAGCCGGCGCTGCACGGCTAGGAACCTGCCCAGCTGCACTTTAGTCAGTTTCACCGCTTGAGCACTAGCGAAGAAAGAGGAAATGCGAAACCGCAAACTAATGAATGGGCCACCTGGCGCTGCTTTACCATCTGGAAGCGGATGTGCACGCGATGGGAAGCCCCGGCTGTGCGCGCGACAGAAAGCCCCAACGAACGCAACGACCATGCCAACGGCTAACAACAATCAAAGAAACAAGAGAACTGGGCTGAACCTGCCATTCGAGTAAAAGGGGATTACAGTGGGCAATCTGTAAGCTGTAATATGTAATATGTAACCTAGCAATGGGGCTCACGGGGAATTGGGACAACTATAAATTATGTGGGAAGAGGTGCTAAGCCAGTCCTGGCTTTGTTTGTAACTGTTGCGTTACGCTTGAGTAAACCTCTTTTGTGAACCACACGTGTCACGGGCGTTTCTCTTGTCGAAGGCATTCCTTACATAAAGCCAGGACTGGCTATTGAGTGCTACCCCGTACACACCGAGGAGCACGCACCTTCTTTCCCTGCAGCCAGGACCGGAGAAGAATCGATTAACGGCACCAGGAGATGGCAAGCGATGGGGAAGCTGCTCGCCAGCTGGGCAACCAGGAGCCCAGATCTGAAGGTGCGATGGCGGGACCAGTCCGGGGCGAATGGCGCACGGACACAGCCGAGAGGGCGCCAGAGGACAGGTGGTCGTTCGGAGGGGGCAGGAGCCCCAACGGGTTGCCAGCATGGGGGGTCACGACGAGTCGTGACTCGGAACCCAAGACCCGGGAGCTGGAGGAACGACTCACCTGACTGGAGGCCAAGATTGAGCAGCGGATGGATGCTGTCCAAGTGATGCTGCAGACCATACTCCAGCGGGGCAAAGCCACAAGGGCAGAGTCACAGGCGAAGAAGGAATCAGGCGAGGCCGGCAGCAGTGAGGGCACAAGCTCGAGAAGCTGCGCGGAGCCCAGACCAGAGGTCGCGCAGACGGGCCCAGCCCCTAGCGTGAGAAGAGGACCCGCAACCACGGCCAGTTCATGGGGCACCAAGTGGGTGCTCGGCGGCAGAATGGAGCCAGAGGGGTTGACGGGATGTGCAGTCCCCGGGAGCAGCAGCGCGGGGTCCAAGAGCCAGAAGCCAGAGGAGAGGTTGGACTGGCTGGAGGGCGACCTCCAGCAGCGGATGACAGCCATACCGGGCATGCAGCAGGCATGGCGTGGTGGACCCAGAGCCCCGGCTGGGGCAGCCGCAGGGGGCGGCGCAGAGGCCAGGCTGGCAACGATGGTCAGCCTGACGGGAAGTGCGATGGAGAGTTGGCGGCCAGCAGAGACGCCCCGGTTAAGGAGCTCGAGGAGCGAGCTCTCAGGGAGTCCTGAGCCACTAACCTATTCCCGTATGCAGGACAGGCTCCACTCGGAGATCCAGGGGAGAGCACCCAGCAGGGACAACCCAGAGGCTCCAGTGGGGTGGAGACGGCTGACGGAGACGGCGGGAGATGCCAGGGCCCAGGGAAAGCGAGAGACTCGAACCCCGATACCAGCCACGGTAGACCGTGATGAGGCAGCGCCGGAGGTGAGGCGCAAGAGCCAACGGCGGAGGCTCGAGGTCGGTGAGGCCCAGCAGACTGCAGGTACTTGGTACCATTGTGGAGGAGAGGGGCATCGGATGGTGCAGTGCCCCTCAAGGCGGGGGGCCCTGGAGCGCTGCACAGAGGACAGGGCCCAGCGATCGCCGACTACAAGGAACCCCGACCGAGCCCGGAGGGAGGCAGCAGCTCGCAGAGCAGCATGCAGCGGAGCTGGCTGGCTCATGAGGAAGCCCAGCTCCGCGGGGAGAGGAGAGTGAGCCAGCAGAAGGCGACGGCCGGCAATGCTGAGGCGCACCCCGAAGCAGCCAACGGAGTGGCAGTATGAGGACCTGTGGGATAGCAGAGACTGCTCACCCATGCGGGTCAGGGTCCACCTCAAGGGGGTGAGATCAGAAGCAGAGGTGAAAGTCGACTCCCTGCTGGACTCAGGATGCACCCACTGCCTGATCCACCCGGTACTGGCATCCGCGCTGGGGCTCAGAGTGAGGAGACTCAGGGAGCCCATCGCACTCAGCCAGTTGGATGGATCGACAGCGGGGGGGGGGGGCGGCGGCGCAGTATTGCACTGAGCCGGTCGGCTTGACAGTTGGGACAAACCGGGAGGAGCTATGCTTGGTAGTTGCCCCGGTGGCCGACCACGCACTAGTGCTGGGACTGGCATGGCTTACGCACCAGAAACTGCACATCAATTGGGCATCCAGGATGGTGCGGTTCGGTGGCACCACCGGACAGATGGGGTCGAGCTGCAGAGGAGGCGCGAGAGCAGAGGACTCCATAGAGCTCGGCGAGGTGGCGGCTGCGGGATGGAGAGCCAAGGGTTGGGAAGCTGCAGCAGCGACGGCAGTGGGGCCTGGGCAACCAATGCACGCGAGGTGAGGATGGCGCTGAGGACGACCAGCAGAGGGGCTGGGGCGGCAAGCGCACGAGAGGGTGCGGCGACAGAGATGGTGCGATTTGACGGCACCCCCGGGCAGACTGGGTCGAGCCGCAGAAGAGGCGTGGGAGCAGAGAACCCAATGGAGCTCAAGGAGGTGGTGGCCACAGGAAGGGGAGCCAAGGGTTGGGAAGCTGCGGTGGCAACGGCAGCGGGGCCCGGGTGACCAACCGCATGTGAGGTGAATACGAGGATGGTGCCGAGGGCTACCGACAAATGAGAGGCACCGGCAGCCACAGAGATGGTGGCAATTCCACAAATCTCCGAGGTGGCAGGAGCGCTGGTGGCGAGAGGCCCCAGCCCAGTGATGGGGGGGCAAAGGCAGCCGCGGAGAAGGTGGCGAGGTCAGAGACCACCGAGGTGGCAGTGGCATCGACGGCGAAGGGCCCCACAACAATACAGAGGTTGGCTGCAGCGGAGACGGTGGCAGCGGGACCCGAGGGCTCCGCAGCAAAGCAGGCGGCGACCACGCTGGTGCCGAGAGCGGGGGCAGTAGCGGTGACGGGAGCTGAGAAGTCCATGCCAAGTGCGAGTGGAGAAGTTGGCGGTAGACAGGGACCCTGCTGTGCCCAGGGGAATCTGGAGAGTTATAGGACCCTGAGGGAGTCGCCGCTTGAATCGACAGACCCGACAACCCACCTGGAGGCAAAAGGTGGAATCCAAACCCCAGCGGAGAAACGGGAAGGGAGCAGAGCCGGAGCTGAGGCATCACTGTGCGGAGGCGAGCGAGGGAGACTCCTGGCTGGCAAGCAACAAGGACTCCCCAAAGAAACAAGGGAGCTGGTGGGAGCACAAAGGAAAGCTCTACGTGCCAGAAGCTTGCCATGTGGATGTGCTCAGGAGAGGGCACCCCGACGAGATTATGGGACATTGTGGGTTCGTTAGAACTTTCCACCTCCTGCGTGAACAGTTTTGGTGGCCGTCTCTCCGGAGGGATACGAGAGAATACGTGGCCAGCTGCTCGACGTGTGCAACGATGAAGGAAGGGAAGGAGAACCTTCGGGGATCTGTCCAATAAGTGACTCGGCCATGGTAAGGCCAAAGCCCCAGCCTAAGAAAAGGCATGCCGTACTGGCAGATGGGGGGCAGCATCCCGACAGTCCAATTAAGGAGGGGGACTTGTCTTCACAGGGGCGGTATGTCAGGTTCAGCCGGCGCTGCACAGCTAGGAACTTGCCCAGCTGCGCTTTAGTCAGTTTCACCGCTCGAGTGCTAGCGAAGAAAGAGGAAATGCGAAACCGCAAACTAATGAATGGGCCACCTGGTGCCGCTTTACTATCTGGAAGCAGATGCGTTGTGTTAACGCCAGAGGGCTGCGGGCGCTATACACAAAGGAGAGAGCCGCGGAATTGAGGAAGAGCAATCAGCGCGCGATGGGAAGCCCCGGCTGTGCACGCGACAGAAAGCCCCAATGAAGGCAACGACCACGCCAACGGCTAACAACAATCAAAGAAACAAGAGAACTGGGCTGAACCTGCCATTCAAGTTAAAGGGGGGATTACAGTGGGCAATCTGTAATCTGTAATCTGTAACCTAGCAACGGGGCTCGCGGGGAATTGGGACAACTATAAATTATGTGGGAAGATGTGCCAAGCCAGTCCTGGCTTTGTTTGTAACTGTTGCGTTACGCTTGAGTAAACCTCTTTTGTGAACCACACGTGTCACGGGAGTTTCTCTTGTCGAACGGGGCATTCCTTACATGATGAACATGTGATTGCTAAAACGTATAAGCTTTTATTGAGATTTGAAATGGAAGAACAACAAGTTAAAAATGTATGATAAAATGGGCCAAGAATTTTGGTTATAATATGCAGGTGGACCAATGGGAGAAGATATGGTTGATTTAAAAGAGAATTTTACAGATTGTTATACTGTTGGTATATGGCACCAGAAAAATTATCTAGGATGTATAAAGGTATTTCAAATTTATGTTGGAAATGTGGAATACATGAAGGATCATTTTATCAAGCATGGTGGACTTGTAAATAGGCTAGAAAATTTTGGGTTCAAATACATACAGTGATACAAAGAATTTTAAAGATTAACATTCAGCGTTGGGATTTACTGTCAATTAGAAAAGACTCATGGAAAATTGTTTTTATATATGGTAACTGCAGTGAGATTACTATATGCACATAGATGGAAAAACTCAGAAATACCTACAATGGAAGAATGGTTGGTGACAATGACAGAATTTGCAGAAATGGCAAAATTGACTTGTTTGATTAGGGAAAAGACAACAAGCAATTTATTACTGACTGGAAACCTTTATGGACTTTTTGCTGAAAATTGAAAAAAATGAACTGGTGATTGATTTGATGATTAGACAGGATAAAATATGGGAAGAAAGAAATCATGATGTAACTTTAAAGAGGGAGGATGGATTATAAACTTATTTGTAACTGCTGAAAAGAAGATCAGAAGCCACTTCTTTTTCTTTTCTTTTTCTGTTTTTTATCTATTCACCCTTTTTCTGTACTCTTTACTCTTTTTCTTAAAGTTGTATCATTTTTACTATTGTAAAATTTTTCAATAAAAATTAATAATAATAATAAAAGAAAGCAATGCAATTGCACCAGCAGCAGGAACATGTCAGGTAAAGGAGAGATTACCTACAGAAATTGCTTGCTTCCCCCCCCTCCCCCACTGTAGAATGGAGAGATTGGAGAGGAATGGATTTCAAGAGAGTACTGTAAGCTGTTTTTGTAGTATGCCTGTGACTCCCATCCTGGGCTATCTGCATTGGTTTCGATGTGTACAAGACAGTAAGCAGACACTCGAGCATTCCAAAGGGCAGAGGAGTTGTTAGGAGGCAACAAGAGCCAAAAATGTGAAATTGAGTAGTCTTGTCTCTTTCCAGCTGGAAAGCAGTCACAGTCATGTGATTTCCCACTTAGCGACTGCTTTGCTTAGCAGCGGAGTTGCTGGTCCCAATTAGGGTCATTAAGTAAGGACTGTCTGTACATTACTTGTAACATAACCTTAATTCTTAAAGTAACATTTTTACCTCAAACACTCAGTTTAAGTGAACTGGAGAGTTTCCTTTCATAGAAACATATTTTGGTCTCATCATGATCACAACATTTGGATCATCTAACAGAAGAGGTTTAAAATAACTGACATTATACAATTGAGGACAGGAATCCTAATATCCAAATACTTTCTAAAAAGTTGTAACATTAAGAATACATCTCATGAATATTTTGTGTTCCTTCACATAAAGCAGAGAGAAGAAACTTTTGAACTTTTTTTTTAAAATTTTGCCCAATCCAGCCTCATTAAATAGCAGTAGCTTCATCACTCAAGGTGCAAAGATACATCAGAAAATACTTGATAATAATAATGATAGTGAAGAATTGTTATGCAAAGTTGGTTACACAAAGATATGGTATTAGTATACATTTGTTTAGTGCTTTGCTAATTGATATTTTTACCGCTAGGCAAATATGTATTTTAAAATACGGTTTACTATTCTGATAAGCAAACAAATTCGTCCTTAACAAAATAATAGTTGACAGCATATAATGGATTCATGTTCATTTAGCAATTTTATTCCAGTTAATGATGGGTTTGTTAGGCAAGGCATTTTCAAACTGCACAAACTGAATGTTGGTATTGTTTATTTACAGCATATTAGCTGACTACTTAATTAAGTGTGTGCTAGTAGCAAGGTGGGGGTTATTAACTGAAAATCCACTACTGTTCTTTAGGTCCATCCCTTTCTCGGCCTGCCGCACAATTATACGCGGAATGAAATCCACAAGAAGAACCACAGGGGCAGGACATAGTTGTCAAAGTTCATCTCTGTTTTTAAAACAAGATTTTCCTTACGTGTGTTACAGATTCTGTGACTGATAAGCAAGATTGGGCTGAATTCAGTCTACAGATACTTCCCCTTAGTGACTACTTCCATTTGTGTGGTATTTTTTGTTTGTGAAGAAATATTTTTCAGAAAAAGGAATGGCATTTCCTCCCTGCAGAGAAAGGAAATGCCATTGCCTAGTTCTAAAAAACATGACAAAACTGTGTGCCTAATTTTATTCATTTTTAAAAGTATTGATAAACTACCTTATAAAGACTCTTATAGCCCCATGCAATTTAAAACACTAATATGATAAAATGAGACAGAATAAAAGTAAAAAAGAAAAATCAAAACTATATTCAATAACATTAAAAACCACAAAAGGGTTAGACAAAACAATGAAGTTTTTATTGGCAGTCTAAAACTCCATACAGATGGAATGGTCCTGACTTCCCACAGTAATATGCTGCTACAGAAAAGTTCTCCATTGATCCTAACATCCTAGTTTCTGTGGATAGTGGAATATAAAGCAGGGCTCTGATGAAAACAGGTTACAGTCAGGATTTTGGGAAAGAGGCAATTTTTCAGATATCCTGGCTCAGAGCCACTTAAGATTTATTAGTCAAAACAGACCATTGAATTGGGCTGGGAAACAAAATGGAAGCCAGTATAGTTGGAAGTTAGTTTAACTGTTTCCACACCAATAACTTTAGTATGGAGCACAAATTTGTAAGTAAAGAAATTAGATGGATACTTTTTCTAAATTTCTCCAAAGGAAAGGAGAAATGGGCCAGTTATGCCTGACATCAACCATAGGACATGAGTCTTAAACAGATGTAATTAATATTTATTTATTCAATTTGTACAGCTGGCCATCTCACAAGTGTGATTCTAGGCGGCTCACAATAATTAAAACAAGAGAAGCAGTAAAAAATAAATACAACAGCATACAAATATCCTAAAAACATTAAAAAGTCAGTAAAACAATCATGGTGAATATATATTGTACATCCATTTAATATAGCCATTGCCAAGGCTCACCATTACTGCTGGACTCCCAGGCACGATGGCACAGACAAATCCTAAAGACCAGAAGGATAGGTGCCAGTCTAAGTTCCAATCTAAGTTTCTGTACAATGTATGGATTGTATAAGTCAGATATGCTTCTCAAAGAAAGGGGTACAGTTACCGTATTAGTAGAAGCTGGGCAAAGGCAATCCCTAACTTTCAAGTCACGCTAGTAGATAGAAGACAGACCTAGTTCTTTGAAAGGAGTATGCCCTGTTCAGAATAGGCTGCACCTCCAATCACAGAATGATCAAAAGGAACTTTTGAAGAGTACAAAAATTCCTTAACTCTTCTTTAATAGTACATGCTACACTTATTTATGTGTTTGTGTGCGTATGCAAGCTGATGTGCATATATGCATCTATTAACCTACTTGCAGGTTTGCTATGTTTCTACTTCAACACTGTTTTTAGAGTACCTTTTTTTTATTACTGCTTGATGCCAGCCTAGCCCCATGTAGCCTGTTAAATATAGGTACATGGTGATGTTACTTGTAGCTAAAATGCCATTATATTGTGCTCAGTTTGAACGGAAGAGAAGCAGGACTGCTTTGGCTAGAGCAGAAGATGAGGCAACTGGTGTGAAGCTTTTTATCCAGCTGAACACTGAGCCTTCCTGCAAAAGTTTTTCTTTGATTTAGCAGTAGTGATACACAATTATGTGGCATCTCCTTTAGCAAGACCAGTGGAGAGACACTCGTCCATGTGCACTGGCCTTTAGAATCCATTATTGGTCAAATTTAAAGGTTCATCACAATCTACATACTGGTGAACATGCCTGCTTATTGTATCAATGCTTTTTTCCAACCGTTTTTCAGTATTTCATAAAGAAGTATAAGGGTTATAAAAAGTGGTCATCTTTAATTAGGGTGGCTCCTGAAAAAAATTAGAAACACTTTTTTTCCTGCTTCTGCCTATTTATCAGCTTGAAATGAGATGAAAGCTGTGGAAGCTGATTAATAAAAATGCACTGGATTGGTAACTAAATGTTAATAAGAAAAATTCAGAAGCAACAGTAGCTAAATTCACATAGCAGTGAAATTACAACAGTTTCTCACCTGTAATAAGATTTTCTTATTAACAAAACAAAAATAACAAAAACCTTCCTGGCTCAGTTTATTTCCATGGGACCCCAATTCCCAATATCCCCAACTAGAACTGTGTGTCAATTTTTGCAGTTGCACCTCTGAAACAGCTGGAGGGAGCTAGGTGGGTGTAATGTGATAATGACTTTCTTTCTCAGAACACAGGTGAATCTGTAATTCAAAACTGACTATCTTGAAGGGTATGTAGATCTGTTTCTATTATATTATTACAATGTTCTGTTTTTTTGTCAGGTTCTCTGTTCCTTTCCAAAAATATATGACAATATCAGCAAACTTAGTCAGATATTGTACTTAGACTGGCATCTGCAGAGTGATTTACATCACATGCATGTATGCAGTCTGCAAAATTAATGAGCTGCGTGGAAGTTGCATGCTGTCTATAGTACATTTTTTCGAAACACCCAGTTGTCTTGATGATAACATCTTGGTACTGTTAGGAATAGTAAAAGTAAAGGGTAATAGCTGATGTCAAACCAGGCAGCTAGTTTGTAAAACGCTGTGAATTAACAGATTTTGCTATTTATGTGGCATGCTATTTTTTTCCTGCAAAAGAAAAGCTGCACTGATTAATAATTTAGCTCCCAGTTTCCTTGCAAGTCTATAATCATGTGCCCTATGGAGACTAGAGTACATTTTGCTGCAAGTATTGTGCAAAAGATTAGTTGCTCCTTGGTGGCAGGGCTGCTCTAGGAGGGTGAATTGCACTTTTAATTTGTCTTCCCATCTGACAGGGCATCTAATTATACTTTCTAAAATCTGCACTAAATTATACTTTTTAAACCCTTAGTTGAAGGATATTTACATAAAAAGAGGTGAAGATTAAATAAATTGTTTAAAGTCATATCAGCAAATCATTTAAATGAGGTTGCTTTTTCTTCAGCATTTGAAGCTGAATGTTTTTTCCCACCATATTCTGTTCCAGTCAGCCAACCATGGCCATTAGGACCTAGTATTATTTATCTGTCTAAATACTTAAAATTAATTGTCTAAATTATAAAACCACTTTATGAATAAAATACTGAAATCTAACACACATTTTTATTATGGTTGGTGACAAGTGAGATATAACAGAAAACATAAAAACAAGCAATTTAAAAGCTTAGAAAATGTGAACTCTTAAAGTTAGAGAGTATTTTGCTGCATAAGAGAGTGGCAGCTGAAAGAAATTTGTTGTTGTACCTTCTGTTCAATATCATAGAGGGCAAGACATTAAAGCGGGTTAAAGGAAAAGTTGTACTGTGCCTTGGGCAGGTACAGTAATACTCGTAATTTGCTGGTGAGAAGAATTACTTTTTCATGCCAATATTTCCTACTGGTATCAATTGCCTGATTTACCCTGCTCTACCTGGAGAACTGTGTCAAACACCCATTGCTGGATTGCAGCTCTAGTTCTTGGTAGCCCCATGGCTAGGAGTGCTTTACATGAAGAGCCATGTTGGCCTACATCATTCTGAATTCTGGGTTTCTAGAAAGAGGAAAGGATATCAAGAAAGATCATGGTAGCCAAGGAGTCATTGGAAGAGTGAAGCTTGAGCCAGAAATAGAGCTGGGTATCATCCAGTTTCTAAATGCCATATGTGAGGATGTGCTAGTTTGAAACAGAGCAAGGTACTAGAAATAGCGTTCTTAGGCATCTGTACTGAATAATATCTAAGGGCTTTAAGTTATTACATGCATGTACCTGAGCGCCATATAACATCCAGCTGCATTTTGCTCTTTACCATTTCCAGCTCTGGCATTCTAGTCTCCGCCCACAAGCAGCATATCTTGCTGGCATGTTCTGTTGACTTTCAGATTGAGTTTGACCATATAACTTGTCAACCTCCTCTTTCCCGAATCAGTGGTTGGAATATAAATTTGTATAATCACGTAAAAGGTTTGTCTGCAAAGTCTAATTGATATTATTGGGTCATTGATTGTATTGTACCCAATTACTGTCTTTTTTCTTTCCTGACTATGAAAACAATACAATTCCTTCTTTGTTTTTTGTATCCTGAGTAATAAACAATATGGTCTTCTTACTCAAAATGTCTAATTCCAGTCTGTTTAAATTTACTGATGTCTGAGATGTCAGGGTGTAGTTGATCTATTTCAGGATCAGGGTGTAGTTGATCTATTTCATCTTTCACTGTGTTGAGCTTTCCCATGTTTATGCTTCTTACATTCTGTGTTTCCATTGTAATTCTGTCTTTGTAGCTTTGGATTTCTTTTTCTGCACGGCAGCGTCAGCAACAAGAAATCCTGAAGGCTTTAATCTAACCATATCATAAACACAGTTAGTACTCTGAAAAATCCTTAGTTCTACCTCAGTAACATGTTGGGTGCCATCCACTGTATTGCCTAGAATTTCATCAATATTTTCTATTCACATGGTTTTCTTGGTAGCATATATGAGTGGTTTTCCATTGCCTTTTCCTATGCAGTATGAAATTATGGTTTTGCCATTGTTGCTAAAGTGATCATCTACCTTCAGCATCTCTCTGTATGCTGCATCTCAGTATAGGTGCCTGCTTGCCTTAGCTGGACAACTGGGATGACCTTCACACCTTGGATGATCTTGCTTAGAGTATATACTCTTGACAGACACTAAAGGAGCTTCATTAGTTGCCAGTGTGTTTCTGGGTACAATTCAAGGTGCTGGTTGTCACCTTTAAAGCCCTGTACAGCTTAGGACCAGGTTATCTAAGGGACTGTCTTCTCCTAATACTTTCTACCTGTCCAATTCAATCTAGTAGGTTGGGGATGCTGCAGATCCCGTCAGTCAAGGAATGCCGCCTGGCAGGGACCAGAAGTGGTGGGCCTTCTCAGCAGTAGCCCCTGCCCTTTGGAACATTCTTCCTTTGGAGCCCAGGATGGCCCCAACCCTGCTAGCCTTTCATAAGGCTTTAAAAACCTGGCTATGGGGTCCTGAAAGTGTTAGGGGCTCTGTTACATGGTTGCACTGTTAATTATTATGATTATTCTTGGCTGCCTATATGTATAATTTGTAATTGTTTTAATGGTTTTAATGATTGAAATTGTTCGCCGCCCATTGTTACTTGGATTAAGAGGGGCGACTATAGAAATTGCATAAATAATAAATAAATAAATAAATAAATAAATAAATGGTACATCATTTTATAAAAATTCTCTATAACAGTACAATGTAAATTTCAATCCTGTCAACCATGTATTTTCCCATTGTTCAATCTGTATATTATAACCAAAAATTTTAGCCCACTTTATCATACATTCTTTCACTTGTTCATCTTCTGTTTCAAATTTCAATAAAATTTTATACATTTTAGCAATTACAAGTTCATCATTTGTACACAATTCTATTTTAAAATCAGACTTACAAATTTAGTAATTTGCCTTGAGTAATTTTAATATTTTTCTCAGAAGTTCCATCCAGTTGTGGGGAGATCACTCCATTCCAATCCCCCATCAAACACCAATTTTCATAAGAAAAAAAACCCATTAGTCTCTCCATAAGTCCTTTATAGAACAGTACCTTATCCCCATTTGGGGCATAAATTCCCAATATCAGAGTCTTAGTCCCATGCAAATTAACTTCCACCCCAACAAATGTACCATGCTCATCAGTCAGTACAAGTTCTGGTTTTAGTTGGGGGTTTATATATAAAAGAATTCCATTTCTTTTTTTAGTTCCTGCTGAAATAAATTCTTCACACAAATTTTTATAAATCAAATATTTTATGTATTTTTTTCTAGTATGTGTCTCTTGTAGGCAAATTATGTCTTATTTTAATTTTTTCAAATAATGATTTTTTTTCTGTTTTGAGAAGCATTTGCTCCATTTATATTCCACATTAAGCATTTGTAATCCCATAATCATTTAGAAAAGTCAAAACCTATAGCGCCTAATTCATCATCCTTTTCAGGTTCCTGTTGCACCTGTCAGGGTTTTTGTGTAGTCTCATCTGACATCTCCATTTGAGTCTCCTTCAATTCTTCTTTAGATTTTTCTAGACATTATCTTGCTTTCTGGACAGAATTCACTTGAAACCTCTGCTATTTAAAAGTAAAAATCACACCTTCCAATTTGTCCCATCAGATTGGAATCTTTTTCTGTTTTAGTCTATCAGTAAAAAAAAAAAAAGTAATATTTTCTCTTATGCAAAATTTTAATAGGAATTTCTTTATGAACCATTATATCTGTATTAGCAGTCTTCAGTCTTGTATTAAAAGGCTGCTGCAAAACCTGATTTCTGGTCTTCTTCCTGACAAAGTGCACCAAGACATCCCTTGGAACATTTCTTACTCTTGCAAATCTTGTATTATCCTATATACTTTATCAGTTTCTGCCTCTCTATCCTCCTCATCCCAATCCAAAAACATTGCTAAAGCTTTAATAACCACTTCTCTAACATCTTCACCAGAATCCTCTGGAATTGCTCTATATCTCAAACAACTTTTTTTCTCTCTCAGTTCCGGTAGTGCCAAATTGTCTAAGTCTCTTTCCAGCTCTCTGTTTATAACTTCTGTCTTACTCTCCAGAATTTCCACTTTGTCATTAATTTGTTTTACATCTTCAGACATTTGTTTTACAAAGCTTTCCATCTTCTCTCCTCTTTCATCTTTACAAGACTTTCATCCATTCTTTTTTCAAAAGCTGTCAATTTAGTATCAAGTGATTCAGTTAATTTATTGTCCAATTCCTCAAACATTTTCTGAAGCAAATCTGGTGTAATTCCTCTCTCTGCAGGTTGCCCTAGCGATCCTCTCCTTTCCTCTGCTGTTTTTGCTGCTTTTCTGGTGGTTGCCATTGTAATCTTATAATCCAAAAGTGAAAGTGTCTCAATTGCAAGGGAAAAAGTAAAAGGCAAGCTTCCCTCCCCCCACCCCACTTTGTCTTCCTGTGCCCTTAATACTTTTGTCTCAAATGGCACTCCATAGTTACAGTCAGCATCACAGTCTGGCTCATATTACCTTTATCTTTTGTTTTGTAAAATCCGTCAATTGTCTGCAGTCTTTAATAGTAAACAAAAAACATTTCCATGAAAGTCCAGTCCATTTGTTTTAATTCCAATTTGTTCAAAACCACTTTCACCAAAAAGTAATCTTTCAAAATTACTATCCCCTTTACCTGTTTTAAACTTTCTTATACCCAATCCTTGTTAGGCTTTTTGCCAAAAGTTTTTAATCTTTGAAACCCCTTTTTTCCCCTTTTTAATCCAGAAAGAATGTTGGCTCACCAAGTGGATTTCTCTTATCCTACCATTCAGAAAATCTCTTTAGCTGTAAATTGATTACATCTGAAAGTGTTTAAGAAAGTGAGGGTTTTGTGAACCTTGTGCCCATATAGACTATATTATGGCTGTGAGCTTGATCGAAATTCCTCAACTCCCAGCCTCTCAACTCATGAGACAACCGCAGAGTCCTTATTTCCTGCACTCTCCTCATGAGGAGCAGCTGTCTGGAGTACAAATGGCCAATGTCATGACCTCTCCTTGTCTGGAAACACTGTGCGAGCCAGAATTCATTCTCTGGCCACCAATCTCTGCCACAACGCCGTCCCTGCTTCTTCAGGGACGTCTAGTCTGCCATAGATCCTCACCCAGAAGCCCTGGAACACATCCAAGTCTTCAAGGCTTTTCAAAAAGCTGGCAGGTTTGGGGACAATCTAATATTTATTTATTTATTTATTTATTCAACTTGTATGCTGCCCATCTCCCCCAACGGGTGACTCAGGGGAATGGTGTTCTAAAGGGCAGGTGCTGTGAAAAAAAGGCACACTTTCTAGGGCTGGAAAGATAACACTCCTTATACTATGGGATCTGTTATATACTTTTCCTTCCAGAACAAATGGGATGGGTAGAAACAATTGGGGAGAGGTGGTCCCACAAATAACCTGGTCTCATGCCATGAAGGGCTTTATAGGTGATAACCAGTACCTTGAATTGCACCTGGAAGCACACTGGCAGCCAATGCAGCTCATGGAGCAGAGGTGTAACATGGGTGTACCAAGATGCACCCATAACTACCTGAACTGCTGCATTTTGAAAGAGCTGCAGCTTCCAGATGGTCTTCAAGGGCAGCTCCACATAGAGCACATTGCATTAATCCACTTGGAAGGTGACCAAGGCATCAGGGACTATGAGCTGAGCCTCCTAGTGCAGGAAAGATGCTACTGGCATACAAAGTGAATTTGTGCAAAAGCTCTCCTGGCCACTGCTGTCACCTGCTCCTTGAACAGGAGCTGCAAATCCAGGAGGACTCCCAAATTGTGCACTTGTTCTGTTTGGGGCAGAATGACCCCATCGAAGGCAAGAGATGGAAAATCCTTGGATCCAAGGGGCTCTAAAACCAGCAGCCACTCAGTCTTGCTCAGTTTGGTTCCCCATCCATATCCCCACGGCCTCCAGAGACTGAAAGTCTCCATAGCATTGCTTGACTGGCCCAGAGTGGAGATAAAAAGTTGGATACCATCAGCCTATTGATAATCCCTCATCCCTTGCCATTGAATGACCTCACCCAGTGGCTTTATGTAGATGTTATACAGGAGCTGGAAGAGTGATGAATCCTGTGGTGTGTGACTGCAAAGTAGGGGCCCTGGGCTAGATGTTTTCCCCACATCAGTACTGACTGGAACTGGCCCTGGAGGAACAAGAGAACTAGCACTTCACGATGCCCTCTACTCCCAACCCCAGAAGCTGATTCAGAAGAATACCATGCTCAATGGTATCAAAGGCCCTGAGAAATCAAGGAAAGCAAAGATGGATGCACCACTTCCTTGCTGCTCCTGCCAGAGGTCATCCCCAACAGCAGTGAATGCCATTTTGGTCCTATATCAGTGTCTGAAACCTGACTGGAAGAGGTCCAGATTATCCTCTTTCTCCAGAGTTCTCTGAAGCTGCAGCATAACCACCTTCTCAACAACCTTCCCTAAAAAAGGAAGGTTGAAAACAGAATGAAAAATTTCTAGCATAGTTGCATTCAGCAATAGCTTCTTAAGGAGCGTGTGAACCACTCCTTCCTTAAGTGTCAGCAGGACCACTCCTTCTCTTAAGGATTAACTCACCCCCCTACCACCTGTCATCTCCCAGGTGGTATTAACTAACCAGAAGGTATGTGAGGTGACTGTGAGCTTACAGTTCCAAGAACTTCCTCAGGATTAATAGGATGAAACTCATCCTGGTTAACCAAGCCAGACTGAGCCCCAGTCATCTTCATGGGTCCTGCCTGAAGACCAGAATCCAGTTTGGTGTGAATCTGAGTGACTTTATCTGACAGGTGCCTAGCATATTCCTTACAGCAACCCTGCAAGAGAGCCTCTGGCTCCACCTCACCCAAGACAACCTGGATCACCCTAAACAGGGCTGCTGGATGGCTGTCCATGAATACAATAAGGGCAGATAAATATTGCTGTTTCACCAGCCTTCCTGCCATGAGGTAGGCTTCAATAGCAACTTTAGCTTATTTTCATCATGTTCACTCCCTGTTGTCCTGCAGCAGCACTCTAGGCATCTCCATTTCATCTCCATCAGCTGCTTTGTAGACCAAGGAGAACCTGGGGATCCATAAGAGGATCAACACCTCCAGCAACCCTAGACAGCATCCTTTTACCCATGCAGATATCCATTCAGACAGAGTATCACAGTACCTGCTTGCTCTCACCAGACTACTAGGGTACCCACTCTCCTCCACCACCCTGAAAGTGAATGAAGCTATTTCCCTGTCCCTCCTCCCTCTCATCCTAAAGTAAAACAAAAGCATAGAACCACATAACATTACATGGAATTTAATGAGTACTAGAGATTAGGGATTCCAACAATCTAATTTTGATCTTAAAATTACCATTATAAAACAATTGGGAGTTGCATACCTTGTAGATCTACGTAAATCACACAAAGGTCAATTTGCAAATTACAGCTACATTTGCTCTAAAACCTTCTTATCTGTGATATGTTTTAAATTTTACTCTAGGTATTGAACAGGGGGGAATTACGTAAACTCTGAACATCTAATTATATTAGCTGTACCTGTATTACAGTCAACACTTACTTCAGAAATGTCACTTTTCAGTCTCATTAAAGGATGCCTCAGCATCCGCTTTTGATCAATATATTCCAGAGGTGTGAAAAGGCACTGGGCTTTTTGTTAACTTCACAGTCGTTGGCTAGCTTTCTCAAGTATTACTTCTTCACTGCAGATGAACCAGAGCATTGTTGTTTCCTACAGTTTTTAAATGGACAAAAAGCTGATTCATCTCCTTATCACTTTAAGTGGCAACACAGCCACTAATGGATAAGAGCAGGTATTATATTCTTTTGTTTTATTGTAAAACAAAACACTGTAATTGCTACTTTTATATCAGAATTTCATACTTTGAAGGAGACGGTTTGTGAAATGGCTTATGCTGTCCAGGTTCAGGATGATGCAATATCATTCAAGTACGAAACATTAGAATGTCATGTAAATTCCTCATATATTTAGTGTGGCTTAACTTTGCAATTAATAAAATAACCAAGATTTAGCCTGTGAAGTTTTTACCATAGTTGAATGAAACTTGTAATTTATATCATAATTTATTTCTATCCCATATACATTTTATACCTCAAACAAAGCCATTGGTAGCAAGTCTATATGTGAAATAGTGTTTTTTGTATGATTGCTTCATGTAATATTGCAACTTGTACTTTTCGGGCTACTGTAGCTTTGGAAATAAAGTAGTATACATTATTTGAAGCACATATTACCTTTAATTGCTACTGTGATTACATTAATTAAGGGTGAACAACATGGACCCCATCATTCATGTCTTGTGGTCTCATGCATCTCTGGCTGTGTTCTTTAGCACCATTTTACATTATTTTTTGGATTCTTCTCATAAAACAATCCAAATGCTGTAAAGCAAAATGCAATACTGCAGCATGGTTTTTATTCCCCAAACACTTGGGCTCTCCACTGTTCTTCAAGCCATTTTGGAAAGTTAAAAAAAAAGGTGGCATCTGCAGGTCACTGCTTTGTTTGGAAATACATCCACCCGATCAGAAATCGTCCCCCATATCACTACACCCAAAGGTAAGCTTAGCTGAAACATCTTAGAGAGATGGAGATGGTGATGATGGACAACCTCATCGGTTTGGCATATTGTAAACATATTGATTTGTGATCACCATACCCACCATGGTAAATATAGTATGAAGAGACAACAGCATTAATTTCCGATTTGTAAGAGAATCTTCAAGTGGGTATCAACATTTCAAATGTAACCAGTTCTCCAGCCACCCAACACATGATTTATTTATTGGATTTATGCCCACTGCAATCAAAAGACTCTCACTCATTTTTAATGCTTAGGCATGCGTTCTAATGGGTGTTTCTAAATGTTTATTTTTACAAAGTGTGTTGGGTTGTTTTTTGGTTTTCATCTGTTCTCCTGATAGTCATTGCTGGGTGATGGGTAATCATATAAAGTATATAAATGAATGTATAAACAAACAAATAAATAGGAGTACTACAGAAATGCCCAGGATACAATATTATTTTGTGATTAAAAAGAACTCTAAACACATACAGTGTCATTTCATTCTCCAACAATGTGGGGAAGGGGGAGCATGATTGAACTTGCAAGGGAAGTCTGTTGTATAATACACACTCACTGAAAAGCAGCACCTATAAAGTTTAGCCCCCACATTTCACAAAAGTGGAGGAGCCAGTAGCAGTTTGGTTGAGACATACAAATCAGCAGGGCTGAAACAGGTTGTATAAGATGGTGCTACAAGAACCTTGGTGCTATGCCTTATAGACTTTTATAGCTTTGTAGCTTAAAATTAGCACTTTAATTTGCGCTTGGAAGCCTATAGGGAGCCCCTGCAGGGCTAGAAGCTCTGGTGTGATAAGTTCATGCTGGTGTGTGCCCGCCAAGACCTGGGCTACTGTATTCTGAACCATTTCTTTGTGATCTTCAGAAGCAGTCCCATGTGGAGCATGTTGCAGGAACCCAAATAAACAGCAGTGACAGCATGAATCACTTTATGCTCTGTTTTCTTTTCTCCTTAGCATTGCTAACTTACCATATTACCATTGCTCACTTATTACTCTGCGTAGTGTATGTTTACTTGTGAAAAATTTTGCAATGTTGTAGCAGCAGCAATACCAGCATCTGCAAATGAACAGAACAACATACAGATAGTGTCTGCAGAGTTCATGGCTTAGACCAGGGGCCCCCAAACACTTCAACTCCTTCATGAAATTTCAGGTTGTTCATCAACCCCCAAACATTTATTATATGGAAATAATTTAATAAATACTACTTTAACCTATAGTACTATGAATAATAACAACAGTAAAAATAATAACAACAATAATGGATAGTCCCATTGATCCTTGGGGGTTGATATTGACCACTTTGGGGAACTCTGGCTTAGACTGAATGTGTCTCTGTTAGCTCACTGAATCAATGTCCTTGAACAGTGGTGTTATAAGATGTGGGATTAGGTAAACATAGTAACTACTCCAGGTAAGCAGTTAGCAAGCATTGCCCTACAGGTATATATACTCAGAAAGATGGGAATGGCTATGGGGAAAAACTGGATGAACGATCAGAAATGCGATCACTTTCTGGCCAATATCTGTTGCCTGAGGTAATGGAGATTAAATCATCACAATTGATCAGATCAAAAGCTGTGATAACAAAAGTCCATCTACTGCAGCCATTTCTTGTTATCTACTTCAGTTTTGTTTTGATCTGTAGATGTTTTAATTCAGTGAAGGTTGGGTGTCATAAATTTATATCCTCCTTAAGAATTTCTATAGTTTTGTTTTATGTGGACCGCATTCTGATGTTGTTGTTCAGTCGTTAAGTCGTGTCCGACTCTTCATGACCCCATGAACCATATTGCGCCAGGCCTTCCTGTCCTTCACTGCCTCCCTGAGTTTGCTCAGTTTCATGCTCATTGCTTCAGTGATGCTATCTAACCATCTCATCCTCTGCCGTCCCCTTCTCCTTTTGCCTTCAATCTTTCCCAGCATCAGGGTCTTTTCCAAAGAGTCCTCTCTTCGCATTAGGTGACCAAAGTATCTGAGTTTGAGCTTCATTATCAATCCTTCCAATGGGCAATCAGGGTTGATTTCCTTTAAGATTGACTGGTTTGACCTCTTAGCAGTCCAGGGGACTCTTAAGAGTCTTCTTCAGCACCACAGTTCAAAGGCATCAATTCTTCGGCGCTATGTTTCCTGAATATTTTGAATATGTTCTGGTTATGCATGAGTTGGTGTGGAAAGCAATCACAATAAATAAAAGGACCCATATATAGAATGTCAGCTGTTAACCCAGCCCTACTCTTCCACTTTGATATTCCATAATGTTGTCTGGTTTATATCTTAGAATATAGTTAGGGTTGCTAAGGATACTTAGAATTTAAGAACCTTATTGATTCTACCATGACTTGGTAACTATGGCAGTAGTTGTATGTTCACAGAATGGAGGCCATGATGAATATGGCCAGTCACAAAATGTAGTTTTACCATGACATTTTCCCTCTGTGTGTGTTTGTTTTTTTTCTGGGCTGGTGGAAACTTTTCCAAACAAACCATTAGTTTGAACTTCTCCACCATTTTTATGAATGTCAATGGATTTTAAAATAAAAATGAGATATAGATTTGCTTTGTAACATAGCATATTTCCTTTTAATTATTTTTTACTTTTTTAAAAAGTCTTTCAATATGGCAGGAGATGAAATGTGTACATTCCAGTGGAGGTGCCTGCAATGATGCTGGTGCCTGTGGGCATCATGTTGTTTCCCTTCTTCATATCATTAGATCACTTCTTGCTTGGATATAATCAGGACCATTGTTGTTGTTGTTCAGCTGTTAAGTTGTATCCGACTTTTCGTGACCCCATCCATCCATACATATATATATGTACATACACACACACACACACACACATATGTACGTTCAGACACACACACATGCACTTGTAGATTCTTTTTCATTAACTGCTCCATTTTCTCAAAGATTTGACAACTTTAATTCATTCAGTTTTTTGCCTTTCTAAATATTTGAGGTGATTAAAATGGAAAAAAGGCAAATCTTTGAATATTGGTATCGCTTATTTTTTTACTGATATGAAAGCTTATACATTTGAATTTTGAAGTTTTATTAACTTATGGAAAAAGTAACAATTTCCCTGTGATGAATAACTTTTAAAGATATTTTAAGGTGTACTGGGCTAAGGCTATCAGAAAAGTAAATAAAAATTAAGATTTTTTTTCCTAATTAAAATTCAATTATTGTCTTTTTCTATCTATGGATTTCTTGAATGCCTCAGATGACTGTAGGTGTTGAATTATTTCAAATAACATATTTCTTTAACAACAAAATAACATGAGAATAAAATATTGTATCAATACAAAAACAAGTAATATTTCACTTGTAGTTTAACTTTTACTGTCCAAATATATAATTATGTTTCAAATTATTATAAAGGTGTCAAGAATTATTGTCAATCTAACAGTGAAATGAGGCAGAATGCAGCCATTGTAGTTTTCAAATCATGATTTATGGCTTAGTTCCCAAGAAAAGTGGGTTATTCACCAAAGCATTGTTTAAGAAAAATGGCTCTTAGAAATCGCAAAAGCTACTCACCTGGTGATGTAAGTAGTTGGGTAGATTCATAGCAGAAAAATTAGTTCTACAGATAGACCCCAAGCTGTTAAGGGCTTAAAGACTGATACCAACCCATTGAATTGTGTCTGGAGGGTAACCAGTAGTCACTGCAGATTTTTCAGTACAAGGCATTATATGTTCCCTGTACCTTGCACTGGTCTGCAGCTTAGTGGCCATTTTTTTGCTTACTATTTGTAGTTTCCAGACACTTCTTTAAGGATATTCTATGTACAGCCCAAGGTGGGTTGTAACCAACATCTGGATAGCTTAGTCCATCTTGTTCAGGAGTCATTATATTACAGTTGTTGCAGTACAGTGGTTGCCCTAAACATATTATTCATCACAGCATCATGCAAATCCAGTTGCAGTTCTTAATCAAGGAGCACTTCCAAACTATGAGCATTTTACCTCTGGGTAAGTACACTCTTATACAGAGAAGTTTCACTTCAATTTTACAGCTCAGTTTTCCCCCCCCCCCCCCTATCAACAGCACCTCTATCTTGTCTGGCTTTACTTTCACTTTGTTCCCCCTCAACTGTCCATTATTGAGATTAAGCAACATCCAAGGGTACTGATTGCCTCATCAGAATTAGAAGGAGAGTTAAAGATGGTGGTCAGCAAAATAGTGATCCCCTCTACTCCATTATACTGAATGAGCTTCCACATCAATTTCATATAGATGTCAAATGGCATAGGGACAAGACAGAATCTTAAGAGAGACCATACACCAAAGATCTAAGTGTTGAGCAATGCCCAACAACTCTTTGGACATGTATGACAGGAAGGACATGTACCATTGCAAAAGAGTGGCCTTGAGGTATCATGTACCAGAAGGATACCATGGTTGATGGTACTGAAAGCCATTGAGAGGTCCAGGAGAGCAAGTAGAGATTTCATATACCTTCTGGTAACAATCATTAACCAAGTAGACCAAAATAGTCTCAGTACCATATCTTGCATGAAATCTTGAATGAATGGATCCAGAAAATCAGTTTTATTCAAATGCATCTGGAATTGCTAGACTATAATTTTTTTCATTCATCGTTCTATAGAATTGAATATTTTGGACATACCTATAATTAGTGAGTTCTTCTAGGCCTAGGGAACGTTTTTTCAGCAAAGTCTCATAACAACATCTATTAAGCATACAAGGACACATCTGCATTTAAGGAAGGATTGACCGCTCATTTAACTATGGACCCAGTCCCAATTTGGGGACCAGAAGCGGCAATGGTTAAGCAGACAAGTGGTAGCCATCATCCTGCCATACACTTTGGCCACATTCTCAAGACCTACATGCTGCAAATGATCCATATGAACCTCACAAGTTGTTACCCAGGTTATTTGCCCCAAACCTTGAGTCTAAGTCAAGGTGAATCTGGTCAACCTTCTCTGTAATGAATGATGAAAACTACAGTGATCATCTATCAGTTCTGGCTCTCCTCCATCTACAACTTGATGGAAGAGTTGCTGGACTATACTGTGTAGATGCAGTGGAAGCTGAGAAAATTCCTCACATTAAGAAATCCATCCAGATCCATTAGATGATGTTAATTGTTCTTCCATTCCTGCAGTGGTTTTTAGAATCTATTAGTCCAAAGCTAACCAGAAGATGGTATGTTGGTAACAGTGGCGTGACAGAAAACTCTTCCACTTTCAGATCACCAAGACCAGCTGGACAAAAATATCTAGACAAACACGTATCCTGCTCTGTGCTTGAAGCCAGATACTAACTGGGACAAGTCTATTATCATAATGGCAGATAAGAATTCTGAGGTAGTCTTGTGCTGTGCTGGAAATCACCTTGGCTAGCTTAGTGAGAGAGACTGTTGTACCGCAGAGTGGATGGTACATTAACAGGATCCTGTGGTGCTATGTGACCACCTAAATGCAGCAGCAGATATTCGAAATTAGTAGCCTGTTGGTTAGAGCTTCTGGTCATACATAAATTTAATTTGGCTGTAGTCCACAAATGCTTGTGTCACAATTCATTAGTTTTCAAGGAGCCACTGCCTGGCTTTTGTTGCAATAACGTTACATGGATACCCCCTGGAATTAATTACAATATTATGTTTTCCTGTACCCTATTACATTAACATTCTACCATTAAACTTAAACCTGAGTTTACAAAATAACAATACTATGCCTTTCATTCTCGTTATTGTCTATTTGCACAAATATCTTAGCAATTATACTTTAATGTGCTTTGTTATCAGTTGTATTAACTAATTAGATTCTTATTGAAATGCACTCTGAAAATATATTTGTAAGATAGGTATCACTCTGTATTTTTAAGACAGCTGTAAAGTAGTCAATTAAGCTCTAGGACTCTTGTATGCTGCCAAATTGCAGTTCTTAGAGAAAATAAAATAATTGGCTCAGAGCCCAGAATTTGCTACTTGTATTAAATGAAGAAATGGGAAATAATTCTTTCTACTTTTGCATGCAACAGGTCCTGAAAACAGACAGCTTTTTTTTTTTAAAAAAAGCTCTATATTGTCCCCAAAGCCTTGCACCCAATATCAGGTTATATGACATTCACATAATTCAAACAAAATAGCTTCTATATTTCTTTTGCATAGAGTATGAGATTAAATATGAAACTTATTTGAAATTGCTGATATTAAGTGTGTGAAGTTTCCCATAACTTTTTCCTACATTAATATTTTAAAGCATTTTCACATTTTAAAAAGTGCAATTTATTATTTACTTATTACAACAGCAGACCAAGGTGATCTCTGATGGTTTTACAATGGAAAACTTTTCCTTGCAAAGTTGCTGCTGATTCAGTTCTTCATTTTATATCATTTGTCCAGGCATTGTCTAGACTCCTATTATAGAACAGTCATAGTAACAAGGCATTACTAAGGGACTGCTTATCCTATTATGAATAAGACTAGTTATTATGATCTGCAATAGATGCCATTTTAAACATGCCCCCACTGTAGAGCCTCATCTTTCCAGCATAGGAGATGGCCTTTTCCTGCTTTGCTCCCTAGCAATGGAACACCCTCTCTTGTGAGTTACATTTGGCCCCTTATCTCAGAGCATTAAGTTTTCAACCTTCTTAACAGTCATCTTGCTAGAGTGTTTTAAGATTGCTACTAATTCCCTAAAAACTTTTTGTTTTGTTTTTTTGTACTTCCCAAATTCTGTTTATACCTTGTTGTGTATGGAGGGCCATTTCTGGCTACATAACTTATTTTAAATTTAGTTTTAAAATTGAGTGTCTGTACTTCAAAACAAACAGTTTCTAAGAACTTCCAAATCCATTTAAAACCACAGTTTAAAATTAAACTAGAAGAAGTATTTGAAAACAGTTTGGTATTAGTACACTGTGCAGGTAACCATGCTCTTGGCAGCATTTTATCTGTAGTTTCACACTTCTGTGGTTGTTACACAGAGACCAGACATCAGTACATGTTGGTTTTGCATGTCTGCAGTTTGGGCCCAGTTTTTTGGTGTTTTATGCAAGCCTAGAAAGGCAGAAGAGCTTTTGTATATACATGCATTTTTTTAGAAGTTCCCATGACATGTAGTTTCCAGATCAGTAGTTTCTTTATCCTTAGTCATAGGTGGACTACCCCGTATTGCTATGCATGGAGAAAGTCCCATATTGAATTCCTGGCAACTTGTGAAAAATAGGATCCTATTGTATGCATTTATACTTTTTTTATCGGTTTATACAGTAAAATAAGAAACATCAAATCTCTCTCATTCTCTCTCTCTCTCTCTCTCTCTCTCTCTCACACACACACACACACACACGAAGGTAGTGAAAGCAAATCTATTTTAATATTTAGAAATATATAATACAGAGATGGATAATCTGTATTTATACCTGAAGCTTTAGGGTGTCTGCCAATCTGAAATAATTGAAATTGGGCTAGATGAATTATAATTTGAAAAATGCCTGAGTAGAATAAGCTAAACAAATTGACTCTGATTCTGGTATTATAAATATGGGTGCTTATATAGGAAAGGATTTTTAAAAAAATATTTCACAGAGCATTTAAATTTTTTAAATTAATTATTAATATATTAATGCTAAGTGACAGTATTGATATTAACCTGACTATTCAAATGATGGCAGAATCATTAACAGTGTTCTTGTGGTTAAGTATCAGTTGAGCATTTAGAATTCACAATTGAGTTAGTAGTAACAAGATGTAAATTCTGTGTTGGCACTGTAACTGTTCTGCTTTTTAGCATTATTAAAATGGTGGGGGTAGGCTAAAATATTACATAAACATATAAAATGTACTGAACTGAACTGAAGGAGCAACTATTGTAACATTTCTCAGATAGCTTCAGATACATTTACAGTCATTCATTATGTCCAAATTTGATATAAATTTTGAAGTTGATTTGATGATACTGCAATATTTTTCTTGATACATGGTATCTCTTGTTTCCATGGCTGCCCCCAAAAAGCACTTCAGGTTCAGATGTCTCACTGTGTGGTGGGATGATAAGGTATATACCACTATACTGAAAGAGCTTTTTATTTATATTTATTTATTTATATTTCAAATTTGTCACCGCTCCTCTCACTGTGGGGTGACTCTGGGTGGTTTACTTTTAAACTTTTGTGCAGTTTATGTCCTCCCAATGCAGCACAGAACGATCTATGCAGTATTTTTAAATGGAACTCACATTCTGGCTGTGTGTTCAGAATAAGTGAAAATGTTTACATATGTATACGCATTTATTGTATATTTGCCCCACTCTGCGTTTAAAAAAATTGTTTATAATGCAGAACTGCTGTTTATATCATTTGGAAGTGCTTCAAGCTCAAAACACGTTTTAATGTTTGAAACAGAGCTTTTTCAAGCTCAGACCACTTCCAAAATGCTTGAAACAGCCTATCTTGAATGTGAGATACCTTTTTCACCCTCACAACAATGGTTTCCAACTCACAATGGGAAATTTAAATTCAAAGTAGTTCAGATTAAAACATTTTGCAAAACACAAGCTTGCACTGCAAGGAGAAAAGAGGCCTAGGGAAGAAGTACACCCGTAGCATATAGCTGTGAAACAGGAGTGCACAATTTCTGTTAGCTTAGATCAGTGTTTCTCAACCTTGGCAGTGTAAAGATGTGTGGACTTCAACTCCCAGAATTCCCCAGTCAGCATGAAATCCACACATCTTAAAGTTGCCAAGGTTGAGAAACGCTGGCTTAGACTGTACCAGGCTTTGCACAACATATTGAGGGCTGTACTACAGGCCCAGGAACTGCTTGGAAGAGGTTTTGGAGGCTTGAAATGTCAAATGGGTTACTTTAACCATGCCAAGCTTAAGATACCCATGTTGCTTCTTAAGCCACCAAAACACCACCCCAGAGCAAACAAAAGTTGAAAAAATTGTCTTCACTGCTCTAGAAGCTGCAAAAGGGATCCAACAGGTTGCAGGCAATCCCTGCACTACACATTTTACACCCTGTCCTCAACAGGTCTTGGTTTGCTCTGTTCCTCAACCATTTTCAGCAATTGCTTTCTGCAGTGATTGTATCATTAATGCAGAAATTCCCCCAAATGCTTTATTTTTGACGGAAGTTGCTTGAGCAGAAATGTTTTGTCTGCCTATTAGACCGAGTGTTATCAGCAGAGTTCATCCTGTTATTCAGAATAACTTGTAAACCCTCTCATACTATTAATGTCTGGCGTTCATTGCATTACATGACCACATTGGCTAAGGATTATGGGGGCTGTTATCTGCTATAGCAGTGCATCCTATGATAGATAGTGTTATAGCAGGAGAGATTTTATGGATGTTGGAACAAGATTTTGGATGATTTTATAGAGCTATTTAGGAAGAGTAATTTTGGAGATGCCATTGACTTCCCCACTTTTGTGTTCTATTATCAGTGACAACATTTTAGAAATTTCTATACTGCATTAAGTTATCTCCCAACAGTGAAATTTCCGTTGGTTCAGTAATACGTATAGTTTTTGCTGGAACTATTATAGATAACATATCTCTGCTGCCCACAATTAGGGCAATTATGCAGCTGTAAGTTTCTCCATTTCTTTGATATGTGGATTTATTATTAATTAATTAGTAGTATTTATGTACTGCCCCCCTAATACAGACTTTGGGAGATGTTTAAAATCTAAACAAAGAGGCAGGAATGAGGAATTGATATTAATAGGCTTGCCCCTACAGAGTTAATTATCCTCTGGTAGTCCTTAGTATCGTAATTAAGCTCCCAATTTGTTATTTGGGTCCATGGTTTGGTAGCATCCAAGTGAAAGTCACTTCCTTTGTTCTTCAGAAATGATTGCCCATGAATCTCACGTATTTAGAACCATTATAGAAGCACTTTTGTTTGGGCAGACAGATTTAAGTGGATGAACTGAATTTGATCTGACTTCTTGTTAGAGTAGAGAGATTAACTTCCTGTTGTCTTTGGTGAGTAACTGATAAGAGATATCTGTATGATATGTTTGAAAATGTTTCTAACTATTTTTATAGTGTTAGAAAAATACTTTTGGAAAAATTTTCATTATGTTTATTTTTTCCCCCCTCTAGGATGAATAAAAGATACTTACAGAAAGCAACAAAAGGAAAACTGCTAATAATAATATTTGTTGTAACACTGTGGGGGAAAATAGCATCTGGGGCAAACCACCACAAAGGTAAGAAGCTGCATTCTATGGTATCAATGTGGTAGGACAAAGTGATCTAAAGCAGTGTTTCTCAACCTCAGCATGTGTGATGTGTGAACTTCAACTCCCAGAATTCCCTAGCCAGCATGCTGATCGGAAGGAAGGAAGGAAGGAAGATGGATGGATGGATGGATGGATAGACAGATGAATAATCAGGCACTCTTTTTTTTTATTTTTTTGTTAGTTATTTGCTTGTGATTTGGCCAGGATAGAAATCACACTTGAAAATGCTTTTTGTACAAGTTTGTTACTTTGCAGTTTTCTGCAAATTATCCATGAAGACCTCTTTATATTCAAGTTTCATGAATTTCTCTTTATATCTCAGTTTGTGTCCATTTGAAATTGGACAACTTTACAAATTAAATAGGCTTATTTTGTTTGTTTTATTCATTAAAAAAAAAACCTTTTTCAAAGATCACCTGGAAAAGCTATAAATGAGTCCTAAAAAAGTCTTAGGTAACATATTCTGTTCTGAAGTGTTCTAATGATTCTGCAGGTACACTCTGTGAAAATAAATCTGCTTTCTTGGTAACCTATGAAAGAGTTCTGTTTAAATGTCCATAGAACATGGACTTTTGGCTTTTTCCTAATCTATTCATTTTATTATTGGGTCCTCCCTTCAGGGAACAATTTCTTTTGATTTATAGATGAGTAGAAGGAAGCTCTAAGCACAAATACATAAGGATGCTAATAATTTTAATGGTATTCTTCTGAAATTTTATGTATCACAGTATGTCCCTGTATTTGCAGATTTGAGCTATGTCTTTTTACATAATTTTACATAATTCACAATGGTTTTCTTATTTATTGCAAATAAAAGGGAGGGAGAATTTGTAGGGGTAAAGACATTATCAGATAAGACATAGTAAATTCATGATCAGATTTGGTTTTTTTTTTTTTCTTTCTCTCACTTAAAATAATTCCTACAATGTAGGGAAGAGGGCAATTTTGCTTTGACTTTATTTCTAGGAAGCAGTTTATTAAAGTCAATTGTTTGCCTGTTCTATTATCAGTTCTTTGAGATGCCATTGACCTATTGCAAAATACCTATATATCTTTATTTTTAATTATTTATATGGCTGCCCAACTTGCAGTAGTGATGCTGGGTGGCTTACATATGGCTAAAAGCATAAAAACAAAGAAACCAGGAAAAAAAAACCCCACAAACACCTGAAACAGAATAACAGCCTACCACAGCATTCCTATTCAAATCATATCATTCCTGAACGGGCTCATCCAATGATTTGGCCAATGCCAAATTTTCAGCAACTTATGGAACGCCAACAGGGTTGGGGCCATTTTAACCTCAGGGGATAAGTTGTTCGACCAATTGGAAAAAAATTATGCCATTTCTACTTTTAAGAAAGACAGAAAATGCTATAAGTATAGTCAAACTTGTTTTGTATCTGCTGTAGTAAGGCCCTATAACAAAATTAATACATCTTTTACATTTAAAGTATGTTTTATAGAGTTGCTAATAATATGCCAAATAACTATCTATTCACCAATTTTAGTCTTTAAGAAAAATGCCTTTTTAAAATACCCAAAATACTTTGTACGTAAATGAATTTCTGTCTAATATACGGTATAATTGTAGCCCCAGTATAGCCTTCCCGTACTTGGTGCCTTTCAGATGTGTTGGGATTACAACTGTGGTTACATAGATATGTCAATATAGTTACCAGCTTGACTCAAGAGAGTAATTACTTTTAGACATTTACCAGGCATTTTCTTTTCTTACTACTTTGGTCTCTTTACTAGAAAAACATTTACTTATTTCAACATCTCAGAATAGCTGTTGGCTACTATTATAGGGACAGTAAAAAGTTAAGGACCAAAATGTTTATGGTCTTTAGCAGAAAGATCTGTAAATTTGGTAGTGACAAAAGATTAGACTGGCCTTTTGCCAGCTTCTTCCAAAGCGAAAGTCTCCCAGCAAGGAGAAATGGGTTTTACTGTATATGTTTCCTATAACTTTTGTTTGCTGACTTTCATACTTTGGATCTGATTTGTTGACCACTATTGCATTTAAAATTATAAAGAAATTGTTTCAGAAACTAGGGTTGTGACTGTGGACATAGCCACACACACTGTTTAAACTGTTTCTGTCCTGTACTCCTAGCAGTTTAAACTGGTTTAAGAAAAAAACATGCTTGGACTGATACTTTGGCACCAGCTTGCAAATTATTCTGTCTGGATTGCAGATTACCATGCCCTCCCCCCATTAAACAGCTCCCCTGCTGTGGTGCCCTCAGCAAAAGCATTTTTTAAAATGACTATTTTCATTCCTTTGTCTAATTTAACTAGTTAGCTGAGGACTTTTTTTAAGTTGCAGGATTCCACCATTTCATTGTTTTTCATTGTTACCTCACATGCACGGATAAAAAAATGAAATGGTGGGACTCTGCACTTTTTTTTTTTAATTCCGAAAAAGACCTCAGCTAGCTAGATGAAAGAAATATCAAAATCTCTGCTGGATTCTGAACCAGCAACCTCTTAAATTCTAGGCAAAGCTTTTAGCTACTGTGCTATTCTAATGCTGAGTAAAGAGGAAATTTTAGAAGTTCTTAGGTTCTGAACAACTTGAAGTTGATCTAGAGATTATAGCTTTTTGATACATTTTTATTTATTTGTATTTTATGTATACGTTTTGGAGAAGTTGCTAATTTTCCATCAATGATTTCCCCGTATTTATAGATGCTCAATTCCTTGGTAATACACATATCTGTTTTGTGGATTAATATGTAGTCTGACTTGAATAATTGGCTCCTTTCATTTTTCTAATTCTTCTTTTACTTGAAGCACATTCTTATTCAGCTAGAATTCCATTCCATTTTCTGAACTTGAATTGAATTCAAGAGTTATTTTTACAAGTGTATTTAGCCATAATATGGTTTGTTTTATTTGGGTGTAACATTTTAGCAATCTAGCTTTAGAATTTTATAAAACATGTTTTATGATATAGCAAGAAGGATAGTAAGGTGCTGTTTATCACTATAAAACCCTCCATGGCATAGTGGGACAAACTCACTCCCATGGTTTCTGCCCGTCCAGTAAGATTGGGAAGAGTTGGTGAACTTTGGGTCCTTTCAATCAAATAATGCCATCTATCTGTTGCAGTGCCTGCCCTGCAGAATGATATCCCCCACAGATCTATGTTGCCCCCACCCTGATGATATTCCAAGAAACCTTAAAAACCTGGCTGTTCTTCCCAGGCCTTGAGGAGGCCTGTAGGTGATGTTTTTTGATATTTGTGGAGCCCTGTAGGTGATGTTTTTGCTAGAGGAAGTAGGTTTGTCTGATGCATGGGATTTTCTTGCTGTTTTTTCTTGTTTTCTTTCTTCTTCTTATTTGATAAAAGCTGTTGGTGGCTTCTAAATCTCATTAATAAATAAATAAGTAAATGGAGAAAACCTCCATAGGACCCTTATAGTAAACAGTAGAATAGATGAGTTATTTTCTAGATTTAAGCCACTGACATCTAGTATCAACAGCAAATTCAGAAGCTTGAGCAACAAAGTACAGTCATATTCCTGCAAAAGTAGGGCTTCCAGAAAGTCAAAGAAGACTGGAGCAAAGATATAATGTCGGGCTATCCTACTATTTCCCTTTATTATTTAACTGTCTTCAGATAGGGTTTCTCATATTAGAAGCTACTGGCCTCCATCTGAATACAGCTGGCTCTGATCAGAACTGATTACAATAGCTTTGCTTCCACACTAGCTGGCAATCCTCTACTTCTTTATCCTTTGGCTTTAAATGCAACAGCACTGAAACTGTCATGGACATGAAAGCAGTATTGGGGATGGAGGAAGTTATTCTGTGTTTATTCGTGCTCACCATAGCGGCCATTTTATGGGAGTGCTCATTCTATGCTTCCCAAATTCCAAGTGTGCCTATTGACCCAAAGATTTGAGGATTCCAGTGCAATGTATAAATATGGTGTAACTTATTCTGTAATCCATGGTTAAGGAAACGATGACTCAGTGCAATGTGGAAATCCAGCCAGCATATTTTGAAAGAGAGATACTGCAGGGTTTGGAATTAGCATTTATATTACTAGTCTCCTGCCTTTGGTCATAGAACCTACATGAGAGAATGCTCAGGGAAAATCATTGTAACCCAACAGCACATACGCTTCTTTATATTTAAAAACTTGCTTGTTTTGTACTGCATATTAAGGGTTTCCATTTCATTTCATACAAGCTGACTGAACCTAAACTCAGGGTGTTCAGGCAGCTGTCACCTCATATATACACTGTATTGTACTGTGGACCTATCACTTAATGTTTCTATGGTGCCCTGATGATTTAATTGTATATACTCTTTCAGATTCTGTTACCTTTATTTCATATACCTGGCAGATGTTCTGGGGCAAATAATGCATTTAAGTATCCAAAAGTTTTCCCTCTTCCAGATGCTTTCTTTTCCTTAATAGTTAGCATTAGAAAGACAGAACAGCTTTTTACTTTGTAAGGTTAAACCGTTGGATTTCTTGTTTCCCATTTCTATTAAATTTTAGCTATATCTTATCAGAGTTATCAGAGTAATTCATAATAGATCTTTTTTTCCATTGCTACTCTCCGTGCCCCTCCACAATTTTCTAGTAAATTGCAGAATATTAATTATGTGGAAGGAGATACCAAAGCCTAGCTCTTGCTATGCAATTTATGGTTCTCAACAGTTCTACCAAGATATTAGATTAAGCAGACATAGATGCTAAGACATGAGGATGGGGAACAGAAAATATTTGCCCTGTTTACTTGCTTGACTGTTTATATCTCCTGCTGCTGCCCCCTCTGGCTGGAGAAAACAATCAGTTGCAGCAGTGGAAGTTGCCGCTGAAGTGAGTGCATTGCCTCCTCTTCACAACCATACCCAGGTTATGACGTTCTATTTTATTTTATTTTATTTTATTTTATTTTATTTTATTTTATTTTATTTTATTTCATTTCATTTCATTTCATTTCATTTCATTTCATTTCATTGTTTGTTTGTTTGTTTATTGGCTTCCCAACTCCAGTGGACTCCAGAGATGGATACTTGACTGGTGGTGTATAGAGAAATAATAAAAATAACTGTACATTTATTCCTATTTGCACCTCAAATAACCACTTTGCTTTGCAGCTTAAAGTCGCAGCTAACTGCATATTTTAAGTAAGTACAAGGCTGTGATCCAGACAAAGAAACAAAATTAAAATTGAAAAAGGAGACTTAATAATAACACAACCTTGTGGTAAGTCATATATTTCTTGTTGCAAAAAACAGAATTCTCATCTAAGTGGGGAAAAATAGAAAGGTGAGATGTCTGGCAGCCTTTTGGGTGCAGAGGACAGACCAAGCATATTGGAATGACATCTTTCAAAATTCCCAAGTACCAAGTTGATAGAGGTTACATTTGGTTATCCCTCCTTCACCACTGATGATGATTCACCTGCATGACTTTTGATGTGCATGCAGCTTCTTATCCCCGTGGCCACCTGGTTGAAGTATAAACATCAGATGATGCTAAAAGACCTGCACGTGCATACTAAGTATTAATTTTTGTAGAATCTGATTTTATATTCTGAACCAGGGAATGACTTCTATGAAAATTTTCAAATATCAAACCATAGTACCGTTATTTTCATATTTTGGTGACATCACTGAAGAAACAAGTTGATCTCATGAACCATATGGTAGAAAGTTGTGCACTATGAGCCCAGTATGATAGGTATTACTCCTTTCAAGAAGGCCCATATCAGAATGCAGTTTGATTTTCCATTATAAAGTAGTTTTGTTTCTCATACAGAATTAGGAACCTTCTAAAAGAGAGATCTTGAATTGGGGTAGGAATGGTACTGAAAGCTGGATTTTTGCCTTTTTTCAAAAAAGTTACCTGTTTCCCTGGTCATGCCAAGTTAATTCATAGAATTTGTTTAGGTATATTATTGATTCACCAGGCCTGGGTTTAGAGATTCACTGTTTATATGGGATCAATAATACAAAGGGAAGTTTATACCGAGAGAGATTGTATTTAAAACTGCATATTTCACAGGATTAGCAATATCTTGTTAGGACCATTTTTTCCTGAAGGTATGAAAATGGTTACTCCCCTAACTAAGCTCACGAAAAAGCTTTGCCTTGGGCATTCTGAACAAAGCTGATGTTTAAAAAATTAATAAAGTTCTTTCTATCAGCAAGCTGAGGAATATCCTATGAACAATTTAGACAATATTTTGGAAACAGCTGGAAAGTCAATGAGTGATTAAAAATTAATACATTACTTTAAAGATGTTTTGATATATCCTGATAGTGGAAGTATACTTAAACACAGGAGATATGCTTGAAAAATTATACTTCAAAAAATTATACTTCAAAAACATAGGTAGTACAATGCCCCCTACCTTGACTTGCTATCACTTCAAATTTTCAGGGTATCTTTTTCTATTACACCTTTACCTGAACTGTACTACAGTACAGTGCAGATTTTTTTTTGTAATGAAAAGAAACATTCTTGAAAGTCATAAGCTAGAATGGTGCAGTTTTGTTATGTTTATAAATATGTTACGATAATTTGTTGTACACATTTATGCAATAAGAAATGAAAAAGATATATTAATGAATAATCTGAACCATACAAATTATAAAATAGTGCAGTTTGTCTCATAAAGCCAAGAATCTTAAATTTAGACCATTAAAAAAGGTCAGAACTATTAGTGAACTTTTCAAAATTCTAACATGTGAAGGTGGCTCAGAGATATATCTTCTTGCTAAATTCAAACTTTTGGCTTGCGACCAAAAGTCTGAACCAGTAAAGCAATTAATAAACAGAAAGTATTATTTCATGCCTAAGAGTTAGATTTACCTCTTCTGCTGTGAAGCTGTGTTACTAATCATTGTGAGTTGATTTACATCATGTCTTCTTACTTAACTATATGCCGAGGGCTGATGTATATTTGCTGAGGACAATTGCTTTAATTTTGGATCTTCACTTAGAGTGTAGCCAAGCTGACTGAGTAAAAAGAGGAGTCGAAAACTGAGAAATGGTTTGTGAAGGTAACAGCCAATAGTTACCTGGCAGTTAGAGAACAATAATTGCTTTTAGGAGAAAGAAGAACATGGAAAAAGAACACAAAGGGGATTAAAAAAAAATCAGGGTTCTGTAAAGAAAAATCCAAAGTTAACATGGGCATTTACTTCTATATCTTTTCTCAAACAACTGTAATCTTTCCAAGTAGGTACTATATTAAGCATTTCTCTGAACTTGGAAGCCTTGACTTTGTTTTACAGGCTTTTCTTCTTACCTTCATTGGGGATCTGATATTCTGAACTCTGGAAAGACTGTTTTTCTTTTCTTTGGCTCTGGCCGACACAGCTCATGTGATCTAGTCTTCCTGCCAGAGCTCACCAGGCTTTTCACCTCTTCTCAGTTATGCTGATGGGTGTTCTGAAGGGGCAAACTGGAATGGAAAAGTTGGAAAGAAGCCACATGGACTTTTGTATGTTCATTCTTTTACATGTTCTTATCTCCTCAGAACTTTATCCTGAATGCCATCTTGCTGATTTTTTGCCATCTTTCCAGGGTTAGCAGTGATGTATATAGCCTATCTGAAAATGAACTTTCCCAGCCAGGAACCCATTTTCTTGACCCTATGAGATTAAACAAACTTCACTAAAAGAGCCAGCGAATGTTACTTATAGACACGTTATCCCATAATCTACAGGTAAAGGGAGATACTGCATTTGCTGCATGTTATTAGTTTACATAAGATTTTATGATGACAAATCGTGAAACTGAACTGAATTTAGTATAGAATATCAGTTTTTCACAAGAGGTGAGGTAATTAAAAGTCTGTACAGACTTTTTCCCTGGTTGCTGCCTTCGGCTGATACAATAATTAAAAGCTGTGGTCTTAATATGTTTTACTTTTGATTCAAGGTTTTATTGTTCTACAGCTCAATACTGCACTTTTATTGTTTATGAGCTGTTTTTAGTGTAGATAATTTTTATTACATTTTCTTTTATGTAACAATCTGAGCTCCCCTAAGCAGTGGAGGAGTATGCAAAATAAAGAAATAAATGGACCTTGCATCTGAGTTACAACCCTCCTTATATCACTTTATCTGGCATATAAATTTTAACAATACAGGTGGTCCTTGCTTAATGACCACTTGTTCAGTGACTGTTCAAACTTACGACAGCACTGAATGAGTGGTATTTATGATTGGTCCTTGTTCTTGGAACTGGCTCACAATTACAATGTTGCAGCTTCCCATGGTCATGTGATTGCCATTTGCGACCTCCTGCCGCTTTTCCCATCGACTTTGTTGGAAGCCAGCAGTGACATTGCACTTAATGACAGCATGGGATTCACTTAACAACAACTGGAAGTGCCAGAACTATTGTTGCTAGGTGGATGCGGTCACATGACATTGCACTTTATGACCATGTTGCTTAGTGACGGAAATTCTGGTCCCATTACCATTATTAACCGAGGACGACCTGTACCCCCAGCCCAAAGTCTGAATGTAAAAGGCAATATATAGCACTATACTTACAGTACAGCAACGATGAACATTTATTAATATATTTAAAAAGATCTCTCCAGTCTAGTCTAGATGAATGATAATGTATGACATAAAACAAGAAAATCTAAGAAAAATGCTTCCAACAAGACAAAGGATGGGTGTCCACAGGGGTGGGGGTGGGAGAAGGGAAGGAGGCCTGGGCAAATGACGAAACATGCATGGCAATATTATCATGCAGATACCACAACTTAAATATTTGTGTCAGATGTCAGGATACAAGTATGTAATTGTGGCATTGCACAATGAAGTCACTGCACGTGTATCATTTTGGCATCACTGCAGTTTGCTCTGATTGTTGTTGCTGATGTGCCTTATAAAGTAATAAATATATGAACTTTTGTAGCAGCATTTTGGTGAATGAATTTGTATAAAATTAGTACTAGAAATGAAAAGGACCTGCTCTTTGTCATGTTTGTTTTACTTCCCATCTTCAAACTTGTTTGAAGGAATAGTGTAATTTGGACTATGCTTCTTGTTATTGGCTTCCAGCTTCAGTAAGGGGATCTGAGGTTATTAGTTTGGAAGATATTTTAGTTTACCATTATTTTTGCTTGTGCTTTTATAGCACTGAATAAATTTTCCAACAATGCTAACAATAACAAAACTAATTTGAAATTTTTTTTAAAAAAATCCAACACATAATTTAAAATGGATTAATCAAACAGATACCAGCCGCCCAACTCAGCAGCAAACATACTTACACTCATCAAAACATTTTACCAAAAGTAAGCTAGTCTGAGATTCTGTGGAAGGATGTTCAAAACATAGAAACATGTTTTCGATGGTGATAGGTCTAAAAGAAGGGGCTTACCTGAAAAAGTTAGAATTTATAAGTGTGCATAATATATTTGAGTAGCCTGGTCCCATGCCACATTTAAACAAGTTAAGTTAGAATTTCATCATAAAAAACAAGTAGTTTATTTTGGACATTATAAGTGCCAAAGATAGGCCAGGAAAAGCTATGGTTCTATTATTTAATATTTTTTCAAAACAGCTTTTTAGAAGAGTTAAATTATGATATTCTAGCTAAAGATGATTTGAAAAAGTAATATTTAACAAATGCTTTTGGAAAAGAGATATCTTCATTTGGAGAATAATTTTGGATTTCAAAATCTCCAATTATATAAAGAAGGTCAATGAAGTCTAATTTTCAGTCTTCATAATGAAAAATCACTATAATCTTTACAGGAGAAAGGTTATGCTGATAATGTTTACTCACCTGTAAAGAAAGAGTGAATAAATGACAAGACTTGTGAACCAATAGGATAAAGTTAGATTATTGATAAGGCTTATAGACCCCATTCTACTGTACACTAATCTTCTTTAAAAGATTTCTAGATTCATCTGCATAGCAATTAGATAATTCCCTTTCAAGTTAAGCAATGTTATGCAAAGTGCAGAAAAAAATAGTAAGGCAAAAAATCAAGTAATGAAATAAAAATAAACAAAATATAGCTAAATTTTTGTACAATTTTTCTCACATTGCCTTTTGTTCTTTAAACTTCTCATTTCTCTCATCCTGAGGATGTCATCAACGTCATCCAAACATAACTTTCTTGCTCTTTCACTTCTTATCAAGACATTTACTATTCTTCATATTTAGAATTTAGTCTTCATTCCTCTTTATCATTGAGACCAAATTGCCTCAACGTACTTCTTTTGTGCTTATCAATCAATTCAATCAAAGTTCATTTAACATCTATTCATTCTTGACCTTAACCCTTCTTGCTTTACCACACACAATTCCCATTCAGCTTTTATGTTTCTCTTGAGAAACCCAACTCTTACTACCATATGACAAAATAGGAGAAGCACATTTGCTTCTTTTAATAAATATCCATTTCTCACAATGGTCCGCATACTTCTTTCAATTTTTCTACCAACCCCAAGTGTCTTAAAATTTCTCCATCCATTTTCCCATATCTAGTAATAATTCTATGGTGGCATGCAAATTCATCCACAGTTTTTCACTATGAGCTGTTCCATTTTCCTTGTCAACACATCTACCTTGGAATTTGATTTTCAGACCCATGGTCCTTCTTGTGTCATACAATGTATCTAATATTTACTGCAAATAATTTGGATTTTCTGCTAACAACACAGCTTCATTCAGAAGTATATGTACTTACTCATGCACAACCAACGCACCTCTAACATCTCCACAAGTATTCCTTATATATTTATCCATAAATACATAAAACAACCATTTAATTAAGGACATTACATATCCTTGTCTTACTCTCTGTTCCCTCCTATTTATTCTCACACATACTTTACTTCCATTGTGTACTCTTATTGCATTCAGCAATCAACCTCCAACTCCATATTCACACAGAACTCTCCATAATTCAAGCCTATTCACTTTATCATATACATTCTCTAAATGAAAAAATGTTCAATAAACTTTATTGCTCCCATTGATACATTTCAGTCTTGTACGGTTGGTTATGAAGAATTTAAATTTGTTATGATGAGTCCAAGCCAGTTTTCTGTTAATGCAGCTATTTCCACTTAGCTGAGTAAACTTAACATGAAGTTTATTTCTGTACTTAGAAGACCCATTTGGGATATCTCTATCTTTTTTGTGGGCCATTAGGAAGTTTCTATCCTGATAATGCAATTACAAACCAGTTTTCCTTGATTGTTTGCCAAGGGGGCAAAAATCTTCCTATACAGATGGCAGCAACTTTGGTTTGGAGACAGTATGATGAACGATATTTATTCCTGGCATAATGCAACAGGTTTGGCAAGTTGACCATTGTAAGCTATTCATTAACTGTTTTTAAGGGCTATAAAAGCATTTTTTGTGTGTGTGTGTGTGTGGAGGGGAACATGAACTCTCTTTACCATCCTTCATGCACCTGAATAAAGTAGGTTAATTGCACTGTGGAGGCAGCCAGGTCCATGAGTCTTCTTTTAGTGGATACTCCATAAAAAGCAATATATGAGAACTACTCTATAAACCACATTAAGAATTATGCTATTTCAAATGGTCTTTGGATACTGCTTGCTGAAGTACGGATTTTCCCACTCACATGGAAGACCTGCTGAACATGCTGCATCAAGGAAACAAGTGTTATTTCAACTTCTCCTCTTTTTCCTCTTCTCCCTGCACATGGGAGGATGAACCATGTATACTTCATATTATTTCTAGTTAAAGTGTTCATATAGAAAACATGATAGAAAAAGCAAATCAACCCACAGAGGAATTTTCAGTCTTTGGTTTAATCTCTGAGAAAACAGAAGATGGGAACAGATTATTTTTTATGTCTTCATAATGGGGAGTGGAGGTGGAGTTGTTCATAGAGTATTATTTATATTTATTTATTTATATTTCAAATTTGTCACTGCTCATCTCACTGTGGGCTGACTCTGGGTGGTTTACAGTAAAAGTAGAATAAATATTGATTAAAATAGATAATATTGTGCCTGGCCAGTTTCTGGCTTGTTGTTAGTTTCAGCTCCATCCATCACTGGCATGTAATAATTCCTTGGCTCTCACAGAAATGTGGTCAACTACAGAATAAGAAAGAAGGGCTGCACATTAACCTCCAATACCCAATAATGGATGTGGTTTGAGGAGGGGAGGAGAGTGAAGAGAACTACCTATATTCAGCGGCTTGCATCATATATCTGGGTAGTATATTCAGGCTCAAAAGGAGAAAATAACTAAGAGATTGCAGTTGTGTTAGATTTTTTTTCCTTTTGTCATCCCCTGAAATCTATGTATGAGATCAAAATTTCAGAGGCTAAAATGGCTTTATCTAACAGATGTCATTCTATTAACCTCTGTTATCTAAGTTTCCTTTATTTTTCTGAGTTATATATCCACTCTATCTCTGCCATCTTTTGCTAGAAAAGTTCCAGAAATTTTAACATAAAGTTCTCAGATAGTAAATCAGAACTTTCTAATGTAAATTTTATCGTGATTTATTCATGAAGTGACTAGGGTGCTTTTCTATTTTTTAAAAAAGAAAAGTCAGCATTTTTGTTTTTGATTTCACAGAAGTACAATTTTTTTAAAGTGGAGGTTTTTTCCAGTGAGCTATCTGAAGCATCAGTTGCTATATCCTAAAACTCTTTGGAAGCATGATTAATATTCACCTTGAACTAGAAACAATATTGATAGTGTCTGAATATATTGTACTTTCTAGAGTTAGTTTTGTTTATCATATTGAATACCCATCCCTTAACTTTTTTTTTTTTTTGGTCTGCTTCACAGTCATTACTGACCCTGCAGTGACCGCCCCCTAGCGGTTTTCAAGGGAATTGCATCTTTCTAGTTTCGGAAGTAGCCTTTGCCAGAGCCTACTTCCTAGAGCGTCCAGCCCAGCTGGCAAGCGCAGGAGGCGGGATTTTTCCGTTGCTTCGCGCCCCTTTTCCCTTAACTTTATCAAAGAACAAATTGTATTTGGCTTAGAGAGTTTAAAAATGATTATTAAAAAAATACTAACATAGTTGAAGAAGAGAAGGAAAGTTGGTTGCAATAAATCAAGGATGAATAGTCTAAGCTTAAGGAGCCCTCAAAAGCAGCCTCAAAGCCCCCTTTTGAACTTTTCCTGATATTTTGAGGTGGGAGTATGCACAAGGTATTGTATGGGCCCATAAAGTAAGTTTAACATAGCATTTTAAGTAATACGTATGTGCGTTTGTATAATCTTCTTAATAACCAGGACAAAGAAACCCCAAAAGCAGAAAATCTTGAACTCTTCCATGTACAGTATGTTTCATAGATTGCCTGCTTTACTCTACCCTTTATGTCCATTTTCCTCAAAAAATTTTGTTACGTGCCAGTTGCTGCATTTAGACTTCAGTTTTAAGATGTAAATTGTAACACTCAGAATTTTCTGTGCCTCTTTGTTACTCTACTACTCTGGATTTTATTTATTTTTTCTTTTGGTAAATGGAAAGAGTTCTATAACCTGAAGAGAGACCAGAATATTTATTTTTTATTTTGTAATAAATAATATTGTAAGAAATTGAATGTTTATAAACTATTCCAATCTGTTTGTCTTATGGGGGTAAATATACTTGCCACTGTATTCTTGAATCTTTGATGCAGTAAAGTTGTAAGTTACTAATGATAAGTCAATGAGCATCATATTAGGTACTCTGCCTTCAGATAGATAGATAGATAGATAGATAGATAGATAGATAGATAGATCAAACCCAGAACCCAGTTGGCCAGTAGCAAGTGGATTTCCATCAAATTTTTCAGATCGCTGAGAAAATTAGGGAGATATTGACATGCTTGGGGGAATTCCAAATTTGTAAAAGAAGATAACGAAGATGATAGTGGAAATCCAGACACCACAGAATATTCACTGACTATCTAACAAAGAGAAAAAATGGAAAACTGGTAATGATGGAATGGACTAGACTGGATAAATGCAGGGCTGCTTGGCTGCAATGCTCAGAGCCAACCCTACCAGTTTGTTGCATGATGGGTTTCCTCAAGCAACACTTTTTAGATAGATGTAATAATTATGTGATTACTGTATTTTTACAGCCACTAAATTGCAAGGATTCTTGTGTAACGTCTGTCTCATTTACATCTTTGTGCATGGTGAATAAGTAGGTATCACAGGTAAAATGTCTGAAGCAAGTTCTGTTCATGTTGTAGCATTTTGTTATTTTCTAAATTTGTATATTTCTTAATCATATGAAATGGGCAATACATATCAGGTTATCTGATCAAATTCTCTTCTTTGCCTGAAACCATCTACATATTTCAGATGAGCAATATCTCTGTTTAGCCTGAAGATAGCTAAACAGAAGATTGATGGGTTTTGGTTTTTTGATGATGTTTTATTGCTAATTTTAAGAAGCCCCATTCACAGCATAGTAGCAGTATTAATGAAATTTGCAGTGCAGACAGCTTCCAGTTTGTGTGTTCTCCTTAATTATTGAATCATTACTCCTCTCAACATCTTCTTTTCACAGCTCATCATGTTAAAACTGGAACATGTGAAGTGGTGGCTCTCCACCGATGTTGTAATAAGAACAAAATAGAAGAAAGATCACAGACAGTCAAGTGCTCCTGCTTCCCCGGGCAGGTAGCAGGTACCACCCGAGCAGCTCCTTCTTGTGTTGATGGTGCGATATCTTTGGTGCTTTGTTCTTTCTTTTTGACTTGTAGCTCTCCTGAGTTTGATTCTTTTAAATGAAAACAATCATTGAACAATGTTTATACTGATAAGGAGTTTGGGAGTTTGGTGAAGATTCTTATACTCAAGATGAAAGGTAGCTAGAGATTTTGAAATGAATTATGAAGTCTGACTACAAAATAAAGCCCTTCAGAAAAATAATGGGGTATTAAAACTTTATACTGGATATCAGTATTAGATTTATTTTCTTTCTTTGCACCTTCAGACTACCTGTTCTTTTCTCCTGCTGCAAATAGCAGACTTCAGGAGGTGCAGCAAGTCCAGGAATAATTTACTCATACAATGCACATGTATGTCTTATGAACTTAAAAAAAAAGTCTGGTGGATCATATCAAATACTGTTTTAGTCCATTGTTTCCTTCCATAGGATATACATTTAAAAGTACCTCCCTGCTTGTATTTCTCATCAACAAATATTCTATTTTCTATTTTTACCTTGATAATATTTCTCTGATATAAGGACAAAAAAGGTTTAATTAAAAAATAATGTGCTTTTCTCTTCCTCTTCTTTAGCCTCAATTGTAGAACAAAAATGGTGGTGCCACATGCAACCATGTCTTGAAGGGGAGGAATGCAAAGTCCTTCCAGATCGAAAAGGATGGAGCTGTTCTTCTGGGAATAAAGTGAAAACAACAAGGGTAAGTAGGAATTTCCCATGAAATCTAGCTGGCAGCTGTTGTAAAAGAATTCTGGACTCAGTGGATCATAGTCTTGATCCAGGAGAATAATTTTTAAATATGGAATAAGCATAAACAGAGAAAGAAATTATTGGCTTGGATACCCATTAAATACAACATGGTAAGTTATTTATGACTAATTTACTTTGATGGGTTTATTCTAAGTATGATTGCTTCTGGATCTAACCATTATCTTGATCTAACTATTATCATGATCATTGTTGGTAATTGATCTGCAGGCACTGAAATTTAATATCCACTATTACTAAAGAACCAAACCAGAATTGGAGTCAGGTTCACATATTGAGCTAAATATTTTGCATAACCTTTGAAAATTGGACTGTTTGTTTATCAAGCACATTTATACTGCTGTTTATCATCAGTTATTTTAAGTTCAAAAATTCAAGACATTAATTCAGTAAATAAAAATGTGCCTTCTATGGCTTAGCTGTTGCTCAGATTGAGCTCATGATGAAAATGAAAGAAAGAACTTTTCTAAAAGACAAGATACTTTTATCATGGAAATCTCTGGTTCATTAATTAATTAATGTTACTTTTGCTTTTGTCCTACTCAAGGCTTCTTTCATATAAAGTAACATAAAACAGGTATAGTAGGTCCTCTAGACATATATGCCCTTACACATATATAATTTCTTTTTCAATTTTAATTCTGAGAACAAAATATTTATTTTTTTATAATAATTTTTATTGAAGTTTAACAATACAAAAATAAAAAAAAATTATACAAACTAAGAAAAAGAAAAAAAGGAAAAAGAAAAAAAGAAAAAAATACAGAGAGAAAAAAAGGGGGGAAAGGGAAAAAAAATATAAAGAAAAAAGAAATATAAAGAAATGACTTCCACCTTCATCAAGACAAACAATTTCAGTAACTTATCACTTTCTCTAACATTTCAATACAAAATCCCTTCATCCCATATCTCATCTTTTATCTGTTAGCAAATAATAAAGCCTCATCATTCAGTTTTAATCAGCAAAAGTCCATTAAGAGTTACCAGAAATAACAATATTGTATTTTAGCTTTAAACAAGTAAATCAATTTCATGTTCCTTTCCTTTCCTTTGCTCAGTAACTTACCATTTTCTCTAAAAATACAACAACATAAAAAAAATCTTCTTCCCATATCTTATCTTATATCTATAAACAAATATTTAAAACCTTGTCATTCAAACCTAATCAAGAAAAAATTAATTAAGAGCTGCCAGAAACAACATATTGAAAATTTTGATCTTTAATCCCTTCAAATAATATCCCACAAATTAATTTCTTATCATTTTCTCTTTGTCTCCTCTCAGAAACTCCTTCTGAAGTTTAATACTTTCTCTAAAAAATACAACAAAAAAATATCTTCTTCCCATATCTTATCTATAAACAAATCTTTAAAGCCTTGTCATTCAGTCCTGGTCAAGAAAAACCCATTAAAAGCTACTAGAAAAAAAAAATCACATATATTTTAACCTTGGTTGAATAAGCCAACCTTATAGTCCTTCTTTTTGCTTTTAAAAGTCTTGACATTTATTCCTTTTAAGAAGTGTCCCAAAAGCTGATTTCTTTTCATTCTCTCATTCTCTTTTCTCAGGAACTCCTTCATAAATACTGTATAACACTTCTCTTTTGTAAGTCCAAAATAAGAAACTTGTCCAAGTTACTCATCTGATTTATTATTTGTGTGTTCCTTTTAGCTGTTAAAACATCAGCTGGTTTCATTTTTAAGTCCTGTGTAATATCTTTGTCAATATCATTCTTGTATCCTATCATTTTAAAATCCATATCCAAAGCAGCCTGATTCTCAGTGGTATCCTCTTCTGTCTCCTCTTTTAAACCCATTTTATAGTAGCAGACAATCTTAAGAGAAAGTTCTGAGTGCATTGTTGCCAAATATCCTTGAATTCTTCCAGAGTTAAAATACTTTTCTCCATTCTGTATTAGTGGGTCTTCTCCTTTAATTATAATCTTTAGTTCTTTCTGGTTGGCTCTACTAACCAACCTTCAAGGCCTACTCTTATGTTTTTCTCTAATCCACAACATTTTCCCATGGAAAGACTTCTTACACTTAGATTCAAAATCTTCATATATTTGAATAGGATTTTAAACAAACCAAAGGAAGGATTCTTATAATTAGTTTCAAAATCTTATTTCCAGCCAATGTGGTCCCTTAGTCCATTTATAACTTTCCAAAATCAACGTTCTAATCACTCTTTTGTTGCTTATTACTGAATTAAAAAAATATTCTTTAAGTTCTTAAACTTACATGAAACTTCTTTCGCTGAGGATTGAAGGAGAATTACCCAATGTAGTAAACTTGTCCTTCTCAAAGTTCTTAGTGTCCAAAAAGCAATTTACAAGCCATTTCCAGAAGTGATTAAGAGAGGAAGTGGGCAAACCCAGAGTCCCTTTGAAGCCTCTAAACCATGGCTTGGGCAAAGCTGACTTTCCTGGCTCCCAGAGCTCTAAAACCTGCCAGAGACTGTTGTTTTATGATCTCATTGTGTGAAGCATCTGTATGGAGCACTGTGGGTGATCCCAGATCCCCTTTATCCAGAGAGGAATTTTGAGACACTGATCCATTTATTGGCTCCTTGTTCTGCCACGGTCATTGGCTCTGCTACAAGTGAAGTTGTCTTCAGTCTGCCATTGCTTCCCCAGAAGTCAAAATATTTGAAAGTTGCTTAAAGCTTCAGTGATATGTAAAGTATGAAAATCTCATAGAAAAAGAAATAATCCATAAAAGTACAAAATAAGATTAACAGTAGTCAAATAATTGATTTATAACCTGTCCCACCCATTCACACAGAGGGCATGCTTCGGACTCCCTCAGTAAAAGAACTCCGATTAGCGGGGTCCAGAAGGCGGGCCTTCTCTGCAGTAGCCCCCGCTCTTTGGAACATTCTGCCCCCAGAGCTGCGATTGGCCCCCTCACTCCTGGCCTTCCGAAGGGCCTTGAAGACCTGGTTCTGTCACTTGGCCTGGGATGGGGAGGGAATACTTCAAGCAGGGGGATGGCTAGCCCCATAGTGGCCGGCTGTCTGCAGTCCGATTTTCCATCTTCTTGGATTTTCCTTTTTAGTACTGTTTTTAAATTTTAGATGTATTATGTATTTTATGTATATTTATGGTTTTAATGTTTTTGTAAGTCACCCAGAGTCCCCCATTGGGGGGAAATGGGCAGGGGAGAAATTTGATAAAATAAAAAATAAATAATTAATTCATTCCTAGTGCTTCCAACTGCTTTGGATAACAGTACCCACAAAACTTGCTATTGGTGATATTGGCTGTTGCTGCTGAAATATGAAATATAAAACATCTGGTCATTGTTAAACAGATGCATTCTTTAAAATTATCTACTAGTTTTATATAAATGTGTGGGAATGTGTAGGAGGGCTTCAAAAGTGTGTTGAAAACTTTTTTTTTAATTGCAATTTTGTAAGGTATCAATAATTCTAGGTGCTTTCCTTCAAAATATGGGCTAAAATATTCACAGGGTCTGTTCAAATAGGGCAAAATCTGATAATTATCTTTATTCAGAATCAGTTTTGCTTGCTTATATAGGCAGATTATTATCCATATAAGTATCAGTATGCTCCCCAGAGAAATGTTTACACACATAAACTGACATAGAACTGATGTTGGGCAGACCCAAAATTCCAATGAGAACTAAATATACTCAGTAACCATCACATGTTGATTAACTGTAAAATTGAATAGGAATAAAATATAATGGAGTATATAGCTGATTAAAACGTTGAGCATGACACATGCAAAACTAGCAGATCCCATTTGTAGTTTCTAATCTTTGAGGATTTACTAATTGTATTGTAAATTGTGTGTTATGGATTGGTTGTTGTCCAATATACACATCTAGAGAGTAAGTCATATTAAAATTAATGGATCTAACTCTGAAATTAGATTGTTCTGTGCCAGTTTAGAGCAAGGGGAGACAGCAAAGTAGATCTTTTGAGATGTTGCTTCATGGCAAGTTCATTCATAAGGAGATTTTTAGTTAATATATATCAAGATGGAAACCACATTAGCATGTAAAGTCCCATGAGTAAATCACTATGTATAGTTTCATTTTCCAGTATAGTCATACTTTATGTTATCATTGCTTATGAAAAGATTCATATGAAATTGATTTCAGGAAGAAAAACCATTCATAATTCACAGAGAGATACTTAGATGAATCATATACTCAGCACAATATTTTCTGCCTTGCTTTGCAGTAGCTTTCTCAAGGTTCAGAGATGAACACCTCAGAAACTTCTGGCTTTGTATTCCAGAATGCAAATTATTACATCTAGGAATGTTTCTGTGCAAAGTGGGTATGGTATCATTGAGCAATGGGCCTTCTTGTGTGGGGAAAAAGATCTCAAAGGTGGAAAAGCAAAGGTGCTTTCTTTAGTAATCATAATTTCCTCTCTGTATCAGCCTTCTGTGCCTAGCATATATGGCTGGGATTAGAAATCCAACACATAATAGCTGTTTATGGATTTTGAAAATCATGCGGTCACCATCAGATGTCATAGTACAACATGATTTCAAAAGTCATTGTAATTTGAGCAGCGGTGTAGTGAAATAGAGAAAATGCTGAAGCATGTATTCACTTTCTGCTCATGTATTCCAAAAGCTTTTTGATATTATTATGAAGGTAACAGATAACATGACACTAGATAGCTGGTCTCCAGGGGGTGAAAGAGTAGACAATGAAATAATGAAATAATATCTCTCTGCATCATGCGATCTGTGTCTGAGATGAAACTTGAAGGTTTCACTGATTCCCAAAATGGCTCTGAATTGATGCACCCATTCCCCCCAACCATTGTAAGGACTGATAATTGGTAGAATAATGTAATCATCCGGTATTATAACAGTAACTATAGCATTCACTATATACATTTGTTCTATTAGGACTGCTCCTGTTTAATAGACTGTTCTACTGAAGAAAAAAATGGATAATGAGACCCTGGATCTGGAAATCTTATTTATCTTGAAACTAAGGTGGATATTAGTGTCAAAGATGTCTCTTTATACATTGATACCTGTCTTCCCCTAAATTATCACAAATTCATATGTAATTTAGGCAGCTACAAAGTAGGACAGGTACTGTTGTCAGTGCTGATAAAAATACTAGAAATATGACTATCTTTATAGTTTTTCATCCTTTTGAGTCCTCTTGCTTTCTCTTTTTTTCCCCTAGAAAGAAGATTATAGTACATATTAAGATTTGTTGTGTTGGTTCATTTATCTTGGAAAATTCGTATATGTTATATGTATACCAACATTACTCATTGATTACAGCTTTCCCCAGACTAGAAATTCTGGGATTTGTAGTCCCAACACATCTGGAATAAACCAAAATTAGAGTAAATTGGAATTAAATCTCAGTAAGACAAGAGAGTCATCAGCATGTGGAAAAAAGTAATGAAATATCTCTCACGTTCCAGGTGCTATTTTCAGCTGGTTTAATCTGAAACAGCAATTGCTGACTTTGTGGGGCAATCTGTAGGAAAAGTAGTGTGAAGATTACAAAATGATTTACTTATAAAATGATGTCAGAAACTGCAAGCTTTTGCAGACAAGATTGAAAAGCTTTTTATATTGAGTGTAATGGGACATATTCCCAATCAAACAATAGAGCATAAAACAATCTGTTTCCCATTAGATTTTTGATACTAAGTCCATTTACAGTACAAGTCCACTGAAGTAAGATAAAAAAGAAGGTAGCTATAAAAGCTATCAAAGAATCAAGTAGAATGATAGTGTCACATTGATGGAGAGATGGTATGGCTAATTTTATTTATTTATTAATTAAATTTATATGCCGCCCATCTTCCCCAGAGGGTGACTCTGGGCAGCTTACAATCCATGCTGCATATACTGTATCTATGTAGGTATGCAAGGCAGAAGACATCCCAGGAAGCAGATGCAAAATGAGCTGGGAGGCAGGGGCCAGAGTTCTGAAGAGAAGAAAACCAGAACTGGTGCTGTGTGATGTATCTGAAGAAGGAAGTACAGTGCAGACCGAATTTGTGACAGTCATTTGAGGATAATATTCTGCTGCAGAAACAAAGACCTGGAAAAGGAGTTATGTGTGACTAATTTACAACTGATAGAAGCTTATTAGAATACCTAGCTCTTCAGCTTTCCAGAATAGTTATTTGGCTGAGTATTCAGGAACCCTGCCTAATCTTCAAGAGAACCTGATTTCTTGGCATTCTGCAGACTTACTAAATAAATTACCATTTTCTAATTATTTTTCTTCTACATTAACATTACAGTAAACTGCCTGTTCAAGATATCTATATCTATATCTATATCTATCTATCTATTTTGATATATTAGAGAGCCAGTTTGTTGTAGTGGTTAAGACATCAGGCTAGAAACTGGGAGACCCTGAGTTCTAGTCCTACCTTAGGCACAAAGCCAGCTGGGTGACCTTGGGCCAGTCACTCTTTCTCAGCCCTAAGAAGGAGGCAGTGGCAAACCACTTCTGAAATCTTGCCAAGAAAACTGCAGGGAATAATCCAGGCAGGCGCCAGTGTTAATGCTGACTTGAAGGCATACAATACAATACAATGCAATACATGATATATTATATTTGATTATTTGCCAGGTCTTATGCCTATGCTGTCATATTTATCCATATATAAACGAACTGTATTGACTTATATAACCCCTATGTTCACATCTCACGTGTTTTAGATTTCCCTTCAATCCTTAACATAAATTTTTGTTTCATCAAGATCATTGTGTCCCCCCAAGCAGGCATGACCAAGAGACTTGGAGAACATTTTGCATGAAGATTTAAATTGCTGCTGAAGTCTTTCATCAAAATATTATTTTTCCCTATAATTAGTTGTTAAATAAGATGAATTGACATTTATTATACTTTATTTTGCCGTCAATATGATTACTATTTCAGCTTGTTTGACCAGTTTAAGAAATTCTAGAGGAAAAATGTATCTTTGAAATTTACAATTGATTTCTGTTTCCTTAGAGGTAGAAAACAATGAATCTTTACCAGCCATCCCTTATTAACAGAACAGCTTGAGCATATATAAAACATATTTTTAGTGAGCAGACAAAAATTAGTAATTTTAAAAGCCAGCAATTATGTTTTCTGAGTTCTTATTTCAGCAGAATATTAGGCAAAATTATGGATGTGTATGGGGGGAGGGGAAAGGGAGCATGATGTAAGACCCCCAAGATCTGCAGTTTATCTGGCATATACAACTGAAAGTGTTAGGTGGACTTGTAGTGCACCTCAAACAGTTCATTGGGCTCAGTGGGCTTATACTGTAAATTTACCTGGAAAACTGGAAAAATATAACAAAAGAAGGCAACTGCAATCCACTTCCATATTGTTGCATGCATATATATATATATATGTATATGTATATGTATATAATGTACATTTCTGTATACTAATAATAATTACTACACAAGTAAATAGAATCACTTGCCTAATTAGTCTCTAGTATTTCAAAATGATTTTGTGATGCATCAAAGTTAATTTTTAAAAATTGGTTTCTTCATGTTTTGAAAATGTAAAATTCAGTTGTTATTCAGATATGTTTCCAGAATAAGTGACAAAATATGGGTCCCTTGTGCACCATACAGAAAAAAGTAAAGAGAAGTGAATCTTTTATATCTGCAAAGCTGCAGAATAATCTTAAGTAGCATGGTAGATAAAAATATACCAAAAATTTCAAAGAATTTGATAGGTTACTATACTATTTTGTGACATTTTAGTTGACCTTGTTATGGGGGTCAGTTTACTGTTATCTTTATAGGATATTTTTCACTCAGTCTAGAATTAAATCCTCACTTGTTCATGTAAGTGCTCTTACCTTTTTTTAACCTATCACTGCTTTTCAAATTCTGTATGCGCCCATTCATTAATGACAACCCATCTTCAAATCTTTCTCTATCTGAATGTTCCAAACCTCACAAATAGGGTAATAGCTCTCAAATGCATTACTGCTTCCCATTTCTCCCTGGCTGCCATCTGCTCCAGATTTATCTGCTTTCTGTAGCATACCTGTAAACTGCAACCATCTTTTCTATTTATACCTCTGACTTAGAACCCCTCAATGTTATTTATTTAGCACTAAAACATGTGAATTACTTTACAATACCCAGATAAGACCCAATTATTTCTTTAAAAAACTTACATAAAACAAAAATTAAACACAAACCAGGGAAAAGATTAGGAGACGAGAAATCTGGGATTAGGATTGTTTTATATTTTACTTGCTTAAAGTATTGAACTGAGTGGCAAAACAGTTCATTTCAAATTAAATTTAAGTCAAAAGACAAATATGCATCATCCTTCCTGATTGTCAAGCTTCACACTAGGATGTAGAAGTTAATTCCAGCTTTCCAGATACTTAACCCCTTATTTAGCAATTTGACTTAACTCAGCACAAGACTCTCAGATAAAATTGTACTAGATTAGAATTTTTATTGCAGGCATGAATAAAGCCTTATACACAACAGATGATTTTCCCTCTACAGTACAATGAAATCATATCAAAGTTTAAACTTAGTCCTGCCTTTCTGGACATTCTCTTGATGTGGGAGACAACTCACATCGCATAACAGTCTTCCATAGTCCAGGAATGGCCGGTTATCACTTACCTCCACTCAAAAGAGAGTTGCTTCCTTACACTGTGTGGGTGAGAGAAACAACAGACTATAAATCTTGATTTCACTATATATAGGATTGCATTTCAGGCATATCAGTTACTGGAATGTTTTCCAAATGGCTTAGTTAGCTTTTCTACAGGAACTCTATTTAATAGAAGCTATAATATTCTGTTTCTAAAACAAATAAGCTTATTTGTTTCCAGTCCTGCTTGCCATGACAAGCTTGACAGATGATTGGGCAACCCAGGTTCTGGAACCCTTGTCCAAGGAACAGACAACTGTCTCAGTGATGGAGGGGAGGCAACTGTAGGGAATGAAACGGGCCATTAAAAAAAGAGATCCACTACCACAAAAATATGTGGTCAGGCCATTGATGATAAATTTCAAGGAAACTGTACCCTGAGACCCTGTAGGGAGGGAAAGGGATAAGCAGGACAGATGGCTTGTTATGAGAGGCTCAGCATGCCAATAAGTGTGTAATGAAGAAACATAGGCCTCAACATCTGCTGTAATGAAAAATCACCAAAGTCATAGATGAGGAGCTGAGTCGTTTTAAATATTCCAAAATGTTAATCTGACCAGTTATTGTGACAGAGCTGCAACCCTTCCTTCCTAAAGAAAGTGGGAGTTCTAACCAGAAGTTGTGGCACAATTCTACCTGTTTCCAGGTAAGGGAGAGTAAGAGGGCAAATCCCCAACCCAAGGTCCTCTCTGAGTCTGAATATATAGATTCTGCTCTTCCTGAGTATGGATTAGATCAATTGGGAAGGAGTTTCATAAGTACAATACATTGCTAATGCTTCAGAGAGGGGAGTTTTAACAGGACACTCATTTTGAAGTGAAAGGTTATTCACAACATAGACATAGGTCTTATGTGCATTGGTTCAAATTTTGTTGAGCAAATAGCTGAGCTCTGTTAGATTCCAGCCCTATAGATTCAACTGCTGAAGTCTCAGCTTTGTGGGTATGGAAGGGTAGGTGGAAAGAAAGAGCAGAGCATAGTGGCGCCTTCCTTTTATGTCCATATTCTGCTACAATGCCTTAAATCTTCTTAGTACCCATGTGCACTTGGATGAAAGCTGCCATGGTATCTGGGATGCCCTCTTCAAACTGGTCAGTAAAGTCTCTTTTATTCCATTCCACATCTTGAGCCAACAGCTGAAACTTAATAGCATTCTTCGGCAGTGAATAATTACTTTGTTGTAAGTGACAGATTTCGCAGTTGGCAGTCACTTGTTTGACTGGATTGTTCAAGTTAGCTCTCAGGCTTGCCACAAAATAGGTGTAGATGTGCAAATGTATGGTGTTCTGAATCAGAAGGAGAGTTTCCCATTTTACATTTCCCTCAGTTATGTGCTACTTACAAAACTTGTGCGTTTGTTCACTGAGGAAGTCATCTGTTCTCAGGGAAATGTAATGTTTATATAAAGTGAGGGAGGCAGTAAATTTGCTTAGATTCTATCATATTTCTAAGGCTGCCGTTCCCAAACTCTGCTGTGGTGCCATGGGGCACTATAGTGAACTCACGGGGCACCAGGGGATATTTAAAATTTTTGCAATGTCCATTTGTGAAGCTAGATTTTGTGACATCATTTGTGTCATCATATCTTTGTGACACTAAGGTTGCTGTGAACCAAGAAAGTTTGAGAAACAAAAGAGGCTAGTATACAGTGTTAAAGAGCTACAACTGTAGCTTTTCCATCAACAGCTCCATGCTCACCACTTGGTTCTGAAACTGAACAAAGGCATTAACAATTTGATCAACTTTTAGCAGGTAGTAAGGGGGTGTTTATTTGTAGTTTAATCCTAGGTCTCTAGGCAATATTCCCCCCGCCATAGCAATGGGAGTTAACCTGTCAAGCTTCATACCAAGACATGGCAATACAACTTAGCTCTCCAGACCCTTAATATTTTATTCAGCAATTGGCTTCTTTTGGCAGAAAACTCTCAGACATACATTGATACATATAAATCAAATCAAACTTATATTATGGCCTTTAGGCCAGAAAATACTACGATAACAATACATAAACCTATAATAATTATTAATAAAACTAAAAATTAATATAAACTAAAAATTATAATGTTAATCTTTACTCTAGACAAGGACAAAGCCTTATATACAACAGATGGTTTGCCCTTTGCAGTGGAATGAAATCAAAGGCTAGGTCTGCATTCCAGAGTTTAAATCCTAGGCTTTTTCCTCCTGCCTTTCTGCTTGGACATTCTCTTGATGTGGAAGACAGCTCAATTATGTTTTACACGATAGTTCTCTCTAACCTGGGAATCATGGTTGCATTCACGGGTTTAGGATTGCACACTGAGATTAACCAAAATCTGACGATTTCTCTTCAGTAATTTTATTGTCCATCATTATTAAATCAGCATTTTATGATAGGAATGGATGTGATAAAGGAATAGAAAGATATAAAAAAGAAGTCATATTAGTCTGTAGCAGCTGTCTGTACCCAGGGAGGCTGGAAGGGCAAGCAATATAATTATATTATATTACTTTGGGAAATCTTTCATATCTTTGCAGCAGGTGTATCTTCAGATTTCTTATTTTTCCAACCTATTCAGTCTTTTCTTATTCCAATGCGTTACTTTAGTTACTTCATTCTGCTTCTAGAAGTTTCATGTATTGTTGCTACTGTCTGTGCTGTATCTCTCTAGAACCTACTTGTAGATTTAATGTCACTTCCTTTCCTGTTACTCATCTTGCCCAATTTTGGCCCTCATTCTACAGGCTGTTTTATTTTAAATTGAGTTTTCAGTTCTGTGTTTTACTACTGTGTGCAAATGAATTATATAATTTACTTTGCTGTTTGATTTCACTGTGATCTTTTTACTTAGCGTGTATTGGGTGTGAATTATCTGTATTTCAGAAAGCAGATTCATGGTAGCATAATAAGTGGTACCTATGATACAGAGGCAGTGTTGCAGCTGATATTGTTTCTCCTCAGCCAATCTATTTGTCATCAAAAAGACATTTGATTTTAATTGAGCACATCTCTGTATTTAAATAGTACTTTGGAGCAATCATAGAAACTTCACTATTTTGATATGAGGTGATGGAAAACTACAAATGGGACAGTATTTGTTGCATGTAGTTCTCACAGCCATGGGATCCCCACTCTTAGTAGCTATTCAATTTCTACTCCGGAGAGGAACCTTTTTTGAAACAAGCAGCAGTAACTAATTTTTGGCAAATGCAGTAGAACAAATGTGTGGGAATTAAGTGTCATCCCAGAAGAGCCCTCTGATATGATGGAGTATATGCTACTCATTGTCTTGAAAGAGACAGTAGTATTTCTGTGGCAAGTGTTGGAAGTAGCAGGCAGTGGCAGCAATCTCAGGTGTCCCTTTTAATTCTGCCTCATGACTCTTGTGGCAAAGGCAGTGATTTTGAATCTCTATATAAGAATTGGGATTTTATAAGGGATCACTTCATTGCACCTCAGGCACCATACCTGCCTGTACTGTAAAACATAAATACTGCACACCTACTTGACTGTTCCTGTCCTTGAGAATGCTGTTCATGTCTGTCTTGTAAGGAGCTAAGAAATCATCATGCAATAATAAAAATGCTGTTGTAAAGTAGAAGGAGCATGAACAGTCTTCTCTTAGCCTATTTTTTCTCAATAAACAAAATTAGAATTTTTGGCAGACCGCAACAGTTAAACCTGGAACCAGGGAATCGTAGCTCTAAAGAGTGAAATGGATCCCCATCTGCACTGCCATTGGATGACAAAAAATGTGGCCAGATGGAGATTGTTTAGGTTTGGCTGCTCAGTAGAGCTTGTAGTCTATTATTGTACATTATGCATGGTTATTTTGTATCACCTTTAGCACAACAATTATACCGCCCCAGGGTAGCCAAAGAAAGTGCTGACTCAGTGATAGAGGACAGCTGGTGTTCTTCACCTGATATTTGGAGCTTCAGTGAAGGGCCTTGCCTGAATTAATTGGAATTATGTGCACAAGGCATTAGGCAGAATTGCATGCCTACCTCCATCCTTCTTCCATTTAGTTGCCCTAAAAAGGACAGTGATTCAACACTGTATTTTGCACTATCCTGTTCAAATACAATTCCATGATATAAAATAGGAACTATATTTCTTGGTAGATCAGGGATTGCTTGGTAAAAATAGATTGTTGCTAAAAGGATAGGCATGAAAGTTCCATTCAAGGCAACAGAGGAAGAGTGTAGGTTCAAAAATTAGTTGGAAAACATTTGCTCGATGCTCACATAAACATCTGTAGCTCTTTACACTAAATTTGGTAAGCTATATAAACTTAGAAGAGGTAACCGTGATTCCTAATTTCTTCAGGTGGTATTAACATTTTTTAAAAATAAGAATCATATCACAAATGGGAAAATGCCTGTTGCTGGCAGATAGACGTTATCTCTTTAGAAAAGTCTATGACTGCAAGTTTTATCTAAACTATAAAGCAACATATGAGAGGTACACCATAAAGTAACTCAGTCTGTCTCTGATTATGCCATCTACAGCTGTTGGCAAACCACAAGACCAATAGAAAAGTAGACCACAACCATTCAGCCTGAAAGCTCATCACTACGATATTAGTTGCATTTCAGTAACAATCAGTTATAAACATAGAGTTTCAGATTTCCAATCTGAGTTTTGGATTCAGCCGTGAGTTGAGTTGGGCAAGCTCCAAGTATGTCTGAAGCAAACTGAATGCTTTCTGAATTACTGAATTGGATACCTGACTGAATTTCGTAATTACTGCTTACCCTGACTCAAAACTCAAATACTGTTTTTTAATTTAGCTATTTATTGATGTTTGTTTTTAACGTCCAGTGTAAAGGTTTTAGTAGCTGAATTCCTTTAGTTCAATCTACTGTACATGTCTCTATCTTATACTGTGATTATTGCTCATATATATCTTGAATTTTCTCTCTATGATATTCCAAAATATTATATGCTAACTGGGCCCTTTTAGAAAAGATAACATTAATTTTGTCTTCTGTATACCCATTATCTGTTGGGTATCATTATATCAATTAAATGAATGACCTATTTGACTTCCTTCAATTTAAAAGCTCTTCTTGATATTTGTAACATAATTATATTAATATATTGAATTTGAAGAGTTATATTTTTGTCATTTGTTTTAGTAGAAAAACACTGTATTTGTTTAAAACACTTAAAAACACAATGTATATTTTTCTTCTACACAAATGTTCTGCCATTAATCCCAGTTCTGTTTCACACAACTCATCCTAGTACTTGACGTGTGTTTGTTTCTTAGGCAAACGTGTAAAACCATTCAAGAACAAGGAGATTTCTGCAGTGCCTGATGACAATTTTTGATTATTCCACACACACAAAATATTCTGGCTCCACGTTTGGAGCAATAGTTGTGATGAATCCTAGTCTTGGTCGGATTCTCAGGAAGGGTCAGAAGGTACGTTGAGGAGGACAGAGTCAAAACTACTCCTGAAAGATGCTCCAGCCTTGGTTTGTTATCAAAGAACAGCAGGTGTGTACAAATTCAGGTAGTTGTAGCAAAATTTAAGCTAACAGATTGTTTCTTAAATATATTTTATTTATTCTTTCATGAAAGTATTTGTTAAACTGCTTTACAGCACTAATGAGGAGACCAAAAGCAGTTTAAATAGCAGAACAAAACCAAATCAAATGCCATAAATTAACTAAAATTCAGATGTGAGTTGGAAACCTTTAATTATATTACATTATAAAAATCAGGGAGATAAAATTGTTTTCACTTCCCATTTAAATACCACTATTCCACCTTTGAGAGAAAATTTTATAATTGAGGTGTTGCTATCAGAAACACCTTCTCTCACTAAAATGCAGAGTACTTTTTGATTAAAAAATGTAAATCATAGAAAAGTTTTCATTTCTGATAGGGAAATTTTCTGGGGTTACCTGTGGTGTCACTTTAAAAATAACATTGTGCAGCCCCATAATCTACATAATGTATTTGTTATCAAACAGATTTTGTGGATTTTATAGCTTGTACCCTGAGAAAATATTGCCGTCTGTAATTTGCTATTAATAAATTTATTTGCAGTTAAAAGCATTTAGTGGAACTTTCCTATAGGAAGATGTAGTCTCCTAAATACACAACACACACACACACACACATCAGTGTTTAAACAATCACTTCTTATATTTGTAGGATGGTATATTTAACATGGTAAAATGTGTATAAAGATGTATGCTGAATCTGCAGGTAGTAGATGCATCTGCAATATATATTGAGGGTGTACTTTCATTAAGGGTTGTGGTGTGCATTGCTTCCTAGAATGTTTATACCAAGAGTTCTGGCTTTGGTGAATGCACTTGTGTTATACAAGTTTAGTACAGATCTTGGACATTGTACTTTTTTGGAGAAAATATAGTGATTTATTCCATAGCAAAAACAAAACAAAGCAAAAAACAAAACAAACACCCTCCTGTTTCCTAGCAATTACTTCTTTAAGGCCTTGTTCTCCCATTTAGGATTACCTTCTTAACTACCTTCCTGTCTGCTGCCTCATCACTAGAATAACTCTAGGCAGATCCTGACTATTGAAGATAACTTTGTTTTTCCCATTGACTGTTTTAGGCTAGATTAGCTACTATATAGATGGAAGTGATACTTTCAGTATTTGAACCACTGCATATACATTCATTTCTGTTTTAAGTTCCACTCCAACTTTAAGATAGTTAGAGTACAGAATGCTGGATATGTATAAGTGATCAGTTTCCAAAATGAAATGTGCCAGTCTTTAAGCTTTCAAGAAATTTTCATCTTAACTGAAAAGCTTTCTTCTTAATTCACTGATACATAATGAGGTGATACAATTTGCTCTACTTTGTGGAAAAGGCACATTTTAATATCTTAAATTTGTTAAATAAGATATGGTCAATATAGGCACCATATTTCTTTTTATTTTACTGATTTCATTTCATTATTTCCAGTATTTATACACTACCAGATTCTTCAAAAGTCTCCTATTTACAGTATAACCAATAAAAATAATAAAACCAAGAGATAATGTAAAATCCAATTATGCCAATGTAAACTGAATTGTAAGTAAAAAAGAATAGACAAATGGACAGTAATGGGGCACTCATGATTAACATTCAGAAATGTATTCCTACTGACCTCCCTTACAAGTTCTTGTTATACAAAGATCCTATGTTGCTATCATTGGTAGAGACAAAGCAAAATAATTGGGCTATTATATTTTAAGTTTTGTTGTGCTGACAATTTTTGATATGACCTAAAATACTTTTAGACTGATACATATTGAATGTGGCTAATAATGCTAAACTATTTTTGAATCAAGCATACTTCCTTTTTTCCATTTTAATTAATTAATTAAATTATATTAATATAATTAAAATGTGTGGCCTTTTTATTCTCTGCTGAAGAGTCTCATGCTGTCCTTTACACTCAGCCTTTTTATTCAATTTTTATTTAATATTCAGCTTAGAGAGTTCTAATGGATTTGAAAGCTTGCCCACTTCTTTGTGGACTTTTATTTAATAATTTAAACTATTTCTACTGTGCAGGAGATATTACATTATCTCTCTCCTTTTCTAGTGGATCAAAACTATTTTTGTATTGTTCTGATTTCTCATGGGATCTTGACCTTCCGTTTAGCCCAGTGAATGCTAATATTACTTACTATTCATTTAGCATTGATTTAAAATTATTAAAGCAGATATATCTTTTAGAATGAATAAGTCTTTAATTGAAGCTGTGATATTTGAGAACTTTAGTTACCTGAAAAAAATATAATGATGACACTACTAAAGAAGAAGCATTTGTAAGTATTTCTTAATGCACCTAAGGAAAATTCAATAATGAATAAAAGTCGTACCTTTTAAAATTAAAATCAGATTTTAGTAGACATAGTTTTCTTCCTTTATAAACCTCAAAATAGCATGCATAAGATTTTTGTGTAATTTTCCTTCTTGCTATTAATCTGATTTATACATACTTAGCTTGAGGAGGTGTTATGTCATGTGTATTCAGACTACTGGATCCACATTAGAAAGATTAGAAGCCAGAAGGGAAGGAATCACCTTGAAAGAAGCCACAAATTTTAGGAATTTGCATGACTTTCCAAAAATAATATGGACAGTGAGGTGTGTTAGATAAAGCACATGTCAATTCTTTAGAAAGAAACAACCTATGAATTAAAACAAGGGAGTTGGTAATTAGATTAAAAACAGGAAGTGTTGGTGAAGGATAACCAGAATTCCGTTTTCAGTATACGATAGTTGACGTGCAAGAAAGCAGAACTACTTTATCGTGAGCTAAAAGTAAGGTAAACAAATTTCATTGTGGTAAGAGACATTGATTAATAGGATGAACAAATTCAGCTGAGCTAGTATCTGTCTTGGTGATCTTGTCATCTGACAGTTTGCTATATGGTTATTGTCAAAAATATTGAACTGGTTCTCCTTAAACTGTGTTTTGCCACTAAAGTAAATCTGGAGAATGTTTAGCTTAGACAACTATTCTTTCTGGCTCCATTTCTAATTGTAATGTAGCTTGAACTGAGTCATGTGGAGAAAATGGAGAGCAGGAGAAAACTAGGACGAGTATGTGATTATACTGTGGGGTCAGGTATAGCCAGTGTTTTAATACTGTATTCTGTAAAAACCTGCTTCCCAGAGCCCAGACTCATAGGGTTGTTATATGAATTTTTGAATTGACTTTTGCCTGGATTATTGCAATGACCACAAACTAGCCTCTTCATTTTGAATTTCTATTCTGAAACTTATTCAGTTTTTTGTATTCATTTTATTAAACAGTAGTATCAGCGAGAAACATTTGACCACACAGCCTAATGAAATGCAAATCTGAATCCACCCCATTCTGTCCTAAGCACCGAAACAGCTTATATATTAAATTTCTTCAAGAACACTAGCAAAGTAGTCGGAAAATTCCTGGAATACGTACCAATGAGCATCACTGACATCTTTTACTTTAAAAAGCTAAGTGAACAGTGATATAAAGTGGCCAAGATATTTTCCTCATAGGAATAAATTTTTTTGCATGAAAGGTCAAACTGGAAATAAATTTAGAACTTACATGTTTTGATGTAATTAATAAAACGTACTAGTTATTTGCATAAGTGTTTTAGTTGACAGGAAACAAACGCAAGACATTTTGTCTGTTCTGGGACTACTTGTGTGTGTGTGTATCATACTTATTTTTTGGGAGAAATATAATTTGGGATGTTTTTTGATTCAAAGCCTTTTTATTTCTTGCATTTTCAGTTTATATCTCCAGTCCTATAGATATTTATATTAAATAATAAATTCCACATTTTAAATTTTACTATAGAAAGCTTGTTAGCTAACATTGCACCAAAACAAAAACAAAACAGTGAATAACACCCAATCCAAAAAGTTAATTGTTTTTCATTATGAATCATTGGGAACAGCATTAATATAGTCTCCTTTGTTTACATAGCCTCACATATTGTTGTTCATTTGTGGAAAATATGATGTTCACTTTCCAAAATTCTTATAATGAATGCTTCCCCATCTGTTCAGAAGTGTGTTTCCAGAAAAACGTCCAGTCTACGGAGTGTGAGAAATCATCAATATCTCTTTCTCGTTGTGAGAATTCATTCTAATCCAAGACAATGTGGATTGCTTATAATACTCAGGAATTTAGTCTTTTTTACCCCTTTTTGTTGTGAGGTAATCCCTATGCATGTTGTGTCAGGAGCAGTCTCAGAAGAGTGAGAAAATTTTCTATTCTGTGATGGCTGTACATAGTGTTAGTTCAGACATCATGGACTGCACGTGCATTTGTGTCCATTCACATGTAGTTATGCACCGTTCGCTTCGTTCATATTCACATATTATAATTACACAGGAATACAGACATTATCCCTCTCCTTCTCCCTCCATTGTCCCTTTTTTCCCAGTGATTCACTATGGTTTTCCACCATTAACTGATTGACTAATCAACTCATTGGTAGGTACTAGGTTAATGATACAAGAAACTAGCAATCTGTTTTCTGTTGGCCAGCTAATCATATTAATTACTTAGCCAAGTATGTTTTAAATCCAAAGGTAGCCCATCTATTTTTATTACTAGCTAACAGAAAGGAATGGCCCTTTGAAATTGTCTTTGCCATCCATATTTTTATAACCTTCTATAAATGCATCTAGTTAACATTTTTAAAAAATTAAAAAGGAAGAGAACCAGTTTGGGGTACTGGTTAAGGTATCAGGCTAGAAACCGGGAGACTGTGAGTTCTAGTCCTGCCTGAGGCATGAATTCGGCTGGGTGACTTTGGGCTAGTCATTTTCTCTCAACCCTAGGAAGGAGGCAAGGGCAAAAATGCTTCCAAGAAAACTGCAGGGACTAGTCTAGGCAGTCGCTAGGAATCAACACTGACTTGATTCCTAGCGACATCCACCCCCAAATGTAAAAATAAGGGCCATTTTTTGTAGTGGGAGTAAAGATCTTGCACATGCATGCATGCACACATTTCCCACATCTGGGTCATATTTTCTTCACTTATTTTATTGTATGAGTTTCATTAGTATCTTGAGTTCACAGCTACAACATAATGTCCTCAGTACCTTAACTTCAGTGCTTTCCTTCCATATTTCAGTAAAGCAGTTAAAATCTAGTTATTCTATAAAATGCAGAAGGAGGGCATGCTATGGTTAAAGGTTTGAACTTGGCAGACCTGTTTTTGTACATTTTCTTTTTTTGTATAATTTTGATGCTGTATTTGGTTTATTTTATGGGTGCATTTATTATTTTTTTGGGGGGTTGGTTTAAGTGTTAGCTGCTCAGAGCCTCTGAGAATGGAGAACATGCAAATAAGGTAAATAAATAACAAACAATATTTTTTCTGTCATGCAATTCATTGATTCCTGAGATCTCCTTATCTAATACACCTGCTGTCTTGGGTTTCTTTTCTTGATTCTCCCTTGCGTTTTGTTCCTGAGAAGTAGAAACTAATAAAACACAATTTGGAAAAATAACCTCTCATTTCCTACCACAGCAAAATAATGTGACGCAGATTCTATAGTGATTAGGAAAATTGGTTTCAGATACAGGGATGGCCAAACTCAAAGATAGGTGCATAAAATACGATACCAAATAAGATTGAACCCAGTTTGTCTTCAATCTGTATAAAGCAAATATTTGTTGATAGAATATTTGATAGATAGAAGTATAGGAATATTAGGGTTTCGTATTGCTTTCCTCTTTCTCTCTCTCCCTGTTCCCCTCCACATTATCTTCTTATTACTGCTTTCCATAGGGAATTTACTCTGACAAGATCCCCACTGTGAATTAGAATCTTGTAGAGAGGATTGTATGCTTTGGGAAGACCTTTCTCCCAATTCTATCCATGCTATGTTTAAAATTCCTATATTTCTGCCTGTTCTTTGTAGAAAATTTTCATCAATCCAGTTCAGACACACAAGTTTATTATCTCCATCTTTTTCCTGCTTCAGAAGCAGTCACAGCTACTGTATGTACTACAATGGTTAAGTAATAAATTTCTCTTTCAGGGGTCTGAGTTACTTACAGGGTAAATGATGAAATGCAGGCTGAACATGCATTTGTCCAACTTTAGCTGAGGTGTAAAATTATTTTAGATTTAATTATGCATTGTTGTTTTAACTAGTGAGTTCATATGCAATTATGCTTGGCTCATGGCAGCTATTCACAAATTTAAATTAAAAAGTCTTGAAACAGCAGAGTAATTATACCATAATTGCACATTGAGCACACTGAGAATGAAGAGAATCTAATTCTTTGTATTTATAATATAAAGTATGTTGAAGAAAATATACTATTTTAAAAAGAGCGATGTCTTACGAAGTATGACAAGTTAATTCATATAAATATTTCAGGAGTTATATCCTTTTCAATCTGTACTGCTCAACAAAAGGCAAATGTTCATTTTCAGATATATTAATAATTAATTTAAAGTTGATTGGAACTGATTAGAGCACATTTGGAATGTTAGTGTTCTCCAAGGATTTTTAAGTTCAGCTCAGTGCTGCTGTCAAATTCTCTGTTTCTATTAAAAACTAAAGAAATTGGCACAGGCCTGTACCTCCAGCTGCTCTATTGGAAAGCTTCCACACAATCCAAAAATAAAACCCTTCCTGTAAATAACATGGATGGATATTAGCTAAAATTTAACTGAATTTTTATGAAATTGAATTGCTACATTCAAACAGTCCCCCTCACTTTAATGTGTAATTGAATAGATGTCATTAACAATAGGGGTGATATGTCCTGCTCTTACATTAGGATTTATTTCCAGAGTGTGGCAAAGATGGCCTATTTTAAGTATTACTTGGAGTAAAAGTGTGTAAGTTATAAATGTAAAATGTACAGGGAAAAAAAAGAGGGAGCAACAGGAATGCTAGCAATAGAAAAGCTTTAGAAGTTCCCCCACCATAATGATAATAACAATAACAACTCAAATGCAGTGCAACCATTTCAGCATGAATTCACCTTCTGTATAGATGCCATGTTGATGATCATGCACTATTAATGCTATGCTGGGTAGCTGAATAGCAACTGATTAGTTGACATATTGTAATGTAGAATTCTTCTTCGGTCACTAATACATCTTTGGAGCAGGACCATTTCATGTATTTTTGCTGTCATCCCCAGTCGAGTCTAAGGTTGACGGTAAATTTTTGAATTTCATTGCATCAATCATATAGTTGGAAGGGCCATTTTGACCTTTGGCTCCAGTCCCATGTTCAGTAAAGGAATCCAGGTTAAAGCACCCCAAACATTCCCCGTCTCTCTTTTTCTTTCTTTTTAAACAATAAGAACATTTGCTTTTCTCTAGTTATATGGTACTTCGTCAATTTTCTGGGTTTGCTCAAGGATAATATATAAGCCAGTACCTGATGATGCCCTTCATTCACCCTGGAAATTCAAAGTTATTCAAAGTAAAGAAGCATTTCCTGACCATGTTTCTGTTAGTCTCAGGCATCAATCCTGTGGCTTCATCCTGTTCTTCACAGCTTCATAGTGGAACATATACTTTTTGTTTCTGTTGTCGTTGAAGAAGATTGGACCAGGTAGGAGTTGAGTAACTCTGCTTTTTCTTTTTCCTGTTCTCAATTGACTCTTCACTGATCAGCTATAAATAAGTCCTTTTGTTATTCTTAGACCTTTTGCCAACCTCAGCTCATTCTCAGTTTTTGCGTTTTTTGTCACCAGGGTCTACAGTTCTTGCCTGTCTGTGCTTTTTGTTTGTAGCATGGCCCTCTTTTCCTTTCCTGTATATTTTCATACAAACATACACATCTTCTCTAAGATTTTGTGTAATCACATTTGCTTCTTTACTATCCTCTATTTTTTCTGCTCTTTGGAATTATTTGCAATTGTGCTTTTAATATCTTCCTCTTTGGAAATTCCCACCCATGTTGTGTTCCATAGTTTCTTCTGCCCTGGGATCATTTTTATGATTGTTATGACTTTACTAAAAACTGCTTTTAGAAGTCCAAGGTATTCGTTTAACTATACTCAATTTAAATTTCCTAACAATCAGGAACACCAACATTACATATTCACTTTCCCCAAATGTTTCTACTACTACTGCCTCCTGAACTTAGTATTTCCTATTGATTAGTATCAAGTGAAGGAGATTGTTGTGTCTTCCTCCACCCTCTGAAAGAGAAAATTGCCAGCAAGAGAAGTCAGGAACTTCCTGGAAGGACCATGCTTGGCAGAGCTTGTCTCCCAACTGATGCTGGAGTAAATAAAGCCTCCCATCACTGTGATTTCATGCCTCTTTGAAAGATCTGCAGCTTGCTTTTGAAAGACATTATTTATGCATTCTCATTAGTTTGGAGAGCAATAATATAAACACCAACAATAATACTGTTTTTGGGGTTTTTTTCCTGCTTATTTTAATTTATAGAATAGCATTTTGATTTTTGAACAGGAATATCTGTTTTTAACATGTAGTATGATTCTTTCTACTTTTCTATTGATTCTGCCCTTTCTGAACAATTTGTATATTTCAGTTGCTATATTTCAGTCATGGGAGTCATCCCACCAGAACTCTGTTATATCTATTAAATCATATTTGCCCTTCTGTATGAAGAGTTCATGCTCCTCTTGTTTATTTCCTATGCTGTGAGCATTAGTGCATAGACAATGAAGGCCATGAACTTTATGAGCCAGTGGTCTTTCATATTCTTTTCTGAGTGATTTAAGAGATCCCATTTAACAACACTCCCCCTTTCTACAATACAGAAATCTTTCTTCTTTGAGGTCCTTATATCAGGGTTTTCATTTCCAGCCATTACAGAATTAAGTTTAAAGACCAATCTTCAATCAATTAATTAATTGGCCAAACTTATTTTTAACGGTCATTGCATTCCAGTTTGTGCCATCATGACATTATTTAGATAACTTAAGCAGTAGTTTGGAAATCAATGACCCCAGGGTCTTAAGCTGCATTCTATATTTCCAAAGACTGGGGTGATATGGTTTTACCTGTTCTTTGGATATTTGTCTCCACACATATCAGTTGGAAGAGATCATTGTCAAGTTGACTTGATAAGTCTTGGATGTTGTTCTGTCATGACCTTGATCCTCGTTCTTGGTAGTTAGCACACTTCACAGGCTGATGGATCCAGGTAGCATATATTTGTTTCAATACCTTAATGTAATGAGTCACCAAAAACCATCCCCTCTGTTCTTTAGGGGTCGATCATGTAATCTCCCATAATGTAATATTTTATCCTCTTGAAAGTACAGAGCCTGCTTCATCTGTAGGGGCCTAAAAACTGTTTCTGAATTCCAGTTCTGGTGCAAACTGTCTTCTTTTGTTTTTGGTCATTACTCATATCCAGTGAGCTTGCTCCTCCCTAGGTCTGTTTTTCTTATGGAGGATTGTTTCCACTGTCAGTTTCAGATGTAGAGCCTCCTTTTTTTGAACTAATAAATCTTTGTCCTTTCACATGAGTGAAGGGTAGTCACTCACTGCTCCAGTCTTTTGAAGTTTCTGCAAAAACTGCTATGAGCTTCAATATTCTGCAAATATATCTGACATTGTTTTCATGCAGGAAACCAAACATGCCATACACATTGCGGGTCACAGTTGCAGATTTATGTCTATTCATTACTTTTGCTTCTTAGGGCACAACCAGGTGAATATTTTCATTCTTCTTTCTATCATATTCTCAGGCCAAATATATTCTCTTTCTCTCTATAGAGATACACACATACAAACTAAACAATATATCCATCATTCAAGATGGATAAGATAATATTTTCTCAGCCATATAGGCTGTAACCAAATATCTACCAGTAAGGATAACAATCAGTAGATCTATCAACACATTTAAAACTCATTTTTCAATTTGCTTTTCAAAGTGTCTTCTAAAAAATAAAAAAACAGGAATAAAAATTCTAGTTTATAAAAGAAGAGCATATGGTTGCACCTGACCCATTTTAAAATATTCGTATGACTAAAACCCTGCTGTTAATATATATTATCAGAGTAATTGGAAATAGAAGGGTTGGTCAGAAGAGAAATATTTCATAATGAAAAAATAGTAAGTTCTATTAAGTGCAAGTCTCACTGGAACTTCAAATCCAGGTTCCTTGGTTTTTAAAATGGATTCAGAATTCTTGTTAAGCATCAATCCTGCAGATAATAGATAGCAAAAAGTATTAAAATGTGACAAGAGGTAGTATCTTTCTATTAATATAGACTCTTCCTACCTGACATTGTGCCATAAGGTAGCATAGCTCAGTGACATAGTGTGTGCTTTGTGTGCAAAAGGCCCTGGCCCTTCTGTTTCTCCAGATAAAAGACCTCAGACAGGAGGCTTTGGAAATAAGCCTGGTCTAAGTCATTGGCAGATGGTGTCCCTTTTTTAACACAAAATCCAACTGGACAGTAAGATTAATGTTATGTCAACACTGGCGGTGAGAGAGTGCTTTCCCACCACTGAAGCAGAAAGCTACTTGAGGAGCATAAATCATGAACAAAGACTTCATGAAGGCTATGATTTTTGTCCCCAGATTCTGCTGCCCGAGGCAGTTGCCACCCTCCAGCTAATATTGGGACAAATTCTACTGGAAAAGAGCCTTTCCTCAGACCTTGCAGAGCTGGTATTAGTCAGAATAGGTAGCCTTCCCTGGTTTGGTATCTCCAGATATTCCAGGATCTCCTGTCAGTACATGCTGTAAAGCAGCACATTTGGAGGGCATCAGGTTGAAAACAAGATAAGACCGGCAATAAGGAACTATATAACCTACCTTAGTTGTTCAGTGTTTCTTTTTACCTGCCTTCATAAATAGCAACTTCATTCCACTCGTGCTTTATTTTTTTGAATAAAAGAGGTTTTTGAGCATTAAAGAAAGGACTAAACTCCTAAAGCAACCTTTTTAGTATTCTCTCAGTGTTTCCACTCTTCCAAGTTGATAAAAGAGCTGTATGCAGATGGTTTTTGCTGAGGGCAAAGGAATGCTTCATCATAAAGGGGAATGGCCTCTCAGAATTGGAGATTTCCCCTGATGTACTGTTACCATAGCCAATCCAGTGGGTCAAGCCTCCAGAGAAAGGAGAGCATTGTTTAATGAAGCTTTGTACCAAAAAGTAATATGATTATTTATTGTATCCACTGACAAAACAGAAATAGTTCTTAAAGGTGCTTTGATATGGCAGAGATTTTTTTTCTTTTCGTTTTTCATATCGAAGTCAAGCATAGGGAAACATCCAATTACTGTAAAATCTTCAGTCTTGCATATTTTTTCTCAGTGGCCCTTTTATTTATAATGTTGGCTGGGATGAAAGTACTCTAGTGAAGTCTGCTTTCTAAATGAAGGAATAGAAAGAAGACTATAGTTAATATATATAATATTTTTCTCTCTTGAATGGTTGTTTCCCCAATGATTTAAATTTCTGACCTTAGCTTAAAAATAAGAAAATCATGATTGAAGAACACATTTTGAAATTATCCAAATCCTACAGAATAATTTTGTTTTGAATTATTTAGTTACTTTCTTTTTGAATTGTTTTTGTGTGCTTACTAGAAATGCACTAGTACTGTTTGAGAATTATGACATGTTTTCTCATGTTAGCAACATGAGCTGTTTATGTGGGAGCAAGGTATCAGGAATTTTAATACGTGAAATGGGGAAACTTAAATCAAAAACAATTATTAAACCCTTGGCTTTGCATAAAGATATATGAGAATTACTTTTATATACTTAAGGTTGCTTTTTTTTAGCAATTATTTATTTATATTATTTGTCAACTAATATTTTGTGTTTGTTTGACACTTTGTAAATAATAGGCCACTGTGCATTGTATCAATTAAAAGAGATTTGTCCAGAATACTAGATTTGTTGGAGAATACCAGATTTCAACACAAGAGGGCATACTCAAATAGAAACATTGTGATAATCTCAGCAGGCCTTTGTCTGGCTAAATACCTTGACATTTTCCCCTTTGGCAAGTGAGAAGGCTGGGTTTTTTTTATTGGTATCTGTTTCAGTTTCAGGTTTATCTGTTTGCTATGGAATACACAGAATTAATCATTGCCATATTGTTATTTGCATGTTAAGATGCTTCTTGTGCATAAAGGCTGTATTTGTGCCATTATAAATCTTATTCTGAGTTCATCTAAATTTGATTTTGTCTTCTTTTTATATCTTATTTTTACAGGTAACTCGATAGCAAAAATAAATCACATCAAACTCAAGACTGATAACATTCAATACAGAGAAGTTGGAAGTTTTATTAGCTAAATATGATCTTTGAGGTTTGGGTTGAAATTGCTGGGACAAACTGTTTCAGTGAGGATATATGTTATAATCAACAACTACTGGAGATCAATAGTGCAAGAAAGTCAGACACACAAACTGTCTAATATAAAGATTTCAATGGAAAGAACTGTATATTTGTAAAAACAGGAAAAAAGAACACACACTTTTTGGCAAAGGAAGTGAAAAAGATGCTAAAAGGATGCTGAAGAAATAGTAGTCTTTTTGATCTTTGGCTTGGACTCAAAATATTTAACCTCTACAAAATAACTCTTTGAAATGTACTGATATAGCTTATTTGAAACATTTCCAGTCCTCTGTTCAAATACTGGTCGAACTGTGCATTGGTTTAATCAAATTACTGTTCCAGAAATTGACCTCGGATACAGCACCGCCTTAGACACTTTAATTTGAATTCTAATCTTGAAGCTCCAAGGCTATATATTTCCACACGTTGAAGTTGCTTTTCTTATAGGAATGGAAATGTAATATCCATTGTTAATCATTATTGTTGACACACAGTAGTTATCTGAATACATCATTCTTATATTAATATATCATCAGACATTGTTTCCTAACAGCTACTACAATTCCTTTCAAATAAATAAAAAATTGGTCAAAAATGAAAATTTTCTTTCATACACCTAATATTTTATGTTGTTAAAGTATATGTTTTGTATAATTTTAAAGAAAAAATGTTCCTTGTATGAACTTTAATTTATGAATTTATTAACATTAAGTCCTTAAAAGGTGGTGGTAAATAATAATTAACACTAGCTAGTCTTTTTTTAAAGGAAGACAGGGATGCATGTTCATTTTTGTTCAGAGATTTGATGGTATTCATTCAATTTTAAAGTTTTTTTTTTTTAAGTAACTGTCTTTTGCTTGGACAATATTGCTGCCTGGATGCATAGGTAGATGCTTAGATGTTTGTTGAGAAGGATCCCCCCCCCCCCCAAATCTAGAAACTATTGATGTTTTTCTTGTCTACTCCAGGAATTTTAGTTCCTTTTAGCGGCTGTTCTGTTGAATTAGAAATTGTTTTCTATTTTTTAATTTCACTGATATGTTGTTTAAAAAAAATAAATGCCTTAAGGAGCTGTAAACATTTTTTTCCTAGGTTATTATAGAATGTATAATTTTATATGTCATTAAATATATACCATGCTATCTAGAAATACTGAGGTTATAAGAGCAGCTTGGTCTTAAAGAAGGCAAAGAGGGAAATTATTTATACTTATTTACTTTGTGAGTTGATATGAATAATGACACAAACTCAGTCCTGATAGAAATAATTGTTTCAAAATCTCCACTGTTTTAAATTACTACTAAAAATTATGAAAAAGGTAAATACTCACCCCTTTATTGCAAATCCTTGACATAGCTAATTAGAAATAAATGAGTTATATGATGGATGAACATCCCTGGGTACTGTGCTCTTTCACTTGATGGAAAATTGTTGCACAATTATTTCCTTATTTCTATTGTATTTGCCACTGAATGGTGGAAAACTAATGATGATTAAAATCAGATTTGAAATGTATAGAGTGTAATTCTGCTACACATCAATCCAAAAAGTTTGCAGGAATATTCTTATTTTTAATTAAAATTTAATTAGGAGGAATTGGTTATAGAATTAGATATCTTGATATTTTAAAGAGATTAATATTGTATTGATTTTTTTTAAAAAAAATATGTGTAATGGGAGATCATTTGAAAAGTATGATGAATTGTAATTTTGTAGCAGACTTAAGTTTGGCCTCAATTTAGTCAAAATTCTATAATATGGTTTTCAGCATTTAGTTCCTTTGTGATTAGTTTTAAAACCAAAACTAAAAATATTGTGTTATAAACAAGTGTAAGATGTGCATATCAATAAGTGAAAATAAATGGATTTTCAAATATATTAAACTGAGTATTTGCAGTAGGTTAATGTGATAACTGATAATAATGGAATAACTTTAAGATATAAAAAGAACAAACTCTGTACGCATTTATACATGGAAGCATTTTAATTAGTTCAGAACAAATCAGATCAGAACAGATAAGTCTCATTATAAACATTTTAGGGATCCCTAGAACAAGTCTTCTGATTTCATGTCAGTATATGGAAATAGTGGATTTTTAAAAATATTTTATTGTTTAAGAACAAAATTTGGAAATTTCATTTTAAACAATTAAAGAAATAAACTATATACTTGAAAAACTAATACAAATAAAATACAATGATAGCATAAAACTAAGATGCAAAATTTTCACTAGTTTTCTACAAAGTTATAGAAATCATATTCATACGAAGCATTATAATTCAACTTTTAAACAACAAATTAAAGCTAGACTATACAAAATCATGTGGTCCAATCTTGTCTCTACATTGATACAAAACCAGTTCAAAAGCTAAAAATTGGCAAATTTTGTAGAGTCAGATTTTAGAGTCTGGTACCTACACATACATTCAGGAATATGTAATTACCTTTTTCTCAACAGCCTGAGCATGATATATTCATAATGTTTCATAAATAAACAACTTGTGGAATGTTATTTAACATTATCTTTAAACCTTAATTTTCTTCCAAGAGCCTTGCTCACCATGGTTAAAGTATCTCATCAGTAAGGAACTGCTCATACTAGTGGACATGACCTTGGCATATGCATTAATGTTCCTTTAAATTTATTACATCTCCAGCATAAAAAAGATGATAGCCAACCTTTTTTGAACGTCTATTGAGAAATCAGTTGACTAGGATAATAATTACAATGTTATTAACATTTCTAACCATGAATGTTCTTTTAGAATATTTAGTTCCATTCTTGGGTTTGAGCAATTTCAGATGAAATAGAAAAGTTCTGTGCAAAATGTTTTTAGTAGGTGAAAAGTAATTGTAGTATCTAAGTACTAAAAATTCCCAAACTACAAAGAATTCGATTTCCATATGAATTCTCTCATCTACTGAATATTTTTGACAACCCAGCTCCAAGTTCTTTTATTATCTGAGATTATATGCCACCAGGAAATAGGGTTTTTTCATCTCAATCTCAGGACTTTAGCAGTAATATCTGAGATTATTCAGGTTCTAACATTCACCTAGGCCAGTAGAACTGGGTTAAAATGTTTAATCTGGAAAACATTTGACCTATGAATGGCTTCTGTGTCAATCTAAATTCCTGGCACACTATTTAAATTATTTTGATTGTGGTATATACAATGTGGCATATAATTTTATAATTCAATTTAATGTAAAATGACTTCAATTTATGGTGCTGTGAAACAGATATGGGCATAATCAGCCATCAGGCTAATTTAAATTTCTAATTTATTCTGACTGAGTATATCAGCCTGATCACTGTTGCTTGGCTTCCCCAGCAGCAAAAGGAGCTGAACAAACTATGCAAAGTTCTCCAAAGTGCCTTTTAAAAGTTTCATTTGCAGATTAGAATCCCTAGCTTGTTTCTCTTAAACAAGCCAGGGATTAGAATCTAAAACAAATCATGGATTCCAATTCTGGCATTTTAGGTGAGGATCTTACCAGAACTTGAGTTTTTTCCTTTGCTTAATCCTTCATCTGGCATAAATAGATGTACTGAAGAGGAAGAGTAGAAAAGCAGAGCAGCATATGTAGACTCTTCCAATGCAGACTTTCTGCCAATAATGCATTACTTACAGATCATTCAGATTCTATGCTTAGAGCATAATGCCAGTAGCTCCTATGGGAAAAATAAAAATTGGATTTATGAAAAATTCAGGCTATTTTACATACTAATATTTCCCCTGTCTCCTAATTAGCCTGGAATCCCTTATATTCACTGCATATTTCCTTCTCCCCTCTTTTGTGGCTGCCACCATGACTTAATAGATTCTGATGACATCACAGAGAGCCTCAATTACCTAATTCCCTAGAATAAAAAATGAATGGGTTCTCAGGAAGTTTCTATTACTTAGCTGGAGGCTATCTACTTTGTTGCTTTTATTTCGTTTGGATTATTTCCTTGAAAATAGATTAAGTTATTAGATCTATAGAAATCTCTCCTACAGTGCAGTGCATTCATTCATTGGTTATAGGATACTGAACACTGGATTATCTGGGTGGAACAAGTAGGTGGATTTGACCACTTGATGGTCTCTTAATGCTTTCTGACTTCTTGTCACCTTTCCCTCCTGATGGGATCTTTAGTCTCTCATGTTTGGAACTGCAGCCATATCCAAATAGCAAACCAAGATAGCAACACATGAGGCGTGCCTTTTGATTTTTCTCTGCAAATGTCACCCAGATCTTTTTACCATAGCTGTTTGTTTTCTTGCTGATAGTTAAATTAACTGAGTTCTGCCTTGTAAAGATGACACAGCTGAACAACTTAATGGAATTAAATAGTTCCTCTAATTTTGATTGCTGTTAAATGGCACAAAGTACATTACCTAATGATTGCTTGTCAGCCTTCAATAAACATTCCATACTTGGATATCATTTATGTTACTTTTCTGTGCCACTAGAAAATAGCTCTCAGAAGATCTGTTACTTGTCTTTTACTCTTGCATAACCTGTTAGTGTAAATACTTTAGCAAAGATTTCAGTTGCGTGCCTGTGCACTTATAATCAGGTTATTTTTTATCAGCATTCCCCAATCAGTTGCCCTTCACTTGGGCTAGCCACGCTGGATGGATTATGCTGGAAGTAGGAGTCCCAGCACAGCTGGAAAGCACCAGTTTGGGAAAGTCTGTTTTATATATAATACATTAAAACTCTGGCTTTGGGCTAAATCAGTCATATTTTTTCATAGAAACTACTAGCATTCATAATTTTAAAGAATCTACTACTTGTTTTTTCTCAAAGGCAGAACAGGTATGATTTCTTTCTGTACCTTAATATTTGTTACCATGATGAAACAGATCACAATAGAACAGTCTCACTAAAGCAAAATTTAACCCAGATTCAAAGTTTTGCTCAGCCATTTTTCATGTATTTATTTATATTTTACATTCTTAGCATACAGAATTAGAAAAAGAATCTTTAAAATTAAAGAAAAAAATGATAGAAACCAAAATAAAATAAAAGGAAAAGGAAAAATAGAAAAAACAATCCCAAAACAAACTAAGAAAGAAAAAAAGGGGGGGGGGGATTATTTGTTCAGCTATGAAACACTGAGTCATGTAGTCTTAGGCTGAGTTATTATCTCTCAACCTAATATGCCTCCCAGCATTATTATAAGAATAAATAGGAATTATTTTTTATGGTGCTGTAGGTTTTTGAAGGAAGTATGAGATAATTTATCATATACATATGCATTAGCATTTCCTGAGACTGAAGATTTCAAATTAGTTTAAAAGTACCTATGTTTTCATGCCATCAGCAACACTGCAGAGCTAAGCTGGTGTTCTTCCAGTTTAGTTGCAGTGAAGCTAGGATTTTTCTTCTTTCTTTTTAATCCATGGCAATTCCATTTCCTCATAGAGGGAAGTTTTCAGTAACTGATCCTGTCAATTCCTGAGCTGCAGGTTCTTTCCTTTCCCTTTGATCCTTTGAGGATGGATTTTTTTATTTTTTATTTTTTTTTTGCTCATGGAACAGTTGATCTTGGCTGCTTGTTCTCAGCATTTCAAGTCATCAGAAGGAAAGACAATCAGAGATCTCCTTCCAACTGTTTCTGAGAGTTGGGAACTGAACAGTGTGACAGTACAGAAGTATCCTGAAAGTTACACCACTCATCAGAAACAAAAATGGAAATCTTGTTTTAAAAATACATATGGCTTTTGGAAAAGGAACTCTTATTTTAGAATTATGATTTTTTCCCCCCTCCTGTTAGGGCTGTACTGCCGTTTTAGAAAAGGAAAGGTTGAATCTCTCAGATCTCAGCAGTATGTGATGTTAGCTCAAAAGGCCTGTTTTTCATTGCTTAATTAACTAACAACATGCCCCAGTGTGTGTTGTTGTCTCAAAAAAATAATATTGGCCTTCTAAACTTCTATGAACCCTGCCGGTGGAGGGTTTTCCCCCAAAGCTTTGCCCAAAACTAATGGACTTACAACCCCGTGTCCTGCGATACATCTATTTTATATGTTCTAATTAACTGCTGCTGTTTCTCAGTCATAGTCCTTTGATAGCTTTCACATGAAAAGCTCATTAAAATCTTAGTGGGGGAGCATATGAAAAGCAAGATGATGAAAAACATGTATTTACACTTACACTGTGAAATACCTCTGTAAACGTGCCAAATATGAACAAAACTGAGGATGTAGTTACAAAACATAGATGGCAGAACCAGGATGACCTTGCCTGAATTAAAAAAAAACTGTGCAAGATCTGGCCTCATTAATACTTAATGGTATTCCCCATTAAAATCAATGGGAAATACCAAGGCTGTAGGCTAGATTGGGAAGTTGAAAAAGAACATCCTGAAAGAAGGCAATGCAAATGTTTTTTCTACTGAAAAGAGGTTCACGAAGTCACTAGGAACCGAGTTCAATCTGAAGGAGACTTTCTGTTTATGCCCAGAAAAGCAGAGAAATCTTGTTGTCCTTAGTAGAACATTGATATAATTCCATACTATGTATTTTTTGGATATTTCAGGATGAATTTCACTCAAGGTGACTTTTTTTACTGGTTTAAGATGGGGCTTCCACTTAATATTACTTTGTATGCTACTTATGAGAATTTAGTGATGCAGTTAGACATTCTATCCCTTTTTCATTTTAAAGGCTGAAGGTCACAGTGAACAGGACAGTGACACTAGAATGTCATTAAAGTGGAAAAAGTTTTCATGGTGGGGGGAGTTGGAAATCTGTGGAAATAAATGTGAAATTTGTGGTGCAGTTTTGAGGACTCTTTGTGGCCCACAACAGATGTTCAAGATCACAGTCAGGAACTACTCACTCCTGTTTTATAACTTGAGCTTAATAGTCTTATGGAGCACTTTTTATGGATATGTGTTTAAGTTAACATACTTTGTTGTATATATGCAATTTTGTATGTTAATCCTAGAACAAGCATGATTACTAGAATTAAAAGATTTTTTTTTGTCCTGACCTAAACATATTTACTTGGAGTATGCATCGTTTATTACAGAAAAGGTTAAAGATGTTGAAATTATAGATTTAACTGTAATCGTGTATTTCTGGCAGCATTTGTTTATAAAACTTTTTTTTTAATGAACATCAATTGGTTTAGTAGACCCTGGCATGCTTATTCAGGACCCAGCACTGATCTGTTTGCCACTGCCTTATCCTGTTTCACCTTTGCTGCTTTTTTGAGGGTTCATCTGGCTTATGGGGCCTAGCTGAACCACTATAACAATTTCTACAAATAATTTTAATACTATTGTTTAGTAAGTACTCCAAAGCCTAGAGCATCTTAATTATAAAAAAATAGCTTCCCACTCCCCCGAAGCATAGCTTTTAGTCATCTAAAAGAGGGATGCACAAAATTAGACCAACTCAACCCTGGAAGTTCCGGTATCAGTGAGACACCTGCCATGTATACAAATCCAGTATGAAATTACTGTTAAGCTTTCACACTTCAGCAAAAAGACGGACTCTTACAGTTGAGTGAAAAGCAGCAAGCTGTGCGTTTGACAAATTGGATTTTCCCATACTCTTCAAAGATTCAGTTCCGCCATGAAAACTTCTTGCTTCTGGCTAGATTATCTAAAAATTGCCCGGCCAGATTGTTATTTGCACTCCAACAACATGCTTTGGGTTATATTTTTAAAAATCCCTAGATAACTAACTTGCTTTTTATAAGAGTATTACATTTTATTTTGTATATATTGCTTAACTCTTTTATTTTTAGCATTAGCTCTGTTCTGAATATATAACAGAAACAGATTTAGGGGCCAAGCTCTTACCTTCACTGTTGATCAGGCTTATAGTCAAGATAATCTCCATTTCCACTGCCCCATTGCACTCCTAACTCCAAAACAAATTAAAAACAAAACGTCTGGAGTTGGAAAAATTGCTGAGGCAGCAGTTATAGGCATGAAAGACATTTAGCTTGGGAGCAGTAATACATATGCTGTTTTGAAAAGGCTGTTTGCAAATATAATAAACAGTACGGATTTGTATTATGTTGAAAATGTATTTGAGCTCAGAATGGAATAGCCCCCCTTGAAACATTCTATCTACTGTATATGTTTTGAGTTGTCTTGTTCTATAAAAACAAAACTCAAAATATCTTGACAGTCCTGACCATAGGAAATAATGGGAACTTGGCACTATGTTTTGCTCTTTTATTTATTATCCCAGAGTCAAAAAGGTAAGTGGAATAATAGTCCACACCATGTGCAAATCTCTGAAAAATTGCATTGTTTACCAAGGTCATATTGTAATTTTGAAAACATTTTTGCATACATTAAAATTAATCTCCATACGAAATAATGAGAACACAGCCCTGCTTCAACCAACTGAAAAAGCTGTTTAAATTACAACCTGTTATCAGAAAAGCCTCTTCTCAATAGAAAGAACAAAGGAAGTTTAAATTTAATTTTTTTAATGGTCACTCCACCAACAGATTCAAGGACAAAGAAAGAAATTAAAGTCTTTAACCTTCTTTCAATTAGCACATTTCCCCTACAAGGGTTGCTTATTACCAGATCGTAACAGACAAGTTGAGCAACAGGTCCATTGCAAACTTTATTTTTAAAATTCATAAATGTAAAGACCCTTTGCACAAACATGATTGGCTTTCAAAGTGTCTCCAGCCCTTAAGTTATTTTTCTATCTGTTTCTGCTCTCAAGATTATATCCTTTATCTGAGCCGAGCTGAAATCCTGTTAGAAAATATGTTGATCGAGTACAATCACCACAGACATGTTTAGAAGGCGTTATGTCACATTTTTAAGCTTATTTAAATGTACTTTGTTCAATATATCTAAAGACTCTTCCTCATTCACAGCAAAAAGTTATAATGCTTTATACTACTTGTTCTTTTAAATAGTCACTCCACCCCAAGGTGACCTTTGCTGCTGTTTTATTTAGCAATGAAACTGATGGAAAGTCTATTCTTTGATACCTGAGTGGCAACATTTCAGGCAAGAGAGATTTCTCTGAATGGGCAGACAAGAGGAGATTATAGATCTGAAGAATGACATCAAAGCTTTAAGAATAAGCAGCAAAAGGAAGATGAAGGAATGGTGAGCCAAAAGCTGCCCATTCAAACTGAAATCTAAAAATCAATTTAGAAATGTTGGGGATATAATACTATCTCTAATTGATTTTAATCATCAATAATAACTATTTTGTTTTTGCTTGCTTTCTAGGCTTAGTAACTGTGATGGATAAGAAAATGATGCTTCTGGGTTGCTCCTGTGGAGGAAAATCTTGTATGCCCTTCAAAATAAGAAAGTAATGAACCCTTGTAAGACTTTTTTCATGCAGTTTAAGCTGAAATACATCACAAGTTTATATGACATTTGAAATGAGGTTCTGTATTTTATTCAATAAAATGTATAAGCTCCATTACCAAATTTCTCAGCATCATTTGTTTCTACTTTTCATCAGTCAGTCTTGAAACAAGTTGGAAAACACACATACTCTTCAATGTTACAAGCATGATTTCTTCATATAAAACAGTATCTATTAGGAGCTTAAGTTTATCAATCTGTATGAAATACTAGAAAAGAATCCAGATTGTATGGATAGGTATGTGGGGTAGGTGATACTGTTCCTGGACCAGTGGTGTCTTAATGTAAATTGTAGACAAACTTTTTGGTGAGTTCACATGTGATAATAGATAAGTTAATCTGGAAACTGAATATATTTGGTTAGAAATAAACCAAAGACTTTTTTTTTCATTTAGAGTTTTAAGAATTAGTATAAAATGTTAGGGGCTGTGTACATAATTTATTCTTTTGTTGAAGATGTAACATAGATAAATGAGGGCCTAAAGCAGGATTCTGGAGCTTCTGTGTTCTTTCCTTTTTTGTTAAAGTAGCTGAATTTATGCTATATCGAAGATTTAGATGTATCAGAGAACATTAATTAATAAAAAAAGATGAAAACAAGCTTAGGCTTATGTTGTTAGTTAGGCTTAAGAACAATGTAACTTAAACTACTCTATAAAACAAAATGCTGCATGTTGCAGTAAGACTCAACAATTCTGTAAATGGCCAGGATTTAAACTGATGGTGACAAAAGTGAATGCTTTCTACATTTATCCTTCATTTCCATAACAGAAAGTTGGGAAATCAGAAGTACCAATTTTGATTTTATAAAGACAAGATTTGAAAGAAAGAAAAAAACAGTCACCATAATTTCCTCCTGGTTATTCAGGGTTCAGTATCAACTTAATTTTTTTCAGAGATGTCCGTGAGTGGCATGTTTTTTCCCCCCAGCAACAGTATTAGCAATGATATCTTGGTGTTCTCTTACTGCCTCCTCTGCAAATTGTTAAATCAAACCAAATGGCAACTTTTCCAGGAGACCCCATAGCTTTCATAAAAGAGGCCCGAATGTCACTCTTTTATAGGCAGATTACAAGAAAATCACTGGGATGACCCAGAAGCACTTTTATTTTCTATTGTTTAAATAAAGTTATCTCAAAATGTCACATCTTGCAAACTGTTAAATGGTGGTAAATGGTGAAAGAGAAGAGACATAGAGGCAAAGCTTTCACTCTACTCTTACATAGTGCAGCTCTTGGTTTAGACTGAATTACAGTGAAGGCAGGTAAGCGCTATCTTTTCTGAAAAATTACTAATTTTTTAAAGATACTACTGTACTACATAGATTCTGGTGGTTGTATTTCACATATATTAAAATGCTTGAATGACAGTGAAAATGGAGAGTTTTTCTTTTTTCTTTTTAGGTGTAAAGTGATAAGAATTCTGGAATTGCAAACCTTGTGGCATGTGAAGCTTTCCATCTCGTTTCTTTGAAATGAACGGTTTTCCAGCCATTTTGCCTGACCAATATCAGTCTCGTAATTCTTCTGGAAGAAGTCTGCTCTCTCTCAACAAAGACCTGTAGCAGTAGTTAAAAGCTAGGGGCAAAGATTCACTGGCAGGAGCAACGTGTTCAAACTCAAATACCTAATAAATGTTCCACTAAGCACTGGGGGGGAAAAAGGCTTACCAGTGCATTCTTCTATACCATTTCAGAAAAATACATCATCCTTGGCTTTCTTCGATCGTAGGTAGTACAGTCATATTTAAATGGAAATGATAACCCTTATGTCAATAGTTTCACTTAATAGAAAAAAGTGCAAATTAGGACACCATTAGATATCAGTTCTGACAGAGAGAGGGACAACTAGCTCCACTTCTATTTGTTGCTTTTGTTTCTGTTTCTCCCACCAGAGGCAATGTCAGAAAAAAAATCTTGCCATTTGATAAGCAAATGCATCTTTCTGATCGATATGTTTGACTGTTAGGTCATAATTTTCTGGCAGAAATGCATGATCAACATACTTTTAACGTTACGAGTCTTGTAATACAACTAACTTTCTGTTGCAAGAATGCTTAGGTAATATTGCCCAGCATCCATAACTTTTAATTTTTACTGTTTTCTCAGGAAGCTTACTTACAAAATTCACTTCTAAAATGTCTTCATAGATCATTATGGAAAAATACTTGCAGTAGAGAAAGCAGATTTTTAGATTTATTCTTCCTTACAGTTATTTACACCTATTGTTTACATCTTTCAGGGACCGTCATGAGCAGCTTTATTTTCTTTATATACCTTACAGATTTATACAGTATGCTGTCTACCCCTGAATGGCTTTGGAAAATTTACCAAACTCACACAAACACACCCACCCACCCACTCACCCACCCACACAAATGATAAGCATGCCATAGTGCAAACTCCGAGATACTTATAAAACTCTGTCCTACTCATGCTTTTTCATGGCATTTTTAATTTTTTAAAATAAATGCTAATAAAGATATCCTTTTAAATAGATGCTTTTAATTTACCTTTAAATATATGCATTTTAATTTGTTTAAAATGAATGATATACAGAATATTCAGGTCTGCAAAAGCTGAATAACAGCTAAAACCCACAGCACAATATAATGTTGGAAAGTGTGGATCAAGTCAATCTGTTGACTTGATACAGTAACTTCAATACAGTAAGACTGAATTTCTCTGGGATTCCTAGTCCAAAACTGATGTTTCCTGAAGGTCTTTAATCAGGGTAGGGATGGGAGGACAGAATAAATCAATAATAACCACATCCTTTTTTTTTTGATAACAGAATGGAAGTGATTTGCTATTGCTTTCTTCCAGAATATTCTTAATTTCCCAGTGTGGGTTACAGCTCTGAGATGTCATCCAAGTAACCATCAAGTCTGACCCTGCTTAGATTTTACATCACCCAAAGTTGACCCTCCCCTTTTTTTTGGTCCCTTCCAGTCATTGTTGACTCCTGGTGACTGTCTGAACTAGTCCCTGCAGTTTTCTTGGCAAGATTTTTGAAGTGGTTTGCCATTGTCTGCTTCCTAGGGCTGAGAGAGAGTGACTGGCCCATGGTCACCTGTCTCCTGGTTTCTAGCCTGATGCCTTAACCACTACATCAAACTGGCTGTCTAAAAGTTGACTAGGTGCCATCATTTAGAACAATTCAATACTATCCAAAAAACGCTTGTCTGCCATAGTTACTTTTTTTTTTTTTTTTTTGCCGCAGCAAGAAGAAGAGACTGTTTATACTGTCAGTGGCTTTGCTAATGCATAGGCTTTTGCAGGTACCAATTTTGCCAACTTTCCCTCATCTCTAGTTACATCAGTAGGTCTGCTGCCATGCAATGCAGCACATATGTAGAAGACCAGCATCAAATCTTATATGGCAAAATTAGCCAAAATATGGTTGTACACTTAAAGGTGTTGATTCCACCTTTTAACATGAATAAAAGATTGCTTAGATAGCAGCACAACAAGCCTCAGAGGTGTGTATTATTTAATAGGTGCCAATTATATTTAGAAGCTTTTCCATGGTATATATCAATAAATAGCAACGTGCCGATCTGATTCTTGGTTAATGCACAAAAATTGCTAAGAACCCCTGCAGGAGATGAGGAATTAAGCAATTTGAAATTGTTCTGACTATATTTAATCCTCAAAGACAGCATCCATAAGATGACACAAACATTATAGGATGTAAAACTTGCACCTGTCCTACTTTGGACAAATTAATAAATAATTAATAATAATTAATATAGCCCCTCTCTCTCTCAATTCTTTTCCTCTCTCAAAGACACATACTCTGTGCCCACTGAGCTTTGAGTTTTCTGCTGTGAGAAAAGGACATTGTAAGAAGCAGCAGCAGCAGCAGCAGCAGCAGCAGCAGCAACAGAATTATGAGATTCTGGGTTATGTGAAATAATACTCTTGTTCCTATTTCTTCATGGATAATAATGTTACTCACTCCAACTCATCATTCTTGGGAACATTAAAATTGCACACTCAAAAAGAAAGGTTTATTTTTCTTCCCTTCTGAGGGATTGTTAGCAGCACTTGGACCAGGGGTGTCTACAGAGGTGGGGTCAAAAAAGTGAAGATGGAGCCACAGCCATTGAGGTCCCACCCTTTTTTATGTGGGTGGCCACCATCTTGACTTTTTTGACCCTCTGTGGACACCTGTGCTTAAGAGCTTTCAAAATGACCATTGTTTTCTAAAACAGAAAAACAGCATTCAAGAAAGCAGTCTAACAGTAACTGTTTTTAGGCAGGAAACACAAATGTCCAGAGATAGATGCAGCAATATTGTGCCTCAGATTTTAAAAATTCAGGATAGTCTCTTATTTGCTAGGAGGTGTTTTTTTTTTAATGCAGTGCATTAAATCTTAGAATGCAAAATGTTGTAATGAGAACAGTTTGGGGAAAGTCACCCTGCCTGACCCTCAATTAATAGCCATTTATGGATGGTAGGTGTAGTAGGAAAAATGCTTGCTGGAACTGCCTTAAAAAGAAGTAGAATGTCCATGCCTATAATGCCTGCAATCAGTTAGCTTTCACTTTTATAGATTTTATATGATGTAAGTATTGCACCTAGTCATTAACATAGGTAAGTTCTTCTATTATTCTGTATGTTTGAATCCAAACATGTAATTTTAAGATTGCATATTCTCCTATAGATTTTTGGAGGAAAATGACTTCGAAGACATTTGCAGTACAGCAGATTTATTAAACATAAATGTCATATTTCAACTTCAAAGAGGACTCAGAGATAAAATAAATAGAACTTTGTTTTAGCAGAAAGAAACTAGGCAACCAAATATGAAAATTGTAATTAAAACATAAAGGAGAATCAGTTTGAAACATAGAATTTGTAGGAAGGAAGGAAGGAAGGAAGGAAGGAAGGAAGGAAGGAAGGAAGGAAGGAAGGAAGGAAGGAAGGAAGGATGGATGCAGAACCTATTATTTAAGTGAACAAATGATCTCACAAGTCAAAATATTAATGAGGGCAGAATTCACCTGGCTTTCTATGCAAAGCCTTCAAGCATATATTCTGGGCATTTCTATATTACCCCCAATCTCGCACACAAAACCCTCCGAATGACTTTCAAACCAACCACAGCTGTCCTCACTACCATCAACCTATTGTGTGTTCATCAGCATTGCTTTGTTTTGGTCACTTAAACACACACACACACACTCACACACATACACATGTACACACACTTCAATCAGTGGCTGTGCAGGGGGTGCTGCAAAGCCACACATGTGTTCAGTTTAAATAAGATAGGGAAAGCATGTAGAACATGGCTTTGGATATTATTTTGAACCCCTTTATCAGTAGTGACCACAGGAGGAAACTATATTTTCTCTAGTATAACAAAGTATCATATACCTTTCTATGTGTATTTCTGCTTTCTTCTTGTGTTACATCTACGGGTGTTGTGTGTATGGGTGCACTGGAATCATGAGTCAAGCTGCACATGCTCCATTCTGGATCATGTGACCAGGAAAGAAGCGGGAAGGAATCTTAGAAGGGAGGAGATGTCTGCGTTCTAAGCCGCTACCCTGCCGCTTCTCCCATAGAGCTGCAATGGGGTCGTTTTTTTCTGGGGTGTTTTTCTCTACGGACCCTGGCTGAATCTGGGATATTTTTCACTTAATTTTTCTTTTGTCAGCTTCTTCTGCTGCACCAAATTTGGTTAAATTCTTTTAAGCTTTTAGAGAGTTATTAAGCTCCTAAGCCGCTGAACACAATTTCTTTCTAACATTCTTAGTGGGTTGAAATAACAACAAAAAGAAGAACAGCATAGAATTGTGGCAACTTATCTTCTAGATGGAGAGCAAAAAGTTAAGGAATTGAAAAGCAGGATGAAACAGGAATGCACACAATTTGGAAATCACTTACCCTAAGGCCCAGCTTTTCTAAGGTAAACTGCTTCTCTTCTGCTATAGCAGAACTGGGGTTTAATTGGCCAAGAGGCCCAAAGGAAACAATATCACAGACTTACAGGGGTGCTCAGCCAAACTGAGAGTAGTATAAATACCACATGTGGAGGTATATATATGTATGTATGTGTATACACACACACACACACACACACTCACACACCTCTATATGATACTGCTGCCTTCAGTGTTCACAACAGTAACTTCCATCATCTATTCCTGATCTGCAGTCATATCTGTAAAAAATGATAGTCTAATCTAATCTTTTATCTTCTGTCACTATGGATACATTAACCTCTGGAATGCATACCTTAAACTCTGAATCCTAGACCCTTCCTACATTTATGCCTCCACAACCTACTCTCCTATCTCTGAAGTTTTTCTCATTTTTAAAATGAATTAAATGCCGTGTCTGTTCCATGATAAAATATTTTAAGTCAACTTCATTTATAACTCTCTGCCTTCCAGCTACAGCTTTTTTTCCATCTTTTAATTCTAATCATATATCATAAGGCCTAACTGAAATGATCCTTCAAAGCTTGTTTCCAATGATATTCTAGATATTTTTTCTTGAAATTCTTGAAATTTAATCTCTTTGGTTTTAAGCCTCAGATGTTTCATTATGTCAAATAATTTCTATAGCACTTTGTCTAGCCGTACACTGTCTTGTACAACTATCATCTTATTTGTCTTCATTCCAGTCTTATGAGATATGGGCCAAGACAATTTATATTTTGTCAATGGAAAACTGAGACTGACTTAATCTAAATTTATATTTGAGATGCAATCTGGAGAGCCATGTGTTATCCAACTGCCCATTTGCTCACATACCCCCTTCCCAATCAGCACTGGTCACCAGAACACAATAGTATGTACTTACATTAATTAAATTGAGTAACATTTGTACTGTTCAATATTACAGGAAGCATGGTAATAGAATATTCTATTCACATGCAAGCTGAAGACCCATTCCCATTTGAATGTGCACTACTTCTTTCTTCCAAAGAAGAAAATCCTTCTTATCCTAAGTGTACTTTAAATGACTAGTATCACACAACAAATACTACACAGAAGCACAGACCTTTTAATCTTATGAGCTTTGAAAGGGAACAGTTATCCTTATTTCTCTCTTTGAGACATTGCTCTGTGGTATGTCTGCTATTCAGAGCTTGAAGGAACCCCTTGCAATCCTAAATACAAAAGATAAACTATCAAGAATTGCATTGTACATACAAAGAAAATCCTATCATGGCAGTACACTAAGCTGTGAAGAGCAATGTTCTTGAACAGCCTATGCCACATTTCTTCAGCTGGTTGCATCTCTGTATGTGTTTGGCTACAATTCCCATCATCCCCAGTCATCAAGTCTACTGGAAGCTGGACTGCAACACATTTCAAGGTTTGAAAATTGGGAAAGACTATACTAAGAGCCACCACACCTTTGTGAATTCACAGCTGAACCTGGCAACAGTCTGTTTGCTCAGTCTGTTTGAAGAACTAGTGGTCATCAACAACTTATGGTTTGGTAGTATGGACCAAGCAAGGTGATTTAAATTGGTCTCTGTGGTAGAATTCGTTTAACTGACATTAATGAAATGTGTCAGAGCAAAAGCCTTCTAGATATTTTCTGGGGATAAGGGAAAGTGGCCTCTTCACAGTTTAGAAGAGGAAAGGAAAGAACTTCAAGGAGAGTTCTGGGCATAGCAATGCGACATTTGGAAATTGGCATCTAGACAGTATTTTTTTTTAATCTGCAAAAATATCTGGAGAAGGATAAAATGTAGAAGCATCACCTTATGGTATTCCACATGGTCCAGACCATGACATTTATGTTGTGCAAAGTTTCTGATACCCAGTAAGGGTTCTTTGCTTTCCAAGGACTGAACACACTGCAGCGTAGCAAATCTGTACAAAATACTTTATTGCAGCACACACCTTCCCCAGCCATAGACCATTGCTCTCCACCCATCTAGGACTTGCAAGGTGATGTTGCCATGTAAATATGTCTTTAATACTCACTCCTTTAATACTTAGTTCAAGCAAAAGTCTACAAGTCTGTAAAGTGTCATACAACCTTTACCTTTTTCCAAATGTTCTTACTCTAGTTGAAATGAGGTGCTGCTACAGTGTGGTTGTTCTTCTAGTTGCTACTGAGCTCCCGGCAAAGCTCCAAGCTCCAGGTAGGACTCTCACCAGGATATGCTGCTCACCATAGTTTGTGGTCTTGGCAGTTGAATTGTAGTCCTCTTGCCTGCTTGAAATAGCTGCCAATCTTCAGACATCGCCTCCGCTTCCTCCTCTGTATGCCTTTTGCTTATCACCTTTCCTCTTACACACACACCTCCCCACTCTGTCTTAGCATTTGTTTTTGTAGACTAAGAGCCTGGGTGGGGTGAGGCTGCCTCTGGACATTGGCATGTCCTTGAAAATGCCAGGGTATGGCTCAGTTATCACAGGCAGCTGGAACGCCACCTTCGATGCTTGTGAGTAAAGTTTGAATTAGGGAAATGAGGGAAATGGAGTGAGAAGCATTTCTGTCTGGCTGCAGCTACTTTTCCCAAGCCCAGACAGCAATCCCAACTTCACCCTCTCATATACCCCTCCTTCAACTTTTCCATGACAGCATGTTCTTCCCAATCTGTTCTCTTCCCAGTATTCCTTAACGTTGTCAAATATTCCAAAGCATTAGAAATGAACAAAAATCAAACCTTTTAGTTATAGGTTTTAACATATTTATAGAGATTCAGGGTTCCTTGGCATAAATCTGGCAGTGCAATGATGTACTTATAAGTTCCATTGCATTTGATAGCATTTAGTAGCATAGGATTGCATTATCAGGTTGGCATCTTTACCAAGGAATAAAGGTCACTGAATTCAGTCTATTTCTTTCTGAGAAGAAAGGTATACAGTTGCCCTGAAACACAGCTAAATATACCCAGTCCCTCATAATGACTGAAATGTCAAATCTTCTTTTTCAAGAAAGAGAGAGGGGGAAAAAAATACAAATCAGGTCAATTCTTCCTGACCAATGCACTTTCCATCTATAGCAAACATAAGTCTCCAAGGTACAAGGGGCTCCCTGTGTGCATGTCATTCATTATCTTTTCAGCCAGCTTACTCATTCAGTCATTTTTGTCATAGTGATTTGTGTGAAATGAGTAGAGCCCAGATGACTGCACTCAGGGATGACACAACAGCCCCAGAGCTCTCAGATCTGCCATTCAGTACCTGCCTGAGAACTTCCAGTGGTTGACATATTAATACCCCATTATGGTAGTTCACTGAGGGAATATAATATAACATCTATTCAATATATGTCTATCACTTGTTCAGGGTTATTCCTTTGTGAGTGCCAACGCTTTATTTCATCACTTAATTACAAAATCAAGTGCTAAGATTTTGCTACTTTAATCCATATCAGTCATTATTAAAATTATGCAGGAGGATGTGTGGGATAGATTTCTTCTTCAGACAGTGTAAGGCACTAAATAGTTGAGTGGCAGGAAGGCATAGTGTGATCTGCACTATATGTTAACAGACAGAATGAGAAACACTTGGATGTGCATCCAGATGTTCATAGATAACTATATACATGTAGTATCCTCCATTCCCACCAAAAGCATACAAGATTCATTAAATACATCCTCTCTTCTGTGGAGTCCTTGGTGCTCCCTGAGCTTGGTTGTTTGCTTGCAGACATTTCATTACCAAACTAGGTAACATCACTAGACCCTGGCTTCCAGCTGCTGCTTCTAAATGCTAGGTTGGTCTGTAATAAGGCTTCCCTCATCTGTGGTTTGATTATTGATGAGACGGCTGACCTGACTGGGTTCAGAAGGGTGGGGTGGGGTGGCCCTTTTGGAGATATGCCCAGTTGGGTTTTGGGTGTGGCACCAGCCGAGACCCTGGGGTAGGGATGATGGTGTGGCGATTGTCATCCGAGAATAGCTTACAGGCTGTCCGCAGGTCACCGGATGTGAGACCCTGTTCATTAAGTTGGGTTCTAGGGATCAGTTGGGATTGTTGCTGCTGTACCAGCCTCCTTGCTGTGTAGCAACCTCCCTGCCTAAACTCCTGGACTCCATCTCTGGGCTGGCAGTGGAATTCCTCAGACTAATGGGAGTGGGGTCTGAGGTGGCTCAGAAGTTCATGGACACCATGATATCCCAGGTCATCCAGAGCCGGACACAGGACAGTGGTCACACACCAGATGTGGTGTTTCTGTCAGAGCAGTGGCTATGTGATCTGAAATTGGGGGAGTTTTTGGTGTCCTCCTTGTCATGGTCAGAACATGGCCTGATTACCATGGGATTCTCTAGCATTACTATCCACTGCAGGGAGGCTGGACTCATTAGATCAGTCCACACCCGGCAACCGATGGACTCAGATGGGTTTCAGATGGAGCTGGAGGTTGTTCCTGCTGGTCTGTTCCACATCCATCTGAGGCCTTGTTCGCCACTTGGAATAGGAGGGCGGCAGAGGCTTTGGATCAGATCGTGCCTAAGTGACCTTTCATGGAACGTGTCACTCCCTGTGGTTTACGGAGGAGCTGAGGCAGTTGAAGTAAGAGAAGAGACGTCTAGAGCATTGCTGGTATTCTACAGGGATGAACTCAACCAACACAGGTAAGAGATGCAATTAAGGCCTTCCTTGTGGCAGTAAGAATGGTGAAGTGTCAGTACATCTCCACCCTTATTGCATCTGTGCATAGCTGTCCTGTGGCCCTGTTTCGGGTGACACGGTCCCTCTTGGATAGAGGGGGCTCAGAGAACCCTTTGTAGGGCTGTGTGGAAGAATTTGTTCGGCATTTGTCAGACAAAGTCCTCAAATTCGCTCACAGTTGGACGCTGGCCTTGTTGTAGATCTGGGGGAGATGCCTGGGGAGAAGTCTTCTCGGTTATCTGGGAGTGGTTTGAACCTGTTGGGCCTAATGAAGTGGACAGGGTCCTTAGGACTGTGAGCACAGCCACCTGTTCTTTAGATCCAAGCTGGGGGGTGGCATGTGAGTGGGTTCTACTGGTAGTGAATTCTTCCTTGAGTGACGGGGTTGATCCTTTATCTCTTAAAGAGGTCTTGGTTCACCCTCTCCTCAAGAAACCATCACTAGACCCCATGATACTGGATAATTTCCATCTAGTATCTAACTTCCCCTTTTTGGGAAGGTGATTGAGAAGGTGGTTGTGTAGCAGCTTCAGAGGACCTTGGATGAAGCGGATTATCTGGATCCTATTTAGTCAGGATTCAGAATGGGATATGGGATTGAAGCAGCATTGGTTGCTTTTGGATGATCTCTGGCATGGGTGGGATGGGGGCTATAGTTCCATCCTTGCCTTACTTGACCTCTTAGCAGCTTTCGATATCTTTGACCATGGTATCCTTCTGGATTGACTCAAACGATTGGGGGTGGGCGGCATGGTGTTGTGCTGGTTCACTTCCTTTCTCCAGGGTCGATTCCAGTCAGTGGTGATTAGGGAGGAAAGATCCTGCCCTCAGCCCCTACTATGTGGGGTGCCTCAGGGGTCGGTGCTTTCTTCTCTCCTATTTAACATCTACATGAGACTGCTGGATGAGCTCATCCATTGTCATGGGATAAGGTATCATCAATATGCTGATGATACCCAATTGTACATCTCTGCCCCTGGCGAATTAAGCAATGCTGTGGGCATCTTATCCCAGTGTCTGGAGGCTGTGAGGATCTGGATGGGAAACAACAGGCTTCAACTAAACCCTGGCAAGACTGAGTGGGTATGGGCTTTGGGGCCCTCCAGTTCTGGGACTGTGCCATCTTTGGTGCTGGATGGGGTTATGCTGTCCCAAACAGACTGCATGTACAATCTGGGGGTCATCCTGGACTCACAATTCCTGCTCAATGAGCAGGTGACAGTTGTGGCTAGGAAGGCCTTCGCACAATTCATATTGTGTGCCAGTTGTGCCTGCTCTTAGATCAAGGGGACCTACTCATAGTCACTCATGCCCTAGTCACCTCCCAGTTGGACTATTGTAATGTGGGGCTGCCCTTGAAGAGTATCGGGAAACTTCAGCTGGTGCAAAATGCAATGGTGCGGGCAGTTATGCGTGTTTCTCGTAGAACACATGTTATACCTCTGCTCTGTGAGCTGCATTGGTTACCAGTTTGTTTCAATTCAAGGTGCTGATTTTGACCTTTAAAGCCCTACATGGCATGGGACCAGGTTACTTGAGAGACCACCTCTCCCTAATCACATCTTCCCATCCCAACAGATCTAGTAGAGAGGGCATGCTATGGCTTCTGTCATTTAGGGAGCTACATTTGGCAAGCCCTAGGCTGTGGCACCTGCATTGGGGAATATCCTCAATACCCTGTGGCACCATCACTCTTGACTTTCGAAAGATCCCCCAAGGCCTTGTTATGCCATCAGGCCTAGGGACCCCAGGGAACTGGTGAACTAGTGAGCTGACTCCATTATTATTCTTCACCCATTATTTCTTTTTATCTGTGTTTTATATTTTTTAACACTTTTAAAATAATAATAATAATAATTGTTGTTGTTATTTGTTAATTATTTTTAGCCAGAGTCACTTGTTTTGTGAGATAAGCAGCTATATAAATTTGGAAAAAAAAATGTTATTGGATTCTCTCTTCTCTTGTCCATCACTCCTACCAATATTCATCAGGACTGCTAAGATGGAAAGGAAGCAGTGAGGCTTACTCTCTCCCAGCAGTTTTTAATCACAATGTTTTGTATGTGTTGTGAAGATTATAAACATGCCTCTCTGCTCTTCAAATAATGAACCAGTTTTCCAGGAAAATCTAACTTTCTCTAGTCTTTGCTTCTTATGTTTTTGCTTCCATAGGAAATTGCTGAAAAAAATTACTTTTTCTTTGACTAAAGGAGTTGATATACTATATTTTTATAGATTTCCAACTTCTCTTGCTGCACATGCTATGCCATTCTAAGAAACACTACTACTACTCTCAGCTTCTGATAAATTTTGAAATTATTAAGTCCGTTTCTGTTCATTTGTGGTTATGATGGGAATGTTCATCACTTCATTTTAATTCCTATTTATTATTTTTTAATGACGCATGTGGGTTAATTCTTCAATTTCCTATTTGTAACTGAAATTAAGCATTAAATTAAAAAAAAACATTTGCCCTAATATTAGTGTCAAATGTGAATTTTATTTATCTATAATCTTTAAATCTTGTACTGTGTATAGGTGTATGAATTCTAGGAGAAATTACCATTGGCAAGGGAATAATTAAACATTCTTTTCTCACATGGTTAAATTCTAGTCTGGGACAGGCATCACTTTTTACTTCTTTGCGAATCATAAAGGAAAGAGCATAATACATCTTTAACATAATTTGGAGTTTACTCAAAAACCTGAATACATCATGTAGGACCTTCAAAGGAGATTATGTCACTATGCTCAAATATTACACCAAGCTCAGCAGTAAACTGCAGCCAGTAAACCCTTCAGCAATTGACTTAACTTGGGAGAAAACATCCAGACACAACTCAGATAGATTAGAATCTTTATTACAGAAAAAAATCCTTATACAAACAAATTATTTGCCCACTGAGCTAAAGAATTTTTTTTTTAAAGTACAAAGTTTAAATTCTATGTTGTTTCTCCCACGTTTCGAAATATGGATACTTGACCATTCTTTTGATGGCCTTTGAGGGCAACTAATGTACTGTATGCTTACATAATCTTCTATTTAGCCTGGATCTTGCCTTTGCAGCATCAATCTTAACACTAAATACCATTATCTTAGGCATTATAACAATGTTATAATGGGAATAAGCTAGGAAGATGTCCACAAATGACCTTTCCATTCTTGTTCTCTGTATGTCTCTTTGTGATGGGTATGCATGTATGTATGTTTTATTTATATGATTTTATTATAATCCTGGTAACAGTAATAAATGGAGAACAAAAAAGGTTTTTTAAAATATTTTTTCAGAGGTTCCTGGATTTTTTTTTAAAGCAAATGGATCTTGAATTCCACATGTAATTTAATTACCTCATAATGACAAGAAATCATCTGGATCCCAGTCTGAACTTTCTAAATAAATTTGCAACACAGTTATGTTCATTTGGTTTCTTCATTCCTCTGAGCTACCAACCTCAGTTTCAGTTTTTCCAGATTCTCTAGAGACAGCCAAATGTAGGAGGTTTCATATTCTATTATCTTAGGAAGGGCAAGCCTCTCCAATCTATTCTATTCTCCAGGGCTTGCTCAATTCTACTTTTCAAAGGCTTCCAGCCAAAAATTGTCTTTACTGTCCAGTAGATCTTCACTCTGCCAAAAATGTTACTGCATACATTATCTTTAATTTCATCCATTTGCTTCATGTCTTGCCCTTCTGGCATTAGTAAACTGAGCATGAAAGCCCAGCTATAGATATTTAACTCTTCTAATCTTTTCACAGGAGATTTGTTCTAGCTCCATATGACTGCTCTGTCTGGGTTTCTCCATTTTACCCCCTTTCCCTGTGGTTACTAGCTGATCAGATATGATAGCAAAGTAACAATCTATTTCTCACATGCTATGTAAGATTTACTTATTGTTTGATCCAGTGGTGTTCTCCTGGCTGCTCTGATGGTCTTTGGCCAAAAGCTGAAAAATCAGACTTCCTAAATGAGGAAAATCTTTGTTCTGCTGAAAATGTAGATCTTTGATGTTTTATTTTAGCCACCCCATCTGCCTGCCTTTGTTATATAACCCTTCTTTGAAAAAAATTGTTTTCGGACATAGTTGTCTTTATAGCCATCTTAATTATTGTTAGGCACTTGCAGTGGTGCATAAATAGAGTGGTGGGATATAAAGTATATGTTTTTATATGTCAATCTAGCCATCTATACCTTTTTATAGCAATAGAGGCCGCTTATACTATACATAGTTTACATACAAGCCACATAGTTTACACACAGATAACATAAGGGACATCTACTTAATTTAGATAATAATGAGACAAGTGCATGGAAATATTCCGTTCTGAAGGATACCAACACAGAACTGAACCCAAAATGGCAGCCATCTTAATAGAACCTCTTGTAAGACTTGATCATCATTAAATTTTGGATCTTTTGGGCACTAACTGAAGATACTCCACATTAAAATACAAAATATAAGATTCAAAAACATGGAATAGTTTTCTTGAATAAATGTGTTATAGAAGTCTAATGTCAGCAATAAATGGAGAGCACAATGTGAGATGAACCAATTATTACCTTCCTATGTTTTTTATTCTTTCTTTCCTCTGTTTCCTCTGATCTCCTTTTATCTCCTTCCAATGGAAGATAAAAAATGACATTTCAGTAAATTTGTGGGATTAACCTGTTCTTATTTTATGTTTGTCCAAGTGAGAAATGTATCTAGGGAGTGTTTCAAGTATGAAAATGAACCTTTAGTTCATTTTCTATGTAACTAATGCCTCAAAACTTCTGAAATACTGACTCCAGCATTAATTTCCCAAGCTTTCAGAGGAACAAGGTCAGATCCACTGAGTGTTTTGTTATAACAAAATCTGGCTCAAGTTGTGAAGCAAAAATAAAATATACCCTTGTAACAAGTACTTTTAGCAATGCAAGCTTCTAGAGATCTCTGTTAGATCAAGATGTATACACACTGAATTGCAGGCTAATCCCTATTATCGAGCAAGTTGGCTGAATCACTGAACAAAAAAAGTTCCTGCCCTTGAGGTTAAATAGTGAGGGAGGAATTATTTGAAACTCCCCAGGAGCAGCATCTGGTTCTGGGGAAGGAATCAAAAGAATTTAAGCACACTCCAAGTAGTGACATGAAATCTTCCAAGACTTAGAATCATAGGATGTTGGAGTTGGAAGGAACCACAAAGATAAGCAGGGATCAGCACCAGACATATAATCTGGCAGAAAACAATAGTCTAATCAAGGAACTACCAAGGAGGAAACTACATCCCCACTAAAACTAGCAGGCAAGCTTCTATATATCAACAAATCCCACACTCACTCACACGGATGATGTTACTTAGTTGGCTTAATGAAACATCTGCAAGCAAAGAGCCAAGCTCAGAGAGCATCAAGAATTCCACAGTTCAGCTCTGAGCTACAGATATTCTCTTCTATTGGGACCACAAAGGTCACCTAGTCCAACCCTCAGCAACATGCAGGAAAACTTATTAAACCTTCAAGAGGTAGAACTCTCCATTCTCTTCTTAAAAATTTCCAGACAGAGAACTGGCAACCTTGGTAGATATAGTTCTACTGCCATGCAATCTTATCAAATCCTATATACCCAGACTTATACAGTGAGTAATGAAAGCCCTTTAATTTGTATTTTGGATGTGTTTAAGCCTTACCTGATTCTTTGAAAGCTATTTTTCTTTGAGGCTTAATTTATATTTTGGATAAGCCTATCCATTGTTCCTTTGGCATATCCATCCATGTTTCTCTTTGATGTTGTGTATAATTATTTAGATCTAAATCAGGGGTTCCCAACCTGGGGTGCCCACACTCTCAAGGGGTGCGAGATGGAATTTCAGGCTGTGCAACAATTTTATGCACTGAGTTAAAAGCTTATTTTTTTAAGTTCAATTTGTTCACCTGCATTAGAAATTAGACTTCTTCATCTTCAAATGTGATATTACTTTTGTAGGGGGTGCAAACATTAATCAAACATTTCCTAAGGGTATGGGGCATAGAAAAGGTTGGAAACCACTGATCTAAATACTATTTTAATTAGACATTTATGATGCCAGTTATTTATTTACTTGTTATTAAATGTATACAGCTGCCCAATTCCATAATCACTGTGCAGCATGCAACAAAAAGATTGCTAAAAAATGCAAGTAAAAAACCACAGACATCTGGAAGAAGACCATCCAATTTAAAAACAGTACAGTACCCTGGGCCTGCCACACAGGTCTAACTGGGAAACAGCCAGGCTGGGACCTAGGCAGATCTCAGGGGAATGTGGTTTTGGGGATTTAATCTGGTAATCTGCTTCAGAAGGTCTATGCCGATTTGGCTTGACTTCCAAAATACTAGATTTAAACTGTTGGTTATTTGCAAATTGAAGAAAGGTGTGTATGTACATATGTATGTAACTCTCTGTCTATCCAGCTACAGCAAGGTGGTTATTTGTGACTCCCTACTCTTAGCCTTTCCTTCTCCTCTCTCCTTCTCCACGTAATTTACATTAAGTGAAAATGCATAATACAAAATGGCTAAGTCTGAAGTTGTGGCAGGAATGGGATGGGAAGAAATTGGTAATTGGAAACCTGTTCAAAAATCTGAATTAAAGTATTAACAACCAGTGTAATAAAATGTATTTGTTTCCTCTTCAGTAAGACAGTCACTCATGCCTTAGTCACTTCACAGCTTTACTACTGCAATGAGCTCTACCTGGGGCTGCGCTTGAAGACCCCCCAAAAGTTTCACCTGGCCCAGAATGCAGCAGCATGAGCAATGATGGGCATGCCTCAGTATGCCCATGTAAAACCTCTGCTTTGAGAGCCGCACTGGTTGCCAATTTGCTTCTGGGTGCTCGTTGTCACCTATAAAGCCCTACTTGGCATAGGGCCTGATTACTTGAGGGACCACCTGTCTCCCATAGTACTTAGCTGATTTGATCCTGCAGGGTTGGCACACTCCGGGTTCCTTCAATGAAGCAAAGCCATCTATCAGGACCCCAGAAGTGCACCTTCTGTTGCAATGCCTGTCTTTGGAATGAGGTTCCCCCCAAGAACTGAACAGCCCCCACCCTACTGGAGTTTCCAAGGGACCTTTGGTAAGGATGACTGAAATCTCCTTTTAACCTAAGCTGTTTTCTTCTGTTTTCATCTAGTTTCCTTCAGTTTCTGCCATCTCTACCCTTTTATGTTTCTTGTTGCTTTTATTGTCATGCTTTCATGTTTTAAATCATTTGTAAACCACCCAGAGTCACTGGGAGTCGGGCAGCATATAAATTTAATCATCATCTTAATAACCTCTTCCAGTGGTGATATTTTTGAACAACTTTACTATATATCATTTGTAATTTATTTATTTTTTAATATGCATGTTATATTCAGCAGAACTGTATGCTACAATTCTCTTTTCCCAGGTTGTAATAAGCTTTGTGACCTATATACAACTATCATGACATACTAAAGAAAGGGCATTTGCTACATTTCCCAATTTATTATGATCTCCTAATTTAATTAGCATGCCAGTTAACCTCATCTTCCTGATAGCTAATGAAGATATATCTGATAGATCTTACCTACCTGCAATTCCTATGATCAATTAAGTATTGAAAGAATTTAAATCTGTTCCACTTAATAACATTCATTCAATTTAAGCCATTTCTACTATTTTTTGAGGGGAGAGGGGTTGCTTTTGTTTTAGCTATTATTAAGATTCCAGATACATGGATTTGGCTGATAGAAGTGTACTTATAAGAAATACTGTTCATGTTTAGTTGAGTTCAGTCATTACCATTTTTGTTTGTTTGCTTGTTTTTCATTTTGGCCAAATGAATTGTTTGTTTTAGTTAGAAAAGATTGTGAACTGCTAGATTATGGGATGTGGCAATTGGAAAATTACTCTTCATGAAACATCTCTGATTCATCTGCTCACAATTTAATTTCTCCATATATGCAATTGTGTCTAGGGATAGTGGCTTTCTTTAAATGAATTAAAATGTAGTTGAGCAAATTGACCCTTAGTTCTGTCTAGTACTCTCAATATACAGAATCACCAGCGTCTCTGCATTTATGAAGCCCCGAAACCAGCAATACATTTGCAATTTTTCCTATAGGCAATTCCAGATCAATTATGCTTTTTATTATCATAAAGTCCAGCTTAATTTGTAATGGGAAAAAATCAGTCTCGTATTTATCAGGAAGGAACATTTGTAGCTTCAGCCAGGAATAAAGAGGTAGAGGCATGAGGAATTTGATCAATTATAAATGTACCTTTACTAATTAATAGAAAAACAAGTTCTGCAAGAAAAGATAAGAACTGGGTTCAGTCTTTGGTGGTAATAGGTAATCATGGAGAGAGCCTGACCCGGTCCTGGTTTTTCAATGACAATTTTTCAATGCAGTTTACCAGAATTCTGAACTCTTATGTAATCATCTACTATTTTCCCAGTAAGACTAGGCACAGACTAGTTTAAATTTACCTTGCTCTGAAGGAGAAATGAGACCCTGCAGAGCTTTTTTTGTTAGTGAAATGTTAATGGAAATAAATGTCAAGAGAGAACCTTTCTGTGTAATTCATGGACCTCTTGACTTGAATGAATACATCTTAGATGAATACCTGATTTTTATACGAAGCATGGGTAACGAAGTGTACAAATTATTCATTATCATTCAGATGCCTTCAAGAACTTCTGGAAAAGTTTGTTTTCACTATGCTGTTTAAATAAAACACGGTTAGTTAGATTTGCCATGTTTTTAATTAGTGGGAGTGTTCATTAAAAATCAACTTTAAGTTAGAAAGTCTCTGATTTCTGTCTTCCTGGTTTAATTAAGATATTTCCTGTTTTTTAAGAAACTGAAGTGGGGGGGTTGATTCATTTGTTTTGTTTTGTTCCCAGCAAGGACAGGCTGTGGGGAAAAATAATCAAGGATAATCCCTGTAACATAAATATATCAGCCACATATTTTCTGGTCAGAGTAGTCCATATAAATGGAGATGAGCAAGTGGGGTTCAGATGTTTGGCAATTTCATAACCAATTCAAAGAAATCAAAACACTTTCTGAATAATCAGGTGTCAAGCAAATCATGTGGGTAACCCTTGTTAACTCCTTTCTTTAAATCATGTGACCAGAGGTTAATCTGACACTGTAAGATTTATATCAATTTGTTAATGCTGCTGAAAGAGTGTTTGCCAGCTAAACCGATCACTTTTCCACTACCCTGCCTCCTGCTGCCAGGCTTTTCTATGGCTGCAAAGGCCACACAGACCCTTTTCTAACAAAGTGTTCCCCAAACATGCCCTAAGTAGAATAGCTTAGTTGCCATTCCAATGAAATGTAATAGCCTGGGAGTAAGTCTGTTGCAGTCAATGAATCTGAACAAAAGATGCAGCATAGATGGTATATGCTACAATCCTAAACATACATATTAATAAATACAGTAAACCCCACTAAATTCCGTGGGATTTATTCTTTATTAAGCGTGCTTAGTATTGCAACCTTAAAGAGGTTTACTTCATAAATATTTAGGAAAATGTCTTTTGGCCATAAATATTATAAATGCTTTGCTGAATAATAATATAAATTATTATTAAATTATTGGTGGTCGCACAGTCAGCCAGATGTTTACACTGAATTTGGCATTTTTATCTACTTATCAAGTCTTTCCCCAAGGACCTGGGATAGGCAGATGTTATTGTTTGATGGTGTTAAAGGTATCATTGCAGGATATAAGCTGTTCCAAGTAAACCTGCCTTTTGCAACTCACTGATGGTGATTTTGTCAATGCCGATGGTGTTCAAGTGGTGCTCCAGATGTTTTGGGATTGCACCTAAGGTGCCTATAACTATTGGTACTATCTTTGCTTTCTTTTGCCACAGTCAATCTATTTCTATTTGCAGATCTTTGTATTTTGTGATTTTCTCAGTTCTTTCTTTTCTGTTCTGCTGTCTCCAGGTATTGCAATGCCCACTATCCAGACTTTTTGTCTTTCATATCAACAGCTGTTAAGTCTGGCATGTTATGTGGCAGATGCTTATCTGTTTGAGTTCTAAAGTCCCAGAGCACTTTAGCTTCTTCATTTTCTATTGCTTTGTTTTGTGTCCCACCAGTTCTTGCTTGCAGGCAAATGGTATTTCTTACAGATATTCCAATGCACTATTGTTGCTACTTTGTCATGCCGTTGTTTGTAGTCAGTCTTTGTGATCTTCTTGCAGCCCCTAACTAGGTGGTCCACTATTTCTTCAGCTTTTTTGCAGAGGTGACATTTGCTGTCTGTTGCTGTCTTCTCAATTCTGGTTTTGTATGCATTTGTTCTTAAGGCTTGGTCTTGTGAAGCCAAAATTAGCCCTTCTTTCCCTTTCTTCAGTTTTCCTGCTCTTAGCCATTGCCAGGTCTTGTTGTTATCTGCTTTGCCTGATATTTTTTTTGTGTACTGGCCATGTAATACTTTGCCTTGCCATATCTCTTTTCTATTCTTCATTTGGTCTTTCTCATAGGCCAGTTTGGTTTTTCTGGAATTCAGTAAGCCTTCATGGTGTATTAGCATCAGTGCATCTTCTTCACTGTCCTTCAGATATTCTTTCAATGCCCTTTTTTCTTTTTCAACTGTCTGCCCACCTATGCTCCTTGGTAAGTAGAGTATGTTAATGTCACTGCATGGATGAAGGGCATGATTCATTGTCATTATTTTTCTGGTCTTCCTATCCAGGGCTTCTAGTTCTGCTTGAGTCCAGTCCACTATTCCAGCTGTGTATCTAATGACTGGAATTGCTCAGGTATTAATTGCCTTGATGGTAAACTTCCTCCACTGAGTTTGGACTTTAAGATCTTTCTACATCAAGCTACATTCAAGCTGGTCTTCCTACTTTTGCAGTTTTCCAAAATCTTCTTGTCAGCTGATCAGCGTCTAAGAGCTGATCTTTTGTTCTACTGCTGTTTGGGCAGTTTCCTTTCTGCTGAAGTGGAAGAGCTTGTTTTCAACTAGATGCTGTGGGACTGCATCAGCTACAACACCAGTTAGCAATTTGAAAGTTATTGGTAAGCAGGTAATTGGCCTGTAGTTGCCTGGTGCTGCCTCTTTTGTTGGATCTTTCATTATCAGGTAGGTTTTGCCAGATGTTAACCAATCTTTAATTTTACCTCCTTGCAGTATGTTGTTAAACTGCTTGGCAATGAGTGGGTGCAGACCAGCCAGATGTTTCAACCAAAAACCATGAAGTTTATCTTCATCTGGTGCTGACCAATTCTTGATCTTCCTTGCCATTTTCTCCACCATTTCTGCTGTTATTACAAGTTCTTTCATTTCAGATTCTTTTTTATTCTTACCCACCTCTTTATCCACCTCCGTTATCCAAGCTGCATTCTTGTATTTTTTTGGGTTGTCCCATAGCTGTGTCCAGAACTGCGCTGTTTCTTCTTTGTCAGGTGGTGACTGGTTCATTGCAGTCTCTCCATTGATGAATTGGTACAAACATTTCCAATTTGACTGAAATTGGAGATTTTGCCTAGTGTGCAATTCAAGTTTTTTATCTGCTGATCTTCTTGGCTATGGCTGTTATTTGCTGCTTTATTATTTCCAGTGCTTCCTTGATCTTCCTTGTTTCTAGGTGATATTTCTTGATCAGGTATTCTTTGGTCTTTTTGTTCTTCAGCTTCTTTTCTTTCATCTGCTCTAGGTTGCTTGAATCTGTTCTTAGCATGCTGATCTTATTTTCCAACCTAATCTTCTATTTTGGTGGTGCCCTGTTTGGCTTTTTTTCTTGTTTGCTGATTTTGCATCCAAGGTATTCAGTTATAATTGCAGCTGTACTGTACATTAGTTAATTTGTTTCTTGCAGTGAGCTGGTGCTTATATTTGATATTACAGTATTGGCATCTTTTAATACTTGTGCTAGCTGTTCCTTTTTAACAAGCTTCAATGCAGACAACCTTATTCTGTTGATAACTGAGCATATAGAACAGCACAAAAAGAACAGAATAAGGTTGCCTGCATTGAAGCTTGTTACAAAGGAACAGCTAGCACAAGTATTAAAAGGTGCCAATACTGTAATATCAAAATATAATCAATAGTGTATAATACTGTACATTACAGTCAATACTGTAATATCAAATTAATATCAAATTAAATAATAATAATAATAATAATAATAATAATAATAATAATTTGGAATTAGTTGAATTGGTAATAGTTGAAGAATAAATCATCTGATCCAACAACACAAGAGATGACTCTACACATGGAGATCACCAGATGGTCAATACCGAAACCAGATTGATTACATACTTTGCAGCCAAAGATGGAGTAGCTCTATACAGACAGCAAAAACAAGATCAGGAGCTGACTGTGGCTCAGATCATGAGCTTCTTACTGCAAAATTTAGGCTTAAATTGAAGAATGTAGGGAAAACCACTAGACCACTCAGGTATGACTTAGATCATATTCCATGTGAGTACACAGTGAAGGTGATGAATAGATTTAGAGGATTAGATTTGGTAGACAGAGTGCCTGAAGAACTATGGACGGAGGTCTGTAACATTGTACAGGAGGCAGCAACTAAAACCATCCCAAAGAAAAAGAAATGCAAGAAAGCAAAATGGCTGTCTGATGAGGCTTTACAAATAGCTGTGGAAAGAAGGAATGCAAAAAGCAAGGGTGAAAGGGAAAGATATAAGCAACTGAATGTAGATTTCCAGAGAATAGCAAGGAGAGATAAGAAGGCCTTCTTAAATGAACAATGCAAAGAAATTGAGGAAAACAATAGAATGGGGAAGACTAGAGATCTCTTCAAGAAAATTGGAGATATCAAAGGAACGTTTAGTGTAAAGATGGGCATGATAAAGGACAAAAAAGGCAGGGGCCTAACAGAAGCAGAAGAGATTAAGAAGAGGTGGCAAGAATACACAGAAGTACTATACAAGAAAGATCTTAATGTCCCTGATGTCCATGCTGGTGTGGTCACTGACCCTGAGCCAGACATCCTAGAGAGTGAAGTCAAGTGGGCCTTAGGAAGCATTGCTAACAACAAAGCTAGTGGAGATGACAGTATTCCAGCTGAGTTATTTAAAATACTAAAAGACGATGCTGTTAAAGTGCTGCACTCAATAACCAACAAGTTTGGAAAACGCAACAGTGGCCACGGGATTGGAAAAGGTCAGTTTACGTTCCAATTCCAAAGAAGGGCAATGCCAAAGAATGCTCAAACTATTGCACAATTGCACTCATTTCACATGCTAGCAAGGTTATGCTCAAAATCCTACAAGCTAGGCTTCAGCAGTACGTGAACCGAGAACTACCGGATGTACAAGCTGGGTTTCGAAGAGGCAGAGGAACTAGAGATCAAATTGCCAACGTTCACTGGATCATGGAGAAAGCACGAGAGTTCCAGAAAAGCATCTACTTCTGCTTCATTGACTATGCAAAAGCCTTTGATTGTGTGGATCACAACAAACTGTGGCAAATTCTTAAAGAGATGGGGATACCAGACCATCTTACCTGTCTCCTGAGAAATCTGTATGCAGGCCAAGAAGCAACAGTCAGAACTGGTCACGGAACAACTGATTGGTTCAAAATAGGGAAAGGAGTACAACAAGGCTGTATACTGTCACCCTGCTTATTTAACCTATATGCAGAGTACATCATGAGAAATGCCAGCCTGGAAGAATCACAAGCTGGAATTAAGATTGCAGGGAGAAACATCAATAACCTCAGATATGCAGACGATACCACCCTGATGGCAGAAAGTGAACTAAAGAGCTTCTTGATGAGGGTGAAAGAGGAGAGTGCGAAAGCTGGCTTGAAACTCAACATTAAAAAAACTAAGATCATGGCATCTGGACCCATCAATCCCTGGCAAATAGAAGGAGTAGAAATGGAAGCAGTAACAGACTTCATTTATTTGGGCTCCAAGATCACCGCAGATGGAGACTGCAGCCATGAAATTAAAAGATGCTTGCTCCTTGGGAGGAAAGCTATGGCAAACCTAGATAGCATATTAAAAAGCAGAGACGTCACCTTGCCGACAAAGATCCACATAGTCAAAGCTATGGTTTTTCCAGTAGTAATGTATGGCTGTGAGAGCTGGACCGTAAAGAAGGCTGAGCGCTGAAGAATTGATGCCTTTGAACTGTGGTGCTGGAGAAGACTCTTAAGAGTTCCCTGGACTGCTAGGAGGTCAAACCAGTCAATCTTAAAGGAAATCAACCCTGACTGCTCATTGGAAGGATTGATAATGAAGCTCAAGCTCAGATACTTTGGTCACCTAATGCGAAGAGAGGACTCTTTGGAAAAGACCCTGATGCTGGGAAAGATGGAAGGCAAAAGGAGAAGAGGACGGCAGAGGATGAGATGGCTAGATAGCACTGAAGCAATAAGCATGAAGCTGAGCAAACTCAGGGAGGCAGTGAAGGACAGGAAGGCCTGGCGCAATATGGTTCATGGGGTCACGAAGAGTCGGACACGACTTAACGACTGAACAACAACAACAACAACAACAACAACAACAAATCATCTGAGGAATTCAGACCCTCAGCAGAAAGGTCTAAAGGTCAATCATATTCATTCATTCATTCATTCATTCATTCATTCATTCATTCATTCAGTTACATTTGGCATTTGTATACCTACTTTTCAGTTAGACTCCTCAAAGTGACTAAAGTGTAACTAATATGTTAAACGCTAAGCAAAGAGTAACTCTAGCAGGTGCTGGCACCTTGACTTGCCTTCTGGAGCCCTTCTCAAAGAGCAATTTGTTTATGTGGCAGGAGGAAAGGGAACTATTTTTTCATCCCCTTTTCTTTCTCACTTTCATTCTCTCACTTTCACTCTCACACATGCTCTCCTCCTTTTGTACTGTATATAATCATCTAAAGAGTAGTGATCCATGAATTCAATTCCTGGTAGAGGGTTTGAACTACTTAGAAAGATCTGTGGCTATATACATTTGATAAGCCTCAAACAGGATGAAACTGATCAGGTGCTGTCTCTTGGTGTTAACATAAGTTAAAACATGCACACACAGAAACAGAAATACAAACATGCAGGATATACACTGCTTAGGAAATGAAATCTCAACAGAATGTCCTCTGTTCTGCAAGAAAAATAAAAGGAGTGTTTGATTATAATATCCTCCCCTCACCTCCACCCCCCACGTACACAGGGTCACATATACAATGAATGGGAATGGGTCAGGAATTTTTAAAAAATGCTAAGAGACAGGAAGCTTAAAGACAGTAAGAATGAAGAATGAGGGACACGTATGTAAGAAAGTGGAACTGCAAAGGAAGTGGGGAGAAAGTGGCAGAAATGTATTCCTGAGGGAAAAAAAGCTGAAAAACAAGGGTCAGTGAAAAGAAGTTTCTTAATAACTGACTTTGTTTCATTATTTCATTATTCATTCTTTCAAAATAACTGACATTGGTCCTAAGTATAGGAGGAGCTCTACATTGCAGGGAGAATGGAAACTCTTCTTAGGCTGTAAAAGGCCCTGAACAATAAGCAGTGTTGTGAAAAGGACTTGAGGGTATGAACAACTTTAAGAAAACTGTCAAGAAGACAGAGCCTGAGAAAGGCAGGCCACTTAAGTGCAAGCCACACCCTAACATGAGAATTTCACTGAAAGTTTCTTCTTTGAAATATATTTTGAAAACAAATTCTATGAATGTGAGGGGCTGGAAAAAAACACAGATCCCCCCCCCCCCCCCCCCGCATCTCACTACTTGTTTCAGTACCTTTTATAGAATTCCATTTCAATATTCAGGAGTGGGAAAGTCATCATGTTCCTGCAAGTAAATCTCTGGCATGCAGGCTCCGAATATGAGTCTCATCTGGTGAAAGGAGGATCCACCTGTTCATTTGATCGATAGTCTGGCATTATTGCATGCGTGTGTGCCTGTGGAGGCACACTAAATATTGAAGCACCCCCTTTGAGCGTAGATATTGAAAATGGAAAGTACAGTAAGATTAAGCATTGCACTGTTTTTGGGGTTTTTTTGTTTATTTATTTATTGCTAGCACCTCTCACTGTTTTCATTATTTTCATAACTGCTTCCATGGAAGAGAGGGAGGGAGGGAGGGAGGGAGGGAGGGAGAGAGAGAGAGAGAGAGAGAGAGAGAGAATCGCCACACTTTATCAGTTGGAGACATGTTTAAAGGGCCCCATCTATCAGATATGGATTGCTTGACTCTCTATTTCACAGTACAATAGGCGATTAATCTCCCTTCAGCATTTAACTTCTATCTAGAGATAATTTACTTTGAGCAGAAAGCTCTCCTCTAAGGAAATGGGATTTTAAACTGCTTTCTCACTCCATCCCTTGTAGTAGCAGGAAAACCTATGCACCTCTGGATTTTTCTATAGAAATATGTCTATCTTTTTTCTTTTTTCTTTTTCTTTTTCTTTTTTGTGACCATTCACTTATGTTATCCTGTTTGGTCCAGTTTTATGTGGTATAATAAAAAGGTGTGGAAATTGTGATTCTTCATCTGATGCAGAAGTATAATTCTCAGGATTGGCCATGCTGTGATTCTGGTTGGTCAGTCAGATAGTCCTTTATTTCAGTCCTTGACCAGCAAGATTTACATTCTATACTAAAATTAAATAGTTTAATCTACATATTGTGGAGGCCTAATTCATATGTTCATTCTTATGCCTTAGAAATAGATCATATATTCTGTTAGTTTAAGGGTTAAAAAGTATGGAACTCAGTGCTCTGGCCCTGGAAGGAAGACAGGTAAAGAAACCAGGCAGCTGTCCTGCCTTCAGAGTGGGAATGGAATGGTGTGAAAGGATGCAGATTCAATCAACAGATGTGTTTATCATACTTGTTGATATTGTCTAGAAGGACTGAATTCTGCTAATGTGAAAAGTAACATGAAGGTCATTCCAATATCTATCAAAATCTATCAAAAGCAAAATAAAATAAAATAAAATCTAATAAAAGCATTCCAGTATAAGGGTCATATTGTAATCACAATATTTCTTTTTATCTTTATTTCTGTAGTAAAACAAACAAAATGTATATAATCTGTAGAGTTGTTTCATTCAAAACTCTCTCTCCCAAAGTCCATTGGCGAGAACCCTAGTGATCACGGCAGCGCTTTCCAATGAAAGTATTCTTTGTTACATTTATCTCCAAACACTTTGGTTTTTTATATAAGGTGAGCATTTTGTCACAACAGTACTATAAGAATAACTAGGGTTTAAGATGCTAGCACAAACGTAAAAACATTGTTCCAATACCATTAAGATTATCTAGATAATTAGGATTTCAAAACCAACTATTGTATAAAACTATATACAACTAATTAGGATTTTAATTGAGTGTTTTACTCCACCTAGAGTCACTCTTTTGTGAGATGGGCGGCTATATAAACATGATCAATCAATCAATCAATTTCAAAATCAACAATTATATACAACTATATAAAACTATATAAGAGGGATCTCATTATATAAAATTATATATCATGATAAAAATGAATAAATACAAATGGCACTATACACATTTACTAAATTGCTAAAATCTACAGTGATTGCAAACTAATATTAAGGGGGTGACTCTAATACTGTGGTGCAGAAATTTAGGTAGAATAAAAAGGGATGATGCAGAATCTAAAGACTGAATGGGAGTTGTTTTAATCAGCCTGATGCTTCTAATGCCTGAGAGTGTGGGAATGGGTATAGCATACTGTATAACACAACATAAAATAAACATTAGCACCTAACTGTGTGAATAGCTGTTATTGGCCATTTGTGGGCAGAACTTACACATAAAGTAACAACATTTTGCTACTTTTAAAGAGAATTATCTAGATCATCTAACAGATAGTGTAAATGGAAGTTATCAGAAGAGATTCAGATCAGAAGTGTTTATTTATTTATAATTTCAATTCCTAAGGCTGCCCACTTACCAATGTCCGTAGGGGTTTACATCGGGTTAAAAACAAATAATACAATAAGAACAATAATAAAAATAGTCATACCAGGAGAAAAAACACAACAATTAAGCAATACAATCTCAACTGGCAGATTCGCACAATACCCAAGCTCAGTGCTTGAGGACTCTATTTCAGCAATTTCTGAAGGGCCTTTGCAATTTATAAAGCACTCCTTGCTATTTATAAAGCACAGAGAGAGATTTGAGCAGTAGCTGGGTGATAGGAGTGTGCAGGTCTTCTGATGTGAAAGCAAACAGGAGCTCTGGAGTGTATGGTAATGCAACATAATACCTTCCAACCACTTCTTAAAACAGCTGCATCTTTTCCCAGCATCGAATGACAGCTATATTGGATAGCAAATCATCCTATTATTATTTATTAGGAATGAACAACCTGCAGATACCCCTGATTGCTGAAATGAAGTGGCAAGGCATCATTCTAACAACTATAACTTTTGAAGTCCTTTAAAAAGAAACAAGCTTGTTTTTCTTTATTTTAAAGAGATTTAGGGTTTTACAATGTGCATATTTGTTAACTTGTGAATATTTTTCTTTCAAGGAATCCACTTCCTCTTTTGAGTCCAACACTTGCTCAAAGTTGAGGTGTCTTTGGTCTGGACAAATTTTGCCAAGTGTTCTTGTAAACCCTGCTACGATGCAGCATCAAAAGTCTCAAGAGTATAACAAATTCAGAGAAACTGAACATAGTCCATAAAAGTTGGCCTGTAAGCTTCTTAAATAAGGCCCACCCTTTCCTTTTTCTACCCTCTTCTCTCAGGCTCTGACCCCCTTCTTCCAGGCTGGGAAAAAGGAAAAGTTCTTATTGCAGATAAAAGTAAAATATACAGCAACATCAAAACAAAAGCAGATTTGTAGGTATTTTCTCATGTTCAGGGTTTAAAGAATTATGAAAATATTGAGTCTTCCAGCAACATTTAAAGAGAAAAGATATATGTCTGCATTACACATGTATTTTAAAATCAATGGGTGACATGACAACAGAATTTTGAAGTTAAGCAGAAATCAGCAATAGTGGTCATTAAACCAGGCCAGTGTGTTAATTGGAATCTGACAAATCACTTATCACCTTTATACCTGTTGTATCTGATTAGCTGTAAGGTGACTAATAGGATGTCTGGTTTACGGATAGTTTATCGATTATTGTCCAGTGAAATCCACCAGTCATGTCTCATTCAAGACATCTTCTTTCTCTGTCCTTAAGAAGTCTTTGATGTTCTGTGGCAAATAATATTTTGCTGACATCTGCCTTCCAATTTCCCTGATGTTTTCTTCCTCAAAAAAGAGAATTTTGTTTACCTCGTTTTTGGGAAGTTCACTAGCTAATGTATTTAGGCTTATTTCATCATTGGGAATCAGGGAGGGTGTTTTTACTGTTGTTTGTTCCTCATACAACTATCAGTCTGAAGCCTTCTGGAAGCAGGATGACTACAGAGTGCTGTAGAAAAGTTGGAATGATGAAACACTTGGTTCATGTACACAACCATCTTGTAACTCACATGGAAGAACTCTGCATTTCACTAGAAAGAAATTACTTTTCTTTTTTGCATTTTTGCACAGCATTAGTATATGTTTCATTCATCCCCATAGTAGCTCTAGTGACGTAAACTACTAATATTTTCATTTTACAGAGAGGGAATTGAACCTGAAAATAAACTGTATAACAGCACTCAACACATTCAACAGATTTACCCTATTCTGTGTCCATTTTGCCATTGTTAGGCCACATGTTGCTTATCGTTTTTGATGATTATATTCTAATATAAACAAATTAATGATAAAACATATCCAGGATTAATCCATTTAAAAAGCTCCTAAGATTTTTGCTCAGTTATGGGTGGAAAGGTTTTATGTTTTAATCTGATAAAAGTCTAGGCATCCCACAAATCGTTGTTCTTTTGAAGATTATTCGTTAAAAAACATACTGTCAGTAAGTTCCCAATGGACCGAAATACATCTTGTTATGACTTCATACAATGTTTTCAAATGAAATTCACAATCATTCATCAGAAACAGTAATTTTACATAAATGTGGCTTAAAGCATGATTCTTTGAGCTGTCCAATGCAGATGTTCTCATTCTAACACAACTGTCACAGCACAAGACATTCTGGTAGTAGATTTCCATACATCTGGAGCATATCAGCTTGGAAAAAGCTACTGTGGCACTTCATGAGCAACACAAGAGGAAAAAATGGCATTTCCAGCTGTTTCAGGGAAGCTTTCATTTTGCTTTTTGAATACAGGAAGTTAAGAAGCTACCTTATACTGAATAAGGTCCTCTTATTATACATATTAGCTGGTAGCAGCTTGTTAAGTTCTTCCTTCTTTATTGGGAGTGCTGAAAATTAAATCTGGAACCTTCTGCATTCAAAGCAGGTGCTCTGCAAAAGAGCTATGACTCTTCTCTAGTAAGTGGATAAATAGTAATTTAGGAATTGAAGTTTATTTGCTGATGGAGGTCAAGCAGTAGAAAAAGCTTAATCTCTTTGGCTATGCATATCAGGCTGATCTTGAAAGTCTGAAGAAATGGAACTAATAAAGAGATTAGCAAAAAAGGTTTAAAAAAGGCATAAGAGAATTTTCTCCAGGAAAGTGCCCTCCAGATGTGCTGGGAACTCCATCTTGCAGAATTCCTGGGAGATGAAAATGTTACTTTCCTATCACTTCTTGCACATGGGTGTACTAGCATTCTAATATCTGGAGGACTGGATGAATGTTGGATGAATTAATACTGTTGTAGATTAAATGCATTTTAGTGTGTATGTATAAGGCAGGATTGTCTTCCAGCCAGAGTGGCAGGGAACAAGCTAATTTACTGAAGATCATTCCAGATTTCCTTGATGACCCACTGCTATGGTTCTCCAGGTGCCATATTTGTATGTACTTTCAAAGGTCACCATCTGGGTTTTCAGAAAATCAACTCTCAAAGTTTTGTTTCTTGCCCTTATTTGGTATTTAAGTTTTTTTCTAGCCAGAATAAAAAGGGGTTTCTTAAGTTCCCCCACATCCCACTCTCCTTCCATCACTCTGAACATGGGTTGGTTTGTTAGATACAATTTTGAATCAGACTGAGGAAAGATTGGCCATCATTTTAATATGAAAATTATATCTTATTGCAAACTCAACAGGAATAATCCTTATAGTACTTTTGTAAAATTTAGAATATTTGAACTTTTGAAGCAATAAAAGATCTCTTGCATGAATTCCTTCCTTCCTTCCTTCCTTCCTTCCTTCCTTCCTTCCTTCCTTCCTTCCTTCCTTCCTTCCTCCCTCCCTCCCTCCCTCCCTCCCTCCCCCCCTTACTCCCCCTTGACAGCAATTGGGGAAAACTTTAATAATATATTTTTTTACATGTGATATCAAAATACAGAACTTGCCTTATTAGCATTTACTGGCTTAATAATTCCCACAACTATTTAGTCTGTAAGATAGCTTTGCAATGTAATTATTGTGAGCCTTGAAATATACTTATCTGCCCCACTCTAACAGCAAAATGGAATCTTGTTCCTCTTTTTACCCAAAATCTAAACATTGCAAAGTTAATAAGAATATGAGTTTAAACTGAAAACTATAGATATATTGTCAATGATATAGAGATTTGATGAACATGTGCAATAGCTTTCTGAAAGAAAAATGGTGTGAGGAATTTTCGTGTGAAAGAGTACAACAAATGATTATCAAACCAAATGGTTCCTGTTCATCAGAATTGTCCAAAAAATAGCAACTTTATTTTTTCCTCATCAATACAACTGTGGTGACATGTAGAATGTAAATACATTGCTATGTGAAACATATTGCTTGGCATATGTAGACCTAGTTCTGTTGTCCTGAGGTCTTGTTCTGTAACCCTGAAAGAAATTTAACAATGTCTGTTCTCTTGAAATAAGTAGTTTTGCTGTCAGGAAAATGGCATAAAGACAGTGATCTTTGTGATCCAAAGAACAGTAAAGTCTAATTCACACTGACTTAGAATTTCTTCAGATTCTATCATGAAGACTTATAGAGAAATGCTAGCATCCCACATTTGTTCAGAACACAGATTTCCATAGCTAATATGGAACAATGAAAAAATAATTCTTTTCTGTACATTATGATCACACAAATATATCTGTTAATTATAATTACACTTTTCACTTTCTAAATACTGTTTTAAAATTACAAATTATATATGCTTTTAAATATGTGCTTTCAATTATATATATATGCATGCTTTTAATTATATAATTAAATTCAATTATATAATTGCACTTGCACTTCATCTCATGAAGTTGAATGGTGATGGACTCGGTAGATTCATATGCTATGTAAAATAAGGAATTCACTTCCACCAGGAGATAAAACCAATTTATCCATGGCTGCTATTCATTAAGACCATGTGTAGTTTGAAGATGATTTGGAAGTAATGGTTATGACTTCATCTGAGCATGATCTCGGAAGCTCTCTGCTCTTCATTCATGAAGCTCAACCATGGGAGCCTGAACAAGAGAAAAGAAAAGGCCACTTTGCTTTAAGGAACCCATTAATTATGCTAATGTGACTCTTAAAGCAGCAACACCTTTCCCAGGCTTGCACGGAAAGTTCCTTTTGAAACATCTATCATGCTATTTCCTTGTGGGGTAAGCGATGTTATGCAAAACAGAGAAAAAGAGTAAGAAATATTAACAAAATAAAGACATGATATAAGAAGAGAAAAAGAAAATACAGATAAAATTAGTTTACACCTGCACTATTCATTCTACCTTTGAGCAAACTAATATTGAAAATACATGCATCCCTATATTCCCATCATAGCATTAATTTTTAGGATAAGGAACATTGAATTCAATTATTTTGCTTCAGACATCAGAAAAGGAATAATAAATGATGAGTCAAATCATTTAAAGACCAAGAAGGGAAAATAACTAAAACTAGTTTTTACAAACATCATTCACTATATCTCTCCATAGTTTCCCATACTTCATGCCACTACATCCAAGCACCATTTTCTTGCAATATCTTTTATTTTCAGATCCCATACTTCTCATTGTGCCATACGGTCTAATATTAATTGCAAACCATTTGAATACTGAACTAAACAACATGTGTAGCAACATGTGTGTACAAAAGTATGGGCACATTCATATCCTCAACCAATACACCTTTAATGTCTTCACAAACGTTCCTTTTATGCTGATCCATGACTACAGTAAGTAACCAAGGGGAATCCGCCCATCCTTGTATTACTTCCTGCTCAGTGTTGCTAAACATTTCATTTATTCTCATGCTTAGTTTACTTCCATCATGTAACCCTCTTATTATATTAAGCAACCAACTTTCAACTTTGTATTAATGAAAAACAAACCACAATTCAAGCCTGTTCACTTTACCCGTTGCTTTCTCTAAATCAACAAACACACAATACACTTTCTTTCTCCCCCTCGTATATTTCTCAGTGACCTCCTGCAGAGCAAAATTCTGATCTGTATACCCCTTGCTTAGCATAAAACTGAACTGTACTTTACAACATCTCTATACTGCCATCATCACAAGGACTCCTGGTAGTTTACAAAAAGCTGAACATAAAATCTATAAAAATCTTAAAAATATACCTGTACCTCAAAACCTAGTGTCCAATTATCTTCTCCATTCTTCATTGCTTAGAAAATCACATTTACATTGGCACAACCCAAGCATTCAAATGTAAACACCATAACTGGTGATAATTGCAAACTAAAGCCTTGTAGATTCTCAACCAGGGGTGTGCAACCTGAAGTCTGGGATTGCTGTGGCCCCTGAAAATTTTAAGTGTTCTTTCTCAACCCCCTGTAAAAATAGCCATTGAATTATAACTTTTAATATATCAGAAGGAGAAAATTACCCAGTACATTTTTTTTTTTTTTTTGTCTGCGCTCAGTCGTTACTGACCCTGCAGTGACTGCCTGGACGAATCCTTGCAGTTTTCAAGGCAATTGTTTTTCGGAAGTGGTTTGCCAGAGCCTCCTTCCTAGAGCATAGCCCAGCTGGTGAGCACAGGAGGCGGGATTTCCGTTGCTTTGCGCCCTTTTCGGGCGAGCGCGGTTTCGCACTTACCGGCAACTGGTCCCGTCTCTCAGTCTTAATCTGGGCCCTATTAAACATTTTGGAATGCTGTCCCCAGTATGCCCCTCAAAGGTCCAGTGTGCCTCATGGCCAAAAAAGAAGAACATCCCTGCTTTAAATAAAACATGCACAGTTAATTCCAATGAGGTTTAATGATGTAAACATTTCTACTTTAAAATCCACTTCATCACATAATATGTTCTGTGTGCTTCACATATAGTGGTAGAATATTCATTTTTGTTTTGTACAGTCATTTGTTCTTCCTTTGATATGGCTGGTGTTTCATTTGTTCTCCTTGCATAAAACCTTATTTGTATGTAAATATTCATTCTCTGTGATGTTTGTGTTCCATTCCACTGCTTTTCCTTTGTTATATTTGGTATGGGATGATATTGGCCATTAGGAATCCTTGGGCCCATCTGAAAGCAGCTATTTATATTCTCAGTTCCATTAGTATTTAAGTGCTTAGAAGATCAAGATGAACTGTAAAATGCTTCCCAGTCTCTTACCTGAGAGACAACAGAATATAAAAATTTCCATTGCAGAAGAGTAACCTGTGTGTGAGAAAAAAAAATGAATGCAAGTGTTGATATGCATATGGCCAAAACACAGTGATAGAACTGGGTTGTCCTCAGTTAAGGCTACTTACCTTTGAATATATCTATTCAAATGTATATTTATTCATTTTTAATTACATGTCTATGTCTTTCTGTGGCTCCTCCATTCATACATCTATCTGATCATCTTACCTAATCTTGAAGACCAAAAAGCTATTTTGGTGAGGTTATAGAGTTCCATCCCAAATAGTCATTTAGATCAGATTCTGGGATGAAGGTGAGGGCAGAAATTTTGTACTATAAAAAACAAACAGAAATCATCTGTAAGTAATTAGGAGACATTGGGAAATATCCCTGTCTGAAAGCCTGAAACACAGGAGAAAAGTTACAAGAGACTTTTTTAGTTCTTGAGTTGTTTGAGGGCCAGGATATTCATTTGCATGTCCTTCCCATTTTCTGCATCTTATGTTGTTGTAATTTTCCCATTTGAAGAACATGCGCTAGATATGCACATAAAAGAGTATGGCTATCAGAACTGCAACATGTTCAGATCTAATTATTAATCTGGGTAACAGAATATTGGCTTTCAAGAGATTCTATCTGGGCAACCTGATTTGACTGATAACCTTTCCCTAAATTGCATCCTCCACTCCCCCCAGTTTGGCTCAAGAGATGTGCCTGGTTCACAGTGGTTCGAAACTGAGCTTCCTTCAGAATGAGACAAGGTAATCTCAGATGCATGGACATGGACCCTGAACACAGAAATATTCAAAATGCAAAAAGAAGAAAAAGAAGGAGAAGAGTACATATTTTGTACATGTGAAGTGGTATATGATGTGATGAATCAAGTATGGTTTGCGAGGGTAGAAGGTATAAAAGGTAGAAAGGTGCAGAAATACTTAACTGTATTGATGTAAACCAGAGCTAGCTATATCTTTTTTTCTTTACTCTTACCTTATGTCTAATTTTCTCTTGCTAATTCTTCCTTACTCATCTTTTGCTAGCATAATATTGTTTTCCCCAAAAGAGAATAGTATAAGTATTTGTGTGTGTGTGTGTGGTTGTGCATACTTAAAAATATATATGCAAAAGAAGTATTTCCATGACAGTCTGTAAAAAAGATGTTGTGGCTTAAAGAAACAAATGGGGTTCATTTCGATGTTTGATGGGGGAGCACCAATACACTCCTGCTATGAAGCAACTAACAGATCAGGTTTATGTTTATTGCTGTTAGGGAAAGAAGATGGGGTTGGGGGTCAGTGCAGGAAGGAAGGATGTTACACTGTGTATTGTGGGAAAAGAAACAAAGTTGTCTCTTATGCTATACAAAATAGACTTGCACTTGCTTTAAAAATGCAGTTAATAAATGGGTCATCTTAGAAATATAGTAATCTTTGGGGAATAAGAATGATGGTGAAAAATAGTTTACCCAGTGTCACCTTTTGTCTTCTGAGAGCAAATAATTCTTATTTCTTGAAGCTAAAAATGAAATCGAGTTACCATGGCTGTTCCCTTCCTATGAGAAAATGCACTGTGACGTTCACTCTGCATCTGGCTTTAAGTTAATAGCAGGGAGTGGAGAGTATTAAGGTGTAGGCCATACATGTCTCTGGATATATTGGCTCTGTGGGGTTATTAAAATGTGTGATGCCCTCAGAATACATTGTTCCACACAGCTCACTAAGCTGTCCCTTTAAGTTAGCCAGATTCTGTGGCTGAAGCTATAGAAAGCCTTGATTTTGTGCTTCACTGTACAAAAGACAACAGCCATCAAATTGTTTCTTTGAATGTTTTTCAGAACTGATTCCTACCAAATCAGAGTGTTCTTTTTAAAGCTCTGTTTTCAATGATAACTTAGGATAAAGGTGGGATAAAAGTGTTTAAAAAGAAATAATTGCTTGGAGCCAAAAAGTAGTAAAGCTGAAATATCCATTGCAGTCTGAAAGCTAGTTGCATTTCTGATATTTTGCATTGATTCCAATATTCACCATCCTAAGGAAACCTATAACTTTTATTGATGAGATGATATGATCATCTGCAGATGTGAAATAGGAAGTGGAAGAGCATGGTCAGGTTGGACTACTCTGTTACTTTCATAGTCATAATCCACTTCCATCCAGGAAGAACTAATGAGAAGGTTCTATTCATTTCCTCATGATTCTAGAACTTGAGGCCACCCAGTGATGCTGCCTTCCTTCCTTTGCTCCCTCCCTTTCTTCCAGACACTTCTACAAATGTCATCATACAGCAGGTGTAAGGAGCTTTGCAAATCATGGTACAAAAAAAATATGCCTCAAGATAAATATTTTAAATAATATTTTAAATATTATTTTGTTTAAAAATAGGAAGAAAAAGCACAGTTCAGGAATTTTGGTGTGGCATGATTCTTGGGCACTTCAAAAAAGGGACTAACATTGCTATACAGTCCTCGAGTTATGACCATTCATTCAGTGATCATTCAAAGTTATGATGGTGCTGAACAAAGGGACTTACAACCGTCCTCGAAGTACCAGCCGTTGCAGCACCCCCATGGTTGTGTGAACAAAATTCAGGTGCCTGGCAACCAGCTTGTAGCGTCCCTCGGTCCCACGATCACCATTTGTGACCTTCCCTGCTGGCTTTCCCTGAGCAAAGTCAATGGGAAGCTGGCAAGGAAGGTTGCAAGTTGCTGGGGTAAATCTCCCTCCTGCCTTCCTTTGCTTGCACACACCATGCCCTCTTTGCCCCCTTCGCTCACACACACTCTGCACCCTCTTTCCTCAGCCTCCCTGTGCTTACACACACATACGCACGCATCCTGCACCCCATACCCTCTTTCCACAACCTCCCTGCAATTGCCCGCACCCTGTGCCCTCTTTCCTCAGCCTCCCTGTCCTTGCACACACACATGCATGTATCCCCGTGCCTTCTTTCCACAGCCTCCCTGCGATCTCATGCACCCTGCACCCTCTTTCTCTGGCTTCCCTGTGCTTGCATGTACCCCACACTGAGGTCTGAGCTCATGCTACATTGAGCACCCATTTCCCAACTCTCATGCTGCCTGCACTGGGCCCCCCCGGGCCTCTCCCCACTCCCCTGTGGCACCCCCACACTCCTTACCTGGGACTCTATCCGCTTCATGCTTAACAACCTGCACATCTTGGGTTATAATGACAACTGGGACTGCATGGATGGCCATTGCTAAGTGATGCAGTCACGTGACATTGCGCTTTATGGCCACACTGCTTAGCGACAGCAAACCAGACCCAATTGCATTCGTAACTCAAGGACTACCTGTATTGGTTCCCAGGGGCCAGGTCACCTTTCTGAGTAAATTACTTGCTGTTAAACTTTTAGTGATTATAAAAAAAAATGCCCATGAGCTGTTCTGAGACTGTTGGTGGAAAGGCAGGCTCTATCTCTCATAGCAAGTCCACTGACTGTGCTCTGGACACAAGCTGGGGGTTCTCCTCAATACTCAGTCTAAGTCAAATCAGTTGATACTACAGGCCAATCCTACCATGCTCCTGCATGTTCCACCTCTTATGACAAGACCTCTTATCATAAAGTATCTCTGAAAAGAAGGTACTGCTCTTGATTATGGCTGAAATTATAAGGGCAACCTTATAAAATGTTGAAGAACCACCCTGCCTGCGATATAAGTGAAACTATTCAGTTTCCTTATTCTCTGGTTCTGCCACAATGTCTTCTTGGGACACCATATCTCCAGATGTTACTGTCTTTTCAGTGCCAAGAGGAAGCAAAAAAAAAAAAAAAAAAGCTCAGCTTAAGAGGTGCAGAGATTTTAAACACGCATCCTTGGTTCATCCACTCTGCAAGTTTTTGGATAGGTCATTGGTCTTCTCGGCCACACTTTGTGACTAAGATATATTCTGCCACAGATATGCTCCAATCTGAATTTAAGTTCCACACAGTGCACTTGCTTGGAAGAGAATCATTTAAGAGAAAAGGAATATGACAGTACTAAACTGGAACTGCTGCATTTATGTATGATTTGTTTATTGGCTCAATGACACTTTATTATCATACTGGCTTCCAAATGAGAAAGTAAAAGTTATGTTCTTAATTGCTGACAAAGATATTTGAAGGCCAAAAGAATATTTAAACATAACCCAGTTTATCTGGAGTATTTTAAAAATGCTTTTTTATTTTTTATATACATGCAAACTGCTCTTGATTGTTACCCAGCATTGTTATTGCAATAGCCATAAGTATGGTACTTTGTACCCAGTTATATGAGATGCTTAACTGGTACAAAGTATGTAATATTTTGATGATGTTTATAATGAAGTGAGTTCCTGACTCTTAGTACAAATGTTCTCTTTTATTACCTTTATTTTGAATGCCGATTTAGGTGAACATCATCTAGTTAGAATAATTGGTGAAATAGATACACCATTCTAGTTTTGAATGTGGGCTTATTTGTTTGTTTTCAGTATACACGCATGCAAGGTCATCATTCTCATTGACACTTCCAATTGATTTCTGTTGGAGGAGATATGCATAACTATACAACTGAGCAGCATAACTTTAGGAAGATCATTTCCTGGTCCTATAAATTTAGATGATTGCCCTGAGACCTTTGCCACCATTGACTAACTTTTAAAACATAATTTACAGACTATTAATTGGAATGCTGGCATTTTATAGTGTGCTTAGAAAGACTGTATACATCTGCAGTCCATAGGGAGTTAATTAACCAGCTAGTAGCATACCACCAAACCTCTGTAAAACAAAACATAGAAATTATGATTTATAAAGAAGGTTGGAAGTGAACATCAGTGTCACTGTCCCACAGGAGCAAATTATGACTTGTAGAAATGCTTAAGGAAGGAGGATAGGAAATCAGTGCTTAGAGATCAGGACCAATAGTTTAGTTGCCCATTACTAGAAATCAGGGCAGGAAGTTCCAACTTTTAATTTATTAGAACAAACTAAGAACCTGTTTAACTATTACATCGGGCCTCTCTATACCTGAATCCACAAACCTGCTGCTTTTAATTTTATTTATGTATATAGTGACATGAAAGGCTCAGAAGGCTCAAGAGTCAGGAAGCTTGACAGAATTTATTTCCAGTAAGAATGAAGCTGTCCTATGGAATTTTGGAGTCCATTAGTAACTAAGCCATACAATATCATTATCTACATGTCTTCTACTTTTTGTTCAAAACACGCACAACATTTTCAATGCTCCAACTGTCCACCAGTGATAAATAAGAGCAGGAGGAGTCTGAAAATCAGGTTCTTAAAACTGTCCTATCTAGAGATAGGAACATGGGAACCTGAGAAGCTGCCCTTTATTACAATGTGTCAACTGCTGTTGTCTTCAGCAGAAAATAAAGGGCTTATGATTTGCAGGGAGTCCCACCAGATTTTCCTGCCAAGCAGCTATTCAGAGTGATCCTTCAGCTGATGAGAAATCACTTACTGACTAGAGATCTTAATCAAAATCTTTTTTGGGGAGAAGAAGGAAGTCTTGTGGTCCTCCCTCCCTCCCTCCCTCCCAGAAAGCTTGCTCAAAGACATGCTCTTCCCAACCCCTGCACATGATTGTGCTCAAAATTACTGGTTTCTTGCAGCAGGAAGCCACAAATCAGCAACACAGTAGCAGGAAGAGTCGGATAAATTAGCCTTGCTCCTTCCCTCCTAGTGAAACTTTGTGCCGTTTCACACAAAGTGTGTGTGCATTTGTTTGAAAGCATTTATCCATGGATGTGGCTTCTGACCTGACCAACCCATAAATGCTGCTATTTTAAAGGGATTTATGGTTTTTCTCTTAATTCTGTTTGCATTTTAGCTTAATCTTTAACTGACATTTGGTTTAATTGTTTGGTGGTTTTAATGGATTTTTTTGTGAACTAGTTTTTTGTATGTATTATATGAGCTGCTCATTTTGTGAATAGGGGTGGGATATAAATTGTGTATGAAATAAACATCCTCTTCTATATCCTCACTGACAGCTTCTCTCCAGGATGTCAAATAAGAATCTTTCCTATTTGTTGCCTATATTATTGGGAGACCTGAGAATTCTCTTCTATTCTTGTTGCTGTCGATGCTTCGTATTTACTGAGCTCAGAGTTCTAGCTTATATTTTCCAAAGTGAAGCACAGTTTTATAAAGTCCTTGCTGGCTTCAGCTTTCCTGTGATGATATTTGTTTGTGTCCTCTTTTTCCTTCAAAATGTCTTCTTTTTCAACAAGGGGATAATAATGCTTTAACAAAGGCAGCATATTTCGCAAACATCCATTAATCTTCATTACTTTCCTGTGAGGTAGAGAAGAATGTTAGGAGCAGCTACTGTGAAGGAGGAATCTCTCTGCTGGTGTCACTCTTTAATTGACGTGAAGCCTTTTGTCAGAAGGCCCCTAATAATCTGTGTTCGTTACCAGAATTGACAAAAGGGCTGAATTCTAGAAACCTATATAGATGTTACCTGATGCTATTCTGAAACATCCCATTAAAGAATCCAGTGAATTAAAAAAGGGCAGTGTGGAGGTAAGAAGAAGATGGAGAAAGTGAAAAGGGTCCCAGCTCTAAATCATAACAAGAAAAGCCTGTATTTTTCTCTATAAATATTATCAATTCTAAAATTAACATAGTCACATATATTTCTGTCACACTCCAACAGCATGCATATAATAGCTAGATCATAAGGATTTTTTTTTTAACAGCCTTGGCAGGAGTACCGATAAACCATTTCCTTGTCAGTCTTAATTTTGAACTGTTAAAATATTTTATTATATTTTAAGAATATGTCTTATATAATATCCATAATATCCCAATTTTGTCATCCTATCAACCTTGTGAGATACATTTATTTTATCTGCTTATAAATTTATTCAGCCCAACTCTAGGCAGTTCACAGCATAAAAACTACACAATAAATATATAATCAGTGAATGGAGCAATAACCAAGATGTCATACTACCAAGATGTTAGTATGACAGATATTGGGTAAGGCCAATGGAAATTTGAACCCAGTTTTTGTTGTTGTTGTTGTTGTTGTTGTTCAGTCAAACTAATACACCATTTCATTTATTTTTTTTAATCACATTAATGAGCCATCCTACTCAGTTGAAACTAGGCGGCTGACAATGAACAAAAAAATGCCCCAACCAATAAAGATTCTCAGTAAGATGGTAGCTTAATTCATGATTGTAAATGCCATGGCTTAGATCAAAAAATTAGATCCACTGTGCTTATAGGCTTCCAACTGAAATTAAAAGCAGAGCTTTGGGGTACACAGAACATTTTTAAACTTTTCTGTGCCTGTCACTGGGAAACAATATTTTTTCCTTGCTTCATAGTCATTAATAAATGGAAACATATGAGAGTTACAAATGAAACTTCATTGATGCAGCCTTTCAAACCACACACACACACACTGATGTCTACCTGTCTCCTACTCCTTGTTCAGTTACGTAGATTGTAGCTTTTACGTCTCTTCCTTGGCTTTGGGGACACCACAGCATTTCAATCAGTGAGAAACTGAAAGATGACACCCAGCTACTGCTTCTGCTTTTACTTTTTGGACCATTGTTTGAAATGCCGGTTTTAGTGAAATGATTGGCAAGACAGTTCTTTTTAAATCAATCTATGGATTTCTCACTTTAATGTGGCACTCATTCATGCTAGTAAGAAGATGTATGCTGTTATGAAGACCACCTTCATTCAACATTATTTATTAATTTAGGAGTAAACAAATAAATCACTACCCAGGGTAGGAAAGAAGTTTACATTGCACACATTAAAAATGTATACTTTTACTAAATAAAATATTTATTTATTTGCATTATTCCATCCCATGGCTCTGAGCAGCATGGAATCATCAGAGCAAGAGTAAAAAACACTAGAGAATGTCAACCATAAAACTCATAAAACACAATTGCTTTATCTACCAGGGCAGGTCAAATCTTAGGATCCCCAAATGTTTGGCAAAGAGACACATTTAACACACCTTGAAAAACTCACTAGAGAGATGGTAGTCCATCACCGCGAAGGGTCACTTATGGGATCTTTCTGGGTGGAATTGCTTTGGGGACGCACTCTCAGTAAGTCAGCTTCCCCGACCTCACTGGACAGGTAAATTCATTTTGGAGGAGGAACGGACCTAATTATATATCCTATGCTTAGACTTTACTTGTATTCCCTCTTTACAAAGTGGCCCCTTATATAGCTACAGTTTTGTAATTCTAAACATGCATACATCATAAAATACACTTCTCTGAAATGAGGAACAGGTAGATACCTATAGCAGCAAAATGCCATCTGCACATAAATATATCTTTAAAACCAGAGAAAATTCAAAAGTTACTCATCTCAGATAAGAGTAGTTCATCTTTAGTTTAGGATTATGTTTTAGAATGGAGAAAGGTTTTCATGTGAATACAATATTGGTAATACAAGGTTGGAATCAAAATATTACATTTTTGTACATTTATAGGTATAAAGTATCTCCCTCCCACATCAGAGAAAATAACACATACTTTAATCAATGAGCAATGCAATGAATTCATAATCACTGGAATGACAAAATGCTGCACAATATTTGCTCAGTCAGCAGGTCAGGATTAAGAAATTCTTTGTGTGCTGGTGCTAGAGATTATAAAGTGCTTTTGATATTGAGCAGGAGGGAAGTTTAAGCTCCTGGAGTGGTTAAGCTTCTTACAATAAATGAGGGACAGCTTGCTTTAAACTTTGATGGCAACTTAGTAAATGGAGGGATGTTATTGACTGTTATATGCTGGTTTATACATTTCTTTTTAATATTAGATAAGAGCAAAGGTGTAAGGCATTAAAATGCTTACAAAACAAAAAATCTTGGGTTTTGCATTTTTTTCTTTTTTTATGCCTTCAAGTCAGTGCTGACTCTTGGCAATTGCCTGGACAAGTCCCTGCAATTTTCTTGGCAAGATTTCAGAAGTGCTTTGCCATTGCCTGCTTCCTAGTGCTGAGAGAAAGTGACTGGCCCAAGGCCTCCCAGCTGGCTTTGTGCCTAAGGCAGGTCAAGAACTCACCGTCTCCTGGTTTCTAGCCTGGTGCCTTAACCGTTACACCAAACTGGCTCTTGTTTTTCATGTAGCCAGAATGAAAAAGGAAGTTGCACTTCTTCTTTTTCTCAGTCACAACATCTTTATATAAATTATTCCTCAAATAAGTAAAAAAATAAATAAAATCTGTCAGCATAAATGAACAAAAGTTAAACATCCCTTATGATGAACACTGAATTCTTTTAAAAGCATGTAAGCTATTTTTATGAAGCTGCGAGAGGAAGAAACAAGGAAGGTACATATCCAAAACTTTTCTTTTTGTGAGATGGGTTTGTTAAAGTATTTTTAAATCCATGTTGCTTTGACCTGAAGCCCCAAGCCTCTGTGGCAATGGATTCATTGCTGGAACAATCCCATCCATCTTTACTAGGATTTCAGAACAATCAATTATGTTTTACTTGAATATAATTAAGACTGTTCCTTAAATTTACACCCAAGCTTGTTCACTTATTTATTATCTCTGATTGTATCATTACAAGAAAGGCATAAGAATATAGGCAATCTTACATACAAATCAAAGATCTAATCCAAACTGGAGTTGGTAAATGGGCCTAGTAATATTTAAAAACATGATCTGTACTTACTATTGGGCTCCTTTTTGTATATTGCTTTATATCAAGAGACTTATCACTGACTAGTTGCTTGTCAAAGATGACATTAAGGGTTTTCTATAATAGGCAGACTTGAAACAATATGAAAAAATGCACATATGTATACATGTACAGGTGAAACTCGAAAAATTAGAATAAAGTTGCAAATGTTCATTTATGTCAGTATGGCAACTCAAAAGGTGAAACCAATATATGAGATAGACGCATTACATGCAAAGAGAGATATGTCAAGCCTTACTTTGGTATAATTGTGATGATTATGGCATACAGCTTATGAAAACCCCAAATTCACAATCTCAGAAAATTAGAATATTACATGACATCAATAACACAAGGATTGGAAATAGAACCATATCGGACCTCTGCAAAGTATAAGCATGCATATGTACTCAGTACTTGGTTTGGCCCCTTTTGCAGCAATGACTGCCGCAATGCGGCGTGGCATGGATGCTATCAGCCTGTGGCACTGCTGAGGTGTTATGGAAGACCAGGATGCTTCAATAGCGGCCTTCAGCTCCGCTGCATTGTTCGGTCTCATGTCCCTCATCTTTCTCTTGGCAATGCCCCATAGATTCTCTATGGGGTTCAGGTCAGGCGAGTTTACTGGCCAATCTAGCACAGTAATCCCATGGTCATTGAACCAGGTTTTGGTACTTTTGGCAGTGTGGGCAGGTGCCAAGTCCTGCTGGAAAATGAAGCCAGCATCCCCATAAAGCTCGTCTGCGGAAGGAAGCATGAAGTGCTCCAAACTCTCCTGGTAGACGGCTGCGTTGACCCTGGACTTAATGAAGCACAGTGGACCAACGCCAGCAGTTGATTTGGGGACATGGCTCCCCAAATCAACACAGACTGTGGAAACTTCACACTGGACTTCAAGCATCGTGCATTGTGTGCCTCTCCATTCTTCCTCCAGACTCTGGGTCCTTGGTTCCCAAATGAGATGCAAAAGTTGCTCTCATCAGAAAAGAGGACTTTGGACCACTGGGCAACAGACCAGTTCTTTTTTTTTGTAGCCCAGGTAAGACGCTTCTGACGTTGTTTGTTGTTCAGGAGTGGCTTGACGAGGAATATGACATTTGAAGCCCATGTCCAGGATCCGTCTGTGTGTGGTGGCTCTTGATGCACTAACTCCAGCCTCAGTCCGCTCCTTGTGAAAGTCCCCAACACTTTTGAATGGTCTTTACCTGACAATCCTCTCCAGGCTGCGGTCATCCCTGCTGCTTGTGCACCTTTTTCTACCACACTCTTCCCTTCCACATAACCTTCTATTGATGTGCTTTGATACAGCACTTTGGGAACATCCAACTTCTTTTGCAATTCCCTTTTGGGCTTTCCCTCCTTATGGAGGGTGTCAATGATGGTTTTCTGCACAACTGTCAGGTCAGCAGTCTTTCCCATGCTTGTGATTCCTACTGAACCAGCCTGAGAGACCATTGAAAGGCTCAGGAACCCTTTGCAGGTGTTATGGATTCATTAGCTGATTAGAGTGGGACACTTTGAGCCTAGAATATTGAACCTTTTCACACTATTCTAATTTTCTGAGATTGTGAATTTGGGGTTTTCATAAGCTGTACGCCATAATCATCACAATTATACCAAAGTAAGGCTTGACATGTCTCGCGTTGCATGTAATGTGTCTATCTCATATATTGGTTTCACCTTTTGAGTTGCCATACTGACATAAATGAACATTTGCACGATATTCTAATTTTTCGAGTTTCACCTGTATATTTCAAATACATATATTCCACTTCTTGTTTAAAAAAAATATCTGAGCGGTTGGATTTTTTTAAAAAAACCAGTAATTAATTTTAATTCACAATTAAAATATACTTGAAAATATTGTATAAATGGTATGCGTGTTTTTACATGTAGCATTTTGATACATGTAATTCATCACTTGAAACCACATTCACCATTTTTAATGGCTTTGTTTTAAAAACTAGAACTAATCTTTAAAGGTATGAGATGAAGTTCAGAACTGGTGAAACTGGAAATGTGTTGAAATGGGAATAAAAACTTTTTTGTTGATCTTTCATTGTGTTTCAATTCTGAATTGGATCCAGATTAAAGGACTTTCCAGGTGTTCTAAAGGTTCTTTGCAATGGCATATCTAGCCCTTTCCCACTTCTCTTATTATCCTCTTCACATTCAGGGTGAGCTTCTGACACTACACTCAATTTGAAATTAGAAACTATTCAGTGTAAATCAAGGTCAGCTATGGCTAATTTAAAGCCATCACTAACAACATTACAAACTCAAGTGATCATAATTTATCTCTTTATTTAGGAGACATATTTTTGGATCCTCACAAACACTCTAAATTCCCTGTTGAGCAGTGACTGATTTGGGATGTATATTTCTAGTAATATATATTACAAAGCCATATTACCCATTTCATGCCCTTAGCAGCAGGCTCAGAGAATTCATTTAGGAAAGAAGTATTTTTTAAAGTCTGTTTCTAGTCAAATCACTCCTTAGGGAACAGCTAGTGTTTGGACTCTCTAGCTTTTCCACTTAACATTTATATTTGTTTTTACAATCAGCTTCTGCATAATACAGTATATATTCTTCTGAAATAGCCTAGAGCTGTTGTGCTTTTCTATGTATTCTAGTTCTAATTCAGGAAAAATTTCCATTATTTACATAAAAGGAAAAGCTGCAATTAAGTATATTTCTAAATAGTAGAAGAGTGAGTAATTGATTACAATGGGATGGGATTTGCCCTTATCAGATCTTTTCCATGATTAATCCTGTGTATTCCCTTCATTATATCCCCTTCAACAGTACGTTTTCCTATAATTTTTCTATCTTTAACATCTTTTTTCTTTTTCTTGTTCTATTCCTGTTTGCTGGCATTTTTGATTGTTCCATATTTCCTTGTCTTTTCTTGTTTGGTTTTGAAAGTCTGCATTCTGTCACTACATCCTTGCTACTGAAGTTTTCATTCTCCATATTTCCCTGGCTTGAATCTTTACTTCTTTGAAATTTTGGGAATATTTTTTCCATGTTGATTTTTCCATAGCTTCTCAAGTTACTTGCACACACATTAATCACGTTAAATCTTTTCCTTATATATATCTTATATTCTAATTTATGCCCTTTCTTTATTAATTGAATTATTATATTTACCCAGTCCAGATCTTCTTGTGATTATAGATTCTTTCATTTCTTCAGTTTTCACATTCCAATCATACATTAATTGTAGTACAGGTGAAACTTGAAAAATTAGAATATCATGCAAATGTTCATTTATGTCAGTATGGCAACTCAAAAGGTGAAACCAATATATGAGATAGACACATTACATGCAAAGCGAGATATGTCAAGCCTTACTTTGGTATAATTGTGATGATTATGGCGTACAGCTTATGAAAACCCCAAATTCACAATCTCAGAAAATTAGAATAGTGTGAAAAGGTTCAATATTCTAGGCTCAAAGTGTCCCACTCTAATCAGCTAATGAATCCATAACACCTGCAAAGGGTTCCTGAGCCTTTCAATGGTCTCTCAGGCTGGTTTAGTAGGAATCACAAGCATGGGAAAGACTGCTGACCTGACAGTTGTGCAGAAAACCATCATTGACACCCTCCATAAGGAGGGAAAGCCCAAAAGGGAATTGCAAAAGAAGTTGGATGTTCCCAAAGTGCTGTATCAAAGCACATCAATAGAAGGTTATGTGGAAGGGAAGAGTGTGGTAGAAAAAGGTGCACAAGCAGCAGGGATGACCGCAGCCTGGAGAGGATTGTCAGGAAAAGGCCATTCAAAAGTGTTGGGGACTTTCACAAGGAGCGGACTGAGGCTGGAGTTAGTGCATCAAGAGCCACCACACACAGACGGATCCTGGACATGGGCTTCAAATGTCATATTCCTCGTCAAGCCGCTCCTGAACAACAAACAACGTCAGAAGCGTCTTACCTGGGCTACAGAAAAAAAGAACTGGTCTGTTGCCCAGTGGTCCAAAGTCCTCTTTTCTGATGAGAGCAACTTTTGCATCTCATTTGGGAACCAAGGACCCAGAGTCTGGAGGAAGAATGGAGAGGCACACAATGCACGATGCTTGAAGTCCAGTGTGAAGTTTCCACAGTCTGTGTTGATTTGGGGAGCCATGTCATCTGCTGGCGTTGGTCCACTGTGCTTCATTAAGTCCAGGGTCAATGCAGCCGTCTACCAGGAGAGTTTGGAGCACTTCATGCTTCCTTCCGCAGACGAGCTTTATGGGGATGCTGGCTTCATTTTCCAGTAGGATTTGGCACCTTCCCACACTGCCAAAAGTACCAAAACCTGGTTCAATGACCATGGGATTACTGTGCTTGATTGGAGAGAATCTATGGGGCATTGCCAAGAGAAAGATGAGGGACATGAGACCGAACAATGCAGTGGAGCTGAAGGCCGCTATTGAAGCATTCTGGTCTTCCATAACACCTCAGCAGTGCCACAGGCTGATAGCATCCATGCCACGCCGCATTGCGGCAGTCATTGCTGCAAAAGGGGCCCAAACCAAGTACTGAGTACATGCTTATACTTTGCAGAGGTCCGATATTGTTCTATTTCCAATCCTTGTGTTATTGATGTCATGTAATATTCTAATTTTCTGAGATTGTGAATTTGCGGTTTTCATAAGCTGTACGCCATAATCATCACAATTATACCAAAGTAAGGCTTGACATATCTCTCTTTGCATGTAATGCGTCTATCTCATATATTGGTTTCACCTTTTGAGTTGCCATACTGACATAAATGAACATTTGCACGATATTCTAATTTTTCGAGTTTCACCTGTATGTCCTTTCTTGAGAATGTATTTAGTACCTCTTGCAGTTTGACTTGGAATTCCTCAGTGACTTCCTGTGATAATAGTTTTATGTACTTTTATAGCCTTGATGTTTACTGGATATTCACTAATTTTAATACATATTATCTTGGTGTTTATAATTGATCACATATTTGATGTTTCTTTTGAGTATGATTACCACTCCATTTCTTCCATGTGGACTCATGCCCTCAATAATATATCAGATTATCTGAGTTTAAATGGCTTATTTGGGTTTCCCTAAGTTCAGTTATTTCTAAGATGTCCAATTTATTATTATAAATACAATTTAGTACTGTATTTTATTTCTGCTTTGACAGTTTCAAGTATTAATTGATTCATGTTTCTCACATCACTTATTTCCATTGTGTGTGTTATTACTTTTTTTTTTTTGTGCCTTCAAATCGGTGTTGACTCTTGGCGAATGCCTGGAAAAGTCCCTGCAGTTTTCTTGGCAAGATTTCAGAAGTGGTTTGTCATTGCCTGCTTCCTAGGGCTGAGAAAGAGAGACTGCCTCAAGGTCACCCAGCTGGCTTTCTGCTTAAGGTAGGACTAGAACTCACAGTTTCCTGGTTTCTAGTCTGGTGCTGTAACTACTACACCAGCTCTCCTGTGTGTTATTACAGTATAAACTAAAAAAAAAAAAAAAAGGTCTTCAATACTGGAACTACTGTAACAGTGAGCAGACTTCCTGGAAAATTTGGTTTGGCCTTGTCATCATTTCATGGTCTTTCATGCATTTCAATGCTCTTCCCCAGTAACCAGAGGATACCTTACAACTTGCCTAAGTGATACAACCATGTCTCTATACCAAAGTGGTTTTCCATGGCTTTCTTCTAGATTTGATTTTAGGGTATCTTTTCCTTGGGGGAGGGACTGAGTTTCTTCACATATGTACAAACCTACCTACCTTCTTCCCCCAGATAGGATCATTTCCCCCTCCTCTTTCGACCTGATATGCAACAATGATCCTACTAGGATTTCCCACTCCCACTGTCATCATTCTGAAGGGCACTGAAACTACTGAGCAGCTCAGCCATAAAAAGATGGTAAAATCCTAGGAGGAATAAATTAATACTTGGTACTAAATCTGAAAATCTATACTCTCAATACCTGAACATATTTTCAACATATTCATTTTTTTTTTAATGCTATCCTGTTGTTGCAGCTGCTGCTGCTGCTGCTGGAAAGGTAATGCATTAAAAGAAATATCTTCTGTTTCTGTCACCTCAAGGGCCTATACATTAACCTTCAGGCAGAGGTAAGAGAAAGTAAACACAGTTTATATTCCATAAAAATTATAATAAACACACCAACATCCCTAAACATAAAGAATGAAATTGAAAAATAAACTTTTGTGGACGACTCAGTTTTAGTACCTGTTACTTTTTGAAGTTTTACCATACTAATACTAATACTAATACTACCACCTTCAAGGGATTCTTCAAGAAACTCTGAAGTCTTAAAAAGATTTTAAAGCTAGTGCTGGCATACAATCTTGCCTTCATTTTTGAGTACTGTTCTAATTTATTTTATTAAAAGAGCATTTTTCTTTAAAGGGAGGCAAGAATTCAGTCAAATTCTCTTAGGTAGGATGTAGTGTTCTCATCCTTTTTTAATTATGAAGAGGACAAAGGGTGTGTATGAATGCTGTATTCTTCATTGAACAATCATCTCTCCAGGTGCTTGTAAACTCAATGGCTGTGATGGAATGTATCTATGCAGAGGAGAGTGATGTGATGGATAGCAACAGAGAGCAAGGCTATCAGGAAGGAGGGAGTCATTCCAGGAAAGGCAAGGAGACAAAAGACAACACAGTCCGCAGGGGGAGCATGGTAAGCATAAGAAACTCAGGATAGCCACTCCTTAGAATCTCCCAGGGTATATCCATTAGTTACAGTAGTATAGATTGAATCTGGCAAGATTCTGTCTATAATAAGCAAATAAAGGAACTTCATTCAACTGGACTGTTTCACGGTTGTTCTTGGGCTGGGCCTGACATCAGTCTTGCCAAACTCAATCTATACTACTGCAGCTAGTGGATATACCCTGGGAGATTCTAGGGAGTGGCTATCCTGAACCTCTTATGCTTTCCACGCTCCCCTTGAGGACTGTGTTGTCTTTTATCTCCTTTCCCTTCATGGAATGCACCCCCTCCTTCCTGATAGCCTTGCTCTCTGTGGCTATTCACCACATCACCTTCCTCTGCATAGATACGTTCCATCACAATGACTTTCCACACTTTGGGAAAAACAGTCTCCACTTGAATTTCTTAAGATGGGAAGTGTGGGCAGCCAGGGTGGCTTCAGAGTGATGGAAAGAAGTCTGCCCCAAAATAACTTTACCAATAGCAGCCATTTACTCTAACTCTCTCTAGAAAAGGTAAGATGCCTATGTGTCATTTGTGCAACTCAAGGTCTACATGATTGGAAAAAGTTTCCATGACTGATGACTCTATCTCAAGGTAATCCTGTCACAAGAGGCTTCTTTCCTGAAGCATCAGTAGTTCTTGGTGGACCTGTCATTTCATTGAGAGTGAGCTACCACTAAGCACCATTTTGCCATCTGAGATGGGATGAGGAATAGGACACTCACTCACTCAAAGACATAATATCCAAAGCAGCAGCAATGATACATTAAACAACTAACAACCTGCTGCTCTTTCATGACACCTGAAATCAGCTACTTGAGATCATTAGGGTCACTTTGGCTAATAGTAGGCACACTGTATTTATTGCCTTCAGGGCACCATTCTTTATTGTTAAGACAGTGAAATAAAGAAAAAAGTCTACATCAGATAGTGATAATTCAATTAAAGAAATAAAGCCAAATATATTATAGTGGTTAAATGAACTAGACATTAAAAAATAATAAAAAGAAAAGATCCATATAATAACTATATAATAACTATATTATATAACTAAAGTGTTATATAACATTAAATTTATCATTAAATCTGGAGCAAACAGCAACATAATGTAACTTCATTTAAGAGCATGAAAATTTTTCAAAAATGGATAACAAACTTACATCCTGGATCTATTCCTTAAAATTGATAGAGTGACTTTACTTCCAATTACATAGGATTATCCTCTTTGCTGTACTCCAAGCCTGATAAAACCAAAGCTCTTCATAAGCTCTTCAGGGCACCAAAAGATTTAGCTTCGTTGCACTAGATTGGCTAGTGAACTACATTTTTTTGCAGTAAGTATATTTGAAGATTTGGGAGAAAATTACAGTTCTTGCTATTCACAATTCCCCACAGCAGTCTTCTCCAATTTAAGCCCTTCAGATGTGTTATGAGTATAAGCCTCAGAATTTCCAGCCCAAATGGTAAATGTGAGGTTGGGAAAGGTTGCCCTACAACATAGACCACACCATTCCAAAGATCTCCCAAACCTGAGAGATAAGAAGTGCAAGATGATACAAAGGTCATGGTTACATCACATACTTATGGTTAACTGAATCATTGTTTACTGGATTAACACCATTTTCTGGCTTTGCATTATACCTTGAACCATAAGTTAACCACATGGATTTGCTTTGCTTTTTGATTCATTGGGTCATGCAGACACAGCTAGAGGAACTAAGATGCAGAATTCCATTCTATGGACCAAGCTCCAAGTTCTTCATTTACTATCTCCAATCAAAATTATTGCTGTCATCCTCAAAGTACAACACAGTAAAAAATAACTGGAACGGTGAAATACTCTTATTGTAATGTGTGGTTATGTTTGCTTTGAATATTTTTATTTTCCAGCCTTTTAAAAATATGTAATCATGCGTGAAACATTTGTGACTTACTTACTGCAAATAAGAACAGAATGTTAAAAATTTATATCTTGTGAAAGGAAAAAAAAAAACTTTCACGACTATAATAGAAACTCTCTGGAGTCTCTTTCTCTACAGCTGTTTGTCTTGTGGAATTGACAGGTACCGTAGACATTTGTACAACCATGAGTAATGCAGCTTCCTAATGTAGCGTAAGCAATTGAAACTTCAGTGGTGACAGGTTTATAAAGCCATTTTGTTTGCTTTTAAAAGAATTATGGTGATTGGCTCATTTCAGTTAGGTTTATAGGTTGTTATGTTTACATTTCAGAGAAGAAATGTGGCATTGAATATTTCAGGCCCACAAAAACCTCCCATTTCCAAAATGCTCCACTGGTGTGAATCCTTTTCTTGTCATAGGACTTCTGGGCTGGCAGGCTGGCCTTGGAATTTTCACTATAGGTTGCCACATGATCTTCAGTGCCATGCAGATTTATCATTACTATGGGTATGAACTTGTCCTGAGAAAGTCCACTTCTTCTGTATTTTATCATAACCATATTAATTTTGCCTCTTCTATTCCCTGTTGGAAAATAAGAAAGTTAATATTTGGGGGCAGAAATGTTGATTTCTAATGTTGCTCTTTGCTGCTAACAAAGTGCTTGTATTGCACATGTGAAAAACAGATCATCCCCTTCACTGGGCAAGTACAAATCAAAGAACGAAGAGGAACACAAAGGAAAGGCATGGCTGAAAGCAGTTTCACAGCAAACAATGCAGCTGAGCACAGCCTGGAAGCATAATTGTCAGCTTGCACTAAAGACCAAAATACAACAAAATACAACATCTCACCTTTCCAGTTATTAATGGGGTGCCATGGATGGATAATAGGAATTCCCAACTTCACTAAATAATGCCACATTATCCCATGGCCAGGAGAGAAGGAAGTCCATACAATGAGGCTACTTCCCAGTTTAATTAAAAATTACTTTGAGCATTTTGCCTCTTTTATTATTTGCTATAGAGCGTGATGGTGGTATTGGGATTACTGACAGTTAATTGTCTAGTTAGTTGTCCCTTCGACAGCTTCCTCTCACAGAAAAGAACTCTGTTATTGGAGCCCCCTTCCCAATGGCGAGGGGGGAAGAAAACCCCTAAGAAGAAGGAGCAATTAAGATAAACTCTTCAAGTGCTAATTAATAGGCTATTTATCAGTAATCCAGATGGTGGGCTCAACAGGCAGCAATAAACGGAGAGCCTGCAAGCAGGCAGCTTTTAATTAAAGGCTCAGATGTCCTAAGAAAGCTTGATAGCAGTACCTTCAAGCAAACCACTTGATCTCTGCATATTCTTATTAAACACTCTGTCAGTTGTTTTCCACTTACTAAATTAAGTATTTCATTATGTTCCTGTCCTAAGCTTGAAAAAAATATTTCTAACAGTATCCTTCCCCCCCCCCAAATACAGTGTTCATATTTTTTTTTTAAATAAAGCATAATAATAGGTAGAGTTCACCTAGCTTAGGCCCAAGTTACTTAGAACCATCTGTGCCCAAACAGATTTGCCCAGGAGTGTCTGCGCGTGAAGATGAGGGCTGTGTCATCGAAGACCCACCTTTTTTAATGTATGTGTCCCCTTTTTATGCACATAAAAAAGGGGCAGGGCTTTGATCACACAGCTGTCATCTTGACTTTATTGACACTCCCCTCCCCCCGCCTGCCCATTGGATACCTTGAGTTTGTCTCATACTCTTAGATCATCCACAGGACACCTTTTGTGGATTCTGTTGTGGATACATTTGACACCTATGATTAGTTCTCCTTTCTCTGTGGCAAGATCCATTTTGAGAAACAAATGGCCAGTAGAGTTGCAGTTAGGAGGTGGTTCAAAGCTTAGTCCTTTGTTCAGATCTTTTAATGATAATACTAATATTTTTCATTCTTTTTACAGTTTAATAGTTTTAAAATGTAATTTTATTTAGTTTTAAGAATGTTTGGGATTGTTTTAATTGGGTTTTTTTTCTTTCTTTCTTGTTTTATACTTTTGTTTTTTGAATTACACTTACACCTATGGAACGCATAAAGAAAAGGAAGAAATGTGTGTGTGGTGTTTTTTTTAAATTTTTAATACAGATATCTACAACAGCTGGTACAAGAAGATCATATTCATTGTGGTAGAGGTTGCAGATATATATAAACTAACCTTTACGTTTGTCACACTGAACTAAAGGAAACTGACTTTTGATTAAAAACAATGAAAAATCATATGCCATCTTAAAGAGTAACACATTTGTTCTGGTACTAAGTTTCATGGACCACGTTCATGGATTGTTGATCCTGAAATAGTAAATACATATGTAACTCTGAGTGATGGGTGGGAAAACCTTACTGTATAGAATTTCTACTTCACCCCGTCAGGGGTTTCTCTTAGAATAACATTCCATGCATCCAGTTACAGAAGTGGATATCATGCATAAAAGTTTATGTCAGTGTAAATCAGTTTGTTTGTAAGGGACCACAAAATTCAAGGTACATATTGTTTTGTGTGCTTAGCACAACCTGTCTTGGGACAAAACACAACCTGTTTTGTGACTTAGCACAACCTGTCATTTCTGAGTAGACATGCACAGGACTGCAATCTTAATAGTTAAATATAGCCTCTTATTTTCCAGTTGCAATATGTTCACATTCTTTTAAAGGAGGAATGCATTTTATTTTCTAAGAGGGTTTGGTTTCCTGTATTCTTTAAATGTTGCAGACAAATCTCTCTCTACTCTAGGCACTATCATGCTATATGACTGGCAGGAATAATTGCTTCTATTCTTCTTCTGCCTTCAAGAGAAATCAACCCCATTCCTGGTAAAAAATAAGATGAAACCACACTATACCTGCCTATGATTTTTTAGAGAAAGTTTTTCTGTCATTTTACAAGGTGACTGACAAATCTGCAGATTCCTGGGTTTTTTGTCTTGTCATTTTGATTTGTTCAAAGCTGGTTAAAATATAGGAAAACCAGAAAGATTGTGCAAGGTACAAGACTGAATATTGATGTCCTTCTCCACTTTTGTGACCTTATAGTACAGGTGAAACTCGAAAAATTAGAATATCGTGCAAATGTTCATTTATGTCAGTATGGCAACTCAAAAGGTGAAACCAATATATGAGATAGATGCATTACATGCAAAGAGAGATATGTCAAGCCTTACTTTGGTATAATTGTGATGATTATGGCGTACAGCTTATGAAAACCCCAAATTCACAATCTCAGAAAATTAGAATATTACATGACATCAATAACACAAGGATTAGAAATAGAACAATATCGGACCTCTGCAAAGTATAAGCATGCATATGTACTCACTACTTGGTTTGGGCCCCTTTTGCAGCAATGACTGCCGCAATGCGGCGTGGCATGGATGCTATCAGCCTGTGGCACTGCTGAGGTGTTATGGAAGACCAGGATGCTTCAATAGCGGCCTTCAGCTCCGCTGCATTGTTCGGTCTCATGTCCCTCATCTTTCTCTTGGCAATGCCCCATAGATTCTCTATGGGGTTCAGGTCAGGCCAGTTTGCTGGCCAATCAAGCACAGTAATCCCATGGTCATTGAACCAGGTTTTGGTACTTTTGGCAGTGTGGGCAGGTGCCACGTCCTGCTGGAAAATGAAGCCAGCATCCCCATAAAGCTCGTCTGCGGAAGGAAGCATGAAGTGCTCCAAACTCTCCTGGTAGATGGCTGCGTTGACCCTGGACTTAATGAAGCACAGTGGACCAACGCCAGCAGATGACATGGCTCCCCAAATCAACACAGACTGTGGAAACTTCACACTGGACTTCAAGCATCGTGCATTGTGTGCCTCTCCATTCTTCCTCCAGACTCTGGGTCCTTGGTTCCCAAATGAGATGCAAAAGTTGCTCTCATCAGAAAAGAGGACTTTGGACCACTGGGCAACAGACCAGTTCTTTTTTTCTGTAGCCCAGGTAAGACGCTTCTGACGTTGTTTGTTGTTCAGGAGCGGCTTGACGAGGAATATGACATTTGAAGCCCATGTCCAGGATCCGTCTGTGTGTGGTGGCTCTTGATGCACTAACTCCAGCCTCAGTCCGCTCCTTGTGAAAGTCCCCAACACTTTTGAATGGCCTTTTCCTGACAATCCTCTCCAGGCTGCGGTCATCCCTGCTGCTTGTGCACCTTTTTCTACCACACTCTTCCCTTCTACATAACCTTCTATTGATGTGCTTTGATACAGCACTTTGGGAACATCCAACTTCTTTTGCAATTCCCTTTTGGGCTTTCCCTCCTTATGGAGGGTGTCAATGATGGTTTTCTGCACAACTGTCAGGTCAGCAGTCTTTCCCATGCTTGTGATTCCTACTGAACCAGCCTGAGAGACCATTGAAAGGCTCAGGAACCCTTTGCAGGTGTTATGGATTCATTAGCTGATTAGAGTGGGACACTTTGAGCCTAGAATATTGAACCTTTTCACACTATTCTAATTTTCTGAGATTGTGAATTTGGGGTTTTCATAAGCTGTACGCCATAATCATCACAATTATACCAAAGTAAGGCTTGACATATCTCGCTTTGCATGTAATGTGTCTATCTCATATATTGGTTTCACCTTTTGAGTTGCCATACTGACATAAATGAACATTTGCATGATATTCTAATTTTTCGAGTTTCACCTGTGATGAAAGGTTGTGCATTGGCTAGTCTGACCATAAGACATCTACAAACTGGAACAACTTTGGAAACATAAAGCAAGTTAAATTTGGGGCAACAGAGCAAAATTCCTCCATCTTCTTGAATAATCCTATCAAGTGTAATATTTCCATCATCTCCTATATCCCCAGTGATTAATATCTAAAGCATAGGTCTATTTAATCAAGAATTACTATATTAACTTTATTTATCTCCTGTTTGGATTAAGGCAATGTGCTCTACATGGGGCTGCCCTTGAAGAGCATTCAGAAGCTTCAACTGGTACAAAATGTGGCTGAATGGGTAGTAAATGGTGCCGGATATATAGCACATGTAACACTACTACTATGGGAGCTGCATTGGTTACCGGTGTGTTTCTGGGTGCAATTCAAGGTGCTGGTTGTCACCTTTAAAGCCCTGTATAGCTTAGGACCAGGTTATCCAAGGGACTGTCTTCTCCTAATACTTTCTACCTGTCCAATTCAATCTAGTAGATTGGGGATGCTGCAGATCCCGTCAGCCAAGGAATGCCACCTGGCAGGGACCAGAAGGCGGGCCTTCTCAGCGGTAGCCCCTGCCCTTTGGAACATTCTTCCTTTGGAGCTCAGGATGGCTCCAACTCTGCTAGCCTTTCATAAGGCTTTAAAAACCTGGCTATGTGCCTGATCCTTGGGTCCAAAAAGTGTCAGGGGCCCCACTACCTGGTTGCACTGTTGATTTTTATGTAATTTTAATGATAATTATCATCTGCCTATATGTGTAATTGTAATTGTTTTAATGGTTTTAATTGTTGAAGTTGTTCGCTGCCCAGAGTCACTTGGATTGAGATAGGTGGCTATAGAAATTGCATAAATAAGTAAATAAATAAATAAATAAATAAATAAATAAATAAATAAATTTGATTTTAATTAAATTTAAATTGTCAGATAAATCAAATCAAATTTTGTCTTAAACCTATTTCTTACTTATTTGGTTCATTAAAAAAAAAATGGCACATTCCTGACTACATAAAAAAAAAAAAAAAAGATTGTGGATTTCATTTGGTCTCAGTAGTACCTGATGAAGGATAGTGGGGTCAGACTGATGTCAGGAACCTTGGGGCATCATGACAGCAGCATTTTTCTAAGTGCATCATGAACTTATGTGCACACCCCAATGTGGTGTAACTTGTAGTGTGATGTCATGGTACAAATTCCTGTGGATGCCCCTGTTTGGTCTTTTGGAAGTAGGAAGGGCATGCCAGTGTAAAAAGTTCTCCATTAGGCATAGAAGCCACCTGGGTGACTTTAGGCCAGGTATTCTCTCTAAGTCCACTCCACCTCTCACCACAGTGTTTTTGTTGTGGGAAAATAAGAAGAGGGAGCATCATGTAACTACCTTGAATTGTACAAAATAAAGACGGGATATAAATCCAACAATAAATAATTAATACTGCTATTGTTTTTGATCAATGTTTAGGCAGCTATTTTACTGTTCATGTCATATCTGAAATGGGTCAATATCTTTAATTTCACATTTCATGCGTCTCTTTTTATGTCAGTAGCTTTAGTCATAGACATCAAAAAAGGGTCCATGAGAGATGTGATGAGATTATCTGTAGCAGGAAACAGGAAGGAAAGGCAGATAAATAGAATCACAAAAGAGGCACATGGTGATGGACCAGATGTAAGTGGGCCAATGGCCATGATCCTGTTCCTTTGCCCGCTACATAAATAATGCCAACAATATGAACTCAAAGAGGAAAAAGTGTGGAAAGGATGTTCTGAAACAGTAAATTAAGCCCGTTAAACAAGCGATACTTTAATCAGTTTTGCATTTCTTGCACCTGGTATTTAATTATAATACAGTAGATAGAAAGGTAGGAAGCAAGTTAATTCATCTGGCCATAGAGACTTAAATTCAGTTTAATTTGCTAAGTTTGTTTACCTTCTCCTCTCCTCTTCTAAGTTCAATTGCCTTCTTCCTCCAGTGGCAAGATGACCAGGTAGGATTTTACTTCCCTTCTGAGAAAGTCAAGTCTGCCCTCTCACCATCACTTATTGCCAATTTGCCAGTTGCTCCTTGAAACAGACCTGCAACTTCTCTGGCTTTTCTTTTGTCTCTCATGTACCCAGGAACCTGGTTTTTGGTATATTTTGCAAGCCTTGGCTTCTTCTTTAGCCTTTTTTCCAGCATTAGCCTTTCTGACACAGTTTCTATAGTTTTTAGAGACAACCTTGGATTCTTCTTTGGTAATAATGCTTCCATTTCCTATACAAGTCTCTTCAGCATTTTAGAGGGCTGTGTGTGTGTGTATTCATGCTGGCTTTTTTATATTTCTTTAATTTTTCCTTCTTTTAGGAATTTTTTGCAATTGCACTGTTAGTATCTTTGTTTGATTTGATGCTGTTTCAACATTTCAAGGTCTTCACTATAAAAATATGTACTGCATGTGTAAACTAGTCCACTGGGTGATTCCCAGAATAGCAGTCATGTTTATTTCAGCACAATATTACAAAGCCTGATATCATTCATGTGTGTATAATCCTAGCAATTAGTAAGCACAAATTTTATATTCCTGCCTGCCCATCTTCCTCTCTTTTTGGAGAAATGGCATGAAGACAGTACAAGAAATAAAAAGTTGGCCATGCTAAAATGGGTGAGGACCCTGTTCTTCCATGGAAGGGAGAAGGGAAAGAAAAGAATAACTATCATAGCAAAGTCAATCTGTTCATGCATGGAAAAATAGGAGCTGGTCTTCATCATGGCTTGTATTAGGAGACTGATGCCTTTGCATGAAGTGGGCTGCCTGCTGAGATCAATAAGTCATACCGGGAACATGTCTTAATGATAAATTACCTTTTTTCTTCATAAAAACTAATGCACAGGTAAATATTAGAATGATTTGTTAATTAAAACTTTTATACATTGTTACAAAACAACAACAACAACACAAAAAATACAAACATGAAGTAGCACCTAGAATGATCCTCTGAGCTAATTTTCGGGTATGTGAAAATTGTCTTCTTTTAATACATACAGTAGGGACTTCATTTTAGGAGAGGTTAGGGGATATGTAAGTTGAGAATGCATATTGATTAAGCAGGTAACATGGTCTAGAGACAAATGTGTGTGTCTAGACCAGTGCTTCCCAAAGTAGGTATCTTCCAGATGTGTGGACTTCAGTTCCCAGAATTCCCCAATCAAAATGGCCATTGCCAAGATTTTGGGTCCACATATCATGATTGGTGTTGACTAAAAGTTTTTTAATTGTAGCTGTTATATTTTGTATGTTGATTCTCCTGTCTACTCTATCCTACCTGAAATGACAAATTTTAATTTATTTACAGGAAATAAGGGATGTACAGTGGCATGTTTTATACTGTTTATATGGCCAAGTTTAAACATGTTGCTCTTCAGCCTTACCTAGCATTCATTATTAATATTGTGCATTATATACTTTTGATAAGATGTAAATGCCTTCTTTTCCTACAATAAAGAGGTGTTATTCTCCCACCCCCAAGGAAAGAAAGCATACTGTTTGCTTAAAAATATTTGTCCTACATTTGTAATCTGCAGCAAAATAAGGACGGCAGAGCAGCATATACTAGAGAGAGAGAGAGAGAGAGAGATGGCATGAAAGAGAGCAATAGTAGCTATAGAATAATTGCCTTATTAAAGCCCCATGAGTTTGGGATAAAACCCTTTCTTTAGAATCTTGATTTTTCAAAATATCCATACAAAATTTGCATGTGAGATTGGTGGAAGATGATGAAGGGTTCTATAACAAATATTTAGGAAGCTAGAGTTCTTAAAGAAGAAATTGTTTCTGAAAGGTGGAAAGATCTAATTAAATATTATCTCTAAGATCTGAAGTTTTTATTCTGTGAATGCTTAAACTAAACTACAAGTTTTGAATTTTCAGCCCTTGCCCATGAGAATTGTTTTGCAACTTTTGAATAGTCTGCTAACAGTAGATGTATTCGGCTAGGCAAACAACAGGGCTAGGAGAAAAAGTTATTCTGCCATGTGCAGATCATGGGACTTAATGTTTTACGAAATATGCCACACTGGATATTGTGTAAAATGTTGTGTACAATTGTTTCTCACTAGTAACAGAATATCCCAGTAAGGATGGACTTGACCACAAGAGGAGAATTGATGTGAGTGAAAAGTTTCAATGCTAGATCAGGAAAGGGTAGATAGGGAATCAGACCAATGGAAAGAAGAGGCAAGGATCTGCTGATTCTATAAATAATAGAGGATTAGGGCACCTAATGTGGCAACACAGGACCAGTTCATACAGACCCATTTAAACCAGCCTTTGAGGAGGACCCTGCTAGGAAGGCCATGCCTGAACCCTAAGGGTCTTGTCCATTGAATATATTTCTCCAGGATTCCTGAATGAACTGCTTTTATTTTCTACAAGCTTTGGCCCACAAGCCAAGAGTCCTGCTGTCCTCTTGTAGTCTGAATGTAACATCTCTGTGTGTGCATTAGAACAAGGCAAGGTCAACTCAATAGTGATTATGCCTGACATGATTGAGCAATCAAGCAATAAAAGTTACAACAACAGTGGTTCCTTATATTCCTAGAGGGTTCCCCCCCCCCCCCTTTAGTATGATCCTTCTTTAGATATAAGAAAATAAACCCTTTGTAATTGGACTTTAACACCACCAAATTCTGTCCAGGCTCTTCAAAATTTTGTTATTCTTGCTTAAAACACTTGTTGGGTAAATATGTCCAACAATATATTTTTTTTACTGAACGCTGCCCAAAATCACAAATTTTTGAGATAGGCAGCTATATCAATATGACATAAATAAAATAAAATAAATTGTTTTATTTTTAAAAACATATACAATAATAAATATATAAGAAAAGCAATTGCTATCCACAGGCCATCCCTGATACCTTGCTTTCCTCAACAATTTGGTGCAATTTTACCCTTGCAAAGCAACATGTAAGACACATTTCTGCTTCTCTTCCAGTGAGAAAGGCTCCTGTTATAAAGTTTTCTTCAGTAATTAGAGCCTTCCATTTACTTAAAATTATCGAGAAATACTTGTACAGTCCTATTCTATAAAGCCAGTGGAGAAGATGTAAAGAACATGAAGAATGAAACAAATGGCAACAAAAGACAACCTAATAAGATTGAAAGAAGCACTTTCCTTTTCTCTGTTGTTCCCATTCCTTTTTTCATTCTGCATTTGAATCATTAGTCTTAATGTTAGGAGCTTTTAAAAGTGACTATAGCCATTATATATACAGACCATTAGTAGAACTGATAAAATGGAAACTAAATAAAAATTAGTAAATTGCTATAAAATGGATAAAATTTGCTTAATAATCTACAAAGTTTTAATTAGCCTCTTCAGTGGCCCAGTTAAGGAACTGCAGGTACCTCTGAAGATATTTAGAAAATTGAATTGAAGTTATTTCAGATTGCTCCATCCATTTCTCTTCCTCTCCTAAGCTATTGTTTTATTCCCAATTTAACAAGTTAAATTGGTAACCTCCAATATGGAAGGAAAGCAGAATCAAAACATTGTGAAAGCCATTCTGAATAGATGTCAGTCTATGCAAATAGCTCCAGCTGGATTGAACTTCTACTGTGAAAACCTTCATTGCAAGAAATGAAAAATCAAGAACTTCACCTACTATTTACTCAGTTCTACTGGAATAGGGCATCTTTACATGGTTCAACAGGACTTAATGATATATCAGAAATGTGTTGTAGTTTAGTTTATTATTAAAATATATGGTAATAGACCAAACACAAGATATTGTAACATAATATGTGACCTTCATTTCTGACACCTGTTTTCGATGGTTAATGTGTGTTAATGAGTGTATTTTAAGAACATCTTTTGGACAGTTGAGGTTTCTGAGTTATAGCTTGCAAGTGTTTTGTTAAATGTATAACAGGTAAGGTATTGGACAGGGCTAGGGAAAGCAAGGTTCAACTTTCCCCTTAGCTCTGCAATCTCTCTGGGTGACTTTTGGGCAGTCACAGTGTTGTTATTTGGATAAAATGAGGGATAAATAATAAAAGGATAGTGGCTAGTTCTGTTAGGGATGAAGAGGACAATATCTGCATGTAAATTGTCTATTTTGTTGTCCCATTAGAGATGTTGCAAAAATTTCTGTGCATAATTTCCAGTTTAGTTCATACCCAACATATTCCCAGTCAGTCCTTCTATCCAGATTAAAGCAAACCCAAGTACCACTCAGTTCAGCTAGGACAAAATACAGGTTGATGTTTATTTATTAAATATCAGCAAACAAACAAACAAAAAGTTAACTGGCAAAACAGGACACAAGGCAGTCAAAAGCAGAAAGACAGAAAGATATGAACAATGGGCAAAAAGGACAAAACATCATCATCATCATCACCATCATCATCACCATCACCATCATCTACTTTTTCTTCTCTCTCTTTAGCACTGAAACATTACTGTGGGTAATTAGCATGGACAGTCCCAAAGGAAGTGGCATTTGATTTTTCCAGCTTTAATTATTTTATGCACATAAAAGTAGTAGAATAGAGATGGAAAGTAGGACAGTATTTGGTGCTTCCTGTATTCTGCATTATTAAAGAAACAATTTGGTCTAAAAAGAGAAAGGTGAGAGTTTGTGAGGGAATGAAGCTGGGGTTGCTGTCCGCATTTGCGAAAAGCAGCTGCAATCAGGCAGAAATGCTTCCCACCCCACTTCCCCAAGGATAGGCTCAGCTCATCCATTCTCCCAGATGGCAGTACAAGTTTACAGCCCCAGAAACTTCAGAGGAGGTGGGTTCGTTCATCCATCCATCCATCCATCCATCCATCCATCCATCCATCCACTCACAGTTTACTCACAAGAGTCTATGCTGGTATTCCAGGTGTCTGGCTAATTGAGCCACACCCTGGCATTTTTAAAATGCGCCAATGTCCATAGGCAGCCTCACCCCGCCCAGGCCCTTATTCTACAGTAGTGTGGGTGTGTAGAAGAAGAAGAAGAAGAAGAAGAAGAAGAAGAAGAAGAAGAAGAAGAAGAAGAAGAAGACGACGACGACAACAAGCAGACAAGACAGTGGGAAACAACATCTGAGAATGTACAACTAGTATAAGCAAGCAAGAGGGCTATCATCAACTGCCAGGACCACAAGCTACAGTAAGCAGCCCATTGTGGTGTGATTCCTCCATGGAACTTGGCTTAGAGCTTGGCCTGGAGCTTTGTAGCAACCAGAAGAGGAGCAACCACACCGAGGCAGCACTTAATTCCAATAAGTGTAAGAATTTTTGGAGGGAGGCAAAAGTGGTATGTCACTTTACGAACTTTAATACTTTTACTTATTATAAGGACTTATCGAAGACTTATTTACGTGGCTACATCAACTTGCAAAGCCTAGGAGGATGGAGTCAACCCAGGGCAACAGCCTGTTATTAGGAAAGTTGTGTGCTACAATAAAATATTTTGTACAATTATCTTCTACACTGTGGTATGTCCAGTCTTTGGAAAACAAAGAACCCTCACAGAGTTCATTACTCGGCATGTAAAATATTTCAATCCCCACTATGTGCCCGAGACCTGTTATTTTTTTAGTCTTGGCCTCCTCCCTTCCTACATATGGAAAAAGATGTAAAGGAGGCAGAGGCAACAGTGTATCCTAGGAACCTCCACTCTGGAAAAATGGACTCCAGAGTATGTACTACTGGTACATTCTCAGAGCCCATGAGAGCATAATCAACAAATAGGCATTTGAAGAACAAAGGACTTCTGTTCTTTAGAAGTGTATGATCAATAGCCCTAGCTTTTAGCCTCATATTGCTCAGCACTTCCCTCTTCTTGTATTAGTGGAAATTATCCAAACTGCAACTTCCACAGAATTCTCCCCAGAATTCTCATGCAACTTTAACACTGCAATCACAGAAAGGATATCAGCTACAAAGGTATATGTCAAGAACTTGGAGAGCTGTTGCCAGCTGGAGAAGGAAAACTACAGTATGACTATATATAAACCAGCTTTCCATGTTGCTTTTTGGCCTTTTTTTTAAAAAAAAAAATCAGATTTGGGCACAGCTCAGTGAAAACTGTAAGAATTTATTCACTGAATTGTATCTCAGGTCTAACTACTCCAGGACAATGATTAAATCCTACTAATCCAAGATTCATTGAGATAATAAATCCACAATGGTTGGATATGACACTACACCAAAACCAAGGAAACAATTTTATGGCCTAACCTCAGCATAAATATGAATCCAATCTATATGTCTGCAACAGTGTTAATTTGACCTCTCAGTAAAGTTGAGGTGAAATCAAAGACATCAGTTCTGACAGCTGATAATAGAATGCAAAAGAGTGACTTATTATATTTATCAATATAGCAACTGATTATATTGGTAAAGCAAGATCAACATATATTTCTCTTTTCCAGAGTACAGAGGAGAACTTTTCCCACAGATCTATAATTATCCATTTCCTGGAAGAATAATGTTTTTCAGTGTCTTCCTCAGTAGCACCCTGGGATGCCTTTCTTATCCTAATTATTTATACTTTCTTTTTTGACAACATGCCACCCATTTAATTGCAAACTATATGGTGCTGCCATGCAGCAGTAAACAAAAAACTAATTTGTGTTCCTTCTATACTTATCACTCACGGACTAATTAGTTTCTCTATGAGGATCCAAGTGACTCTTATATAAAGCAAAAGCTCCTGAGGATATAAAGGTTAATTTTGAAGTGGCTACAAATATTCTGTTAACACTATAATTAATAGTTATATTTAAAACACAGCAATTGTCTATAGCTCCAATTCATTGGCTGTTAATTAATCTGCAATACTGGCATCTTTCAAAATGCTTTTACTTTTCACTGTTTAGCCGCTGAAGTGACAAAGCTGAGTAATGTTTTTCTTTCAACCTTTGCCATGCTCGAAAGGTGATGCTCCTCAGCTCTAAAAAAATAGATGTTTCCAGGGACATTCACAGAAAGGGGGAGGGTAAAAAAAAAACAAAAAACAAAAAACAAAAAAACCAGGGTGGTGGCTGTGACCACGTGATCAAAGCCCCATGCCTTTTCAATGTGCATCCAAGTGTGGGCTGTGGATTGCACAGTTGCAACCACCATCTTGACACACATCTTCAGTTTCAAATCTTTTTCCAAGAACATATTTAGATCACAGGTAGTTCCAAAAAGCATTTTTTGACCATTTGAATAGCTACAGATCAATAAGTGATCTAGAATCATGCACTCTTACCCTCCCCACCCCCACCCCAAAGATAAGAATAAGCATGTGGGCACAGGAAATATGTTAAGTAGCTAAAAAAGATTACCACATAGCAAACTTCTCAGTCTGCTTTCTGGCAAATAGATCTTGTGTGAATGGCTGTGGCATTCATTTTGTGAAAACATCTACACATATTCTCCAATGTCCCCAAAGTTGTAGACAAACGTTTGCTACAACTATTATAAGAAGTCGCTGAAATCAACAATGAAATTCTTGGCAATTTTGTTACTTCTTCTTTCCTCATCCATCTGGTATTCTGGCCTATTCTGGCCTTCGTGCATTGGATTAAGGATTGTTTGGGCTTTTCACTGAATGTAATGTTAGCTCAGCTGGGCCAAGAAAGGTACTCAAATGCTGGGCCCCCTGCTTTTTGCCTCATCCTTCCTATCCTTCAGCTGAAGAACTGAAGGGAAGTCATGCCTGTCTGAAAGTGAGTTCAGTCCTCCAGGTGATCCAGGGCCCTGCTCTGTCAGCACTTAGATCATTGTAGAAGGAAGAACTCAGGTTCATGCCAGTCCAATTCACATCCCATATGGACCAACAGCTACATGTGGAAAGATCAGAGAGAATAGCAGACGTGGCTACCTGGGCAGCCTTGTGTTCTACTCAGTGTGAAGTACTCCATCAGCTGAATGCTTGAAAGAGCTGTACAATCTGCATGCAGATATATTAGGGAAGCAGAATACTGGCAGAGAATAGATGCTTTTGTGCAACAATTGCTTTGAAATGTATTATTAAGGTAAGGGTGACATAGATTTGTCATAGTTGTGCTTCTGCACAGCTGTAGGCTTCCTGTAAGGACATAGGTTGGTTGCAATAACAGAATGCCAGATGAGATCGACCATTTACCTGATCCAGCACAGCTCTTTTTATGCACCAAATTTCAGTCTACCAATGACCTAGTTTTTATCAAACTTGCAGCAGCCAATATGAGATGAACTGAAAATAAAACAATGAAGCAAACAAATAAAAATAATAAAATGGGTCAGCTAAAGCCTTCAGGTGAGATGTTTGATGGAAATGCTGCAGAGTGTAGAGGTGTTCGAAGCAAGAATTTGTGTAGAATTGCAAAGCAAAAATTTTTTTAAATAGATTTTCAGTTATTCCTATGTGACAAGGAAGAAAAGAGACATAACACTTTATTTTATCTATGTTTATATCAGACTAAAGCGGTCAATGAATCTGAAACATAATGCACAGTAGGTAAAAATGTCATGTATAAAAGGCAAAGAGTCTTGATTAAAATTTTAAACAAAAGAAAAGGGATATACTGATAGGTGAGAGGTTTCAAGTTTTTAAGAATTAGAACTTGATTCTAATTAAGAACTGTGAATTCTATACGCCATGAAGACTACCCAGTGTGGGATATAACATTATAGTAGTAAATTATTCAGGCAAATTTAATTTCAGAACATATATAGAATTGTTATATACAACAAATTCAACAATTCAGAACTGTTGAAACAGAAAAGTAAAGTAAATGGATTTGCCACATGAGGATAAGAGGAAGCAAATGAACATCCATCCCAAGACAGATTCTCCTGATATACATCGCACCTAAACACAACATAGTTTTGGCTTCATGTATTATGTGAATCCAGGATTTGTGCTTTGCAAATTATAGGTTATAGCTTGGCATTTTGTTAACCCACATCTAACTGGGATTATTCAACAAAAATTATTAAGCAACGCATGCCATGCCATGATGTGTGAACTAGCCATTGAATTACACATCTGCAGAGAACATATAGCATCAGCTTTTATGAGGGTTATATGTCAGAAATAATTATTTGCTAATATGAATAAATATTTATAAAATCTCAATGGAAAGACTGAAAAATCAGATGAAAACCAATGGTATAACAAATATACCAGAATCAATATAATGTATGTTTTCCATGACTGCAAAATACTGAATTATAGACAAAATATAAGAATGCAATCTAAAGACAAGGCTTATCATTTCAATTCTATACATAATGCCAGGGCTTAGACAAGTTGGTATAGAAAAATAATAATAATTTATTAAATTTATATGTCGCCCAACTCCCAGCAACTCTGGGCAGTTATAGCTTACAAATACAATCTGAGATATAGGACCAGGCATTTTTACTGTTACAATTATAATTTTTAATAAAATTACTATTAAAAAAGGAAGTTTAGGAATTCATGGGACATTAATACACAATAGGACAAAAAGAAAATACCTATTCAGATTAATAATAATGTGCTTTATTATTTTTGTGGACATTTTTCATTGCAAATGTTGCTGTTCTTGGCCTTTTCTTTTTTAATGTAAGTGCTGTTCAGCAGATTATTTAATACTAGTAAGATACAGAAATATATTCTTACAGGTCAACTTATCCAATGGAGCAATTATATTTACCTGACTCTAGTGTACGCTTGGTAAGACTTAAAATACAAAAAACGCAGTTACACTTATCAGTGAATAGCTGTTTCATATGCAGTTGTGATCTGTTTTCTATCTGTTAGAAAGCCGATAGGTAAATGTGTTTGGAAAACACAAATTTAAGACAATTTAGTGCTTATTCTTTCCATTTTATCTGAACACAGAACTTTGGAGAAGGACAAGATACCTGAATAGTAAGATTTAGTAAAAGCCTAAACTGCAAATTGGAAATTCCCCATTTGAATCTACCATGAACTCAGTAGGAGACAGTAGAGAAGCAATTTTCTCAAATTTCCTTGTCATATTTGCAGTATGGTAAATAATAACATCAATGGCATCTTTACACTGCAACTTTTCCATCCACCATCCAATGGTTTAAAGGCAATCTTTATGGTCTTCATTTTTGCCATTTCAAAAATGCTAAGACCAAGAAGCAAAAGCCATTGTCTTGCTCCAAACTGTTGCAGATTCTGAGGCATGAAAGACCCCTTCACCCCATCCTACAGCACATTAAAGGGGAAAAAAGAAAATCCACAAGATGGGTGTTTTTCATCATTATTGGTCTAATATGGGGTTTAAGGGACAGGGCAACTGATGAATCTCATGTCAATTTCACTTTTTTGGCTTGTATCTGAGCTACTGAGAGGCATCTGCAAAGCCTTTAAACCAGCTACACTACCCCAGCAATATTTTCAGAAATAGCTTTGTAGTGGTTTCAGCTAGAAATAAATCAGATCAACCTCCTTATCTCTCATCAAGGATAAGGGTGATGAGAAGCCTCATATGGAAATTGGCCTGACTTATTTTACTTTTTTTTAGAAGTTAGCTAAGTTAATTACTTTAAGTATTGCCCATTTTAAATAATACCCAATACATAACTGCTTTTCTTTAATCCCACCTGAGTTAGCTAGCTTTCATATACTAATCCAGAGAACAAACCTCTGTTAAATAATTTAACAAAAATATAAATGAAGGATTACTGTCATTCTGACTATGGCCTTTCAGATTTTTCTTGTTTCTTATTTATTTTTGTGCTGTACATGATGCACAGTCATATTATTTGAGTTTGGTGGCCTCATAAATCTAGATAGTAAATGAATAAATAAATAAATTTTATTTTCCTATGAGGCCCTTCTAACATTTGTCTGTAATTTCAACTTGCATTCTTTGTAGGTTCCTCTTCATCTGCTGTTTCTACAGTCCCCAGACTAGTCTGACTATTGAGTTTATGCCCTGCATTTCTGCTTGTGCAAACACTCACACAGTGCAAAATATAAAACTGAACCATAAAACCAATGCTTTATTTAAATATTTGTCAAGACATTTAATATAGTGAAACAAAGAAATGTTAACTGATTCAATAGAGTTATTTTTGCTGTATATCTGTGATAAAACTACAAGCCCAAAGAACAGAAAATATAAATATGTGCTCAGCTATTTACCACAAATTAAATTAGTATATTAGTGTGGCTTCTTTATCTTTTCATAAATAATTTGTACTGACTGAAATATCTTGGGAAAATGGGAGAACTGTTTATTTAAGGTTCATGTAGATTTTAAAAATCACTATGTTAGAAGTGCCATATTAAGAATATGGAACAGATGTAAACCCAGGCTGTGCCTGAAAATGCCTTTATGGATCTCAGCACAAGAACCATTTTATAGGAAAGAAACAGCAGGCAAAGATTTGTTAGTACTGGAACACAGAGAGCTTAAGATGAAGTCAGGAGAGCAATTGACTACAGAGGGATTTCGTTTCCAATGGTTTTCATACTCACAATTAAGAGAAAAATTTAATATAGATGAAAATATAACTGGGATTGAACAATATAAGACAGAATTTGAAATAGAATTATGTAGAAATGATGAATGTGCAATTGCTAAAATGTATAAACTTTTGCTGAGATTTGAAGCGGAAGAAGAACAAGTTAAAGAGTGCATGATAAAATGGGCTAAGAATTTTGGTTATAGTATACAGATGATACACTATACAGATATACAATATACAGATAATACACTTAAATATAAGGAAAAACTTCCTGACGGTTAGATCTGTACAACAGTGGAACAGTCTACCTACGGAGGTTGTGAGTTCTCCATCTCTGGAGGTTTTTAAGAAGAGGCTGGACAGTCACCTCTCGGGGATGGTTTAATTGGTTTCCTGCATATTGCAGGGGGTTGGACTAGATGATCCATGTGGTCCCTTCCAACTCCAAAATTCTATGATTCTATGATTCTATGATTCTATGGACCAATGGGAGGGAATATGGCTAAAAGGAATGAAATTCACATTGTGTTATAATTTGAGAGAGAATTTTTATAAAATGACTGTTGGTATATGACACCTGAGAAAGCATCTAAGTTGTATAAAGGTACTTCCAATCAATGTTGGAAATGTGGAAAACATGAAGGACCATTTTACCATGCATGGTGGATTTGTGCAAAAGCCAAAAAAATATGGGATACAAGTACATACACTGATACAGAGAATTTTAAAGATTAATATTTAAATGGAACCAGGACTCTTTTTATCGAGACTTATTGGCAACCAATTAGAAAAATCCTATGGAAGACTGGTTTTGTATATGGCGCTGCACCAAACTTAGATGCACAAAGGTGGAAAGAAATACCCACAATGGAGGAATGGACTGTGAAGATGATGGAATTAGCAGAAATGGCAACATTGACCAGTTTGATCAGGGACAAAATAACAAGTACTTTTATTAAAGACTGAAAAAACCTTTTATGGACTTTTTACTGAGAATGGAAAAAAATGATTTGGTGGTTTATGGATTTGCTGATTAAAAAGGGTTGAATAATGGGAAGAAGGGAAATCTGATGAAATTTTAAACAGGGAGATAGGAAATGTGGTTTGCTTGTAACTGCTGTAAAGGAATTTGGGAGTTGCTTCTATATATACTTTTCCTTTCTTGTTTCTATTTGCTTTTTCTTTCTTATACTTTTCATACTTTTTCATTTTACTTTTTCTTCTTTCTTTCTTTTCTTTAATTTCACCTTATATCATTTTATGTTTATCCTTTATATCTGAGAATTATTTTAGATAAAAAAATATTCTAAAAAAAAAGGAAAAGGGGAGAAATGGCATTCATTACAAAGAGAGGACAAATTGTCTTTAACTTCCCTCAAACCATTAACAGGCAAGTAGTATGTTATGAAAGTAGACGAAAAGTACAATTATCCTAGGTGTTTATGCTTCAGGGTTTGTATACGTGTTTTGTAGGGAGCAGCATTTTAAAAACTGCCATGAGTCGTTTGTACAGATGCACCTGGGAGGGGAGAATCAGAACTTCTGTATTAGAGCAAAATCTAATTTTGAGCAGATCTGGGGCTTGAGTTAAACAGCCTGAAGTCTGCTGCAAGATTCCTCCCTTGATCTGAATTTGCTGGGGAGAAACGAAAGCATATGCTAATGACCATATGCATTGTGCATTTCACTGTAGTTATCATAATTCTCAAGAAAGCAAAATATTATACATGCTAAAAATAATGTGGGCCAGCTGTGCTTCTTCTGGGATACAAAATACCAGCACTTAATTGGGTAAACCCTTCTAATATTTTCCCCATGGTATGCAAAGTAGGCTGCTTATAATTATTGCCAGCAACTCCACTTAATTTAGGATTGTATTTTCTTCAATATTATTTTTTCCTGTAGCTTTCTTTTTGTATCTGCTTAGTTATCCTGCTGGAAAATTGCCTTCTTTGTATTTTTAGCTCCTGGAAATAGTTTCATACTGTTGACATATAGCATTCTATAATTAATGATTCTTTTATTCTGTATGTCTGAAGGTTTTAAATTTATTGTCCAAGATTAACTCATGGATACAAATACCAAAATATTTAGATCTGAGTTTGTAGTCAGTTTCCTTCAAATGCATATTGTTGTAGAAAAAAGAAACTACAACATGCAGGGTGGCTATGATCATAAAGAGACAGCTATTTGTGACCAGGGACCCTGCTGTGAAGATATGGAGTGTTAGTGTCTATTTGTTAAGAGGGCTGCAGAGACAAGCTGGGGGTTCTGCTAGTGTATCAACCACTCTGCTGTCTGGCAAGATCCTCCCCAACCTTATGGAGCTGTTTCCTGGCGGCAGAGGAGAATCTCTCCCTTTTTAGCTTTAGTCTGCTGGCTCTAGAGATAGGCTGTGGTAAAGCTCAGGAGTTCATGGCCTCTTCTGCGGGTCATTGCTTTGGTTAAATGATGCATCTGAGAGCTCAAGCACCAGAAGTGATACCTGGACCATTAGTGGAGAAAGGTGAGGAGTGAACCTGACTAAGCACGGCTACGTGTCCCTGTTCAGACCTACACCTTGGCAATAAGGGAGGCTACTCCTCCTTATTGCATCAGTGGGCTGTCATCAAGCAGCCTTGTTTAGGATTTGTGTGAGTTGTGTTGTGTGTGCGTGTGTGTGCGTGTGCGTGCTTTGGAATCACTGTTGAATCCTGTAACTGCCTGGATAAGTCCCTGCAGTTTTCTTGGCAAGATTTCAGGTGGTTTGCCATTGCCTGCTTCCTAGGGCTGAGAATGAGTGACTGGCCCAAGGTCACCCAGCTAGCTTCGTGCCTAAGGTGGGACTAGAACTCAGGGTCTCTGCGTTTCCAGCCTATTGCTTTAACCACTACATCAAACCAGCTCTGTTTAAGATTACCTAATCTTTATTAGGGAGGAATCAATCTTGTGTGCTCCCACTGAGTCAATGAGAATGGTTTGCATAATTGATTGATTGACTGATTATGTGCCATCAAGTTGGTGTTGACTCTTAGCGACCACATACATAGATTTTCTCCATGATGATCTGTCCCTAACCTGTTCCTTCTGGTCTTCCAATGGTGCACCCATTGCCACTGTAACTGAGTCCATCCACCTTGCTTTTCCTCTTTCTTTCCACCTTTCCTAGCCTTAGAGCATCAAAAGGACTTTCCTTGATGCCATCTTGCCTTCTGCTTCTTATTTTATTCTTTACTCCTTGTTGTTTTCGTGTCCTTATGTTTCTTTGTGGGGGTGATGTGGTTATCATTTTCATTGTTATGATTGGTTTGATTGATTTTAACATCGTTGTGGCTGTTTTAACTTTTGTTTATATGGCCTGTAATTTCCCAAGAGTCATTTGATTGTGGTAGGGCAAAAGTATAATAGATAAATAAGTCACCAGTATTGTCCTATAATTGGGAAAAATCTCTTGGGTTTTTGAAAAAGTTATTAAAATATTTCATTGCAAATAGCATTATTCTTAAAGAAAGAGTGAAATAAATAAAACTTGATATACAAACAATATTACTTTTGTTAGCATTTTAAAGATAGCATTTTGGCACTGAACCATTTGGCACCTGTTCGCATCTTTTGTAAACATGCTAGATATAATTACAGCACCATATGCTACCCATGATTGACATAATATGATTAATATAACACCGGTACCGGCCTCTAACATTGCTGAAGTGTTATGGAGTACTTAACATTTCACTAACCATTAGCAATTTGTTCTTTTTCCGTCCATGAGTTTTAAAACAAATGTCTTATATTTGATATTAATCTAATGATGTTTTCTAAAAACAAAAAAATAGAAAACCCACCCCCTTCATCAAGTATATTCACTCTGAAGAGAGAGCACCAGCTCATGAAACATGCATTTCTTGCCTCTCCCTCTCCCTTCCTCCCTCTCTCTCACGTCGATCATCTCTCTCTCTCTCTCTTTCTCTCTCTCTCTCTCTCTTTTCCTCTATACATTACATTGTTCTAATGAACCTAGAAGGAATAAGAACAAGCTGTTGAAGAGCTGCTGCCAAAAAACTTCAGTTGCACATCATTTGGGCAACGTGCCACTTGCAATCTGCTTTCTTGGAAATGTATGCAAACATACACTGAAGCCCTGTTCAAGCATTTGCCCGAACATGAGAGATTTAGAGTAGACAGAATGATGTGACTGCACATTAGGGTTGTGCAGGTCTCCAAAAGGGTGCTTTGCTTCTTCAAAGGTTCAAGTGAAGCCCCCCTTGAAGTTGCCTTGTGACACAAGGGGCTTCCCTTGCCTCTCAGTGTGAAGCAAAATGGTCATATTGCTTTCCTTTGCCTGGTTTGATGCCTTCCCCAATACATTTAACTGCTAGATAAGTCTTCCTCATGGATGTCATGCAATGAACAGAAGCCCGTTCCAGCTATGGAAACTCAAGTTAAATCTGGATGCATCATGCCTTGGAGTGGCATATTGCATTGTCTCTTTACTTTGACAAAGAGAACAGTGTTACCTAAGCTACCCACAAATGCTTTGGAATTGTTTGCCTAGGACCTGTAACTAAAGCTAGGGAGTTCTAGAGTCTGGACTAGTCCTGAAAATACCAGTTTGGGAAGAGACAAAAGAGAGCCACAGGGTCATGCTCATTTTAACAGCCAAGTGTTGCAGTGGCAGATACAGTATTGTCATTAGGATTAGTATTGCACATTAACTCCAGCCACAAAACATAAAATATTATCTAGATCCCCAAATTACTCTGCGAGTCATTGCACAGTTTAGCGGTCAGTAACATCTTGCAAATTGGGGAATTTTACCAAATGGAAACATGTAAAATGTTCATCAGGATAAGTATATAGAAATAGCTTTGATACACAGAATGTGTTTATTACTTGGTTAGGAACAGCAGATACGGTGTCAGCAATTGTCACACTTGGAGCATCATTGACCAGGTATTCTGAGAGCAGCAACAGTAACTGCAGATGGCTTGACAAATGTGGGTGGATGTGCTTTTGCAAAAGTTGACATGCTAAAAGTAGATACACGATGTATCCATATGGCATAACCTTCAGCACACATGGCTGCGTAGGCGACATTTGTATTGCTATAACTGCACACTATGGCCTGGCTGCTGAACAGGAAGTCTAGGTGTTGGGCACATCAATTAGCCTTATCAAAGTGGCCCTTTCTAATGTTTCTAAATTTGGCTCTGTCTTTATACTGACCCAGAAAAGAGACGGGCCAGTACTGACTCTGTCAAATAATGGTATTACTTAACTTTATCCTAACTTAAAGGCGATCAATTAGGGAAAAACTATTTCTGCAAGTTCTGCAATTTAATGTATGCTTTGCCATTTCATTTTTAAAAATTTCAGTAATTTAATTAGTATTTAAGCAGATGGAAATATGCAACATTTGCCAGACACTAAAAAGGCAGAATAAAACAAGTGCTTATATTATGGCTCTGACTAACTCTAGAACGCTGTAATGCTCTCCCTACAGCAGTTTTGGAGGGCCGATACAAAAAAGTCTCATATGAGCTGAGATTGTGCCCCTGTGGACAAGGGGCTATTGAAACTATAGCACATGTCCTGTTATACTGTATTTTCTATAAAGACTCACGAACCCATTTAATAACTCCTCATCTGATAAAATATCCAGGGAATTCTGATCTTTTTTACTTCCAGTTGTTGCTATCTGATCAGAATGATTTAGTTTCCCTGAACGTAGCTAAATTTTGTTATACTGTCTGCAAAATTAGGCAGATTTTGACTGCCCACTGATGATCCCACCAATCTGTAAATATATCATCATGTTCTGCTCACTTCATTTAATGTATTTTTAATGTATTTAATGTATTTTAATGTATTTTTATTTGTAATTCTGGTCTATGACCATAATAAAGATGATGATGATGATGAAAGACTGGAAATATTTCTGGATTAAAGAAAATCAAACACTTTATCTTGACATAAAATATCAGGTTTAAACCTTTAATCTGACTGTCATCTTTTCCCACTCATAGCAGCAATTTCATCAAGAACTCTATCTTTACTAGCATACTAGCATGGAGGTATTGAAAAACAATGTTTGCTTATCGAAATCCCTATCAGCATGAGAGTCAGCACTTCAGAAAGAAAAACATTTTCATTCTGAATTCTGTAACTGAGCAAACAATTTAGATTAGATTTTGAAATAAGAAATCATGGCTGTTATAAAAGATATTCATCTGTACAAATTTGATTCTGAAAAGATGATGTAAATAATAAAATAAAATCCTGCCAACAAGCAAGTCTGTACTCCTCATTTCCTTCCCTTCAAATCAGCTTAATCTACAGTGAAATGCAATTTATATGTTATAGAGGCAGCCCAAGAGTGACATCTCCAGATATTATGTCAGAAACTATAGGGCTATCTGCCCTAAATATTTCTTTAGTCTTTATCCTTTAAGTCAGTCCTAGTCCTTTATTTAGCCCAGGAACTGAGACTGATAATCTTTCAGAATGCAACAATCATCACGTAGCATGTAGGCTTTGGTGAGTGCAGTGGCTCAGTGTGGACAGTTATTACAGTGTGACACCTCTACTCTGCAAGTTGCATTGGTTGCCAGTATGCTTCCAGGTACAATTCAGGATATCAGGATTTTCTCATGGGAAGAAGGTCATGGGAATGTTAGATGCAAAACCTGTAAACACTCCAATGACTTGTGATTTTTTGAAAAATGAAACATGTGAAAAGTTGTGTGAAACACCTGCAATGTATCATTCTGTGATTGGTTCTGTACTACACCTAGCACAATGGACACGTCCAGATGTATCTTATGTTGTTGGGATTTTGAGCCGTAAGGTGGCTAATCCTACAGAACATGACTGGCTAGGATTGAAAAGATTAATGAGATATTTAAAAGGTACAATAGATTTTTGTCTTAAAATGTCAACTAATGGGTCAGAAAAGCCTGTAATTTTTGTTGATAGTTCATTTGCAGAAGAAAGTGACAGAAAGTCCATAACTGGGTTTGTTTGTAAATTTGGTGAATCTACAATTGCATGGAAAGCAAGGAAGCAAACCTCCATTGCCTTGTCTACTGCAGAAGCTGAATTCGCAGCTTTATCAGAAGCAATCTGTGAATTAAGATGGTTTCATCAATTATTCACTGATTTAAACATTCAAGTGTCATTGCCTTATACAGTGTATGAAGATTCCCAAGCCTGTATAGGGTTAGCTAAAACAGAAAACATTAGAGCTCATACAAAGTATGTTGATGTAAAATATAAAAATGTGAGACAAGCTATGTTAGAAAATTTCATTGATCTTGTGTATTGTGCATCTGAAGCAAATCTTGCAGATATATTTACAAAATCATTGCCTATTGTACAACATGAAGCAATGTTAGCAAACCTTGGATTAGAACAAATGTAAATTGTTGTTGTATTGCTGTAATCAGCTGTTTATACTATCCCGTAACATGTGTTGTTGTGTTGCGAACGGGCTGAGAGGGGTATCAGGATTTTCTCATGGGAAGAAGGTCATCCCGTTCCCTATACAAAAACAGGTGTCGAGATTAATGTAAACAAAGTATCTTGTGATTCTGTTATGATTTTTACTGCCACCTACTGTAATGTGTATGTTAGTTATTCAGTGGGGGTGTACATGCTGGCAATATAACGGGAGGGTAAATGCCCAGTCTGTTCAGTGTGTTTGTCTTGTAAAAAGTTAATCATGTAGTTTATGGGTTATGTAGTCTTAACTAGTAACCAAGTAGTGTACCTCTTCTCTGAGAGTGTTTTTTAGCTAGAGACTTTGTTGTGGTTAGATTATTTATGATTTTGTTATATTGTTTTTAATTATTGTTAGCCACCCAGAATCACGTATTTGAGATGGGCGGCCATATAATTCTAAAAAATAAATAAAATAAATAAAATAGTTTTCTTGGTTGTAGGAAATCTTATTAACAGCAGTACCTGAAGAATAACTCACATCTCCTTTCCCCATCTTATTAGCTGTTCATTTGTGTTTCACAGTCCTATGACCCTGCAGGTTATGCTGGTTGAAAGGTAATGAAGCAACTATCATATAGCATCAACATCAAAATATCAGAATATTTTTAAAACACGGAAATCTTCACTGTGATTCTTTCCCATGGAGTTATGTTTCAGAACTTAATTTACAGACAAAACCGAAGACATTAGGGTTATGATTCAGCAGTAAAACACAGGTTTTTCTTTGGACCTAGCATAAATCTCTCATATGTAATATGTATTGTCATTATATATGTATTTGTATATGTATACACATATATGTATATGTATTTGTATATGTATATGTATACACATATGTGTACGCATGAATATACTGTATGTGTTCTTGGGAACTGAATTGTTATGAGCCATAGAAAAAGCTCATAAAAGATGGACTTGGCCAGTTTTTCCCAGTCTGTAATTGAGGGTACAGAACCTGTTTTAAATTCCAAAACTGCCCAAGTGAAAAGGAATAATTCTATGTATTTATTTAAATTTAAAATTATTTCTTTAAAATTATTTGACTACCATTCTGTTCACTAGGCAATACACAGTGTCTTTTGAAAAAGGATTTAATTGCAGTATAAAACACAACATGACATACTGTAATAATAAGTATTAATAAATAATAATAAAAGACATAAAATAATACAACAATATTTCTGATGTCATTTTTATCCATGTTTTGCAATTACAGTTTGCTCTTTTGATACACTTACATATATCTCTGTAACATTTAACAATTAAGAGGATGATTTGAAGCAAAGGAACTGAATTTCTTGAAATGGATCATAGATTTTAGAAAGGAAAAATTGGACCAAGTGGGTTGTTATCTGGGATCTTATTCTCATAACTGCTATTAGGATGATTTTGTGTGTGTCTGTGTGTCTGCATGTGTCAGTCTGTATGAGCCCCTTGCAAACAGATATAGTAGTTGACTTCAACCTAGTAATCGTTTCAAGTCAGCAAATTGGAGAGTTCAAGATGCTGTTTCTGAATATTCATTTTTCATTCCAAGGAGAGAAGGATTTGCATAGCAATAACACCATTTTGAGCAACAACGTTTTAGAAGATTTGCTTTTGATCAACAACATTGACTATCTGCTAATAGGATCATAGCAGAAATAAAATGAAAGACTCTTTAAGATGAGGAAAATTGCAACTGGCCATGTAAGTTAAATAAAATTAGGCATTACTATGCTTGGTTTATAAATTGAGTCAAATTGATAAGGCTGGTAATTCTAATCAAGCTTTTCTGTTACCATGTATAAAACGTATTTAATCAGAAAATGCCTTGTATCATTGTTAAGTTAAAAAAAACCTGAAATTGTGCTCCCTCCCAGTACAGTACTCCTTTTGCCCTTATGTTGCCTCAAGTGATTCTGTCCATTTGGTTGGTGAGTTTTACTCCTTTACAGGTTAACCCCAATGATTCATTGGCTACTTTGCTTAGGCAGGAACACTCCTTTCATGGACGCAAAGATTGCTGTAGTCTCGAATGCCTTCTAGAACTTGCTTTGTCAGAAATGCTACAATAGTACAATGGTTATAATACCTGCCTTGCAAACAGAGGGCTGCTGTTCAAACCTGGCAGAAATGTGAATGTTTTAAATGGTATTTTTCTTTCCCTGAAATCTCTATTTTTCTCTGGGTTATTTTTAAAAATAAGCCCAAAAATACATTGTTTCATTATTTTTCCAGACAGTTGAGATAAGAAGCTTTCACTCCTAGCTAAAAGGCAAATGTAATAACCATTGCATTATTGTAGTGTTATTAGTAATGTTAGATCTGCAGGACAGCAGAGGCAGTACTAACAGTTCAGTAAGAAAGGAATTTAAATTTATAAATTTAATAAATAAATAAATAAATTTTATTTTTAAACTGGTTTTTGTGCCTGCATATATGTGCATTTTGATGCTTTACCTCTGTATGTATAAATTAAATTTAACTAAATTTATCTAAACATACAGACATTTAAAAATATATATGTTCAGTAAGACCTTCCCACCAGAAGAAAGCAGTTGGCATTTGCTTTCTGGGGACAGAAAACTGAGAGGGCACAGCAGCAGGGGAATTGTCCAATGGTACCCTGCTGTCTAAACTGAATGCCTAGCAAACTGTTGCCTAACTGTCTCAGTCTGGAAAGGATTTTCTTAAACCAGCTTAGAGTCAAGCTAGCATTGACTAAGCTATGCCCTTAGACCAGGGGCTCTCCAAACTCCAGCTCATCAACCTCTTCATGAAGTTTCAGATTGTTCATCAACCCCCCCAAACATTATATCATATGAAAATAATTTTAATAAATACTACTTTAACTAACTACTACAAATAATCATAATAATGATACCTTGAACACCATCAAACAACATCTGCCTATCCTAAGTCCCTGGCAAGGACCTGATAGGTGGCTAAAAATGCCGGATCCAGTCTAAATATCTGGCTGACTGTGTGATCAACAATAATAACAACAACAGATAGTCTCATTGACCCTTGGGGGTCGATATTGACCTCTTTGGAGAATCCTGCCTTAGAAGAAATAGGTGGTTTCTGTTTTGTTCAGTGCAAGCAGTGGACCTCGGAGTCCAATGCATCCTGCAATGGTGCTTCCTCCCCCTACACTCCAGCTTCAATCCTCTGATGTGAAAGAAACAAAGGGCTTTCCAGTCACATGCATGTGGGGAATAGCTTTCAAAGCAGCTGCATGATCCTTGCTAAGGACAAAGCTGGGTTAACACTTTGAGTAGAGATGCTTTATTTGTGCTTATACACTTTGCAAACACTTTATTTTGAATGAGTTTCCATCTCCAATTCTAGATGGATTGTCCTGATATGAGAATTATACTGAGAGATGATGTATCAGGTTTGTCATCAAACTGGACGGAAGCATTGAGAGAGATACAAAAGCTTTCTGTTCTGGAGCCTATACTATTCTTCAACATTTTTATTAGTAAGTTGGCTTATGATGTGAAAGGAATGGGCTGAAAATACAGCATGATTTTTAACTACGACAAATGGAGAGTTCTTCACATATGAAACAGAAACCAAGTGCACAGCTATAGGATGGGGAATTTTGGCTTAGTAATAGTATGTCTGAAAAGGTTTGCATTTAGAATCAATCACAAGCTAAATATGAGTCAGCAGTTTGACCTGGCTACTAAATAGGTAAATGCAGTTAATGCATTTCTATATCAGTAGAAATACAGTTTCTAGATCACAAAAATTAGTCATTCAACTTTATTATTTATTTGGTCAGATTCCCCACCTCATACATTGTATCTAGTTTTTGACATTTTCAGAAAAATTCAGATAAATTGGAACAGGGTCAGAGGAGGCCAGCGAAGATGATCAGTGGATTAGACCCCTAGTCCTATGAAGAGAGGTTGAAAATGTTTAGCCTTGAGAAGAGCGAGAAATGTTATAGAATTCCTTAAATACTAGAAAGGCTACTCCATCAAAGAAGATCTAGGCCTTTTCTGTATTATTGCAAAATATAAGACTTGGACTTATGGAATTAAATCACAAGAAGATATAGTCAGATAAATTTTAGGAAAAGCAGTTTGACAGCACAGTCAACTGTCCAAAAAGGGAAAGTGTTCCCCTTCAGTGATTGTGTCTAACCATCATTTGGACGATGCCTTGATTTGAATGTATGCACTGTCTAGAGCAGTTGTTCTTAAACTTTTTTTTCAGGAACGCTTCCTATTTTTAAAAATTATAGAGGACCCCAGAAAAGCTTTTGTTTGTATGGGTTATATTTATCAATATTTACCATGTTAAAAATTAAAGTTCAGAAATTCACTGCTGTTACCGCTTCTCATGATTGTTTGATGGGATTGTAATACTATATTATTTTTCAACCTAGACTGGCAAATAATTTTGATTTTGAGGACCCCTGAAACAGTATTGGGGGACCGCCAGGTGTCCTAGGACCATACTTGAACAAAGACTTGTCTGGAGGTCTGGACTCATTGATTAATGGCCCTACAACTCTGTGATTCCATGAATCCTGGCATCATACTTTGGATTTCAGCCAACATGAAGACATTTTGGAGAATTTACATGAACTCAGGGTGCTGATTCATTAATGCCATTTTGTAAAACAACCTTTTAAAATCTATAAGATGGTTTTGAATTGTTAAGGAGCTCAGCTTCATTTTGCTCAATGTTTGAATTTCTTTACTATGCTGTGTGTTCTAAAGCTTCTGCTAGATCTATGAGGCCTTCATTTTATACAATTGTTTCTGCACATTTATTCTGTTTACAAATTCAATCTTCTTTAAAGTGGAAAATTATTGACCCATGCTAGGTTAAGCATATAAACACAAAGTATTCTTTGAATTGGAGTCAGCTATGGATGATTCTCTAATTCAGTGAGATCTTAAATTCTTTGAGCAAATACAAGCAAAAGCAACATGAACACGATCAGGTTCATTATCCAGTTGTTTTTCAAGAACTTTCATGGAATAAGTAGCCTATATTACCTGCTTACAGTGGTACCTCAAGGTACGAATTTAATCTGTTCCGTGACTCTGATCGCAAGTTGAATTGGTCGCATCCTGAAGCACGTTTTCCCATAGGGTTCAATGTAAATACGGTTAATCCATTCCACCCTCTGAATTTGGTCGCATCCTGAAGCACATGTCCCCATAAGGTTCAATGTGTCAGCCGGCGTTGCACGGCTAGGAAATTCCCCAGGCGCGCTTTAGTCAGCCCTAGCGCAGAAAAAGGAAGTGCTAATGAAATCTGAGAAAGGCTCCCGCGCGCACAGCCGGGAGCAGGAGCTTCCCCCCCACCCCCCGTGCTGATTCCTCTTAATTCTGCACTCTTTCCTTTGTGCATAGCCCTTGGTGTGTGCGCGACAAAAGCACAGTGAAAGCAATGGGGGGGAAGGCTTATGTAGCGCGCACAGCGGAGCGGGAGCTTCCCCCCCCCCCCCGATTCCTCCGCGCTGTTTCCTTTCTCCATAGCGACAAAAGCACAGTGAAAGCAATATCAGCGCGCTGGGGGGAAAGGCTTATGTCGCGTGCTGATGTCCCCCCCCCCACGTGCTCAGATTTCATTAGCACTTCCTCTTTCTGCATTGCTTTCCTTGGGCTTTTGTCCTCCCACTCAGATTTCATTAGCACTTCCTCTTGGAAGCCGCGACCATGTGGCAGCAGGGCAAATGGCCGCAGATCTGGTTCATAGCTTGACGCGGAGTTCGCATGTTGAGGTAAATTTTTGCGGCCGGAGCTGGTCGCATCTCGAAATTTTCGTAAGGTGGGGCGTTCGTATCTTGAGATACCACTGTAGTTATGAGGGTATTATAGCCTAGAACACATCCCTCCAGCAGCCAACACCCAGATAAGCACCAGTTGATCAGGAAAGAAACAATACTCTAATTAAGGAACCATCAAGGAGGAAGCTACTCCCCCACCAAGACAGGCAGGACTGTTGGAAAATATGGGGTTTCAACCAAGCCTGTCTCACATGAGCACAAAGGGAGGGGTGGCTTTGCTGCAGCCTAGCTTTGCTGCTTTGTGTGGGAGGGGCTTGGATCCTGCCTTTTTTCCTGTTTCCCTCATTTTCTTTCTCTTCTCCTCATGGCTCTCCACGAGGTAGGAATGAATCCTCTCTCCTCCTCATGGTTTTTGTACTAACATTTCACAACCCCAACAAGGGCAAGCTACTACGTACAGTGAACAAACCTCACTCTCCTTTGCACTGATGATGTTAGCTAGCCTGGTAATGAAACTTCTGCAAAAAACCCCACCAAGCCCAGAGAGCACCAAGAACCCAATATAGTGTTGTGTGTTTGGCGTATACAGTGGGATTCCTGTCAGGGATGGACAGTTTCTGAATATTAAGTAGAAGTTAGATGTTGCCTGATAACAACTATGTCACTTTTCTGTTCTTCATAAAACTGATAGGCAACTATTATGAAAACAAAATAAGGTATATTTGGGAGCGCCACTGGACTAATTAACTACTGATGAGCACACCCTTTCCCACTGTTAAAAATAACATGTTCTTCTTAGCATAATTCTATCCTTTTATCTATCAAGTATTTCTCTGTGTTCCAGTATTTGATGGAACGGTGGGACATTATTTTATGAATTTTAATTCTATACCAGTTTTCTTTACTATAAATGTAAGAATGCTACTACATTTATAATCATTTGGGAGGTAATATTTGAAGATTAGCTGATGCAAAAGAGATTTCTAAATTTATTGCTTTGTTGTTGTTTTGTATAATAATGACAGGGAATCAGCAAATTACAATTTAATAATTTCCATGATGTATTTTAGAAGAAAGCAGATTTCTTCAAATACAGATGTAACTCATTATTTCCCTACCTCAAATGGAGATAGGGAATCATATTTTAATCTCATAAATGTGGTTTGTCGCATAGTTATTGGGTGCAGGTTATGTTGTTTTGAAATGCTTGAAGTGCTGTTAGTTACATGAGGCTAGTAAAACTTGTTACTGTCATAGATTTTTGGAATGTAATTTAGTACATTTTTATTCCTTTGCTTTAATATTTACACTGAATGTCTTGGAAACAATTCATGTCAGTTCAAGTAAACTCACATGATTTGCTAAGCGGGCAATGTGATTGAGGAAACTGTATGTTTGAAATTAATAAGTGAGAGACCTTGGACTAAATTTAGTTGAACTAAGGTTAAATGGTATTGATCAAACACTATGATTGGAGAGGATGATTCTGAAAAGCTTTCGTATTATTAATACTATATAAACTGATTGATTCAGGGGAAATATTAGTCCCCTAGATATGAAGCTACCATAAGAAAATGGACATCTTTGCCAATTGCTATACAGATTTTTAGTGATTATTCTTTGGATGGGTTTGCGCATCATTGCACAAGAATTTCATAAGCAAACGCCTGAGTATTAGACCAGCATGTCACTTTAAATTTATATAATGTCTATGAAATATGCAGGTAGTACGTAGGTCAGTGTTAAACATTTTGCTCTCAGGACCTCTTTCTACTTTTAAAAATTATGGAGGGCCCTAAAAGAACTAGTTTGTATGGGTTATATTTATTGATATTTACTGTATTAAAAATTAAAATTGATGCATTCGTAGAATATTTATTTATTGAATCATGTAAAAATAATATTACATCTATTATATATTAACATAAATAAAAAAATTTTCATCAAAAAACCCTACAATAATAATGAGAAGAGTCACATTGTTTTAAATTTTTACAAATATCTTTAATATCTGGCAAATAGTTTTGATTTCCCAGACCCCAAAGAAACACTGGCATAGGTATTATTGGTGCTTTCTTATTATAACAATCTGATCCTCATGCTGAAATACAGGGTTCTAGGGTATTACTATGGTTAATGACAATCTTACATAGGTAATAAGTACTGCACATATTTTGCAGCCTTATCCAGCATCTGGATTTGGTGAGTGTACCCTTGTGCCTATTGTGCATGATGATGTCAGCCTTGTGAGGTAGTCCAGACAGGAAGCATGCCCAGATGAACTAATTCTAGTTTACTGTATGGTTGCCTTAATAGAATCTTGCAAGTCTGAAAGTACATTTCTTCCCCATCTCCTTTACAGCCCAAGAAACTAGGGAGGGTCCCTACTGAAACGTTTGCCACTCCCACATTCCTGCTGTGGGCTAAGCTGCCTGTTATCCAACTGCTCCCTTGGCTGTGGCTCTTCCCCCTGTCTCCCAAGGTCATTCCCACATACCATTACAGGTAACACTGATCTTTGGTGAGAAATGGAAATAAGTTGCTATTTCTTTAAATGGTTTCCACAACATTTGATAGGGATATATTCACACAATAAATTGAAAAGGACCATTTTAGTAACTTATCTTCTTCTTTTTTATCTTTGTCAACATTAACTTTTCTTCCTATTTTTCCACTTACCTGGTATAAGCAATAATTATGTAAACTCTGCAAGGATACTTCAAGGGTGGTTTTATATAATGTGAGCTTTTTGACTGGCATGTATAAAGGACTATTCTACAGAAAGAAAAATTATCTAGTTGGAAACAAAAGACATTATTTTTTTAAACATTCTATGAGAAAATATTCTGCTCAATAGCTAGAAATTATGGTTGGCAATACTTACTGCTTTTAATATACTATACATGACTATTCACATCTAGTGTGATTCTGGATGGCACTAACAAGGAAATCATCTTTGTTTAATAATTGCCATTATTACTGTCATATGACTTTGGAAACATATATGAAAAATTGAACAGTAAGTATTTAATAGTTATTTTATATTGGCTTTATTTTATGTGAATGTTTTATCATTGGTCCACATTTCTGTCCAAAGGACATTTTCAGAGTTTTCAAAGTTTCTAATATTGTATAATAATGCGCTTCTAATGAAGATGGATGAAGATGCCCAATCTTAGGTTTGACTAGAATACCATCGAAAGGACCGTATTTCATGAAGATATGGACCTGCTAAATCCCTGTCTATTTCTGCAAAGTTCACTGTACTGTGTCCAGCCAATATTACCATGCTGATGAAGGAAGCAAATGGTTTGGCTAAACACTCCTGGGCAAGATGCTGATCCTTAACAGGGATCTTACTTTTATGTATGTAAAAGACGAACAAAAATGTATGCATGCCAATCATTTTGTTACTGCTAGATGGGGCAATAACTTGCCATCACGAATCCATCAGCCAAGCCGAATCTTACATATGGAGACAACAAATGATTTTCTTATAAGTTATTTGCTTTGCTCCGCTTTATTCTTATTAGTATGGAAATTATGAAGTCTTGCATAAATAGGCATTTCTTACTAACCCACAATTGTGAATTATTCTAGTTCCATAGGTGGAGAACGTAATTTCATCTGTGTTGGTTAGCTTTCATGAGACAAGGCTCATACACAAATATTTCTTCTGAGTGGGATTAGCATAATTTAGAATAATTTTTATTAAAATGTTAGTTCCTAAGGTAAATTTTCAACAGTTACACGGATTTAATGTTTTCCTGAATATTCTTCAGGAAAATTTATTCATAAGAAATATTTTGTCATTGACAAAATAGATGCCTTTTTCTTGTAAACCAAGAAAGAATTTTCAGATAGAGGGATCAACTATTTGCCAGTGCCATCCTATAGTACAAACGTATTTCAAACATTTAACATTTTTAAAAGGTGGTATAAACGTTTATACTTTGTTGTTTTGGATACTTTTTATTCTGTAATTTGCTTTGATTATTTTTATGAATAGCATATACAAATTCAGTAGACAAAAAGAATAAAACGATATTAGATCTCAGAAATGTATTTTATATTCAGAGCAGGAAATCACTATAAAATATAGAAACCAAAGTCAGAATATGAGCAACATCAGAAAATCACAGGCTGATCACAAATCAGAAATAAGATTAGGTAGCCATCTCTCCTTTAGGAGAGGGAAGGACAGCAGATAGCCAGGAAGTAGCAAAAAATGGAAAAGCTGTAGGGGTTACCAGTACCTTATCTAATGATGCAGCAAAGTGGAGAAGACAGAATGATATGACAAACGACCTTATCATGCTTGGACAGATGATGATGTTATTGACAACATGATATATAGGATGTGACGTATTGTGCTCTACTGCTGGTAGTAGAATGCCTAGGATCAAGGTTTAATTCAGAAATTTATTCAGGAACCAGATTTAAGAGACATGTAACAGTGAACCAAGGGAGTGGATTCTAAACAGCAAGGACCTGTAATTCTTGTAGAAACATCAGATAGTCCTAACTCAAATGGGAGGGACTGAATTCAATGAGAAATATTGATCTGTAATAAGATAACGATTGTAAAATGTAGGTTTGCAGAATTTTTGCTACAACTTCTCTTGCTGCTTATGTGATTGCCTCTCATGTGGCATTGAAATACCACATCTTTGCTGAAGATAGTTTTCACAAGGTCTGTACAGATCTTTGAAGGAGTGCTTCACATTGTCAGAACTTGAACTCAAAGTCCCTCTTAAAAGCAAAACAGTGAAGCAGCACCCTGCTTCTAATGATCAGAATAGAGACACTCTGCCACTTTATTCTGATCAAATAACATGTGTACATTATGAAGCCCAATACGAAGAGGCAGATTGTCTCCACCATGAAGCTTTGTCATGGCAAACATGATCAGCACTTGCCACAGGAGCATATACCATTAAATTAAATAAAAAATTGCATGAACCCACATGTAATCTGTGTCATGAATTGTAATATATTATATTGTGTCACTTATGAGTAGGTTATAATGAGTGGGTAAAAGAAGCCAGTCAGCTCTGTGTGCATTTATGAGTGGCTCTCAACTCCTCATGTAACCTGCAAGCTGCCAGTAAAGCTGACTTGTGCTTTCTATTTATTTCCTATATTTGTTGTGCTAACAGATATAACAACCTATACTCAGGCATTGCAGGGAACACATACAAGCTGCCTTCTTAAGAGTCAATCATTCCACATAAGTAATTAATAGGTGGTACAACATACAACTTCTCCATTAGTTGGAGTATAAAGCTTGCAATAACTGACTTTCTATATAGAAAGCTGCAAAGGTATTCTACAACTGAATGAATGTGAAATTTGACATCAAAGATGCTGTGACAGTTTGTGCATAAAATTGACATTTCACTAAATAATGTGTGAAAGATCTGTATATATTGAATTTTCTTCCCTCTTGCTCTTGCTCCTGTTCCTCTTGCTATCTTTTATTTATTTAGTCAGTTTTGCTCAAATTCTTGTTCACTTAGAATTGCAAGAGCACAGAATCAACTCAATAATGTTTAATGCTGCAAAACTTATCAAACCAGTATCAGCAGTTTCTCTTTATGTTAACAGGAGGTAGAAATGATTGAAAGTAACCTTTGAGCTTTTTAATCACTTAATACCATGTGTTCTCAGAACAATTCAGAATTACTAGAAGCAGAGTTTATTAAAATCTGTATTGGTCTTATATTTTTTAAGTAAATGGGATGTAATAAACTATTGCTGGGAATATGGAATGCATAAAAATATCTGGTTTTAGAGCATTTTTATAATTCCCTTTTCTGCCATCTTTTACTTGGACTCCATCTGTCTCCTTCCTTGCTCTAAGACTTGGGTAAATTATATTAGTTCCAGTTGCAACTGGAATCTCCCAGCCCTTCCTAACATTGCTGCTGCAGACTTTTCACTGTAATTCTTTTTGCCCTCCTTCCTGGTTGAGGCACTCAAGACAATTACTGAATAAGTCTCCCTGTTGAGAGGAAAACCTGAAAAAGTATGTCTCAACAGCAGTCAAAATTATCCTTGATAAAAACAGCAGTCTTCAGATCTGGCACAGTAAGATCTGACACACATAAGATTTCTGAAAACGCTAGCTAGGAAAATAAGGAGCGTGTTTAACCAACACAAAGGAATGTTATATCTGATTAGAATTAAATGGAATGAAGAACTGGGATAGGTAGTCCTTTGTAATAATCTTGGAAAGCATGGATGATTCCTTCTAAAATGAAAGCTGCCTTAGAAATGTTAAACACCATTCTGAAGCTTTTCATGGTTTCCCAACATTTCTCAAACTGGGGGAAACAAAACAAGCATTGGCTTGCTTGTAAAGATATATCTTTCCCCCCATGAATCTCTGTGTGATGAATACTTGCATTATTTATAGTTCTACTAACACACTACTTGTGTATATCTCTTCCAGCATCTGTCTTTAATAGGCCAAGTTTTATCAACACCAAACACTTTGTTTTTCAATTCTTCTCACAGTAAAATCATGCAATATTTTTCACAAATATCTTTTGCTTTCATTTGATAGTGATGAAACAGTCATCACGATTCTGCAGATTCAAATTTTGATTAGTGTTTGCTTGCTAAAATTTCTTCCAGCTTTTGTCACAAATCAATGCAGTTGCAAAAAATCCACAGGGCTTTGCACACGTCATGGAAATCAATTGTTCTTGTTTTTATTATAGTATTAGTAGTATAGATTTGTGTAGGACAATCCTATTTAGGCTTGATGAGGAAGTAATACTATGTGCATTGTTCAAGTGCAAATGGGATGCTATTTGCTTCAAAGAGGCATTTTATTTCACTCCAACCATTTCATCCAGCATATCCAATAGCTAGAAAAACCATCTGCATATCTTATACAGAAACCTTTTCTAGACTTTCCAACACCCCATTAGATGGAAGGTCACTATTTTGCATTGTCCTGTTATCTCATTTAACACTGTAAGTAAAGATAATACTTCATATATGCTAAAGATACATAGTGCTTGTCCCTTCCCCCATCTATGGGTAGTAGGCTCTAGAACTCATAATTCTTTAGAGCATAGCACGTAGGAAAGGGCAAAATCCTTTGTCTCTAAAATTACAACTGCTAGTTTCACTGACAAAAAAAAGACTTTCTAAGTTTGAAATCTTTTTCCAAGTTGTACGTATGAAAACCAGTGACATGGATGTCCTTCTGGTATCAAATCCTCCATTGATTTTATTTTAAATTCTCCTTGGGGAATATCGAGGATATCGCCATAAGTTAACTATTTCTGCTTAATTACCATTTCTTTCCTATAAAATGCTTTTTGTGGAGATAACCATAAATATATTTTCGGACACAGTGTAGGTTTATATCTACTCCAAATTCTCAAAATGGCATGTCTAATAAAATGATTCCTAAAATCTACATTAACCTTAACTTTATCATACCATAAATAGTTGTGCCACCTAAATCTCAATTTGTGTTGTTCCAAATTCAATAGCCTGGTATTTCTCAACAACACCCATTCTTTCAAGCAAACTAAACAACAAGCAGCAAAATAGAATTTGAGATCAGGCAAGGCTAAACCTTGCAACACCTTATATTTAACTCACAGTTTTTCACCTTGCCAGATAAATTTAGTTATATCCTTCTACCATTGCTTCAATGGTGCCAAATATTCATATGTTTTAAGGCCAAACAGAGTCACGCTCAAACGGTTGTGACATTCTTGATGACTTGCCACAATAAAAAGTCATCAGCTTTGTAGCGTACTATCCATCCAGGCATAGTGCAGCTCTCATAAAGATTTAGAAGTAACTATCTGGAGGAATAACACAGTAGAACATTTTATTACCACCCATTTATTATCCTTCTGTCTTAGATTTTCTCTTGTAATTTTTCCAGGTAGTTCCTTGATGAGGTTATTCTAATTCCATTTACTGCTCTAGCTATACACTCATCCAGTCAAAAATGTTTCTATATCACTTTATCAGATGAACTACAAAGTGTAGGCAGCTCACTCTAAAATGCCAGCTATTCAAGTTATTGGCCATGGCTGGAGAAATAGGCTTTCCTCAGACATGAAAAGAATACATGCTTTTCTACTGTTGTTTTTTGCAGAGCAGGGCACCTGCAGGCAAGCAACTTGAACAAATTCATACCTTTCAATAAAGCAAAGTTTTAAAAAAGTGAGGAGTTTTTTCCTTATTTCAGAGCTTCCTCTTCTCTCCCTCTTTTCCCTGAAGAGTACAATACATTTGCAAATGTGATCAACAAATGGGAAATGCAGCTTGGAGTTACAGTGCCTAGGGAATGTGCTGCAAGTCAAATGTTTGGCATAACAAGTCTCCATAGTGATAGAAGAGGATTCTTAACTATAATACTCAGTTTTTGAGTAAAGGCGCCTGAGGGAACTTGGCCCCTGAGAAGGGAGTACCTATGTACTCATAAAAAGATAAGAATAGTCCTGCTGGACCAGATAAGGTGATCGTAGCTCAGCATTTTTTTCCTTACAGCGACCAACCAGAAGCTTCTGGAATGTTTATAAGTAGGAGGAGGAAATGCAATCTCCTTTCACCGTTGTTCCTTTACATGTGGTTTGTAGACCACACTATCCCCAACACAAAAGGGATCTTGAGTCTTAAGACTAAGAATCCTTGATAGATCTGTCTTCCTTAAATTTATCCAATTCCCCTTTGAACCCATCCAAGTTAGTGGCTCTCACTATGTCATGAGGTAATGGTTAACTATTCACTGTGTTTTCTGTGACCTATTTCATAAGTTAAGATAAAGGAGAAGTCCACTTTCTAGGCTCCCAGAAGAGAGGTCACAGTCAGAAGAATCCATGAGTTTCTAGACCTTAAAAACGTGGCTTAAATTTGGCCAATTTAGAAAAGTTTGAGGCAGCAGCCCTAGACTGTTGTTCGGAGGCAGGAGACTGATGCTGACAAAAGCAATTACAAGAGCTGCAAATTCAGGTTTGTTTTTGAGCACTTTTAAACTAAGAGTTTCATAGTTGCAGATTATAGCTTTATTCTTATGTTGTCCACACAATTCTGTCAAAGTCAGAGCAATTCTCAGAACAGATTTTAACACCCACAATGTTATGTGCAGTTTAAAATAACCTTCTTACACTAAACAGTTGCTCTCAACACATTTTAGTTCCAAATCATATCTGCACCTTATGTAATAAGATGCAATATGTGCTGTCATTAGGTGTTGAAAGAAAATATTTCTTATTAGTTTAAATAAATTTCAGATATTTAGGATTGTTTAGAACTGTCTTACATTTTAAAAAGAAGTTGGAATGTTTACTATTCTATCCAGTTTACAAACCACTTGTGAGAGTATGCTTCCAAATCCACTTTTTTCTGGATTAGATCAATGTCATAACTTTTCTTGATGACCACATTTTACAATTACAGCACTCCCTCCCCAAATCCTCTTTATATCCTTTGTGTTCATTCTTAATAAGCTGTACTAGTGAAATAGTTTCCATCATGCTTTCCAGTAGGAATGGGCAGCCTTTTTTCTCTATGGATAATGAAAGGCCTTGAGAACTGTAGAATACCAGCTGGTGGATTTAAAATCCATGGGTACAGCCTAAATGATGGTCTATCCATTTTATCTTTCATATTCTGCGTTTTTTTCCTCCTGTTTTTGCCAACCTCTTTTCGCCATATAGGAAAACAGGGTGATAACCTTGCAGTCACAGGTGGGCTGACCCTACCTTATGTTATATTAGCAGTATTTAAGCCCACATGAAGGAAAGAAACATTCACCATCCTATTCACATTGTTTCATCCTTACCAGATGGTCCACCCATCTTGTGTTGCCAGTGGAAATTCTGAAACAGAGCTTTTAATCATGTGACAAACCTTTTCACTCTGCCACTCGCTCTTTCCTTGTAGCAGAGAGAGGATAGGTTAAATGAATGGGACCCCAAAGCATGCTCTTAATTGCCTCTCATCCAAGCCTATTTGTAATTGAAGGCTTGAGTGAGGAAGATACTGGAATGGAGGATCAAGGTTATCAGGAGGGAGGGGGAACATTCCAGAGCAAGTGCTTTCTCAGTCTGCAGCAGAACCCTGGCAAGATTCTGTCTATTAGGTGTGAGCTAATAAAAGAACTGAACTGTACTGGATTGCCTCGTTGCTGTTCTTAGGCTGAACCTGACATCAATCTCACCAGACTAAACCTATGCTAAAGCAACTAGTGGCTATACCCCATGAGGCTCTAGGGAGGAGCCAGCCTCATCCTCTTTGTCTTCCCATACTCTTGTTGTGGACTGAGTAGGCACTTGCCCTGGAAAGTCTCTCGCCCCTCCTGACAACCCTGAAGTTCCATTCCAGAATCTTCCCTGCTCATGCCATCCATTACACACCAGTACATGAAAGCTTTAGCATCTGAACAAGTCTAGATGCCTTGTATGCTGCGTCCCAAAAGAGCACAATTTTTATGCAGTAAAAAATTAAAATCCCATATACAAGCAATCCAAATAATACCAGGATATACTGGAATCTGTAGTTAGTAAAATCCCCCAAATTGATTAACTCTGAAGATTTTCTTTTCCTTGAAACAATTCATTCTGCTATGCATGCTTCTTTGAATAAATTATACACATTTGACTTATAATGGGCAGGGATGAAATGTTATAGCATGGCCCCTTGGCCCTAGAAATTCTGCACAGCTGCTGAAAGTATAACAGGCAACCTTCTCAAGTATATGCCATATGTCTTGTGTCTTGCTTATTTTTTGAAAGAAAACAAAAACAAAATTCTGAAACATATTCACAGAGTAATCTGGACTCCAGTATTCTGTGATTTCTGTATCCCCCAGTCCTATCTCTGACTTTGGGCAAAAAAATAGATAAGAGGAAAGGAGATTACTTTTCGAAATTCAGGACTAGGCCTGTTCAAATCAGTTTTGATTTAATTTGAATTAGTGTTTTGGAATTTGAAGATAGCATGATTCAAGATTCAAGGCAACCCTGATTAGGTTCAAGCCACTTTGAGAGTTGAGTCCAAAAAAGATTTACCCATAGCCCATAATGGGAAAGCATTAAAATGCCTGCAGATTATTTTTGGCAGACTGAGTTGAAAATTGCAGGCATGGTAGGTCTTTCAGATGATGTTGATCCTGCCAAGTTTCAGCTAGTATCTTGAAGGATTTGATTGCAATATATATTTTTTAATATTCTCTCTGCAGCTCTTTTATAGCAAAGATAGCAAATCCAGGAAAAGCTACCATAGCAGCCTCCAAATATGTGGCAAAGAGCCTATGTTGTGCTGAACCAATGCAGAAATGTCCTGCATTTAAAAAAATAAAAACTTTAAAAAATGATTGTAAAAGTAAGCTCCTGCTTTTCTACCCACTTTTCTGGGGTGACAAAGTTGGCATGACATTGAAGAATGACCATTAACTTGCTCATGTAGATTGGTGTGCTTGCTACCCCTGATCACTGGGGTTTCTGGGGTGCTAGGAGAGTTGGCATGGGATAAACCTTCTCATCACTCACTTCAGTAGACCACCAAGATGGGGAGGTCATTGTGATTAAATTCTAGGCAAGACTTGGAAGAATAATCACTGACTTGCTCTTATGGCTACAGAGTGTTTCAAAGCCAGTTAATTTAATCTGCTGCTTTGAAACAGGTTCCTGCCTCAGTTCTTACATTTGCTCCAGTGGAGTGGTTTGACTATTCAAAGCACCTTTTAAAAATTTTGCACAATCCAACTCAGTAATTCTTTATGTATCATGAAATGTAATTATACAATTGCTAGGGGGCAACAGTCAGGACAGGCATTGTCTTCCTGATCTATTTTTGAGGCATCTACTCTGGAGATGGGATGCTGGACTAGACAGGCTGTTATACAGATCCAGTGGAGGTCTCATATATTCTTAGGAAAGCAAGACCTTTTAAATACTTCTAAAAGTTTCCCAGATTCTTAAATAAAATCTACCTTCCTCACTTTTTTCTCACTGCATCTTTGTCAATGTACTTTTCCTCCATTTTTCCCCATTGAAGGCAATGTTCCACTAGGTGTGAGTATATGACACACCTTAAAACACTGAAAAAAACCCTTGAGATTATTTGACAACTAATTAGTTTTACTCTAAAGGATTGGTCCCAAATGTCCCCTCAAAAAAACAAAAAACAAAAACTGCCAGTGTCTTCTAGAAAAGCTTCTGAATTATATCCAATTGCTTGCTTTGGTTTGCCATCAATGCACTCATAAAGAGATGGAGACAAAATTCTTCCCTTCCCTTCCCTTCCCTTCCCTTCCCTTCCCTTCCCTTCCCTTCCCTTCCCTTCCTTCTCTCATTTCTTTCTCCCAAAGCTTCTTACAAGATTTCTCGTACTGCTCTAAAAGCTACTAGAGAAGATTGGAAGTAGCTCAAGATGATATGGAGACAATGAAGCATAAGCACAATTTTTCTGCTCATCTTTCTTTTGTGGAAGTCTTCACTGGTACAACTAGAACTAGACTTGGTACTGAAATTCATGGTTTAATCATCTAGGCAATAAGAGCTCAAGGCACCTTTTACATGGTTACTCAGGGAATGGTAGATAGGAAGGCAGCAATAAACAAGTTTATCAGGAGTTTTCAATCAGACATGGGCATGCTGGTACCCAGCATATTTTTTTTAAAGGTACCCCCCTCTCCCAATGTTACAGTTCTATATGTTCATTTATTGTTTTTATTTAAAAGTGCATTGTTGTTTTTAATAACAAAACAACACTTATTCTCAAGTAATACACATAGCTGTCCAAAGGGATCTCCTATTATGACTTAGTTAAAATTTAAATTAATGATACATTGGTAGCTTCAGCTAGACTAAAATGAAACTCAAGTGGATCCGATATAACTTTTACCAATTATGAACACAAATATCATGTTGCATTTATTTGGTTGTTAGTTATTATAGGTTAGTAACATGATTTTTGAAAGCACATGTGCATATATAAGAACCAGTGTGATGCGGTGGCTAAAGTGTTAGCTTGGGACTGGAAGAAAAATAGTTTAGTCCTTCAACCATTGGAGCTCACTAGTGACTTTGGGTCAGAATCTGAGTCCAGCTCATCTCACACAGAATTATTTTTATGGGGACACAATAGGAAAAGCAGAATGTAAATTTAATAATAATTATTAATAATGTCTTTATTGCATAATAATAGACCAGTAATAACAATATATTATTACAACATAATAAAGTATAAATGGCTGGATGTAACAATAATAATATTTTATTAAATCCAGCAATTTTGCTGGAGAGTTTATGGATGAAACTTTAAAGTGAGTCTACTATCTTCTTCATGGGAAGCTGTAGGATCTGTTAATGAGTCCATCTCAGTAGACTAACAGCTTTGGATCAAGGTCAGCTTCCAGCTTTGATTAATTATGTACAGAAAGCATCTTGGCTATGGGGACTATCTCTCTTGTGGCGCACCTTCCTTACAATTAGTCAGAGTCACTCAAAAGTTTCATATAGTGAAGTCAGCAAAAAGACTCAGCAAGAATTTGTCAGAGAAGCTGAATCTGAGTAAAGAAAGATGCATTAACTGGTGAGCATATACTGACTCTTTCTAAAGTAATCTGTATTGCTCAGAATTTTCTTTTTTCTGAAAGAATAGACTTGAAATTGCTACCACCATCATCCATTTGAAACAGTTCTTGAAGAAAATATCTTGAAATGACACCAACAAATAGGCATTTCTTTGATGAATTATTGTTTTACAGATATCTATAAATCTGAGTACTATTCTTTTATGATAGCTAAATCAGAGAAAGATAGAATCATGATTGGAAGTGACTGGTTGAATTCCCTGCCAGTGTAGAAATCCACTGCTAAAAAAAAAGAAAAAAAAAAAGAAAAGCTTTCTGAGATAGTGGTTTTCTCTGTTACTTCAAGAAATAGTTCCTAGAGTTTTGTCCAAAAGACTTTATAATTTGATTCCATTTTTATTTAATCAAGAAATGTTTCATCATCCACAACAACTGTTCAAATATTTGTAGGGGCTATTTGTAGATGTCATACCTTTTAATATTCTCTTTTCTAGGCAAAATGTGTCAAACCATTTAACTTTATTGGATTTGGTCTCCAGATAGTTAATTATATTTGTCACTTTGCTACATAATTTTCCAGTTTATAATGTTTAACTTAAACTGTCATATCAGGACTGTTACAGATATAGTCCAAACAGAATTGAATGGGACCATTCTTTCTTCCCATCTGCATATGTAATTTCTGCGGAGATGTCGTAAAAATGCAGTCGCCTTTGGACTATATGTGTCTAACTTGTAATCCTGGATCTTATTAACCTCTATATTTTTTCCTAGATAATTATTTCAAGTTTAATACTCTATTTTATTTGTGTAGAATTTCATTTGCTTTTGGGCTTTGTTTAAGGCTTTTCATTCCAAGTGATATGGAAATATCAGCAAAGACTGAGAGCCCAGAAGACCCTAAATAACATATCACTGCTTATATCACAATGCTGATTACTTTATACTTATTTATACTTTACTGTATTTATTTTGATTCCTAATCAGGTGACTGGGGGGTGGATAAGAACACTAACCACACATTTTCAAGCTATTCACTACAATAAAGAAGGAGAGGCACTCATCCTTCTTAAAATAAAGCTGGTGTCTTTTGAATCTGTGATGAGAATGTGGTGAGAGCAGAGCTTACAAAGATAAACAAGGAGCATTATTTCCCTTACATTAAATTAATATAGTTTTAAATCAAAAGAAGTTCTAAATTTTTATGTTGGGTCACTTTAGTAGGTAAAGGTGCACCTATAACAAGGCAGGTGTGTTCTATCTTTATCCTCTAATTTTCCAGGGGTTCATTCATCCACATCCAAGTTCAGCCCACAGATATCGGCAGAATAAAGAAAGACTGCAAGAATAATCTGCAGTGAGAGACTGCTTCCCTTTGGCTTCTATTTAAGGAAAGGTAATTCCCAAGTGAGCAGCCTTAAAATGGATCATCCAAGCAGACCATTCTCTGCCTCCAGAAACTGTTTTACAACTAGGAGTTTTCTGCAGCACAAGCAAGTTCCTTTCAAGCATGAGTTGATTCTGCAGGAGGATGTTTGACTTTCAAGCAATCTGATATCTTCTGGAGCTAATTCTAAAGGGTATATTTAAGCCTCCATTTGTTGGCAGAGGCACTGTAGAGATGGAAGCAATGCAAGATCATTGAATGAAATTGTCATATCTTTAATTTTATCCTCATTGAACAAGCCTATTTCCTGTTTAGGTCACTTTTGCATTTATTTAATAATAAAACCTTTTCTTTTGTTTCCATATAAGCATGAAATTGTTAGGGCTGTGCAAATACTAAAAATGTTTTGGGAGAAGATTCCTGCATCCTATGTGGATCCTATAATGAATAAGCCCAACCTTGTTCAGGCTTCCAGGTGAGTCTGAAAAAAAGGTGTTGCTGCTTAAGGGTTACCTTAAGTTTAATGAGCATATTCTTTAAACCAGGGGCACCTTTTTCAGGTTTGCATCAAAGCCTGAAAAAAAAAATGCTTCCTTTAATGTATTGAAGAAGGGTACTCTGCTTGTCCAGTGCTCTTCTTCCAAATCATGTTCAAAGCCTCCACAGCCCTAGTGCACATTTCCTCATTCACACAAACTTGTATTTAAATTTCAATGCAATGTTCCTTCACAGTATACTTTGCTCCATCTTATCCATTTTTTATGCATTTTTCACAAAGCGAATGCTTTATATGACCTCTAAGGTATAGGTTTATAGGTGCACACCCTTGTCCCAATATACACAGTTCTGTTTTCAATTTTTGCATCAAGGACTGCATCACAAATGCCAGTGAGAAGGAGAACTGCATCCTGATTACAAATCAATTTGGGAAAAGTGAATGAAAGCAATTCATTTAAAATATGGACCAACAAATAAGTTGCCCCATCTTTAATTTTAAAATTGCTTGTTCCATAATTCTGTATTTTTTTTTCATAAATCACTTTCTAGCACCACAACCACATGGACATACCTGTAGTGCATTTGTTTTTTTAAAGTATTGGGTTACAAAACCACTATGATGACAATATGTTCTCCTAACCAAGCTATTCTAGCTGGATTGTTAGGTTTATTTTATGAACAGAAAAATTAATCTGGAAAAAAGAAAAGAAAGTTCTTAAAATTTAATAGCCCTGATTTGTACATGTCTTTAAAATTTTATTTTCCCCAATGGATATTGATATTTTAAATATTAATGTGATTTTTAGTATTGCACTGAAAAAGACAAAAGGTTGACACTTCTTATAATTCCTTCAAAATTAGTACTAGTTATACATTATTGAGACTTTGATTTAGTTAGTGGCTTTGCAGTGAAAACTAACAAGTATCAGCCTTGTGAACAACATTTCTCTTATATTATTCATCCTAATCTCTTAACTTCAGAGCCATACAAGGCATGAAATGTATTGTCAGAAATACATAGCTCAGAATACTAGCCATTAAATATTGTATCCAGTTGGCTACGGTGCTAGAAATGAATTAAATCTTAAAGTGCTTTCCATTCTAGGAATAAGAGAAAGGTAATGACATTTCAGTGTGTTTCCTTGCTCAGCTTCTTCAGATATGTTCTATGTCAGCAGTTTTTTTCAAGTAGAGTATAGCTATGTTGTACTTGTTACACAGCGAGACCCCAGTTATTACCTAAAACATCACCATTGCATTAATTATTGATCTGTTTCAAGCTTTCATTAGAGAACTAAAGTATTTCTTTCCATGTTGGAAGAAACTTTAGCTTCTTTTTATTTTTTAATTTGTTTTGTAAAAGAAATAACACAAAATAGGACTACCAACACTGTTTTCATTAATGTTTCAGATGATATCTAACAGAGTAATCATTTACTCTACTTAAAGTATTCTGAGGTTACAATATTATAATGACCAGTGTATGTATGTCTTTTCATCTAATTTTTTTCTGTAGTCAGGAAGATGGAAAAGAGAAGTGCTATGACCCTGTAATTGATCACTAAATATATAAAGTTATTGAAAACTTATTTCTCATTTATTTATATCTACCACATAACCCAATCAATGCAAAATAGTATATGTTAAAGTTGTGATGTTAAGGTTAAATGCAAGATGAATATGTTACAATGTAATCCCAGATCTGTCTATTCAGAAGTACTGTGAATTTGGTAGCCTTCATTAGGACAGAGATCCAAACAAGGGTGAGTAAATCTTACAATCAGAACTTGTTATATCTTGGCAGAGCTTGACAGAAAAACAGATTGAATATTGTATCTGCATGATTTTTTAAAACAAAGACTATTGAAAACTGTTAACATATGACAAAACTAGACGACGTGTGTTTGATGGAATGTATCTACGAAGAGTGTGTGTGTGATGTGGTGGATTGCAGTAGAGAGCAAGGTTATCAGGAAGGAGGGGGTGCATTCCAGGAGGGGGAAAGGAGGCAAGAGGCAACACAGTCCGCAGGGGGAGCATGAGAAGAGTAAGAGATTCAGGATAGCCACTTCCCAGAATCTCCCAGGTTATATCCGCTAGTTGCAATAGTATAGATTTAGTGTGGCAAGATTCTATCTATATGGTGTAAACAATAAAAGAACTGAATTTGGGTGAACTTTTTCCTTCCTGTTCTTGGACCAAGCCTGACAATGTGTAAGGAACTGATATCAGCTAACCAATGGCTTTTGCATCCTGCCTAGTGGCTCCATTGCCAGAATGGGCAAGTAATTGTTTATAGAGGGCAGATATGGGTGGTATCCCCCTCACCACTCACCCTCAAGGTGTTCTCAGGATGTCTTTTTCTGCTGAACATCTGAAGTACACTTTTCTATGTAATGTGTTACTTTGATGGCTCCTGTCAGTTTGGGATGATGCACTCCAGTTTGTTGCAGGCTAACTCCAGCAATTCCTTGGCTGTTTTGCAGAAGAAGGAACACCCCTTCAACTGAGTTAAGGCTTACTATTCTTTAATCCTTTAAAGCAGCCTTTTTACCATGAATGCTCTAATAGCACAATGCCTGTAATTCTGGCTGCTGATTTCAATTGTGTGAATTCAGCATGTGCATTCTAAGGCAGCTACAATCCAATTGGCCTGGAAGGCATCTGGCCATGGAATATTTTTTTTAAGGACTGTAATCGTAGCAATAATTTTAGTGAAGACTTTTCAATGCAGTGTGATATGTCAATGCTAGGTATTGAACAGATCCGAAAACTGACATGGCTTCTAAGCAAAGGAATTCCAGAAGGACAGAGTTGGCATGGTCTATAAAATAATTTTTAACAGAAGAAAATTTCAAGTAGAATAAGATATATGGACTTGGAGGTCCATTGGAGATACCAATGAAAATAAAAGACTGCATGGTTAGATAACATTATACGGCTACCATTATGCTGATTTTATTTTATTTTATTTTATTATTTGAATCAAATTTATAAGACAACTCAAGTCATAAGAAGTCTGAGTAGAGTACAAGTGAAAGATACACTTAATAAAATAAAATTAAAAAAAAGAAAGATAATGTAAGGATAACAGAGCCAACACATTTATACAATTCCCTTAGAAGGCATATACTCCTCTATGCTACTGCCTTGGAGAAAAGAAAGGTCTTCAAAGCCCATTTAAAGGACATCAGGGTTGGGATTATCAAACCTTTGGAAGATACAGATGACACTCTTTTAAAGATGGGACTTGGAGCTTGTCCACTTTCTTTGGATCTTTCCAGAGAAGTGGTCCCTCAGATGGCCAGGCCCAATGTTATAAAGGGCTTTATAGGTCACAGTCAGCACCTTAAATTGCATCTGGAAATGTATTGATAACCAGTGCAGCTTTCACAGTACAGGTTTTACATGGGCATACCAAGTTATACCCATAAGTGCTCATGCTGCTGCATTCTGGACCGGCTGCAACTTCTAGTGGTCTTCAAGGGCAGCCCCATATAGAGCACATTGCAGTAGTCCACAGGCAAGGTGACTTAGGACAAGTGATTGTGAGAAGGGACTCCTGGTCCAGGAAAGGGCACAACTGATATATGACAGATATCTGGCTAAGGGTCTTTTTGAGCGGGAGCTGTGAGTCTAGGAGGCTCCCAACTGTGTACCAATTCTGTGTGGAGAAGTGCAACCCCATTCAGAACTAACTATTGAAAATCCATGATACCAGAAGAACCAAAAACATACAGACACTTAATTCTGTCAGTGTTGAGCTTGTCCTTGTTCCTCTTCATCCAAATCCCAGGAGCCTCCAGAAATTGGGGTCAAGATATACAACTGAGCATAATCAGCAACTGATATATCTTACCCTATGTTGATGGATGACTTCACCCAGTAATCCATGTAGATTTTAAACAGAAGAGGTGTGCAGTGGGCTGACAGGGTGAAAGTGCTAAGGCCTTTGGCACCCACAAGTCAGGGGCCTCAAGCTTACCATCATGTCAACACTGACTGGAATTGGTCATGGAGAAAGGGGGAGAGGCACTGCAACACCATGCCTCCCACTCATAATCCCTGCAGTCAGTCCAGAAGAATATCATAATTGGTGATATCAAATATCATATCACATATATCAAAGACTGCTGAGAAATCAAGGAGGACCAGGACATTTGCCACCACCTCCATCCCATGAGGTCATCAACAAGCACCATCAATGCTCTCTGTACAATATCTGGCCTGAAAACCATGTGGAATGGCTTTTTCCCCAACAGAAAGCCAGGGCTCTGGCTGGTTATTTGCAGATGCAGTAACAGCAGAAAAATAAACATATTTGCTGTTCTTATTGCCTTGGTGTAAACTCCAATATGGGCTCTTCTATATGTTTTGTTGGACTTACTCTTCATCATCTTCCAATGGCAGTCTAGGTAATTTCATTTCCCAGAGCTCTTGGAAAAATCAGGGAGCTCCCAACATCAACAAACAGGGAAAGGTTGCATAAGAGCAATCTGATCTAGGCCTCATTTTGAACAGACCTAAGAAATAAGCAATATCAATTGTTCTGATATTGATTGGTTTTACATGGGACAAATCAAAGTTTGCTTAGCCATTAGGTGTTGAATGAGTCACAATTAACTGTGTCTGTACAATACAGTAGATGAAAGCCAGTGCAGTGTAGTGGTTAAGATACCAGCCTAGAACTGAAGATTCCTAGGTTCAGGTCTACTTTCAACCATGGAAACTGGGTTGGGCCAGTTATTCTCTCTTGGTCCAGCCTGAACACAGGGTTGTTTTGATAGTGAAAAAATGAAGGAAGATCCCTGCATAAGCTCCATGGTGGGGTAAAAAGAAAAGTGTTCTTGGTTTACAATCCAAAATGTGTGTTCATGCAATAGGTTTAATCAAAATCAGACAAGCTATATTTTATAGGTATTGAACCTATGCATAGATTGATGCTTTGAAATTATATTTTAGTGAAACAGAGAAGTCTACTTGTAGCACAGCTTTGATTTTGCTTCTTCCTCACATAGTTATTTTTGAAACAGGTTTTTGAGGTCTGTAGCTCTAACTATTATGTGTAGTGAGTTGATTTCCTTAGTTCTATATGAAAATAGAGTACCAATTATAAATATATAGAGATAACTTCTACAACTCCTACAAATCTCTTAGGTTTCTTCCATATTGTTATCATTTTTGTTCACCAAATCTTCAAAAACAACTCTAGTCTGACACTCTATCTACTGTAACATGCTGGTTTTCATTATCCTTATCCTTATTTATAATTATACTATTCTCCCAATAGTAAAAATACCTCATAAAACAGGGACCCCATTAAAACTACATAAAACAATGAACATTAAAACTAAAGGCATATTAATGACGGACCAAGATCATAAATGATTTGAAAGCCTTTGCAAATAACAATGAAAAGATTATAAAGGTAATGTTTAGTGAACTTCTGGACCAAAAAGTTTTACAGAGCGACCCCAACTTTCTCAGAATTTGGGCAGTGAGGGAGGCCCTCACATTTTAAGAACAGCAAATAGTGACCAGATTGCACAGCAGTAGCAATAAAAGTAAGGAGTGTTAGGCAGGGAATTTGGTGGGCTGATTACTTTGCTCTTACAAGAAGTTGGGAAAATGGATTGCTGGATGGAAAAGAAAATCATCTTCTGCCCCCATTGAGTCCTGCAGGACATCTCTTGGTAATGCTCTATTGTGTGTACAATGTATGTGCATAAGTGTGTTGTTCTCAGCTGCATGTTGTTCTTCAAGCCAAAATGTTTTCCAGCGGTAGTTTCAAGGATTAAACCCAAACAGTGATATATGAATTTATGGTGTGTGCATAGGGAACAGATTAGCATAATAAATTTTGGGTTTGAAATATTGTTTAAAACTATTCTCATTATATTTACTGGGTCTTCCATTCAAAATGTAAGCAGAATATTCATCTTCAGTATAGATTTTAGAATTTAACCATTAAACCTTTGCACTTTGACACACATTTTACCAGGAAAAATGAACTCTAAATAAGGAAAAGCTAATTAAATCGCCCATTCCCAAACAATCTTGCTGATGTCAGCAAAGTGCAAAATAGGCAATAATTCCTTTTGGAATACATTTTCATTACTAACGAGATTACAGCAGCAAGAAAACACAAGACCATCCTCAGGAGACTGATAGAGCAGCAGATCTACGGGGTTGCTTTCATCTCTCTGGGTTAAATACAGTAAACTTAACTTGGAGGCATGGGAAAACAACAGAATTAGAGTGGAATCATCCTTTCCTACTGCATTCTTTACATTGTTTTTTGTAGGAGTTTATTATGTTGGACTTTGTAAGAAACATTCCTAAAATAAGAAAAAGCCATACTAAGCATTTGAGAGTTATTATCAAATAAACACCCTCTCCCTGGTTCTGAATTAATGCAGATAAAGTATCTTTCCCTAATAATCTCATCCACTCCAACACAAAATAGCGAGGCTGGTAAATAGATTTTTAAAAAATTTAATTCTATAAATGTACATTAATATTCAAATCACAAAGAGAAGAAATAATAATAAATATGACAGATAAGGATTGTAACATACTTAAAAAGCTGATATATATTATTATGAAACTGTGCTCAGTAGAGGCTGTATTTCTGTGAATGACTGCCAAATTGTCTTTTTCTGATAGGAATATCACTGATTAACAGGCAGCTTGATCTAATGGTGCTGCTATGCTGAATGCTCATCCTGATAATGGCAATGTAACATGTTCATGATCTCATACATCCCCAGGAGCAAAAGAGAAAGTGAAATAATACTAGTACATTCAAGAGATAACCACACAATTTCATAGCAATTCTATTGCCACCCATCAATCACAACACTATACACTGTTAATGGCACAATATTATTCAGGCATGAAAGGCATCAATCAGTATACAGTAATGGCAAGACAAACCCAGGAGGTCAGCTTAACCTGCCACAGGGACGCCCACAGCAACCACCTAAACATACTGCTACAGTGCAATGAAGTAGAGTTTGAGAAATACAGTACAGCTATCTCTGCATACCGTTCCATTCTTGTGTTAAAATGCATAATACAAATCAATGTGATTTATTGTGTGACTGCTAATCCATAAAAACTGAAGAGATTGTAACTGAAGCCTAGCTGATGTTTTGTAACTGGGATTTACTCTAGTTGAAACATCACAAAGGAGTGCTTATTATAGGAGAGTTAAAGACCAATAGATTATCAATTGTCTTCTATATGGTATATGCAAGTACTTGAAAAGTGCTACCATATCTCTGCCCTCAGTTTTATCTTCTCAAGGCTAAACGTAAGAAGTTCTCTCACTTTTGCTTCATAACATTTATTTTCCACTTCCCTGGTCATCCTTAATTTGCCTTTCTCTGCACCTATCATAGTTTCATTGAACCTTTCTTACCATATGATACATTAAGATATTTCTTAACATACATGAGGTCTCTTTGATCAATGCAGAGTATAGCAGAACCATAGCATCCAGTGAAGAATACTTCTGCTGATGAAGCCTAATACTACATTTGTCTTGTAGCAACTAGGTCATACTATGGACATATATTCAGCTTGTGATCAGTTATACACTGAATATATTCCCCAGTCTGTATCTGTACAGTTAATATCTTTTTTTTTCCTAAGTGAAGAACTTTGCATTAGACTCTGATAAATTTCACGCTGTTATTTTCAGCTCTACCCTATCAAGTCCACCTTGAATTTTATTTCTGTCTCCTAAAGAAATGAATTATCCCATCCAATTTTGTCACTGTCTCTCAGCCAACCCACCCAAGTCACAGGGTTGTAGTTGAGTATGAGTATCATTTTATTTATTATTTATTAAACCAATTTATATAGCTGCCCATCTCACCACAGGCTACTCTGGGTGGCATACGACAACTCTAAAAACAGTCAAATACATGTGTATGTGTGTGTGTGTGTTATGTATGTGTGTGTGTGTGTGTGTGTGTGTGTGTACACACACACACTTTATATTCTGAGTATGATTTTCAGACTATCCAATGAACTATCTTACCATCCAACTCATGGTTAGCTAGTTTGGTTCTCTGAATGTCATGAAGTACATTGTCAAATGCTTTCATGAAATCAAGATATATTACATCCACAGCATTCTACCATGACCTACTAAGGAAGTGACCAGATCAAAACATGAAATAAGATTAGGCTGGCTATGTTTGTTTTTGATAAACCCATCCTGACTTTTTGTCACTGTCACACTGATTATCACCAAATGAAATAAAGTCAAATAAGATCCCTTTATGATCTGCTGTAGAATCTTCCCTGCTATTAATGCCAGTTTGTATAGTTGTGTACATTTTGAAAACAATTACAAAAAAAAAAAAAAATCCTTTGGGCTATGCATGAATCTATCAGCTATTCATCTGGCTCCAGATATTTAAACCCATTCAAAATAAACAGGACTTCTATCTACATTTGACTCCATTTCTCATTAGCCTCTCCTGTTATGGGATCATTATTACCATGAGTTTACTAAACTTTATTAGAATCTGTTTTCTTGAAGTCCAAAGTTAAACAACATGGGGACCAATGTTCCAAAATATAGTAATCAATCAAGAATAATTAATTTCTTACTGTTTCCTGCAGGGTCAGTCATGTCATTTTATAGTGAAATCTGAAAGCTAATCTGGGAATTAGTATACAGCTTTCAGAAACATACATTATTTTTAGATAAAGCTTTCACAGGCAATTGCTTTGCGTAGATTTTGACTGGAAAAAGAGACAGTAATGGGTTCCAGTCAAGGCTGCTGTCCAATGCACAATGGAGTCTACGTTGACACCTACTGCAAATGCATGTCATAGAAATCCATGGTTGAGACTTTCACTGTCATGTGTATAGTTCTTGGAGAAAGGCAAATCACCCAGGTCTCCTGCTCAGGGACATTCCTTTCATTCTCATGGGGAAGGAAACATAATTGTAGGACAAATGAGAGAGCTTGATGGCCTAGTACTTGTAAAAGAAAAGAAAATACATCTCTGAAGTCTATGAAACTGAAACTTCTGCACCGTCTTTTCGTTTCATTAACCTTCTTCTCCCATCTTTCAGCATCAAAGTAGAATATCGAATGGTAGTAATGCCAATGGGGGCTTACAGGACTATCAGTGCACACAGGCTATTTTGAAGCTTTGTATCGAAAGGCCAATTATACTATTTTCTCTTATATATAAAACTGTTAAAGAGCAGCATATGTATAACCACAAAGTACTAGACCCTGAGTGCTTACTAGTCATCGGTGACAGCTTTCATTCTTAAATCTGGTGTCCTGCCCTTTGGGCATCAGCCTCAGATCTTCCAAGAGATTGTCACTGTAACCAGTTTAGTGGTACATGTCTTATTCTGCCAAGCTGACACTTCTCACTCCCTGCTGAATGCACCTGCCTGACCTATAACACATCTTGGCTCTCTGAGAGTGTACACTGTCTCATGTGTTGTACTGTTTAATTATTGAAAGCATTTTGGGGTAAAGATGTATGGCATTTGCTTCACAAAGTAATCTTTGTTTGTATCAAGCATGAGGACTTTCAATGGACTTTTTTTTTTTTAAGAAGTGTGTGTTTGTGCGTAAGAGAGAGAGAGAGAGAGAGATGATGATGAACATGCCTTTACTATGTGAAGCATAGAAAGCACTAGCTTTCTGTTGCAGAAGCAATTTTTTATTTTGCCCACAGGCATCATTTCTAGCAGATGCATTTGGCTTCAGATGAAACCAGATGGGAGCATTTTGCATTTGGTTCAAAAATCAGAATTGCAAACCTCTTAAAGACACTTCTGCAAGAAACACAACAGGAACATTATATTGAAAAATGAAGTGGAAAAACTGCAGGTGGGCTAAGTTTCTTTCTGATGTTCAAGAGTAAGAAAATGGAATGGAATGGAAGCTTTAAACCAGATGGATACATGTAAGACTCATATTACAGAAATTCAAATACTGAGAGCTGAATAAGCTTCCTCTGCAGATATATATGCTGTATCACTGGATGTCCTGATTAGGCTGATCATATATGTCATTGGCAGAAGTATTTATGCTGTGAATTCTTCCTGCTTGGAATGTACAAAAATGGTTACAGTTATTCTTTACTTTTTTTCTGGGTGAACACACAACTTAGGATGATTACCAACAACAATTGAATTTGGAAGAACACACGGGTAGTCCTCTTAGATCATATAAACGTGTCTTGCAATGTTCTATCCCTTACAGAAAAAGTTAAAGATTTAACAACCTTAGATGAATTCAGATCAAAATTCTGGATCAGTTCCAAGGGCTATTTAGTACAATTGCCTCTTTCCATAGTGGCCAGTCCAATGCCTACAGGAAGCCTCCAAACAAGGCAAAAATGCAATGCGATTCTTTTAATCATGTTTCCCCTGCAGATTATATTGGAAGCCTTACAGCCAGTGCTAACTGCGGATTAGGACCATGTAGATGATTGTAAATCTGGTTATGCCAATGTTGCAGGGATTGAGGTGTTATTCATTCCATCTTTTTTTTTTTTTTCCAGTGAATCATGTAGTCCCAACACATTTGGTACTGTATAATTTTTTTCTGGATATTTACAAGATAGGATAGTTTCTTGCATTTTTGTATGCAATGCACATCACTATTATACTTCTTGTATGCAACTACCCCAATAAGCACTTTTTTCTATTCAATTCTTCTTAAACTAATCATTCTCTACATTCAGTTAGACTCAATATATGTTTCTATATGCAGCTTTCCCAAATTCACCTGTTTCTCCATTGCTTCTATTATTCCACAAAAAACCTAAAGTTTTATGCACAGTTATATGAGGGAGATATATAAATTCAATATGCTAACATCTTTCCTTTCCTTTCCTTTCCTTTCCTTTCCTTTCCTTTCCTTTCCTTTCCTTTCCTTTCCTCTCCTCTCCTCTCCTTTCCTTTCCTTTCCTTTCCTTGGAATAATATATTTTGGTTGGTTTTACATAGCTAATAATAAATGGAGATTTAAGTCACAAAAATAATTCACCTGAGAGGAACATTTATACAGAGCAGAACATTTTTTTTTAGTTTTCAGAAAGTGCCCTATCTCAATTCTTTTCTCTTTTGTCTTTCTTTCTTTCAATTTTCAGAAGTTGTGTTCAAGAATTTTCACATTTTAGGATTCCAGTTGGAGTGTATTTATGGAGACATCTTTTGAGATTTTACTGGATACTTATATATTTTACCTAGAAGACTGTTTAGAGCAGATTTGTATAACAAGAAATAAAAATCTACCCCAGAAAGCGCTATAGAGAACAGGATGTAAAATACCAGCTATGTAGAAACATTTTTTAAATTTTTGTTTGTTGCCTTTATTTATTTACTTTGAAAAAAAAATAAAGCACAAAAATTAAAAAGGAAAAGAAAATCAACATAACAATAAAAATATTGTACAAATGGGCTTCTCAGGGCATATAATTTATATAAAGTTTTATACCACAGTTTCATTAAATGATGACCATATATAATTTTATTTATTTTAAAATATTCAATTTGGCTAGCTTCCAAGAAGCAGCAGTAGAGATAAGTTTCAGTTTGAATGGAAAAAAGAAAGGAATTTTAAAACAAAAACAGAATTATGCTTAGATTTCGTATCTTGGCCTGCAAGTACATGAACTACCTATGACAGTGAGCTAATGAAACTTGTGGATGGTTCAAACATGGCTTCTGTAGATGTGTATGAATCAGACCCTGTGATCAATGGTTCAAGATTCCAAAAGCAGAAGGTTAGAGTTGGGCTTGTAACTTAAAATTTGATGGCAAGCCAATTCAATATGAGTCCCTCTAAGATTCAGTTTGGGAAAATAAGCCCATAGGTTATAATAGAGAAGTATTATATGCCTGCAGCTGCTTTAGTTTTTGGCAGAAGGAAAATAAGATAGCAGGGATGATAGATCTTTTAGAGGACATTGACCTTGCCAGGTTTTCAGCTGGATATCTTCAATGTTTTGCTGCCATAAATGTTTTGAAATATTTCCCTGCACACCTTGCTTAAGGCAGAGAGAGTAGATTGAGAAAAAGACAGCACAGCAGCAGCCTCCAATTGTCTAGAAAAGAGCCTAAATTGTGCTGAACCAATGCAGAACGTGTCCTAGTCTACATTTCAAACAAAACCTTTTAAAAACTATTTAAAAGATGAACTCTTATTTCCCATTTCTTGGGATGACAGGCTTCATGTTACAGGGGAAAATCACCACCAACCTGTCCTTGCAGCTGTCTGGGTTTTGGGTTGACAAGAGGATTAGCATAGGTGCGTGGCAGGATCCTTTCATTAGTGGCCAGGCTCACCTGTGTTCAGCTTATACATTAGTTAGTAGCAGAAGAAACAACCCAGCACAGTGACGTATCAAGCCACAGAGAAAGAAGCTCGCATAGAACAAGTGGCATTTATAACCTTGCCACCTCTTATTCTTAAAAATAGTAAATGTTTAGGCCAGCATCTAATAAATATTAATCTGACACCCATTCATCATTATCCAGAGATTGCAAAACTTAAAAAGTTAAATTTGAGTCAAGAGCATATACTGCTTTGATAGAATCTCTTACATGAGCAAGTGGAGATTTTTAAGATGATGTAATTTTTTTAGAGCTTTGAAAATAAAGAAAGAATGGTTACATTTCATACTCTGGAAATGTAAGCAAAATTATCATCTGGCAAACCTCCATTATATATGGATTTAATACTACCCCAGAACCGTATTTTGTGTTTAAGCTGAAACACCAGCTTTCTATTTCACATTTTCCTCAGTAAACTAAGCTTCAATAATTAGTTTTTTCCCCTTATGTTAAAATTGAAACCAATGCTTTCTACCTAATTTTCTTTTGTCCACTGTCTGCATATATGCACATGCATTGGAGAAGACATAATTGTTATATAAAAAATATGCTGAGAATAGTTAGGATATTTTCCATATTTGACTAGAGTGATATTCACAAAGCTGGTCCTTCTGGCAAATAGCACAGGGAAGTCTGTCAGTATTACTAAAATATATATTAAAGTGGAGTGACAGATACTCCTCTTGGGTAGATCTACAAGAAGCTGCATTGTATAATGATTAACAAGTCTTCATTTCTTTCCTGCTATTAGCCTGAATTGTCACTGATAGGACACAGAGGTAAAAGCACCTATTGACTAAATCTGCATTCAGTATTTCAGCCATAATAAGTCTTAATACACTGTGTTAAAATGCCTTCTCTCTGCCTCAGGGAGAAGAACTCTGGGTGTGGCTTCTAAAATTGCTACTAAGTTGTTTTTAATGAAATGGATAGATGAAATGGTGTGAATCTGTGATTCTGTGGCCAAAGGTTTTAAGATCCTTTCAGGAGCCATAACCTATATTTCTAATTTTATTGGATCAAATAAGCACCAATTATATCGTGAGAGCAAACAAAAAATCCCATCACATGAAATTTCATTACCATCTTGAGACTTTTCAACACTGGCATTTGTAGCCCTGCAGTCCCCCAACCTTCTCCCCTCCACTTACAGAAACATACACCACTCAGAATGCCAGTCAGCATTTCCCTTTGCTATGGTGACTGGTGAATTTTGGGAGTCACAATCTCAACATATCTGGATGGGAACAGGATATGAAAGGTTACTATAGTGGAATCTCTCAAAAACCTTTGATTTCCAAAAATCATAACACCTAGCCTAACATCGAAAAATCAAAGCAATCAATATAATATTTTGGAATTTGTAATGCTGCTTAGAAGTCTCCAATGGAAACTAAAACACTGGAAGCAATGCTGAAGAATCTGCACTGCAACATTTTAACAGTATGCATAAAGGATCAAGTGGCCTGATTAGCCCCAATTTAATTTTAGAGGCACTTTTGATGCAATGTAGGCTTTAGATGCCCTGGATTTTGCCCTGGGGTACTTATGTGAGAGAATTGAACAAACAAAGCATGTTAGAAAAGAAATTTAAAATCTCTTTTGGGAAAGGCCACATGTGGATACACACACTTCCTTCCTCCCACAAAGTATTAGCATACCTTTTGAACATCATCTTTGATTTCATAAACAGCATAGGTTAAAAATATACTTTTTTGGCACTATGTCTAAAGGCCTTTTGAGAACAAACACCTTTAAGCTGTTTTCGTAAGAATCCCTGAGTTTCCTATCTATTTTAAATTCCTCAAGACAGCCTTTAGAACTTAGTTTAAAACCCACATCTGGTGTTTATTTGCATGATTTTCCCCAGCATACTTGTTTTTTCTACAGAAAAACAGATCAGGAGTGTAACAACTCTTGAAAACACCTGGGGTAATCAGTATTTCTCCTTTTTCCTTTAAAGAAACTTGTACCTAATCAGTAGAATGGAGGGCTTTTTGGTTCAGGAGCATCTTGCTGCCTTATTCAACATATGGACGGCCTCTATAACTATGCAGTTGCTGGAATCATACATAAATGTTGACAGTAGATATTGCAAATTGTAATAGGGTACTGGTACTTTTTATTGAAGAAGAAAGAAGAAAAGTAGAAAGGCTAAATTTCTTTAAGTATTCTTATATCTATAATATATTGGAGCTTTATTGCAGGTCACCCGTGACTTGATCAAAAGAGACTTGGTCTGCTGCATCTAAGCTGAAGATACTTATGAATATGTGATGCACACCAAAAACACATTTCGCCATAATTCAAAGTGCAGATATTTGACGAGTAGCAAATCTTGCAAGATAACACATAGAAGGATACAGAAAGAGAAGCAGCAGCAACCTTGCACCATCAGTGCTATCATGTGTGGGTTGAGTGTTTTTGTGTACCCTGCGTATTATTTATGGAACAAGAGATGTAGCATAGTAATTTGGAATTGTCTTTTAAGCAGCTACGAAAATACAGCACTGGATTATATATTTCCAATTTGGTTGGAATACATGACAGTGCTTCCAGTTCTTGCTCTGGTTTGGAATTAGCTGAAATGCACTGCAGATCAGTGTTGAAAGGGTATATTCACTTAGCACTATGCTATTTTCCAGGTAGTGATTTGTGAATAACTAGTTTTTCTCCCTCCAGGCTATATTTGTTCTGAATGTGTCAGCCCAACAAGGTAGGTGCCATATAAGTCAGGACTACTTTTTTTTTATTGTAACAGCTTTAGTAACAGAATCTTGCTACTCTGAATGTGCTTCCCTCTCCCTCACTTGATTTTCATGTGAACTAGGGAGGGGCTTATCTGAGACATTTTCTTACATTATTTTCATGGCCCAGGCTCAAGTCTCTCTTATCTGACTGTTGTCTTGGTAGCAGCTCTTCCTCCTGTCCAAGACCATTCCCTATGCTGAATGTAGGAAATTTGTCATCAAGTGTGCCTTGATCTTCCAGTCATTCCTATCAACATAATAGATGGAAAGGAGCAGTATAAGCTCAAAAATGTGGAAGTTGTGGGAACAGTCAGCTCTTACTATCTGATCAAGGGCTGACTGGACAGTTCACTGATGAGTGGTGGATGGTATCATGATGCAAAGTGTTAATACTTAGCAGACTAGAAGTACCATAAGTGTAACAGCCATTCTGCAGCCCATAGCATTCTTGACCAAGTATAGTGTTGGAGAATTCTAAGATGGTGGTCCTGGGGTACTTTAATATTCATGTCATAGCTGCTTTAGCAGTGCCAGGCACTCAAGAATCCATGAGATTCCATTACAGCCATGGACTTGCCTTAAAGATTACAGGAGCAATTCATAGGACGGGTCATACCATTGAGTTATTTTTTGCCTCACCTTGAGGGGAAGTGGCTTAGATATTGAGGATGTAGTTTTTCCTCTGTCACAGACCAAGGTTACAGCTGGTAAACTTTTGTATTATGGCACCATGACCCCCTCCCCCCCAAAATCTTATGGAATCTTATAGATTCTTGAATTCTCTGGGGGAATTTTCAGAAGTCAGAGCCAGTGATTTTGTTGAAGCTGTTGCTTAGCTTTGGAAAGGGGAAATGAGCCACTGACACAATTGTCCTTAAATGCTCTCTCCTGTACTGTGGAGCCCAGTTTTTTTTTCCCCCCCTAACTGCATTGCATGTAATGAAATTGGTCAGGAGACAAGCATAAATAGTGTGAGACTTGCCAAGAGGCCAACAGGATATGTCTCAGTGTATATAATTGTGCCTACTGTGTGGCAATGAGGGCTGCAAAGAAGTCTTACTATGTGACCTCCATTACATCATCAAACAGTTGTCCAGCTACTATTTATTTATTTATTTATTATTTATTTTACTTACATAGCCACCCATCTTATGCATAACCCTGGACAGATTACAAACAGCAATAAAAATAGTAAAAAGCATAAAACCATCCAAAACCTCCCAGTGCCCCCCCAAATGCTCCCCCCCACATCAACAATCAACTTTACTCAGCTCCACCCTTACTCTACTCCCATCCTTGCAGGAAGAGTGTTTGGGTCCTCAAAGACTTGCTGTGATACATTTAAGGATTTAAAACAAAAACAAAAAAAAACTTGTATTCATGCTGATTTGGATGCTGCTTTTAATAGAAAAAGTATGCCATTTGACCCAATTGTGTGGTATCACTTTCAGAGTATGAGGCCTGTGGATATGGACAAATAGCTTGTAGCTGTCTGGTTTACGACATGCTCTCTTAACTTATGCAGATGTGAAATGGAGATCAGAAGGTTAAGTGGTATAAAAATGTATTTAAAAAATAGCAGACCACCTGCAGATTCCAAAATATGCACATTCCACAAGAGGGGTTTTTAAAAAGGGAAGTAAATAGGCAAAATTGTTGGGATGTCAGTTTATAAGCCATTTTAGTTACTCATATATACGCCTGCCAGATAAAATGAAGAGAGATTCAGTCTTGAGGGGCAGATCTGCTAAAGGGAAGGCATGTAGATTGGCTGTCAGTGAAGTGAGCTAGCATGCACTGTAAACAACCTCTTAAGCTAGTTCAGCTTTTCCAGTCTGGTGCCTTCAGATATACTAGCATTGCAATGCCCAAGATTATATTGGCATGCTGGTTGGGAATTCTGAAAATTGTAGTTCCTTGGTTGGCCTTCAGATTGGGAAAGGCTGAAATAACCATTTGCTGAGGCAAACAGAATTCAAACTACATTTCCTCTTCATGGTCAATAACATACCCATTAGGGCGTGGCTCAGGTTACTGAGGCTTTAATGTGCAGGGGCAGTCAGTTGATTACTGAGTTGGTATTATTACCAAAGCATCAGGAATTGTGCATTTGATATGCTTAACAGTAAGCTGTTTTACTGTTAAGTTGACCAGGACTGAATTATATTTGCAGATATATGTTAGGATGGGAAAACACCAAGCAGTAAACAAGTCTTCATAAAAAAATAATAACATTTTATATTTATTTGGATTCTTTTTTACACTGAGCAGGTATGCCTTTTTCAGCTATGTACACTTTATGCAGGAATGTGTAAATTAAAAACATTTGAAAAAAATACAATTTTAAAAATTATGTAAGATGGCAAAACTAATTTTCCTTCTCTTTCTCACGCTTTATTATTATCAGCTATTAGATAGAAATGATTGCCTTATCTCATGGGTTTTAATAAAGCAATTGGCTCTTTAATGGGCCTTGTTAGAATTTCAGACCAGTGCCTTTTTGGTCCTATTTTTTAGCGTTAGTGATTCACTACCTGCTGAGTCATCAGCATGGAAACCAGAGGTTAATTTCCTTTCTACTAAATGAAGCAGATAATCAGCCACTAGAGGACAGCTCCTGTGCTGTAAATAAGTCTTGACAAGCCAAGGGACAGCACTGTGCATCATTCAGTCCTATTCATACCATCTGTCTGCAAATTAAAACAAAGTAAGGATATTAATTTGTTACATTTCAAAAGCCATATTGACAACCCCACATGGACATTTTAAAATGGCAGTGAATAACAGAAGTATTTCACTAATATTTCATTGAGTTATGGGTTACCATTCTTACCAAATTTCATTCTAACAATCAATATGTCAAAATGGCTTTAACCAGATGTTCAGCTAGTGTCTATCAAAGGAGAAGCATTCCAAACTGTTACACCAAGGACAGTCTTTAAGCACCGACCATTGTGAAAACAAAGGAACTTAAGTGAGGAATCAGGCTGTTGGCCCCATATCTGAATCTTATTTTCCTGGAGGGTGAGACTATAGGGTCATAAATTAGAAGATTCTCAAATTAAAAATGCTTTGGAAAAAAAATATATAAACCTACTCTTTTCCCCCAAAAAGGGTGTTATAGGACTGAAGATGGTTGAAAATTGCTGAAGGAATCCACTGCTGTCTAATCTTGCTTACTTAAGTCTATATAGCATGATTCACAAATAATTTTTTTTGCGGGGGGAGGTATTTTACACAGTAAAGGAAATGGATAGTCTGGCTTTCAGTGAGTGAATGAATCAGGCACAGCAGATAACAGTTGATGTGTTCATAGTATATGGTATTCTTGTTCAGTCCTAGCCATTTCCTTTAAGTGAAATATTCCTGGTGGTTAAAACACTGACATAATAAATACATCTTAGAAATAATAGTAGCAATATAACTATAATAGTAATATGCTTTTATATTGCTTTGAAGTGTTCAAAGCACTTTGTTTTCATTATATAGTCAGAATCTTTATAACAGCCCGCAGAATAAATGAACCTCACACTGTTTCTTTCAGGTCTGGGATTCTGATCTTGTAGGTGTGGCCACTGAAAAGAAATATTTTTACTGAAAACGAGTAAAAATCTATTTAACATTATCTTTGATGAAACATACATGAATGTAAATTTCCCTGTGTACATGTGATCACTATAGCATTCCTATAGTTAACAAACTTTGAAATGATAGGTAAAGCCTTCTTATCAAATGAATACTGTTAAATAGATAGAATATGGTCCCTTTGGTCATCATATGAAAATTGAAATATTACATTAGCTTGAGATAAGGGGATGCAGTGTATCAATATATGATGATGTGGGTTGGGCAATATTTATATTTGGCAGCTATTCTCCTGTCCAGCTAGCTGGTAGCAACTAATTGACCTTGGCCAATCAGAAAATAAATAGGGGCAGATCTGGTTATTATTTGGAGGAGCAACTACCAGGGGATACCAAGCCTATAGGTTATACTGGAAGTTGAAAACAAAAACATCTCAGAAGAAACGATGGCAATTCCTTCCATAATGCTACTAAGAAAACTACACATATATGAATGACATATCCATGAAGACACCAGAACTCAAACTAGAGACATCTAGCTAAGGTAGATGTCAAAATAAAGACATCTGTGCTAAGGTAGATAGGATTCTGTGGTGTAAACAAATTTTAAAAAAGATCAAGAGAAAGAAAAAGGGAGAGTGTGCTTTGTGACACTTCAGGACTAACACTTTTTAAACGATATAGCCATAATAGAAAGGTTATTCCTAAGTAAAGCTGTTAATAATGCTCCTGAAATAAAAAGCTATAATGGATTTTTCTCCAAAACTTGTAGAGCATCATGATGTTTTCATCTTGCTGCTATAAATAGAATAGGACAAAACTTGATTGATAAAATCAACTACAGATAGTTCTAACAAGTAATTCTGGCTTGCCTAAATGGAATAATTGAACATAGCACATTATTAAAAAAAAGAAAATTTTACTTTCATACAGAATTCTCTTTAGTACAATCTATCTTTATGCCAAATTACAGTCAATTAGCAAATGGAAAGCATATGAATTGAAATGGAGGCAGGAAGAGCCTGCTTGCCTTTTCCCAACACTTTTTTCCACAGATTATAGGCATGTTTTGGAGTGAAATATGGCAAAAAAGCAACTGGATGAGGAGTTATTGGAGAAAATGTAAGTGTAGGTGTAAAGTTGAATGCAGTTGGCAGCTTCTAGGCTTGAGAGCCTTACGGTGAGCTGCTGGATCGCTAGGATGTGGATGTCTTTAGGAAGACCTAAGCCAACAGTCTGGTGCTGAAATGAAGGGCAAGAGACATGCTCTCCTCCTCTGAAAAAAAACTGGCACTCAAATATGATTTTATTTACTGGCATTGTAAAGCCACCTAATTATCAAATTACTCAAGATCAGAAATTAGTCTAATGACAGATTTCATACCAGTTTTGTTTTTTCTCACTTCTTTCAAAGTGCTGTAAGACTTCAGTTCCAAGGACTTATGTGTAAGCTATTCTGAATTTCTTAGAAGATGAGTCAGTGTTCATATAAATGGGATAGTTTCTCTCTTCCCTCCTATATGATCATTGATGGAGCTGATTAGATTTTTTTTCTCCTCCAGATTTAATTACTTGGATAGTGTTAATAAAGCCTCTGATGAAATTTTATGAGTTTTTGAATCACAATACCTTTTAAATCACTCTGGTCCTGCCTTTCATTGCATTTACAGTATTTTTCAATGGGTTTAGAGTTTTACAGAAATCAGCTAACTTTATTCTGAAGGTAATATTTTCCATGGATTACAAAGGAAGCTAACTTCTCTGTACGTAAGTACAAATTAAATTTTCAAAGGTGTATTTCTCCTCACCACTTTTTAAAAAATTCATGTTGACTTGGATAATCAAGATGAAACAGAAGTGGTTTAAGAATAAATTAAAATTTAATTCTCATGCTATCAGTGATCTCATTACCATGGGCAAATAGCAGCCAGGTTTGCTTTGGGAAGTCTCTATATTATTATGACTTTAAGGGGCAGCAGCTTCATGTCCCTTGGAGCATTTGTATGTGCCAGTTTTCATTTAACATAAGCACTTGAGGAGACATAAAGAAAGCTATTCATTTGTTTTTGAAAGGGCTTGATCAAAACACACATTTCTCTTTCTTCTCAGATGAAAGGTCCTTAAGTGTGGTAGCTAGATAGGGCTACTAGTAAGCAGGTGCTAATCTGCTCTCTGAACACTGTCCCTCAGATTGGGCATTACCTCTGTTAAGAGAAAGGGATCCTACGTATGATCCCCAAGAGTTAAGAAGGCCACTGGAGAGCAAAAGACCACATTTGGAAAGCTTGTTGCACTTCTTTTGGTTCACATAGCAACAAGCAACTACAACCTCAGAAACTAGACCACCAGGGAGTCATGGAAAGCTCAGCTGTCAGAGGCAGCAGTTATTCAAGCACAAACGGAGCTGGTCTTTTGTACTGCTTCTTGCTCACTTTTATTCACTTTCTACTTCAACAGTTTTTTGATTTAATTTTCTTTCTGTATGAAGTCATTCCACTCGCTTAATCAAAAGTGACTACAGTGGTCACCTTGTGATCAGCAATCAGATCCTTGCACTAATTACCTTGTGGCACATTGTATATGTTCTAGTGTATCTAGTATTTGTTTAAGAGGCTAAAGCAGGTGTGAGACTAGGCTGAAGCTGCCATAACCTAAAGATGAAGCAGGCACGTAAGCAGAGAGGACAAAAGCCAAGAAACTTATCTATGGGATCCCTTCGGGGAGGTAGATAAGAAGGAAGCAAGTCGTCAAGGGAAAAACAAAGGACCTGAACCAGAAAGAGGAAGTTGGGCCTGAGCACATGGAAGCCCTCACCCCAATCCCATCAACTTGTAAATCAACCCAGCAAGGACTTTTGGGGATAAAAGGGGTCCCAAAGCCCGCCCACTCTGAGTCGTCTGAGTCATCTGAGCTGAGTCACCTGAGTCACCTTTGCTTGGCGGCTTCCGTCCCTCTAGCTAGTGCCTGGCAGCCTAGTTGGGAAGGACGTGGGTAAGTGTGGATGAGCGCGTGCGTGTGTGTATGAGAAAGAGCAAATGTACCTTGCAACCAGTAAAGTTTTGCTGTTCCTTTAAATTCACTGGGTCTCCGTGTATTACAAAGAACCTCTTGTGCCTCAGTGTTCGGTTGGAAGTGATTTGTGTGTATCCCTAATTCTTTCCCAGCTGTTGACCAGGGCTGTGTGTCTGTCTGCTCCAGCCGCACCTATCTGGAAAACCCAGGTAGAAAGCAAGGGGGGCTGACAAGATCCGCGTGCCTCAACAGGCTGTGAGTGTGTGATTTGTGTGTATCCCCAATTATTTCCCGGCTGTTGACCAGGGCTGTGTGTTTTGTCTGCTCCAGCCGCACCTATCTGGAAAACCCAGGTAGAAAGCAAGGGGGGCTGACAAGATCCGCGTGCCTCAACAGGCTGTGAGTGTGTGAGTGAGTGACCATAAGCCGAACCTGGGAGCAGCGTGTGTAACATTCTTATTGGTGTCAGAAGTGGGATACACGGTTTGGACCCTTTGAATTTATTATTTGAGTGATTAGTTATGCCTTTGTGGAAATTTGGAGATGCCCAACAAAAGGGTGCTTTGTCACTGCCTGCCTCCCAGGCGACAGCTCCACTGGAGAATCCTGAGGAGGGGGAAATGGGTTTGGTATATTGTGAAGTGATGGAGAAACTTGTTAAGAAGTTGGGATTGCCTTTTGGTGACTTGCAGGAGAAAATGAAGTCAGTGTATTCAGGAAGGGATGTTAGGATAGAATTTGGAAAGCTGTACAAATTAAGAGGAGGGAAGAAACAGAAAGATTTACCTGGAGTGTTGGCAATAATATTGGGAGTGGGCTTGTCCCAGATGGACCAGCTCCTCACACAGCTGCGGTTAGAGAACTGCTCTTTAAAAGGAGACTTGGAACAACTCAAAAATAACCATCATGTTTTGCAGGCTGATTACCAGCTGCAAAAGAGCCAAATGGTGGAACTAAGGGAGACCTTGGCTCAACTGAAGGATAGTGTAGAAAGGGAAGAGGAATGGCAACAAAAGCATGCTGCACAAGAACTAAAAATTGAAGCTTTAAAGGACCTTGTGCAGACCTCTGCTAAGAATAAGGGCAGAGCATGTGGAGAATGTAGTAAGGTAGAGGAACTACGCAGACAAATAAGGCAGCAATCTTACCAAATTGCCTGCTTAACAGGCTCAGACCTAGATGAAACCCCAGACTTTCCCTTTGATGGGAAGGAGCATTTTGAGGAATTAAGCCACAACCTCCCTGAGGCTTCAATAGCAGTAGTGGAAACCCGAGCACAAACAAGGCGCAGAAATGCCCAAAACCAGCAATGGGAAGAGTGGGAACAAGTAGTCACTCATACCCCTTTATCAGGAGGAGAGCTGAAACAGATTGTTACAGATCTGGGGGCCTTGAGCCCTGACCCTCTCAAATGGACCTGGAGGCTACATCAGCTCAGCCTCCAGTACAATTTGTCTGACCAAGAGATTGAGCGGGTCATATTAACATACCCTGAAGTTCGCACCAAGTGGCACACATACCGGCGACATCCTAATCCCCCAAATCCCGGTGACCGCCTTAGTATCTTACAGGGGCTCCAAAACATGGTGCAGGACTTAATGGTTGGTACCCAATTACGGCTTAAAGCCATTGGGGATCGGCAGGGGAAAGAGGACCCTTTAGAATTTTGCCATCGCTATTTATGGTATCAATTCATAGCCAGAACAGAGCCACCTAATAACAGGGATGAAGGGCGAACGATGGGTGACATCATGCAGCGCCCCTGGAGCAATCAGTCTTTAAAAGGCGTGCTGGGTGCGCTGCAGCGCCCTGAGCGAGCTTGGATTGGGCGAGTGGATGCAGCTTATCCATTAGACTTGGCCACCTTGGAAACAGATCTGCGAGAAGCAAGGAAAGCTGTTGGAAATGTTGGAGAGGAAAGTAAAGTAAAGACTGTGGGGGAGGTGCGAATAATAAAAGATAGGTGGGAAAGAAGTGGGGGAGACAGCAGGAATAGGAATTTGTGGAGTAATCAGGGGCAGAGAGTAGGGAATGGAGAGGAGCGTGTACAAGTGTGGCGAAAGCTGAAAGACTTAGGAGAAAACATGGAGAGATGGGATGGGGCTCCTACTAGAAGCTTGAAGGAGCGGGTGGAGCAGTTACAGAGAAGTCAGGGAGGAAAGCATGGATCAGAAGAGGAAAATGAAGGGAAAGTGAAGGAGAAAGAGCAGCCTTTTTTGCTGTTCCAGCAGGAACTGAAACAATTAACAGAAGCTTTAAGGAAAGTTTCAGTCCTAGCTGGAAGGGGAGGATATGTGGATTGGAATCCTGAATGGCTTAAAAACCTAGCAGAAGTAAGAACAGACATAGCTAAAGCCTTAGAACAAGCTGATGCTGCTTCCAGAGAATCCAAAATTACATTCAACCAGGGGATCAAGTTATGGTGAAAGAAAAAAAAAAAAAAAAGGAAAACCAGGAGGAGCCCTGGGATCACTATGGAAGGGACCACATACAGTCCTTGATGAGTTTGTGTGTGTCTGTGTGTAATTTCACCCCATCTAGTGTATCTGGACACAAACAGATGGTGCCACCGCTCCCAAGTCAAGCCTGTGTAATCTGTGTAAATAGGCTAGGTTACTTTTGTCTTCCACTCCCTCTTTTGTCCCCCCCTTTCTTTGTTTTCCTTTGTTTTTTGTTTGTTTGTTTTTGTCCCCCCACCCTTTTGATTTTATCCACAGGATCCAAGCATTAAGATCTACATCCAAATTCTCCTGCTGGGACAATGCCTAGAAGCTCTGCAGCACAGTTCTAACAACAATTTTTTTGTAGAGCTGGCACAAACAGCTATGAACAGCTCAGCTTTTTGCGTAGGGCGACTTTTGACAGTGGGAGGGGTCACGTCCACCTGTTTCTTTGGAATACCCTCCAGCCTAGAGACATTAAGAGATGTTACTGCTTTAAAGAATTTCACTAATGACTTATGGGAAGGAATGTTCTTTCACTTTGGATCTTCTCCAGAACCTGAGCCATGGACAAACCAGAGGAGAATGACCCTGAATCTTTTAGGGGTAACCAATGCAACTCAATGTGTATATTTCACTAACTTTGGGAATCATAAACACCCACTGCCCTCCAATTCTCCTGTTTTTACTTGTGAAAAGGTCTACAATATCTCCTATGCCTCCACCCCTTTATTTTTAAAAGTGGCCTGTATCCTAGCTAAAAGTGTCAACCTCACATCCTCCCTTATTGCAGCTCTAACTGAAGAAATGACTGATATTAGGGCTGCAGTCATCCAAAACCGTGTGGCTATTGACTATCTACTATTAAGAGCAGGACAGGGCTGTGAATCCTTTCAAGGTCTTTGTTGTTTTAACCTAACGAACAACGAGAACTACATTGAGGCAAAACTAGCCAAGCTTAAAATTCTAGCCTCTCACATCTCCCAAGATCCAGAGGGATGGAGCTGGTCATGGCTCACATCTTGGTTACCAGACTTTGGATCCTGGGGAAGGAAAATTGTTCAAACCTTACTGTTTGTATTATTTGCCTTTGTATTAATTTCCTCAATCTTTCAATGTGTTAAATCTGTTTTCCAGAAATGTTGTATCTCCATGTCAACTGGACATCAAACCTATTGGCAAGAATACCTAAAAAAACTGTAATGCTCTGAGTGGGTGATGAGTGAGCCCCATTTTGTGGCATCTCCTGTTTAACTCGATGCCAAGGGGAGGAATATGTGAGACTAGGCTGAAGCTGCCATAACCTAAAGATGAAGCAGGCACATAAGCAGAGAGGACAAAAGCCAAGAAACTTATCTATGGGATCCCTTCAGGGAGGTAGATAAGAAGGAAGCAAGTCGTTAAGGGAAAAACAAAGGACCTGAACCAGAAAGAGGAAGTTGGGCCTGAGCACATGGAAGCCCTCACCCCAATCCCATCAACTTGTAAATCAACCCAGCAAGGACTTTTGGGGATAAAAGGGGTCCCAAAGCCCGCCCACTCTGAGTCGTCTGAGTCATCTGAGCTGAGTCACCTGAGTCACCTTTGCTTGGCGGCTTCCGTCCCTCTAGCTAGTGCCTGGCAGCCTAGTTGGGAAGGACGTGGGTAAGTGTGGATGAGCGCGTGCGTGTGTGTATGAGAAAGAGCAAATGTACCTTGCAACCAGTAAAGTTTTGCTGTTCCTTTAAATTCACTGGGTCTCCGTGTATTACAAAGAACCTCTTGTGCCTCAGTGTTCGGTTGGAAGTGATTTGTGTGTATCCCTAATTCTTTCCCAGCTGTTGACCAGGGCTGTGTGTCTGTCTGCTCCAGCCGCACCTATCTGGAAAACCCAGGTAGAAAGCAAGGGGGGCTGACAAGATCCGCGTGCCTCAACAGGCTGTGAGTGTGTGATTTGTGTGTATCCCCAATTATTTCCCGGCTGTTGACCAGGGCTGTGTGTTTTGTCTGCTCCAGCCGCACCTATCTGGAAAACCCAGGTAGAAAGCAAGGGGGGCTGACAAGATCCGCGTGCCTCAACAGGCTGTGAGTGTGTGAGTGAGTGACCATAAGCCGAACCTGGGAGCAGCGTGTGTAACACAGGCTGCTTCTTTTGTGCCAGCTTTGATTTAGTTTCCAGAATCTTTTTTACCCAGCAAAATCAATGAGTCTTGTGTCACTTTAAAGACAAATGCATTTATTGTGGCACATGCTTTTTTTGAATCACAAAAAGCATTCGCCAAATGCTTGAAGGATGTGTATATATGTATGTGTGTATGTATGTACACACACACCCATACATATATACCATGGCTGATCTCAAAACCTATGTAGGGTCAAAGCTGAATAGCCCTTGGAAGGGACACTATCAAGGAATAGCTAGGGCTGGAGACTAGACTGGTAAACTGAAAAAAAAATCTTGTGGCAGCCAATGGTAAACCACTTGTGGTAAGTGTTACTCTGTCTGATCTCAAGACAGAGTAGAAGAGAATGTCCATACTTCAAGGAGTGCATAGCCTAAGTATCATGTAAATAGAATGGATTGATCTCAGTCACCTGCTCCATTGATCTGATTTCTTTACCCATCCATGCGCTATGGAGCAAAAATGTCTTTTGCTGTCCAGAGGAGAAATCTGAGTTGTAAAAATAAAATGTGGGTTAGAATAATCAGTTTATATCAATTATTATAGAAGTGCTTTAGACAATTAAAGGTAGACTCACTCCACATATCTAAAAAAAGGTAGACTTGTAATGCACAGGAATGCAGGCAGAGTCTTAATTAATCCCAGAAAATAACAGTGCTGTATGATTTTGGTAGATGGAAGCAGCTGATACTTTACTGAATACTGAAAGGGACAAAGAAATATGATAATAAATAAGAGCAAACTTGCATCTTTATTAGCTACTGGGAAATCCTGTTCAGAGGTAAGTGGGATGCCTGGCAGGCAGGTGCATCACCTTTCTGGCCTTGGTTTGAACTGCAGTTCAACCATGGTTTTCCCAGTAGCTACTTTTATACTCTTGTTACAGAAAATATTTATATTTTTTTGTTCACCTCCATGCTAGGTGTGATATAACTATTAACTTTAGCCCCTAAAGCAACAACACCTGAGTATAAAAAAGAGATAAATGAAGGTGCAGGGGAGAGGGGAAACAGGCAGGGACAGGTTCACACAACAGCGTCTCTTTGTATAAGAATCTTCTGCAAGTCCATTTACAATAATCCCTCAAATTAATTGATTCCTGTGGATCATATAATTTCCTCAGCAAGGTTATGAAAGTGGCTTCCCACTGTTGTTTTCCAGGATGATTTTTTGACTTCTTGGTCTAGCCTGCAACCGTGAGATTTCCTGGTTATTTCCTATTCAAGTACTAACCACATCCTTCTCTGCTTAGCTTTTTCAAATTCAGTCAAGGTAGCCTAAGTGCTGACACCCATTGTGACTAGCATCTTATATTGGGGTACATCTTATTTATTCTTACATTGTTACCCTGCCTTTCTGCTTGTATCAAGGAGGTTAAGCCATTAAAAATACAGAATAAAAAATATAAAATTAAAATTAATTATCTTTAAAAGAATTAACAATTACAGCTAGTCCTTGTTTAGCGACTGCCTCATACAGCAACCGTTCACAGTTATGACAGCGATGAAAAAGTTACTCTGTGACCCATCCTTGCATTTATGACTTTCACAGGTTTGGAAAGGAAATGAAAGCTGAAGTATAGTCATAAGCACAGTCATGGTTTCACTGAGCAATTCCTTCGCTTAATGACCAAGTTGCTGATCCCAATTGTGGTTGCTAAACGAGGACTACCTGTAAAAGCTTAGGGCTAATGAATGGAGTCTAAATTAAGGTGAATTCAATTAGCTTTATTTGAATGACAAAACTTGCCTCCAGTTCTTCTGGACCCCCTCTCTTAACGTATTGATGAAGAAGAGGCCACATAGTAGGAAAAACATGGCTAACTTGTTCTAGGGAGATGAAATAGAGGCAGGGAAGTAAATCTTCTTCATTCACCCATTGCCATGGGTGAAACATGCAGCACACCCCTTTTCAGGCCCATTCAACATTAAAGTCTATATTGAACGGGCCTGAAAAGTGTGTTGCATGTTTGATCTTTGACATTATGAGAATTCTCCCACTTGTACTCCAGCAAGTTTTTTCAGTGTTCCCTGCCATAGATCACCTTTTTATCCTGGAAACTTACTGAGACTTTTTCTTTTTTTTGCTTATGTTGATGTTCCTTTAAACATTAATATGGACTTTTTCTGTTTTTTTTTTAATTTACATTTTTAACAGGCATCAATGCAGGGAGCATATATAGAAACAAAATAGATAAAACGTTATTTAATTAGATTATCTAGGAACCTGGACTGGGTAGTAAACAGTCATTATATGTTTGTTGCAGGTAAATAATAAGTTTAAATCAGGTGAAGTAAAAATCATCTGTGTTATTGTAAGATTGCTGCCTTTTTTTTTTTTTTTTTCAATTTTTCCATTAGAACATATTTCCTGCCATGTGGAGATATTTTTTTTTTCTATTTTCCAGGATGTGGCTACTATCTGTCTGTCTGTAGTCAATGAAAAAACTATGAATTTCTTATGTTTTAAAGTATCATTTGGTACACACACACTTAGTAAGACCAAGCTACACTGAACAACCTTAAAAGACTCCTACATATTGCAATAGGAATCTTTCTCTTTACTTTTTCTGTAACATGTGGGGTGTGTGGTGTTAAACACAGTCTTTAAAGAATTAGGTTGTCTAATAAGGAAGCAATTCTGGCTTGGAATTGACTATGTCTTGTGATCAAGATGGTATGCAATACTATTTTTTAAGGTAGGGTTTCCTGCCTTGTTTTTCCTTGAAAATGATGTTTCTACTGGATTTTGAACCATTGATCATTTGAAAGTATTTGCTACAACTTATGCTAAATAATGTTCCAGCTAAGGTCCTCGGTGGCACAAGATAATTCTAAAATGCATTTGATGGATCAGCAGGTCCTATGATATAAAGACTAAGAAGGTGATTGGCATACCAATCTAGACAAAAAATTGTAACAATAGAAGAGAATAGTGTAGCTCAGGGTTGAACTGTGGAGTCCTTAGACTTCTCTGAGCTTGACTGTTTTCTTGCAAATGTTTCATTACCTGGCTAGGTAACATCTTCAGTGCTAGAATTCTAGCACTGAAGATGTTACCTAGCCAGGTAATGAAACATTTGCAAGAAAACAGAGAAGCTCAGAGAACTCCAAGGACTCCACAAAAAATTGTAATCTTACCCTATACTCTGTAAAGATGCATTCACTGTAACTCCCTTCTATGCCTTCCTATTTACTTATTAGGGTCTTGTTTTACCCACTTTTTTTAATTGGCCATCCATCAGATTATTGATTAATGCTAAAGCTTCATAACTCATGTTGCACAGGTAGAAAGTAGGCATCTAGGGAAAAAATGTTCGAATGCATACCTAGTTCTTCTGAGGAAATATCCAAGATTGTGCTTTTCCTTTACTAAATTAGACCTCAGACTAAAAATATTGTTAATAAATATAACCAACTTACTTTATGTTATATTCTAACTCAAATGCCTAATAAAATAATGAATAGAATTAAAATACAATATTAAAGTACTAAATTTATACCAATGCATATAATGAAACAACAACAAAAAGGCAATTAACAATTCAGTTACCCTTGATCAGAAGAATAAAGAATATAGGAAAATCAGATTACCCCAAATCCTTTTTTTAGAGAGCTGGAACATTGAGGGACATCTCAAGGTCCAAATACTTGGAAACAATTGCCAGGCAAGACAGTTATGAGAGTATTTTACTCAACTCAGCAGCAAAGGGTGGACAAATTGTGGATCTCCAGATGTTGCCAAACTACATTTTTGAGCATTCCTCACCATCAGCCATTTTGGCTAGGGCTGCTGGAAGTTGCAGTTTAAGGGCAACATTGGGGAATCCAGTGGCTTGTCACTCCTAAAATAGACAATGTAATTTTGTTGTTTAACCTGGGCAAGAAGCAAATTTAGATAGGATGGGTTTGACTAATTTCCAATGTCTGCTGTAAGTACAGATTTTAATAATAAATGAAGACATGTAATCAACTTCATTTTATGGATGTATGCAAGTCTGACAGACCTAAAGCATCACTCAGATATGTTTTACAATATGCATTCCAGGTGCTTTGGGAACAAGTTTTGTTGATCATTTGTAGTCACTACAGATGGGCTTATTTAGGGTCTTTCAGGTGGGCAAGGATTATACATGATTTGCATGGTTCAGAAAAAAAAATAATTTCCTTTTCTATTTCCGCAACTTTACAAATTTATATTTGTGAGGGTGGATGCTTGTTAGTTACCCCATCTGTGCTGCAAAGTTTCTGTCTCTTTGCTGCAATCAAGTTGCCATCTCTATTTTGCAGCCCAGATCTGATAGCCCTTGAAGGACGGTAGTGTGAGGTATTTGTTTAAAGAACCTTTATTGATCCTGTTTGTAGGATTTAACTAAAATAGGATGCAGCTAATTCCAGATTCAGGAGCTGCCAATGGATGACACTATTAACCTCAGAGGAGGACAGTTATTCATCAAGGGAAATTGCTCAAAATTCAGCAGTATCAAAGCAAGCTATACGTTTTTTGAAGTTGAGGTTAGGAGATAATTTTATTACATAAATATCCTACTATTAGCAGCTGTGTCTTGGTTCTTCAGGACAAGGATATAAATCTTGGATTTAAAATAAATTCAACTCACTAGCAGGGCCAGTTTTGTCTGGCAGAAGTAGACACAGATAAAAGAAATAGGTTCCTGGTTCTTTTGGACACTTCTTCCCATGTGAGCTGGGAGATAAGACCATGGGAAAGTGGGCTGTAAGTTGGGTGACATCAAATCTGGTGGGCTTTGCCCACATCCAATGAAAGGTGGTCAAAGCTGGCTAGCCTTTGTCTGCTGGTCCATCATGAAGCTTTTCTACACACTTTCTGTCTATGATTTACATTCATGCATTCAATTTGATGAAGTACCTTCATGACAATTTTGTGGTAAGCCTTGGCATTTGGGTCACTGGGCCAGATCCACAGTGCAAAAAAACCTGAAACTTGAGAAGGTAGCCTTGGCAAGGGATCAGGGCAAACTCATGGCTGGGCAGAGGTTGGGTTGAAGATTAGCCCCCTTCCACTTCCTAATGTCAGGTAAATATGTAATCCTTTTTTGTAGATGTGAACTCACACCCTGTCATCTCCAGCTGATCCCACCTGCTGGTTGGGATTAGGTTTTGCAGCTAGCAGTTTTTTTGTAACGTGGAATCTCAGACCCTATTGAAGGATATTGCTGTAACCAATAGAATTGTGGCTAATATATTCCTACCTTTTTGAATTGTCATGTTTCTTGTACATGAAAACATGTGCGTATCAGAAACAGAAGACATAATAAGTAAAATGTGTATTGGTTGCAAAAGAAGATTAATAATCACTAGCTCTATACATAAGGAAAAGAGCATTAGATCCAGTTATATAGTCTGCTTTATTCCTCATTACATTTTTATATATAGTAGGCCAAATATGTTTATAGCTCTGTAGCAATTCTTTTAGTTTTAATGAAATCTAACTGCAAAGTTCCATATGCTGTATGCAGATTTTAATGTTGGCTGAAGTGCTGCATTTAATTGGCAGGGAACCAAATCTGCAAAACTGCCTATAAATGGGCAATACAAGGTAGAAGAAGGATTAAATTGTTGGCAGCTCAGTCAAGGGGTTAATAGAATTCTACAAGGGAAGTTATTTTCTTTCTGGAAAAGTAGATGCCTATGGCAGATTGTTGACCCTGCTATGAAGCACTATCTTTCTTTCTGTTGCTAAAGGAAATATAGTTCCAAAATATCTTTTTAAAAAATCCATATACTCTATTTTGTTCAAGAAGAGGAAGAAAAACAAGTCTTATTTCCAAATTTAGTCATGTACAAAGTATATGTATATATATATTCCATTTCAAATCATCCAAGTTTACTTTTTTAATAAAAATTGACACAGCTTTTTGAGTGTTGTGTATTGCCAAAGGTATCAAATCAGAGTTATAAAATAGTTGGAAATAGATAAAATCTACAAAAAAATTATAGTTTCAAAAGCCAGTCACAGCTTTATATAATAATTACTAATAATAATTTACTAAATTGATACGCCACCTGACTCCCAGCAACTCTGGGTGGTTTACAGATTGTTAAAAACATTTAAAACAAGAAAACATCACAAACAAAAATGTTCAACATTTGGTATATGGACCAACTACCCTGATTTGCTAGGAGCTATTCATGTCCTCTGCTATATCTCTTATTATCACTTTCTGTTTTTAATCCCTTTTCTATTTTCATATTTGAGATGTCAGATTAAAATTTTGTTAACATGAATTGCCAGAGCTGGGAATATAGATGTATATTCCTAATTCTTTTTAGAAGATGAATATGAGGAGGCAGTGTTGGACCATGTGGTGAACTCCTGTAAACATCAGTGGTCTTTGAACCACAATTTGAGAATAACTGGTCTACAGGTAATTCACCACATGTACCACTTGTTCTTTTAATTCAGGGAAGGATGAAGAATATTATTGAACTGTAGCATCCACAAATAACAGTATGGCAAATGGACAGGGTTGATGGAAGTTGTAGTTCAACACATTTTGAAGGAATGGAAGAGGATGTTCCAATGGATCAACTCTTTTGATTAAGTTTTGTCATTGTAATTAATCAAATCTCAGCCAGGATGGGTCAATATATTTATTATTGTTGGTTGCACAGTCAGCCATTTAATTTTGTTGTACAAGGTACAGTGACAATAAAGTTTACAACTAGACTGGATTTGACATTTTTATCCACCATTCAAGTCCTTCCCAAGGACCTGGGATAGGCAGATGTTGTTGTTCGATGGTGTTAAAGGTATCGTTGCAGGATGTAAGCTGTTCCAAGTAAAGCTGCCTTTTGCAATTGACTGATGGTGATTTTGTCAATGCCAATGGTGTTCAAGTGGTGCTCCAGCTGTTTTGGGATTGCACCCAAGGTGCCTATAACTATTGGTACTATCTTTGCTTTCTTTTGCCATAGTCATTCTTCTATTTGCAGGTCTTTATATTTTATGATTTTTCTCCAGTTCTTTCTCTTCTATTATGCTGTCTCCAGGTATTACAATGTCACTATCCAGACTTTCTTCTTGTTGTTATTTTATTACTATTATTTACTATGTAGATAATAGGAGTGTGTTAATTGCAGTTGATCTGCCTCAAGCGCTTGGTTTCAGTCAGCAGATTTGCCCTGCGTGTGTGTAGAAGCCACTGTTACTGAGTGAAATGGCTCCTGTGCTGTGCTGAATAGAAATGGGATGCTTTGCTCAGGTATCCAAAGAGGCAAAACATCTTTGCTGATCTGCACAGCCTTACCAGTTACTGGGGATGAAGATATCTAACTTGATAAAAAAACGTAAGGATTAATTCAAATGTTACGGATAATGTAAACAATGCCTTTCAATTAATTGTCAGCAATAAGAAAAATAGTGTCCTAAATAAGCATTTATTTGAGGGTAGTTTGCCAGTTCTGACAGACTGTCTTTACACTCACAGTTTGTGGCTTTTTCTTCTGTAAACTGAAGTTTTACAGTTCTCATCATTCCTGCATACAATCTGGGTCTGGGCTCTTCCCCAAACAGATAGTTTTAGAACTGCAAAAACCCATCCTGACACTGAAGATATCAGTCTTTTGTGGATCTTCTGGGTTGTGTGGCCGTGGTCTGGAAGTTCTGTTTCCTAACGTTTCGCCAGCATCTGTGACCGGCATCTTCAGAGTGCAGGAGCACAGACAGGAGCAGTTCTCTCTGTGCCCAGGATGGTGTGACCCTTTTGTGGGTATTTATAGCGATCTGGGGGGTATGGGGTGTTAATGAGTGGCTGCTTGCCCAGGTGTCAGGAGATCTGTGTATCTTCCTGTGGGCCAGGCAGGGTCCCTTATTCTATTGAGTTGAAAGCCTTCGACAATACATATCAGTCTTTGCTAGTAGCAAAATTCTGAATGTGACAATACCTTCTTGTCTAGTGCCACTACTTCTCCTATCAGTCAAGTTACCAACAAGCAAGTTGTTAGTTGTTCCTCTGTGTGGGAGGAGTGGAGGGCTGGTCTCTTGCTGTTCCTTGCCTTCCCTCCATCAGAATCAGATGTGCTGGGCAATGTCCCCACTTGTGTAGTTGAGGTCTACAATGCTGGCTGCTGTAGAACAGTTGATTTTCCTATTTTTTATGTGTGTGGGGGAAACTCAAATAAGCAGAGAGGCCAAGTCTCCATTACAAACCTTTTCTAAAAACAGAAAGCAACTGTATAGCGTCTAGTTTACAATAAATGTGTAGTTCAGGGACTTCTAAAGGCATGGAATAGGTGATGACTTTATGTTCATTATATGACTTTTGTTTCTTCTCTCGCTGATGTCAGTCTGCATAAACTATTTGTTGTAGCCCCAGACGATTACATTTATATGGATAATTCTTAATATAAAATGCCCAGTTTGCTATTCTACCCATGTCAGATGAGGAAAACTATCAAGGATTAAAATCATTATAGGAATCTTTTGGCTTGCTTATCATCTACGTTTGTATGCAATTTTTGAAGTTTTCCAAATCTCATTAGTGTGTATATCAACAGACAATTCCTTACAAAAAATATATAAGCAAACTTATATTATATTATAATATTTATTATATTATTATATTATAAATACAATATAATAATACCAAATCAGCCGAGAATCTTAGTCTCACTTTAAAATATAGTAAACATATTGTGTAAAGCCTTGCTTTCTTTTTTAAAAAATCTGAGTTCCAACGTTTACTTATTGGTATTTTCCGTTCAACTATGTGGCTTAAACAGTTCCCACTGCCAACAGTGGAGGCTCCCAACCTTCCTGAATATTGTTGTTATCAATGGGATGATAAAATTATTCATAGCTGGGAAAGAGCTGTGGCTGGGAAAGAGAAGAATTAAAATTGCATAGGGAATACCTCAACAAAAATTGATTCTCTGAAATGTAAAAGTTGGAGTTCCTTGCAGAAGATTATTCTCATATTCATTTGCTTATTTACTTGGTAAGGTAAGGATGTTTATTTTATAATACTATTTATAGATATATATCTATGTCTAAATTCAATAGGTGCAGTATTTTTCTACACTGTACAGTTTAAAAGGTCATCAAATGCCACTATAGTTTCCAGCTGGTTCAGTTTTTTCTACAGGTTTTTTTTTTAAAGCAATTAGACATGAACATATCTTCCTTTGCTTCCTGTTTTGATACATGCTTGCAATATATTTATATAAACAAATACATAAAATACCTGAATGTGACTAAACTAACTTACTGTGCTGTAATTTGCAGAAAATGAGGCCAGGCAAGAAAATGAGCTATTGTATTTTGTGAATTGTCATTAAAAACTAAGCTAAACTATGCCAAGCTAGACTAAGCTAAAATAAACTAAGATATGCTAAACTGAACTAATTTCTCAAGCTTTGGCTCAGGATAGCAGGAGAAAGAAAGTGGCTGAAAAGTGATGCTCCCCTATAAACGGTTTGCAGAGTAAATCCTAATAATATATGAACATTTTTTAGGTTACCATTGCTGGAGCCTTAATTGTGTTAGTATTTGCATCTAGACAGTAGGAATTGCCATTAGAGAATTTAATGTTGATAATTTAGAACAAGATGCTGGCTTTGGTGGAAATTATTATTCTGCTGTTAGTTCTTAAGAGTAGATCAGTGTGTTTAAGAAGCAATCTGTGTACTTATTCAGGTAGTTATTCTCTGAGGGATGAACTCTGCCTTCTCCAGATCATCTCTTCTCTTGGCTTTATGGCAATCCTGGCCCTTTAGGTGGGCAAATTTCAACCAAGAATATTGACAGCCGCTTTTCTGATCCAATAATTTTCTCCATCAGTAATTACCACCACTTGCTTAGTTTAGATGTTTCTAGCTCCCTGGATGAAACAAGTAATCCTTTTAGCTTTTTTAGTTTCTGGTTTGTAATTAGGCTGGAAAAACCTGATAGCCAGGCCTGGCCAGTGACATGGTCCTCAAGGAATTCATCCTCAATTAGCAATTCAGTCAGTGAATGGAAATAGGAATTTTAATGATACACCAAATAACAACTGTCATCCAAAACTGGGTTTCTTGTTTACCTACCAAACTGAATATAACCTAACCAATGGCATACAAATAGACTCTCTATTGCTACTTCTTTTAAAGCCCTGATGATCCGTCAGTTCCCTGATGGATAAAACTCTCTTCCTAAACCAGTGCTGATCCTCCATTTGTATCTCTTTTGCAATTTTAATCAGCAATCTCAAAGCCAAGTCTCTTTGCTTCCCATTGTTTTCCCCACCTTCTTCCACCAGGCCGAAGTCCTTTAATTCCTTAGTTGTGGTCATTACATATTTTTCCATTACAGACAAAGTAGCCAGGATATATTTGCACAGCAATGGTAAAGGGATAAAGTACACATCCACTGAGCCTGTGAGAGACTGGCTGTGGACTGTCCAGTAGTTCAAATCTTCTTTATGCATTATTTAATTAGGCATTATATACCTTCTGTGTCCTCAGGAGGAATGGAAACAAGTACAGGCATACCTCAGAGGTATTGCAGGTTCAGCTCAAGACCACCGCAATAAAGTGAATATCGCAATAAAGAGACTCACACAAATTTGTTGGTTTCCCAGTGCATATAAAAGTTATGTTTATACTGTACTGTAGTCTAGTGAGTGTACTAGAATGTACGTACCTTAATTAAAAAAAATTCTTAAAATAAGACAACAATGAAGTTTGCTGCATCAATTGATTCTTCCTTTCTTGAAGAATTGAAAGATTTCTCTGTAGCATGCATTGCTGTTTGATAAATGCAATATCTCCAAATTGCAATAAAGCAAAGTGCAATAAAATGAGGTATGTCTGTACAGTAATTTGCTTTTTGTGTCACCCTATGGATGTTGAGAGCAACTATTTGTGACACAGAATTTGTGGAGAAATATAATGTGTATTATGGCAATTTGTACATCCATTGTAACTAGCCATACCAAAAATCATAGGTTTGTACGTAGCCATTTCAATGATTAATTATAGAATGAGAGGAATGTTCTAGATGGCTGAAATAAGGATGGGAAAATCAGATAACACTACAAAACAGCAGATGTGGACAATAAGAACTAGGTTAGTGGACCAGATAACTAGCAGAGATGAACAGAGAATGTCAACATTATCAAGAAATTGGTAACGTGTAATGCCCATTAAAAAAAAAAAGTACCAGACTGTTATCAAAGACAAGCCTTATCCAGGTGTTACCTTCACAAGTTCAATCCAATACTTAAGGATATATAAGCAGTTTTCCTTTCTTCTAGCCACATTGGCCATCTCCGTGGAAAGACTGTCACTATGTGTACAACCCAATTGCTTGAAAATTTGGCCCCTCACTTGCATGCAAATGCTGTGATCATGTGGAGACAATTATATTCAAGGCAAGAGACTGTCTCTGATTTCACTAGGAAAACGACAGGAGTGAAGGGTCTGCTTATTGCTCCTGAGCGTGGTTTAGATGTGCAGAGATAATGCCTGAGCAGGGCTCCTGATGACATGAAATGTCACCAAGAGAATTTCTCAGAATGATGTTTGAGATAGTGACAAATAAACACATAGCATTAAGATAACAGAATGTTTACCTCAGGCAATAATAATAAGGGAAAAAAAAATCTCACAAGTAAAGGACTTTCCCAAACTGCCACAGAACAGCAATGAGAGATATTTCCTAATTTTGATGCTACTAAGGAAACAGCCAAAATAATAAAGATGTGGAAGTGACCAACCATCTCTCCTGTATGAAAAGTTGCATTAAGTGTTCTTAGCTTATCTTGAAAAAGTTAGTCTCAGGTCTGGCTAGTACTTGGTTGGTTGGGAGACCATCAGCAAATCCTAAGAGTAGATTGAGCAATCAAATTTAACTAGTCACCCAAAGTCATCCAAAGGAAAGTACATTGAGGCAGCCATTCATCATGAAATTTTTGCCTCTCCAGATTAAAATAAATTATTAAAATTAGCCATTTGGATTGCATGTTTAATAGGTTTAACAGGAAACACCAACAATGCTGAAAACATAATCAATTAATCATTCATATATCATCTAATAATGTTGTGTTGCACTAAATTTGATTGTGGTTTGTCTTGTATATAACCTTGCTTCTTATGTGAGGAATCCTGTTTTACTTCTGTTTTCTCTTTACATCATATAAGAGGCTTCCCATAGAAAACATTTCCTCTGGAATTCACATTTCCAGTATAAGAACACACCAGGTTTTTTGCACCTTCCTTTTGAATGTGATAGTGATACTTCCTAGACTGTGCTCTAAAACAGTTCATGGGCATGGGTATATTATAAACACATCAGTTGTTAAGCCCATACAGCAGTATGAATTCTTAAGTTAACCCACAAGAGAACTGTTAAGAGACTTGGAATAAATATAACTTATCCTGTATTTTGACTTTTGACTTTCGCTCCTTGGGAGGAAAGCTATGGCAAACCTGGACAGCATATTAAAAAGCAGAGACATCACCTTGCTGACAAAGATCCGCATAATAAAGCTATGGTTTTTCCAGTAGCAATGTATGGCTGTGAGAGCTGGACCATAAGGAAGGCTGAGCGATGAAGAATTTATGACTTTAAACTATGGTGCTGGAGAAGACTCTTAGGAGTCCCTTGGACTTCTAGGAGGCCAAACCAGTCAATCCTAAAGGATATCAACCCTGACTGCTCATTGGAAGGATTGATACTGAAACTCAAGCTCAGATACTTTGGCCACCTAATGCAAAGAGAGGACTCTTTGGAAAAGACCCTGATGCTGGAAAGATTGAAGGCAACAGGAGAAGGGGATGGCAGAGGATGAGATGGCTAGATAGCATCACCGAAGCAATGAATATGAAATTGAGCAAACTCCAGGAGGCAGGGAAGGACAGGAAGGCCTGGCGCGATATGGTTCATGGGGTCATGAAGACTCGGACATGACTGAACAACAAAATCTTGTATTTGCATTAAGAATCATTTATGCACAACTCCTTTAAAATCTCTTGCAGTTTATAAAGCCAAGAATAGTTTACTAACGTAGTCTGTATGTACAATGAATCATAAGTGAACTACCTCTCATTGCATGGTGGGATCACTTGACTGCATTTTAGTCATTGTATGATAACTCTAAAAATACTCTTATAAATAACATTTAGCAACACAGTTGTTATATCCAGGTCACAAGCCCTAAAATAACACAGTTTGCCATAAATTGATTTTCTTGAAAAGGGACCCAGAGATATATAATTTCTTCAGTTATATCAACTTTTTTCTTTTGGCTTAAAGTTAAAGACTCTTTTGCATTGAGACTTTGTATGACTAGCTAAATTTGATTGAGGATTTGCTGATGGTCTCCCAACCAACCAAGTACTAGCCAGATTTGATTAGCTTTTTCAAGATCAGCTAAGAACTCTTCATACAAGGGATGTCAAGAGAGATCATGAAATAGGTGATACAGTTGCATTGCTGGGTGTTTAGTCACTACTTGAGTCTTATGTATTTAAAATCCTTTATGCATCTCTAAATACAGAATTGCTTGGAGTTAGGTAGCATATCAGTTTGATATATTATTATTATTATTGTTGTTGTTGTTGTTGTTGGTCATTCTTATGGTTGTTCAGCCAGCAATCCTGAGTCCTGTACCCACTTTCACCAGATGTCCAGGAAATGGAACAACTAGTGTGGTCCTTGTTGACCTGGGTGATGACCAATCTGGTATAGGTTTCTGTAAATTACATCTCACCATATTGTTTATGGGAGAGGCACTCTTCGTCTGGTTCCTCTGATGAGACCTGTCCAGTATGGTTCAACCTCTAGCATAGCTCTCATCCTCCTTGGAGTATGCAAGCCCCACAACCACATCAAGGTAGTGCCTCACTGGGGGATGATGATGATGATGATGATGATGATGATGATGATTTTTAGTTTGGAAGAACAGTGTGCTAAAAGAGGCAGTGTCATGCATCAAAAAGGGTGGTATTTTCCATAGATAGTACCTGTAGTACTATATGGTTTTCCACCATATATATTGATATTGATGACAATGAGTCAACATCTTTGCTTCCCAGGTAAAACATACCTTGCAGCATGTAAGCTAATGCAGGGGGATTACACAAAGCCCTGCCTATCAGCTAGAGAAAGAAATAAAAATTCAGAAAGTTTGGAATGCAAGTCTCAAAAATAAGGGGGTATTGCTCTGGCAAGCCCAACAGAAGATCTCTTCTTAATCTTTCTGGTTAAAAGCCTTTGTCTTGTTACAAAGGCAGGGGGGAGATTGCAGGGAGATAATTTAAAGATATAATGGAAAAAATATGACAGAGCAGCCTAGAGTGGGGACCTGCTTCCCTTAGGAGTCCATCTCAAAGCTACAAGGGCCAGGAACAAATGGTGATACATTGATGATGATGATGATGATGATGATTTTCAGTGCATTGGCCAGTGAAGGTATAGGTTGTAAGAAGTGTTAAGGGAGAAGATGATAGCTAAAGGCATTCCCCAAGAAGAGAGGTGGAACTACTGAACATCTGAGCCAAAGTGTGGGCAGTTCCAGAAGACTACTGGTAGGGAAGGTGTGAAACCTTCCATCTTTCACCCTATGGGTTCCAGTTAGCAAACCTCCTGCCATCATACTACATGTTAATATTTGTTCATATGATGCTCTGAAGGGGAGTAAAAAATAGCATTGGATTCAGAGACTGTTAGATTTATTCTTAAATCAGAGTGACCTTTGCCATTGGTCCATCCAATCTCAGCTGTTTTGTGGGTGACTGATCATGAAGGAGGGATTAGAGATATGTGTATATTTATAACCATTAGAATCACACTTCATTGTTAGCCAAGCTTTTTTTAATGGGTTCTGAGTGTGAGATTATACTCTCATAATAATTAGTAGTTGATTTTTTATCCCCTTCAATTAACTTATAAAGCCATTTTTCTGATCCTCTCTGCTTCCATCTTTTCTCTTCCTTCCTTCCCTTTCAATATATTGTATTGAATATACTGTACTTCTTTTTATTTCAAAAACAAGTTTAACACAGTATTAATTGGAATGGATTACCCTTCTGACTATTACAAGGCAAGGGGGTGTTATTTTTAGTTTCAGAGTCAAGGATTTGGCCACAAAGCAAGCTATCCTTTCACAGCCTTAACAATTACTCAAAAAATACACTTTCTTAAAAACATAACTGCTCCAATATATGCTTTTTTGAGTGGAAATGATGAGTGCTAGTGCAATTTGTCAGTGTTGTATATCTGTGTTTTAATTAAGTCTATTTTGGTGGATCCTACCATTTGGTTCAAAGGAGTCAGTTGTGGATGTCTTTTACAACCCTAACAGCTCCTCCATATGAGGTGATGTTGTAGGCCAATCATATTAATAACTAGGGGGAGCAAGGTCTATGCACATACATCTCTATTCATAAAACAGCCAATACATAGCTGTCCAACATATTACAGGCAGGGTAAGCAGGCACCAATCATGTGATGAACAATCATGTGAGAAGCTTATACATACTCACCTTTTGAGACTACAGTATGAAAAAATATATATGAGGAAATAATGTATATCATAATGAATAAAAAATAAATACATTGGAGAAAAAACATATTATGACTGTCCTTCCTTCCTTCCTTCCTTCCTTCCTTCCTTCCTTCCTTCCTTCCTTCCTTCCTTCCTTCCTTCCTGCCCTCCCGCCCTCCCGCCCTCCTTTCATTTCTTGCACAATTTGTATTTAATTACAGTAAATTGAATAGAGCAAAAAAATAATTCACAGCACAAGGCATATCTGAACCCAGCTGAGACATATATTAAAAGACTGAATTACTTTGTCTCCTGGGAACCAAGTTAAATATCTTTTTATTACTAAATGAAACTATCTAAAATATATTTATTTTAAGTTATGTAATCATGCACACAGTCTTGTAATGTCTTACAAGGTGCAGAAATACTTTTAAAAATGGAAGCAACATCTATAAAAGGCTAATATGAATGCAAAAAATAAGACTAAATCAAAACGAAGAAAAACAGCAAATCCAACAATCTGAACACTTTTTAAAAAGGACATTTTTAATCACTATTAGAAAACTCATAAGAGAATTCTCCAGAGTGACTCCACTATAAAGACCTGAAAAATGAATGCTCTCACCCATATCTCCATGTACATTTTATTTGGAAATTAATCCCACTGTGTTCCATGGGAACTTTCTAATTAGCACATTAGGCATTTTAACTGAGCAAAGATAATACTTTATCTAGAAATGAAGTTCTGCTATGGAATTATTGCAACATTTGAAACCCAGCCAGAACTTAAGCGAATAGAAGTATGAATGTGGGGTCTTCATCGATTTGTTGGTGATTAAAATCCTGTCAATAAAATTAGTTGGACTGAAATCAGGCTGAAGGAAGTACAGGTAATGTGCCCCAGACTTGGGCTAAATGAGAAGCGGCATAGGAAGACGTCATTCACTGGTTCAGTATACTGATAATATTCAATTTTACATTACCATCCAGGCCATTCTAGAGATGCTGCTGAAATCTTGACCTAGTATTTGGAGATGTTTGGGCCTGGATGGGACAAAAGAGGCTGAAGCTGAAGAGTCTGTATATGGACATTCTCTGCCAGACTCTTGGTAAAGGCATTATTCATGAAGGAGAAGATCTATGACTTGGGTGTCCTTCTGAACTCATAGATACTATTGGATGGGTAGGTGGAAGCCATAGCACCTTTCCCCAGCTTTGACTGATGCACCAATTGTAAATGAATTAGTGACAGAACACCACAACCAACCCAGGAGAATTTCTCTGAAATTAATTTCACCTTTGAAAGGATTTCTAAAGCAAATTCTCTTTCATTAAACTGAATAAGGTATTGTTGGAAAATACACATAAAACATTCTTTCCTAGCACTAATTTGAACCACTGATTCATTCAACTCAAAATAGGCTATTTAGCTAACCTGATCCAGCTAATGTTATGATTGGTGTACACTTGTGATATAACTTTATTATAGTCTTAAAGTGAATATAGCATATTTTTTTCTTTGTACGCAGTAGAAAGTTTCACACTCTCCCCCTAGTTTATTTTTATTTATTTATTTATTTTTTAAGTGGGCTAGGAAGAAAAGATAGTAAGTCCAGTGATCTGGTTAACAAAATATACATGTCAATATTTCTGGACATTAAATAAAGCCAATACATAATCTGTAATCTGATTTTTGTATAATGAAATCCTTTACTGGAGAAGATGTTTCTGTTGCAGATGAAGCATTATCTTTAATGTCACAGTGATCTGCCATGGTGTGTGTTAGACTCACCCAACATCACAGATAACATAAATCTTGCAAGCAGGCTGAAAGGGATATTCTCTTTGTAGTCATGCCTTTAAAGGTCTAACACAAGCCTCACATGTACAGAAAAGAGAAAAGAGGAAAAAAAGAGTTCTAAAAGCAGTCAAAATATTTAGAGATACAAAAGCTTATGAAAAAAGGGGAAGGAAATTAAACATTGAGCAAAACAGTTAAGCAAAATAGCCAGAAACCTAAATTAAAGTTCTTGAAGTAATATTAAAGTGGGAAAAAAGCCATATAGAAGAAAGACATATATCTGGCAACTTTTGATTTGCCTCAATAAGGTGCAAATCTTCAAGGGCGTGCTTCCCTTTGATGAAAGTTCAGGCAACAGATCTTCTAAAGATGTTTCCCAAAATGATACGGCCACCTTGCTTCCAAGGGTGAGGAAAAAGGCTGCTTTGCTGTGCTTGCCTCCTCCCTTGCTGCCTGCCCAGTGCAATTCAGTAATATCCAGAAGAAGCTCCTCTGTAGGCATTATGGCTCCACAGACACTTCTTCTGATGCTTCATGTCAATTACTGGAAGCAGAAGAAAAGAAGCCTTTTCTAGCTTTTGTCAGTGACAGGACAGGTTGCATGGGGGAAGCAAAAGACAAAGAGCAGACTACAAATGGCTGCAAAGTGTTTGGTGAGGACAAAAATCACATTACTCTTTACCCCAATGAAGAACATCACAGAGTCAGGAGGAGTGAGTTTCAAATGACATTTGGGATTTTTTCCCCCCCCATGTTTACTGGAAACCTCAGAGATGTTTACAAAGAATTGACTGTCAGCTTCACTGTTTTGAAAATGTAAAATGGTAAAGAGATTATTGCTCCAGCTTGTTGTTACCAAGATGAATATGATTTAAAGTTGTAGTCTTGAATTATATTTTAAGAATGTTGAGTTTATCACTGCATCAAGAATAGTAGGTTTATTAAGCAAGTGACTATAAAAAACATTACTCTTCAATGTCAGAATGACAGTATAACTCCTGTTTTATAATCTTGGATCACTGATATGTATTCAGTTTCTGTTCATGAGCTCATTCTGTTTTGATGTAATGGAAGGATTGATAAATGTTATTCAGTGTGGTCACCCCCACATAATGAATTATGTTTTGTGATTTTTTTTTATTGGAATGTATTTTTGTGCTTTTGTCTTTTTTACTCCTCTTCTTCTTCTCCCTTTCCTTTTCTTCTTTCTTTCTTTCTTTTTTGGTATATTAAAGCAAGAAAAAAAGTACTGTATAGGCAAAACAGCAATTAGCTGTGACACATCTTGATTATTATTTATTTGATTACATAGTAGTTGGGCAACATCATGGTCATAGATTTAATACAGGGAAAGCAATTTAAGTTTATCTAAACAAGCCATATTTTTGTGATGAGAGTTACCCATCAGCCTTTTTATACAATAATCATGCTGGCAGTGTTCTCTTCTTTCACTAGCAATGCAATGTAAATACATTAGACTGCCAGTCCTGGAATCAGGACTCACTAGGATTAAGCAAATGCAAGACTCACAGACCATAAGAGGGGCTGCCACAACTGATATTACATCTTATCCCTCTCTCCTTCCCTCCCTTCTTTTTCCTCCCCTTCTTTTTAGTGGGGCAATGTTCTGGCTTTTTCATTTGCAGGAGAAGAAAATAGGAATCAGCTGCAGCCTCTATGACATTTGACATTTTTCAGTGTGCCTGCTCTCCTAGTAAAAATATGTAGAAAGGAAAGAAGGAGAGATTATTAATCTGTGGAATTCATTACTGGAAGATGTAGTAATGGCCACTATCCCGAGTGGCCTCAAATGGGGATTGGATAAATTAGATGCATTCATGAAAGGCTTTATCAAGGGTTATGAGTCATTGTTACCTCAGGATTGGGAGAATCATTTTTCCAAATACCAGTTACAGTGGAGCAATTGTGGGAGGAAAGTATATCTTTATCTCCTGCTTGTGAGTACAATAGATGAATTTGGTTGGCCACTATGAAAAACAAAATACTGGAATAAATGATGTTTATTCGTTGCCATTTATGAAGAATTACAAGGACCAGGAAAGTCAACTGTGTTATTAGGATGTTGCAGGGCCACTCGAAGAAAGTGATATGGTTTTAAACAGTTCCCTTCAATTCTGATGCCAATTCTGAAAATAGAAAAATTGTTTTACTTTTATTGGTTTTGAAATCAATGTTCTACAATTTTCTACCTTTAAATCTCCTGCTCCAACTTCTTCAGTACTCTGTCAGATAAAAACATTCGTGCATAGAAGGAGATCTGCTAGCAGATTTCAGATCTATCCTTGAACAACGCTAGTGAAATAAACAAATAATAAATATAAAGTATCAGAGCAGAAATCAGGGTTCATCAAGGAAAACTAGAGTGGGCATAACCCTGCTGTTTTCGATATGCTTACAGGACTAGTCAGCTAAATCAATAATATTCTGACTCTGTGGGCAACTTTGAAGAACAAAAAGGAGAGTTGTTAAAGGATTTTCACTGTTTCTATTTGAAATACATCCGAAGTCCATGTCAGCCATTCAGACGTACTTGTATAGAGACAGGACTGCCAGCTTGGGAACACTGTGTTGGGGAGCATCAGTATACTCAGAAAAGTGATTTATTGTGGCAGGACAACATCTAATTATGTGCATAGTTTACCATTTTGGCTTTTTTTTAAGCACAGAAGAATCCAACTGAGTGAAAGGTTGAAAAAGGATTTATTTCTTGTTACTAGTGTTTCTTTAAATGTTCCTTATACCATACTGTTCCACCTGAAACCTCAAAAGCACAAATGAGCCTTACATGACAACATTTTCATATGACTATATTTTAAATTGTAGTGTTCTGAATATCAAATAAAGGGTAGGTTAGGCCTTCCATTTTGCATATAGTTGTACAACAAGAAAAACACGATTCTCTCTCAAGCCCCTGGTGCCAAGTGGGAGGAATTGGGAGAAATGGGCAAAGGGAGAATAGGCCATCCTAAGACAAAGGAAGGCTCAGTTCCTCTTGTACCACAAAGAAACATTTTCTTTTTAAAAAGTGAGGTGCCTATACATAAATGAACACATATAATGACTTGTTTATTTGGGGGGACCAAGATATAAGTAAATGAATGGTTTGTCATTTTTGACCATGTGCTATATATTATTTGGAGATAAATCCTATGGTTTAGTGCAAATGGATAAAACAGAAAATTGTAATTTGCAGGAATTAAAGAAGAGAATGTTCAGTGGAAGCATTTGTCTCCCCATGCCTTTATTCACACAATAATCCACATTCATATTCCAATAGATCTAGAAGTTGTCTGTGCTGAAGGATTGTTCATAGCCCTAATTCTGATCTGTAATAAGTGAAGGAAGGTGTTGATTACTTTTGTGGTTTTATTTCAACAGCACTTCTGTCTATTGTTGGTAATTTGGTTCTGTTTTAGCACTCTTGGAGAAGCCCATATAGAGCTTTGATCACTCATAACAATGGGGCAGATGTTCTCCAGAATTTGGAAAGGGAGAACTGCACTAGACCTTACTGAATCCATTTGTTTACCTGCATTTGGACTATGAGCTCAAACATAAATATGAATGAATCTCAGCAGAGCAATGCTTTTTCAGGATTTGATCTGAACATAAGAGATGTAGCTTGGAGCAAACCACTAAAATATATGTTACTTTGTCATGCAAATTTATGCACATGGGAAAATGAATGCAGATTCCCTGAAAGTAACAGCATATTTAAAGTTCCAAATATTTAAGTATCTGAGTTCTAAATACTGTATGCACATTTTTGCAGCTTTATCACTCGTTTTAAAGGGAGTTTCTGAAAGAGCAATTTTCCTAGAAACATTTGGGTTATTTTTAAGATTTATCCACCTAATTAACATTTTTCTTACTTAGTGAAACTGCACTTTTTTACTCCTGTCTCAATAATTATGTTAACCAAGGATGCTATTACAAAGACAATATGTTCTAGAATATTTGCCTTATGAACTGCTCAGAAGTTTGTAGCTTGCAATCCCATACACATTTACTTAAACTAAGTGAGAGGACATGTATAGAATTACAATGTTCTTTAGGATAGTCTGGCAGAGTATAGTGTGGCAAACCAGAAATGGAGGATCCGTCCCAGAACCTTAGAAACAAGGTCAGTTACCCTCCTTCCTTTACACAATCCCATCAGACCCAAAGAGACAATTCCTGCCCTAAAACAAAGCCCCCCTTAATCCTGTCAGGACAACACCAATAAAAAACACTCAGGACTCAGTCTTTGCAACTGACCAGCAGCAGACTCAGTAAGGACATTGCAACCATGTAGCTGGGTGGAAAATCACAGACTTTCCAGTTCCAGCTTAAGGACATGCACCGAATCTCCCACCACTCATTAGCATGGGAAACAAAGGACATTTCCAAACACTACTCTCTCCTTTGAAAAGGTTGATCCTTTTTTCTCTCATGAAATAAAAATAATTTGACCCACCATCTGTGGTCATAGAAACCCACTAGCAAATCAGAGCCTTAGAATTTCCAACTTCCCAAATCACAACTCCTATAAAAGTCCTTCCCTTTCTTCTGTTCTGGTTCACCTTTCTCCTATGAACTGGAACCTAATGGTCATCGCTTGCAATAAAGGGTGATCTTTTTCCTCAGTGTTGCACTACATCTTTTGGATCTACAACAATAGAGATGCAGCATAGTATCTTGATCACAATCAAAGCTCCTTCCTAACTTTAAATAGTAAGATGCTCGTTTTGGTTTCTTTTTCTCCTTCCTTCCTTCCTTCCTTCCTTCCTTCCTTCCTTCCTTCCTTCCTTCCTTCCTTCCTTCCTTCCTTCCTTCCTCATCTGGATTAAATTTAGCTGAAGCTGTCAACAGGCCCATTGGCAGCTCAGCAGGCTGCTCTCCCTCAAGAAAAAGGGAGACATTTGTCTTTTTGGTCTCCACATTTTGGATCCGTAATAAAGCAAGTGAGAGAAACTCCTAGCCAATATATAGAGAAGAAAAGTTTTCTGTTTATGAGTTAATCAATACAGCAGTGAAGAACTGAACCACTTAGTCTGAGAGTGATCCAAAGTCATGTTTCATCATAGCAAACTGGAAGTTATCTATAGTTAGTATGTCAAGTAATTCTATGTTTCATTCTCCTTTCACCATTCTATTTCCTTCTCTATTTCAACAGCATCTGAGTCTCTATGAATCGAATGAAGTGAACCGTAATCCACAAAAGCTTGTTTGTTAGTCCTTAAGGAGACTCAAGAATCTTTGTTACATTTTTTTGTGTGTGTGCGTGCATAACACAATGGAAAGACATGTAGCTATTCTTCTATTACCTGGGCTGAACTGTTCATCCAATAACTTGTGTGAACTATGTGGCAGCTTCTAAAACTCTCTGCAGATGTTTGTTCCTAAACATGCAAATATCTTTGTATAGCCTTATGTTTTCTAAAAAAATGACCAGAATAATAAGATAATATCAATAATTGTAAATGCAAAGTCTTAAGTTGTCTTCACTTTGTAATCAGCAGTCAAATGAAAGGTTTGTTTCTTCAGTCACTGCAAGAAGAAGTAAGACTGACAACAGATTGATCTGAGTTATGAAGAGTGAGGCATTGCTCTGAGCCAATGTTGCACATAGTTTTAGTCTTAATAACTTTCAAGTATGCAGACTTCTTGCATCAGGATGAAAATCAGGCTTCATTTATTTTTGATGGATCTTCTCTCAGAACTCTGTTTCTTTCAAAACTACTGCTGCAGAAGCACCTGACATGATTTTATTGCTGCAATAAACTCATTAAATGATTTCAAGTGCCACAACGTTTTCATGCTTTATTGGTTTAATAAGTGGAGTCAGGAAAGAAAGAAAGAAAGAAAGAAAGAAAGAAAGAAAGAAAGAAAGAAAGAAAGAAAGAAAGAAAGAAGGAACTAAGGAAAAGAAATTCAGTTTTTAATTTTAAATACTCCAGGACATACTCCAGAAAATAATAATCGATATTCTGTACCTACCAGAGTAACACTGTGCAAAATTACAATAGTTAGAAGATTGAGCTTTCTAAGATTCTTTTGAGAAACACTGGGAACTGGAAACTCAAAGCATCTTCTTTTCTCCTGCTCTTTTTCACTATTGCTTCAAATTGTCTTTCACTCAGATCATATGGAAACAAACAGCTAGACACAAATATTTTTGAATTACCTTGTTACCTTTCTTCAATTAAATTATCCTGGCAGAACAGGGAAAAGTAAGCACACCAAACAATCAATGAGACTTTGGAACTAGCTGTGAAACATATTCAAGCATGAGAACATTCCTTTAAGAATGGCACATATATAATATATACTGTATTCTTTTGCAGTACAAAGGTAATGTTCAATTGCAGTCTGTTTGAGGACTCAAATTAACTTTCCTAGAAAATCATTTTTAAAAATGTGATCAGACCAGAAACTCTAAGAAATGATTTTACACAAGGTACAAAGTAGGCAAATCAGTAAAATTGGATTCAAATTCAAGATATGAAGGCATGGAAATTCAAACTGATTCAAGGTTCAAAATTTAATTTGATAAAAACATTCAGCTATAGGCTATACTGTGCCTGGAAAGCATCGGAATGCCCGCAGTTGTCTTTCTGGCAGAATAGGATAAGAATAGCAGGAATAGTAGGCCCATTGGTGAACATGCATATCAGATGACTTCAAGTGTTTCATAACACTGTTTTTTAAAAATATATTCTTCCTTTAGCTCTTCAGGGAAGAGATTGCAGAAATGAGGAAAGAACAACACAGCAACTTACAAACTGCCCAGGACAGTGCCTAGAGAGAACTTGTGCTAGACCAGCATAGAAAGACCCCCATTTCCAATTTAAAATTAGAGAGTTTCAAAAACTGATTGAAAGCAAGATTTTCTCTCTCCCCTTGCTTTTCTGGGGTAACAAATTTGTTGGCATGGTGCATTGGCAAGGTTACCCTTTTCTTTTTTTAAGGAATAAAAATATTACATTCTGTGTATATTATTTTATAAATAGTCCGCATTATGCAGAGCAGTCTAACACAAGCATGATATTTCAGACCTACTGTAGCAATGAAGAGTGGTTTGTTCAGTACAAAACGTGACAAGGTAGACAACAGCAGAAAGCAAACAGACAGAGAGGGTTGTTGTTATTATTTGTGGAGAATTATTTTCTTATCTTAGGTAGAATGAAAGCCAAATGATAGGAAATAAAGCAGGATCTTAAAGAGTTGAAGAACTGTGTACTGATGGATTTAGGGATTAACAGGAGCTGTGGTGCAGATAAAGCAAATAGATTGAAAATTAAGGATGGGTTAGTGTAAATGGATGCGTGTAGGGTAAGGGGAAATTACAGACAAGAAAGACTAAAAAAGGAAAGAAGAAATCTGATTTCCTTTTTCTGTCCTTCTTCCCTTCCTCTGTCCAAGGGAACTTGCCTAAGCAAATTCCTACAAAATAATAAGACACAAACAGCTGAGTAGCACAACCCAATTGTTCTGATAGACAGGTTTGCAAAGGTATAAAATTTACTCATGTTAATATCAGACAGCTTGTCATGGCATTCAACCTCCCCTTTCAACTGTGTCTAAATATGAAAGTGTCTAACTTTCCAAAGCCAGAAAATTCACCAAATCTGTGAATCATCCTAGGATCACTTCACAGGCAATTCAAAACTTCAAATTATCTCTGAGTTTCAATTTGAAGATTAAAGAAATTATCTGATCTAATCTTGTTTGAATTAAATTACCCCTTTGAAGTTTTGCTGCTGGAGAATTCATAAGATCAGCCTTCATAGTATTGTCATTCTACACTGGAAGGTGCTTCATTTGTGGCAATATTATGTCTAAAGTGGCCCTTTGAATCTTTAGCCCTGGAAAATAATACTTTTCAGATTGGTTCCATTGCAAAAATTAATGTATTGTTTAATTACTTTATTAAAATACAGGACTGGCCTGAATTAGTTGAAGTGCAGTGTAATCCATTTTTAAGATCAAAAGTACTGTACATTTTTTTTCATTCAGCTGCATATATATTAGAGGAATTATAAAGAAATATGTGCTCCATTTTATTTGCTAAAATTCTACAGTTATTCTGAGTGGAATGCCATTGGGGAAATGCACAGCAAGTATAAGTATAGCAAATGTAGCTGTGAGGAGATAATGCAATTTCAAACAATAAATCATAGTAGTTCAATTAGGTTCCTGATACTTTGCAAATGTACAAAATGGAGCCATCACTTTATGTTACATGTAGTAAACAACTGGGATGGGTTAAAATATACAGAGGAAGCACTTAGGATCCAAAAGTTCAGTATTAATTTCTGTTAACTTCTTTCAGAAGCCATTCTCAAATTACAAATATCTTTATTTTGGCAAATGAAGCTACAATTTCATATGAAACATTAGATATAAAACAAACAGTGTAATTGTAGCATAACATACAGTATTGATGGTTCTGGTCTACAGAGATAGTATCTCATTTTTAGCATTAAAATAGGAATCAAGAAGCTGCAGATCCCCAACTGGTTATGAGAGGGGCTTTTCAGAAAGAAAAACTTGATGATGAGAAGAGATGTATGTATGAGATTAGTAGGAAACGTTATTTCCAAGTTGTATTCTTCTTCACATCTGTTTTAGCTAGCCAATAACATGGAATTCTGGGTACATGAGGAGTCAGCAGAGAATCTTAGTGACCACAGGTGCACCAGGTAGAAGCATTTCTGTCAAACCAAAATATAATTGCTTTTCTTACAACTTTTTATTTTGCTGACAATACATACTCCATTGTCAAAAATGTATTTAAAGGAGAAATAATTATAAGGCCAAATGGGAGATAGATAAGATGGCTGGAAATTAAAGTAACCAATTGTTCCAAAGTGAACAAACATCTATCCTTTTAAAATCTACAAATCTACCCTTGAAGAGCTCATCACATGGCCTTTTTCAAAGAAAATGTATTGAGTGGGAGAATTAGATGTTTAAATAGATAAGAAACTATTTTTTCCTAACATGCATTGTAAACCTTTAGTCTCACAATGTTTTGTTTGGAATGTGACCTTGATACAGTCCAATAATGCTACAGTCATTTTTTGCTTATTGGAAATGGCCAAAGTATTGTACTGAAGGTACTTCCTTTCAATAAGGCTTTAATATGTGGAGCAGCACGTATGAGAATGTGGAGTTGCTCATCCAATATCATACAGAAAATGGTTTTAGAATGCATGCTGTGTGTAGTTTCACATTAGTTTTCAGGCTCTGATGGATTGCTATCAATCTGTTTTGCAAACCTTACATTGTTCTTCATTTCTGTTTTTTGTAGAGTGATAGTTGATTAGCTGATCCCTCACTGGCACCAGATAATTTTGGTGGGCATTAAGGACACTTTGACTCAATGACAAACTGTTAAAAGCCACATGGTTAGTAACAGGGCTACCCAGAGAGGGGTCACAATGGTAACATACCCCAAGCCCATAGCAAGCAGGAAGCCTCCTAGTCTTCTGCCTACCTCAGCTTCTGACTCTGTACCTCCTGGGGAAAATTGAGAATAAGTAGATGAAACTCTACCTCTTGGGGAAAATTGAGAATGGGTAGATGAATCTGTATTTAAGAAAGTCCTACTGAGAGAGTTGGCAGAAGTTACAGGGCTACTGGACAAAGCACATTTTGGGGACTCAGAAATGAGGCAAGAGGGAAAGGAAAGGAAAGGGGTATAGTGAAAGAAAGTCCTCTGGTGCATCTGCCATCGGGTGGCATTCTTGTGTAGTATGGCCCAAAGACTTGATTGAATCATGTCAGTGATACAAGGATAGCTGGAGGTGACACTTCCTGTAACCTGTTCCCTTCCTCCTCCAGTCAGGAAGAAACAGCAGCACTTTACAATTCCTATTTTAATGCTAATGCACTTTACAATTGGGCTATGTCCCTTTCTCTTCGTGAAAAAAAAAAATAAACACACTTGTCAGTCTGCAAGATGGAAAGTCTAACACCCTGGGAAGAAGGAGGAGGGAACCTGACTATTACAGGAGGAATCAGGGCCATTGCAAAACAGATTCCAGAGTCCAGGGGAGGGGAAAATGTGATAAAGAGACTCAGAGTAACTGCCTTAATTATGTTAGGTATAAGTAGAGGTGGATAATTGCTTTGGCAGGTTTTCAAGATTCTGTTTTCAAGATTCAGTACCTTATTAGCAATAAAGTTCTTTCCAGAAATGCAAGAGTTTCTTGTTTCCTGGGTTTGCCAGCCTCACAGGGCTTGACAACAAACAAACCAAGACAAAGAAGACAAGAGCACTGGATGAAAAGAGGAACGAAACTGTGGATCAGTATGATGGTAGTGGCTGTGGTGAGAACTGAGAAGAGAAGGTGGAGCAGGTGCAGCAAATTAAAGCTTTGTGACAATATCATAGAGAAAGCCCATAGTGAGAAAATTGTATAAAGTTGTGAATAATGGTCTCTGCAGAGAAAATCAGTTGGAGGCATTTTGATAACATGCAAAGGGATATCCAGGGAATCTCAACTGACACTTGCAAGTTTGCCTCATGCATCATTAAACATTTATTCTCCATATTTGTTTACTGCAAGATTCTGCCAAAGGGTAAGAATATGAAAGGGATTGGCTCATTTGGAGTCACAAGGCATGTGACCTGTTCTGTTTTCCATGCTGTCTCTTTTGAGATGTGACCAAAATCAATCCCTTTTAATTCCAGATTCAGACATGGATCATGTTCACTTTTAACTCCAAATACAATGGAAAGATCTTACAAATGTTCTTTCTGGAAAGGAGCCACTGATAATGTTCTTGAAAAGAATATACAATCTGAGAAGGCTAAGTGGTGAAAAGTGTTGCAAACCATGATTGATGTTTCTCTGTAAAAGAGATCAGTAAATACAAGTAAGATATGAAATGTCACCTTGAATCTGGAGCACTTAAATAGTTCAGAAGAGACAGTGACTGTAAGCACACTACTTATCTTGGCATAACCAGAATGAGTTTTTGGAAGTATGTGCTAAGAAAGTGCTACTTATACTTCTTGAAGAGATAATAAATGTTTGGTATTGTGGATTTGTTCTGGATTAGACACATTATGTCTCTCGTATGGAACAGCTGATATTTGTCTTGATATATGTGCAGGAGAAATATGGGAAATATATTGTGCAGAAATGTATCCTGAAAATAATAGACTGCATTAAAAAGAAAGGAGAAGACATTAGATAACAGATTAAGAGAGTTCCAGCAAAGTATATGATAGAACTGTAGAACTGCAGTAGTAGACAAGGACATTCTAATGCTTTAAACATGTCTGAAGAATATGAAAACTAGGATACATACTGAAATCTTCAGGCATTTTCATCCTGCACAGCACATTCTTTTAAACTATGGGTTACTCATGCTATTGGGATAAGTCCTGGAGGCACAATATCATTAGGGAATGCACAGAAAGTATAGAAGTTGTACAGTGACTTATCACATAGTCCTGCCAGATGATGACTTATGCAAGATTTTCAAGATAATTATTTGAACAACTATATGGAGCTCTAGAAGTTAAGCTATTTACAGTTCCAAAGTCCATTTTCATTGTCATCTTGGCAGTCCTCTGAAAAGACAAAAGGTTGTGACTTAGTGACAGAGGACATACAAGGAAAAAATATAAGTGCCCTGATTGCGGGTACAACTGGGCAGGCTGTCACCTGAGCTCACTTGCAAAGAGCTATAGTACATAAACATGTACATTGTACGGAACAGGGAGGAGGCCCCCACACCTCAAATCTGCACCATCCCAGGGCCCAAAGTGGATGGGAAATTCATTTCTTTCTCTGATATCCTTCTTTTCTTTTGTGACACACTTTTCCCTCTCTCTATCCCAAGCAGCAGATGAAGCCAGGAAAAGGAAGTCTAGTCTTACTAGAATTATGAATTAATCCCTTGCAGAGGATTTTGAACTGATTTCATTTAGTTGTAGGACTACATTGTGTCCACCTCCACATTTGTGCCTAAATATGAATTCAGGTTAAATAAAAGTGCTCCTAAAATCAATCCATTTAGAGACTGAAAGATTATAGCTGTGCAGTGATTGGCTATGTGGTGGTTTATATATCAAAAGCAGTACTTTGAATTTGAGATACAAAACAGAATCAAAATGAAAGTATTCAGTGTGATGATTTTATAATATACATTTATATTTATTATATATATATATATATATATATATATATATATATATATGATATTCCTGTCATGAATATCTTGAAGGAGAACCTATTCTGCATCATGATCATCAAACAAATACTTAACATGAGTTTGATATTAGAAAATTGCTGTAGATTTGCTTCTCCATGATGAGTGGTAGACCCCTTCTTTCGTGTCAATCAGAGTAAGGATTTGAGATTGAAAGAAGGGGAAACAGTGCGCAACACAGCAGAAATTCCTGCTTTTCTCAGCAGCACAGAAAAAATAACAAAATTTATAATGCCACTGATCTGTCCAGACCCCCCCCCCCCCCCATAAGATTCCAGTTAAAAGTTAGTGCTTTGGCTGATAATTGATCAATAACTATTGTAATTTCTGCCCCTTCCAGACATCAGAGACCAAAACCCACAAGGATGGAAGCTTCAACCAATACTGAAATGTTGTCGGAGGAATTGCTCATTGACAGTGTAAGAGTAGGTTTAATTGACAAGCCTCTTCAGAATCAACATGACAAGTGTCCACTTAATTAAATAGGAATTACATTTTACATTTTGGGTGCATCTTACAGATAGGATAGAATGGCAGGAGGATATTTTTTTAGATGCATTCTTAGATGCATTTTCAGTTTGCTCTGTTTTGGTTAACTCTGTTTTAATTGTGTCAACCTTTGGGATATTTTTCTCCTTATCACAAAATAATTTGTCTCTTGCCGGCTACCACTGGTTTATATGTTAAAAACAACAACACAAATTATGCCTGCTATTTCTTGTCAAAAAGTCAAGGTGATGTTGGAACCTCTGAGAAACTCATTATATTCCATGTCTCTGGCAGGTTCTTCCAATATAAACCATTAATACAAGTCAGTTTTGTAACTAGTCACCCTGAAATATCCTGAAAGAAGACATAATATCCCTGTAATCTTTATTTAGTGCTGGTTAGAGCTGTTATTTGTCCTAGTTCTTTGTTCAGAGTCAAGCTGTCAACAATAAATAAATTACTCTCCCTCTTGTAAATTGCCACATTCTATGGTGGATTTTGGAACAAGAAAGCAAAGTGATGAATTGGTAGCCTCAAGACATTTATTCATAAATTTTCCATCCGTTTTATTCAATGCATTCTCTGTTGACTCCATTAAAAGTATGTTTACTTCTTCTGTAAGGCTCTTGTGCAGAAACAAGGTGTAATGAAAAATAGTCCAATTGTCCAGTTTATATGAGATTTTGAAACACTTCTGTAAATTTAATGGGAGGGAGGAAAAAAAAAAACAGAAATAAGTAGCCCAGCTGATATCCAGATTAATTGGAAGAGCCAAGATTTAAATAGATATAGGACTTTGTTTCGTTGGAAAATTTCACTTCATCAGAATTCTACAATTGAGCTAGACTGGATCTGTTTAATTTCTAAATTTGTTTAATTACTTTCAGCAGAGGAGAAGGATAGCTCTCCAATATATTTGACTTAAATGTGACTTTTTTTCCTTTTAAGAGTAGTTCTAAAAAGACTCAACCATGGATGGTTTTCAGAACAACAGACAGTTCTCAAAGCAAGAGATGGTTCCCATGTAAACTGGATAAGGCAGTGTCATTCAAATGGAAATATTCCAGGAAGGTAAGAAGAACTCCAAGATGGAGCTGGTCAAGCCTTATCAGTGGGTGAGTGAGCAGGAAGTGAGCAGGAATCATGGTGGTATTACAGAGCCAAGACACAGAATGAAGTGCCATCATGATGGGCTTCTTGCTTCAGTTCCCCTAGAATTTAAACCTAGCTTGGCTACCTAGACTTTGATTCAAGTAGGTATACTGTATAAGGGTCTCTATGTATGAGTGAAGCTTTTAGTTCAGCTTTCAATATAGATTTGAAAGGTTAAAATATAGTCCATAATCATATACATTCAGTGATTACTTGGAAATAAATACCATTGAATGGGATGTAAGCAGATTTTAGGGCCCCCAAAGCAAACTTCCTAGATGCCTCCTGATCCCAATGTTAGCCATTAGTTTAAAAGCTAGTGGCTACATTGGAGGGAGCAGTTCTGGTGCATGACGTAACATGTCATTTTCAGGGAGAAATGGCAGCAGCATTGACTCAGCACTTTTTCAGAGACGGAGAAATACCAGCAGGTTGTATTAATATAAAGGCTACTAGATCTGGGCTTAAAAATCTGGTGGCAGCAAAGAGTTTTTTTTTTTTTCCTGACTGACATTTATTGGTTACCCCACTCAAAGCAAATTTATTTATTTATTTATTTATTTATTTATTTATTCATTCATTCATTCATTCATTCATTCATTCATTCAACTTGTATGCCGCCCATCTCCCCAACGGGTGACTCTGAATTGAATGTGGCTGCCACTTGACCTCCAACCATCCTACTACCCTAGCCATATGTTAGGTTCCTTTCTAGGTGAATACTGGCCCTGCTGCAAACCACAACCATTGGGTTTTTTCTTGAAGCTGAAAGGCCTATTTTGGGGTCTCCTGTGTCTGAGGGTCACATGATAGCTGCCACCCCATCTTGACTGCATTCAACTGCAGTCTTAAACCTGTTTGTTTTGAGTCCATATGGACAGGAATGGGTTAACAGATGTAATTGTGAGCTAAATAGAAAGTAATACAATTAGCATTCAGGAAAGTTGAGCTATACTATCTTAAATCCCCTTAAAATGAATGGAGACAAAGTAGGCGTTATTGTGGCCTTTAGATTTTTCTCCTCTTTACTCTGCTCTTTGATTTCCTCACTTTGGACTGGAATAACTAGAACCATATATAACTCAGGGTCATTATGTATCTTGATGTGAAAATAAAGGGCCATTTTCAAATGGTGGTATTTTGTAATATATACATAGATTAATTACTATAATAAAAGTTTACATGCTAAAATGAGCATCTTCCAGCAGAAACTGCTTTCCTTAATTCCTAACTGGGATTTGGCTTCTCTTCTTTCAGCGGGTTTATCTGAGAGAACCTAATAAAGCATGCCTGGATAGTAATAATAGGCTGCATTTTTCTTCAACCACAGAATGAGAGGAGAGTGAAAAAGTTTGGAAGCAAATAATGGAATGAACTGACAAGGCATAAATGTTTGGTAAAATATACTATACTTTGAAAAAATGTCAGATTCAGGAATTCTGCCAACTACAGGGGATTAAAAAGGGATAATGGGGAAAAGTTTAAAATGACAATTACTCGATAGAAAGAAGGGCAGAAGGCATAATTGTATGTTTCCTTTTTTTCATTTCCTTTTTTCTCTTTTTCTCACTTCTTTTTGTTTGTTTTCTATACTTTTACTATATATACATACATACATATATATATATATATATAGAGAGAGAGAGAGAGAGAGAGAGAGAGAGAGAGAGAGAGAGAGAGAATGAATTCTACTAACTAACAAGATATGCAAGACTGAAAATGAAAGGAATGCAACACCTGCTATAAAAGTGGGCTGTAATTTAGGAACAGGATTCCAAGTGTTGTTCCTAAATTTTATTATTTTACCATAATCCTCCTTAGAAAATATGGGAAGATATAGGACATCATGTCTTCAGGTAAAATGATATTGTCATATCAGCTGTCATGCTTCTCTTTCAACACTGACTTAAGAAAAGACTTGTTGTGAGCCTGCTTAACTAGTTCTTTGGGACATTTTGCCATATGGTCTGGCACACTTAAGGACAGATCTGTATCACAGCCACAATTTAAATTAAGTAGTTTTAAGAGAAAAAACAGTTTCAGCAAATAGTGCTTCATTCTTATTTGCAGTTCACCGGTTCTACTGTCAACATTATATCTAGGAACATATCAGACTTGATGTAAGAAGAATATGAGCAGCATATAAAAATCCTATCCAAGTTAGGAAAAAATAGACTATAGTCACATAAACCTTTGATTTACCAGAACTCAGTTTAGCAGACTTTGGATTCAATAAACAGAATTCCTTGACCATTTGATATATGAATAATATCATTTTACATGTTGAAAATCCCATTCATCATTTTATGCATGGATAGTTACATTTTATTAGGTTCCCTTCCCTTCCCTTCCCTTCCCTTCCCTTCCCTTCCCTTCCCTTCCCTTCCCTTCCCTTCCCTTCCCTTCCCTTCCCTTCCCTTCCCTTCCCTCATCAGCACACTGAATTGGGGGTTTACTGTTTAACAGAAATAATAATACTGAGTGCTGAAAGTAAACATACTTGTCTATGGATCTTCTGCCTTCTACAACTTGCTGGGGTAGAATGTAAATATCTCTTTGTGCATTATATGTACAGGAATGTCTATTTTTTTACATTTCACTGGTCTGGAAACTTTCCCCTTAGTTTTTGTCACTTCATGCTTTTCTTATCACAAAAAATCCCTCTAGAACAGATATGTATGATCTCAGACCCTCCATCATGTGCATCTTTAAAAGTTGTTTCCCGGTTGTAATGTTTAATGTGTCAGAAAGGGAAAATTAATAAAATGCAACTAGAATTGATCCTATTAATTATATACACCTACAGTGTAAATGAAATTAAATCAAATTTAGTTTTTTTTCCCCCGGGTCAATCCACTTCTTTTTACAAATTGCCTCTTGGCATGCTACTTAAAGCCCAAGTACTGACCTCATTCTGGAAAAATTGTGCACTCTGGGTTTATAGTATTTTTTTCAGAATTACTACTTTGAAGTACATTCTTATGTACTAGGTGGTAATTCTACCAAACATGTGGTTAAGCAGGGCTGGGATGAGAACTCAATTTACTCTTACTCTGCTTGAATGTTGAAAGCAGAACTTAGGTTCCATCACCTTTTTCAAATTCAATTTAATTCTAACCCAACCCTGCTCTCTGCTGTTTTAAACTCTGTCCTCTCTCCCAATAGGAAAGGAAAGGAAAGCTTTATCTTGGGGGGGGGGGGGGAATAAGAGAACAGTCTCTTTTTATACACTGGAGCAGCAGAACAATGGACAATAATTCTGACCATGGATGCCTCTCATGGCTGGCAGATATCTCTTCCATTGAGTAATTATAGGAAATCATTTCAAAGATTTGTGGCTCATCACAGAATTCTTCATAAACTCTCCCGTTCATCAGTGGGGTGGTATACTTTTCCTGCCTCCAATCAGGATCAAACAGCCACTTTAGACAATAGACTAGGATGATCAATACATTGGATCAAGGGTCCATTTCTTCCTATTGAGGATAGCTGTTTCATTGATGTTCAGCTGACCACTGTATATGTCCCAATGGCTAGCTCATGACATCATTTTCAGGATCCTCTCAGAGTGATGCCTACAGGGGGGCAGTCAGCTGGATGGAAGGTGAAGAGTGGTCCCACCACTACCACCAGAGAAGGAGATTTTGGAGGGAACACACTTGAAGACCAGGCTGGAGGACTGTGGGTTCAACTGCTCATGGTAGGTTATCTTGAGCTGACATTGGATATGAAATTATCATCTCCTACTTCCTTATAGTTATAGATAGATATAAAGGTTCAAACATATAATGTTATTTTCATATAACAGGCATGCTATCAAAACAACAGAGCCAGTTTGTTCTAGTGGTTAGGGCACCAGGCTAGAAAGCAGGAGACTGTGAGTTCTAGTCCTACCTTAGGCATTATTTATAAAAATAAAAAGGTGGGATTAAAAAAAAAATCTAAAAACACCCTGTGGTTTAGTTGTAAAAGAAAGGATTTTCTGGTGTGCAAAATATCTAAGAATGATTTGGGCAGTAGTGCTAAGAGTGTAAAATAAAGCATCTGTAAACTTCCAGCAGAACATTGAGAATAAAATACTGTCAGTTGAGTGTATAGGACAATAAGACAAATAAAACAAGAAGTAGTGGAAAATAAAAAGGAAACATAAAAACATTGAGAGCTTTTATCCTGGAGGAAAGTCTAAGTTTGGCTGAGTTAACAACTGATGTGAGCATGTAAAGTTTATTAACTTAAAATGTTTTAGCTTTTAAAAGGAGAGGGGGAGAGGAGAAAAGTTTTATTAGAAGAATTTGCTTAATGCTTCCCTAAGGCAAACTCAAATCCTCATTCAACATACACAAGTGATGAGTCTTAGATAGTGCATGTAGCAAGCTCAAGGTTTGAAGTATGTAATTCCTCTTTTTCTGCTGTGAAAATTGTTCATGAACAGTATATGTTAAATATTTAGAAATGTTTGAGAAATCCGTCACTGTTTCTTTTCAAGGACAATGGGTAATCTGGCAGAATGACATGAACCACCAAAAAAACTAAAGGTATATAATCCATTCATGTCTGTTTAAATATATAATATCTGTAAACTGCCCAGAGTCACTTCCTTGTGACATGAGTGGTGTCTAAATATGAAATATAAATAAATAAAATAAACAAATATTTTTGGCTCAAAAGTTGTGAATAAACTTATATTTGGAGAAGGCATCCAAAATGTATATACTGAAGAAAATTGCATACTTTAATACTTCACTGCTGAGGCAAGGAATGTATTACATACAAAATTGCATATATTGTGGTAAATTCTGTATAAAAATGCATATATTTTGGGAGTAGGTATAAAACGCATATGTGAAGGGAGAAAAGTAGAGTCCCTTAAGCTGAACTTCACCTTTGGCAATGTGAATTTTCTTTGGCAATAATGTGAGGTGCCTTGCTATTTTGTGGACTTCCCAATCTAGCCTGGAATTTACTAGTGGTCTGCCAACTACCAACGAGTGTGACTATTCAGATCTGCCGAGGTCAGCTAGGTGCTACTTTCTGCTGTGACTTACATTAGGGAAAGGTGCATAGAAAACCTATTGCCCATCTTTTTGTTTTTTAGTATGATACAGAACTTCCCAATTAATTCCTACCTGGCAGAAGGTAGTAATTGCTTCAGTTTATTTGTTGGATTTGTCCCCCGCCCATCTCCCCCACAATAGGGGACTCTGGGCAACTTACAAAAAACATTAAAACTATAAATATATATAAAATACATAGTACATCCAGAATTAAGAACAATACTAAAAAAGGAAAATCCAAGAGGATGGAAAATCGGACTGCAGACAGCCAGCCACTATGGGGCTAGCCATCCCCCTGCTTGAAGTATTCCCTCCCCACCCCAGGCCAAGTGGCAGAACCAGGTCTTCAAAGCCTTATGGAAGGCCAGGAGTGAGGGGGCCAATTGCACCTCCGGGTGCAGAATGTTCCAAAGAGTGGGGGCTACCACAGTTACTTTATTTAGGATGATGTTGTAATAAGATCAAAAGCCCAGGGAAAAGGGACATAAATCAAGAACAATCTAAACTTGCTTTAGGAGCTAACAAAACCAGCTGGTTCTTTTCCCCCATCTTACATGTAAGGGTGCCTAAATACCAATATGTATGTGAGCATTATGAGATGAAATTTGCTTCAAAGGGAAAATGGTGTTAGATGAAGTAGCTCAGTGAATTTAGTTTTATTAGACTAGACCGAAGTATACTCTATTCAGACTTCCAGTCCTTTTGTACAAGTAGATAAAAAGAAAGTAGCACTGACTTTATTTAAGTTTTAGTCTTCTATTCCTTTTATAAAAGCAGTAAGGGGCATAAAAGATCTGAATTTTTAAAAGCCCATAGCTGTGAATAAGGAAAAGAAGTTCTCATTATTGGCTCTTGATATTCAGATGTGATGCACAGGAAACATGTAAGAGAACAGTTTTAATCAGGTTCTAGGCTCCATCTGTCAAAATAACTTTCAAGCTTTGCAAAGTATAAGACCCATTTAGCATAGACAAGTTTCAGTGGTCAGTAGGACTACCATATCTTAGCTTCAAAATCCCAGATTAGATAGCAGCAAAGAATTAGAATGGTTAGGTGTGGTAGCCTTAGTAGTAAATCAAAATCAAAATTAAAAATGCAATATTTTTCACTACAAGTGGAATTGAAGAACAAAAATGTCTGAGGTATTTCTAAAATTATATAACAAATTGGTTTAGAAATGAACCAGTGCTACAACAAGTGGTTGACATTTGAGGTCATACCTTAAGAATCAGAACTGTATTATGCTATAAAACTGTGGAATATGACATTGGCATCTTTGGAATCAGTAATAGGCAGAGATGAAAACTTATCTCTGAGCCCCCTTAAACCCCTCTCTCTATCTGGGTTCAATTCATCCCACTAGTCAGGAACTCTTGACAATATCCCATTGGACAAACTGGGACATCACAGTTTATCAGTGAACTCCTTGGTGCTGTTAGATGTTAAAGGGCTGCTTTGAGAATCAGGAGATATGGGACCTTTGGGGATGGGGCACAATAAACAGGAAGTAAGAGATCAATAGATTGCTTTCAGCAGGCAGAATGGTGATATAAGTTAAAAATTAGAAGTGGGGCTTGAAAAACCCAAATTGAAAAACAAAATTTAACGAGGTAGTGAGATGGAATGAGCAGAGTAAAAAACATATATGAAGTGAGACAAGTGGTCAGTGACTGCAGAAATTGAGCAGAAAATGTTGAGAAGCTAGTTCAGGGAAAGAAAGGTTTGGGGTTATGCAGCCAAGGAAGGTCAACAATCTGTTTAGTATGTGTTATGCCTTCAACCATTGGGAAAGTCTAGCTGGGGTGAAGGCGTGGCACCAGTGAGACCTTAAAGTGCAAAACAGCTGGGGAAAGTCCACATAGGACTTGCAGGAAAACCACCTCTCAGATTCAGAATTACCCACCCACTTTGGTGTTCATGGTCCTTGGTATGCCATGCAGGGCTCAGTGCAAGCCTACAACTGACAGTAGTTGTATTGCACAGGATAAGCACAAAGCAATCAATTAGGTTAGCTTCGCTAGTGTTCTCTGAATCATATCTAAACGTTGCTCACCATTTTGTCCTGGTTAGAAAGAGGGAGAGTCCAAATATGATGGATTGACAGGCTAATATCCAAGGCTGATATCTCTTATTTCCAAACCTGGTGAGTTTCAGCTCTATGAAAGGGTAAATTTATATTACAGCTCAAGAATACCAAAATTCCATAGAGGAAAGTAAAGTGAAATGAAAGGAGAAAGTAAATGAATATGTAGAAAAAGCACAACTAGGAAAAAAGAAGGATGCAAAGGGCATCAAACACCTGATTCACTGAAGGAGGCCATAAGCTTATTCAACAAGGATGGGCAACCTTTGTTATAGCTACAGTTGGTATTTTGTGTTGGCCTGGGGCCAACCCAGGAAAGTGAGTGTGGCCTTGACTAATGGTGATATTCAATTACTATCTGCTCCTTTCCATTGGCACTGGTAAAGCATTTTATATAATAAATAGCATGTTTAATCACAAGTAAGGGTGAATCAATATTTTCTGTTAAAAAAAACCTCCTTAATTAAATCACATTTCTTGGTTTTTCCCTTTACTTAGTATCTTTTTAGTTTCACTGTTTCTCTTTTTCCCCTTTCTCTCCCTGCAGATTCCTTCCAATCGGTTTCTTTGTCCCAGCTGCAGTTCTGTTTTTGGGGAGGTCAGTGCTGGAACTCGTTCTTTGGGATATGGAATATACTGCTCTGATACCAGTCAGGTGGAGGAAGAAGGAAGCTGTAACCAATTTTAGCACACACAGTTATCAAGAGTGGTGGGAAGTTGGTGTATACGTGTGGGCAATTTAAGGAGGCCAGTGTTGCACTTCAGGCACTCAGGTGTTGAAAGCTTGCCATAGTTTTAAGGACTTAAGGCAAGCAGCAGTGCTTGGCTTCCAAAACTCAGTGGCAAACTGAGCCAACTGCTATAGAAAGACCCTCCCAATTGAAATATTATATATCCCTTAAATGTTTTACATAGCTGTTCAGTAAATCTGGGCAGGAAGCTTCAGGGACAGCTTGTGTGTGGTTGATTTTGTGGTAACTTGGGAAAAGGTTTTGAGTTTTGCACACAAATTTAGGAGGTAACATGTATGGCCCAAGGGCATGGAGTGTCCACTCTTGTTCTCAACATAGCAATCTATTTTCACTAGGGAAAAAGTAATCTATTTTTTCTCGGGAATATTAATCTACTTTTGTGCAGACAGTTGTTTGGGAATGCACAGTGAAGAGTGGCATCCTATGGGCATTGGGTCAAAAAGGGTAAGATGGTGTTTGTGTGAGTGGGATCAAAGTCTATCCTTTTCTAAAAACGTGCAATGTTCATGATTATACAAAAGGGACAGGGCTTCAATTGTTCTGCCACAACCACCATTTTGCCTTTTTTGACTCCTCCTAGGATGAAGTTGACTGTGACTATCCCTCCTTGACCAAATCTCTGCCTTGCAATAATGTTGCATTTTCAAGGTAAATGTTGAAATTAGTGGATAACCATCCACCCCTGTGTAAAATCTTTTGATTTCTGGAATGTATTTTATGTAGAAAACTAGAATGCCAAAAGGTTATGATTTTATACTGACCTTGTAAAAAAAGAGTGATTATTTTTGGTCATTTTTTTTTTAAGTGGTGAATTTCACATTTCACAGTTTGTCATCCTATGCTTCCCTGCCATATGAAAGCTATTAAACCATTATTGCTCGGTATAAGTTATGTTAAATTTATCAGCTTTGTTTTTGTAAACATATGTTTGCTTAAAAATAACAATTTCCCTCAGGCTGCAATCCCTTTCAATGTTACAAACTATTAAAAGCAGAGAGGGGTAAATTTTCAAAGTGGTATGTAGGCGGTATTAGAACAAATCCTGTTAAACGTGAACAGATTTTGAGTCTCTGGATTTCTTTTAATGCTTTGAAATATCTCTTCCTATAAAAATATCTGCATGTAGCCTTCTTTGTGTTTATCTCTCTCCCTGTATGGTGTCACACCTATATAAACACATACTTTTCTGAATTTCTTCCTTTGTATGGGTGTGTTTAAAATTTAAAATGGATTTAATCATTAAGGAACAAACAATTGAAACTGAGAGTGTAGAATATTATATAATTCCTTTTACAGTTTAAATTCAGTTTGCAATCAGTATTCATGTTATTTTCTATAAAATCTCAGTAGTTAAGACAAGCTTTGATGACACAGAGCAGGAATGTATGGAAATAGCTCAGATGTTTTGAGCCAAAGGATTTAATTATTTGTTGATTAATTTATTGTTTGACTGTGTGCCATCAAGTTGGTGTCGACTCTTAGTGACCACATAGAAAAATTTTCTTCATGAGTATCTGTCCGTAACCTGGTCCTTAAGTCTTCCAAGGGTGTACCCATCCACCTTACTCCATCCTCTTTCCTTTCACCTTTCTCAGCATTAGAACCTTCTCCAGAGATTAATTATTTGTGCTTCCTTTGAAATACTGAAAGGCATTAGAAGTTTAGATATGTGTACAGCAATATTACCAAGGTTGAGGGAGCCCTGGGCAAAATGCCATCTTATGGTCTCTCCTGCAAGGAAAGTGTGTTTTTTCATTCACCTGACCCTACTGACCCTACTAGTACCACAGTATGTGTGGCTGTCAATGGATAAACGTTTTACAAGTGTTTAGTTTTCCTACTTTAAATGTCTTGGCTATATTATTCATTCATCATGCTGAAGTTACTGACTTGACAATCTGTTTGGTTCTGCTGTTGACAGGTTCAGTGTATGTACTTTTTGCAAGCATTTTTTCTTATGAAAATGCATGTTGTGCATATTTTGTCTAATATTTGCATTTTCTTCATTGTATGCATTTTTGCTATATTGTAAAATGAATTGCTAAATTCTAAAAAGTATTAATTTTAGAATTAACCTATGTTTTGGATTGTCCCATCAATTAGCAGGTGGTAAGAAGTATGTTTGTTTTAAAATTGTTTTGATATTCCTATATCTGACAATCTCCCCCACCCATCAGATATTATTAAAATACAAGCATTGGCTCTGTTAGATAGACCAATGGAAGGTAGAAGTCACCAAGATGTGTCTGTTGTGCATCTCTATTACAATGTAGCTGAACACCAGATAATGTGTTACTAACTTTCTAGGAGACATTTCAGTAAACATTGGATATTTAAAAACATGGATACATATTCTCACTGTTATACAGTCCCTTGATAATTGAATTCACTTAGTGAATTCAAACTCATTACATAATTCCCTGTGCGAAGGGTCACATTTCTACAGCAGGCAGTAGAATCTCTGCATGTTCCAGGACCAATTATCTTCTTCAGCCAAGACTGATGTGTATGGAATAATAGAGAGGGTATCAAATTTCTGCTGAGGCATCAATGAACTGATTTAAAATGGGATCAAAGCCCACTGCTATAAGAAACATGTTGAAATTATGTTGACAGTGAAGTTGGATAATGAATTATAATTTAAATTAAATTAAAGGTACAGTCATTTAGACATTTTAAGTATCCTACTGAAAAAGTCCATTATCAACATTTTGAAAGTCAGATATAAAGGAAATGTACACTATATTTATGATTTTTAGAAACAAAAGTTCCTCTTCCAATAAAACAATGATCTTTGGCACTAATGCATTCTGTCTTGCCACATTGTCATCCCACATAAACTTAATTTATACCAACTCTCCTCCAACATTGATTAATTCCATACAAAATGTCACTGTTTAGCAAGTTTTTTCAAGTTTAATGGGAAAGAGCTATAGTTTTAAAATACTACATTTGTGACAAAAATGCATTCACTCAGTTCAGCAGCATTTAAAGAAACAAAATGAATATTGAAGAATCCTGCTCATTCTCAAATGAAAGACCTCATTAGATTAAATTCCGCATCTGCTAGGATGATAGTAGAGGTTCCTTCAGATACATCTGAATATTGTCCTGGATTTGGACAGCATAACAGATAATGTGATCCTCTTCCAAACCAACATGTTGTACCAAGTCCCATAATTTAATCAATATAATGATTTATTAGGGAGGGAATTAAATCTATATTCTCAACTCAGGATTAGGTTGTTTAAGGCAGGATGTATAAGTGCTGTACCTTTCTGACCAGGCCCTTCTTCATATTTTCTCCCAATCCAATTGAGTATATCAGTCCTTAATAAGATTCCATACTGTGATTGTACATTACTCTGACCAGGAAGCAGAAGCAATCTGTGAACTGCCAGTTGTGGATGAAAGAGAACTTCAGAGTCATGGTCAATGATAGTGGCTACTGAGAGTTGACTTGAGCTGAGCTGGATAGCAATTTTCTTTTCTTTCACAACTTGTTCTACAAAGTCTCTACCCCCAAAACTATGCATCCTACTTTTGAATGACTTTTTGCCCTCAACCAGGGTGCAACCTTTTATGTTTTTAAATAATAATAAAAAAAACATTTTTATTGAAATAAAGCCCCAAAGCATAAAAACATCACTCTCGAATGCACTGAACTGTGAACTATGCCTTGCTGCATACAGAATGTTACTTAATCTACAGAATCTGTTCGCTACCCACTGAGCTACAACTACATAAATGCAGTCAATTGGTTTAACAGCTTGCGTATAAATCAAAAGGGCAAGTGAAAGAATATTAACTACCCAATGCTCTAATTAAACACCAGTAGGATTCTGTGGAAAGCTTTACCTCGGTGTTGAAAAAGTTACCGTATTTTTCCGACTATAAGACGATACTTTTTTCTAAAATCCTTACCCTAAAAATTGAAGGGCGTCTTATTTAAGGAAGTCAGCGAGGAGAGAACCGTGCAGTGGCAAAACTGCCTATACTTTGTCTCTGGGGCTTCCTCCAATCACGAGCCTCCAATCACGAGTGAAATAGCTTGTCTCCCAAACAGACTTCCTCCAATCACGAGCCTTATGTAACTGGCGTCAGCTGATGCTGAACAAACCAATTAGAGGAAGGCTTTTGCAGAGAGAAGCTAGTTTCACTCGTGCTTGAATGGAATCAGTTATGCAAAAGAGCCTGGAAATAGAGCTGCAGAGGGACGGTTTGGACCTCCTCCCACTGAGTGTATCAGGTCAATGTTAACTAATTACTAAATAAAAATGTGTTCTGCACTATCTTTAAAATATTGATTTCTTAATTTGGGGTTGGAAAAACGGTACTTTCTATTTTTGAATCTTAAGGTCAAATTCCCCTTCATCCTCATCTTGAGTCTTCAGCCATTTGCATTATTAAAGCACAGCACCTCACATGAATTGCCCAGGGTTAAGGATAGCTACACCTGCAACAGACATCATAAAAAGATCAGCCACTTAATAATCTTGTCAACAGTTATCTAATCAGGGCTATTATACTGTATCCCATATACATTTATCCAGGATGAAGCTTGACTTATGTTTGAATAAAATTAAAGGAACAAATGACTTTCATAGAATCACTGGTGGTAACTCATTAGATGTAGACATACAAGTCTTGTTCAAAAGCAGGAGTAAACGAAACCAGTTTCAAATTATTCCATGCAATTATAAGTTATAGATGCCAGTTTGGTGCCTTGTTTGATCTTCTTATCTGTCTATACAATATAGACGCATAGTTTTAATTTCAGGGAAGGTGAAAGAACTTGTTTTCCTTTCTAGTAACATTTTATCATTCTACAGCCAGATGCTTGGATGAAATTGTCTCTTATCCTTCCTACATACCAGAAAATTTATTTAGGTTCAGTTTCAGCAGAGCATCTAAGTACATACTTAATTTCACACCTATGTTTGAAGCCCCATGGAACTTTGCTCTTATTTGAACATCATGTGTAATGGATTTTTAACTCTTTAGCACTTAATGCCAGCTATTTAAGAAAAGTGTTTTATGAATTCCTAAAGGAGGATATAAATGTACGTAGCAACAGCTTTCAGTGGGGAGGTCTAGGAATGTTTCTAGATGTGTAGCTCCTAGAGTAAAATATGTTTCTTTGTAACTGATGTAATTAATATTTCCATATGTTTATTTTTAAGTAAGATGGCAAAAAAAAATATGGCAGAAGCAATGGGTGAGCATAGAAGAAGGTTACACATAGAAATCATTGTTATATGGACCCTCTTCTTCCACTTGGGCAGATTAGGTATCTGAAGCAATGGGGTTTGCAACAGAAATTTAATTTGAAAGTATTCCATCACTAACTGGTCATAATCTCTCTTTTCTCCTTAATTCTCCCATTTATTTTTCCAATCCTCTCATTTCCTCTTCTGTGTATAAACTTGCCATCACTTCTTCCTTTTCGAAGATCCTTGTCTAATTCAAATCCTCCATGTATCAACTCATAGTGTGATCATAATCATCTGGCATGAGATTGTATCCACTATCATAAATGTGCCACATCTGAGTGAATATAAATACACTGGTGCCACAGAGTGAATGAATCATGCTATCAGGAAATATCACATTTGGTGGTGGTTGCAACAATTCAAGTGGCATCAACAGCTGCAGCTTACTACCCTGCACAGCAGTTAATTTAGAAAATAGAACTTTTTCTGTCAATGGATCTTCACGTAGCTAGAAATGACGTTTCAAATGGTCTCTTGATTGTCATGCAGTTTCGAAGTGCAAAGGAATTCTAGTCAGAGAGGGAGAGACAGAGAGGGAAGAGTATCAACTAATTTGGATAGGAATCTATAAAATAATCAGTAAATTGGTGAGTGAAGTTGAGTAAGTGGAAGAGATGAATGGGTCAGGTATGAAGCAGGAATGTTGTGTCAGAGTTGTTATCAAGATTTGCAATAAATGATAAAGTAAGCTCGGTTCCTCAAACCCAACCCAACCAAACCCTAAATTTGTGATCCTTGGAATAAAGATGATAATGAAATTCTAAAAAACATCCACTCTGTATATTGCCCAGAGTGGCCTAGAAAAGATTGCATCATTTGTGTTAAAGCTAATCAGAGAGGCGTTAATAGATTAAGTAAACTAAAAAGATTTTCAAGTAAGTGAGAAATATTGGGAGACTAGGAAATTCCTTATGAGTCAAACTTTTAGTTATCTTCTACTCCTACTCACTGACCAACAATTAGCTAAGTGGCATATTGTTTACTCCTTTATTGATTAAAATATTTTTGGCCACTTTTGACAGCAGATAATTTAAAAAAATACACAATTTTAGTAAAGGGCAGTATTATAAAATTGTTTTTAAAATCCAATCCATTGGAAATGGTTATAACTAGTAGCACTGTTTTTTAAAAAAACATATAAAATAATCTGAACATCAGAAAACCTCTAAGCTAAAAGAAATAGGGGAAAATGGATTTTTAAAGGCTGTTAAAAGTCAGAGTTGATTGAGATCTCTGTGTGTTCCTTTAGATGGCAGACTTCTACTTACAAGGGAGAAGGCTATTTATGCTCTGAGCAGGTTAATCTTGGAGAGAGCTAAACTGAGCCCCTGAATCTAATCTGATTCTTTTGGTCTATGTAGTTGATTACCCTCTTCTTCATAACTTCCCATTCCTATTTAGCTAACTCAACCTGCTACATCAGTGTTTTTCAACCTTGGCAACTTTAAGCTGTGTGAACTTCAACTCCCAGAATTCCCCAACCAGTAAGGCTGGCTGGGGAATTCTGGGAGTTCAAGTCCACACAGCTTAAAGTTGCCAAGGTTGAGAAACACTGATCTAGTTCATTCCCCATTTTATTTCTAAGATGACTTAGATGACCTAGAGACAATTTCTAGGCTATGAGTCATATACAGTGCCCTGGAGGCCTTTTGTCTGCTGTACAGATGCAAGAGTCAGTCTTGATTCTCATATGTTTATGCTTCCAAAAATTTGATGGGAAAAAGAGCACTCTTTCAAATTGAACATCTTTTATATAGCAAATCATCATTTGATTCATATGAGCATGCAGTTTTTGTAAAGTTTTTTTTCCTTTTTTTGGTTTTATATATTTTAATAGAAAACACATTTGCATCCAAATAGAGGGAAGTGACTTTGAGTACTGCCTTTCCCAACATAACTGCCCTTCTGACAGCTTGGATTTAAATGGGAGAAGACAGTCTATGCAAGAGTTATCCTGCATACATTTCAATTGCACACTTCCTGTTCTACCCAGCGGGCAGGGAATGGAGACATGAAGTGTACATCATGTAGAAACCTCACAGGAGTGTCCATAGGGTACGGCCAAAAGCAAAGATGGTGGCAACATCAAAGCTTTGATCATACTATCATGGCTGCCATCTTCACATTTGACTATATCCTATGGACAGAACTGCCTTCTTATATCTACATGCTAACGTGGGAGGGAATACAGTATGTTTGCATCTGATAGGTGGCTAGGGGAAATCTTCAGTGCATGGTATATATTTATCTACATACAAGTTTGTGTGTGCACGTGTATGCACAATAGATTCTACAACAAACAGTGATGATACCAAAATGACTGCATGCATGTAAGTCTACTTTATGTTTTAAAAACTGAACTGTAATAATGTGTATATTCTGATGTGGCTGAAAAGTAGTAAAACTTTTATAGTATGGCATTATTAGATATTTTCTTTTTTATGTTTATTTTCATTTCTTTCTTTCCTTTCCTTGTACAATTTAGAATGAAATGAACAGGTTTTCTTTTAATTGCTATTATTTGTAGTGTTTAACAATCCCAGTAGCCAGAAAGGGGAAAATATAGAATTCTTTTTAGATGACATTTCCAGATAAGGAGTATGCTCTGGGAAGTGAAAACTTATCATTGAATAAGATAAGAACTTAGAATAGAATAAGTTTTACCATTAATTGCCTTCCCCATGAATGGTAGATTCTGAATTATATGGTTACAAATAGTGTGCCAAAGTTATTTCATGTTGTTAGTAAATAAATCAAAAAGGCAGTTTAAAGAATGAAAAGCATAGTTGTGCAAAGCATCTGAAAGAAATTATCACAATGTGAGCTGTTTTTATTTATTTATTTTTTCAAGCTTTATGTTAGTGCTTCAAAAGTTGTCCTCCACGTGCTCTGCATGGATGTGCATGCCTGAAGTTTTTCACTTCACCTGGAAGAAAGCAAACTCACTGGGCACACCTACGCAGAGACAGCTGGGCACAGGCTATGAAACTGCTGCTGGCCCCTTGCAAAAGATACGGCTGTTTTAATTATGTGAAGAGAAAAGCTTTGTTTGTTCCTGCCCACACTGCAAAACACGGCTTCTATTAAATAGCCTATACTAGCCACAAATGAAGCTTAAAGAGAGAATACTTAAAGAATATCATCTCCCAGTATTTAATGATCTGTTTGCTTTAAAGTTAGTTCTTTAAAGTTAATCAAACCTCTGATTTTATCCATCAGAGAGTTTCTGTAATTTGATTCATTTTGACATTTTATTTTTCTTATACTTATCTTTAATAAAAAAAGGTATTCTATGCATGATATCTCCATCTCTCTCTGTTCTATCATCTATCTATCTGTCTGTCTGTCTGTCTGTCTGCCTATTATCTTGCTGCTACTTTTGTCTTTTATGATAATAGTTTAATGTACAATTTGCTTTGCCATTTAACAAATAGTTTGTGTACCAAACTGAATATAAGTGAAAGTAATATCTCTGAAGTGGCAGAATACAGTAATTCTACAATAAGCTCATTAAGGCTGTCTTACTGGAGTGCTCTGTTTTTTAGAATTGCTTTGCAGCATTATTGTAAACTACTTTTTGTACTAGTAAGATATAAAAATATTGTAGTATGCAAATAAATGAAATATTCTTGGATTCCACTTCAAGGTAAGAGATAAAGTTTGGATATATTGCATATTAATTTTTTCACATAATGATTTTGAGCATTTTATTACAAATTTGCTTAATTTATAAAGCTAGACAGATCCATAATTATATATATATATATATATATATATATATATATATATATAAAATCTCCTATCTAAAATCTAAATTATAGATAATTCAGGAAATATGTATCTAATATCTATGATTTTAGGCAATGTATGTTTATTATGCAATGCACTATATTGTTATTTAATATATTTTTTCTATACAAAAGCATCTTGGTTTATAGAATATAAAATAAATAATAAAAATAAATTAAAAACAATATAAAATCATATACAGCAAAAAGGAAGAATGAAAAGAAAACAGAAACAGAAACAAAAGCTATATTCATACAGAGAATGTCTGGATGAAAAAATACGTCTTCAATACTCATGAACTTCAGAGAACCAACAGTCCAGAATATAGCACTGCCAAAGAGAAAGTCCATATGTGAAGTGACCATAGTATTACTTTTTGAAACTGTTTCTGAAAATAGGAACAGAGCCACCATAGTGTAGTGCTCCCAATCCTAAACTCATGAAAATGGTTCATTAAAAGCTGCTGACAAGGTTCATCTGAGTCATATTCTCTCAGTTTCTTTCCTGTAAGAAGTCATCTGTTGGAGCAATCATGACTCAGTCTGTCATAAAATTAGGATGGAGCTTCTTCCAAAAGCATCTGCAGCTGCATAGAAACCACTTTCTGAAGCAGCTTGCTCCTAAAAAAGAGCATTTGTGAAAGGGCAATGGTTGGCAAACTTCTATAAACCAGGGAGAATTTTCTCAAGAATGGATTGATCCATTCCTGCATCACCCAAAGACCAATTCAGCACTCCCTAGACCCACTCAGTAAACCCTTGACTTTAAGATGGGCAAGGATAAAGTGGCAAAGTGGTAAACAGGACTGTTACAAGCATCTTGCTTACATCTTCATGTCTCACAAACTGAATGTAATCCATGCGATCGGACCAGCACAGGATACATCAGTATGAACTATATTGAAGCAGCATTTTAAAGTGACATGAAGAACAGGTCATTTCATCCTCAACAAGTCTTTGAGGGCTTCATCATTCAGTTTTTAGGGCAAGAGACAAAATTCTCTTGATAACTCTAAAAAAGTTCTGCTGACTGGCTACTTGCAGCAGCAATGGAAACTACAAAGTAATCCTCCTAGCAGGACCAGATTTATACATGGTGAGGCCATAAACTATGGGAAGCTGCTAAGACTTTTTTTGGCAAGTGCTAACAGAAAATAAAGCTGTGTAACAACTGAACATAGCAAGAATGCTACCGAGATGTATAATAAGCCCAGGATGGGGTGGGGAAGAGCCTCCTTGAAGATTAAGTGAGAATGCATGGAGAAACAAATCATATCTTAATTAATTAGGGTCAGACAAACCATACAGGAGGGTTTAATTTATTAAGTCTTTCATATATTATTAAAACTGTAACAAATTTTTAAAAAATGAAATTTTGAGAGACCCCTTCAGAGGAAGCCCTAAGTTTCAGTTCACTAAGTTTGTGTCTAAATCCAGCTGTGCTTCTTTATGACCTTAAATGCAGTAAGCATGCCTGTACACACTAAGGAGTATCTAATTGGTCTCAAGGTAAATCTTACACCATTTGTGCTCTGTTTCCTAACTGGCTTCATCTTCTGGTGCAATCCAGAAAATTATGGAGAAACCCAAGCTCCATAACAATGGAGAAGACACCTAAGGACCACTGTGTCATTGGTTCATTCTGCTTTCTGATTCCAAAGATCAAGGAAAGCATCAATAGGATTATTGACTCTGGTTTCTGGAAAATCCCAAGAGATTTCAAGAATTGTTCAGATTCCATAAGTGTTTATGAGTAGACCATCATAATGGCCAAGCAAGGGAAAAAAATAATATTGTAAGATCACAAAATACCAGTCTGACCATTTCAGCATTGTAACTGAAATTCACTCAATATCCAGACTATCCTCTTGACCTGAAACAAAAACTAAATTAAGAATTTAATTAAGAATGTCCAATGTATTGGCTCAATTATTGCTTGAGACAGACCTATGGCTATCATAAAGGCCATTAACCCCAAGTTGTCCTTTCTAGGGCAGCCTCAGAATGAATGTTGAAATTCTAGAGGCTCTGGATTCTGGAATTTTTCCAATACCCCACTGAAGACCACCTCAGCTGATTTGATCAGGGATGATATTGAGCAGCTGGGTAGATAATAGATCCAAAGTATCTGCAATCTTTCTTACAGACCCAGTGGCTGTTAAAGGCCTTGTAGTGATTTCTAGCATGGGAGAGGTTTTTCATGAGTAGGGTCATAGAGTATTTCTATGATCTTCTATGAGGGTCATAGAGTATTTGTATGATTTTCATAGAGTATTTCTGTGATCACAATGAACATCCACTACTCTGACCAAAAAATGTTGACTGATACCAAATGAAATAAAGTTTCTCTCCCATTACATAGGAAACTGAAAGCAAAGAAACCAAAGCTATTCACCACTCCTTAGCTGGACATGATGTAGAAATCTGCAAGTTGATTCTTGACCTAGTCTGCTATGTTCCATGAAGTACATAATCACAAAATATGAGCTTTCAAAGTCCTTTGGGTCTTAATTTCATTCACATAATCTTATTAATATCTTGAATTTTTTTGTGCATATGTCATAATAAACAGCATAAATTTGTCATTATTCTGAACAACAAAGGTGAACTTTTTCAAGGTTTACTTGAACTGTATTTAAAATAAACTTGGAGTTCTGGAGAAAACATGCATTTATGTAATTGATTTTATGTCACTATGCTGCAATCTTGTTACTTTGGCTTTTGAAATATTAAGCCAGAGTGGTATTTATTTAATATAAAACATTTTAAAATTATACACACAGCAAACAATTTAAATTCAATGTCAGATTATTAAGATCATGTTTTGAACTTTTGATTCTAGAAAGGCAATATTTCAGTGCCCTTTTAAAATCAGAATAATTTATTCTAAATGTATCCATGTTAGCAAGACACATTGAGAATTTTTCTTATGCTCTTTTAGACTAAAATAAAGTTCTGACATTTTATGTCAGTTGGAGTAAAAATATAAAATGTTGAGAAGGAAATCCTATTAGTTCCTTTTAGGGATCATTATTAGTGTTAACTAATATTAATTGCAAACTAACTTGGAAGTAGTAAATATTTGGTTTTAAGAAATGACAGGTTGAGCTTAAGCTTGTTCAGTCCTTATTACGGTTTAGGAAGGGGCTGAAAATATTTCTTTTTACCAAAGGCTTGTACATTTCTTCATTCTGAGTGAATAGGTATCAGGCCAATATCATTCATACACACCCACACCCAAACACACCCACACACCTGATCCATTTGAGAGAGGGGGCATATACACTAGTAAAATATCTTTATTTCAGTTCACAGAAGAGCCAGGAATAATGGAATTATTGGAATAGGAGAATCCTACACATACAAATTACCACATTAGAGAAAAAATATAGGTTAGATTGTCATACGTTTTCTCCATAGACCATTTTATTTATAGATGAGCATCTTGTAGCATGAGCCCTTGTCTTCATTTGGCTTCAGAAAAAGCTGAATCTCTTTTAGCCTGTATGATCTTTCAGGATTTTATGCCCAAATTTATTTGCACATGATTTTAAGGAGCCATTAGTCTGAGAATGTACGCTTTGGTGAAGAAATAAAAAAGGGCCAAATGTTAATTGAAGCAGAAGCATGGAATCTCCCTTGAATGGAACTTGACTCCTGGGGACTTCACAAGATGCCACAGAACATTGTTTTACTGGCAATCATTCAGGAGTGTCTGCTTTCTTCCAGTATGTTTTTTTTTAAACTTCCCAGGCTAGTCTAGAGCACTGAATTTAGGTCATGAATTTGGGGTTTTTCTAATCCAAATGGTTAGCACTTTTAATGGTAGAACTGTCATATAGATTATTTGGTATTTCTACTTCAGTTTCTTAAGCGTTTTCTAAAGACTTTTTAGTTGAGAAAGGGTAATATATTATATCTGCATAAGTTTAAAATCTGTTTTATACTAGGCAAGGTCACATTGATTTGAAGAATGGCACTCACACTATGTCCTGTCACAGGACGAAGTACGAAATAACTCATTTCGGAGTGAATTCAGTAAAGACAATCACTTTATCTCTTACTCAGGGGTTACTTAGAAGAGTTATGGCTTTGAACAGAGCAGTCAAAATGCTATAATAGGTTTTCCTTCTAGGTGCTCTTCAGAGGTGTTGGGATTCTGTTCCAATAACCATTAGCCAGAACCTGGAGAGAGCACCAGGTTGGGGAGAGCTGTCTTACAAAGGCTATAGCTTCTAGATAACAGTAGCAGTTAAATCAGTAAAATGAATGAAAATTTTTGGAATACAGATATACCAATGGAGGAGGAGGTGGAATAAGAAGCTGTGCATTACCTTTTTTATATAAAAAAGGGAGAATACATGTATATACAGTATTGTACATAAAGACTGCAGAGGCCACAAATTAAATTTCTCTGTTATCTTATAATATTATCCATTTTTCTGAAATGTTACACTTACACTTCATGTACTGTAAGTGATGACCCGGCTAAATGAGCAACATTGTCACTCAAGCAGATAAATGATTAGATTTGTCAGCACAGATGGATCCAGCAAATGATACACCTTCTTTTCCCACCAAATATGCTTAGGAATACATTATAAACTATGGGTTAGACATCTCTCCTTCTTGGCCATAGCAGTGCTCCAATTTTGTTTCTTTTTCTACACTGGAGCCATCCAGGAAGCGGTTGGCTCAGAATCTGATTGAGAAAATGTTTTCCTACCCGTGCCAAAAGCAGTGGTTCTATTCCATATTTTGGTACTCTCGATCTTCTTTAACATCCTGCACCTCATGGGCATTTACATTAATTCCCACTCTGAGTTTAGTGTAGGAGAAAAAAATAATAATTGTGAACTTTAAAGCCTATCTGTCACTACTGACCTTTCCTCTCAAGAAGAGAATGAAATGCTGCCTTAATGGCATACCTAATCATTCTCTTCAAATGATTGTATCCCTCTAATTGCACGCATGTTTCCTGAAAATACAATTTGGATGCAGTTCCTTCTTTTAAAATTTGGTTTATTTACACCCCTGACCTGCTTCTCTGCCCATCTCTCCAATACTGATAAAAGAAAACACATATGAAAACTCTAGGCTGATTTCTCACCAGTTTTAACCTTTTGTGAAACAAATTATTCTTTTTTTTCCCTCCTTTCTGTTGAAAGGACTTGTACATTAAGGTTTGTTTGCATATGAAACTGAGTTTGTCATGCTTACTACCAAGTGTCTGAACCAAATAGGAGAAGGGTGATTATTTATCTTATTCTGATTTCTTGATGAACTCTATGGTAATAAAATATATTATTTCCAGCTCCTGAAATAATAGATTTTTAATATTAAAAACTCTTTTTATAATTTATTTATTTATTTTATATATCAGATTTGTCACAGCCCATCTCATCAGAAAATGACTCTGGGCAGTTTACAGAAAAGATAAATATTAATTAAAAATACAGTATAACAATTTCACATTTTATCCTAAATAAATAGTAAATATCTTGCAATATAATTGATGGTAACTAAAAATTATTAAGATTGGGAACATCAACAGGGTGCCTGCTCAGGGTTGGTTAAAACTCCTCTTACTTCATGCAAGTTGGCAGAACCAGGTCTTCAGTTCTTTCCAGAAAGCTGGGAGGGAAGGGGCCCTCTGTACTTCTTGGGGGAGAATATTCCAGAGGGTGGGGGCAATGGCAGACTAGGCTCTCCTCCTGGGCTCCACCAGCTGACACTCTCTTGCTGATGGGGTCTGTAACATGCCCTCTCTGCCTGACCGGGTGGAATGGGTCAATGTGATAAGAATGAGTTGGTCCCTCAGGTATTCTGGACCCATGCCATGTAGGGCTTTAAAGGTGATAACTGACACCTTGAATTGGACCCAGAAGCAAACTCAGACCCAGTGCAGCTCCTGCAGCAAAGGTGTTATATGTGTCATCCTTGGGGCACTCAAGATCATCCACACGGCCACATTTTGAACCAGCTGTAGCTTCCAGATACTCTTCAAGGGTAGCCCGTGTACAGCGCATTGCAGTCGTCTAAAAGAGAGATGATCAGGGCGTGAGTGACAGACCAGAGGGCCTCCTGATCCAGGAAAGGGCATAACTGGCACACCACACAAAGTTGAGCAAAGGCCCACCTGGCCATGACTACCACCTGCTCCTTGAGCAGAAGTGAGTTCAGGAGGACCCCCAGATTATGCCTGGGTCTGTTTGGGGCACTGCAATCCTATCCAAAACCAAAGATGGCAAATCCTTGGATACAGAGGGGCTTCCAATCCACAACCACTCTGTCTTAGCAGGGTTCAGCTGAAGCCTGTTGTTCCCCATCCAGACCACCACACCTTCCAGGCACTGCAAATGGGTGGTTATGACATCACTCAAGTCACCCAGGATGGAGATGTATAGCTGGGTATCATTGGCATATTGATGATACCTCATCCCATGGTGGCGGATGATCTCACCCAGTAGTTTCATGTAGATGTTAAAAAGGTATGGAGAGAGTACCGAACCCTGTGGCACTCCACAATGAAGGGGCCATGAGTTGGACCTCTTACTCCTAATCAACACCAGTTGGGATTGACCTTGGAGGAAGGAAGCAAACCAGCGCAGAACCGTGCCACTGCTCCCAACTCCCTAAGTAAACCCATAAGGATACCATGGTTGATGGTATCGAAAGCTGCTGAGAGGTCAAGAAGAACAAGGATGGATGCACTACCCACATCCTGCTCCCATCAGAGATCATCCATGAGTGCAACCAGTGCCATTTCAATCCCATATCTGGGCCTGAAACCTGATTGAAAAAGCTCCAGATAATCCAGTTCTTTATTTGAAGAACTTTTTAATGATACTATTTACAGATCAATGCCAAAAAAAAAAAAAAAGGAAATGTTCTTACTGCATGTCATTATATCAAAAGGCGTAGTAACATTGCAGCATACTTTTAAAGACAGTGACACTGAAGTAAAAATAACAAATTAAAAATAAGACAGAAAAACATTAAATACACTTAACTTTTTGACTCTAGCTAGAAAAGTGAGGACAGAAGAAAGAAATAAGTTAAACTTGTTTAGATTGTTGTTGCTGTTATTCAAGCAATCAGGAAGCAAGAATTAAACATTTCTAATAATTATTTATTAGAATAAATAATTCTATAGATATAAATAAACATTAAACATCAAGAAGAAGTAAGTGGAAGGAAAACATAAGTCCATGAAGAAAATTGTTAAACAGTTCATCATTCAGGAGTAATTTAAAAATCATTCAGCCATGTTGATTATGTAAAATGAATGAAAATAAAAGGGTGCTTCTCCTTCTCTTAAAGAAAAAGTTCATTCTTAATAACACTATTAAGCTTAAATGTTATTCAAGCAACTGTTTTCTTTCCACTGACCTTGCTAAACTAGGACCAGTCTTTAGTATTAGAGAGAAATCCATTTGGTGCATATTTTAAAGTTGGCCCTATCTAATTTGGCCTTTGCAAGTCTATTGACACTTGATCTTTCCTGAATTTTGTGATGTAGTTTTTCCAGACAAAATGTGTCCAAAATACAACTGTTCAAAAGGCCTTCAAAATACTTTCTTTAAGAGAAAAACTGAATGTTCATGGGAACTTGACAAAAGGAAGCACAGACTCTTCCGAAAATGGGATGTAGCAAATTATAGGATGGAAAAATGAGAAAGTAAGCAAAACCCAGCTTGACAGATCTGTCAGTCATGAAAGGCATGGACAGCTGGCAAACATCTGAACCTTGAACTATGAATTATCAGGCCATAACTTTATGAACGAAGGCACTACAGAATGGGAGGGGGACATTGTTGAGTCTGCCTACTTGTTTCTTTATAGTTTAAGTTGGTGGGTCTGGCTACTTATAATATACCAACCATTCTTCAGTTCTAATTTGGGAATATATAGTTTTTCCTACATTAATAAAACAACAAAACAATTGAAAGTTAAGCAAGTGCAGTCCAAGGGTGATTTAATAAGGAAAAGTAAGCTCTTAAAAATTCATAAAGAGCTCACCATTTCTTATTAAATCACATTTAGTATGGGCAGGAGGAAGGCAGAATGATGTTACCATGCTTCATTATACCCTATAATGAGGCAGTAATATTCCTGAATTCTCCAGAATTATCCAAACTCAACAATTTACCACAATAACTCAGAATTTTAAGATTCCAAATATAGATACGCAGTGGAAAAAAATAGTTTCCATTGTTCTATGGCTTTAGTTATTGCTTATTGTGTAGCTGAAATTGTCACAGCACAGATATACCCATTGCTGTTCAATTGTTGTTACTTTTACAGCCCTTTTTCTCTTTTTCCATGTTGTCCTTTAGAATTACCTGTGCTAATACAAAATTAAAACTGACTTCTTGGTATTTAACTGTTTCCCATCCTATTTATTGTACAATACTTACAGCCCATCCCAATGCCAAAGGATCATGCAAAGAACCTAATAATAACCAGATCAAAATTGATAGGGAGAAAAAAAAAACCCTGCAAAAGAAAACCAAGATAAAATGCAAGATAGATGCCCACAGCCAGTCAGTTGAGATGAAAGGCAAACTGAAATAAAATGGCTTTAACTTGTTTGTGAGGTTGCAGTAAGGGGCAGGGGCTGCACAACCCTCTTGGGATAGGGGAGTACTCCACAAGGTAGGGGCTACTACAATGAAGACCTGCGGTTTCACTCATGTGTATTTCCCAAAGAAAGAGAACTTTCAGCAGGCCCTCTCTTGATGGCTGGCCTGGATGGGCCAATTCAACTCTGGCCAGGTGTCGCCTGATATATACCAGTGCAGTGCAATTTACAGCTTGAAAGATAACGGTCTGGAAGCTGGCTAGAAATTAATGCAAATGACTTTGATACAGATATAATTGTACATAATGCTGAACTATCCTGATAAAAACCTTGTAGTCACATTTTGTACCAATTGCAACTTCCAGGTCATCTCAAAAAGCAGCCCCATGTAGAGTGTTTTGCACTAGTCTAATCAAGTAGTGATCAAAGCGTGAGTTACTGAAGTCAGGTCATCCTGTCCAGGTAGGATTGTAACTAGTACACCAACTTAATGGGGGCAAAGAGCTCCCTGGCCCTGACTTCCACCTGCTGTTTGAACCTGCTGTTTTTGAGTCCCAGAGAGTCCCCAAGTCACGAACCCTTTCCTTTGGAGAACAGCATGATCCCATCTAAAGTAACTACCAGCCCTGTGTTATCAGAGTGCCCAGATGTCTACTGACCACTGTCCTGATAGCATTTAATCTGAGTCAGGGCAAGACGATTGTTGTTGTCTATCTGGAAAAGCTAGCCTTGAAACTTAGGTCTTGCATAGGAATCCTGCATAACTTCAAGTGCATCTCCTCAGCTCTTACTCTCAATACTGGTTCGCCACAGGGCTGTGTGTTGAGTCCCTTACTTTACACTCTTTATACATATGACTGTACCCCCGCTCACTTCAGCAATGTTATCATTAAATTTGCAGATGATACAACAGTGGTAGGGCTTATCTCCAAAGGAGATGAGTCTACCTACTGGGATGAGGTAGACCGGCTGCTTTCATGGTGAGGAGACAATATTTTGGCTCTTAATATCAATAAGACCAAGGAGCTTATAGTGGACTATATAAGGAATAGATTAGATGTCCAGCCCCTGGTTATCAATGGAGACCGAATGGAGCGGGTGGCCAGTTATAAGTTTCTGGGTGTTACCATAAAGGAGGACCTGACCTGGGGCGCTCATGTTGCAGCCTTGGTTAAGAGGGCCCAGCAGAGATTATACTACCTGAGACTTCTCAGGAAACAACAACTGAATGAAAAACTGCTGGTGACCTTCTACCGCTGCACTATAGAGAGCATTCTAACCTACTGCACCTATGCATGGTTTGCTAACTGCACAGTGACAGATAGGAAAGCACTCCAGAGGGTTGCCACCACCGCCCAGAAGATCACTGGTTGCCCTCTCCCCTCTTTGGAAGACCTGTACAGCTCCCGCTGCCTTAAGAAAGCTCAAAACATTCTTAAGGATCCATCCCACCCGGGACATTCTTTTTTTGAACTATTACCATCTGGCAGACGGTACAGGATAATGAAAACAAGGACAAATAGGCTGAAGAATAGCTTCTATCTTAGAGCTGTAACTATACTGAATTCTATCGTATAGTGCAGTATTAATGCAGCATCAGGGGTTGTGCAATATGGAATGTGAAGGTTGTGTTTTGTGTGTTTTATGTGTGTTATGTGTTTTATGGTTTTTATATTTTTAAAGCTGCACTGGGGTGGCATTTAATTTCGTTGTACAAGTAGTACAATGACAATAAAGATTTCTATTCTATTCTATTCTATTCTATTCTATTCTATTCTATTCTATTCTATTCTATTCTATTCGTGTTTATTTAATTTATATGGCTACCTATTCACTAACTGATTCTGGGTGGCTAACAAGGCTTTAAAACTTCATAAGATGAAAAGAAAAGCAACAACAATAAAGCACAGCCCCTGGGGACAATCACACTCACATCATAACATTAAAATGGGCTTATAAAATATCTTGGCCCCTTGCCTGGGGAAGAACTAGGTTTATAGGGCCTTCCCAAAGGTTTGTTTACTTAAGTTAGTCTGAGTTTGTTTACTCAGAATAACTCAGTGTCACCATAAGATACTTGGAGATAAATAATGATGAAATCAGAGCTTTTCTAGAAACCTGAATTATGTTTAGAAAATTTTAGGAAAAAACCCAATGTAATAGTTACTGATTGAAGGCTGTCCCATAGATGAAAGAATAAGAGTGATTTTACCAAGGAAGCTCTGTGATGAATATTTGCTAAGAGAAAGAAAGAGAGAGTTATGTCTTTTCTCCCTTTTTCTTTAAGCTTTCTGATGGAAATCAGCAAATGAATACTTGGCTTAAAGACAAGACTTGGCTGCATGGGTTGCCAGTCAGCTTCTGGGTGCTGGTTGTTATCTATAAAGCCCTTCATGGCATATTTGAGGGACCACCTGTCTTCACTTGGGCAGAGTTCATGCACTCCAGGTCTCCTCCATTAATCATTGTTATCTTGTGGGACTGAGGAGGTATACCTTCTCTGTTGTGGCCCCTGCCCTCTGGAACAACATTCCTCTGGAAATACATATGGCTCCCATTCTCCAAGTATTTCAGAAATCTCTTGAGATCTGTCTGTGCTCCTGGGTCTGGAGTTATGGTGTTTGTATAGGCCCTGTTGATTTTTTTTTTTTAGATGCTATTGATGTGGTTTTGTCTGAGTAGTCATGTTTCTTAAATTATGTATTTTAAATATTGTAAGTTTCTGGAGCCAGGTGGCCTCAAAAATCCAATAAATAAATGAATAAGTAAGTAAAAAAGGAAGATAAAAGGACTCTCTTTGCTATTTTCAGCAAGACTTTACTAAGCAAAGTCTCCTGAAAGTAGGTATGCAGGAAAAGTGAGAATTCCAGACTTTGTCAAACTAACCAAATCACAGTTAGGACTCTTCTCTGGACTTACATAAAGTGCAAAGATGCAAATATGAATACTCAGCCAAGAGCATTTTCTTCAGCAAAATGTAGTATTTTCAGCTGGATGCCAATGAGTGAAATACTAAAAACAGAGACAGAGCAACGCTCTTAATCAATGTGAGGTTCTTTCCTACTCAGCAAATGATGCTTGTTGATTCTCTCTCCCTTATGGTCAAAGGGATCACAATAATTGCCACATGCAATAGCAGACCAAATCAGTGATCAGTTTTCATTATAGTGAAATTAATTTCATTTCTATTTTCATCATTTCCATTTCCTTAAAAAATAAAAAAAGACATTTGCAGATAGTCATTTCATCTTGCCTCAAGCTAAACCTTTGCAGGTTGTTTCAGACTGCAATTTTCATAAAGGTTTCATGCAATTAAGGTAGAATAAAATATTCATTGGTGAAAAGTATATAGCTGTTTCATGTAGCACAGGTAGTCAAAGCATTTTGTTGCTAAGAAGCATATGTAAAGCTTTTCTGTAATTCAAATAGGTAATTGAATTTTCAGATCAACTGGATTTCAGTAAGACAGCTGAGTGTACTGAACATGTTTGAAAACTGCGTTTAATTACTAGAAAAAGAGATGCTAGCAGTTAGATCTCCCAGAAACATGATTCTTTGAGTGAAAACTTGTAATCACTCATTTATGGTACTTTCCCTTATCACAGACTCACACAGAGGCTGAGTTCGCATGACACTACAAACTACCCAACCATATTTTAGCCTTCTGTCCAAGATGTCAACCCATCTTGTGTGATTAATGGATTGGGCTAATTCAATAAAACATGGTTGTTGACTTCGGGAAAGCATGCTGTGTAAACTCATACAATCTAAATATCATCATGAGTTTAGCAACAGTGCAAACAGGCTACAACAATTGCCCTTTATCTGTCCAGCAAAATGTCAATAATTTCCCAATAAATAAATATTCCACTAGTGTTATGAGTTCAATATATTTCAGCAGTTTTTTGGGGGGGGGGGGCTTTGAGTCAGTTTTTGACTCCTGGTGACTTCCTGGACTAGTCCCTGTAGTTTACTTGGCAAGGTTTTTCAGAAGTGGTTTGCCATGGCCTCCTTTCTAGGACTGAGAAAGAGTGATTGGCCCAAGGCCACCCAGCTGGCTTCATGCCTCAGGTGGGACTAGAACTCATAGTCTCCTGGTTTCTAGCCTGAGCCTTAACCACTACACCAAACTGTCCCTCTATTTCACCAGGTACTCTACCTGCTGGACAGAAGTTCTGGTAAGTGTCCCAATCCTCAACATTTTTTAGTACAGGGATTTTGGGGGGTTGGGGGAGAAGTTTCCATCTTGCTCTGAAAAGCTACTGGAGTGTATTGATTCTTGGTCTTGTCAGTGTGGATAAAATGTGATAAGGGGGGTACAGCTATTTAACTGAGAGCATTGCAGAAAAGGTTAGTTCTACTGGATTTATTTAATTGCATCTTTTGTCCTAGTTCTTTCATAAGAACTTGTGTGAAATGAAATTAAAACACTATTTTGAGCTTGCATATTTTTATATTTATAAATCATCTAAATATTATTAGTTTTTGTGATTTGGATGACTGGATGATTTTAGTTTCAGATACTTACTGCTTTAGCAATGGTACCAAATATATATCTGGTTTGTATCAGCTTGACATCTGCTTTCTTGTGATGCTTTTAAAAAGATTCTTATATGTTGAAATGGACTGTATAATTATGTTTTAATTTGGTTTCATATTCATGTATTTCTCAGATAAATTATTTTATGAGATGAAATATAGAAGTAGCTATTAATTTAATAAAACTCCAATGCCGTTTAGAACAGAAATTTTATTGACTCACAGCATGGCCTCACTACAATTTTTTTCACTGAAGTGCTTTTTTTTTAAAAGTGATTTAAAGTGATTTAATATATAACTTCTTACATCACCTCTCCTCTCGAATTCTGTAAAACAGAATTTCAGCCTAACACAAAGATAATGCAAGGATTTTAAGTTTATGTGCCTCCTATCTTCTCCAATGAGAAATGAGGGAAAATAAGAACTATCAGTGCAAATGAATCATAACACTTGTGAAACTCCCCCCCCCCCACCTCAAATTATATCTTGAGTTCCCATTGGACTTGCTCTCTCTACCAGAGCTACAATAACTTCTGGTTATCTAACAACAAAGCATTCTCACAGATGTGTTGAAGTCATTGCATGTCATCATCATTACTCAAAAATGTTCTGGCATGAAGAGCTATATAATTTGAAGTTGTTGTTAAACAGGGATGTGTATTTTAATTTTAATCTTCAGCTGAACGCAAGGGGAATGAGCCTTCATTTGCCAAACAGAAAGCAAATTGGTAGTTTCTTTTTCTACAAAATGTGTATATTCTCCTTAGAGAGTGGGATAAATTAGAGGTAGAGTAAAAGCTATAAAGCTAAACTTCTTCTATCTTACTTCCAGCAGAATTACCTTGGAAAAGAAGAACAAACAAACACAAACATATTTTAATTTAAAAGAGATGTCCACCACTGGTATTTTCCCCCTCCTCCTTTTCTTTCCTCCTTCTGATGTTATTACCTACTGCCTGGCATGTAATTACAGTAGGATTGCTATTGTTGTGCTGTTTTTCTGGCTTGGAATTCATGCCTTCAGTGTAACAGGCAGAAATTCAAAAAGAATTATTGTAGCCAAGGTAAACGGTAAACATGCTTTAGGCTTGCTGGATCTTTTTTTTATCCCTTATCAGATATCCAAATAGGTGACACTCTTGAATAGATGGGACTCAGAGTATGCCCTTCCTGCCAGACCTGGCAAGCAGAGACAAATGAAGAAAGGTGGTCCCTCAAATATGCTTGTCCGATGCCATATAGTCTTAATGGGTGATAGCTATAGTGCACACAGAAGCATACTGGCTGCCAGTATAGCTTGTGAAGCAAGGCTGTAACATGGGCATCATCACATTCTGGATGTTGTCCTACCATGGTCTGGATGTTGAATTCTCTACTGGCAGCAGCTTTTGAGTCATCTCCAAAGACAGTCACATATAGGCTGCATTTCAGTAGCCTGACTGCATGAATGTAAGTTACTGTTGCATCTCATTTAGGTAGGTTTGCCACAAAGACACCAGCTAAAGCTGGGTGAGGGCCCCTCTAGCTACATCTTCTAATTTTCATAAACAGGGTGCCTTATTTTCCAGGAAACTAATTTTAATCAATAGCACATTTAATTCAATTATGATTATGTCCTGGACCTGCCCTTTCTTGGAGCTTGCTGTCTGGCAAGTATATATATGCCAACACATACACATACACAAGTGTGAAACGTAAGCATGTGTATTTAGGAGGTGGAAATCTGCAGGACTGATTTCAGCTAGAATTGGCAAGATGTGATGGAATGTGAGGGTGGCCTTGGAAGATAGGGGGAAAAGATACGACCTGAGTGAACAATCAGATATAAGAGAAAGGAGTCTGCAACAGAGTAATGATTAAAAAAGGAAAAGAAAAGAAAAGAAATTTAGGAAAGGCCCACCCTAACTACTCAGGAGGTAAATAGGGAGGGTGGGAGATTTGTGCTTTCAGACTTGCAAGGTTCTATTAATGTAGCCTTACAAGAAAGTAGAATTAGTTCATCTAGTCTTGTTTCCTATCTGGTTTACCTGAGAGGGCTGACACAACCCTAGACTGACAAAAGGAAGAAGTTAGGTATTTTTGTCTGTTTTATATATTTTTTCTGTTTACTCTTCCTGATGAGGAGAATCATCTTGAATTCAGGGTTATCTTCTTTTTCAGTAAATATGATGCATGTGAGGAATACTGTATAGGGCTATATTGTATGCAGTGATTGCCCTTGTCACACTCCATAGCTGATGGCAAATGTCAGAGCCTGCTCTCTACGTGCCAACTCTTTGCATAATTTGGATTCATGATAGCTTTTAAATTCTATGAGGAAGTACCTGCATATAGCAAGTTACTGCTTTGTACCTTCTGCTTCTCCAGAATCTATATATGGATCAGGAGAGGGCAGGTGATAGATATAAGAAATGGGTAGCTAAACCTGCAATGTGTAGTTTTATAGCAGTAATTGCAGGAAGGGGAAATAAAGGAATGGGACCAGAGCTTCATCTGCAAAATTAATGTCAGAGGCACAAGCACTTGGTTAAAATACTGTAACACTCTTTTATTATTTAATAATAATATTATCCCCATAATTACTTAAATGTTGACAATGATGGTGAAAATACAATAGGAGTGGGAAGAATGGAATGCACCTACAATGTGGTAGATTAGCTGTATCCTGGAAAATATTTGGGGTAACAATGAGTTGAGGTCATGATGAATAACAAGGTGATGTTCAAGGAGAGAAGGACAGGAAAATTAGATTTTAAAAACAGATTAAAATCTCTTTCTATCTCTAAATAAGGGATGTGCAGCACTTCAGATCTGCAGGGGCTGTACAACCCTCATGGGCATGCATAGAATACACCTCAGAAACATTGTAAATCAAATGTGTCTTGACTAAAGGTTGTGCAGCAACTGTTGAGGGTAGCCATCAAGTCCAGGAAAAGATGCAGCTCATTGAAGATGCTTCTGATTGGTGCTATACCCATACCCACACAGGCTCAGAATTAAATTTCAGTTTATTTTTCAGACTTTTGTATACTTGCATTGTGCAAACAATCTCAATCTGATTTTATTTGCCTCAATATTCTTTTTTTGCTAGTTCGTTGCCTTTGGTCACTTTGGAGATTTTTACTGTGCAGATTTGTGACATTTTATATCAGGTCTAGAAAAGCCTTTCCAAAGTTTCTCAGCTTTCTTCATGGGTGTTAGAGCTACTCCTTCTGCCCCAATGCCTGTGGCAGATGACACTGAAGTACAGCATACTAACAATGATGTACTTTTAAAAAAGAATGCTAATTATCATGTGCACATTAGTTTGGCTTACATTATGCTTATGCTTCATTCATTCATTCATTCATTCATTCATTCATTCATTCATTCATTCATTCACTCATTTATTCATTCATTCTGGTTTACACTTTGAAAAATAAGAAATAAAACATACTGAAACCAGCAGATAAGGCTATCTATTGGATTATCAGATTAGTCCAGCTACGACTCCTAGTGAAATGTTGGTTGGAATATTGTTGGACGCTCTTCCATGGAGCACTCTACCTTGGGGTCTTGATGGCATAGCAAAGAAAGACCTCTCTTTCTGTGTGGCAAGTCACACTGTGCCATGCAGAAGTTGCATCTTCTTTGGCTCTGAAGTTTTTGACCAGCTACAAAAGCAGCTGTTTCAGAGATGAATTTCACACCTTCTTTCACACTAAAATATCCTAGCAATTATTCTATGGGTAAACACAAAGGTCATGAAGACTTTTAAAAAGTAATAAAAGAAGAGGTGAGCAGAACCGAAATCTCAAGAAAACTAGATGAAGTCCTTAGAAAGATAGGACACATTTTATTAGTATTTTTCCTAGCATCCTAACTATACTAAAAAACCAAATTTGTGACAAGCAAACAAAAAACAATAAAACAAAAAAGTCATGCAATGTCATGCTATTTGGGGAAGCAGGGACAGTAAAAACAGTTTTATGATTGTATTCATGCTCCGAAAGTTGTTCTGACATATTTATGAATGAGTAGCAGACAACAGCTTTCTTAACTGCACAATTAAGCCATGCAACTGACAGGGAAAACAATGGAATTTGGAGCAATCCCCTTTCCTCATACCAAAGAAATGAAGTTTTAGTAAAAGTTGGTGGATTAGTTTTTCCCAAATCTTTATAGTCCCAGGAGGTATTCTAGGAGGATCCCAGATCCCCATAGTTTAACCATATTCATATAGCCATATAAAGAATGGCTAACATTTTGCTCAGACTGGTGACTTCCTAATTTAATTATTGCTGGCATCCTTTGCATAGACTGCTCTCAAAAACAATTGGAAGCACGAAACTGCCACATTTGTGCTTTTATTAAGACCTAGCTATAGGGCTCGTATGACACCAAATCTTGATGATCTTATCTGTGAAATAGTTTATCTTCAAGCCAAATTTAGAGGTTGTTTTGATCTCTATAGCGGTAAATGACCAAGGTCTGAGATATCACAGAAAGTTGTTTGTTAAGTTCATTGTCACTTGTCCCCTTGTACAGGATTGCAACTTTAGTCAACCTGGACATAGTGCTTCAATAAAAAATTCTAATTTTTTTTTTTTAATTTGAGCACTGGACGTTGGCTTTATAACTAATATATGGAAAGCAAAATCTTCTTAGGGTGACAGTAACAGCAATTGTTCTTAAAAATATATGTCACACCGTTAACTCCATAAATTGACTAGGATGCTATCTATCTAAAGCTGTATAAGAAATGTCAGGTGTCGCTATTAAACAAAGGTTGCCCTTTATGGATCTTATAACACGGTGAGAGGTGGGAGATGCCTGCAGGACATCTTAAAGATGATTAGACAAATGCCATTTCTGTTTGAAGCTTTGATTAGTAAGGTGTTTTTACCCTTTTAAAAATTTATTTCTGTCTGAGTTTATAGGTCAAATAGCTTTATGTGATCATAAGGAGCATTTATCAATAAATTAAATAAATTTCAATGGAAAACAGTCCTAAAGGTTTTAATAACTACTTTCTATTATTGTTCTTTATGTAGAATGAATTAGATGAAGGACAAAATAACATAGTAATGATGTACCTGGACTTCTGTGCCTGAATTCATGATGCCTTTCAAAGTCTGCTAGGGATACTAATACTGATTCCCAGTAGTAATATCTGTCAATATAGTTCACTGTGTGCAAGAAAGCAATACACATTGTCTAGATCAAACATTGCTATCTGATATGTCTATTTATTTGCATGAATTATCTTACTGCCTGTTGTGTACTTAGTGTTAATCTGGTTCTCGGAAGGCTCAGTGATACTTATCAGGCAACTTTGAGCAAGCCATTGTGCCCATCTACACTACCACCAAAAATTTCAAGGAAGGATGAATGAGTTAAATGAAATGAAGTAATGAAATTAATAACCCTAAGGTTATTTTTTTTAAGGTACAGCATTTGTGTGAACACTTAAACAGGACCCTTAAAATACTTCTCAGTTTAAATTATCAGTTTAATACCTCTCCCCAAGTTATGTAGGAAGTGGCAAATAGAAGTCAAGGAGACTTTTATAGAACAGTTGTTTGGAAATGAATAGATAGTTTTTACTGGTAATTGCAAAGATCTGATATGAATGTCATGTTTTCAGCTGCTTGTCCTACAGAATAAACATGATCAATGTAAGGTCATTTATTAAAGATATTCTAATGCAACAATAGATTTACTCAAACATGTTTGGCTATAGTGAGTGAGAAATTAATGTTGAAATATATTTATTGCTGTATTTAGGACTTATTAGGACAAGGCTGAAGGTAAAGTTTTCAATGTCTCTCTTCCTCTTCTGTAGACGTAACAGATCCATTTTCAAAATATTGTTTTCTCACAATGTTTTTTTATAACCACAAAACTAATCATTGCCTGCAAATACATTTCTTTGAAATTGTCTTCTCATGATGATTCACTTGTTTATGTTTCAAACTATTCTTAGACTAGAAATAGAGAAAGACTTTAGTACTGGTAGATAAAATGAATCTGAAGTTCTGATATATTATCTCTTTCAGACTTGACCAATATAGTACCCTCCAGATGTATTGAGACTTTCAATTCCTAAAATTCTCAGTTAACAGCTCCTGGAGCATTCTGATGATAGCTATTCCCTGTTTTGATTATCAATAGTTCTAGTCTTTTTAAACATGTAGTTCTATGATGATGTATTACATATTGGCCTAGAACTAGAATTGTAATACCATCTGTTGCTAAAGGGAACTGTGATAACTTTTGATTGATGCAATGTTGTTTGAGCATTGTGTAGCAATTATAGTATGTGTATGTACCCCACTGTAATTCATTGTGTCTGTATGTTAGGAGTAGCTGAATAGGAGGCATGAGCATCTGTGTATCAACATGTATATTCTCTTGTTTCTCATTTTCTTTCTTTGAACAGCAGAGAGCCTGTAGAGACTCTACATGGTTATTTTTCTTTAGGGAGATAGCACTGGTGACCACTGGCATTGTCATCTATACAGTTTTAAATATGGAGCAAACCTAAGGAACAACTATGGAAGGGCAAAATCCAAACATATTCCTGTCAAACAGTTACTTGGATCATATTGAAAGTCTTATTCTATGGCCTGGTTTAGAGAAATGGGCAACCTTATTACAGCTGTCAGAATTACTTTTATTTTTAACCTTTTAAGTCTCTGAAGATTACAGCAGCCCTGATTGTCACATTGTTATGCATGAATGTTCCCGAGAGCAGGAATCTAACCTGCTCAATCATTGTTGAAGAGGAAACACATGACAGGAATAGGCAAAGCCTAGTACATGCCTAGCTGTATCCTGTTAGGAGAAGAATAAGAAAGCAAGGGTGCTTGCATACATGGAAACAAAGCAGAAGGAATGACCCTGAGTTGAACAATCTCATATAGAAAGAGCAGGCAGAGAAATGGACTAAGATTTGTAATTCTTCACTCATACCCCATTGCTCCTTGGATCAGTAGGTTGTGAGATGCTGAAAAGATGGTACCACTGGATCACACTACCAACAGATATGATGGCACCATCATCTGAATGACCAAGGCTGAACTTTTCAGATTTTCTTGGGGGGAGGGGATGGATATTAGGGATTTGCATACTTTCCATGTTTGCCTATAATGAAAAAATATTGCAGTAGAAAAGAAAAACAAAGCATTATAGTAATTAGCACTATAAAGTGATATTTTTAACCCATATTGTTAAACATAAACAAGTTCAGAAATATATATGTATACTGTTCAATTCGCTTCTGAATGATTACCTTTGAAGAAACAATTCCATGATATCTATTATGATATTACTTTATTCTGTTCAATTTCTATTTTCTTTCTTGTTAAAATTAAAAAATGGGGGGGGAGGGGGTCCCTTTGAGGCAGCCTAGTGGGGAATATTTTCCAGAAGTGATTGACCCTTGCCTTTTTCTTAGGGCTGACAGAGAATCACCCAGCTGGGTTTATGCCTAAGACAGGAATGGAATTCACAATCCTCATTTTCTAGCCTGGTGGCTTTAATTACCACACCAAACCAGCTTTCTGAAGTATATTACATAAGCAAAAATTTGTGACCACTGAACTGCTGTGGTAAGGAAGTGTGAAGACATCGTTTTGAAAACAATTTTATCTCTTTCCTATCTTTTTCCAGTACAGTGAAGGAAATGACAGCATTCAGCCTTGTCCCAGTAAGGAATGTAATTATTCTGTTCCTTGTCTATTGATAATCATGGACATCCAAAGAATTTAGAGCTGCAACATCATGTCACAAACTTTGCTTACTTATGTTATGACATTGCTCTTAAGAATGTGAGGGGCCATACTTGTATTATGATATCACAACCCTCATTTTCTCACTGAAAAAATCTTGGCTTCCTGCTTATGTTTATAATATTAATCACTCTTCTAGGTTTCAGGAAAAAAAAAAACTGAAACAGGGATAGGAAACATGGCTGAAATTTTAACTGAGCTGGACACATATGGAATATATTAGTAATTAGTGATTCAGCTGAAATCTCATCCCGAGGTAATTCAGGAAAATTTGTTGGGACAGAAATACAGAAGTCTGAACTCATTCCATTCCAATTTTAGGCACCCAGAAAGCTCCAATCTTACACATATTTTTTGAGACAACAAAACAAACAAGCCCATCATTATTTATGAATGATATGAAGGTTGGAAGACAGGAAGAAAAAATATTTGTTTCAGATCAGAGTGACTCCCTCAGCGGTCAGCACAGCCATTTGCTCTATCTGATTGTTGCCTGTTCTTTCATGTTGAATAGATATGTGATCTTGTTTTGTGAAGAACATTATCAAACTGACATGGCCTAGCAACTGATTTTATGGAAAATAAATAAGATAGTGACTTTATTAAAACAAACCAAACTGAAACTTAACTCAATGCCATTGCAAACCCAGTAACTTCAAATTTTGAAGAAGCAATTATTCTGCCACGTAGCCCATTCAAATCTATCATCTCAATATACAGATATAAGAAGTGGTCTTATAGTGAATCAGATCATTGATTTATTTAGCTCAGAATTTAGTTCTGCAGTGGAAGGAAATCTTTATCAGGTCAATTATTATACAATTATTATTATATATTATAATATACAATTATTAATAGACCAATGAATCGAGGAGACAGATTAGAACTGACAGTTCAGAGAGTGAATGGCATTAATATGACTAAAGATACTCAGTATGAGACAACTTTCCAGTTCTACTTTTGCCACCATTTTCCTTCCTTGGTCCATATGAAATTGCCAGGGAAAGTTATTGGTCTAAATAGATCAGTATTGATTCCTTTGCAGCGATTTCCCAGCTTCTCAGTCAGAAACCCCTTCAACCATGTGCACCTGAACCTTTTTCTTACCTGGAGAATGACAAGAAGTATGAACTCCTAAAACTTTTTCTTCCCTGGACAAGTACGAGGGACTGAACAAGAGACCTTCTATGTGCAAATCATGTGCTCTGGTCTCTTTGAACTTTGCCTATTCCTCTCAATATCACTAGGAACAATATATTAGAAGGTAGAAAGTAATAGTCTGTATACCATTGCTAGCAATATATTGATCGGTTCTTAGAAAGTGATCCTGGTGCTTACTTTACTGTTTGGATACATTTATTAATTGTTGCTCAGATCGTCACATATATCTCTGCATAATGTCAAAGTTCTAGCTCTGGATAGTTGCCTATATTACAAAGCTTTGAATATGACATATAAGCAATTTCAGTAATTCACTTGAATATGTAAGTCTGTGCCAAGAAATGTGAAGGGCTGCATATGTATCAGAAGCATAATGCTTTTATGTCACATTAATGTTCGTCTTATTACAAATTGGGCCTTACAGCTGCTCATTACATCTTCCATAATCACTACTTCCAATGTGTAATCTTTGATTCAATAATAAAATGAAGTTATTATCAATTATAGCTATTAATAAAGCAGTTTATATGATGCCATATATATAGTTCATCACTGATCAACAGAATTGCTTTAAATATTTTGGTTGTGAGTAGCTAAATAGTTTGTGAAAGGAGGTATCAGGAAGCTTGGGAGACAGCTAAAATTTCCACAAATACAGTACATCCCCATCTTAAAGAGCCCAAAGGGGAGTGAGCATATTCTATGACATGGAATTATGGTTGACTGGAGGATGTAAATAGATCATCAAAGAAAAAAGGAAACAGAATGACATGTCATTCTTGAGGATATGGGTAACTGACTAGAATCCCAAACAGAGAGCTCCACGCTACAATATTTTCTTGAAAATTTCATTGTGTTGTAAGTTAAATCATATGTAATCTATATGTCAAAACCTTACTTTTATATAGGAATGCTTCTTTGTATCTAAAGACAATAACAACAACCACAACCTGTACTCTTGTAGAGACTTACAACTAGAGTCCTATTTTTTTCATATCCCATAGTACATGTGAATACTATGGCTGTGAAAAGTTTTGATTTGAAGCTTTGATTTGAAGATGATTTGATCTAATATAATCAGTACTTTGAATTCATTCAAATGTGTCAAATACAATCAAATACTTTTGAATCACTCTGATGATTCAGTGGACTTTTGCACTTGTGCATACATATTTTTTATCAAATTGAATCTTCAGTTCAAATCAAAGCTTCAAATCAAATCAATTTGATTCTTCAATTCAAATTGACAATTCAAATTATTGAACTGACAATTGGAGTTAGTTCTTGCTTAATTATTATTTCCAATAGCAATATATAATAGCAGTTAATTAGCAAAATATTGCTGCTGTTAACACTCCATTCTTAAGATATAACTATGAAAAGGAACATGAAGAACACAAGACAAAAGGTCTCACAGTAGAACTGAAAGGCAGAGATTTTAAATGGCTAGGTACATGGATTAAGAATTGCACAATGAAATGGAAGCAGATTGTGTCATTTTGATATAGAGTGGTGAGAAAGTGGATTTATTTAAAAAGTAGTCATAAATAGATTGCATGTTTTAAAATAAAAATAGTGCTTTTTCTTGTAAACTTTTGGTTCAGCTACTTCATTTGAAAAATTAGTAAGTTTTAAAATGCATTTAAAGTTATCAGGATGTTCTTTGTGGTTGGGGTGGAGAGTGGATGGCCAGTCCCTCAAGAAGACATTGGGGCAGAGAGCCTTTATATATTATTATTCTGATATCATTACAGATAACCCTCAAACTTTCTTTCCCCCCTCTTTGTTTTTTTTCACATGCACACGCAGGCAACCATCCACCCACCCACAAATAGGCCAGGTTCATTCTGTGATACCATATGGTGGGCCAAGAATGTCAAGTAACTGTCATAACTGTTATTGTAAACAAACAGTGCCTCCTCAGAGTCAAACTACTAACTTTGTAGCATCATGTACAACCTCCACCCCATTTTATTATATTCAGTTGATTAACAGAAAAAGTACACATACAGAAGTATGAATTATGTTAAAATTATATATTTTAAAATTATAGATACACAGCCTTGGATTCTTTAAGAAGAGAATGAGCTGTTGTCTACTTTAAGGCTTTTCCCTTTTTAGAGTAGCCTACAGCTTTGGGATTTTCTGGTGCTCTCTTCAAGTACTGACTCAGCTTTTTTTGCAATCAATCAGGACTAATTAGGTGTTCCTTAAAGGAAAGGTGGGTCTGATTGCAAAGATAAGACAAGACAATATAGCAGTGCTATAAGTGGGATATGGCATGCTGAAAAAAATAACTATAATTGCAACGCTGTCAAGAAACCTGGAGAGCAGAATTATTAAGATATATAAAAACATTAAAAATGAATCTCAATATCACACAAACCAACTTCTTTCTCTCTACCTGATGCATTTATTTATGTTCCCATATATTTACTCATGTTTGATCAAGGTAAAAACTAATGGTGTAACCAGTGTTTAATTTTCAAACAAGATACCCAATTCTCACTTTTTGTTTATTCCTTTCCACACTCAGAATAAGTTTGAATTGATTTTTGATGTGGATTTTGAATTAATTATTTCAGTTGCTAATTGGGAAGTTCAGTAAATTGACACTGCTGCATTTCATCAATTGCTTATGCTTCTTGAAAGTAAGAAGTTGTAAAATCCTGCCATATATAAATTCAAGCTCTGCCCTGCCCTGCATCTTTCTTTAATATTAACATAACTGAAACCGTGCAGCTGGTATTACAAAAATAAGTCATGTTTATGGCCATCGCAGTTGAATTCGAGTTGCCACAGAATTGTGACACATCCCAGCACTTATATATATTTTGCATTATTCAGGCTGCTCTGAAACAAAGTAGCTGGAAAGGAAGTTTTCTTTTTATGAAATCATAATACATAATGCATTTTCTCTGAACTTTAAAACTACTGAATTGACCACCACTAAAATAGCATTTGTGACAGAGGATGCACCATCTGTTATGGAAAAGAATACTAGGGAATAAAATGTAATCTCCAAGGAAACAGCATTTGGTCATATAGGCCAAATGAAGTGCAGAAGAGGCTCCTCGTAAGAGAATGACAATGAATTTGAGAGAAGGCGCCCCACAAATATCTTGCCTGGCATCTGGTCACACCATGTTGATGTTGATGAACTCAGAACTAGGAAAAATCATACCATATAAATGATCAAAGCTATAAATTCCTTGTGTGTTTATTACCTCCAGAGAACAGCAGAATGTTGTAAGAAACAGAGGCAGAACAGAAATGATAGAAAACAGTGCACCCCTCAAAGTTTGGACATAGGTTTTTATGTAACCGATTTAACTCAAATGTATTGATTGAAACAAGGTTAGACAATGAATATGATTTCCCCAAATTTATAATTTCGGGAAAAAAAAGTGTTATCTCAGGTCATATATCCATGACTATTGCTTAAACATGAGAAATAAATGATTAGGGAAACCAATTCAAAAAATTGTAAAAGGAAAGGTCAAACTCCCACTTGTACAAATCACGCAGATCTTCTAAACGGCTATTTTTTATTACACAGTGTAGAAATGTATTAGTGGTCTGATTAGGAGAATACTGTGCACTCCTAGCCTACCTGTGATACTATTTTAGCCTGTGCTAGAGTAAAAAGAAAAACACTGTTAAAGGTAAACAATGTGTGCTTGTCCAGGAAAATTTAAGAAGTTTAATAATCTACTTCCAGAACATGGTATCCTGTAACCTATTAATTAATAGCTTAGCTAAAAGAAGATATATTAGGAAAATTTGAATATAAAGTAATAGCCTGCAGTTCAGAAATAGAGTAAGCACATTTTGGAAACAGAGAAGTCCCTGTGTTGTTGTTGTTGTTTTTTTTGGTAAAAATACTGAGATTGCCAATTTAGTTCCTCAGTTGTTCAGTTAAGAAGTCATCCCAGAAAGCTAGAAATTATGAAGACAAAGGGATACTCATACTAAAGCTCATTCCCCAGCATCAGTTAACATATTTTATTGATTAATTGCACTACTTCATTCTACTTCCTCCTAGCCATTCTGGTCACCTAGCAGAATATTTTTTTCTTCTAGATTGCATTCATCCAAATCTTGTCCAATTTTTCTCCAAATTCATCTCAGTTCTTCCATTATGAGCATTCAGTGAAGCCTAACATGCATCTATCACCCTTCTGTGGATTACTACTTTCATATCAACCAACCACAACTTAGATGACTCTAGTGTATATTTTATGACATACATATGAGCCCTTTCTTTCAAAATCTAATCTACACCTTCACTTTCCTGCACGTATGCATCAACTCATTAAACAACCTTCATTCAGATCTACAACATCCTTCCCCTTTCTCTTAGTTTTACTGACCCAGAACATATCGATTTTTGTATTATTAATTTCATTTGTTAATGCTATTTACTCATTTATTTATTCATGTTACATTCCAAACTACAATTGTCCATATGCCATGGTCATATAGGATAGTTCTAGTCAGTTTTGACACATTATGGGCAGAATCAAAATACAGTTTACCCCAGACATGTTCACATTATTTTCTGCAAGGTAGGATATAATTGTTGTGATCTTAACAACTAGGAATATATGCAGTGTACTGACATAGTGTGCACATGACAAATTCTACTTCTGCCATGCTAAAACTTTACATACATTACATCTGAAAAATAATTATTTATTTTTCATGTCTTCTTAAATCCATTTTAACTTACTAATCTGATTTAAAAAAAATTTTTTATGGAGGAATTCATGGGGGAGGCTATGGAGCCCTGTTGGTATTCTTTTATATGATATCCTCCAATTCATAGCCACTCTGTCTTACCGGGATTCAGCTGAAGCCTGTTTTCCCCATCCAGATCCCCACAGCCACCAGGCACTGCGAAAGGGTGGTCATGGCATCACTCAAGTCACCTGGGATAGAGATGTATAACTGGGTATCACTGGCTTATCGATGATACCTCATCCCATGGTGGTGGATGATCTCACCCAATGGTTTCATGTAGATGTTAAAAAGTAGTGGAGAGAGTACCAAACTTTTGTCTTAACTGTGCACCCATATCTGCTAGACACTCTCCACTATTTTGGCACACCTGGCAGATCAAGGGGGAATCTCTCTGATGTTGTAAGTATTTGGACTTTCTAAATAAATCTTTATTAATTGTAATCATCCTGGCATCCTCCCTGTGTACATCTGTTTTGGAATTGAACCTGAAAACCCTATTGCTGGTAATATATAGGATACAGTTGTCCAGACACTTTAAATTCTTTATTATTTCCTGTTTGAAAGAAGTCTTTCTGGAGTTGGGCAGCCTCCAGTTGAAATAAATAAGTAAATGTAAATATGTATGCATATTTCCCTCAGAGAATTGAAATATATTTTGATCTATTTCTTATTTTTATTGTAACATTTGGAACCTCACTGGAATGTTTAGCAACTGTGCAAATTGATCAATTAATTCCAACTGACACGTTAACATGTCAGTGGCAGAAAAGGTCAGTTGCATTTGAATTTGCAAGAAAAGAATTTTACAGTGAGATGAATCTTACCTCCTTCTCCCCACGTTTTTGGTTATTCAGATGGACCCAGTTTTATTTCTTAAGGCATGAGGAAGGCAAGCGGATAGGTGATGTGTCAGGTGCAGACTCTGTTTATTTTGAGCCTTTGCTTTCTTAACACTCTGTCTAAAGATCTGTGCTATTTGCTGGTAGTCATCTTTGGCGACATGCTCTATATTCAGTTTTTAATATATATTCCTTTAAAAATAGATTTCAGTGCTAATCTTTTCATTCAGTGACGTACAGGCATCTCCCATTTTTAATTCTTTTAGGAATTGATTACACTTTTAATAACACCTTTAGGAGTTCTCATCCATGTTCTGTTTTAGAGAAATATAATCTATCCACAGAAGCCTTCTTAGCATTTCTAAGCTTATTTAAACCAGGTTTCCTGAAATCCAAGGGGCATATTTCATTATGCTCACCTTTATCTTAAGATCAAGACTTACAGTCCTAATCTCATTGATCAATGTTTTCATATTAGTTTGGATCAAATCGAAGATAGATAATCCTTTTATTCCTTCCTCACCTTCCTAAAAGAGGAAGTTGTCCGCAAAATCTTACTACAGGCATTGCCTCTCTATGGATTTTTTTTCTTTTATAGCAAAGAAGTTGGATTTCTTTTTTATTGTTTTATGTTGGTTTATAGTCTCCCTAACTATTTTCTTGCATAAGCTAAAAGGTGAAGTATTGGAATTACCAAGGTTTATTGCTCTGAATGAATTTTGCATTGAAACTGAGACTACCTGTCAGGAGAGGAGCATGAGGTCAAGATTTCATGACCTTCATGGCCACTACTGAATTTTACCAAATGATACCTGGTCCCATGAATTCAGTGTGATACTGAAAAAATATCAAATAGTATATATTAGTGATGTAGTGATAGAAGGATCCTTAGGGGTGGTGAACCTATTCAGGCAAATCTACCTGGGATTAAGTTGGTCTGAATTAATTTTCCGATAACTCTTATCTGAATAAATTATAGTTTAAATCTTTATAGACCTGTGCCAAATGTTCCATTCTGTGACAATGGGCTTGACCATGTTGTCACATTTTAAAAATTAATTAAATTATTTAATTCTACCTAGTCTCTGTGCCTAGGATTAGTTCTTCCCTTGAGAAGAACTGAAGAACAGAATCTGTGGGTATGAAAATAGCTAAACTGATTCATTCTTCCCTGCCAAGATCTCAAGCTAACATTCACCTTCCTCCTGGACAAAAATAAACTTGTAGAAAGGCATCTATTGCAATGCAATTCTGACTTGCTTCCAAAGTTTAGCAATTACTAAAAAGTAATTGAACGATTTGCTTTTTTAATTATTTATGCATATATATGTGTACATATGTATGTGCATGTATATGTTTACGTACTAGGTTTATAAGTTGTTCCAATCATGTCTGACTTATGAGCAGTTTACAGATCTCTAAAGAGTGATAAAATTAGAAACTAAATAACATAACAATATAAATATCTGTGCAGAGGAAAAAAGAAAGTGTTCATTACTTAAACAAAATCTAAAGATTTCTGTTAGAGAATCTTGAAAAATCAATAGAACATTTCATAAGATGAGTATGAGAATTTGTATCATTGGGAGCTCTTAAGTTAACATTATTGATGTTTGTTATCCTTGTGAATGAAATGAAATGTTCTGTGAACATTTCTCTTGTTTTGTTTTGTTTTTTTTCTTTTTCCAAAATGGTAAGCCCAGTGATATTTATTAAACTGAATCCTTGGATTTATTATTGTGGTTCTAAACCAGCATACCAATCAATGTATTTAAGGTGACTTGAATATCACTTTTATTAAGTAAAAGCAGCAAACCTAATTGGATTTTTACTGCATAATGTTTTAACAAGCTGTTAATTATTTTTCTAATGGGTTTTCTAAACAATCTTACATGGCCTATTTGATCTGTGAGCTTAAAGTTTCATAAAAAGCACAGAGTACACTGTTAAGCCACAATTGGGGCCTCATCCGTGCTGCATTCACAAATTGCCTTGAAGCAAAGGTATTTTTCACTCATTTGCTTGCATGTAATACATGTTAAAAAGAGGCAAGGCTCTGATTGTGTGGTTGTGCAGCTGGGTTGGGTTTTTTTTTTTTTTTGGCCCCATGGGTGGAAGCCTCTTTCAAACATTGTTCGGATAGAATAAAGATTTCTGTTTATTCTATTATAAAACATATTTGTGAAGGCAAAACTAAGGCTGCAGGTTTTTCTGTTGCTTACACAAGTCCATGTTAATCTCAGATGTGAATCTTTAGGTCTCCTGTAGCAGTGTTTATAACTGCAGGGAGAGCTTCCCACACATGTATTGAGGGCCAAAGGCACACATTCAAAAAATAACTCAATATTGGGCTATGCTATTTCTCTCACAGCCTGTTTAAATGAACTCAAATGGAATATCTTTAATATGTTCAGGTGGATATCTATCTTGATGGTAATGGATACAAATGTAGAGTGAGGTGTAGAAAGTAGTAGCTCATAAACTACTTCATACTAGCTGAAGTTTCATTATCCTGGTTTTATATTACTACCTATACAGCCAGTCCTAGTTTAGCGATCACAATTGGGACCAGCAACTTGGTCGCTAAGTGATGTGGTCGCTAAGCAGAAAATGATGTGACTGTGATTGTGCTTATGATTTTACTTCAGCATTCCTTTTTCCCAACTCCCCACCCTTTGGAATGCTCACTCTGCTGAGATAATTAGTAAGAAGGGAATTAATGTTTGCATTTACATTCATTGGGAAAGAAGGAATTACAAGAGAGTAAGCAGGCACACAATGGGGAATACACATCAAAAGAAATGTGCTGGCGCTGGATATTTGCCTGGTGCTCAGGGCTGGAAGCAAACAGCTGGTGTATTCCCCATTGTGTGTCTGCTTACTCTCTTGTAATCCTTTCCTCTCCAGTGTCTGTTCTGCAAGGGGAAAAGAAAAAGAAAAAAAAATGGGTCAGGCACAGGACAACATGTACTAACTGACTGTAACGGTGAACATGCGACTGAGAGAGAGAGACACTAGGAGGGTTGTAAATGCGTGCCTTGGTTGCAAAGTTATTTTTTCAGCACCGTTGTAACTTTGAATGGTTGCTGCATGAGGCAGTCAGTAAGCTAGATTGGCCTGTAGTGGCAATGCAGAAGATTGGTGAAGTGCTGGTGGTGTGGTTCCCTCTGCACATATTTGACAGATACTCTAACAAGTTTTGCAAACTGTGTGTAACTTAGCAAGCTTTGCACTGTAAATTTCTTCACATGCGCTCTTAGAAAAAGTTACTTAAGTTCTGTGGGTTACATCACTGTATTGTAAATCATTTTTGCCTTTGAGCCTTCTATCTATATTACTACTTGTAACAGTTAAGATAAAGAGGACAACATGAGTTTTCTAATCTGACATCTGCAGAAGTGAAGGAAAGTAGCAGTATGTCAGAAACAATGTCTTGTGTACAAATCTTTTTGGCAGACGGTCAGCTCTCTAGGTTTGCAAGTTATTGGCAAAATATGTCATCAGATCATCTTTGGGTGTTATATGCTGGAGACTATGCATTACTTTAAAATATCCCTGGCAGTCGGTCAACTATTTGAATTATGACCAAGGCACTGCTAAGATGTGCCACCAAGTGATCCCCAGGTGCTGTGTTGTTGCTTATACTATCTGTTCTGTAAAATAAAATAAAAAGGAGGCAAAAGGCCCAAGACTCTTTAGACCTCACTGTAGATCTAAAGGCCCAGGAGAAGTGCTATGCAACTGCCACCTTCAAGGGGTTTCTTTGCAAGGAAGTTCCTGCAAGCAGAACAAATGTGGCTTAGTGTCAACTTTTTTTTTTTTCCTGCAACTTTCTTAATATTTATTCAATAAAATCCTTTTTGGCATTTCACCCTGGTATGAGCTGATTGTCTTTGAGTCCTAAGAACCAGCTGGTTCCTGGCTGGCCATGGTGCCAACTCATTGCATTGCAATATTTAAATATAAAGAAGAGAAGGTGGTAATTGCAGACTTGTTGGTTGTGAGATGTCAATTTGGAATTTTTCCTTTCTATGCCTCATAAAAATTAAGAGGAGGCCATTGTAATTTTTTAAAATTATTTCCGTATCTTACTATATATTATCCCAGTATCAGAGAACATAGTAACATTTAAGACAACATATAACATTGTATTTAAAGCAGAAGTGATATTTATATTGTGGATTGCAATCAAAAGGGAAGGATAAGAAATTTATTTAAGAAAGTTATAGCAATCAAGGAAAACTTTTATGCAAAGATGGGCATGAAAAAAGACAAATAGGGCAAAGGTGTCCTGGGGAAAGAAGAGATAAAGAAGAAATAAGCAAATATATGGAAAATAAAAATGTCTAAAATGGATGATATATATAAAAATTTTATAACTGAACTACAGCGAGTCTTTTTAAAAAGGGGCCCTAGAAAATATTGCCAATAAGCAAGCTGCAGGAATTGATGAAAAATCAGCAGGACTATTTAAAATTTTAGAAGATGGTGCAGTTAAAGAGCCACTTGCAGTTTTTAAGCAGGTATGGAAAACCCAGCAGTAGCCAAGGGACTTGAAAAGATAAATTTATATTCCAATAAAAAAACCCCACAATGCTAAAGAATGCTCAAATTATGGAACAGCATTTATTTCACATGCTAGGAAGATAATCTCAAGATTTTGCAATCCAGATCTCATCAATTCATGGACAAAGACATGCCAGGTGTCCAACGTGAATTAAGAAGTAACATGGGTCCTCAAGATCACATTGCTAGAATTCAGTGGAAAATGGAAACGGCAAGAAAGTTTCAAAAAGAAGTACATTTTACCTTAATTATTACATTAAGGCTTTAATCACAAAACATATGGAAAGCATTTAAAAACATGAGTCTATCTGACCTCCTGAACTGCCTACTGAAGAATTTGTATGGTGACCAAGAAGTAGCAGTTAGAACTGACTACAGAGCAACTAAGTGGTTCAAAATTGAGAAACAAGTGCCTCACGATTGTATATTGTCATCTTATATATTTAACTTACTGTACAGGCAGAATATATCATGAGAAATGTTGAACTAGAAGAAATGGAAATTGGAATTAGCATTGCTGGGAGAAACATCAACAACCTCAGATGTGCTGATGATAACCACTTTGATGACTAGAAGCATCGGTGACTTAAAGAATCTCTTGCTGAAGGTAAAAGAAGAGAGTTCAAAAGTAAGTAAAATGCTCAATGTTAAAAAAACCAAAACCTTAGATGAAGTAAACGTGAATGCCAACCCAGTGCAAATAGACAGAGAAATTGAAGCTTCAACTTCAGCTTCAAGAACATATCTTCTTAGGCTGAGGGATAGTTACTTGGGAGAAAGACCGTAACAGATTGCAAAATATTAAAGTGCAGAAACATCACATTGAAAACAAAGGTATGTATTGCCAAGGTCGTGGTTTTTCACTTATAACATATGAGTGTAAAAGCTATATTAAATAAAAATATAAAGTTTATGCCTTTGAGTTGCAGTCCTTGAAAACAGAGGTTGAGAATATCTTGGACTGCAAGAAAAACAAATTATTCAATACAAGTTAAAGTAATTCAGATTGTTCACTGGAAGCACTAATAATAAAACTAAAGCTTAAATATCTTGGATGTATAGTGAGGAGGCAACTTTTCATTGGAAAAGTTCCTGATTCTTGGAAAAATTAAAGACAATATAACAGAAGACAAAGTAACTGATGATACAGATGTGAGCTTAGAGGTAGTCAAAGAAGCAGTTACAGATAATCTGGCAAAATGATGTCAATTGGGTCATGAAGAGTCAGAAGCAACATAAACAGGTTACATCTAAGCTAAAATAGAGGCAATGGGACTATAACATCAAGGCCATTTTTTTTAAAAAAAAGGAGAGATAAAAACAAATAAGCTTAAAATAATATAGAAGCATTGCTGAAAAAATGAAACATTCAGCATAATGAAACAAAGTTAACTGCTCTGCCTCCAAACACTCAGAAATATGTGAACCAGCCCAATCTCTCTAGGGAAGAAATTGGTAATTCAGATTCCACACCTGAAAAGGCATAATCTTTCATTCCAGCAAACTGCATTTTATAAGATAGCAGAATGGAACGGAACACAATTAAATCATAAGGAACACTTGCTTTCTCATGATGTTGCTTAACTACAACTCCCAGTATACAGTTCAGAACAGCCAATATTATGTGGTGCTGGCAATTTGATAGACATTTGGAAGGACTTAGGTTGTTAGTTCTGTTGAAGAAGAGCCATTTTTATGGAAACCTGTGCTATTAGAAGTTAAATACATTTTTAAGGTTTCTTAAATCAGCACCAGCATGAATGGAATAGCAATGGTGCAGGCAAGCATTTATTTTTACTTAAAAAAGCAGGGGGGAATCAAAATGGTGATGGTGGTGATGATGATGATTTAAAAATTAATCAAAATACTTGATGAATTAACAGACATACGTCCACATTAATGCAAACTTTTCTCCAAATGCAACTCGTAAATTCAATTCATTTCATATCACAACCAGATGTATACATTATTGTATAATTATACATACTTAAGCAAATATAGAAGTAAATGATACATTACTCTGAGGCCAATAAATGCATTTTCCCCTAACTTCTATTTTAAGCTATAAGGGAAGGGAAACTTTAAAGGGAATATAGATAAAATTTACTGCATAAGCATGATTTAATCATTATGAAAGGATGGCATTGTCACCTTCCTGTATGTTTATTTACATAACAGAAATATGTCAAGTTGTTTTATTTTTGACTTAAATAAGTGTTGCTCCCAAAAACTTCCTCCATAAAGATTTTTTTTTAAAATCAGATTAGTAAGTCCTGTGACACAAGGATGAGAGAACTGAAGGATTATGGTGGCTAAGTGTTGGACCAGCAATAATATTTTTCCTTTCCTTTCCTTTCCTTTCCTTTCCTTTCCTTTCCTTTCCTTTCCTTTCCTTTCCTTTCCTTTCCTTTCCTTTCCTTTCCTTTCCTTTCCTTTCCTTTCCTTTCCTTTCAACAGATATTTAAAATAGCAACCAAGGGGGAAAAAAAAAAGAAGAAAAGAAATGAAGACATAAAAAAGAAATTTGCAAACCATAGATAATTGAATAGGAACCATTGTCAAAATCAAATCAATAATCAATCATTAGCAAAGGCAGCTAATGACAAGAATAATCAAGTTAGAATAAACAATAAGAGTTTCTGTATAATCCAGGAAAGCCTGTTCTTATTATCATAAACCAGGCAAAATCTAATATTTCAAAATCTTGTATTAAGAGAAACCCTAAACTTCAGGTGTTCTACAAGTCCATGTACAGAATTATAGTCCATAAATTGTTTCTAGGTTAAATTAAATTTAGTTTCAGACTTGTTTTTTAAATACAAAGTTTTGAAATTGATCATACTCCCATAGCTTAGTATCATTCTTCTACAGAACAAAATATGTGAACAATAATTTCCAGTAAGTAGGATAAGGTACTTAGCAACTGTTACCAGGTTCAGTGCCAGTACTTTGTGGGAATATAAGGCTTATTCATGCTTGACAGAAAAACTGCTGGTGAGAAGGAAACAATACTTAAAATTTATTCTATTCTATGGTGAATTATCTTCCAAAATTGTTGAGATGTATAACATTGCCACTAAGTATTTAAAAAATGATCCAACCTGATTATTGCATTTCCAGCAGTTTTTGAATATGACTTATATATTTTGGTAATCAACACTAGGGTAATATAACAATGAAAAATGCCTTGTATTAATTTTCTCTTATTGTAATATTTGCAGTAAAATTGATCTTTATCTTGCATTGCTATTCCCATTATTGCATATCAATTGTCTTTTTAAAATTCTTTATTCATTTAATCATACAATCTTTGACTTGTTCAGTTTCCGAATCATATTTCAGTAACATTAGAAATAAGCCCCAGTGAGTGTTTTGAATTTTGTGTTATAAGTTCTTAAAATTCAGCAAGTCTTTGAGTTTTCCCTTTATTTTTGTAATTCCTTTTGAACTATACTACTTACCTGAAGATATTTAAACCAATGATGCATTTCTGACACTTCCAGGGAAAGATGCTTGAAAGATTTCATCTTTGTTTCATTAAAGGTTAAATCTTACAATCTATATAAATTATTATCTCTCCCCTGGTGAATTTTTTTATACATTCACTTTCATGAAAATAATTTTTTAACATTGAAGCAAGGGGCAATAAATCTAGACTTCTATATTTATCCCATACTTCTACTACAGTATTTATAATTAAGTAATTTCCTATAACCTGGACAATTCTCTTTGTATCCAACCAACAATATTTAGGCAGACTTTCAATAGAGGTAATCCAGTCATTTTGTCTCTCTGTGTACATTCCAAGGACTTGCTACCTCAGCTAGGAATGCTTGAGAGACTTAATTTTACAAGTCATAACTCTTGGTCTAAAATAACCTATTCAGCATGTACATTTTTAGAAAAAATAGATTTAGAAAAAAAAATTGGAGAATGAGAAGGAATGTTGGAAATGATTTTTAGGTGGTACTTTAATCTTAACTGAAATCAAGTTACAAATCAAGAGGCTGCAACTTTTTTTCCTTTGAAACAAACTAGCCAGCAGAATTTTTTTTTTTAATTTCGATTAAAATTAGAGAGATATTTTGGCTGAGCAATATCATTCTAATATGCTCTCTACTGACAGTTACAACAAAGCTATATGTCATCAGACATCTACCCCATTTGCTAAGCTTCTGCATACAATCATGTTGATTAGAATAGCTATATCACATTTGCTAAACAAATACAGCATATTTTTCTTTTGCATTTGGGCTGATATTTATTCTGGGAATGATGCAAATTAATCAGTGTATTCAACTGATGTCAGTTGAATGATAAAAATATAGCCAAATTCAAAAGAATAGAATCCACAGGAAATGAAAAAAGGTTTTCTGTTGCTGATAACTGTCCAAATAGTGTGTGTTTATGTTTGTATTCTCTATCTGTATCTTTTCTAATGCAGAGTTTGCTCATTTTCCTCTATCAAGAGATTAGAAAAAATCCTGCTCTGCATTAAGTTCCCATTTACTAATTAAAAAAGAAAAAAAACCAGTCATATTCCTAGTTAAATGTTTAAAATAAAATAAGCTCAGATATAAGGAGGAGTGAACTGCACTATATTTGAAGGCTTTTGAAATAAGTATATAGAAAACTGCAGTGGTTTCTACCAAGACTGGCAAGTTTTATCTGTTCATAAAGCTCTAACTTCCTTGCAATACTTATCCTATTTGTATGTAGACAAATGGATCAGTGGGATGAATGAAGTTCCATTTTAACCATCCTGTTCCAGTTCTGACAATGAGTCATACAGGAAAATCTATGACTTGGTCCAGTGGAAATACAACTTTTCTTCAGCTCTTAGAGAGCATGTATCTGCTGCAAATGTAGAGTCACTGTCAGATATTCATAGGAATTGCAAAATACAAATTTCTGTGTCAGAAAGACACTCTTATCACAGGCAGAATTGGATATCTCAGCTCCTCCATTTGCTGGAGATAGAAAAAAAGTGGCTTTGTTAAAACTGAGGAAGAGCTCAGGAGTAGCTGTGGATTGAAGCTGGGAGGAGGTGATTTTATAATCCCCCCCCCCCATAGCTTCTGATTAAAGCTTGGAATCCTAGGAAAAAGAGAACTGCAGCTATAAAAAAACAGAAGGTCTTTGTTTCAAGGACATTTTGTTTCTTTTGAAATACCTAATTATATGCTATTACAGTGGTACCTCAGGTCACGAACTTAATTCGTTCCGTGACTCTGGTCATGACCCAAATTGGTCACGACCCGAATCAAACTTTCCCATAAAGTTCAATGTAAATACGGTTAATCCGTTCTGAACCATATGTATTTTTTTTTTTAAACCACAAAAATATGACACAAAGTACAGTATGAAGAGAGAGAACACTAACCTTGCTTGAGGCGACTTCTGGTGTGGAGGACAGGAAGGCGGGTGGGGAGGTGGCTATTGCTTGGAGGGAGAGTCCCTCTCCCTACAGGAAGCCACGACCACGTGTGTCAGCAGGGAAAATGGCCGCGGATCCTGTTCATCACCCGATGCGGAGTTTGCGAACGGAAGCAAAATCTTGCGAACGGTGCTGTTCGTGACCCAAATTGGTCGTGAACAGAAGTGTTCGTGACCCGAGGTACCACTGTATTTTTAGTTTGTATCAGACCACTCCCATCCTGTGGTCTGACTGGAGCTTTTTATTTTATTTTGGACTTTTTCATGTTTAATTAACCAGCTAGAGTATTTCTTTCCCAGTGATCTGAACAGCCCTGTAATTCATTTCTTCAGTTATAAAATGGTTGTGTTTTACTATTTAAAATAGATTTTTTAATGTCTATATTACTTAAAAAAATATATTTTGTTTAACCCTTGTGAGTTTGTTTCTCAAAGAGGAAGGCCTGAATCCTTTAGCAACACACTTTGACACTAGATCGACAGGAAGTGATATAACATATTTAACCTTATGCATTCTGACACTGTAGAGAGGAAGGAAGATGACCTTGATAGAGATAGGCCAGTTCCATTACCAAAGTGACAAGGGGAAAAACATAGCTTATGTCCAAAACATGCAGAATTTATGTGAAAGCAACTCAGGTAGACACCTACCTAATTCATATTAGTAGGGGAGGGGAGAGTAAAGCATTGCCAGACTTGAAAGATTCTGTTCATATAGTCAATATTAATAAAAGTAATTTTAGCCTTTTTGCAGAATTGATTTCTTGGTTGGTTTACATAGTCAGGCTGACAGATGTTTCAACTGTCAGAAAGGCACCATAAGTTGTAAAATCCCTCTCTCACACACACTGAGTTTATTTTTCTTACATTTAAATTTAATTCAGTACAGCTATTATTTAGTCAATAATATTTAATAACTTTCCCCTTCTGTCATATTAAAAATTACATTTTCATATTAATTTTGGGAGGTATCTAAGTGTTGTACCCAATGTCTTTGGAGATCTCATGCAGCTTTGAGGCTTCGGATGGCATGCTTTGCTGCATTGTCTCCTAGACTGCTGAAATTTAGATTGGAAAGCTCCATGACTGATGAATTGGGTTATTATCCAATTTTTATTGTATATTAATTGTCATAGGCAAACGAAGGAATAAATATTGTGAATTATCCCAAGATTTTGCTATTATGCTTCAATTCGATTAAACCAGAAGCATAAACATAGCATTTACTCATTCACATGGAAGAGAGAAAATGTGACAGTACAAAGCTATGCCTTAATAGAAACATCAAAGGAATACTGTTGCATAAACCCCTTTTCCAAATGCACAACCCAGTCACCAATTAATATCAAAGTTACCAGACCAGTGAGTTTCCAATTACATCAATCTAACACTCTGTTTCAAAGAAAATATAATCAAACCAGTCCTATTGTAATTGTTAATTACAATAGCATCAACATTTAATAAATTGAACTCCCCAAATGGCATGTCACAGAGTAAATAAGAAACTGACTATGTTAGAAAGAGGAGAAATCAAAATGGGACCTGGGGGTGGAGAAAAAAGGGACATAATTATGTGGGACCAGGATGGCAATTTGGTTTTATTATATCTTTCATGATCAACCATTTGAGAGCTCATAATTTTAACCTTGTATTGGTCAAAGTGATTGGAAAATGAATGAATTTTAGTAAATGCTAGCTATAAATCTCCTAATTCCTTGGCATATTAATTACCAGCAATGAATGGGACCCCCTTAAGTGTCTCATTTATTGTTTTAAATATGAAAATGTTTTAAAGATTAGAAAGGAAATTGTTTGAATTAATTAAGTGAACTGACACTCTAGGGATATGGTACAAGATTTTTAAGACAAAAACTGGGAATTTACAATAATGGCATTTCCTTTCTGGTTAAATATATAGTACCAGAGGGATTCAGAGTCATTTTTAACATTTTATTTGATGCCTGTTGGGGGCTAGATATTCCTCTGAAGGTATTCATTTAATTCATTGGTGGCTCCTCTCAAGTACAGTATGAAAAGACATCATATTAAAACAGACATACAGTCCACTATTTCATGATTTGAATGGAATTGGATAATAATACAATGAAAACTCAGAATGTAAATGGAAGCTGTTACGATAGTAACATTATTTGAGGGGAAAATATCTCTGTTTTCTTCCTGGAGAGGCTACACATAGAAGATAAAATACAGAACTATGTTGAACACAAATTGATCACTTTTTCATTTATTCTTTCTGTGATGTGTCTTTTATGCAAAATTTCCCTACATGGAAACGAAAAAACTACAATGACATTGTGAATCAAGTATAATTCTACTGGGAAAGTGCCATAGCTGTCATGAATGATTGGACAAATGGAAAATATGTCCATTTGAAGGTATGATTGTCACTATTTTCCTCTTGTGACTTAAACAGTAAATATTAAGAATTCTGCTACGTCAGATAAAATGCCCATCAATTCCAGTGCAGCATCCTCTTTTCCTCAATGGGAAACCAGATGTGTCTGAAACGTGTTCAGTCTTAGCTGTTTCAGAGTTGCTTCCAGAAAATAGTAATTTGCTTCTGAATCGTGTATGTGACCTTCATAGCTAGTACCTATTAATAGTTTTACCCTTTGTGAGAAGGGAATTCACTTAAACCCTGTTTTGTTAGCTATTTATTAAATTAATTTCTATCCCACCATTTTTCTAAGAGCCCAATTAGTTTATATATTCTTGATCATTATATGTTCATAATAACAGTGTGACTGGCCCAAAGTCATTGAATCAGTTATTTATTTAGTTACGTTATTTACTTGCTCTCATTGAATTGAATGATTATTTTGGAAACTTCTATGCAAAAAAGAGAGAGAGAAAGAGAGGCTTTCCCCCCTTCCAAATCAGTTCAGAAGTCTGATTGTTCAGATCACATAGAATTGCTTTTACAAACTGAATCAATGATTCAAATTACATTTTGCATGATATACATGAATTATCCCCATATGGAATATACCATCATATGGAAACCTATCATCTAGTGCAGTCTGTCCTTTTCATTCTTCCACTCCAATACGTAGAAAGCACAACAGACCTGGGTAACAAGAGCACAAGAGAGAAAATGAGGCCAATGAATATGGGATCAGTCGGTTTCACCATGTTCTGTCTGTACTGTGACTTCCTGACCTTTATATTAATTTTCTCATGAGGAGAATGAGATGTTTTGGGATTCCTATTTTTCTAGGTATAATCCACAGCTTGACATGACTGACACAATAAAGACCTTTCTCCACGTGTGTGAGAAGGAATTAACAAATCTTATATTACAGGAACTACTTGTGAATGTATTATTTGGTAGACAGTTGACAAACTTCCAAGCTGACTGCCCAGGAATGGAAGCATTATGTTCTTTTATGGAAAGAATTGGACCCAAAAGAGCTTCCTCGCTGGAAGAAAGGGACAGGATGATATTCTACAGATTACTGTTTCCTGCTGAACCCTTCACATACTTTCTGGGGGAGGATTCCCCCAATTCTTTAGAATAGTTTTGGAGAGGGGGAGACAGGAGGGGAAAAGAAGAACTAATTACCTCTCATTTTATCTAGAGAAGCATTCAGTTGGGAGACTTCTGCTCCAAGCCTTTGTGGGTCCAAACCATTTTTCATCCTATAATCCACATAAATCTGTTATACCTATCAGAATCTTTCTTAAACTGGGTGCTTCAGATGTGTTGGATTGCAATTCCCAGAATTTTTTTTTTTTTAATATTGAGAATTCCTCAATAGAACAGCCAATTCTGGCTGGAAATTCTAGAGCTAGTAATCTATCTATCTGATGGATACCAGGCTGAATAGATTGACATTCAGTTACTGCTTCTCTTCTATGAGTTCTGATTTATACAGAGAGCTGCATTTCATTACTATATTTTGTGTATAATTACGTTATTTGGTTAGAAAGCCAACAAATACTCCACTCACCACAATTTTCTCTGTTATTATTTTTTGAATACATGTAAGCCAACCACAGTATAGGTCCATCAGTTTAGCTAAAGAATAAAGTCAGACTTCCAAGTTCACAATTAAGGTTATTTATGGGAATTCTAAGCTATTGATGCAGATGGTTTTACTGGTACTTTTTGGATCTTTTAGATAACATACTCTATTTTGTATTACAGTGACAGATCACCTATCCTGAAATTAGAAAAGCTAGGTAACATAATGTGCTATGTCTGTCAAATTGCCACTGTCACACATATTTCAGTCCAATGTTACGTACAAAATTAAATATATTACAATATGTTCTTCGTAGCCTATTAGGAGTTTAATAACAGAAAAATTAAAACTGCAGAGCATGATATGCAACAAAAAATGTAAATAAAACTGGATACTACAAATCCCAATACATGTCCTGGTTACTTTATTACTCTTTCTATGGTGAAGAAAGGGAAAAACTTCATCCACTTATTTCACAGCCGAAAAACCACTTAAACTTGTCCAGAAGATGCTTTACCTCCACAGGATCCCTGGCAACTATGGGAAAAGAAAAAGATTCTTTAAGTTTTTACTTTACTTGAAGGATAGTCATTTTGGTGTTGTAAATTGCCAGTTCAAAACCAATGCAGTCCTTCCAAACACTGAAAAAATGATTAAGAAACAAAAAGAGGGTCTAATAGAAGAGAACTCCACAAAATAAGGTGGGTGTGAGGAATGATTCAACCAGTTATTCATCCTGTTTCTTTGAAAGTGGTTGATATCCCCTCCCCTATTGCTGCTCCATTTCAGTTACATGCCTTCTAAGTAAACTGACTGATGCTCTAGTTTATGATTTTATTCTGACCAATAATTCCATTACTAAGAATTATACAACTACTTCAGTGCCCTTTTGTTAAATAATCCCTCTTGGCCATAGTGCTGAAGTGTATATATGTGTGGTTAAATATTATCTAGAAGCAGAAAACTGCTTTTATAACATCACTTCTGATTAATTTCTCATATTAAGTTCAGCAATATCAGAAGTCTACATTTCACAGTAGCTACTGTTTGTTGGAAGTGAAAATGAGAAAATCAAGCGTTGCGAACATTTGAAAATGGAATCAAATGGAAATCAAATCATCCCGCAAAATCCATTTGGTGCTTATTTATAGGCCCAACCATAAGCTTATTGAAACTTATAAATAAAGGATTTTATCACAGCCCTCAAATATAAACTGAATGGGTATTTGCCAGACCACCCATACATCTTTCATAGCAAGTGTATTTTGAACATGCTAGATAAGGGACTCATAATTTCAATATTGCTTCTTCTCCTTTGGGGGGGAAAATGCTATTTAGCACTTAAGGGAAAACAGGATTACTATCCACTTTCCTGCTTATTTGCTTCTAGCTTGGCAGGCTTTCATAACACCATGCCAAATGGAACTGGCTTGGCAAACTCCCTGTGGACATTAACCATTCACTAAGACTTGATTTTATTACTGTCCTAGACCAGTGTCCATATGTAAAATGCAGCCATAAAAGAAAATACATGTAATAAAACTCTGACGTGAACATACATTAATCTGATCCTTCCAAGGGGACCATAATGTGACAAATCCTTGATGCTAAAAAGTAGCATTTTGCAACTGTATATATGACCTTTAGGTTTCTGTCTGCCAGAACATCATATATGTTAGTAGGGGCTGTAGCAATCAATATAAAACTTAGATTGCAAAATTACATATTCTATCATTGGAAACTCTTCTGATTGGCAAGGGCTAAGGCTCCTTGTGCTAGGAATATTCTTAAATCTGCTCTCTAGATCTGGGGGCAGAAGGGGCAGGGAGAACATTAAAATGGGCTCTGGAAAAGATCAAGCTATATTTGTGATAATAAGTAAGTAATTTTAAATAATCTGCAGGAAAGTATCTTGAACTTTCTTGAAGATAGCAATACATCCTGAGTGCTTTGGTTTTGGCATTGTTCATACAGTAGCTTTCTTGGCTTTATTTAAACTTCAGCTTAACAGAGGTTCTGGAGACAGTCCATAGGTGTACAATTTGTTTGCTATATTTTCCTACCCCTTAGATCTATCATACACACCACACTGAGGAACTGATCATAGCAGCACAAGAACAGGCACTAAGCACCAGATCCATAGAAGCAGGGGTCTACTGCACTAGACAGGACCCAAGGTGCAGACTGTGCAAAGAGGTCTCAGAGACAGTCCCACATATAGTGGCAGGGTGTAAGATGCAGGCAAGAACAGCATATACTGAACAGCACAACCAAGTAGCTGGCATTGTATACAGGAACATTGCAGAGTGTATGGGCTAAATTCTCCCAAGTCCAGATGGGAGATTCCACAGAATGTTGTGGAGAATAACAGAGCTAAGATCCTATGGACTTCCAGATCCAGAGGGACAGGCAGGTACTGGCCAATCAACCAGACATCATGGTAGTAGACAGAGACCAGAAGACAGTGGTGGTGATAGATGTAGTGGCGCCAAGTGTCAGCAACATCAGGAACAGTATGAGAAGCTGAAGGAGTACCAGGGCCTGAAGGAGGAACTAGAGAAGATGTGGAAAGTGAAGGCCAGAGTAGTCCCAGTGGTGATAGGAGCACTTGTGGCTGTGACTCCTAAGCTGGAAGAGTGGCTTCAACAGATCCCAGGAACAACATCAGAGCTCTCTGTCCAGAAGAGTGCTAAGATACTGTGCAGAGTCCTCAAACTCCCAGGCCTGGTAGAGGATCCGAGATTGAGGAAGACACATACTACCCTTAGGGGTGAGAGGGGATTTTTTTTTTTAATACACCAACTGTAAGAGCTATTGGAAAACACAATAACTTTCATTAAAAAAAATAGTAACCTTCTGTCCCTTACAATTCTGTACCTTAGGATCTTAAGAGTTTTCCATAAGCTAATTTGGGTCTCTGACAAAATCATGACACTGTCTGCATAAAGCAAAATTGGCTAAAGCTTTTCCACAAGTTTTGGTGCATACAAATTAATTTTCTTAGGTGTGTTATAAGTGTATGTATATAGATGGTAAGCAAAAATGTGTCCAATAGCATGAGTTGTTTTTACCACTTTGTCTGTTGGGCTCAAATTGGACAATTGACCACCTGTTTACATTTTATTTTGAGTCTTGTGTTGGCATACAGCTTGTTAATAAGTTGTTGTTTATTGATGGAAGAGTTCTTGGGTTTTGACAGATTGTTGGAATTGAGATGTAGGCTGCTTCAAAGTCCACAAGTGATACAAACAATTGTGAATTTGTGCTGCACATGTATTTGATGTGTCTGGGCAGTCAATTGTAAAAGAAAAACAAAAAACAAAACATAATATATTGGATATGTTGCAAGCCACCCAGAGTCTTTTTGGAGTTGGACAGGCTCAACAAATCTAGTGCACACATACATGCAAACCAAGCAAAGGTCTATGGGGGATTTACCCTCACTAAAGCCCACCAGCCCAATATCAATTATCTTTTCCTGCTTGAGTCAGTCACATAACTTCCAACATAGATATCTTGCATACAGTTTATTTATTATATTCAATAGGCTAATACACCTATAATTTGCAAGGGCATTTTTATTACCTTTTTTCTAGTTAGGAACCACAATTGCCAGACCTCAGTCATCTGGTATATGTGCTATACTGTCTATGTAGGTGAACAGTGATTCTTCCTTCCATCTGTTATACTAACACTGGAATCAGCTTGACACTTTCTTGAACCTTAAAGTAATATTTTGAATTTATTTGAACCACTTATAGAATCTTGCAACCTCTTTGCTTCATTTGGCAATGTCACATCTTCTTGTCTCTGGATAGACAACATTTTAAACCAGTCTGTCGTAACAGCAATGTTATCCTTGTGGCCAGAAATGCTGAATTTGGCTGCACGCCAAGACACTTCTATTGATATGGTCTTTATCTCTCAAAGATAGCCATACAGGCTTCTCTCACAGCAGCACCCTTCATAGCCTTTTTCTTACACTAGGGATAACAGACGTTATCTTTAAAGACTCTGGACATAAACATTTGGTAGATCTCCAGATGCTTGCAAAGCCAGGTAAGTTTTGTTACTATTAAATTCTGAGAAAAGGTGATTATAAATCTTTATTTTTTTTTTCTTCAAATGAGCCAAAGCAAAGAAAGTATGCCCAATTGTGTATTGCCATATCATGATTTAAAGTAATGTCCCCCATCATAACGAAGCCTTCTATCTATGAATGCTAGCCCTACAAAGGATGAGTTTAACTTTTAGTACCCAAGCCTTGTCTTATCTTGGAGAGGGGGTGGGATTAATGTGATGGAATGGAATTATGAAGGCCAGGCTTAGGGAGATAAGCATTTTCTTAGCTCGCCCAGGAGCGTGGGAACTACAAGAGGATGAGACTGGCACCTCCCTGAGGAATTCACACTGTTGTGGCTGGCTGACTTGGGACCTGGGGTTTCAGTCTGGGAAGATTCTTGCTAGAGGTTGTAGCTAATAAACATAGCTGAACTGATTTTGCATTGTCTCTTGGAGTTCCTTGGGCTAGGCCTGACAATTAGGTACCTTGCAGTCCCCCCTTCATTTTTCTCCATAGCTCCTTTCTTTCAGTTACACATAGTTTAAGTAAATACCCAATAGTAGAGAATAATACATAAATAAACAACAAGCTACCATTCTTGGATATCCTCATCAACAGAGGAAATAATGGCAGGCTACAAACCCAAGTATGTTGAAAAACCACCCACACTAACCAAGGCATTACCAAAGTAACAATCCAACTGCCCACAAGAGGAGTACTAAGCACAGTACAGTACAAAACCAGTAACCAGAAAACATACAGTGTAAAGACAATAACAGCTACTACGTAGGACAGACATGTAGAAGATTTTCAGAACACATCCATGAACATCAACTGACAATCAGCAGACATGATGAAAATGTCTATCTCTCAGTGTATAGACAAATCCAACCACAATTTCAACTGGGAAACTGTTAACATATTAGGTCACACTAAATCCAAAAATGCTAGGGAATTCCCGGAAACATAGCATTTTGACAGATTGGCCATTAAAAGACACATAAACTCATCTGCATGCCATTTAAAAGACCTAATAAAGCCAAGGAGGGAAACGTATATCCGAGATCACATCCTCCATAGATACCAACACCCAGTTAAGCAGGAAACAGCACCAGATAAACATCCAGGGAAGAAACAATTACTTGATCAAGGAACAATCAAGGAAGAAACCACATCCTAACCAAGACTGGCAGGGCAAACTATGTAAACAGCCAGCAAACTTTTCTCTCCCATGCACTGATGATGTAACCTAGCCTGGTAATGAAATCTCTTCAGGAAAATAGCCAATACCAAGAATATAATAGGTAACCAAATATTCCTGTAAGGGGACTACGGATGTTCCAAATCCTTCTATTTTGTCAACCATTTGATGCAGTTTATCAAACGGACTTACCAATGTCTCAGTTATAAGGAAAGTTTGCCTATAAGATTCCCCAATGTACCTTGTTCACACTGTTTCTTGAGGTCTTAGCTTTTTCATATAGTCATGAGGGCTCTTTGAACTCCACAGATACAAAAATTGGGGCTGATGTGTGTTTTGTCAATTTAAGTTAGTAGAATGTTGCTCAAAAATGGAAAATGTGCTGCTGTTAGGAAAAGCCACTGTTACGCTATCAGGATCTTCAACCATAAGAAATTCATTTAATTTTAGCTGCTTCCCAGCCTTGGAGCTGCCAGCTCTGTCAATGTTTGTTGCCATTCTCAGAGCCCATCTGGTGGCACTCTGAATCCTCTCGGCCAAGTCCATATGATCATCAAAGTAAATAAATATCTTCATGGCAAATAATATAAACTATATTTATCTTCCAAGCTCTATGCATGTAAAAGAGGTCAGAGCTTTGATCATGTGGTTACAGTCACAATGTTGACTTTTTGACCCCCACCCATGGATGCCTCTACCACACTGGGTGTTGCCACACTGCTGCCATCTTTCACAATATTTATTACATTTAAGATGGCACAGACCTCATAAATCAATGAATCAGTGTCAGTGGTCTCCAATCAGAAAGACATTGATTGAAGGTTTCCTATTTCCAACTTTTTGTAAAGAAATTAACAAAAGTCCCTAAATATGGTCTTGTGTTTAGTAGCTGGATTAAGTAGCTGGCTTTTGTAATGAGTTATAAAGAGCATGATGGCATTTTCACAATGAACAATGATTCTATGGATAGGACTTATCACCACCCCAAGAACTTAGGAGAATTATTTTCAGAGACCTTTAGCTACTGTACTGAGCCACAATTGAGGGGAAAGCAGTTAATGCACTGGGCAGAGAAATGGAGCAATATAGTCAATGCAGTGTCATAGTAAGACCATACTGTGGAGGCAGCATATATCAGAGCCACCCTAGATGAATGTTTCTTGTCTTTAGAGAAGATATTATAGGTTTTAGGCCAGATATCTCTTAGAATGTAAGTACAATGAAATTTTGTGTTTCTCTGATCATCAAAATTTAATTTAGATAATACCAAATATGGCTTGATAGAACAAACAGAGAAAATAGGGTTCAGGGATGGTGTTCGTGCATACTAGAGTATGCACAAAAGTACGGCTCTATGGACTGTTTCTTACAATTGCATTAACGTGCTGTTCTCCAGTCACTGAGTTGTGCTGTCCTGCCCCTCCTGCCACAGGAATGAGGTTGCCAGGTGGTACTATCATTATAGTTTTAATGGGGAACAAGTTAAGGAAAGTGATCATTGGATTCCTCTGGCTTAGTTTCCCTTCTCTTTTAGCATCATCTCTGGCAGATAAAACCACCTTGTACCCTGGCACACATTCTGTATAGAGGTGGCTTTTCCCATAGTTGGTGATATTTGAATTTCAGCCAGATAAAACCACCGATGATTGCTCTTACAACATTGTGCTATATAGAGTGCAACACAGCACAGTCCTGTTCCACATACATAGTAAAAGCACACTGTGGAGGTAGCAAAACGTAGCGTCCTCCCAGCTCCCAGACAGGAAGGAAGCCTTGCAAAAGCAACTATGCATAGGTACTATCTGTCTTTCTCTCACTGTCTCATATCACTCAATATCTTACTCCTACTTTTTAAAACACCAATCTAGCACTCTTTAAAAAGAATGCTAAACATGTGTATAAAGAGCGCCTTCATTAGACTTGATAAAGGCTTCAAAAAGTGTTGGTGAAGCATTAAAAAAACAGCTGCTCGTATGGAAGCCAGGTGCCTGGTTTCTCCCTCAGCCCAAGACAAGCATGAAGAGAGCAACGTTCAGCAATGAGAAGGATGGGACACGCCAATAGCAGTTTAAAGTAATGAATATGAGCTGATCTGATCATATCTCAACCCTGACCACTTCATCAACCACATCATTGATGAGGCATCTTAAATTGTGCACAAAGCAAAATTTGTGTGGGGGGAAGTGGGAAAATACTACTTAAAAACCAGAACAGCTAAAAGCAACTTAAACATTTCTCCACCATGATAGATAAAGGCAGTGTCATTACATCATGTCATTCAAAAACATTTAGCAGGGCATGTTCATGCCACAGTTAGAGAGATGGTAGCAAATTATAAGAGAGTTTAGAATATAGTAAGAGCAAACAAAAATATATAATTCCCTTTCTCCACAACCTCATGAATGCACAAAGAAGGAATTAAAGACAATTAAAATAAAAGCTAACTTAAGGAGAAAATGGGAAACAGATGAAGGAAGAGGGGGCATTGACAGTATAATTACATTTTAATGAGACATAGTAACGAACATGACAGGACAAAAATATTAAACACTTGAAAGAGCGTAAGCAAATAGATTGGAATGGAATAAGGATTTTTAGAAACAGACGAAGACATAGGAATAAGAATAAGAAACAGACGAAGACATTGGAATAAGAATAAGAATAAGAAAAGAGGCTTGGTTGGAAAGATAAAGCATCAAGAAAGTGATTGGAAAGAAGGCCTCCCTTTCTCACTGACTTACCAGGCCCTAAAAATCTTCTTTCTCACTTAAGACAGAACTAATGAAAAGCAGAAAACAGATTGTAGCAAGCAATTATATAATGTTGACATCTCTTTTAAAGAAATGTAACTGGAGAACCTCTAATAAATGTGTTTATGTTGTTAGAAGGCAAACTTGCCAGTTGCTCAACTCAATACCCTTCTTTCTATCTTTCCATATGTGGGAAAACACAACCAATGCTTCATTTTTAATTTTTTTAAAAAGATTGTCAGCTTTCCAAAGTGCATATCTGCATCAGAAAGTTATAGATTTGGTTGAAGGCACATCCCTAATTTAGAGATGCTTGTCCGTTGTTGTTGTTTTTTTCTCCTCCCTCCCCATCTGCATTTTTTTTCTTCAAATGAAGAAATCTGTCACTTTGTTGGTAAAAATATCATCTCACTAAACATCTTCAATTATTTGGGTATAATGTTTGAACTAAAACTGGGCATACATGTAGAAACCTATGGTTAACTTCATTTTTCCTTCACATCATTTTCAACAGGTTAAATAATGCAAATGCAGAAAGAGAAGGGCTAACAATGGAGAAAACATATAACTTATGATGTGATATCATGGTATTATAAAAAAAGAAGAACACATTGATATTTTTTACCAATATTATTTAAAGCTCAGCAATTAGCATGTGATATTATACAATTTCCAGAAGTAGTTTTGTGTTTTCTTGTTCTCTAACCTTTCCAGATTATAATTGCAAGTCATAGTTTGAGAATGACTTGGGAGTGGTAGCAGAAGACAAGCTAATTCAGTAAATGAAAGAAGACTATAGCTTTTCCCTGATTATGTCACTAACTTTTGCTACTATTTTTTTGTACAGCTATCACCTGATACCTAATTACTCCTGATGTGTAAGTCTGAATTTCTGGAAATAAAAACAGAGGTATTTAAACTAGTACCCACATATACATTCACTCTCAGCCCTTTCATCTCCAAGAAAGTAAGTGGCCCATTTAATGAAATAGCATATTGCTTTAAATATTTTCCAGACCTCAGTGTCTCCTTGTTTATTTTTAACTTTGCAGAAATGTTAGCAGTTCAGATTAATGCAGGATCCTCCAAATAGGCAAGTCCAATAGCTGAATTCTCTTTATTGATTGCTTCAGACAGCGATAGTTGATGGCAGTCGGCTGTAGCTGTTTCCCAGTGTGAGGGTGAGAAAACAAGAAACTGGGTTTTGACAAAGCTGTTTGGCTCACTGCAGGACAGCCAAAGGACCTTGTGTAAGACAGCTACAATAAAACACAGCCTCACAGTCAGCCTCCGTAGTGGGAGATTATTGCTGTTATCTTGGCTATCTGCCTCTGTCATTAATCAGTTACTTTCCTTCCACTCACTTCATGGGGAGTCAACAGAAGGTGTTAAATCCTTTCCCCAAGTCCCCTTTATAAATTAAATATATGCAGAGCAACACTGAAATTGGGCATACCAGCATACTTAAAGACACATAGATACGGCAAAGAGGGTTGATTTTATTCTGTGGAAGAGAGGGTAGTGAAGAGTTTAACATCATATTCAAGTTTGATATTGGCCAATTAACTATTTACTCCTTTTGATCAAAACTTTTATTAAGGTATATAAAAAGTACAATTAAAATACAAATCAGAAAATATAGAAAAGAGAGAAGATAGAACTAAAAGAAAAAGACAAAAACTAAAAAAGTGGGATCGAATAGAAAGATGAAACAAGAAGTGACTTCCGACTATCTCCAATACAGTACAAATTAAAAAAAAAAAAACTCTTATCACTATTTAATCCTAATTCACATTATTTCTTTCAACACAAACCATCTAATCATTAAATCCCACAGTCAAAGCTTCATTTTTTCCCAACCCAAGCATGTAATCTAGGAAGGGTTGCCATGAGGAGACAAATTTAGAAACAGTATTTTCTCTTATTAAGGCTGTTAGCTTCGCCATTTGAGCCAAATCCATTAATTTAATAGTCCACTCTTCCACTGTAGGTATTTGTGAGTCTTTCCATCATTGCGCATATAACAGTCTTGCAGCTGTGATCCTATATAGAAACAAAGGTCCATATTGTTTCTTCAATCCTTTCTCCATCAAACCCAGTAAGAACAGTTCTGATTTTTTTGAATATTTACTTTGAGAATTTTTTGAATAACATCACATATCTGGTCCCAATTTTTTTAGCCTTTTCATAAGTCTGCCAAAGATGATAAAAAGTTCCTTCACCCTGTGAACATTTCCAACAAACATTTGTTACACCAGTATACATTTTTGATAACTTATCAGGAGTTAAATACCAGCGGTACATCATTTTATAAAAATTCTCTTTTAAGTTATAATTCAACATAAATTTCAAACCTTTGTTCCACATATTTTCCCATCTTTCCAACATGGTATTGTATCCAAAATTTTTGGCCCATTTAATCATACAATCCTTGACTTGTTCATCTTCTAAATTCATTTGTAACAACAACTTATACATGTTAGCAATAACATGCTCATCATTTGTACAGAGCTGAGTCTCAAAATAAGAAAATTAACTATTTACTCCTAAATCACAATCATTCATGAACAAGTAAAAAAGCATTCATCCTGACACAAATACTTGAAAACTCCACTTCTTACTTTCCTTCATTGACAAAATTGTCCATCTAAATTGTCACTAATCTAAAATGACGGAATATCTTACCTTGTGGCTGCTTAGTTTACTTAAGAGCCTTTGATGAGGAATTCTATCACAGCCTACAGTATTTTAAAATCCAAGTCAACAGAGTCATTTCCATATTCCTCGTGACCCTTTTAAGAACCTCTAACAGTTGGTGACCTAGGATTTGCATTTGCAGAATTCATTCTGATTTCCTTTCAGCAATTGTTTCCCCTTCTATGTACCCATTTATTTTTTCTTTACTTATCGTTTCTTCTAATTTGCCTGAAACAGATATAAAACTAATTGGATTATAATTCACTGGATCTTCTTTGGATCCCTTTTTAAAAATGGGTGTCACAACCTGTACATGAATGGGACCTGAGCTGGGACTGATTGATCAGGAATAGGATCTTGGAATCACAGTAGTCAATGTAATGAAAATGTCAACACACTGAACAACTATTTTTTTTTAAAGGAGGTTCCATGCTTGATATCATTGAAAAGGAAATTGAAAGTAGACTGACAATCTAATGATATCCTTATACAAATCCATGGTGAGACCATGCCTGTTTACTGTTCTTATCACTGTTCTTATCACTAGATCTGAAAAAGGATATTGTAGAGCTAGAAAAGGTGCAAAAAAAAAAAAAAGCTAATAAGGGACTAACTTGGTTGCTTACAAGGGAATAACTACAAGGAAAGCAATGGAGAACGTTAGCTTGGAATGGAAGAGGGTAAGGGGAGACATGATGGGGGTACATAAATTCATGCATAACATGAATCCTATGGATAGATAGAAATTTTTCATATGTTCTCACAGTGTTTGAACTTAAGGTCTTTCCCTGAAATTAACACAAAGGAATTCAGGATGAGAAGGAAGTGTGTTTTCACACAGCACAAGTTAAATAGTGAAATCAGCTGCCAGCAGCTCTTGCAACCAATCTGGAAGTTTTTAAAAGGGACTGGAGAGGGTTGTGGAAGATCAGGTTATCAGTGGCTAGTTATATCTGATGGCTGTTTAGTACAATACTTTCAGAATCTTAGGCAGTGGAGTAGCTCATATGCCGATTACTGCTGAAAATAAGAAGAGGTCTATTGTCCTCCAGTTCAGACTTATAAGTTTCCCAGATGTATCCAGCTGGCCTCTGCATGACAAAGAGTGCTTGACCACTTGGGCCTATGGCCTGATCCAGTAAGGCTCTTCTTATATTCTTTAGATAACTTAACTCCCTTAAAATATACAAATTCTATTCAGCTATTCACTGAAAAAGAAATACAGTAATACCTTGGTTCACGAACGCTTCTGTTCACAAACAATTCGGTTCACGAACAGCACCATTCACAAAATTTTGCTGCCGTTTGCGAACTCCGCATCAGGTGACAAACAGGATCCACGGCCATTTTCCCTGCTGTGACACATGGTCATGGTTTCCTGTAGGGAGGGGGACTCTCCCTCCAAACAATAACTACCTCCCCACCCACCTTCCTGTCCTCCACACCAGAAGTCGCGTCGAACAAGGTTAGTGTTCTCTCTCTTCGTACTGTACTGTACTGTACTTTGTTTCATATTTTTGTGGCTTAAAAAAAAAATACATATGGTTCAGAACGGATTAACCATATTTACATTGAACCTTATGGGAAAATTTGATTCTGTTGGCAACCAAAATCAGTTGGCGACCACATTAATAGGGCTCAGAACGGATTAACCATATTTACACTGAACCTTATGGGAAAATTTGATTCGATTCATGACCAATTTGGTTTGCGATGAGTCGTGGAACGAATTAAGTTCGTGAACTGAGGTACCACTGTAAGTGGGATACCATATCTCATAGGGCTGTGCTTTGCTTTGATTCAGTGAAAATTGTTCTGAGGCACCATTGCAAAGTAACTTTATGAAGCAACATGGCTGCTGCTTCTAAAAGGGAAGTAGCTCTACAGCTTTGCTTCACGTTATGTTATCTGGCAGGGATCTGCTTTTTCATAAGCCTCTTCTGACAGTTAAGTCAGGTATTGGACCTGCTAAATGAAGTTTAAGGCAGGGGTCCCCAACCCCTGGGCTGCAGACTGGTACCAGTCTGTGGCCTGTTAGGAACCGGACTGCACAGCAGGTGAGCAGCGGGTGAGGGAGTGAAAACAGCCGCTCCCCATCGCTCGCATCACTGCCTGAGCTCTGCCTCCTGTCAGATCAGTGGCGGCCTTAGATTCTCATAGGAGCACGAACCCTGCTATGAACTGCGCATGTGAGGGTTGCGCGCTCAGAATCCAACACTTATTTTACTCCGTGCATGGTCTGCCCATTATTTTATTTAATACTTCCATCTGTGCCTCTTTCCCACACTGCACGCTTGTCTCAGTCACAGTTTTGGTAAACCCACAAGCTTTTTTCTTTTTTTTTAACCCATTCAATTGTGTCCGATTCTTTGGAGACTGCCTGAATAGGTCCCTGCAGTTTTCCTGGCAAGGTTTTTTCAGAAGGGGCTTGCCATTGCCTCCTTCCTAGGGCTGAGCCCAGCTGGCGGTCGCAGGAGAGTCAGATCTTCTGTTGCATCGTGTCTTTCCAACCTTCATGTCTAGGCGGGACCAGCAACCAATTCCTATCCCCATGCAAAGCGCCACCAGCGTTTCCTCCCACTGAAATAATAATAATAGAAATAATAATAATAGAAATAATAATAATAGAAATAATAATAATAGAAATAATGTGCACAATAAATGTAATGCGCTTGAATCATCCTGAAACCATCCCCCCCCCCAAGTCCATGGAAAAATTGTCTTCCATGAAATTGGTCCCTGGTGCCAAAAAGGTTGGGGACCGCTGGTCTAAGGCAATGCAGAAGGCCTCAAGAAGGAAAATTACATTGCCTCTTTATCTCTTGTTGCTTCTGTGAGGTAAAGTTCCCAGTTAAAATGAACTGCAATCACTTTCCACAGGGCTAATGCCTCCATTTGTGATCATTCTCATGTGTTTCTTGCAAACTACTGGGAGTCTGAGCAGCTCATCTATTCTTGCTAATGCAAGCACAGTCAACAAACAGCAGTACAATCAATGAATCAGCTTCTGTTATGTTCCTTCAGTGTTCTTCCCCAAGGCATAGGCATTCCCAGACTGGAAATTAGAATGGTCAATCATACTACCACACCGGTCACCTGCTTCTCTTGTGCTGGCTTTTATCACTAAGGGAAAGCATGCAGGGGTCAGAGGATATTAAATCTGTATCTACCTGACATTTCAGGAATGGCCCCTTTCACCTTTAATTGCTTCAGATTATATTCAAAAGTGATAAAAATACCGCCTCAAATCTATGACAAACTTATCTGTGAGCAACCTTTTTTCAGAGTTCATATGAGCAGAGTTTTCTAGATTTCTTGAACCTGAGCTTCCTGATCCCTGATGCCCATGTTGTGTGGCATTTTCAGGTAAGGCCATCTCTATGTGATGGTAAGTTGCCTTACAAGCAGTTTTCTCTTTCTCCATGCAGTCTTACACAACTGAACACAGCATAGACATGTACCAACTCTTAATCATACTTCAATCATAATATGTGCCAATTCTCAACAGTGAACACACAAAATTCAAAGGATGTGTGTTGCTTTATGGCAAGGAGTTGTTTGATTGATTGTTGTTTGCCATAAATTCTGCATTTATACCATAGAGAACCCCTGCTCTCATTTGTTGGGGGGGGGGCGGGCAAAAAAAAAAAAAAAAGGTTTATGAAAGAAGTTTTGCTGTTCCAGGATGACATGCTCCATGTGGAACTTCCATCAGACACAACAGCAAGCAAAGGAAATTTTTTAGAAGAAGAACAGAGTTTTAAAATCTGTGGGAGAGGGCCCTTCCTTCCACACCTGTGCCTTCCCTGGGGAGAAAACCAACCTTTATGTGGGAGGGAGGCAGCTGGTACAGCAGGATATCAGAACCATTGTCTCCTATGGATATTTGTAGAGAATTCTGCCAGGGATCTGTTCTGTTCTGTTCTGTTCTGTTCTGTTCTTTTCTTTTCTGGATGAACAGTCAGAGAAGAATGCTGAAGGGGAGTCAAAGGGAAACAGACCCATTTTAATTCCTTAATCTTTATTGAAATTAGAGGGTTTTGTTTTTACATAAGTTTTTCTTCAGGAATTCAGTTTGTGTGCATGCCTGTGTCTTGTATGAATTTGCAGTAGTTGAGCTTGCTTCTGAAAACCTCTTTTTGAAGAATTCTAACATGGGTTAACACTGTTCACTTTAAATGGTAGTAGAATGCAGAATAAGACAATGTGTTGACTGTTATTTTGTTTTATTTATTTTTTCCTCCAAGGAGGGAAAAAGGGGGGGGGGCAGCTTTGTAGAGCCATAGGGAGCTTTCAGCTGAGTTGCGAGGTAAAAAAGATGGGTGGAAGATGCATGCGGTCATCAAGGAACTTTACTAGGAAGAAGTGAATATCTGAATAATGAATATTAGGAGGGTTAAAGCACCATAATAACTTATACTTGCAATGGAAACTAAAAACAACAAGGAAGCCTCTCTGTTTTTTACTATATAAGAGGAAAGGGTAGGCTCACTTCCAGGAGAGATAGTAATGAGGAGAAGGCACAGGTCTTCAACTCTTACTTTGCTTCAGTCTTTTTCCCAAAGGTGACCGCCTTCAAACTTAAGCATAATAGCTGGCAGAAAAGAATCAATGTAAGACCAAAGTAAGTAAACAAATGGTTAAGGAATGCTTGGCTATCATGAATGAGTTTAAGTCTTCAGGACCAGATCAGCTACATTTGAAAGTCCTAATGTCATCTCAGAACCCTATTTTGTAAACAGTGAAAAATCATGCAAGGCAAGCATAATGCCAGATGATAAATGTTGTTCTTTTTCTCCCCGCCCCCCAAAGTGTGTGTGTGTGTGGTGGTGGTGGGGGGAAATCTACATAACTACAGTCTGATAAAAGTGTCATTGATTATGGCACAATGCCAAGCACATTATGCAACAAATTATTAAGCAGTCAGTTTGTGGGCAAACAGAAATGGGTTTTCCAAGAAAAAGTCATGCAAATTCAACCAGGTTTCTGTTTTGATAAGTAGACCATGACAGTGCAGTAGACATAAAATATCAAGACTTCAGCAAGCATTTGGGGGGGGGGCGGAATCCCCTATGAAGTCCTAATAGAGAAGCTGGCAAAATGTGGGCTGAACTGTACTAACATTAGATAAGTATAGAGCTGGTTGCAGTTACACCCAATTAGTGTGTATCAAGCTGGAGAGTAATGCTGAGTGAAATACCACAGAACTACATTCTTAGCACTGTGCTGTTCAACATAATTACAAATGGTTTGTATTAGGGGTTATAAAATATGATTATCAAATTTGCAGATAACACAAAGATAGAACAGGTAGCAAACACTTTAGAGGATGGTATTAAGATTCAAGAAGATCTTAACAAAGAGAAACGCTGGATAAATCCCAGCAAGATGAATTTTAACAGAAATAAATGCAAAGTATTATATTTGGGTAGGAATAATCAAAGGTATAACTATAGGGTGTGGAGGTCCATGCTACAGTGGGGAGATATAATAGCTATCTTCAGGTATCAGAAAGGCTGTTTTGTAGAAGATGGGGCAATATTTAGAGTTGTATCAGAAGGCAGGGCAAGAAACAAAGAGGTAACATTACAAGGAAGTAGGTTTGGGTTGGACATCAGGAAAAAAAAATCTTATGGTAAGCACTGTTCAACTGTGGAACATTCTGCCTTGGGAGGTGTTGGAATTTCCTTCTCTGAAAGTATTTAAACAGAGGCTGGATGGCCATATGTTGCAGATATAGTGGAAACCTGAATTGGTTAAGGTTTGGACTAGATCAGGTGTCCTCCAACTTTTTAAACAGGGGGCCAGTTCACGGTCCCTCAGAATGTTGGGGGGCCGGACTATAGTTTGAAAAAAACATGAATGAATTCCTATGCACACTGCACATATCCCTCCCGTGGAGTATGAGGAGAGGAGGAGAGCCGCCGGACCCTGTCATGTAGAATAGTCCGGCTCTGCGATCTCCCTCCTTGTGCGTCGCCTGGAGCTCCCGACACATCCCCGACACTTCCGCTTCTGACAGACAGCGGCGGCGGCCAATCAGGCAGGCAGGCTGGATAAATGACCCTGGTGGGCCGTATCCGGCCCGTGGGCCGTACTTTGAGAACCCCTGGACTAGATGATCTTCAAGGTCCCTTCCAAGCTTTACATTTTATGATGATATTTACACTTGAACACTTTTGCACAAACTTGATTTACAGGCACAGCTAATAAATTTTATCCTATGATGTCATATAAAATATAAGAAGAAAAGAAATGGAAAAATAATAATAATAAAAAAAATCCCTGAAGCCAGCAGGGCTTTGAAATACAAACTTCAGCTCAGGAGCCTTCTTATGCTTTTATTAAAACTGTCAATGTTACTTTGTAGTTCTAAGCTGTTCATTTTACCAACTAAGGTGAAATAAAAAGAGCTTTCTATGTTTATTTAACTTTCAAAAGTAAACTGGCTTACTTAACTACTGATCTTTTCTCACTCAGGATTTCTGTATGGAATGTACTGATATCACAATTCTCAATTATTTGAATTATACATGAGTTCTAATATTAAATTAAATGATACATTTTATTTGATATATGAACCAATATCTTAGCAGCCTTCCATAATGCTAGTAAAAGCATCAACCTTTTGTTTTAACTAGCTGTTAAAAATAATTCAATCTGCAAATTGAGCAACTGATAGTACTTACTTAGGTCTATGATTGAAACATTCAACCTACTGATTTCTATAGATGAACCTATCATTTAAGGTGCAGGAACATTTTGTTGTTGTTGTTATGGTCAGTTGACCATCTGTAATGTAAAACAACTCTCAAAGAGGAATGCTAAAGCAATACAATACAATAAAATACAATACAATACAATCAAAACAGATCAGAATGGAAAAATAACAAGTGGAGCTGAGCAAAGTAGCAAGGGAAACAAGGTCAGGCTAGGCCTCAAGGCAGAAAACAAAGCCACCAAAAAGTCCCACTAGCATAAAATTGTTTGATACCAAGATCTTCTCTTCCCAAGCTCCTGTTCCTATTTTTGACTTTTAGTTAAGTATGAGAATTCCTCTTTCTCAGGGCCCAACATCCTCCTTAGGCACTTTAGAAGCTTATTCTAAATGAATAATAGCTATTATTGGTCTATAGTGCATGTACAGGTAATACATGGAAACATTAAAATTTAAAGCAGGTATGGTCTGATTTTTCAGCTACCACCACTGAAGTATAATTCAAACTGTTAATGACAAGTTGGAGAAAATTACACTAATCAAATATTGTCTTTAGCCAAAAGAGCAGAATCTCCTCCTTTTCCTCCTCCCTCCTCCCATCTTGTTTTTACATATGTAATATAGAACATATGTGTCTCTGTGTGTGTGTGATGTACACTTGCAATAATGGTGTGTAGTTTTGGGGGAAGAAGTTCAGACACTGATCTTTGGTTTGAGTATTAGGTGAAGAGTCATACTTTAATCTGTGAAATGTTGAAAAATGGGAGCTTGTGTATTAAGTACCTTTCAAACATTTTCCTCTACAACAAGAAATACAAGGTTCTGAAGAGGCACAGTTTGTAAGTTTATAAATGGGGTAACTTCACATACATTAATTAGACCTTGTGATACTATGGCAATTTTCCTCAGCCAGATTCATTTCAAAATAGTTGACACCCCTGAAAGTTGTAATTCTAACATATCTATAAGAACACCAGATTGGGGGAAGGTGATGTTAGAGGATCATGAAATATATGTGCTTTTCCATATCTGTAGAAGAGCACAAATGTTGTATGAAAAAAGATTTTTAGGTTAATTATAGTAGCTTTGGTTATCAGCAAATGATTGGAATGGCTTGTGCAATGAACATGAGGGCAGAAGAAAACTGTTGAGTAACTATCAAAGTTACATGGTGTCTTTTAAGAATTTTTTTTTCTATGTAATTTGATAAGTTCAAATATATATTTTTGATCGCATCTTTCTCTGTGATAGAAAGTAACCAAAAATACCAGGAAGAAGAGATAATCAACTTATGAAATGCACTATCAGAGAGTTACATTGACACTGATGGTTCATACTTAATCTTAGTGGTTTGCTTGCCTGCCACATGCCAACAAGACTAACCCAAGGATGTCCAAAATGATAATTGATCAATCGTTTGAAATTGTACCACTTGAACTCTCACCTACGATTTTGCTGTGTTGTAACAGATCTTGAAACCCCAGCTGTTGTAGAGTGATTCATTCTGAGTTTCGATCAGCAATTCCCAGATAGCTGAAGAACAGTAGACAGTTTGGGTCTGGGCAGTGGTTAATTCCTCTTTGAGGGAAGGGGGCTGTGGTGCACCCCCTCCTCAAGGGACCATTGCTTGACCCAACTAATCTGGACACCTTTTGTCCATCTCCAACCTTCCCTTCTTAGGAATGATTGTGGAAAGAGTGGTCACGTGGCAGCTTCAAAAGACCCTGGATGAAGTGAGTTATTTGGACCCCTTTCACTCAGGGTTCAGGCCAGGGTACAAGACTGAGATGGCATTGATCACACTCTTGGATGACCTTTGGTGGGAGTGGGATGGGGGTAGTTCATCCATCCTTGCTCTTCTTGACCTCTCAGTAGTCTTCAATACCATCAATCATGGTATTCTTCTGGACTGGCTTCAGGAGTTGGGAGTGGGTGGTACTGTGTTGCACTGGTTCTCCTCCTTCTTCAGTTCCAGTCAGTGTTGATGGTAGTGGAATGGGAGAGATCCAACTCATGGTCCTACTTTATGGGATACCCTTTCCTCTTCTGTTTAACATCTACATGAGGCCACTGGGTGAGGTGATCCAATGGTTTGGGGTGAGGTATTATCAATATCCTGATGATACCCAATTTATATCTCTACCCCAGGCCCTCTGAATGATGCTGTGGATGTCCTGTCACAGTGCCTGGAGGCTGTAGCAGCCTGGATAGGGCACAATGGGCTCAACTCAACCCAAGCAAGACTGAGTGGCTCTGGGTATTTGGGCCTTCCAGTGACAAGGCTCTTCCATCTCTGGTCCTGGATGGGGTAGTACTGCACAATCTGGGGGTCATGTTGGACTCACAGCTCCTGCTTGAAGAGCAGGTGGCAGCCGTGGCTAGGAGGGCCTTCACACACCTTCGGGTTGTGCACCAGTTGTGCCCATTCCTGGACTGGGAGGCTTTGGTCACAGTCACTCATGCCCTTGTGACCTCTTGTCTGTATTACTGCAATGCAGTATTACTGCCCTTGAAGATCATTTGAAAGCTTCAACTGGTACAGAATGTGGCTGCATGGGTAGTAAATGGTGTTGGATATTTGACACATGTAATACCACTACTGTGTGAACTGCATTGGTTGCCAGTATGTTTCTAGGTACAATTTAAGGTGCTGGTTGCCACCTTTAAAGCCCTTTATGGCTTGGGACTGGATTACCTCAGGGACTGTTTTCTCCCAATAGTTTCTACCTGTCCAATTCGGTCTGGCAGGTTGGGCATGTTGAAAGTCCCATCAGCCAAGGAATGTTGGCTGGCAGGGACCAGGAGACGTGCCTTCTCTGATGTAGCCCCGGTCCTCTGAAACATTCTCCCTTCTGAGATTAGGATGACCCCAACCCTGTTGGCTTTTTGTAAGACCCTGAAGACCTGGTTGTGGGCCTGGGCCTGGGGCCCCAATGTGTTAAGGGCCTCGTTTCTTGGCTATATTGATGACTATGGTGATAATTTTTCTTGGCTGCCATATATATTTAGTATTGTATTGTATTGTATTGTATTGTATTGTATTGTATTGTATTGTAATTGTTTTAATTGTTTCTATAATTGTTTGCCATCCAGAGTCACTTGGTTGAGATGGGCGGCTATGGAAATTAAAATAAATAAATAATAAATGAAGCAAGCCAAGCTCAATAAATTTGCAACCATATGTGTGCAGATAATCTTGAAGCTGTAGATCATAAAGGTACTTCAGAAACAGAGCACCAGGTGTTACATCCTGTGGAAATTCTGCCCACAAGAACTCCATTTAAGAAGTAACCCTTTTAATGGAAAGACAAAAAGTTCATTTCACTTGCATTTTAATGTGAATTTACTTAACAAACATACTTCTAAATGTGATATAAATCTCCAATTAAAAATGTATAATATATAATATTAGAATATGTTTACATATAAAATATGACTTCATGTTTGTAATTATCAGATCTGTGTAGTAATCAAAATAACTCAGAATGATTCATTAGGGAAACATTTGTTCTTCCATATATATAATGAAGAATATATCTAAAATGCATCTCAATTTTTGTTTCCAAAAGCAAACATAAACTGATGGAGAAAGCAAACTTTTTTAAAAAAGAAAAATGTTAATTGAGAGTTTTTTCTATTTCTAAACTGGGTTGAACTTTTATAAGACTGGTATAACATGAATTGTTCTTATAATCTCCTTCATATATAATATATTGAGATGGACACCAGGTAATGAAGTATGATAAAATTCACAATTAGTAGCTATTTAATGATGCTTTCCCATTTATTAGTATTGACAGCAATTAAAAATATATTTCAGGAGAGGATAGAAGAAGCAAAAGTGCATTACTAAGGACAGGGTGATTAATTTACATAATAGATTTCTGGCAAGTATCAAATTTGCACTGCTCCATCTCATTTTCTCTAAAGTCCCCATCTGCTGCAGTCTGCAATTCACAGACAGAATGAAGAGTTGCATTGTTTCTATGAATGCTGGATGAGGATGATGAGGATGAGGATGCTGATGATGATTAAAAAATGTATTAGTTCTGATGCTGATGCTGATCATGAACAGTTGACTATTTTAGAAGAAGCTTTTAAAAGTTGCAACAATGCAGCTACAGCTGTGCATACTTCAAAAATCATTGTTAAGAAGTGCTTCATTTAAATCAGCCCAACTTTTTAAAGACTTCCAGTGACCCAGAAAAAGTCAGGCTACGTTAAGAAATAGCAGACAGATGCAATGCTTATGTAAACTGTGAAGCACTTCCTATAGATTTTTTTTTCCTTACAGCTTTAATTGTGACACACACCAACACCAGTAACTATGAGCAGGTACAGAGTGCAATTATTGATCATAATTGGAAGTTATAAGAAAAAAGAGACAAAATAGAAACTCTACCCAACAGCACGGGATGGAGTAAAACACAAAACCAAATACTGATTTTCAGGAGGTAACAAAGTGATAGGGTAGATTTTGAAGAGTTGATTCTTCTTGCTCTTCTTTTGTGTTGTATTGTTTTCTGCTGAGATATCATCTTTCTAAATTTGGGTCTAAGTGTTATTCTTCTCTTTCATATTCCATGACAGAGGACATTGAAAATAGTGGTATGGCTTTTGCAATTCTTCAGTTTCAGGCCAAGAAGGGCTGCTAAGCCAGATTTAATATGTTAGTGTAACCCAGCATTCCCAATTGAGCAGGAAGGATGAGCATAGCTTTTTTTTTTTTTTTTCATTTCAGTCAATTAATGCTATAGACTAGGATCTCCAGAGCAAAGCTTAGTAGTTTCAGGTATTCCACAGAGAAATTCAGTATGCAGCTTTTACAACATAAAGATCAAATAAAAACAGTCATCTCTTCAATCCATAAGGAGAAAAAGTAATCCCTACTCCAAACTTCTTTTTTTCACTAGAGTTGCATTCCCTGTTCCTCCAATGCCACTGATCCTTTGGATAATCCAGATGATTACTGAATGGACCTGATAGAAAAGTACAAATATTCAAACACCTACAGTATTTGTTCCAGTAAGCATATCTTTACCCAGTATGCAAACAGCCTCCTGCACCTTTCTTGATTGCCTTGATCATGTGATGATATAGGGCTCTTTCTTCTATCATTTTCAAGGTCAATGGATCCACATCTTGATCTGAGCTACATGGTAGTTTGTTTATGGCTCAGTGGAATCTGCAAACTCAGCTATTCTAGCTTGGTAGGATGTGTGAACCCATCCATTCTGGCAGACTTCTTCCCTTCTCTCTTACAACCACATCTGGCCCTTTCTAGAGTTCTCATAGGCTCCTCTGACCATTATGGCTGAAAATGAACAGTTTATTTTTCTGCCATTTAGAGCTGAAGAGATGAGAACTATAACACTTACAGTAGGTACATCTTAGTTAAAAACCGAAGCAGACACTCAAAAGCTCCCCATGCTCAGCCAGCATACATGATACATTTGTGGTCTTTGGTTCTCAGGTGGCAAGAGTCCTGTTTCCATAACCTCTGCCTGACATCTCTTTGCCTTCTCTGTGGCTGATATGACTTGTGTACATGTTTTGAGTGGCCTTGATTTTATTATTGCTTGTGACCTGAATATTGTTACGTTGATCAGATTGTGCCTCCTTTGATTTGATTTCATTGTTTATTAATGGTCAAGTGACTGTACACTCTTTAGACAACAATATACTTATGTTTCCTTTTCTGTCTCTGACTTTCTCACTTATGGCTGCATCTAGTATTCAGATAAATTGCATCTTTCAGTTTCCTTGAGCATGTCCTAAGCAGTCCTCAGTACATTTTTCTTCCTCCAGAAATTTTATCTAGTGGGGAAAAAATATAATGATTTTATAAGTAGCAGTCTATTGAAACACAATCTTCTCTTTCGTGCATTACATATATCCTTACTGGGTGTTCGAGACCTACCGTGTAAGCAAGGTACCATATGAAGAAGATTCGCTATATTAAAAGAGAGAGTTTTTGCAACCTTTTTTTTCCAGAAAAAGAGGAATCATGGAGGCTGCTCATTAGCAATACATGGTAGGCTGAGCAAAAATAGAAGAGAACTTGTTAATAATGCCAATCACAGAGGCTACTAGCCTTTTCTTATCCTGCTTTGCAGCTTCACAATGCTGACTGCTTAAATAGAAGCCAGTGTGTAATATGAATGCCGTAATATCAATGCTTGGAAAACTCATATTTTAAGACCAGAGAACCTCTTCACTTTTCTAATAAGATTACATTTATAGCCTTTCATGTTGAATACCTGAACTAATGTGCAGTAATTTTCTAAGGGTATGTAAAGATGTGGAGAAGAGGGATATGATAATAGAAGCATCTTCTCACTTAGATACTAAAAATGTCTTGCTTAGAGTTCCCAATGTATACAAGATTTTAATGCTAAGAATAAAACATCAAATTAAAAGAAAGATGTTAAGACATTTGACAGGGATTCATATGCCCAACAACAACAGCTGTTCTTGTACATTCAGTCTTGTGTTTTTATCCATTTAAAAGGCCTTGACTAGAAAAAAAATCTTAGAATGGCCTTTAGCAATTTTTAGTCATGTTTTGTTGATATGTGGTGAGATAACATATTTATTTTGGGCTGTACTTAATTACTCAACCTTATTCTTTAGGGAGAAATTTGGAGGTGTGGATCTTATATTTGGGGGGAGGGGAAGAAGAAAGATTCTATGTGGAATCTGTAGTTTTTGTTTTCTTGTTCCACCTAGTCTCATCACACAGGATTATGCTTGGATTATAATTTGATTGCATTGCCTAATGTTGCTGAGACCTGAAATGATAGTTTTGTTAAAATGCCACTGTGGCTTGTGAATGACATAATCAAACTAATACTTGTAACATCCTAGTGCAAAACTAGACATGCAAACTTTACATTATGCTGTTCCAGCTTTGGTTATAATTTAATATAAATGTATGGTGACCCAGTTTAAATTGAGGCTACCACCTGCAGAGTTGAGAAGCTTAAACCTTTTCTCCATCACCTTTGTTTGAAAAAAATGACAACTTCCACCCACAAGGTTTTATTTCTTCATCACTTCATACCCAGTATTCACAGATTAGGCTGCTGACCATTTACACACACATAAATAAAACCTGGAAATACAGTGGCACAATATATAACTTGCCCTTGATTTCCATAAATAATCTCCTGTTGTATGAGAGTACTGAATGTAGAGGTCTGGAAGTAAAACTAGCAGTGGCTGAATCTAGCAGCTTCAGTTTCATTTTTTCCCTTACATTCATTTCACTCTCTTTCTATATTGGTTTAGAAATGCTTTTTAAAATGTCTGCATGAAAATGTGGGCTTTGTTATAGCGTTTCATCTGCCATCGACTACTACTACTAGATTTGTTAACTTGCTAGTCCCCCAGATGTTAGACTCCATTGTGATAGTATAGTGGGTAAGTTCTGAATCGTAGGAGCTCCCCAAAGAGGAGCAGAGCATAGTATAATACCAATTCATAAGGATCAGCATGACCCCCAGAATAGTGGCACTTCCTGTATAGGTTCATCATATTTCAGGCAGCTGAAGTACAACATTTAGATTGAAATTAGAAATGTAAATTATATTGCACACAAATACTGTCAACCACTAGAGAGCAGTAGGCAGGAACCTCACTCAAGTAAACAAATAAATATTTAACTTCTGCTTCATTATTTTCTGTCTTCCATGCAAATTTGTCAGAAATAATAGTAAAATCTGAAAGCCTCCGATTCACTTGCAAGAGCAAGAAAAATTGTCAATCACCCTGGGAGCTTCAGCAAATAATCTCCACTATCCTGATGTGTGTGTGTGTGTGTGTGTGTGTGAGAGAGAGAGAGACAGGGAGAGGGAGAGGGAGAGGGAGAGGGAGGGAGGGAGGGAGGGAGAGAGAGAGAGAGAGAGAGAGAGAGAGAGAGAGAGAGAGAGAGAGAGAGAGAGAGAGAGAGAGGGAATCCTTAAGACATTTTGCCTTGCATTCCTCCTCTTCTACATTACTACTGCAGAGGAGCCAAAAAGTATGGGAAGAACTGCTTTTTGCTAACTAATATCTTTTGGGGAAAAATTCTCAGTGAATCAAACATCACTCCTTAATTCCTTTAGTGGAAACTCTACAAGACATAGCTAAGCCTGATATAACCATGCTGTTATACTTTTTATGTTGCCCAGTAGATAGAGTCTTATAGCAGGTGACAGTGCCTGGCTATTCTTGTCGGAGCTCATATATTCAGAGCTAAGTAGAGTCAGAATGGTTAGTCCTTGAAAGAGACATCTCCAAGAATACCAGTGTTGTAGGTTAGGCTGGGAAATTGAAAGAAATTTGAGAAAAAAGCAATGGCAAACCACTTTTGCATTGTTGCCAAGAGATCTATATGGATGGGTTCATAAATTGCCAGGAGTTGAGCAAATGAAGGCAAATGGACAAGAAGTAATTAATAAGAAGCTTTTATATACTTTTTTATAACTTTTATAACCTTTAAACTTTTTATAATTTTAATTATGTATCTGATTTTAGTTGTTGTAAGCCGCCCAGAGTCCCCCGTTGTGGGGAGATGGGCGGGGACAAGTTAAATAAATAAATAAATAAATAAATAAATAAATATCCCTTTGTCTGATGTAGATTATGCAATTTTCAAAACCAAGATGATACACATACATTCCTAGATCAGGAAAAAGTAATTTTTGATGACTATGGGTTGAATTTATCTATTGGAGGGAAATAAGGTAAGACAGTATTAAGAATGATTGAAGATGCATTTCATGTAAGTCTTTTGGTATTTTCAATAGTTTTTCTGGATTGAGGATTTTTTTTTTTTTTTTACTCTACTAAGCCTATTTTAGATCTTATACCAAAGGAAACCATTCTGCCAATTTTGGGAAGTTCAACAGTGGTATCAACTGAATTTTAATGTCTATGTAAGATGTAGTCCTGAGATATATGCAGAATTACACTTCATGGATGTTGATTGCATAGAAAACTTACTCAATAAACATGTAATACTGACTTTGGTTCTGGGAAGCCAGCAGGAAGTCGCCTTGTCTAAAGACCATGGGATTCAGTTAACGATGGCAACCGGGACTGCAGGGATTGCTGTCACTAAGTTTGTTTATTTTTTTTTCTTTTAGTTTTTAGTAAGTTTGCTTAGTGATGGAAATTCTGGTCCCAATTGCTGTTGTAATTTGAGGACTACCTGTACCTCATATTAGGGCTACTAGATCTGTAAAAATTTAGACAATTGCTAGATAGCAACTAAAAAAATAAAGATAACTCTGAACTCTTGGCTAACATACAGTGGCCATCTGAATTTTTGCAGCTCAGAACTAGTAGTCTATATTATAGTTCACTATAAATTATCTGTGGTTAGTTTTTACTGTTTCCAATGTTTGGAGAAGGAATTTTTTATTTTGTCTTGCCCCATGAACTTTGACTACTGATAGGAACTCTATTCCCTTTTAACTTGGGCTGTATTTACGAATCCACTTTGGCCTGCTGGATTTATGGCTCTTAAATTACTAGTTAACTGAGTCCATCCTGAGGGGTTAAGGATAATAGGCTTTAAAGCGTTGGATGGCCTACGCTGTTTTTAAATGAATGGAAGCTGGTGATCATTTTCTAAACTGAAAGATTGATAAATGTCCCTATTATTTTAAAGGCATTCATTGAATATTTTGTAACTTCCTAGTTCTAGTTTTTAAATTGCTTTGGAGAGCCTTCTCCTCAAAGGCAGCTTAAGATATATTAATTAAAAGCATAAATATAATAGGGCACAGGACTGATAGAAATTATATGCAGTCAAGCAGAGAGTGATTGGATGCCAAAGGTCCCAGAACTAATCCCTTACATCTTACATAAAGAAGGATCATATAGCTGATAATGGAAGTGATTCTGTCTGCAATGCTGGAGCGTAGATGTCTATGGGGCTCTCATAAGGGAGTTACAAAATCCAGAAGCCATTACATGTCAGTGAAGGGATTCAGAAAACTCTGCTGCATTTTGTGGTCATCTGCATTTTTGCAAACAAGACATGATAGGCCTAACATCAGTTGACTGATGTTTACTTATGCTTTTAAAATGCACTCTGCAGTTTTGGTCCTAGGTTTATGAGGAAGTGCTTCCATTAGCTGCATCTATCAAAGAAATATTTACCAAAAAGTGATAGGTCATCTTTTAGTAGCTGAACACTATGCCACCTGCTGTAGTCAATTAAATTAAACTGTAAATGCAATTTCTCTACAGGCTTCCTGATTAGATTTCTCCTGTCCTCTTCTTCAACCGTATGTTCAAATATATTTCTTTCTCATTATGTAAAACAGTGTTTCTCAACCTTGGCAACTTTAAAATGGGTGGGCTTCAATTCCCAGAATCCTTCAGCCAGCATGCTGGCTAGGGAATTCTAGGAGTTGAAGTCCATCCATATTAAAGTTGCCATGGTTGAAAAACACTGATGTAAAGGCTAAGAAAGAAAGAAAGAAAGAAAGAAAGAAAGAAAGAAAGAAAGAAAGAAAGAAAGAAAGAAAGAAAGAAAGAAAGAAAAACAAAACTGGAATCCCACTAGAAATAAGCAGAGTATTTTGACAGCATGATCAACTCTAAGCAAGTGACTAGTTTCCAAGATTAAAACAGAAGTAAATTTGATACTGGAATGTTAGAAAGATATTATCATAGGAAGGAGAAGGGCACCTTTGCACTGCATGTATGAAATACAGACTTCAGAAGCAAAGGTGAAGTCCATGGACTGAATGCTCAATGATCCATTTTTGCAGAACAGTAGAAACAATGGGCAATCGAAGCACAGTGAGCATAGCTGTATTTGCCCTTCTGGTAATGTCTAGATTAACATTTAGATTTTCTTTTAATCTCCACTGTGCTTGATTAGCACTCTTTCATCTGCCTGTCATGTTTTACTGTATTCGTATAAGCAAGGAGTAGTTGAGCATATTATTAAGATCTATTAAGTTTTAGAAAATGAGAGCAAAATTCTTGTTTAAAAGATACCATTATCAGAATTCCAGGTGAAAGAGCTACTGAGCTTAGATGAGAACTTCCAGTATTTTTTTTTACTGGAAATGGTGTCCATGTGTTGGATCCAAAGCAAAAAAGGATTTAAAATACAGCCGTTTACATCAATATATATTCAGTTGGTAGTGACCAACTTAAGTGTCAGGACTTCAATTTGTCTTTGCTGAGTAAATCTGGAACAAACACATGATTTTAAATATTCTGGGAAAGGGATGAGAAACCTGTGGGTTGCTTAACTACAAGTTCCAGAAGCCCCCAGTAATATGGTCATTGACAAAGAATGCTGAGAGCTGTAGTTCAATAATTGGACAGCCACGGGGGCTCTGATCAAGAGGAAAAGCTCTAGTAATTAAAAAACTGGCTGCATTCAAATGAACTTTGTTTTTTACCCTAGTTCTCATGAGCCCCATCAAGCTCTTATGGAAGCCTAGAGTTCCATGGAACACAGTTTGAAGGCTATGGACAGCTAAACCTGGAAGGAAAGTGAAATAAAGGAGCTTCAGAAGAGAGAAAGAGGAATGTGCTGACATTTTATACCAATATCATAATTATTACTTTTCAGAAAAATTGACCTTGTGGACAGTCTCTTTTAGCTCACAAAGGTATACAGGCTGTGACTTTAATGTTCTAGAAAAAAGACAATATTTAATTAAAAAAAAAATGAGCAGCAGTTAGCCCAGAAAGTAGATAAGAGATACAGGTTTTCAGAGAGCTGGAAATTGAAAAGAGATCTTGAGGTCAGTGTTGTGTGTAATAGTCTCTAACTGGGTAAACTATAAGACTGATCTCCATAATTTTTTACTTATAAAGGAAAATATAATACTGACCTTGGTAGAACTCAAGCTATACAAAATGCCAACACACTTTCTGTTTTCAAACTAGGGAAGGAAAGACCACATGTCCAACAACTATTTTTTATTTTGTTTTACTGGATTTCATCATCAAGTGCTTAAAGGAGAAGCTTTTATGTTGCCAGAGAAGGCAATGGTTTATAGCTTACTTTTAGTGCTATTAAGATCTAATCTATCATTCGTTCAGTCGATTGTATTTGACAAGCTGCTTCTTAAACTTGAACTTTGTCATTTGGTGACAGATAACCCTGCCTGTTTGCTCAATTTCCTCTTTTTTCCCCCCTCCCTTTTGCAGAGCTTTTGCTGTGAAGTGTCTCATTATTAATCATTGCCTTTAGATGTGATTTATTATACCAAATAGGCTCAAGAAAGGGACAAAAAGAAAATAGCGATGCTGGGGGAAGGAAAATCCAACAGAGTACCATCACCTTGAAGACCTAGAGAATACATGTCTCTTTCCTAAAAGTAAGAAGAGAAATAACAGTTTGGGGTGGGCTGATATCTGCAAAAAACCCAGATAGCATGGCATGTAAAAAGTAAATATTTTAACTTATACATAGTAAATCACATACATGGAAGAGGGAATGAGCGCATAGGGTAGAGATGAGGGATATTTCACTCTAAACCAGTTTAACTCAAAATAGTTAAGGGAATGGGAGTAGGAGTAGGAATGGGAGTATGTTGATCTGCTTGGCACTCATCTCTTATCTCCTACATTCTTATCAATGCTTTCTGATAAAAATGTCTCTGCAGACATTTATAACTCTGCTTCTAGACACTAGGATCCATAGTTAAAAATGATCACTATTGTTTTTCTATGATGTCATGCCAAGGCCAAGGAAATTGTTTTCTTAGATGTCATATCAGAAGGATACAGGTTTTCTGGATGCTTTTGCATGATATGCTAAGCATATGAAGACATTAACACTGGATCCAGGCCTGAAATCTTATTTAATATAGAGAACTTTAGCCACAATCTGGAACAATGGTTTTTAGTAAGATTTCTTAAACCAGCCATATTCTGCAGACAGAAAACTAAACAACGCTAACCCTCCCTTCAGATATAAAGCTGGCTTACATCATAGCAATTCCATCAATCCCAGGGTAAGTAAAAGTGAGGCTGAGGGTAGGATTAGCATTCTCCTACTCACACATGGAGGATTTGGCACTAATTGGACCATTGTTAATCTGTTTCTTTTGTTGGGAAAGGAAAACATCTCCCACTCACTACAAGGGTACCTTGAACAGCAGATGGAGAGGGTGGCTCCAGCCAAATGGTGAGCAGGTGCTGGTTATAAACAGGAAGAAAATAGGATTGGAGAAGAGCTTGGAAAAGCATTTTGAAGGTAATAGAGATGAGACAGGACAATGTCTGTACTGAAAATATTTCTGAAGCATTTGAAACTGGGCTGAGGAAGTGTTTATGAGGTTATCAGCTCTGCTAGTGAAGGCAGATAATGTGATGATACTCCAGAAATACAGTATAGTCTCTAAATGCAAATTGTGAATTTATAATAATAAGGCAGATGGTCAGTCGGTAGCCATTTAATAGTATCAGCCCTTCTTTTAGTACTTGTGACCCTTTTCATATTTGGCTGCTGTTTTCTGAATCTTATTTTATATCAAGAGGCTATCCAAACGCTGCACAATACAGAGAAATTGCATGTGGCTCTGTGAAAACCTGAATTTCTTCACTGTCTGCCTTCTTATGCCCAAACTGTCTATTATTGTATGGAAAATAATACTCAAGCCACATCTATCTGCTGATTAGAATATTGCAATTAGCAGATACAAAACAAGTACTACTATAGGGGTTGGATGACTACTAGTCTTGAATAATAATTTTTCTTTGGTCAAGTGCTTTGTCTGTAGCTTCTTAACAAAAGTGAAAATGAAGTGATTTAAATATTACTGTTTCTTAAAAGATTTAGAATTCGGAGTTAGAACAGAAACAGGTACAAATGAACTATTATTGTCTGGGACTGAAAGTGAAAAGAGGAACTGTATTTTTTTCACTTACTGATAAATATTATTATTAAACTTTGTTTAATATATTATTATTAATCATTACTGATATTTATGAAAACACTGATTGATTTAAAGACAGCATTTACCTTTCAGTGTTATTTCAAGAAACACCTTCAAAGGACTAAAGATGTGCTTCTTCCCATCTTTTCTTTAATTAAAACAGTTAAGACTAAATTACCCCTGAGTGACAAAGTGTTGGGTTCAGTTCAGTTCTGTCTGAACTGAATGTTGTTAATTTCCATTAGTTTTGGAAGAAAGTATCTTTTCTGAGTGTTACATTGTCTTCAGGTACTCACCCTGCAGGGCTGAATAAGCTTTGACTCTCAGGAAAAAAGTGAGGGCCATATGTATAGATCCAAGTTTCCATCTATATTTTCCCAAGGGGTGTTAAAAAATGTTGAAAAGACTGATGCACCTGGATTCCCATAGCTAGGGTGACCTTCTCCTTGAGATGACAGCAGCTCCTCATGCCATTATATTTCTCTTTTCTTGCGGCAGCAGAACCCCACTCAGCCTCCAGCCAGCCAGCTAGTGAGTTGCTGTGAGGAGGTTCTCAGAATGAGGTGACCCTAACTCTTTCCCATGCAGGCAAAGACCTCAGTCAAATTATAGTCTATGACTTTCATGATCTGGGTGATGCATACAGAAAGCAGTATCTGGTACAAATCTCAGTGATGAAATAATAATGAACATGTATTGCACCATCACAATCTGACCCCCTGTAATACTTGCAATGTAATACTTGCATTACATTTCATCATTGGCCCCTGCTCTTCCGCAGATACTTACAATGAAGTGTTTCCATTTAGAATAGCAAATCACTCTAAAAAAACTATGCCTATTTTTATTGTGAAGGAGTAGATGTACACTGGGTTTCTGTGGCATGGATTTATCTTTTGGCTAATAAAGAAGGGTACTGATGTTTGCAGAAATGCTTGTGTGGACTGAGACAATGAAAATACTCAAAAATGGTGCCCAGAGTATATTAGGGAACTTGATACTTGGCTCAAAACCTAGAATACATGATGCCTATTGTATACAAGGACCAAACTGAAAAGCAGGAGGCCTCCTTGTGCTCCCTGGAGTCCCACCAAAAGTAATTTTTAATTAAAAGGGGAAGATTATTAAATACATAGGGAGTAATCATATTAATGGTATTTAAAGTGACTGTGATTCAGTTGTAGGTAACAAATTCAATCCAATTTTTTTTTCTCCAGATGCTGCCCAGTTTTTAGAGTGCATCCCCCCAATGTTCCACTCAAATATGACATGTCCATTTTGACTGAGAAGTTATTCCATTTGTACCACCCTGTTCTAGAGGATGAAGACTATGATTCACTGTAGCTCTCTTGTCTTCACCTTCCAGAAAAGATGATTTTACCTTTTCTTTTGTCTGATATTAGCCAAATTGCAGGATCTTCACATCACATTTTGGGTGTAGTTTGAGACCAGGATGGATGGAATGATGAAGTAAAATGTGATCAATTTTCTGAATGGTTCTGGTGCTTAGAGAAGAGTATGGAGATTTTGTGGGCTCTGTTGGCTTAACCATATTAGGGTTTATAGTACAATCCCTAGTGGTTTCTACCTCAACATGACAAGAAATTATGACACCAGTTTAAAGCAACTCTGACTAAAGGTACTTTTAGGAACTGCCCCCCAAAGGGTTCAGTCCTGAGGCTGCAGACTGGTCACCTCTGTATTATTGCTAGCAGCTTTGTAAGCAAATGAGTATCATAATAGGTCAGTCTTTCTAGAATGTTTGGAGTCAGTTTGGAGAGAGGATAGCATGTTAAAAATGGATGATCCTTAAAGCAGATATAGGAGAATGGCTTACTCACTTTTGATGCGTTAAATAATACCCACAATTTAAATTTCCTGCTTCGTGTTAAATTAATGAAACACTCTAGGACTGTCAGTGTAAAATCCACCATTACAGGCAACCAACTTTGCATGCAATACATTCAGGGCAGGCTTTGAGTTATGTGTTCATTAAGCATTTGATTTCTTCATTGGTAATTTTGTTCACCGTAAGCCTTATAATAAAGCTTTGGCCCATTTAACCTAAAGAATTTTTGCCTGCTTGTCCTTCGGCTGTTCCTGCAATGAGAGAATTTAATTAAGACCCTGATTTTACTATACCTATTGAAGCTGGTTAGGATGTGCAAATTTTCTCTTGATTTACAAGGTCATTATGGTTGAATTCAATACTTGATGAGATTATGCTAATTAAAATGGAAGGTAGTTGATCACTGATGAAATTAATGGAAGGTGAAATATACAAATTGTTTTGCACCCAACAAAAAATCTATTTCAATATCATGACTTGCTTCTTACTGTGAATTGTGGCTAGAATTTGATGAATGTGCATTGATCATATACAACCATTCTGCATGGTTTTTATATTCTTACCTTTTACTGCATCCCTTTCTAGATTCTGAAAACTGGTTGTAGGCATGCTGAGAGCTTGATGTGGTAGGGCAGGTTTTAAATCTCCCTCTCCCTCTCCCTCTCCCTCTCCCTCTCCCTTTCCCTCACACACACACATTTGACAAGAAAAGACTTCCTGTGATATCTCCATATGAAGAATAAAGGGCTCAGGCACTTTAGTTTAGCTTGGCAGAGAAACACTAACAAAGGATATGGTCCATGCAATAAGATTCCAGAGACCCCAAAGCTCAGAAGAACTGGATCCCTTCCAGCATGATTAATGGGTGAGCAGAAGTGGTATTAAACAACTGAAACTGTGTCTTTGATCAATACCTATAAACTGCATTCTTGAGGCAGGTCAGAGAGAAATTTATGCTCTCCTAGATAATAGATTATATCCCTTTTAAAATTCTTGTCATGTGAATTTAAAAAAAAAAACACTTATATTAACTTAAATCAGATTTTGCCTTTCTTGACCTCCTGTCTTTTTCATTTTTATTTAATAAGAATGTCTCTTTGAGTATTAATAAATTGACTATAACACGATTACTGTGATCTCTGTATTACTTAGAAGCATATTACTCTATATTACTATGGAACATATTACTCGGTTCCCTGACTCCAGAACTATCACTAATTATATGAGACACATATTCTTCAATGTAGAATTAAAATGTTCTTTAAGTTTTTATTCCTCTGACCTCAGCATGAGTTCATGCATCCTCTTGTCTGTCAGTAATGCCCAGGCAACATTGTTTTGAAACATTGTTTGTGTAAAAAGACCTGGCACTTACTAAAAATGTTTTGGATATGTAATTAATCAATCTGTACATATTGATTTGCTAACAAGATCCTTACACTGTGAATCCGTGGAGTTCTCCTTTCCACTATTTTCTTGTACATTAACTCATCATCAACATTATCACCACCACTACTGGATTTATCAAGGTGTGGTACTAGATTTACAAACATTCCAATTTAACACCAAGTCCAATAAGGCAACAATTTACAATTAAAACAAACCCAAACACAACAACCATATGTGTTTAAAACAACATACTAAAATATAGCAAAGAGCATTTTGTTGTTGCTTAGTTGTTAAGTCGTGTCCGACTCTTCGTGACCCCATGAACCATATTGCGCCAGGCCTTCCTATCTTTCACTGCCTCCCTGAGTTTGCTCAATTTCATGCTCATTGCTTCAGTGATGCTATCTAGCCATCTCATCCTCTGCAGTCCTCTTCTCCTTTTGCCTTCCATCTTTCCCAGCATCAGGGTCTTTTCCAAAGAGTCCTCTCTTCGCATTAGGTGACCAAAGTATCTGAGCTTGAGCTTCATTATCAATCCTTCCAATGAGCAATCAGAGTTGATTTCCTTTAAGATTGACTGGTTTGACCTCCTAGCAGGCCAGGGGACTCTTAAGAGTCTTCTCCAGCACCACAGTTCAAAGGCATCAATTCTTCGGCGTTCAGCCTTCTTTATGGTCCAGCTCTCACAGCCATACATTACTACTGGAAAAACCATAGCTTTGACTATGCGGATCTTTGTCGGCAAGGCGACGTCTCTGCTTTTTAATATGCTATCTAGGTTTGCCATAGCTTTCCTCCCAAGGAGCAAGCGTCTTTTAATTTCATGGCTGCAGTCTCCGTCTGCGGTGATCTTGGAGCCCAAATAAATGAAGTCTGTTACTGCTTCCATTTCTACCCCTTCTATTTGCCAGGGATTGATGGGTCCAGATGCCATGATCTTAGTTTTTTTCATGTTGAGTTTCAAGCCAGCTTTCGCACTCTCCTCTTTCACCCTCATCAAGAGGCTCTTTAGTTCTTCTTCACTTTCTGCCATTAGGGTGGTATCGTCTGCATATCTGAGGTTATTGATGTTTCTCCCTGCAATCTTAATTCCGGCTTGTGATTCTTCCAGCCTGGCATTTCTCATGATGTACTCTGCATATAGGTTAAATAAGCAGGGTGACAGTATACAGCCTTGTCGTACTCCTTTCCCTATTTTGAACCAATCGGTTGTTCCATGACCGGTTCTAACTGTTGCTTCTTGGCCCGCATACAGATTTCTCAGGAGACAGGTAAGGTGGTCTGGTATCCCCATCTCTTTAAGAATTTGCCACAGTTTGTTGTGATCCACACAATCAAAGGCTTTTGCATAGTCAATGAAGCAGAAGTAGATGCTTTTCTGGAACTCTCGTGCTTTCTCCATGATCCAGTGAATGTTGGCAATTTGATCTCTAGTTCCTCTGCCTCTTCGAAACCCAGCTTGTACATCCGGTAGTTCTCGGTTCACGTACTGCTGAAGCCTAGCTTGTAGGATTTTGAGCATAACCTTGCTAGCATGTGAAATGAGTGCAATTGTGCGATAGTTTGAGCATTCTTTGGCATTGCCCTTCTTTGGAATTGGAACGTAAACTGACCTTTTCCAATCCCGTGGCCACTCTTGCGTTTTCCAAACTTGCTGGCATATTGAGTGCAGCACTTTAACAGCATCCTCTTTTAGTATTTTAAATAACTCAGCTGGAATACTGTCATCTCCACTAGCTTTGTTGTTAGCAATGCTTCCTAAGGCCCACTTGACTTCACTCTCTAGGATGTCTGGCTCAGGGTCAGTGACCACACCAGCATGGACATCAGGGACATTAAGATCTTTCTTGTATAGTTCTTCTGTGTATTCTTGCCACCTCTTCTTAATCTCTTCTGCTTCTGTTAGGTCCCTGCCTTTTTTGTCCTTTATCATGCCCATCTTTGCCCTAAACGTTCCTTTGATATCTCCAATTTTCTTGAAGAGATCTCTAGTCTTCCCCATTCTATTGTTTTCTTCCATTTCTTTGCATTGTTCATTTAAGAAGGCCTTCTTATCTCTCCTTGCTATTCTCTGGAAATCTGCATTCAGTTGCTTATATCTTTCCCTTTCACCCTTGGTTTTCGCATTCCTTCTTTCCACAGCTATTTGTAAAGCCTCATCAGACAGCCATTTTGCTTTCTTGCATTTCTTTTTCTTTGGGATGGTTTTAGTTGCTGCCTCTTGTACAATGTTACAGACCTCCGTCCATAGTTCTTCAGGCACTCTGTCTACCAAATCTAATCCTCTAAATCTATTCATCACCTTCACTGTGTACTCACATGGAATATGATCTAAATCATACCTGAGTGGTCTAGTGGTTTTCCCTACATTCTTCAATTTAACCCTAAATTTTGCAGTAAGAAGCTCATGATCTGAGCCACAGTCAGCTCCTGGTCTTGTTTTTGCCGTCTGTATAGAGCTTCTCCATCTTTGGTTGCAAAGTATGTAATCAATCTGGTTTCGGTATTGACCATCTGGTGATGTCCATGTGTAGAGTCGTCTCTTGTGTTGTTGGAAAAGAGTGTTTGCTATGACTAGCTTGTTCTCTTGACAGAACTCTATTAGCCTTTGCCCTGCTTCATTTTGTACTCCAAGGCCAAACTTGCCTGTTATTCCGATTACTCCTTGACTTCCTACTTTAGCATTCCAATCCCCTATGATGAAAAGGACATCTTTTTTTGGTGCTAGTTCTAGAAGGTCTTGTAGGTCTTCATAGAACCGGTCAACTGCAGCTTCTTTGGCATCAGTGGTTGGGGCATAGACTTGGATTACCGTGATGTTGAATGGTTTTCCTTGGATACGCACTGAGATCATTCTGTCGTTTTTGAGGTTGTACCCCATTACTGCCTTTCCCACTCTCTTATTGACTATGAGTGCAACTCCATTTCTTCTAAGGGTTTCTTGCCCACAGTAGTAGATATAATGGTCACCTGAATTAAATTCACCTATTCCCGTCCATTTCAATTCGCTGATTCCCAAGATGTCGACGTTCAATCTTGTCATCTCATGTTTGACCACATCCAGCTTGCCTGGGTTCATGGATCTTACATTCCACGTACCTATACAATATTGTTCTTTACAGCATCGGACCTTCTTTTCGCTTCCAGATACATCCACAGCTGAACGTCCTTTCGGCTTTGGCCCAGCAGCTTCACTCTTTCTGGAGCTACTTGGAATTGCCCTCCGCTCTTCCCCAGTAGCATATTGGACACCTTCCGACCTGAGGGGCTCATCTTCCGGCGTCATATCTTTTAGCCTTTTAACATTGTCCATGGGGTTTTCTTGGCAAGGATACTGGAGTGGGTTGCCATTTCCTTCTCCAGTGGACCACATTTTGTCAGAACTCTCTGTCATGACCTGTCCATCTTGGGTGGCCCTGCACGGTATAGCTCATGGCTTCACTGAGTTACACAAGCCCCTTCGCCACGACAAGGCAGTGATCCATGAAGGGGAGCAAAGAGGATATACAACCATAATTAATATTCACATAAGTAACAGGAATATTGTGGTGTACCAAGATGAACTGTGAGCTTCAATCTCATTATAATATTTATGTTTATTTAAGTATTATATGCCAACTATTTATTTAAGGATATGTACAACAATGCATACACCACAGCCCCCTGCCTCAAAATAAATCTCTTGTTTTCTACTGGAAAAAATTTATAAGGCAAAACACATGGTTGAGGAGAAAAGTGCCAACCCTAATGTGATCCATAGCTTCAAGAAAAATGTTGAGTCCAACATGGTCTGAGAGACAGTATTCGACCTCTGCCTCTAACTGACACCAATCCCCTACAAAGCCATTTCATGGATAGCCCATTGCAGTCTGGCCAGGTAGCTGAACATTCAGTAATTGATGAGTTGGAGCTGAAGGAGCATCACCTTTCATGCTATGACGACAGTATCTTCTGATCTTATGCCATGACTCTACAAAGTGGTCTATGCTATACTGGCTGGTTTCCTTTCTAAACATTGTGGACAATCAGGCTCAGCAAGTGAGTGAAGTACAAGATGCCTATCAGAGGCTTCATATTTTACCCTGGTCACCATGCTGCCATCATTAGTCACTTGAAATCAAGTATGAGCTTATATTATTTTCCAAACCAGCTATCCTGTCTCCTCTAACTTGTCACTGAAAACCACAGATGGAGCATTTGGGGCCTTGTTGTCTGATTGTTTGTTATTGCCTCTGTGATTTGAAGTGGGTGGCTTTTTAACCCCAGGCATGTGCAGTATCATTTTTGAATACTGATTTTACAATTTTATGAATTGTATTATTATTTCTGGTTTTAATTCTGTATCCTGCTCAGACCTGCCTTTTCAGATAGATGGCAATTACTTAAACAAATAAATAATACAGATATAAATAAATTTGCTAATGAGGAAAGGTTGGAGGGGAAGGATATGACACCCTGTTCCTGTGCAACCTCTCTCTATATCATGTCCTTCGATGCAGGTGACAGAGGAGCTACCTCAGTGTTCACCACACTGACCCCAGGTACATCAGGAAGGAACAGAAAGAGATGGGTCATCTTTGGCAGTCGGAAAAGTCATCTTTACAGAAGAAGGAGTGAGGAGAATAAAAAGGGAATCTGAAATTGCTGAAGAAGGGAGACAGATGTATTGGACATTGAGAGTACTATATAGATAAAGAGACTGGGGTTTAGAGTGATAAATGTGTACAGATCTGGGGAAAAGTAAAAACAATTATACACAAGAACAAAATGTTCTTTAATTCTCCCCCCCTCTATCTCAGAGAGAAACTGCCTGAAAATTTTTTTTCAGAAGAGTGCAATCCAAAGAGCAGAGCACAGACACAAACTTATTAACAGCAACTATTCTTTCTTCCCCAGTGTTCTGATAAACAGGGTTAGCAGAGTTGATCAAACTTATTGGCCTGGTCTCGTGGCAATACTGAATATTAAAGAGCTCACAACAATTCTCAACCCCACCTGTGCTTGTTCATATATGGAAGGAAAGTTGCAACAGTGTACAGGTAGTCCTTGACTTATGACCACAACTGGGACTGGAACTTCCATCACTAAGTGATGTGGTCATTAAGTGAATCACACCCGGTTTTTAATATCCTTTTTGTCTTGGTCGTTAAGTGAATGACAGGGTCGTTAAGCAAATCTGGCTTTCCCCATTAACTTTGCTTATTGAAAGCCCCCTGAGAAGGTCTCAGATGGCATTCATGTGAACCCAGGACACTGCAACCTTCATAAATACATGCTGGTTGCCAAGCACCCGAATTTTGATCATGTGTCTAAACTTCTTCACAACCATAGTACAATCTCTATTTGCAGAAAGCAGCTATCAACTAAAAAATCTTCAGTCTGAATCAGTTTTATTGATACATTTTAAGAATCCTGTATTAATCCCACATCTTTTCTGTTGAACGTAATATATTGCATTTATTTCTATGCCTGTCCTTGTAAAAGTCAATGAGAATTGATTTTATTGCAATATTAGTGTGTCCCACTGTAGTTTGGCAATTATAAGCATTGCAAATTTGCAGTGATATCTCTTACTCACCCCCCCCCCTTTTCAATTACATTTTTCATCTCTAGACAAATCTGTTATCCTCTATAAGGACAACAAAAGATGCTGGAAATAAAATGACTTCCTTGTTCCTGCCAGCATTGCTTTGATAACCATTTCAATAACACAATCATCACAGTTGTCAACCTCTTGATCCATTATACTTCCAAGAAATACATCAAGAGATGATACTGGCTTAGACATCTCAGACACTTGATTGCACCTTGTAAATTTTATTACAGTGGCCCTGCTACAGTAAAGTTGTGCCAGCACTTTCATTATAATCCCAATTTTGAAGGGGCCATAAATATTGGGAAGGAGCTCAGTTTGGGTAGAATGCAAGGTCATATCTCCAAGTGCCATTTTAAAAATAATGTTTTGAAGAAATATGTATAAATTAAATAGATTGACCAGACATTAAAAAGGTCACTTCCTTTGCTTAGATGTGAACATCCACAATACAGAAAGTATTTTTTGAAAGAAGGAGGGATAATATGGTGAATATCATGTTCATTCACAATGAAATATGCTATATTTTTAACACTCTTTTAATATTAGGTTTGTGCCTACACCCTACACTTCATTTCTAAACAATCATTAATTTTAATACATCTTCCAGAAAAGATGAAAAGATTACAAAAAGTGTATATGATTAAAACTTGAGGAAGCTCATTGAGATACATTTCTTTGGAATTTGTATATCCTAAGCTGAGTATGCCGATTTGTTTCTAATTTTCCAATTATTATTATTTGCTATGATCTTGTACCTCTGTCCAGGCAGAGGGGCAATGAAAGGTATAGGACTTTTTACTCTTTCTAAAAAAATGGGAGGTCAGGGTGGGGGTGGGACCTGAATCAAGGGCTGGGAATCTGAATTTAAGAAATTTTGAATTGGTTGAGAATTTACCAAACCTGCTGTAAAGTTTCTTTAGTCCTGGAAGGTATTACCGGTTTGGATGTAACTGAGGAAGGGGCAGGCAATGGGCCACATTCCTGGTTTCTAGGAGATTACAAGGATATGATGTGTCTTTTTCATGCCGGTATGAAATTAAAAAAAAAAAAAAGCTCTCTGAACTGAAATTTATCCTGCTCCTCACTGCCTCCACGTATTTTTCTTCTCAGGCAATGACCCCAAATACTTTTGAATGGCTATGCTAATATTAGCCTGTTACCACTGGATTGCATTGATTGGCTCAAGGATTTTCCATGAAATAGCCTATGAAATGCCATAATGATGATCACAAGTACCTGGGAAACAGTCCTGGGTCCAGAAGGAAGGTGGCAATATAAGAAAGGAAACTTCTTGTGTTTTTTAGGATGATTTCTCAATGCCTCATTGGAAGGATAATCAAGTAGCAGCTCCAAAATCATAATATCAGATAGTAGAACCCTATAGGATCTACTGGACCTTTGTTGTTTTTGGTGGAACAAATAAATATGGCTATTTTCCCTCTCACACACAGGTTTTAGATAATCCATATTGTTTGCGCCAAAGAAATGGAGCACTAATAAGCCAAATGGTAGGTTATCTAATGATGAGTTATTATATGCATTTTTTGTGTGTGTTTCTGCTGCTATGAATGTATTCTTCAATTATTTCCTTCAGGGTAGTTGGAAAACTATTGCTATAGAATCAATGGCTTGAAAACTATCATATTATAAATTAGAGGAGTGTCCAGTCTTGTAAGGCTATAATGCTGGAATGAACCAATAAAGCAAGAGGTTGAAATTAGGAAATCATATTAAAATTGTTATACCCATACTGCATAGCCCTATTATCATTACAGTTCACTCAACTTAATTGAGATGCACTTAGTAATGAAATTAAGGTTACCTGACATTTAAAAAGAGGATCAAGCTGGAAGACTTCACATATATATTAAATATAGAATGCTAACATAAATTACAAGAAAAGAGTAAATTGTATCATGACTATTACTTTAATTTAAACTTGTGGAAGATAATATTTTTCAAATGGTAGGCAGTGATTCTATTAGGAATTAATATGTCTATTAGGAATTAATATGTCTTACATTCACACATAATTAATATATTTTACATTTACACATGGGTTTCCACAGGGTGAAGCAGTGGGAATCCATTGTCTATCAGGATTTTCTCATGGGAAGAAAATTCATCCCGTTAGCTTTACAAAACAAGTGTTGAGATAACAAAGTATCTTGTGATGTTATTATGATTTTGTCTACCGCCGCCTACTGAAATTGTGTATGTGTGTTAGTTATTCAGTAGGAGTGTTTTCAACTGGCACTATAAGGGAGGGTTACAATGCCCAACCTGTCCAGTGTGTGTATGTGTGTGTGTTTTTAGTCTTACAGTTAACCATGTAGGTTTATAGGTTATGTAGTCTTAATAAGTAACTAAGTAGTGAACCTCTTCTCTGAGAGTGTTTTTAGCTAGAGGCTTTGCAGTGATAAGTCTTGGAAGCTAATATGAGAAGAAGTTTTTGTTATATCCTATCTTTTGTATGCAACTTGTATTTTATGAAGTTTTTGCATTTTTATCAATAAAGACCAGTTAGCTTATATTTTCTGACTGGAGTTTCTTTGGAGTTCAAGATATGGACATTGCTACTTGCAAGCTCTCATGCTGATGTGTATTTTTCCTGAGAGCAAGGTTTATGGGTCTTTTGCTGCACTCTGCTCAACATTGTCATCTTGTGTGTCATGATGTTATGACTGGAATCATGCCAATTACGTAATATGTTAGGCTATGCTGTCTGGGAAATATCAGAGCTGTGGGCCAATGCTGAAAGGCCTCAGGTTGGGAAATTACATTAGGCTTCAAGCATGATGACTTATGATTTTCAATGGATCCTGGGCTTTCAAGAAGTAAAAGACTCAACATAAAGATAAAAGTATGTGTAGCCAGCTATCTTTATTTATATAGCTATCTATATATCTAGACAAAGAATAGGGTTTTACAGATGAAAACCCAGATTGACTAAAATGTTCATTGATTCATTTTTGAACTGCCCCATATTTCTTTTATTATTAACTTATTTAAAGTTAGGTGATGAAAACAGGTTTGGCAAAAAAAGAGAGATGGCATTAGACAATGTAATACTGTTTAATGGATGAATCTAGCCTAACTGTTTGAGAATAACAGCTCCTTGGTCAATCCTCATGGATTTATCATCAAAAAGTAGTATTCAAAAGGTTCTAAATGAGAAATCCCAAGTCACCCATTGCATTAACTTAATGTTTTAAGAAACAGAAGTAGCTGGTAATTTTCTGACTTGTATCTTTTGGTGTTAAAGTGCAGGTATCTGCTTTTTTATATTCTTAAAGAGTTTTAACTGTTTAACTGTTCCATTTCTCAAATGATAAGTATGACAATTTAATTAGCGTTTAGATTCTAAGAGCTGTTGGAAATCATTCATAATCCAATTACTTTTTCTTCAATTTGTTTAATAGTAAACCACTTTTCTATAATTAAGATAATCCCTTATCATTATTTTTTCATTTTAGCTGTTTATTATTGGCCTATGTTATCTTTGAGGAAATCAAACTGAGATGCAATTATATCAGCAATCCCCAACAGAATTAACAAACACTAAGTATTTCTGTTTTGTTATATTTATTATGTTAAAGGAGGTTAGGAAAAAAATCAGTTGAAACTAAGATCACTTGATGCCCCCCAAACAGTAATCTCAGACTAAAATAGTAAAAGATATGACTTTATAAAACACACCTTTTGGGATTATAACTAAAATAGCTCATTTAAGTAGCACCGTGTTTCTTTAAAAAAATGGTTACCTCTTTGTTTCTTTGGCTGATTCAAATAGTTAATGGAATCTTAAATTATTAGGGTCAGTATGTGATTGCTGAGAACATATGAAAACATGTGGCTTTCATTCCTTACAGAAGGAAACTACTGAATTGTTAATCATGCATAAGAATATACATATAAACATTCCAAAATTATAGACACTATGGAATGATTGCTATAGTGGGAAGTACAGGATTAATATTTTAGATTAATCTGAAGTTAATAATGAAAGAACTTAAACAATTTTAGCATAATGGAAGAATGTTTACACCATTACTGTAGTAAATTCAGCAACACTGATGTACAAATGAAAGACACCTTGTACTGCCCATTGTTTAGTACTTTGGAATTTTGCAAGTATAATCTTACCCTGTTTTTATTATTTCTGGTGCAAAATCTCTGCCCAGCATGTGTAAGCCAGAAGGGGATGCTATGGGCTTCCCTTGGGAAATCAGGGTGGAGGACCAGGGTAGATAGCCTTCTTGGTAGCATCCCTTCACTCTGGAACAATTGGTCCCCCAAGGTCAGGATGGCCTCTACTCTATTAATGTTTGGAAGGCAGTAAAAGCTGGGCTTTTCCACAGGCCTTTAGGGAGGAGTAAACCCATTAGTGGACAGCAGTTTTGGTATATCCTGATTTATGGTTTGTTTTAATGGGATTATTCTTTTTTAAAATATTATTTATCTTGTAAATACTTACAATACAGTGAAGAAAGTATGAAAGCAAAGTACATATAGTGTGTGTGTGTGTGTGTGTGTGTGTGTGTGTGCATGCGCGCTCCTTTGAGTCAGTCTTGACTCCTAGCAACTGCCTGGACAAGTCCCTGCAGTTTTCTTGGCAAGATTTTGGAAGTAGCTTGCCATTGCCTGCTTCCTAGGGCTGAGAGAGAGTGACTGGCTCAAGGTCACCCAGCTGGCTTTGTGCCTAAGGCCTAAGAACTCATAGTCTCCCAGTTTCTAGCCTGGTGCCTTAACCACTACCCCAAACTGGCTCTCTAAAGTACATATAACCTTATATAGGGTAATTAAATTATTTAGGAAGCTGGAACTGGGTAATAGACATACATTATAGTTTTGTTGCACATAATTAATAAGGTTAACTAAGTGGGGTAAAAGTTATGTTCTGTATTGTCATAATATTGATGTCTATTTGGAAGGGTCAGCTTTTCCTTTAGAGCAGCTGTCTAACATATTTGCCACTTTATGGAAATATTCAATTCCTTTCTTGTTTTCCAAGATCTTGCTACTATTTGTTTGATTGCAACTAACAATAACAACAAACAATAACAACAAAACCCCCTGTTAACTCTTACACAGTAAGGTGTCCTTTGGGTTATGAACAAAACTTAATGAGCCTGAAGTGCAAAATTTGATGTATTTGAAACCACAAATAAGCCAACTTTCCTATAATTATTTCTAATTGTTCTCTTGTTTTAGGAATATCCCCATCATGTAAATCTTTTAAATAATAAAGCCCTTTCATTTCCTAGTCCCAATACTGTTTAATTTTATCTTCATCATAAATAACATTAAGAAATATAAAAGGTTAAAAACATCATGGGTGTGGAGTTTATTTAGGGGGCCATCTTTTCCTCCACATTTTGAACATATTTGAAAGAAATGGATTCAGAATGTGTTTATTTTTGGCAAAAGCAAGTGCCCTCGTTTTCACTAATGGTATATTTATACAACTGTATATTTATGCATTCCATCTTTAACTAAGATCTTAATTCTTTTGACTTCATCAAGGCAAACATTTTATTGATTAGATTAACATCATAAGAAGATTTAATATTTGGAAATTGGAATCTGGATTAATATTTTTTATAGAGAATCTTTGAATTTATTCTTCCTTTTTTGCCACTATGTACAAATCTACCAATACCAATTTTAAGGGAAGAATGAAAGCTAGTCAGATTTGGCAGTAGTGCTCATCCTGGACTCCTCTGAGGATAAAGATGTCATGGTCTCTCCTGTAATAATTCACAGTGAAATTCCTTTATAACCCTAATCCTGATAATCCATTGTGCAGACATCTGATGAGTTCAGAAGCATTTGTTTCTGTTTATGATTAAACATAGCTTGCATAATTTATATATTCTGCTTGACAAACTATGGTTGATAACTACCATGTAATTGAAGCAAATGAAGTTGACTTGTTTCATCAATTTATCAGCAAATTTAGAGTCTGGACTGGAAACAGAGGCTTCTAATCACCTTGTTCATGTGATATAAAATTGGAAACAAGAGACTCTAGAGGAAAGCTTTGCTTCTTATTATAAAACATTGATTGTTATATAGTTTATTCATAACTGTAAACTTGCATCAGGGTATTCTATCAATTATTCTTCCAAACCACTATTTCTGATATTCATACAATAAACTAGTGCTTTAGATGTATGTAAACATATGAATAGAGACATACAGTAAAGGAGACATGCCAGAAGTTGCGTTCAGATCACATGAAACTAAGCAGTGACAAGAAATCTGGAATCCACCGTCTATGTGGAAGAATCATCATTTAATATCTGTTGCTGTTTATCCTCATATTTCATTACTCAGAGCTTTCAGCATGGAGAAAGGCAATGTATTGATTATGGTCAAACAACTTTTTGTCTATAGCAGTATTTGCTGCTATGTCATCACATCACAGCAATTACACAGCAGTATTTCCCAGGAGAGTTTCTCCCCTGCTTGTTATATAAAATCAATAATGTCTCAACAAGAACTGAAAAGACATTTTAATGTCTGCTGAAGAACATTAGATCTCCAGTGTGCCTTTGACCATTTTGAGGATTCCTCTGAAAAAGGAAAGCAAACACTTCGTAATGAAAATGTCATATTATTTTCTAAAGTAAATTTTTATTGAGAAGGTAAGATTCTCCATTGCTGGGGCTAATTCTAACAGGATAACCTTTCTAAATGTGGTGCATTCCAGTTATGTTATGACAACAACAGCTGCAAGACCTGGCTGGCATGTTTTTTTTTTCTTATTCTTGAAAAAAGTTATCTCAGTTTTCCCCATTTTTTTCCAATATGCATGCTATTGTTGGGGATGACAGTTGGATCTTGAATATTCTCTGCACTGGCACCCAGTCTGGGAATTTTCTTAGCAGGAAAATCTTCTAGGCAGATTGCTTAAGAGCTTCCACAGAGTGTTCCTTGGTTTATTTATTTATTTAATCAAATTTATACACCGCCCATCTCACTGTTTAAGTGACTCTAGGCAACTTACAAGTAAAAGTGATAAAAATGATTAAAAAAACCTTTACAAAAATATATAAAGGCGGAGACAGTGCCTTCAAGCCACCAACTACCCCCCCCATACTGCAAACCCCCATTGGTTCCCCATGCTAGTTGATAAAGCCAGGTCTTAATGCTCTTCCGGAAGGCCAATCTCACCTCAGGGGGCAAGATATTCCACAGATATTGTTCAAAGCTGCTTAAATAAATTCTAGTTTAATTCTCCAAGCCTCTGTAGGACTGGTTTTGAAAACTGAAGATAAAAGGGTAAAAATAAATACAAAGTACCTGGATGCAGAGCAGGCTATTTTAACAGGCTGAGTAAAACATCATAAGGTTATATAAGGGACCGCCTCTCCCCTATGACTTCAACCCGCCCACCCGATCACACAGAGAGGGCATGCTTCGGACCCCCTCAGTGAAAGAACTTTGACTGGCGGGGTCCAGAAGGTGGGCCTTCTCTGCTGTAGCCCCTGCTCTTTGAAACATCCTGCCCCCGGAGGTGCAATTAGCCCCCACACTCCTGGCCTTCCGTAAGGCTTTGAAGACCTGGTTCTGCCACCTGGCCTGGGGTGGGATGAGAATTCCTCAAGCATGGGGATGGCTAGCCCCATAGAAGCCTCATCCTTCAGCCTCAGGTTTTCATCCCCTTGGTCTCTCCTTCTTTTTAGTTATGTTAATTTAATTTAAGGTTTTATGTGTTTATATATTTTATGTTTTAATGTTTATTGTGAATCGCCCAGAGTTCCCCCATTGGGGGGAGATGGGCGGTTGAAAAATTTAATAAATAAATAAATAATCTTAAACTCAATGATCAGGTCGCAATTTTACTCTAATCTAAAAATGTTTTCCTATTCATCAAGAAAATCTTGTGAGTATAATTACATCAATTTTAGACTGTCTTTTTTGATCTGGTGTTGCTATGTGGAAAAAAGCCATTCTGGATTCCAATTAAGCCCCTGAAGCTTTATTCTTCATATTAATGTTCTTAAATTTTTGCAGTACGTTGTATATTGCGAGACTCAAGATACAAGGGATTGTACTGCCTTAAACGTTCTGAAATTATGGGGGGGGAAAAAAGACATGCACTTTTTCCTATCCTTACTCAGTGCAAAAAGAAAAAAAAAATGACTCTCCATCACCAACCAGCATGTCGTAATAGTCATCGCTTCCTTGTTATCATCTTGAAACAAAATAAAATATGCAGCAAATCACTAATTCATTTCCTGCACATTGTCACATCAAAAATAAATTATTTCTCCTGATGCTTATTGCATCTGAATTATCCAACTCCCAGGCTGACAAGAATGATTTCTCCCAGACACCATTCTCCTCATCATTTTTGATCAGATGTAAGACTCTACTAAAGCTTCCTTAGTCAATATACAAATATGATTAGTTACAATGCCATTTGGATGTCAGGCACACAATGAGTCATTTTGTGGAAATATAACTTTAGAAAATCATGAAAGACATTTCAACCTTAGGACCTTTAATTGTAGCTGGTTAAATAGTATTAAAAGCCTAATTCCTTGATTTGAATGGTTTGAAGATCTATTATTTCTGTCTTTATGGATTGAAAAAGCCCATTAAAGGCTGTGGCTTATGCAGTATTTGTTTGTTTTTTGTTTAGATGTAGGAATCAACTTTATATTAACTAGCACCTATAATTTAGACATTGATCTGTTTGATTTTAAGCTGCACATTTTTCACAATTGCACATGTTGAACCAAACATGTCCCTATTTTCCACTCTGGTGTATACAGCACTTGATGCATTTCCTTGTATCTTTTTATTTGTTGAGATTCCAGAATACATTTAAAGCTTCTGCATCAGGTGGGGCAGATTGTTAAAACTAATGTGGCCCAGTGCCAAGCAGAGCAGTGACTTTCAGATCAGGGAGCAATAGTAAATGTTTCAACTGATCCCTAATATTTTTGTCATATCAACATGAATATTAACCTATTATCATGGTAATAATAAAGGTTTGTTCTGATAGTGACATCATCGGATGGTTGACTATGATAAAACCCTTGATTGGGGCTTTCTCAGAGGTTGATAAATAATGGAACAGCTGGATTTGTTTGGGTGATAACTTGCTCAGATGGTGATATTGATAAATGAAGCCTTGTTCCAAAGTCAATTTTCTTGGATAGGATAAGTGAAAAGAAGGATTGTTCCAATGATAGCTTACTCAGATACTGATGATGGTAAAAGGTTTCATTCAAAGGTTACTCAGATGTTGATAAAGCATTTTGTTTCTAGTGCTAGGATACAAAGAAAGAGACAACCAATTCTATATAGCCTTTCAAGCTTTGGACTTGTTTTTCTTAAGAAGCATCTCTTTTTTAATCACACATGGTCTTGACAAACCTGATTTCTTCTAGACTGTTCCAACTTCAATAACCTCCCTTCCCAGCTAATATAGATTCAAGTATGCCATCTCTTCATTAAAAAAATACACTGTTAATCCTACAAATAAGAATGGGATGTAGTAAAAGGAATTTGTTGTTTCCTCACTGAAGATTCAGAAACAGGACATGTTTTATTTATTTATTTATTTATAAAAATAAGTATTTAATCTTTAAAAATGTCACATATCATATCTGTACTATTTTACAGTTAACTTATTTGTCATAGTTTTAATAATGAGTCAGCTGGATGTACATTGCTGTCATTTTTGGAAGACAAATTATTCAGACTCAAAACTTTGAAGATGTTCTTATTAATATAGATATAATTAATGCAGAAAAAAATTCTGCAGAATTCAACAGGACCTATAGCTATATTTATATACAAGGTACTGTACTGACAAAGTATTGCATTTACCTTCCTTCCTTCCTTCCTTCCTTCCTTCCTTCCTTCCTTCCTTCCTTCCTTCCTTCCTTCCTTCCTTCCTTCCTTCCTTTTAGAATTAAAAATCATATTTTCTTATATTTAAATACATACCAGCAACCTAAGAGAGCTTTGTGAACTCTTACTTCCAAACACAGAATATGAGATATGTCCTGTGCTTAAGCCTGTGCTTAAGCATGCTAGCTTAAGACTTACAGAGAAAAAAAATCAGCAAGGAAAATATACACTGTATACTTACTTTCAGATAAAACATGGCTATTCAGCTACAAGATGTGAAGCAACATTCTCTCCTTCTATCTATCTATCCACCTCAGCTCAGAGATTAGGCTTGACTGAGAATACAATACCTTCAACATAAGACTATAACAGGGCAACAGGGTGGATCATAACCCAACAATTCTGGTTCATTGTAATCTCTCTTAAGCAAAAAGGAATGACGGTTTAGAGATAGGTGGACAAATCTATCCATTACATTTTTTCTCTAAGTTTTTTTTTTTTTAATTTCCAGATAGACATTGATTTTATCCCATATCTGCATCAATATACAGATAGATGTAAGAAACCAATAAACTGACAGGAATTATGGTTGAATTCTTAGTAACTAATGAGAAAAAAGTTTCCCAAACCTAATTTTGTAGGAGCAAAATTTGATCTGTATCCTCAGTTTATTATAGGTCCAGTGAGATTAAGGTACAGTCTGAAGATAGAATTTGCTACTGTACCTGATTTACCAACTTGGGAAGATAACGTCACAGTTCTGTACTCTCATCATGGTCTTGTGGTGCATAATTTGTTAAAATTTCTCGGTAACAGCTGAAATTATGCTTTTGTCTTATCCCACCATGACAAATGGTGTTCCCAGTGTAGTCATTCATTTACAAGTTCCAATGAAAGTACAAGACATTTTTTTAGTATAGTTTTGGCATTCCAGCCATTTACCAACAGGATGTTCTTATACAATCATACTTTTATTTCAGCTAAACAGTAACCAATAAAAGAAAGTACAAAGTATTTCTGAGTGTTTTCATTTAAACATTGCTGTAAAAAATTAGCCATCTGAAACTGAGCAAAAACACTGTCTATTCTACTTCCTTACAATTCAGAGTAAATATATGTCACTTTAAGTTACATTTACTGCTCCCTTGTGCTAGTTACATATTTGTATTTTATGTCTGTTCAAGAGCATATGAAATTGTTAATAACACTTGATTGATCTCAATTAACTGATTTAATTTCCTTCTGAAGTTTCTTAAAACTCAGAATCTGAAACTGGGTCACAGATTATTATAAATGCTTTTGCTGTCATCTAAACTGTTGTGACAAATGGTGAAATAAATAAAATGATGACAGGAATTTATTTTAATGTGAGAATAAAAGCAAATTCTGTTCCAATAATGGACACTAAATTGGTAGGATGCTACTATGATAACAGAAGATGCATTAGCTTGTTGACAATACTCCAGTTCAAATTGGTTATGACAGTTTTGCATCAACAAGGCAGCAAAAATATCCACATGCAGCATGGCTGCAGAGAGAAGAGACAGCAAGAGGATGCCTTTGAAGTTCCAGGTTGTCACAATCTATGGAGAAATACGTTCTAATAAGATTTCATTTCTTGTTCTACAGCCGCTCTTAAAATAAATCAGAACTACAGCATGTGCATGCTCTGGAAGATTGAATATTGAACTTTCCCCCCTCCCTTTCATATTAGGAAACATTTATTTATCTATTTCTACCCACACTTATTAGTTCCTTTACTGAAACTGTATTTAAAAAAAAAATAACACGTGCTGTTGATTACACATTATGTCCAACATAGAATTATACATTAACAGATTTGCTATAGAAGGTTGAATGTTATATTTATAGCATGTTAGCTATTGTTTAAAAACCCATTGTTTTAAAATTTGAATATAGACATTATTATAAAGCATATGGGATTACCAACCTTTCCTCTGCATCTCTGATATATGTTGAACAACATTTGGTATTGAAGCAAAATGGAGGTTGATTAGATGAACCCTTGAAATGTGGACTGACAGATTTCACATGAGGCATATATTTATATGAAATAGATGGAAAAAAGAGAATAGTGATTAATAAATAAGGAAATAGGAAGGGATTTGAAGAAGGTCTAGTGGTAGAGTGCATGACATGCTACTATGCATGGACAGTCTAGAAAGAGAGCTACAAGGAGTTACAACAAACATTCTTGTAACAAATATTGGAAGGAATGTTTAATGCATTCCTAATTACATCATTATCATTCTTATTATTGATTAATATTTCTTAAATGCATTGAATTGGTCAAGAAAGGTTTGTAAATGTTTCTCCCATATACATTCCATTATATTTGTTTACAAGCAAAAAAAGCTTGGGTGCTTCCTTTGTTTAAAAAAGCTTCACTGAGCAACTTGTATTATTGACAAATAATGTAGGACTTCTGAGGAGGACTTGGTGAGCTAGAGGTCACTGAAATGCGGGGACAGCATTATGGCTGAAATTGGCAGCCAGAGGATGGATCCTGGCTGCTGAAATCTCTTTGGAGAAAGGAGAGATCATGGGATCACCCACATGTACTCCAGCCAGCTGCTACTCACGAGTAAACTGCAAGAACTGTGGTCTTTGTGGTTGGCTGGAGAATGATTCCATCTCCACTCAAAACTGTAATGTAGCCTATAAGGACATAAAGCTTGGCTAAGCCTAATTTCTTAATCACCTTTGGAATTGCTTTTTTACTGCTTTTTAAATATTAAGAACCTTCAGAATGGCAAGTCTGATAGCATTCATTGGGTGAATTTCCTTCAATCCCTAACAAAAGAAATTTCAAGTGTAACTTTAAGGACTCAGGAATTTTTGGGAATAGATGGCAAAAGGGTGATTAGAGTGTTGTTTTTAGAAAGTTATAAATGGAATAAGGGTCTAGATGGACTTGAAATGGGATTTTAAAATTAATTGAATGGATCCTTCCTGTGGGAAAACAGCTTGTGTTTTCAATACAAACAACAACAACAACAACAACAACATGAATAAGATGGGACTTTGAAGGTTGGACACTAGAGAGAACTAAAAGGAAGTAAGATTATAACTAAAGGAGAAGAACATCTGTTTGACTTGTTAACACAGAATGGAGAAAAATACCTTGACATGGAATGTACTGAAGGATATATGTGAACAGTAGACTCAGAAGTTAATTTTAAGAATGTCTGCTGTCATAGATAGACTGTGTGAACGATGTTATGGAAGAGGAACAAGTTCTACTGGATAAGACCAAAATAGATCTGAATGTGGATTTAAAAATGACAGACTACAAAAATTATCTAGAAAATGATGAAATATTGGATATACAAAGGAAACTGACTGCTGTTTTAATAATTAAAAGGGACATATAACAAACCAACCAGGAGAGTGACTTGGATAATTTTTCTATCTTGGATTTACAAAGGAGACCTGCTAATGCTTTGAAAGACTTGGTGAGAATGGACAAAGGAAAAAGAAAAGAAAAGAAATGAAGTTCTAGGACATTATTTGAAGGGATTAAAGATCATTAAAAGTAAAGGGAAGGAATGTAAAGTTGGTTTATTTGATCAAGGTTAAAATAGATGTTATTTCTGGTAACACTTAACGGACTTTTGCTTACCAGGACTGAATGACAAGTTTGTAAGGATTTGTATAGATAAGATTTGTATAGATAAGAAATATGATATGGGATGAAGAGATTGCTTGTTATATTTTAAGAGAAAGTGATAAGTTGTTAAAATTGTTTATGCTTGTTGAGATGAAGGGGGAAGTTACTTCTTTATATTTATATTTCTTTTTCCTTTTTCTTTTTATTATATTCTTATTTTTTCTTTTTCTTTTCTGCACTTTTTCTTTTTTTCTATTTCTTTCTTTTTTGTGGTTTTTTTATCTGTATAATTGTAATACTCAATGAAATTATTTGAAAAAAAAAAAGACAAATAATATACTTATTGGTATAATGAAATTAAATGATGGGTTTCTAAAGTCATGCTCCTGAACTACTTTGTTAACTATCTCATCCTTAACCTGTTTACCTGGGGAAATTTACCATTTTTTGACCTTTAATCTATTCTTTTGCTTCTTTTTTTAAACATTAGAATACAGCACACCAATATCAGCATGCCCAAATTTTGTGTTCATGGACAATACATGCCTTTGTAGGCAGCAGGTAAATTCTGATAACATCCTGTAGTAATTAGGAAATCCCAGAACAAGCAAAGAAGGTTATGAAGTCCTGGAATACTCAAATGCTAAAGTGTGCCAAGGTCTAGAGATCTTACACTATCCTAGTAGAAAGATATTTTATTAAGAAACCTTGCTAAATCATAAACAAGGGTGTTGAAGTTGGAGAAAATTGTTATGCACAATTAACATCAGGAAAAAACACTTGTAATATTCACATTTAGCAAATACTCTTACTTTTTTCTTAAAGCTCCTTTGAAACAAGGTTTCACTTTGACAATCACATCTCTAAATAATCTTTCACAACATTTTCGTGTACATAGAAATGATTTTGGGGATAAATGAAAGCTCAGAGAAAACTTTGATATAGTATCAGAACAATTATTTCTCAGTATTATTTTCTGGAATTGGCTAAGTTACAGGTACATTTCAATGCAGCCCTTCCAGCCCAATACAGATAGTTTGCCAAACAGAAAATCATGTCTGGTGGGCTGTGCTTTCTGAGATATCCTAAAGAACTAGGGGTATGTCAGATTACACTTCCCCTGCTCCTCTCACCAAAAGTCAGTTCATAATGATCAAGGCAGTTCTGATCTCAAAGCAGGCCTAATGTGAATGAAATGTAACTTGATAATCATATGAGGGGGGACGCGGTGGCGCAGCGGCTTAATGACGCTGAAAGTGCCGGCCAGAAATGGCTGAAAGCTTCAGCGGTTCGAGTCCAGCCTCGCGTTAACAAGGTGAGCTCTTGTTTCTATACCCGCAGCTTCTGCCAACTCAGCAGATCGAAAACATACGTGAGTAGATAAATGAGGACTCTCACTCCAGTGGGAGGAAAAATGCTGGCAGCGGCTCAACAGAGAGAGACGGGACAAGTTGCCGGTAAAAGCGCGAAACCGCGCTCGTCCGAAAAAGGGGCGCGAAGCAACGGAAATCCCGCCTCCTGTGCTGCCAGCTGGGCTGACGCTCTAGGAATTAGGCTCTGGCAAAGTCTAATTCCGAAACTAGAAAGATGCAATTGCCTTGAAAACCGCTAGGGGGCGGTCACTGCAGGGTCAGTAATGACTGTTAAGCAGATAAAAAAAAAAAAAAAAAAAATCATATGTAGATAATCAGTTTTATTCAATTTTTTTTTGTAGTAACTACCCTGACTAGGAAGAACATATGAGCAAACAATGATGTTAATATCTATTGGGTTTAGGTTTATCATTATAACCCAATATCTACTGGGTTTAGGTTTATCATTATATCTATGATGTTAATATCTATTGGGTTTAGGTTTCTTTAATATGACTGCCACTCCTTTAAAGAGACTAATGTACCATATTTTTACGACAATAAGACGCCCCCATGTACAAGACGACCCCCATTTTTCCAACCCCAAATTAAGAAATCAATATTTTAAAGATAGTGCAGAACACATTTTTATTTAGTAATTAGGTAACATTGACCTGATACACTCAGTGGGAGGAGGTCCAAACCGTCTCTCTGCAGCTCTATTTCCAGGCTCTTTTGCATAACTGATTACATTCAAGCACGAGTGAAACTGCCGATAGCTCGTCTCTGCAGACTTCCTCTAATTGGTTTGTTCAGCATCAGCTGACATCAGTTACATAAGGCTCGTGATTGGAGGAAGTCTGTTTGGGAGACAAGCTATTTCACTCGTGATTGGAGGCTAGCAATAGGAGGAAGCCTCTCTGCAGAAACAAAGTATGGGCAGTTTTGCAACTGCGCGATTTTCGGCTGACTTCCTTGAATAAGACGCCCTTCAATTTTTAGGGTAAGGATTTTAGAAAAAAGTATCGTCTTATAGTCGGAAAAATATGGTAATCTGTTTCTTCAATGAGAAATTTACAGTTTCTTGAACAAGCTCAATATATTTTCCTTATTAGATGAAACAAGCTCTGAAAGGCAATAATGAGGCATGCAGATGATGATTTGTTTTGACTTCCTTGTCTATCCACATCCTCAGCTTCATCAACTTCATGTGACTGTTGCTACTAATAAGAATGGCATTAACTGTAGAGCCCAAGTTAAGAATGAATAAGAATTTAAGTGTTCCAGATTAGTCACCATGTCCTATTGAAGTTCCATACCTTTGGCCCAGATTGTGAATGATAGACAAGATGAAGCAATGGTGATGACTAAGAACTTAAGAGTACTGTACATCAAGTATTTGAAATAGGCGCTTCATAAAGCATTTAGCACGAGAAAAGCTCCCTCCTGGAGGCATTAAATCATCCAAGTCATTTGGAAGGCTGTCTTCAGTTGTCTATGTATGCCCTGTGCATGCACAGACAGTAGTCCAACAATAGCCAGCTGGGAAATTCTGGGAATTGAAGTCCACACATCTTAAAGTTGCCAAGTTTGAGAAACACTGCTTTCAAACATCCATATAAGTCTTCCAAAAAGACATGGCTTCTTTGAGAAGGGATGCTACATTTTCTCTAGCTTGCTTTGTGAAGCACTTCAGTATAGTTCTTTGCATAGTCCTACAAAAAATGCATCTTGGATAAAATTACTATTAAATTGATGTAATTTATGGACTGCATAATACTTGGCTAGTACTCCATAAAGTTTCTATGCCAGAATAGGCAGTTCTTTTTCTAATCCTCATGATTTTCTTTTATTCATGTTACTATTTTATTAAATTAATACTTTCTAAGTACATAATGATTTCTAAAGAATTATGTTGGATGAGTTAAGTTTTTGGTCAATTCAGATTTCAACATGAGTTCTTAAAATGGGATAGAATGTCTAACAGACCTTGGGAAACCAGAGGAAGCAGTAAGCCAATTGAAAGAAAACAGAGGCATTATAGAAATGATTTATGAGTCCGGGGGAAGGGGAAAGCATGAAAAAGAGACTCAGAGTAATTCTGTCTTAATTACACCAGGTATACGTTGTGAGGAAGAATTACTTTGCTAGGCTTTTAGAATTCCGCTACATTACTCTATTAGCAATAACGACCTTTCCAAAAATCCAAGTGCTTCTTGCTTTCTGAGTTTGGCAGCCTTGCAAGGCTTGACATAAACATAAAGAGTAAATGCGATACCTTCAGCATCAATGACATCCCGATGACCAGAATGAAGTGCATAAACTAGATTTGTATCACATTCCAGACCTCAAAATGTTTTGGTCTGAGAAATCATACTGAAAATGGATATAATTAGCAATCCGAGAATAGATGTCAGAAATTTACATTTTGATTAATAACAAATGACTAACATGGCATTTCAGTGCATTCCATTTAATATTCCTATTTTCCAAAGACAGATCATATTAAACTACTGATAATAGCTCAACAATGACAACAGTTTGCATTATCAGTGTCTCACACATCACAGGCATACATGCTTACTATATTTTTGTGGTATCAGTGACAAATGATTTGTTACAAAATGATAGTTTAGCAACCACAGCATTACAATTCAGCAGAATGCTGATCTTTTGCATTACAGTAATGGATAATGACTAGTGAAGATGAAGGGTAACCTCCATTTAACAAACTCGATTTAATGTACTTTAATTTACATTTGGACTTTCCATCTGAAACAATGGACAAAACTGTTGTTTCTGAAGCCAGTCTTGGTAATTGACATAATTTATGTCATATATGCCAGTTCACTTTATTTACATAATTACATAATTGATGTTTTTATGACATTTCCATCAATTTATGTTAGTTTACATAATTTGCATAATTACAAAATTACACAAATGATTTAAACTATATCAATTACATAAATCTGGATTTAACAGACATTTGGATTTAAATGGATACCCTTTCCTCACATGATCCATTAAATCTAGGTCTTACTGTAATGCTGTCAAATGCTGATTATTGAATCAGTTAAATCTAGTCATAGGTATGTTTTATCTCAGCCATTTGATTTTGCTTAAGGTGCTAAGACAAATATAAATTCAGTTGCCTCAGTTATCATATGGTAAATTGGTTGTGAGTTCCATTTATACCCTTTTTTAGAAAAAAAACAATATAAATCCATATACACACACACACATCTGCCATCTGGCTCAGACCTAAGCAGTGCATCCTCTGGGTGGCATATGGAGTAATCCACCATACCAGAGAACAGTTTACTGCTATTATGGCCATTGGGGTAGCTCAAAATAAACCACTTGTAAGTATGGTGTATAATGACCCCTGGACCCCTGGTAGAAATCTATTAATTCATATTGAACCAGCGTAGTAGATTACAATCCACAACCTTCAGTGACTTACGACTTCAATAAATATATACAACACTTTCTATTTAAATGCATACAGCCCCCCTCTCCAAATTGATGGAACAGGAGACACTGGACCCAAATTTAAACACTGAATATCAGTTGGGCATTCAAATGCTTGCATGGAAAAGATATGGAAAAGCAAGATATCAGTCTTAATACCAATTGCAGGACAGTCAATGCTATTGATTTTCATATAATTACCTATAGTTATGAAAACTGGGCAATAAAAGGAGCAGACAGAAGAAAGCTACACTCCTTTGAATTTTGGGATTGGAGACAGTGACTGTGCATATCTTGGACAGCAAAATAACAAACAAGCAGATTTTAGACTACATCGTGCCATAAATATGTCAGAATCACTGGAAGCTAAGCTTATCTAACTAAAGCTGCCTTATTTTGGTTGTGTCATGCATTCAAGTTCCTTAGAAAAATCATTTATGCTAGGAATGGTTGGAGATGTAAAGAATGAGGCTGCCAAAGAACACTCTGGATAGACACTATCAAACAAGATACTGATTTAAATCTAGAAACAAAGTTGTAAAATACACAAAGAATGGAGAGAGTTAATCTATAAAGTGTCTAAAAATCAGATGCAATTGAACAGATGAATAGAGAGAGAGTTTTAAATATATGTGAATGTATCATTGATTTTAGGGAGAAGAATATAATTTTTATTCCTTTTTTAATAAATGAGAAGAATACCATTTAAAATCACCTTGTAAAACTCCTACAGGCCAGAAGGAATGAAAAGGAGCTCCTGATGTCAGAAGCATCAGCTCGTAGGTGTTCTTCTTCGTTGATTCAAACCTTTGTATGGAAAACCTCCATAAACAGGATATTTTCTTTTTCTTAAATATGTCCTTCACTCTATTGCAATGACACTTTAAAGATACTTTTTTTTTTTTACTTGTATTTGACCTGCTTTGCAATAAGTCACATACAGTCTGTTTGTGGCTGGCTCCCAGGGCTTGGTAGACAAGCAAAAGATCAGCATCAAACTATCCAATACCCATGTAAAGGTAGTGAAGAAATAAGGAGGGTCTTGAATCTTTTAGAGCATCTCCTTAAGACCAGATTGGTGGAGCCTTCGATGCTGGTTGTTTTATGTATCTGTGTAGGTGTATATATGGGTAGGTCCACTTGTGTGTGTCTCTCCGAGTTTAGGTTTAAATTACAAAGATAGCTTTTTTAAGACAGGAAAGAGTAAAGTGTGACTCTGCATTAAATGGTCAGTTGTGCTACTGAGAGAAGATTAAGATCAGAATCCACAACACAAATACGCAGTATGGCTGGTTGTAAAAAGTGCTATTGGATATCAATAGTGCATCTACATGCAAAAGCAAACTGGGAAACATTTAAGAAATGAATGAGTGTTTGTATTATGTAAAAATATAAATCTGGGCAGTCTGAATTTAAGACATTCTTAATGCTCAAATTATAACTGCATTCTAATATATAGCATTTTAAAAAATTCCAGTAGCCAGCAATATAGCATGTTGACCAAATGTAGAGAGCAGTCAGTTGCATTCTGGAAAGCAAATTCCTCTGAGTGGCTGCTATGGATCCAGCTACTGCAGATTTCTAGTTTCCTGCAAATTAGCAAGTTGACGTACCATGATAATGTATTACTTAAACAAAATCAGATACCTTGGTTCTTTTGACAAATATTTTTAAAATGGCAGATCTCTGCAGTAGAAAAAAAAAAAGGAACAACACGGATGTGATTCTGCAAAAATTTTTACATGCTGCAATTACAGCAGTTCAAATTTTCGGAGAAATAGAGGGATAACCCAATTGACATCATTTTGCAAAATTCTCTGCATGCTGATTTCTCACACCTGATAACATGTTCTTCTTATTTGTTTTAAATAAAACCAACTTGCCAGATAGAGGATTGCTGAGCATATCCTACCATTTGTTATTTCAGAAGCATGTCAGAAATAGATACTGAAAAACTGTTGCTCCTTGTAATTGGAGACTTTGTCTTTTTTTGCTGATCCAGAATATATTGCTGTATATTATATTAAGAGAAGCAAAACAGCATTTGAGGCAAGGAATATTACTTCAACCTCACAGACTAAACTAAAGGCTTACAGCCAATGTTCTGCCTGGTTATTTCAAATCCATCTGATTTCTCACTTCTGATCTGCCAGCCGGTGCATGTTTCTCTCTTTTAATTTCCCATTTTTCCTTCTGTTTTCTCTTTCTTGACCTTCAGTCCTTGACAACAACTTCTTATATTCTTCTAGTTCAGTTTCCATTTCCTAAAGCAGCATCTTCTAGCTTGCTAGGGTCCTTTCTTGGCAGGGCCGTTGAAAGAGGCATTTCAGAGATTTGGTCAAATTGAATCTGTTGCTACAGAATTGATCCAAGAACGTGACATTCCTCGGTACACGTGCAAGAAGGCTCGTATTTTTTCAGATCAAATTCCATCAGTCCTCTGCTTCGGTCCCCCTTTCCTTAGGGCAGTACTCCCCAGACCTGGGTAAATTACACAAAATTGGGTAAAAGCGGTTTTATTTTGAGCAACAACACACTACCTAATCACAACAAGGACATTTAAATTGACTTAAAGTGTTTTACCTACATTGGGTAAAAAGGACTTTCTGATAAGCGGTTTTGGGTAATGAAGGAAAAAATTTGGGGAGCACTGCTTTAGGCCATTCTGCCTGCCTGTTTCTCTCAACTGTGCTATCTGAAAAGCTTAGCCAATAAAAGCAGGACAATTCTTCTGCCTCCAGCCTTCCACTTATCCCTCTCTGACACTGGCAGAATTTTCATCAATCCATAAACATCTCTGTCTGCATTACAGTATAAATATCAAGCACATTATTTGGATTTTCAGATATATCTTTTCCAGGTTTACCTGTAAGATTTATCAGGATGGTTTTTTAATCTTTGGGGAGCTTTTGTTCTGAGTTTAAACAATAATTGTTTAAATTATTAGGGGTCTTTTTTCCACAGAGATTTTTTTTCCTATTCCCCTATTCAGTTTGTTAAAGATGATTTTGACAGGCAATCAATAAAAGGTATGAATGTGCTTGGTAAAAATAATTGCACTAATACTGGTTTATAGCATGTTGAGTCACAAAAGATTTCATTTTCTTATACCATAAGTAGAAAGAATGAAAATCTACACTGAGCTGATTATGCAGTTAAAGGCCTAGCCTTGAATGTGCAAAAGTTGAAAATCCAAGGATCCTTAAAAGTAATTAGGTTACATCTAGATCACTATTTCTCATTATCCAGATAGATGACTTTTGAACATTAATGCATTTTCAATCACTTTTTCTAAATAACATAACAGGTTCTCCCACAATCAATGTTTTCTTTGCAAGAAATAGGCCATCAATAGCAAAGTAAGTTTTTTTTCTTTGTAATTAAAACACTGGTTTGCAGCTTCATTCTATCTGTGCTTTCTCAGACACAAGCCCCATTTATTTCAAAGAAAAAACATGCTGAATAATCTAGCATAGACATTGCAAGGTGTTCTATAGTTTCATATGGATTCATCCTGGAGAGGAAATTAGTTTCTACAGTGAGAAAGTAGTCCCACATCACACTCCCAATTCCTTGCAGAAAGTAAAATGGCAGGGTTGGGGGGACCCTAGCTTCTCCATGCTCCTAGATCTTCTGAGGACATGAATCTTACTATATATATAAAAAGTTTATATGATATTATATTATATGACTCATGCCTTGGTCACCTCTTGAATGGATTACTGTAATGCACTCTACATGGGGCTGCCCTTGAAGAGCACCTGGAAGCTTCAGCTGGCACAGAATGTAGTGGTGCAGGCAGTTATGTATGTTCCTCCCTCAACACATGTTATACCTCTTCTCTGTGAGCAGCATTGCTTGTCAGTATGCTTCTGGGTTCAAATCAAGGTGCTGATTATGACCTATAAAGCCCTATATGGCATGGGACCAGGTTATTTGAGGGACCACTTCTCCCCAGTTACATCTACCTGTCCCATCAGGACTGGCAGGAGAGGCAAGTGTTGGGTCTCATCTATGAAAGAGGATCATCAGGATCCAAGAAGAGAGCCTTTTCTGCCATGTCACCTGCCCTGTGGAACATTATCCCCCAGGGCCTTAGATCAGTCCTATCTTCCTGGCCTTTAGGAAGGCCCCAAAGCTATGCTGCCATGCCTGGGAATCTGGCAATGATGGGGAGCTTTTACAATGGCTGTGTGAGCTGATGTAAGGATTCTGCCACTGATCATGATTTTTTGTTTTAAATTGATTATGGTGGCTTTTATGTGATTGTATATTAGTTTTTTAATTTGTTTTTACTGGATTGTTTTCTACCTTTTGTGAGCCATCTGAAATCGCTTAGATGAGATGGGCGGCCATGCAAATAGAATTAATAATTATATATTATATTAATTATAATATTATAGGTATTATTTGTGCCGCCTATACTTTTGGCCTTGATTTCAAACTCCACCTAAAGGCAAAATTTACACATATAACATCAATTAGAAAAGGTCTTCCCATGATTGAACTTTTACCGTTTGTTTTGAAAATAAAAAGCAATGTTTGAGACTTAATTGTTGTATACTTATCTGATTCTATGTGCTTTTGGGGCCTTTTGGCCATAAATAAAACTGAGATTGTACGTGCTATGCAACTGGAAAATCTTCTTATACCTGTATATTTAAGGGAATATTATGCAGCAGGGATAGATAGCCATGGGCACATAAGGAGTTGGTGCTGCCAGAAGAAATGTTGCTTTGTTAAATTCTTTGAGGATGCTTCTCCCTGTCTTGACCAATTGCTCACACTGGGAATGATCTTTCTGGGAGTTGATTTGGGTTTTGATTTTTTTTTTCTCCTAATGATTTTACAGAGATAAAGACATTAACAGGGATGAAGTCCACTTTGGCTATTCTCAGGAAAAAGTCCAACTTGCTTTTGAAAATGGACAAGGTATCCAGGGCCCTTGGCATTTCCCCTTCAGAAGAAAAATGCCTCTGGGCTCACAGAAGTGTGGAATTCTCCTAGAAGACTGCTTCTTCTTTGCAGCACTTCTTATAATAACCATTTGACCACATAATGACCTTGCAGTCCCCCACTCCCAGGGGAAACAACCTCTGCTGTGATTGTCAGGAGCTTTCACCAATCATTAAATGGAACAATAAATTTATGACTGGGGTTTTATTAAAAATATGGGCTACATATGCTGGAGCATAAATCTGTCTAACAAAATGGGCAGCAAAGTTATTTACATTAGATTTACACGGATCCACACATTGGATGTTCTTATATACAGATGGTTGCCCAGTTGATAAATAGCAGTAGGAAAAAAAATCTGCTTACTTGCCACCTCCCAGAGATAGGTAGCTATCGCACCTCCTGCTTGACCAGCTCTCAGTGGCTGAGCCACTCAATGACAGCAACAATGCGTTACCAAAGTGGTCTCAACAAGAGCACCTCTGCTAAAGGTTCGTCAGTTCCTATGGACAGCACTAGTAGCTAGCAACTCATACAAATCAGACATGCACTAAGCTCACACGATTGTAGCGTACTGTCTTCCCTATGAAATCCAGGAGGATATAACAAGTATGTTCCGACAGTTTCTTAGAGTGTGTGTGTGTACAGGTATGTATGTATGTATGTATGTATGTCTCTCTCTCTCTCTCTCTCTCTATCATCTCTCTCTCTCTCTCTCTCTATCCTCTCTCTCTCTCTCTCTCATCTCTCTCTCTCTCTCTCTCTCTCTCTCATCTCTCTCTCTCTCTCTCTCATCTCTCTCTCTCTCTCTCTCTCTCTCTCATCTCTCTCTCTCTCTCTCTCTCTCATCTCTCTCTCTCTCTCTCTATCATCTCTCTCTCTCTCTCTCTATCATCTCTCTCTCTCTCTCTCATCTCTATCATCTCTCTCTCTATCATCTCTCTCTCTCTCTCTATCCTCTCTCTCTCTCTCTCTCTCATCTCTCTCTCTCTCTCTCTCTCATCTCTCTATCATCTCTATCATCTCTCTCTCTATCATCTCTCTCTCTCTCTCTATCCTCTCTCTCTCTCTCTCATCTCTCTCTCTCTCTCTCTCTCATCTCTCTCTCTCTCTTTCTCTCTATCATCTCTATCATCTCTATCATCTCTATCTCTATCTCTATCTCTATCTCTATCTATCTCTCTCGCTCTATATTCTTTTTTCTTGAATCACATTGCTTTTGTTCACTAACTTTCTATTATTGATCTTGGCTCTTTCCCCCCCTTCCCTGCGCTTCCCAGAATTGTACATTTTAAGCTGTTTCTTGCAGAAACTTCTCTCAGTCTTTTATCATCTGCAAATTGCATAAGCATCGACTCCATATTTTATTTCCTAAGTTGCTAATGAACATATTAAATTATGTTGAGGTTCCTATGGAGTTGTACTCATTGGCACTTGGTTCCTTTTTTAACACTTTCTTATTCGTAATTACTCTGTGGGATTTTTCCCCTTAATGTTATTTCCTATTGTTAGTCTTCCCAGCCTGTGGAAAAAAAATCTGGTATTAAGCAGTAATATGGGGGGGGGGGGGGGGGGGAGTTCTCTCTATTTGAAATTTAACAGCAGTATTCTTAGCTATTCTTCACACCCCTTTTTCCTATGAGTACAGATGTTGCCTTCTACGTGGGAATGGGTAAATCTTACCTATGATAACATCAAGTAGCATACCTTTTTGGAAATGAAAATAGATTATTGCCATTGCTCTCCTGTTTATAACATTCGAGCAGATTTATAGAGTTTAGTGAGTATATTTCTTCAGTCTATATTCCTCTAGGTGCTTTGTGATCATGTCATTGATTAATGACTCCGAATGTTTGAACCTCTCCAGACATGCTCACAAACTGACAGGCGCTCTCTCCTAATAAAATGTATACTGAAGGTCTTTGAAAATGGAGTTCTCCAGAGGAAATAAGTGAAGTAACTGGTCAGATTTCTTCATAAAATCACCAAAGGCTATGCTGTATTTCAGTTTTAAATCTGGGCTGTCTGAAGATAGCATTTTTTAAAAAAAAAGCCAAACAAACCAAATACAATCAGAGAGAGAGAGAGAAAGAGAGACCGCGCAGGATTTCTTTTTTTAAAATTGTGATAAATAGGAGATGGAGCAAAGACTACTTGAAAAAGGAAAGCAGTAGGCTAATGACAAACTGCTTCTATTTTTTCTTGTTATCTACCGAAACCGATACATGAAATTTAATAATTAATGTATGAATTAATGAGACTTCAATCATTCTATAACCCAAATTCTCTGCAACTATTACAGAATGATTAAACACTCAGATACAAACCAGAAGCTGTATAAAACTATAAAAGTTATAAATGCAGCAAACAGGAAAGATATGCAACATATCAAAGCCAGTATCCCAATATATTGGAGCCAGTTAATTGAGTTGTTTAGATAATTTTTTACAATATTTGTGAATTTAAATGTATCTGTGGACTACATCAAATGTTATACTACAAAACCTCCTCTGGTATTTACTATTTTTATTTAATTTGTGTGAAGTACAAGACCTGCTTTTTTTCCCATAAACAATAACAATCTTTAGAGATGAGTTGGGCTGAATGATAGTTACTGGCCCAAAGTTTTCAGTAAATTTCCATGTCTGAGGATAGACTAGATCACTGTTTCTCAATCTTGGGAACTTTAAGATGTGTGGACTTCAACTCGCAGAATTCCCCAGCCAGAAAGCAGTTTCTGTGGCTTTAGTATGCTCCTGTACCTCCCTTATTCTTTCTATCACTTTTGGAAGATCGCTCAGTTCTCCATAGCCAACAACTTCATGGAGAAATCATAGTGTGATCTGTGAACCATGTTAATTCAACTGGCATACAGGCATTTGACTACAAGCTAATAACTATAAGCTTATGATATGCTGGAAATTATTTTCATAGAATTCACTTAGAAAGTGCCTCAAAGGTCATTAGTCCAACCACATGCTAATACAGGAGACCTAGTTCTATAGTATTTTGAAAGTCTTGTTTTAAAGAAGTGTTGTTTTTATGTTCCAAGCCAGGCTGCTCCACTACTGAAGCCCTTGCACTCACAGGTGATTTTTTCTTAATATTTAATTGACATACTTTCCCCCCTTTCCCCTTCTGGCTGCCTGCCTATCTTGCTTTTTGGAAAGGCGAAGTCATTGGTGAGGTCATGTCTTCTAGAGCAGTATTTCTCAACCTCAGGAATGTTAAGAAGTGTGGACTTCAGCTCCCAGAATTCCCCAGCCAGCATGCTGGAGTTGAAGTCCATAGATCTTAAAATTCCTGAGGTTGAGAAACACTGTTTTAGAACAACCAAAACCCAGGTGCCCTATCATCTATCACAGCCCTTCAAAAACTTTAATTTAACTCTTATATATTGCATTAACAATCTGTTCTTCAAATTAAATACTTCCAGACATTTTAACCACTCTTCGTTTTATTCAGATGTTTTTGTTTTTGTTTTGTTCTTTTTTGTTTTTAACTTTGCTGGCTAGATTTTAGTTATAAAAGCATGCCAGCCATATAGTCTATTTGTTAGTACATTAAAACCATGATTCCTCCAATCTCCACTCAGTTGACTTTGGACACAATGACAAAGTCTATTTTTCCTAAAGCAGTGTGAACAATCAATATAAGTTATGTCATTGATATCAATTTACTTCATTTGTATAATTGTGTAAAATATGTGACATAAATTATGGAGCTATGCAAATGATGTAAATTACATTTATGTTGTATTTCAACTTTGGATTTCACTCTATAAAAATCAGAGTTTTACTGTATGTAAGCATTCTAGGAATATACCTGCCGAATAGATGATGACAGTTATTTTTTTCCTATATTCTGAAAACATGCACAGGCTGAATATGTCTCAAAGATATTTTTAACTCATTCACTGATGATCACAGAATTACTTTCATCTATAAAACTATTTATGTACTTAAAGGATGAAAGTTAATTTATATTATTGATTGCTTATGTGTCACTCCAATAATTATTAACTCTTGTGATACTTCTTGTGATACAGTATCAAAACATATTGCATTCATGTGCACGATTAGGGTGTTTAATTCTCCTGGATTTATGTGAGACTGAATGAATCCTTTTTCTGGGCTTGTATACAATGAACATTAAACTAATCAAATGGGTTGGGTCCCAAGGTGCAAAACTGAACTACAAAATGTAATTAAGGTTAAATATTACACAGGCATAGTACGTTTTATGAATGCATCTGCTAGCCCTTTACTTTACCTACTTAAGTGTCATAAGGCTTGCTCTGGAGTAGTTGTATATTATATTGCATTTTTTAAAGTCGAAGGAACTCTGCACAGCTTTGAAAATGGTTGTATGCCCACCCCACTCATCGGCCCAATGTGAACATAACCAGCAACTTATGTTCAGTGCTGATATTGCTGAATGTGCCTCAGAGGGAATAATTGAAAGAGACAGTTTAGATAAAACTGATAACCAAAACCTATTTCATTTTATTATAATTACCATCATTTATTCAGCATTTCTCTTTACTTTCAGGGCTTCCAAGTCTGGATTTCTTTTGCCCTTCCTACAGTTTTCCTAACTGCAGATGAGCCATTTCAGGATGAGAAAATTGCACACAGTCTGCGAATTATGTAAGCAGTTTATTTGTATTGTATACTAGGGCAGGAGTGGGGAACCTTTGAGTGGGTAAGAAATAGATCGAAAGCCACAGCATGGGAGACAATGATACAAACTATGCCACTTGAACAGTGCAGGTCTATTTTTCCCCAGGGTTTGAAGGACAGCTTTGGAAGGATGATTGTTTTTCTATTTTTGTTTTAATTAGATTGCTATTGCCTACAGTAGCAAGCCCATCGATATCTCTCGCGCAATGCACCCTAATTCCATAAAATCGTAGAGTTGGAAGCAATATCCCACTTACCTGCTGCTTTTTTTTTTTAACAAGTTATGGGTACACTGTGGTGAACTGATTAAAAAAAAAAGCAGAAAAGTAGGTAATTAAAAGAAAAAAAGAAAAATAGTAATTAAGCACAGAGACACACACACAAAATGACCCCCCTACCACTTTCCTGTAGGCTTTTGAACAGTGATCCTTGCACATCAGGTAGATGTTATACCCACTATGTTACTGAGAAAGTCTTCTAACAGCAGCAGAGATTATTGAACCAAACCTGGGAAAATGCAAGAAAGGAATTTTTCAAAGAGTTCTTCAGGCAGCAACTACTGACCCTGGCTGAAGTACTATGTGCAGTAGTCAATCAAAATGGAAAATTTTGTCTAGAAAAAAGGAAAGCACAGCAATGCTTTAGGCCCCAGAGGGTGGAAAACACAGCTTTATAGGTGGAGCAGTAAAATAAAGGTGACCTGGAGGTGAATAGATGACAATGCTGTGTGCTCCTGCCTCCAAAAATTGTTGGTGGCTTATACTCATATGGGGCAAGCTGACAACAAGTATGTGCCCTTTGTAATTTTTTAATTCCACTTTCCTCATATTCCTTCAGAGAATCAATTAAAGATAAAAGATCTGTGCATTTAAGACCCCAGTAAGAGATACTTCAACAGAAAAGTTTGATGGTACCCTTCAAAAACTAACTTTGGACAGTAATGATTAAGTTAATGGCTGAAGTTAAACAGGGACATTCTGTTGAATCACCAATACAATACCTATTTGGGTTTGTATGTTTATTTGTTTTCTTTTTTCCCCTAACTCATGCAATCCATAATCATCACCATAATATTTTTATTTATTTATTTATTTAATTTGTAGGCTGCCCATCTCCCCCTAGTGGGTGACTCTGGGTGGCTCACAGTTAAAATCAGAAACCCCATCAACAATTAAAAATCCCCCATAAACAGTTAAAATAAATAATCCATTAAAAATCAATCTAAACAACAAACCCTGTATATAAAAACTAAAGATGATGGGGGAGGGGCAAGGTCAATCACCCCACAGGCCACTTCCACTGGTGCAAGCCCCCATCTGGCCCCCAGGCCTTCTGGCACAGCCAGGATTTCACCTTTCCTGAAGGTCATGAGAGTAGGGGCACACTGGACCTCAGGAGGCAGATTGTTCCATAGGGTGGGGGCCACAGCAGAAAAGACCCTCTGCCTAGACCCCACCAGCAGAAATTCCTTGACTGGTGGGGTCTGCAACATGCCCCTTCTGCTGGACCGTGGGGCATGTTGCAGACCCCACCAAGGGGCAAGTGGGGCAGGCTGAAGTAACCAAGGCGAGACGGTTCCTCAGATAACCTGGTCCTGTGCCATGAAGGGCTTTAAAGGTGATGACCAACACCTTGAATTGGACTTGGAAGCAAACTGGCAACCAATGCAGCTTGCATAACAGCGGTGTTATAAGTGCCCTCCTAGGGGCACTCAGAACTGTCCGCGCTGCCACATTCTGCACCAGCTGTAGCTGCCAGATACTCTTCAAGGGTAGCCCCATGTAGAGCATGTTACAGTAATCCAACTGGGAGGTGACCAGGGCATGACTGACCGTGCAGAGGGCCTCCTGATCAGGGAAGGGGTGTAACTGCCGCACAACACAAAGTTGTGCAAAGGCCCTCCTAGCCACGACTGACACCTGCTCTTCAAACAGGAGTCGTGAGTCCAGGAGGACCCCCAGATTTATATTCATTAACTGTATATATATTGATTACTTCTAGTACAGTTTAAGCATTGTACAATATGAATAGAGCATGAGTTGGAAAATATAAAGGAGACAGAAGACTGGACAAGATGAAGTTGCAAACAAAGAAACTATACGATCTGAAGAGAAACCAGATCTGACTCATTATCTATTACATTGTAGATTACACCAAGAACCAAGAGCTAGATTTATTATGCCTTTGCTAAATCAGTTGAATCAGACTAATCTAGAAAAAATATATTTTTTGTTGTCTGATGAAAATGAATATGTAACAAATCAAGTTGCAGTGTTCGCAATGGCTGCAAGAAAGATACGGAAGCAAATGTTGATAAATAGCGTGACAAATACTAGAGGGGATGGACTGAATTGATATGGATTGCTGTAATTTTAAATGAATTTTGCTAAAACCTAAGGTTGCAAATAAATGTATGTAAAAAACAAAAAACAAACAAACAAAGAAACTATGTGGAGAAACAAGGTCCACAGGAGAGTTAAAGAAAACACTGATAAGAAGGCTCTACCAGGATTAGAGGAGTAAAAGCAGTCTCTGGAAGAAAAGTTTGTTTGTTGTCTGTAAGCTAAAGAAAGACTTTACAAAAGTCTGCTGCTTAAAGTCCAAGGGAAAAGATGACCGAGACTGGAGACCACTGCAAAAATGTTGACCTCTGAAGAAATCCCTGATATTCTGTGGAAAGGTCAAACCTTCTTTGCTCTAACAGTAATTGCATGTGAGTATCAATAAGTGACATTTAAAAAAATTAAAATGTAGTAGTAATAATAATAATAGTAGTAGTAGTAATAAATTGTCCTAAAAGTTTCTATGGTCTCATGCTTAGGTTATTCAGTATCACTCACTAACAATCCTGGCCTACATGATGATGGGCAGGAAGGGGTAGATAAAATTAGTTAAATAATTTTGATTAATTTTGTGCATAATCATTCTGTATTTTTGAAGATAGAAAAATCACCTATAAATAATCTCATTCCTCAATAGTATAACAGGAAGATACATTTCTTTGGCACACATATATGAACTACAGAGAAATGTTTTGTCTCCATAACCTTCTCTCCTCTCCAAGCAAATTCATGGAGAGAAAGAAGAGTGAGGAACATATGATGGACACTCCCAGTAAACACAATCCTAGGATTCTTAACAGGAAAAAGACTTTTCTCTAATGAGCACTACATCAAATAAGGTTAATTTCCTATTACTTTGTTTCATTGTAACGTTTCAATATGTTTTTATTGTCTGGCATGTAAACTGCGTAGAATCTGTATATAGATACCAAAAGAGACTAATTACCATATTTTTCCGACTATAAGACGATACTTTTTTCTAAAATCCTTACGCTAAAAATTGAAGGGTGTCTTATTCAAGGAAATTAGCCGAGGAGAAAACCGCACGGTTGCAAAACTGCCCATACTTTGTCTCTGCAGACAGGCTTCCTCCTATTGCTAGCTTCCAATCACGAGTGAAATAGCTTGTCTCCCAAACAGACTTCCTCCAATCACGAGCCTTATGTAACTGGCGTCAGCTGATGCTGAACAAACCAATTAGAGGAAGGCTTTTGCAGAGAGAAGCTAGTTTCACTCGTGCTTGAATGTAATCAGTTATGCAAAAGAGCATGGAAATAGAGCTGCAGAGAGACGGTTTGGACCTCCTCCCACCGAGTGTATCAGGTCAATGTTAACTAATTACTAAATAAAAATGTGTTCTGCACTATCTTTAAAATATTGATTTCTTAATTTGGGGTTGGAAAAGTGGAGGTCGTCTTGTATATGGGGGCGTCTTATTGACGGAAAAATATGTAAATCAGTCAACGCAAGCTCTATCTATCTATCTATCTATCTATCTATCTATGATCTATCTTTTTTTATGATATGCATTTGGATAAAGAAACAATGGTGTTTCCAACAAGACTCTACATTATGTAATGCTGATGTTTATCATAAATGTAGTGCTGTAGCCTGAGTATTTTGACATGATTATGAAAATATTAATTGCACACAACTATTAGGATAAAGTGTATATTATAAATAGCAAAAGAAACTGAAACATCATTGTAAAGTGTTATTTTACTCCACAGCATTGTTAACCTGTTATCTTATACCCCACATGTGCTATCGGATAAGGGTTGTATGGCAATTAAGTTTAGGAATTTAATTAAAAAGTAATTAATTTTATGCCTAGCTGTTTAGCAGGAAATTCAATGAAAGTAAGTCATTAGATCAAATTCATTTTAACCATTTTTATGCAGTGCTATTAAATATCCTGTAACTTCCTGCCACCATGCTCTGTCATCAATTAGTAGAAACATCCTGGGTGTGCCTAAAATATGACCAAAGGAGACTAATTAAATCAGTCAACTTAATGCTACTATGACCAAAATCCTCATATAGGATTAGTGTTTTGTCTAATATATCAAAAGTATCTTACGATTCTAATGGTTTTGTCAACCTTATCTGTTAATATAAGGGGCTCTTCAGCATGGCAAACAAGATTATTTGATAATGTTAACACTGTAGGCATTTGAGGCCACATCTAATGCCATTTCAGGGCAAAATTCCAATTTTAGCCAATTACCTTCTACCAGCTTTGATAATTAATGTATGCAACTAAGCACAGCCATACTGTATTTTTAATAGCACCTCTTTAAACAGTTACTTAATTGAAAAGCATGAGATGCACATTTGAGAAGAGAAAGTTAGCAAGTAGACTTAGAAATAATCAGCATTAAGACTGCTTCAGCTAAAACAAAAAAATGGTCAGTAACTGATAGTAGCTGAATTAGTCCATATAATAGAAGAGCAACAGTTTAAGATTAAGAATATTGTATAGCTTGCAAAAAAAAAAAAAAAAAGTAAAATAAAATAAAATAAAAGGTAGACTATTCCTCTCAAAAATCCTGTTGGGATAACTTAAGAAACATGGAATAGAGATGGGACAATCAGAAGCAAAAGAAAGAATTTGAAAAAATACACTTTCTGGCTTTTGTAGAAACCATTTTGCCAGTGTAAAAATTTCACAGGGCTCCCAACAGATCTATTGTATTAAACATTTGTTTAATAAATCAGAAAATGCAGTGTGCATTCCTAATTATTGCACCTAAATCCTATGAATCTGCACTGACTTCAACAAATCTCTAGGGGTTAAACACATTTAAAACTTTACAATGCAACAATGCTTATTGACTTGTTAATCAATTAACATTTTAGGGTGTTATCCGTTGTTCTTTCAAACATTTATTATTAGACTAGGCATTTTAAATGCTACTTTCATTGTCAACTTGATTTTTATATCTCATTTTCATATGCCATCCCACTCCTTACAGCAGTTTATTTAATCTGAATAGGCATTTTTACTAAAAGTCAACTGTTATTTTTACAGTTGCTGAAAATCTTCTTTTAATAAAAGTAATATAAACTTGATGACATTGATGAAATTATCTGTCTTATTGTAAAATCTATCAAGAAAATCTTATTTACAGCATTAAATTTCTCTACAGATTATATTGCATCTGCTCAGAGATTCTTTCTGAGAGTTCTGTGATAAACATTGTTGCCCAATTCCATGTTAAATATTTTAGAGATGAATAAATTGAAACGATCATTTACTCTATCAATACAGATTTCAGTGCTAATGAACATATTCAATTACTTTCTAAGATACTGAAATTGTTTCTCGCACCTTCATGGCACAAGTCATAACTCCTTTTAAAAGTAATTTTAAAAGTAATTTTACTCTGAGTAATCACCTTGTTTTCATTTTTTCTTTTCATTGCTCACACATTTTCAGAAGTTTGTTTTTGTGACATCATTCCAATTTGCTAGTTTATTGTCATTTTTATTTGCATACTATATCAAAGAAGTCATAGCATTATTCATAAAACTACTGGCTTGAACTGGAAGGTTTCAACTAGGAATGAGTTGTTCAGTCACACAGCTTTAGGTCTGGGCTGCATCAGAATCTTAACTGCTCTTCTTCCTACTTTCAACATTGGTGCACTTTAGAAGTGTCTTGGGAATGCAGGTGAGTGTAATGAAAAGTGAAGAACAGCCATATAAGATGCTTGATCATTGTTATCCTCACTCTACAATACATGAATTAGATTTATTTTATTGATAAACAAGTGACAGAAAGAAGAGATGCCACCCCAAACTCTTTCATAGAATATAACAGTGATAATACATTCCCCTAGTAAGCAGTCCCTTTCAGAATAAACAAAGCTAAGTAGAATGAAGTAGTTCACAAGATATCTTCAGGACTGAAGCAGATGCTTATGTGCTTTTATGTGTAGATTTTTAGGTAACAGGCAGTTGAGGATGCTGAAAATTTCAAGATATAAACAAAGTCCTGCTGTGTTGCTTGCACAAGATTTCCTGTTGTTTATAAACATGATTCAGGCATTCTACCATCCAATTATATATAACATTTGTCACAGTTTGGTACCTTAGGCTACAATGATGCCTTAAACGTCAACATCTGCTAGAGACATATGGACATTGATGACTCGCTTTCAGCTGGAATAAAGGCTCCTGGCCCAAACCTCTTTGGGTTTATCTCTTATAGATGAAGAAATTCAGGAAACAAGCAGGTAAGGAGAATTCAAGATCAGATAGATAATGGGCAGAACTTCTTCTTTAGAAAGAGGAACTGCAAGTGTAGGCAATATGGTTCCTAACTTCAAAGATCTGGCAGACAGCTTCAGAGGAATCTGCCAGACTTCATAGCCACTTTGACTTTTATTATTATTTTTTAAATCGTAATTAAGAACAAAACAAAATCTTAAATAAGAAACTTGACCTGTAATTTTGGACTATCCCCTCCTTATGGTGTTCAAAGAGATTTGAACAAGTGACTCTTCAGAAAGGCTTTGTGGACAGTGAGGATTATCCTACCCCCATTGGTTCATTCCATTAGGGGATTTTGCCTGGAACAGCTGCAAGATCACGACCCACTATGGTAGCGGTGAAGCTGGCAGATTTTGCTGAAATGGATAAACTGACTTCTTTGATCAGAGAAAAGACTACCGACATTTATTGATGACGGGAAACCTCTTATGGACTCTTTGCATAAAAATGAAAAGATTAACTTGTGATTTGATGATTAGATAGGATAGATTATAGAAAGAAGAGTAATATGATATAACTTTAGAGACATTTGTGCTTATTACTGCTGTGAAGAATATTTGAAGCCACTTCTCTATATCTTTTTTCTTTCTTTTTCTATTTTTCTTCAAGTTTTTTTTTTCCTTGCACTTTTTGCTTTTTCTTTGACTTCTTTCTTTTCCTCTCTTTTCCCTACTTTATATTGGTTTGTGATAGTTATCTTCTTGCTTAAAAGTTTCAATAAAAATTATATATTTTTATATATATTATTTATTTATGTATATGTAAATAAAAGATAAAAGGAATAGGCGCAGCAAGATAATGGATGTTTCTGTGGGAACATCAAACACTGGAACATCCAGATGAACAAAGGAATTGTCATAGCCAACAGCTTTATGTCTAAAATTTTGCCCCCAAATGGAAAATGAAAAATGTCCTCAATTTTTCATTGAGTAGCTTTTCTAACAGAAATTTGATAATGATAGCATATGGACTAAGTTCTCCCCCATCCCACTCCCCCCAAAAGATTTATGGATAGACAGAGAAGTTGAGAAAATGCTGCTTTAAGAATAAAACTATTTAATTCAGCACCATTTAATTTAATTTAAAACAAAGCCATATAGAAATTGGAAAAACAGCCTTTCAGCTGCCAGGCACTGGTTGCCTTCTCAGGAAACCACTTGAACATTGCAGCAGAAACCATCCCAAGACTTTGGACACTTGGAGTAAGACACAGTCCCACAATGGACGGATGAATTTTTTTCATAATTTTCACTTTTTTCCATAATTGTTCTAGGAGATCTATCTATCTATCTATCTATCTATCTATCTATCTATCTATCTATCTATCTAATTTGTAACTGCCCATCTCATTAAAAAACGACTCTGGGTGGTTTACAGAGAAGTTAAAATCAATTAAAAATACAATGTAAAATAGTCCTGAATAAACAGTAAATAAATATGGTCCACGAATAGATGTTAATTGGCAAGTAGCTCAGGGAGCATCATCAGGGTGCCCCATGCAAGCTGGCAAAGCTAGGTCTTTAGTCCTTTCTGGAAAACCAGGAGGGTAGGGACCCACCCCACCTCTGGGGAAGAATATTCCAAAGGGTCGGGGCAACAGCAGAGAAGACTGTCCTCCTGGGCTCCTCCAGCTGACATTCTCTCCAAGAAGTCAGGGGCTGATTAGGTAACTGAGGGCAGGTGCTAGAAGATCAGAACAGGTAGCACATGGATGTGTCCCAAACTGTACTCCCTACAGTTACTGTAAGGTTTGAGAATGCGATAGACGTGCTCTGAGCATGGAGTCACTATGCTCAAAAGGCAAAAAAGAAAGTATGAGATGCTTAAGATGGATAGTGCTGGATTCTAAATAAAGGTGTAAATCTATCTTTGTTTCTCTGTCCCTAAACACAGATGAACATACAGAGACTCACTTCAGCAGTGTAAAGTGTCACTAAAAGACTCTCAAATGTTTTTCCAGAGTAGTATATTCTTTATCTGTGTAAAAAGTTTCTGAACTTTTTAAATTTTTCTTTCACATCCATCTTGAATATGTATTATATGATGAAGGTGTTCTAGTGTGTCTTCAACTGAAAGGGATTTTAATATAAAGAAATTTGTAGAAATTTACAACCCTAACCCTAACCCTAACCCCCCAATTGTGCACCTTCCTATCGCTTTGGCAACTTATTTCTCTTCTAATCCAATAACAGCCAATCATAAGCAGAGAAAGGCACACTCAGTACAACTGTATACATACATCTAATAATACACTTAAGGATCCAACTCTGAATAATCCCTGAATACATGAATGCATAGGTGTGTGTCTATATGTATCCATGTAGTTTTAACAGAGTCACTTCCAGGCTTGAGAAGAACCTTTGCAAATTTCCATCTTTTGAGGCCCTGTTTGCATTAGTGTCTTCCACCTGTCAGCTTGTGTAATATGAGTGGTAGTTAGTTGCTATTTTTCCATTTAAAGTTTCTCTTAAAATCTTATTTGGAATGATGCTACATCAGATATTCTAGGCAATGTGGGATATCTAAAATGGCAATGTCATAGAATATGCTTGTAAGTGGAGTAAGTGGGGAACAGTAGTAATAGGAACTGGTTGGGATTAGAACTGAGATTGTATACTGTTAATCCTGAAGATGGCTACATATAGTGTTAGAATGAGGGCCAAGGTATAATCTTGAATAAAGTAAATAGAGTCTTGCACCAGGAGCAAGATGAGAGCCAGCTTGGTGTAGTGGTTAAGGCATCAGGCTAGAAACCAGGAGATTGTGAGTTCTAATCCTGCCTAGCCACAAAGCCAGCTGGATGACCTTGGGCCAGTCACTTTCTCTAGGAAAATGGCAATGTCAAACCACTTCTGAAAAACCTTGCCAAGAAAACAGCTGGGACTTGTCCAGGCAGTCTCTGAGAATCAGACACAATTGAACAGATTAGAAAAAAAAACCAGGAACCAGAGGAACATGCTTCACTCTTCCTTATGAGTCACTGGAGAGATTGAGTCACTGGACAAACTAAACAACATGGATAGAATGATCCAAATATGGTATCAGGTCTCCCTAATACTGGCATTCCTATCACCTTTTTGGCTGCAGCCCTGGATGGTGGAAATTAAGCTTTTCTGATTTCCTACCTCCATTGTAAGCCAACTATTAGAATTTCCAGCAGACATTGCTATTCAACATTTGGAGAAAATTGGGTAGGAAAATACTGTTGGCAACATAAGATGTACAACATTTAATTCTATTGACGATAGAGGTGTGAATAATGGTTTTATGTCTATTATAGGAATATAGTTAATAGCAATGAATCAGAGAGTGTGCAAAGTTGTGTGGATACACCTGGAACATGCTATGTGTGCTTCTCCAAGCTCCTCGGAAGACAGTCATGATCTAAATGTGATTAATAAAAATAAAACAAGGTTCAACCATTTGGCTACATTTGATGTGTTTTCCAGAGGGGGGAAAATACAGGCTATTCACTTGAGGAAGTGCTACATAACTGGCACTTAATTGTTATTTCTAGCTTTTGTGATTTCAGGCTCTCATTGAAGGTGTTCTGAACAAATACTATCCTTTACCTTGCTTCTTTCTGAGCAAACTGAGCAAAGATGCTCTGGGTATTGGCTCTGTGCCTGGCTTCTACAAATGCCAACAGATCTTGCACAGTGAGTTAATTAAAATTGACTACTTGTTTTAGGCAGGCCGAGTTCTGGGTTGTTCCAAGAGCTATTTAACAATAGAGGGAGACCAAAGGAGTTGCTGCTATCAACGCAGAAAATGCAATTGTTACATTGTCCAGAAATACCTAATAATTTCTACTAAGAAAACATGAGTGTTTGCAACTTTGTGTCAGGATCCTAATTGGTATCTAAGAGTGGAACATAGGGTGGATGCAGAATTCTGTAAATATCATAAGGAACACCTCTTCATATGGCTTTGGTCTGCAATCTTGCCTCAGCATCTTTGCTAAGAATGAGGAAATATCAATATTTCTCCATCAGCACTCCAGGTAAGCAATGATATGACATAGTAATACACAAAAGCCCATTTCATAAGAAAGTAATGGTGAGTGAAGGCACTGCTACTAGCAGATGTTCCACTGGAGATAAATAATTTTATCCATTTTCTTTTTCTAAGTATTTTACTTCCACATGTTCTATTCTATCCCTCAACTTTAGGTTATAGGTAGATAAAATTTGCACAAACCATTATATACATCTCTGTACATATAGGCCCTAATAAGAGTATTTTTGCATACTGTATATTTTTTCTATTGCACACACTTTTTGCAAGCATTTTTACGATTAAATAAAAGCATGTAGAAAAATGCATTTTCCATATACAAGATATGGAAATATTTTATATACATTTTCTTCCAGATTTTGCTTTTTGTGTATATGGTTTGTAATAAATAATGTAGCAAAATTCTGAAAAGAATTAATTTCATTATACATCTACATTCTCCATACTCCAATATCTTTAGCAAGTTGAATCAGAATATTCATATAATATTTTAATTGGACAAATTTCTCATCCCTCTTTATCTCCCACTGTGGTGAATCATATGTACATAACATACCTAAGAACGCATCATATTAATCAATTATTGCAGTTAGTTGAGACATTTTAACTTTTTATGCTCTAGTTCAGTGTTTTTAAACCTTGACAACTTTAAGATGTGTGTACTTCAACTCCCAGAATTTCCCAGCCAGGCATGAAACCAGATCAGTTGAATAAGAGCCTGAGTGTTCATCTCAATATGATGATACATATCTTTAAAATGCGGAAGATAAGGCATAAGCTTTAAAACAATAAAGGAAAAAAGGCACACTTTCTACTGGGCAGTTAAGGGTAAAACTGAATCCTGAATTCAATTCTTTGAAGAGACACTGAGGATCAGATTGCACTAATGTTATAAACCCAGCCTCCATAACTCTGAGTTGAACTGTTCTTCCAACTGAGGTCACCTTATAGACTCTTTTATCATGGGGATCCCCAATCTGCTAAGCACTCACTTAAGGAGCACCTTTGGCGTGGCACAGATTGGCAGGCTGGTTTCTGGGATCTATGTTCCTTTTTAGTAAAAGGTTATGATTATCCCACTATAGTTAGGTGTAAAATAGTTACTTTTTTTTTTTTTACTCAAAAATAATTTCTTATCCCACCTTTTCAACTTTTTTCTTTTCATTGGCATTGCAAATAGAGTGAAAATCACTCAGAAATTGTATCCACTCTTGACCTGCGGCATTTCTCGCCCCTTAATGCTCCTTGTACACAACAAACAATGGTAAGAGACTTATACATATATTTGTTGGTTTTCATTTGCTTATCTTTCATTTCATGCCAGCTCCGTTTGTTTTGTTCTCTGCTCAATATTCATTCATTTCATTTCAATGTTGTTACTGTTTCATGTGTTAGTCATGCCTCTTGCTTTTCATTTTTGCACTGATTATGACTTCACGTATCTCACACTGAAGACATTTTATATAGAAATGGCATGACATTCTATTCTTATAGTGCTCCCTAACACATTGGCCTTGCCAATATTTTGACAGATGGGATAAAATGTCCCTATTATATAAACCATTTAAGAAGAAACTATACACACTAACTTCTCCATTATTTTATATCTCATTTCACTAAACTCAGATTGCAATCAGAAACTAATAGAGATTACATCTACAGAGAGGAGTCTTCTGAACACATGAGTAATCCTTCAGTACCAATATAAGAGAATATGTGTAGCTCAGGATTGAACTGTGGAGTCCCTGGGGTGCCCTGAGCTTGGCTGTTTTCTTGAAAATGTTTCATTACCCAGTGAGGTAGCATCTTCAGTGCTTCATATTTCATACTTCAGTGCACTGAAGATGTTACCTAGCTGGGTAACAAAACGTTTGCAAGAAAAAGAACCAAGCTCAGAGAACCCCAAGGACTCCACAATCCTTCAGTGATGTGGAAACCTGGATTCTCCAGATTTTAAATCACTACGGGAGCTTATAAGAGGTATTCCTGAACATTTACATGGCACAAAAAGGACAATGACAGGATCCATTTTCCCCATTCATATGATTCTTAATCATTTCTCCAACCCCAAAAAGCATTCCCTGAATATATCACATTGCACTGAAATGCTAGTGGTACATTTCTTCCCAGTTTCAAGTTCCCTTCTTTGAAAAAATAGTAGAGGAGTGGTTATGAAGGGATTTTATCAATTTCTCCCACTACTTTCTATGTTTTCATTTATTTCTCATAATAACCTGTTAGAAATAGATGGAAGTATATTCATATCAGATTTCATTTGTTTTACAGATGTATGTCTCTAGAACTCAGTATGGAACATCTGTTCCACCTTCAGCAAATCTACTGATGTTCAAGCAGATGCCAGTAAAACACATAATTGGAATAGCCTTCTGGATTGGATCAAAACCAAGATTTATGAGCAGCCAGCTCATTTCTATGGGAGGTAAAATCAAGTAGCTCATCTCATCTCACTGCTCCTGGATCTCACTACTGCATGCATAAAGGGTCCTAATATAGAACAATCAACTTGCTAGCAGGATCATGAAAGACAGTAGGATAGTTCATTAAAGTAAGTTATGTTTGCAATTTAATGTTTTCTACTCTTTAAAGGGGGGAGGGGGTATTTATTTTGGTGTGAAATGGATGGGATAGAACAAGGCACTCTTTAGGGACTGGCAAAAATTAGCACTGGTTGTCTGATAATTCTTTGTAACTGCCTATAGGCTAGAAATGACAAATGGTGATTGGCTTTTGGTACATTCTGAGCCTATAAACTTGCAAACATATAAATATCTGCATGCTCAGAGCATCTTAATGTCCTTGAACTGTCAAAAGGAGAATGTATGAACTCTGCTTGCGTTTTATAGAATCAGATCAGACATGGGAAGGCTGGTCATGTGGAAATGCTCATTGTCTTACAATTTATGTCTTCTATTCTATTGGTACATGAATGGTGAATGTGACCCACCCAGCAGTTCAGGAAGTATCATCATATGTATCTATGCTCAACGTAACTGACTGCTACTTGTGAAAAGGGTGAAATATGAATGAGATGGTTTTAAATAATAGTTTCAAGACTAGGCAAAAGAATTGGTAGATCAATGGCACTCATGCATATATTTAGTATATATTGAAGCCTAAATGGTAAGAAAACAAAAGAGAACCACTAGTTGTGATTTAGCTGCCAGAAAAATGAAGATGATTTTTATATCTTAAGCAAGAGCTCTAAGCAGCTGAACTATATTTCTAGCAGAAATATCAGTTACAGGAAACAGAGAGGGGGAAGATAATGGTGTTAATGCTAGCCTGTCTGAAGAACTTGAATCTTCAGCAAAATCCATTTACAGTCTTCAAAGTGACACTGGGTCTATTAGAGGCAGCGTATGAGTAAACGATCAAGGTTAACTGAAATGCTTAAATACCCATAAGTACAGAATAGCTGGAAAACGAAGAGATTATTAAGGTTAACTCTTGTGAGATAAGAGGGTGAGAAACTTGACACACAACAAGATTGTTATCACTGCTTTAAGGTAAAAATCATTACTGTAGGTGGGAATTTAATTTGTTCCTAAATAAAAAGATTGATTTTCTTTTTTCCTCCTTTATATTTTACAGAATATATTTTCTCGCTGAGACAACTTCAGATTAAAAAAGAGAGAACTTCAATGGATCTATGTTTCTTTATGGTTATGTGTATCAAAGAAAATATATAGTCAGCTTTCATATTTTTATGTGATATTCTGCATAGTTTGGCAAAGTCTGCAATGCTAATATTATTGCTAATAGTTAACAGCTCACAAATTCTTCAGTACTATCTATTTACTAAAATCAAACCCAGCATACTTTTATTAACTTTCAAGAAATCAGCCAAAGAAGTAGAATGAACAGGAAGAAAAACTCAATTGCCACTCAACATTCTGGCTCTGAAGAATGTAAGAATCATTATGTCCTAAGAAAAAAATCTTACTGTTTTGATTGCAAAGAAAATAAATGTCTAAATTTCACCCCCAGGGTAACAGTTGGATTCAAGAGCAGCCTATAGTAAGAGATACGATGTTTGTGATTAAAAAACAAACAATAATAACCATAAATAGTGGATATTCTTTGGGATAAGGCAGAGAGAGGATGAGAAATCAAGGGTAGGGATGGAATTTCTATTCAATTAGTATTTATTGGTCCAATAATATATATATATATATTTAAGTTACAGGACAAGACCTATAGTCATGCTTCTTCTGTTGCATTTATACATCTTAATTATTCATCATAACTGAAACAGATGACCCAGGATTAGAGATCAGTTAAAAATTCATTCATTTTGTGTTTTGATATGAATTTACCCAAATTTACCAATATCTTCATTAACAGTAGAAAAGCAACTTGAGGACTGAACATGAGTTTGGAATAACTGCAACTGAAAAATTCACTCTCCAAGGCAGTTTTGTATGTGGCTTGTATTAGGGATGCTGAATAATTTTGTTGGATTCACATTTTAAAGTAAACTGAACTGTTTCAAAACTCATAGGCTGCTGTATTTTACATTACTTCCTTCTCGTGATTCTGTAATGCACTTCTTAGATGAAAATTTGTCCATAGAACCACACATAAATCCATATAGAAAGCTGTAGACAAACAACTCTTATTTGAAAAAAAAGTACAAAAATAAATATATTTTAGAGAAAATGGCATACCAATGAAGATTATATTTTGGAAAGGTGCACATAATATGTATGTATGTAATGCATGAAAACAGATATAAATACATCTATTGCTTTCAAAAGAGCCCATCACTTCTACTCTTGAACAGAAGTGTTTGATAATTCTCTGTTTCATCTTATAAAAATTCAGTGTCTGGAATTCTACTAAGCACTAAAATAAAGCAAGTTTATGGGGAATAATTTTTTGAGCTTGCAGTAGAACATAGATCTTCTGAAATATGTAGTTTAATAAAGCATTATCTGACAGACTTTGGAGTAAATCTGTAAATCAGAAGAAGAAATCAATGTGCCTAATAATTAGGAATAGATAAATCATTCATCTTTTCACAGTTTGAAATAAATGTACATAATTCACACCTCCAGAACCAATATATTTATATCTGTGCCCTTATGAAACATTCAGTGTAATTTTCCAATTTAAAAAAAAAAACCCTACATGGGTCTGTGTATACATAAAATATGTATAATAAAATTGGAAATAACATACAAAAATGTTTCCAAAATACATATATTAAGTAAAATGTGTGTGATAATGTGAGACATTTTTGTACATACTTTATTTTTTCTTTATAATTCACAACTTATGAATTTTCCAGTTGAAGTCTAAACTAACTAAACTTAGCCAAAACTGACAGACTTCTCCATATCTACCTGGACTAGGAAAGGCCCAGGACTCTCTTCCTTCAGAAGTATGAGGAACTGGCCAATCCAGTTTTGTTGAAGGTTTGGAATTGATCACACTGATCACACCAACATTATTCAATAATCAGTGGTACCAACAGGGCAGAATCTTGAAGTACAACATAGACAATGATTTAAGCCTCAATAAGATTCAAGTGAAGACTATTCTTTAAGAAGAATTAATAGACTAATTTCTTCAAGTTTCTTTTCAAACCATATATATGAAACAGAGGCACATTGCTGAAAAGAGAAATCAAATTGCTTGGGTGCATAGTTCATTCCATCAGAAGCTATTGTCCATCCTATTACACTAGACATTTTATATTACTCCCCATGGCTATAATGTTATATCAGGAAGAAATTTCATTAACTCCTTATTATATTAATGCTGGCACCATAGTTTTTAAATGAAATTGAAAACTAGAAGGAGAGAAAGATAGAAATACTCTACAGTCAAGAGGATTACAGCTTTGCAAACCACACTTAAAAAAAAATAATAATAAAAGCCCCAAGTCCCAGGCAGCATTGCTCATTAGGATTACCAGCATGAATCCATCTTCTTATGCCAACTTCAGCTCTCGTGTTGCTCAAGAGGCACTAAGGATTCGAAGAAAATTATTTCCACACAAATCAATAAAAGTGATTTGCATTTGGCATTCAGTTCAAATCACAAGAATAAATAAATTCTATGAAATGAGAGACCAGCAAAAAAAAAAAGGGGGGGGTGGGCAGAGAGAGAGAGAAAGCTGAATTATGTAAAGATGAACACTGATTAAAACTTGAATTCATCTAAAAAGCAATTAGTGTGCACAAAACAGCATCCTTGTGGGAGGCTTGGCTCCTGACACAATTTATTAAGGTAGTCTGATTTTTTTCCATATGACTTTCCCCTCAGAAGAGATTTTAGCTAAACTACCACTCCCAATCTTCCACACAAAAAAATTGAACTTTGCTGTTCTTACTTCATTTAAGATTTCATTAAAGACTGTAAAAGCAAATGTAAATGACTGATTTTAGAAAACCCATTACTATTTTGTTAACCAAGAATAATAAGGATTTACTAAAAATAAGGACTCAGCTAGTACAATAAAACCACTCTATGAAAGAACAGTATGTATGTATGTATGTATGTATGTATGTATGTATGTATTTAAAAGACTTGTATGGCTGCCCATCTTAAAACACAACTCTGGGTGGTTTCCAATAACAAAACTTAGAACTATTAAAAAAACAAAACATAAAACATAAATCCAAGACAAAGCCCAGTGCCTCACTCATCCTCTTGGGTTGTTCCACAACCAGCTGCAGACCTCCTCACTCTACTCCAGTGCCTGAGTAAAAAGCCAGGTCTTGATGGCCTTCTGAAAGGCTAAAAGGGCAAGTGCCTGCTGGATCACCAGGGGGACGGTGTTGCATAAGGTAGGGGCAGCCACAGAAAAGGTACGCTTCTGTGGTCCCACTAGATGGCAAAATTTCAGGGAAGTGACCTGGTTTGTGCCTACCCTATTCAACTGGTAGGAGGGGTAGATACGCTCAGGGAGAGGTAGTCCCACAAATAAACTGGTCCCATGCCATGTAGGACTTTAAAGGTGATAACCAGCACTTTGAACTGAACCTGTAAGGAGCTACCTGTAAGTGTAGCTCACGCAACAGAGGTGTAATGTGGGCGAACCCAGAAACACCTAATACTTGTGTGCTGCTGTGTTCTGGACCAGTTGTAGCTTCCGAGTGTTCTTCAAGGGCAGCCCCATATAATATGTTGGGATGACATATCCAAAAAGCTAGGAATGAGGGGAAAAAAATAAAAGGGCAAAGAGTCCATCTGCGAATGAGTGTATGTTATGAAAAGGAGAACATAAAAAGTGAGCATTACTCTTTTATGACTAAATAATATATAATTATAAATACAGAAAATTATATAGGAATTCTATATGCAGTCTAGCTACCCTGTTCTTCATTACCTGCAACTCCAATGTCATCCTTAACAGCAGCCCACATAGAGTCCATTTCAATAATTTAAATTAGAAGTTATCAGAGCAGGTAGATTATCCCATTTCAGGGTTAGTCAAATCTGTGGATGATAGAAATCTAACTAAAAGCACACTAGGCCACTGATGTCCCTTGAGCCTTCAGTCACAATAACAAAACAGAAAGTATTGAGCTGTGTATTGGTGCAGAGACTGCAACTATCTGTGTAACTCATTAACTGAGTCTCAGGCTTAGGAACAATCACTGATAGATCATTTATTTATTGGATTTCTGGTTCAGTTTATTGCCCTTGTTCAGCCCATTACAGCATCCAGTGAACAGTTAAATAGTTGCATAATTGTATCTGACACCAGATATTAGAATTAGAATAGGCATCATCTGCCTAGTGATAACATCCAAATTTCTGGTGGCCTCACCCAATGACTTCATCCATATATTTTTTTAAAAATGGGGATAAAATGGAGTTCTGCAGCTTTCCAGTGGATGCTGTGAGTCTGGCAGAAGTCCCCCAGTGTTAGCTTCTGGAATCAGCCTGCAGCTATGAGTAGAGCCACAGCAAAGCTATGCCTACAATTCTCAACCTACCAACACAGTTCAGTACCATACTGTGATTGATGATATCAAAAGCTGGCCACATTTTTCATTTTCTCTAGTACCAGGGAATCATTCTGAAGACAATGGTTAGGAAAAAAAAAACCTCTGTGAAGCAGCCTTCCATTTCCATCCTCCTTAAAGTATGAGAAAAAGAAAAAGAAAATCTCCCCAAAAATGTCTCCTGGGAAACCTTGTCTTAGCTGATTTATCCAGTATGAGTTGAAGAGGATGAATAATTAAATATGAATGTTAGTAGCTCCTTTTGGGGAGTTTATGAGTAAATTATTAAGACCTACAAGCCTGCCAGTGGTGTGAGATTTGCACATGTACATGAGCCCCCATGCATTTTTCCCTGAAATACCAAACGTTAGCAATGACTAGGGAGTTATGCATGTTTATTTTCCTAGTTCATCCAAGAAATTATCCACCCAAGAACTGTATTAATTAACTTTTATGAACTCATGAAGTCTTGCTCCCGAACAAGGACAAATGTTAGAGAAAAATTACTTGAGCTTAAAAATGTATTATGGTTTATACCTCCTTTTGTGCTTCCTTTCCATGAACCTTAGTGTAATTGAGTTTTGCTTGCATGAATGCCTGCTGAAAGTGACTTCGAAGCTGGAGAGTCTGAATATGCATTGGACATGGTTTCCTATTTAGAGCAAGGGTGGGCTGACTTCAAGCTTGCAATATCTACTGTACTGGGATTTTTTTTATTAGTATCCTGAGATCCACCAAATTCCAATTAGAGCCAGGTGCAAAGACTGCCTAAAACAAAGAGACACTTCCTTAGTATTAAAGAGCTGGGTAGGAGAAGCTCATGCCTGAAATTATGATCTACAGCACAACAAAGCTCACAAATCTTTTTATGCTAAATTGGACACCGATATTGTTTTATTTGGTCTGAGCAACCTTATTTAGGGAATGGATAAATGGGTAAAACATCCTATTGTTAGACCATTGGAGTCAGAAACCCTCCCTGATATGCTCAAGACCATCCTGATATCTATCAATTGATCCAGATCTATTTTTGCACATTTCTGATATCTAGGATGGCAGTGGATTAATACAAAGGAAGAATTAGGCTGTGTCATATCAAACTAATACAACAATAACCACAACATCACATAAAATGTTACCAGAATATTCATAAAATATAAATGATAAATATAATGTACCAATCAGGAAGGGAAGGCTAGTTTATAAAACTGAGTTTTCAAATATCTTTTAAAAGAAGTCAACCAGGATTCAATTGAACTTCAAGGGAAAAAGAATACCTCAATAGTAGGGCTGCTACTGAGAAAGTGCAAACCCTAATCATTTCTGGCTGAATCTCTTTTCAGGGAGCATTCAAAGCAGATGCTAAGAATATGGACTGAATTCCCAGTTGGTAACGTAAGTACACCTCCCCCTCACAAAGGTTGTGTTTTATCCATTTCTCATTTCACAGAAAAACAATCATAAGCAATATCTCTTCCAATTATAAACCAGGCCTGGCTCAAAAACTAGAAACTCAGGTTCTCAAATCTCTTGCAGAACTTTAGCGATATCTTGTCATGCAAATGCCCATTGGTACTTATTTTATAACTGAACCCATCAAAAGAAGGTCAAATCAGAAATACAGAGAAACCATTTTTTCATCTATATTCTTATATGTATTTCATATATGTGTCGTGATAAAGTGGTAATCCTTCACATATCAGATTCAACTGCCATATTAATTATCTGACAGAATATAACTAAACAAAATAGTTTTGTTGAATGTGAGTGGAGGAATTTTTATTATGGCCTTTGGACAATCAACAAATACAGTAAGCTGCACAACCAGAAAAGTGTCTTAAAAGAAAGTTTAACATGGAAAAAATAGTTCAAAATGATGTTTGATATAATAGATATAGATCTGGTTGCTAAATATCTAAGGAAAAGAAATGGCATCTTTAGTAGACAAATTTATTTATAAATTTAAATTTATGTACAATTAGCAAACACCATTTTATATGATTGAAATGAATAATTAATATCAGTACCAATCATATAACTTACTTGAATTGATAGCAATGGATGATCCACTCTCATTCCTCTTCTAGGAATGAATCAAGCAATCCTCCTGTTCCAATTCAGGAAATAATGTATTTTTTCAAGATCTGTTTAGATTAAATCAGATCTGGGAATAAGTCCAATCAAGTGGGTCTCCCTTAGTTTTAACTAAATTGGTCCTTACTGTGTGCTTTGAAGACAAGAGAGAACAGCAAAGATAAATAGATTTGTTTCCTTCCCCTCTTGATGCAAGATGCTGGTGCTCTTAAAACAACTACTTGGGAGCCAGGAGGCTAGGAACCGTTGTCTTACCATTATAAATAATTTTCCTTTAATATTTATGTTATTTCTCAGATCAACAACTTTTTATCAGCTCCAGACATTGTCATCCACTCTTACATATGGTTAGGGCAGTGCCCCCCATTAATTCTTTTTTAAATGTAAGCTCTTACAAGATCACAACATTGCATGGATTTTTGACAACGTTATCCTGGATCTTGAATTAGATTTCACTGAAATATTATGTGATTTTGGCTTTTTTACATAAGTTTCACAAGATCTCAGCCAGTTTATTTTATTTTGTTTGGTTTGGTTTGGCTTACATTGGAGACACTACACTATTTAAGGGTGTGGCAGATGTTGGTGTCTGGACAGAGCATTGATATCCATTTTCTCAGATGTTATTGATAGAGAACATTCTCTTTTCCAATTCTTTTCCAATGCTATTTGCTTGAAATCTCAGGGGCAATGCCTTATTTTAAAGTACAACAATTTTTTCTTGAGCAACTGTATATCAGGAAACAATCAAGAGGAATATTTATTCACCTATTAAAAACACATTATGAGTTAAAAACATAAATCACAAAAATGGGAGAGGGGCAGTGTCCTAACAGTTGCAACAAGTATTAAGACAGGCAACAAAGAATAATAAATTTAAGCACTTTAAAAGAAAGAAATAGAACTAAATGAAATGTTGAATGTTCACAAGATTTCATGTGAAAATAGATATAGGAAATCCAGATTAATGCAAAATATGATAAATTATATTTCAAAGCTCCCTAAAGTTCTTTTTGTTGTTGTTGATTTGTTGTTCTTAGGTTCATAGCTAAGTAACACAATCTTTATTGAAAATCCTGAGATAAAACATGTGAAGTTCACTGAGCTTTTGCCAATGTTATATCTGAACAGAGTCCATTGGAGTTGGGTGGCTATTACAAATTGGAATAAATAGTTAAGTACCATGATAGCAATACTGAATGTAATTTTAAAGTAGATCAGATACAAATTACACTTTTTTCTTCTCAGCGTTTTTCCTGCAGGTTCGGGGTCTACGTTTTTTTGGATCAAGCCAAACATTGATCCATTGGTTGCAACAGGAACTGACCAACTGGCTTATCATCAGAGCCTGATGTTGGCGGCTGAGAGAGAGTGACTGGCCCAAAGTCACCCAGATGACTTTCATGCCTAAGGCAGGACTACAACTCACAGTGTCCTGGTTTCTAGCCTGGAGCCTTAACCACTAGACCAAACTGGCTCTCTGAGATCAGATACCAGTTACATTGTAAATCAAATTTTTGTCCTGACCCTGATCACTTGTGTTTTTTTTCTCTGGTTAGTTTTGGTAGTTTACCAAAATGAATTCTGCAACTGTCTTCTAATTCCATGATGGCAGCTTTTAAGGCAGTCCTGGACTACTGGTTTTTCTTTTCCAATTGGGTCTATTTCCTGATCTAACTACTTAATGAATCTGTAGGATTCCAAATAATAATCACATAGAGAAGTTGATTCAACACATTATATAGGAGAAGAAAAGAGTAATTTTTTGTAACACAGTTCATTTTAGAGGTAACATCAATAGTTCATAAGACGAAGAACAGTTGTCAAATTGCATATCCAATGGAAATTTACCAGCCTTTTAAAGTTAGTGCAGACTTTTGACTTTAACCTGTGAAAGATAAAACTTGAGAAGGTACATGAGCCTTCTTTAAATCTGAGCATCTATCTGCTGAATTTATCATGCTAAAAGAGAGCTGAGACTATTTATAAGTTCAATTTTATTCCGTTTCTCATGTTTTTCTTTTAAGTTAATTCTTTTCCATTTTTGCATTAACCTGTGATTTTTTTTTTTAAACATTCATATGAAAATGCATATTTTTCCTAATATACACATTTTTGTGTGCATGTTTCACTCTCTCACACACAAACATAACTGCAGGTATGTGTGAAATAGAGTAACTTCAATTAAGTTTGAATCAATTCAAACCAATTCAGGTGTTCAAATGGAATTGATAAATTAAATTGAAATAAAATGAATCAATGAATGGACTTTAATGCATCTGATTCTGTGATTAATTTAATTTTCCAGTATGTACAAAAAAGCGGCTTCTGTTTTGTCTTTTGTTTGCTTCTCAATGCCTGCCAAGGCATGATGACAATGCAACAAACTTGTGGATTCAGTGATGCTTTATAAGTGGATGAGTTTCAATATTGCATTTTCTTACATATCCTTAAACCTCTAAGTCGTTCATCTTTTTAATATCCTCACCTCAAGATACAGCTGTTCAACTACTGCTATAATGTCATGGATAATACATCTTCTACTTGGATGCCTCTAATTTACCAAGCTTTCTGGCCAGTATGTGTTACAGCTTAGGTACTTTTGTTTGTTTTAAACAGGTGATAATTGTTTATGTTGACAGTCATCAACAGGGCCTTCCACCCAAGTAGAAAATTCATTAAAGAATGTTGCTAATTTTTATCCGATACTGTTTCTCTTTCTTAAGATAAATGGGAAAGATAATGTTTAATTCCCCAGTATGCAATTTTTCACTTTCTTGGATTCCCTTGTATGTTCCCAAACTTCATCACACCTCTGTAGATTAAAAAACAAAAACTAACAAACAAACAAATAAATCAAAAGTTTGTTCCAGTTGGAGGCAAAGAAAGACATAGCAAAGGAAGTGAAACCTCCCAGACTTTTGGGGTGGGCTAAAGAACAACCAAAGAAACAAACGAAGAGCCCAAGGGACTACTAAGCAAAAAGAGGATGAAACATTCTCATTCTACAGATGAAATGGATGGTAAAGAAAAATAACCCTTGTCCAAAAAATCAAATGAAATTTTAGACAGTACAAGGGGAGGGCCATGTTAGTCTGGGGTGATGAAAAAATCAGAGTCTAGTAGCACCATGCATCTGATGAAGTGAGCTGCAGTTCACAAAGGCTTATGCCTTTTAATAAAATGGGTTAGTTGGAAAAAGTGCTATCCCACTCATGAAATTTTAGGAGGTTATTGGGTGCATTATAGGCTTATTGTCTTGGAATCTATATAGCTGCCTATTTTTAAAGCAAACAATAGTTTATCTAACTTGGAGGAACAGCAATGGAGACAAGTGCTAAGGGAATTATTAAAAGTGACAGGAAGGAATGGTAGCAATTGAAACCTTTTTGAATAAAAAAATGAAAGAAAAAAGAGAAGGCATTGACCTTTGGGAAATGAAATATATGCAAGAGAATAAGCAGTTTTTCAGACGTCCTCCCACATGGATCTTGCATAGTTTATTTGGTTCTATATCACCGTTTCAGTTCACAGCTTGTAACAAAATCTCCCATCATTCCACTCAATAAGCAAACACCTGCTTTATTCATTTTATTTCTAAATGAGGCTGGGAGTTAGATCAGGGACAGGTAGCTGAGGAAGGGTCAACCTAGAGAAAACCTTCAGTAATTTTTTTGCAAGTTGAATTTAGGACTGAGAGGAACTTGTATGCAGAGAGACAAGATTGCATTAGACCCTGCTGAATTATTCACGCATAGAGAATTTGGCAGATACCTGAAAATTTCCCTAGCAAAAATGTAAGTGTAACAAATAACAATACATACAATGACAAAACTGAAAAGCATTGGCTTCTGGAAAAATTAAACTTTGTTGCGTTTGGATTTTTCAAGTTTATATTACAAGAATATAGAGACAAAAATTGTTTCTGCAATAAAAATGGAGACATACATCTACAGGTGCCTCTTTCAAAGCAATTTTCAGTTCGGTGATATTATCTTTCACCACATATGTATTTTGGAGAAATGAAAAAAAAAAGGAATGTCTATTATTTTCCAGTGTTTATTTCCATTGGGCTATTAAGTCAACATTTTGTCAAATATTACATTATTTTTCAAGATGCACATACTCTGGTCAATAGACTGTGGCAGCAAAAATGTCATCATGGTCAAAGCTAAGTGTCCTTCAATCACATGATCTTCTATATCTCTCCTTTGATGGAATGGCATTGATTGGATTCTGTGCTGAAAACTGATGCTATATTCCCATAATAAATCGAAGTCTCTGGGAAAAGAATGCCCCCCTTCAGAGGCAGTTTTGACAAATGCCTGTTAATCTTTATCCTTTAGAGAATAGCTGGATAAATTGTAGAAGTGTTTTCTCAGATTGTAAGTTGCAGTTCAGTTGGGACCTGTACTTCTTTTTCTGAGGTATTTTGAGCCATATCTGTGCTAACAGCTGATTGCAATAGTGAATTGTTTTAGTATGGAGCTAATTGTAAAAAGTCTTATATAAGAGTGGAGAATTTGAATCTGTGTGTGTAGGATTATTCTTCAGTAGACCCACAGAATGAAGTATTATAAGAATGTGTAATCAATCCATTCTATGCCAGTGATTCATGTTTTATTCTGTTTTGTCTAATTTTTCAGTGGATTGTTTTTATAAATATCCAGAAAAACCACAATTGTTCTTTGTACAGCATCAACAATATTTAGGGCATATTTTATCAATGTGCAAAGGAATAACTGTAAACCATTGCACACAAACACACATACAGAATTTTATTATAGGTTCAATCACATCTTTACAATAGTGGACACAATTTGTGACCTATGTGTATTCAGCTGTATTCCTCACAATTAGTGGTAGCTTTGGTCCCACTGAACATAGAATAGCTATAGAGTGAGTTGCAGGTACTCATTCCTTTACATTGACTGCAGATGCATATTTAATAGAGAGAAATTGATGAATGTTCTTAATACCTTTTTCTGAACTTAATTATAAAAACACCCATGTAGAAAAAGGTCAATGTTGTGTTAGGGATATCCTGGTTATATTGATCTCTGCCCTAGTAATCTCTAGGTTATTTTACAGCAATATTCCGTGTCCTCAGAAGTGGTTTAAAACATGGTTGTGCAAAGATTTGATTCTGAAATTTGTTTTGAAGTGATTCAATCACTTTCCTAAATTATTTAAGATTTTTTATTTTTTTTAAAAAAGGTTGTTGATTTGGATCAAATTACTGAATCATATTGGTTGCCATTAAATCAAGACAATTTGATGGTATTTTATACATATGGAAAAGCTTGTCCTGAAACAAACTGAGTTTCCTAATCAGAGTTACTAAATTTTATTTAATTTGGAAATATGCATCAAATTGATTTGTAGGTGCGATCTGGAATTCCACCCACTCTTAGTTCAGAAGTTTTAAGTAATATAAAATTCCATTGTGAGAATTGGTTTGGCTGGTTTGTGTAAGTGGAGCAAATCCATAGTATATTATTGTTGGAAAACTTACATCCACTTTAGCAAGCCAGTTTTGGTGATGATGGTGTTTTCTTTCAAAGCTCCAAACAGCTTAAGGCACAGAACATACTGTACATTATAGTGTTCATATATTAGAACATTAAGAAGAGGTCCCTTTCTTTCTTCTATAGAAAATGTGAATTCCTCAGCAATAAAAGAAAAGGTCTTTCATATGATGGCTCTCACTGAAACTATGTCTGATGCCTCATAACATAAATACACAGAGAGAGGGAGAGAATCAGGTATCTCTCTTTCGGGCACTGAAAGCATTCCAGATTGAAATCCACTGGTGATTTGTTATCTCCAGCAGAAAGGGTTCTGATCAATTCCAAACCATTGCTGTTGTTTTAATTGAAAAACATATTACTACCATGCAAATGTTTCTTGGATCCAGTCTTGAAATAAAAACTGCCAAATTTTCAAAGCAAAGCAATGTCTACTTAAATACCACAGTGAAAAGAAATAAAAGGCTAGACCATCTAAGTGTCTGACACAAGCTTTCCCTATATCAGGCTTGTAATTTATTTTATGATGACCTGAGCAGAGCCAGTACAATATTTCAGTGGGCCTCCTTTAATTACAAATTGTCAGTCAGAACTAATTCAATTACAAGACAGTGCTGGGGTTACATCTACTTCATTTATGGCAAATCTCTGCAATTGAACCACACATAAACCCATTAGAGCTGCTACTGCTGGGGGGCAGAAAAAGGGTCTTGCTGCCAAATGTCCATGTCAATGGCTTAAGGAAACCAACACAAGCTGAGAAATACTTACCATGCAATCAAACTGCCTAGCAGCTGCCGGAAGCTTTCCTGACTTCCTCCCACGATGCACCAATTAACAGAGGAGTATTTGGTCATATTACAAAACCTTTTTCTTAATGCCAAGAACTTTCCTTTTATAGAACACACACACACACAAGTGTTGGGTTGCTTTCTCTTCCACTGATGCCATTGTAGATTTTAGTACTAAATAAATTAAATGCAGCACCAGTGTAAAAAGAATTAAGCAAGTTTATTTTTCTTGCCCATTTACTCAACACTATAATGTCAGATTTTAAGCTTAATCTGAGGGGAAAAAATGCTGTTGCTAGTTCTTTAGCATGCAACCAAACCTCCAGACCCTCACTCAATCCATAAACCTGTGTTCTGCAGCTCTTAAAGCCTACCTCATAATTGCAAAATGACAGCAACATTTCCTGTTATTTTTAGGTGGGGGCAGTTGAGAAGTGGGGTATAAACCTTTAAATAGATATATTCCAATTAACAAACAAAGAATCCTATCCAAAACATCCACCTGAAACTCATTTTCTTGTAAGTAATGTGATTCTTTTCACTTTGTGGCTCCCAACAAAGTTAAATGTGGCTTTTTGTTATTAAAAGATTGTCAGCTCTTGCCTTAGTACAAACAGGTTTGTTCTATAGAAGCTATCCTTTAACCAACATCCATATATGGGGCTATCATTTTTTTCAGTGTCGTATAGAAATCATTTTGCAGTATACATGGTGGACTGCATATTGTTCTCAACAGAAAAGATCACTGAATAAAGCATATTAAGAGATCAAAAAGGCCTATCTTTGTTACAGCTGTAAATCCTAGATTCAAAGATATCATTTCAATTGCTCTCTCAAGAGGTAAGTGTAAGATTCTAATGGCTTAGGTTGCCAACTACATGTCAGAGAGGATTAATGAAGAAAGGAAGATGAAAAGAAGCAATTTCACTCAGAGGGAATCAACAAAAAAGTACGGAAACAGAGAGGAAAGACTGCAGGAAGTATGTAAGGATTAAGAACACCAAACCTATTAAAATTTAAGTAACTGTTCTCCACCTCAAAACAAAAGAAGCTAGGGAGTTCTAAATGTACCTAGAGAGGAAAACTTGATTTAGGTTCCCCTAGACACAATGGAAGAATTTGCTTATGAGTACTCATAATATTTTTCATAAAGCAACCAAATTACTACCATAGTTATTGCAAATATTTTGTAATTTTAATTTTAGGTTAGCAAATGATATATTTAGTAATTTGCTATATTACTTCCATTACAGTTTTGAACTGTGTGCAATACTTGTTTTCACTAAAAATGGGTGTCTTTTTAATTTTTTTTCTTCAAAGTATTCATATGCATGGCTTATTTTAATGACTAAAGAAGACTAACGTAAAAAGATCAGTTTGTAAAAGATCCTAAAATGTGTTGGTTTTGGAGCTTGGCATATTACAGTGAAGTTGCTAATAGTTTGGTATCTCCTCTCAAGGTTTTTAGTCATTACATTTTTTTGTACGACCAATAAGACTGAGGTAATGAATAAGTTTCCACTATACTAATTTCATGGAAATATATAGGCCTTTCTTATAAGATGGCTCAGATCAACTTGTAAACTCTGTATAACAGCTTTACAACAGTTACAAGAGAACAGATTTCATGAATACTGGCCTACAAAGCTTTTGCCAAAATCATTCTGTTAATCTTTAACTTTCATAAGATAGTTTTGCTAAAGAATAGTGATGGGGTATCTCCCTGGAAGAAAATGTATATATTTTACAAATGATAATAGAACATAATCTTTGCTTGTTCCTTTTTTATTAAAAGTATTTCAGGACTAACACTGGTTAAATGAGTGCATTAAATGTACATTTCTCAAAAATTCTTTGCCTCAGAATTCTTCTTCAAACACAGCTGACCTATTCTTACCTTAGTAATGCAGCCCAGGCAATGAAGCTATGGGTATATTTTCCTGGTCAGTAACATGATGGACCTTCAGTACAGCATCTTCCTTGAAGAATAATTTAAAACAAACAATCAGGCTGATTGCTAAGCCAGTACAGGATGATTGACAAAGAGAGAATTAGACAAACAGGAACATGAGAATACAAATGCTTGAAAGATGGATTTATAAATAAATGATTTGTGGACTCTAGAGCAAGCAAGGTCCTTTCAGGTGGCATACTTGTGATTTGGAGATGTGAATGTAAATGGAATTGTCAATTTCCTTTATCTAAAGAACATGTTTTGGACATCAAGGATAAGAGAACTCTGTAAGAGGACTTAACAACTCAACTTGTTATCTGTAATGTGGTAATTAGATCTCTTTCTTTTGGAGATGTCTAATCAGGAGAAAAAGACAAGTCTCTTTTTCTCTCTTTTAAGGAAAACTTTTGTCACTGTCTTATTTCAATTTTATAATTACATGTATCAGGAATGAACCATCTCAATATGTATTACTCCTGATACCAATTTATGATGGGGAAAGGTACTATCATTATTTAAATATTTAAATAAAATAGTAAATAAAATATTAATTTAATTGATTTGTTCATTTTAAAGATGACTTTTCTTGTTGTAAAAGTATAATGAAGCCAGTAAAAATAATTTCATTATTTATTTATTGTAATATATAGCTTATGGTGGAATAGTCCTTATTCCAAATAACTTCAAGTAATATATTGAATAAAACTACTACTCCTTTCTTCCTCTTCCTCCCCCTCCTCCTCTTCTTAGATTTTTAAAACCAATATTTAAAAGCAGTACACACAAAACCATTCAGTCCTCTTGCCTATTGTTGGCTCAGGACAATTGTGATCCAGATTAAATTTATTTGGAAATTGTACTTAATCTATTTTCTAGCACATGCAAAATGCTCTTAAATATAGATATAATATATAGTCCTTTGCACCTTTGAAGAGTAAAATGAATTCTTACTTTCCAACCACAGAAAAATATCAAACCTAGGCAGCTTGTCACAGCCCTCTTTTAATGAAAAAGATGAGAATGGATTAAAAATGTTATACTTGTTAATTCACAGAGGCAGATAGCTGAAGAATACAAAGACTTACCAAGACATACTTGAGGCAGAAACTGTTCATTCCAATTAAACTAAAGATAACATATTTATTGATACAAATTGCACTTTATATTATTTGCTGGATCTGGTTATGCTTTTGACTTGAATATAAGATAAAGATTACCATGGGATTTATCAGATTTCCTACAGCAGTTTAATCATTCAGATATTGTTTTCAGTTGAACCTTTGGAATCAGTGGTGTTTATTAAGATTGAAATATTGAATCTACAAATCATGTAATACAATGAGATTGGACATTTCTTTTATCACTTACTAAAGTGGCCATAAAAATGCAAAGACATTGAAGTATTTGTCTGGCAGTATCTGAATCAAATCTTTTGTTGTTGTTCTTGTTGGGAAAAAGATGTGGAACAGATGTTCTTAGGTATGTGCCTGTTATCTTGCCTAAACCTCTACATAGAAACACATATGTGACAGCAAGAATGGTGAGAAGGAAGGAGGACTGGTGAGAAAGGGTGAGAAATTGATTAAGCCTAGAGTGATTTGTAACAGATTAGAAAGACTTTCTGCTGAAAAACAGTAATAACTAAATTACTACCTCTGCCCAAAATTATACTACTGAAATTAAGAATGCTTCAGATAATACAGGTGGGCTTATAGCTGGGAGAAAGATAAACCCTCTTCAGTTGGTGCGGAGATTCTAGTAAAAAATAAAGTTAACTTTGAACAACTGAAATTTTTCCCTACTCTGATTTAAACAATCTGTAGCAAAGCCAGGTGGGAAGTAAGTCACTTAGCTTTGCTTAGTGACTACCTGCTTTTCATGACTTTTCTGAACTGTTTCAATTTCAACTATTTGTTTGAAGACTTTTGTAACTTTAAGAATCAACGTGAAATTTTGCTTGTTTTCATCTTCCTACCCTATCTTTTCTTTTAGTTTTCATTTTGTGTCCTGTCTTGGAAATCTGGACTGTTTTTAAAAATCTGCAGTCTGTTTCTAGCTGAAGAGTAAACAACAAATGTGGCATCCAGCAGCATTTGGATGGCAAAACCTCATAATCAATTACACTCTCAGGATCCTGCAGTCTTAGAGCAGGCCTTCTACAAAGATTTCAGATATTCTTGTGTATCACTGCTGCATAATGTAGCAGCAAAATTTATTTTCCTCACAGAAGAGTCATTTCTGCAAATATTTTAAAAAACATTTTCCTACAGTTAATCAGGGAAGATGGAGGGAAGGGTGTGCACAGATCACCTACAGTGCTTTTTTGTTTGTTTTTGTGTGTATATATATGTGTGTGTAAATGTTTGTGTGTGAATGTATATATATCACATACACACATACAGTACATATACATATATTTCATCTAAACTGTCAAAAATGGTAGCAGCAATGCTTCCAGTGAAGATTCATGATGAACTAGACGTCCCTGAAGGAGCAGGGATGCATTGGGTTGGAGATCAGAGGCCAGAAGGTGAATTCTGCTGGCGCAGTCTTTCTAGATAAAGGAGAGATTGTGAGATTGCCCACTTGCATTCTAGACAGCTGCTCCTCATGAGTAGTCTGCAGAGATTGACGTTTTTGAGGTTGGCTCATGAGTTGAGCAGTTGGGAGTTGAGGGATTTCAATCAAGCTCACAGCCGTAACGCAGCCTATATGGACATAAGATTCACATAAGCCTCATTTCTTAAATATTTTCAGATGTAACTAATTTACAGCTAAAGAGAGATTTTCTGAGCATCAGGATAAGAACATTCCACCTGGTGGGTTATTATTTTTTTCTGGATTACAGAGGAATAAAGGAAGGGGGGAAGGTTTTAAAGACTGAAAAACTTTTGGCAAAAAGCTTAATAAGGAGTTGGTGTAAGTAAGTTTATAATGGATAAAGGGGATAAGTTATTTTTGGTGAAAGCACTTTTGAACAAATTGGAATTAAAACAGACAAACAAACTGGATCTTCATGGGAATTTTTTGTTTTGTTTTGTTTACTATTAGAGTGCAAACAAGTAGTAGATTTACAAAACAAAAGATAAAGGTAATATGAGCCAGACTGTGATGCTGACTGTATCTATGGAGTGCTGTCTGAGATTAAAGTATTAAGGGCACAGGAAGACAAAATAGAGAAGGAGAAGGAGAAGGAGAAGGAGAAGGGAAGCTTGCCATTTCTCTTTCTCTTGTTTGCAACACTTTCATTTTTGGATTATAATATCATAATGGCAACCACCAGAAAAGCAGCAAAAATAGAGGGGAGGAGAGGATTGCTAGAGCAACCTGCAGAGAGAGGAATTACACCAGATTTACTTCAGAAAATGTTTGAGGACTTGGGCAATTAGTTAGCTGAATCACTTGATACTAAACTGACAGCGTTTGAAAAGCAAATGGGTGAAAGTCTTGTAAAGATGAAAGAGGAGATGAAAGAAGAAGCTAGGAAGATGAAAACCTCTGTAAAACAAGTAACTGGAGATGAAAAACAAAGTAATGACAAAGTCAAAATTCTGGAGAGTAAGACAAAAGTTATAGAGACAGATTTGAAAAGAGAACTAGATAATCTGATTCTGTTGGAATTGAGAGAGAGGAATTTTGTTTGTGATTTAGAGCAATCCTGGGGGATTTTGGTGAAGATATCAGATAAAAGGTTACTAAAGCTTTAGCAATTTTTTTAGATTGGGATGAGGAGGATAGAGAGGCAGAAACTGATATAGTATATAGAATAAATGTAAGATTTGCAGGAATAAGAAATGTTCCAAGGGTTTTTTTAATGCACTTTGGCAGGAAGAAGACAAAGGATCAAGCTTTGCAGCAGAATTTTAATACAAGACTGAAGGTTGATAATACAGGTGTAATTGTTCTTAAAGAAATTCCCATTAGAATCTTGCATAAGAGAAAAGAGTATTCTTTTTTGACTGAGAGATTAAAACAGAAAAAGATTTCATTTTGATGGGACAAATTGGAAGGTATAATTTTTACTTTTAAACAGTAGAAGTTTCAACTGAATTCTGTCTAGAAGGCAAGGGAAATTCTAGAAAATTTTAAAGATTTGGAGGAGATTCAAATAGAGTTATCAGATGAGACTACACAAAAACTTCAACAGGTGCAACTGAAAGGGACAATACTGAACTAGGCACTACAGGTATCGATTTTTTCTAAATTTTTGGCTTGATTATGGATTACAAATGCTTAATGTGGAATATAAATGGAGCAAATGCTCCTCAAAAGAAAAAAAATAATTATTTGAAAAAATTAAAACAAGATATAATTTGACTATAAGAGACACATATTAGAAAATGGGGCATAAAATAGTTGATTCATACAAAAATGGATGCAGCAGGAACTAAAAAAGGAAATGAAGTTGTTTGGTATATAAATCCTGAATTAAAATTATATTGACTGATGAGCATGGCAGATTTGTTGGAGTGGAAGTTAATATGCATGGAACTAAGACTTTGATATTGGGGATCTATGCACCAAACGAAGATAAAGTACTATTCTATAAAGGATTTATAGACAGACTAATAGGTTTCTCTTATGAAAATTGCTGTTTGACTGGGAATTGGAATGGGGTGGTCTCCCCACAACTGCACAGAACTTCTGATAAAAATATTAAAATTACTCAAGGCAAACTGCCAATTTTTTTTTTTTAATTTGATGAATAATTTAGGGTTGGTTGATGTATGGAGACAGAAAAATGCCAGTTCAGGAGAGTACACTTATTTTTCTGAAAGACAGAGATCCTTTTCAAGAATAGATATGATTTGGATTTCAAAGAATTTGGCTACTAAGGATTCTAAAGTAGAGATATTACCAAAGACATTTTTGGATCATAATCCTGTGAGTTTGGTTTGTAAAAGGAAATCTAGTTCTTTTAGATGGAGACCAGATGAAATGTTGCTACAGAAAGAAGCAATAGTGGAGGATAGTAAACATAAATTAATTTTTTTTTTGAAAATAACTCAGATAAAGGTTTCTCAATGGTTTGGGATGCAAGCAAAGCTTTCATTAGAGGTTATTTTATACAATATAATAGTGAACTCAAAAAGAAGAGACAAGGCCTTTGACAATTTCAGTTGTGCTTTCTTGTTTTGGAAGATACAAATTTTGGAAAGAACTTTACAAAATGGGTAAGATAATTTACATTTCACAGAAAACACAAATAATTGTTAATAGAGATCTAACATAGCCTTGTGAGATACAAAAAGGAACAATACAGGGATGCCAATGTCTCCTCCCTTGTTTATTTTGGTTCTTGAAATACTGACTAGAGATATAAGACAAGATGAGAGGATTGTGGGAGTAAAGATTTAAAAAGAAACTTATAAGTTAAGGGCTTTTGTAGATGACTTGGTGTTAGTTTTGGAAGATCCTTTAAAGGGAATTGAAACATTAATGGGCAAATTAAAAGAATTTGGTGCATTAGCAGGATTCATGATTAATAAACAGAAGATGAAGATGTTAATAAAAAAATATGAAAATAGAAGATCAAATAGAATTGATGAATAAAATGGGTTTTAAGATTGAGAAGAAGGTAAAATATCTGGGTATCACTATGACAAATATGAACTTTATGTTATTTCAAAATAGCTAAGTGGCTAACTTATCATGAGATACTAGAATTTTGTCAAGGGGAATGGAAAATAAAATCAAGAGAAGAACTGCTGATAGAGGGGTAGAGTTGTCAATGTTATCTTATTTACAGTTATTAGAAAGATTTAAAGTAGACAAAAGAGCTTATGGTTTTGAACATTGTAAGACTGAGTTTGAAATAATATGAACATGTAATTGCTGAAATGTATAACAATTTACTGAAATTTACTGAAAAGAATGTATGATAAAGTGGGCTAAAATTTTTGGTTCTAATATACAGATGGAACAATGAGAAAATAGTTGAAAGGACTGAAATTTACACTATGTTATTATCTTAAACAGAATTTTTATAAAATGATGTACCATTGGTATATGTCACCAGAGAAATTGTCCAGAATGTATAAAGGCACTTCAAGTTTATGTTGGAAATGCGAACAAGGGGCATTTTATCATGTTGGGTAGACTGAAAAAAGCTAGAAAATTTTGGATTCAAATATACACACTGATTCAGAGGATTTTAAAGATTGATATACAATTGAGACCAGAGGTTTTTCTTTTAGAACTGATGGACGAACGGTTGGGAAAAAGTAATGGAATTTTGTATTTGTATATGACAACTGCAGCTAGTTATTGTATGCACAAAGATGGCAAGATTTGGCATTACCCACAATGGAGAAATGGTTGATGAAGATGATGGAACTTGCTGAGATGGCTTAATTGACTTCTTTGATTATAGAAAAGAAAATACCTATGTTTATTGCTGACTGGAAAACCCTTATGGACTTTTTGCATAAAAGAGAAAATAATGAACTTATGATTTATAGTTTTGATGATCAGACAGGATAGATTATTGAAAGAAGAGAGTTATGTTGTAACCATAGAGTAAGAGGTAAATTTATAATTGTACTTATAACTGCTGTAAAGAAGATTAGAAGCCACTTCTTTGTATTTATTTCTTTCTTTTCTATTTTTCTTTTACTTTCCTTTTTTGCACTTTTAGCTTTCTGTTTGATTTCTTTCTTTTCCTTTTCTTACTTTATATTTGTTTCTATCAGTTTTTATCTTCCTTTTAATTTTTTTTTAATAAAATATATTAAAAAATGGCAGCAGCAAAGCTCTAGCATGACTATTTTCCACAATAACTGAACAAAAAGTCTAACCCTTGTTATCTCCCAGATAGACGACTGCAATGCACTCTACATCAGGCTACCCTTGAAGAGTATCCAGAAGCTACAGCTGGTCCAGAATGCAGCTGCGTGGGCTATTTTTGGAGCCCCAAGAAGGGCCCATGTAACACCATTGCTCCACTAGCTGCATTGGGTACTAGTTTGCTTCCGGGTCCAATTCAAGGTGTTGGTTATCACCTTTAAAGCCCTACATGGCATGGGTTACCTAAGGCACCACCTGTTCCCCATGACTTCAACCCATCCCACTTGATCACACAGAGAGGGCATGTTTCGGACCCCTGCAGTAAGAGAATTTCAATTAGTGGGGTAGTAACTAAAGTTACTTCTCTGTGGTAGCCCCAGCTCCTTGGAATATTCTGCCCCCAGAGGTTAGATTGGACTTCCAGAGGGCTTTGAAGACCTGGTTCTGCCACTTGGCCTGGGGTGGGGAAGGAATACTTCAAGTGTGGGGATGGCTAGCCCCATAGAGGCCTGCTGTCTTCAGCTCCAGTTCCTTCATCTTCTTGGACTCTCTTCCTCTTTTTTAGTAACATTTTTAATTTTTTTTTTTTATGTTTTATGTATTTATATGTATTTATGGTTTTAATGTTTTGTGTGAACCGCCCAGAGTCCCCCATTGGGGGGAGATGGGTGGGGAGAAATTTAATAAATAAATAAATAAATAAATAAAATAAACCCCTACCACTAAGATCAGTGAGATTCTGGGATGTTCTCATCCAAATACTACACTCTGTACATTTTTGTTCTTCCTAAAATTAAAACCAAATAAAAATAGTCAATAATGCTTGAAATTGTATTCCAATCTTCAGCCAACCGAGCAGACTACAAATGTAATTGCAAACTATATCTGAGGAAAGCTAGCCTATTACACACAAACGTTAAAGCATTTTGGTTTGTATCTCTCAAAACTCTCTTAGGAGAAAGTTCATTTATTTAAAACAAATTACTTCCATATATGAAGTTTGAAGGTCACAACTACATTCCAGTGCAGAGTCATCCATGCTTAAACTTCATTGATCTCCATTGAAATAAACTTCTGTGAATTTGAAAAGAATTGAAGCCAACAGCTTTAATATTTTAATACAACAAGAATGTGTATAAGTTGGCAAAAATGTATTATGTCATGAGATGCTTCAGAAATTGAACCCATTATAATATTTGTTGATTTTCATCTCAGGTACAATGTGTGTAAATATATAAAAAAATCAGAAGTCTGGTAGCACTTTTGCTGACAAACAAATTTTATTGAAAAGCATTAGCTTTGGTGAGTGGCAGTTCATTTCATCAGATGCATGAAAGCTTATGCCTTTTAATAAAATTTGTTACTATGCAATAAATAAAAGGTGTTACTAGTCTTCTGATTTTTGACTACCATGGACTACTGTAGACTAACATGGCTATCCTCCTACAACGTCTAAAATGTGTGTAAGTATCAGGTGGGGTTGGGGTTAAATGCTAGGGCTGTTCACATTTTGAAAATGATTCAGGAGATTCAACTTGATCCTCACACAAGCACAGTACTTCTGCTATTTGTTAAAGCAGCCATTTTATTTATTCATTCATTAAAATTCACCATGTTCCTGACAAAAAAATATGCTGTTGCTTTAAGGAATCAACTCAATGTGACTCTTTAAAGAAGTAGTGCTCATTCTGATACTTTAGACCAGTGTTTTTCAAACTTGGCAAATTTAAGGTGTGTTTTAGACTCTCAGACTGTACTGTACAAACAGCCAAAGTTGAACCCTTCATAGAAAAACATGAAATCAGAATGCCTAAAGTAAATGAATGGCTTCAGGAAATAGCCTAGAAAGGTAACTGTAAAGTTAAAATTTTAACATGGAGAATGTAAATTTGAATTTAGCATCAATCTTTCTCATCCAAAATTTTGTCTGGTGAATTCACCAAATTTTGTCTATTTGCATTTTCAGTCCATCACACATTAATCAAAGGCAATGATTACAAAATGGAACTCCCGCCAAGCATAGCCCTCATTATATATTATGTATAATGTTTGTTTTTGTAAAAGTATGATAACACATTTTATTTTAATTTCTTAGATTTATAGAACATGAGCTCTTCCACACAGCATTCTTAAGCTGTTTGTCACACATGGATATGAAGCTGGAAATGAAATGGCTTAAGGAAAGGTCACCTGGATTTCAATCCATTCTTCAGTTTAGGTAATGATCTGGGTGGGTATTCTGTCCAGACAGCAGTTTCAAAGGCCCACTATTGATAGACTGCCTTGCTCTTATACTCCCCTCATCCATGTCAGGAGAGCAAGAACCAATTGCTTTTCTCTATGTGGGCCATTCTCTGAGGTTTCAATTGATGCACATTTTGTATAATTGTCCTCTGTTGACTCTGTCTCATACTTGACACCTTTATTTGTCCTGTCCAGTCTGGTGCACCTACTAGTGGATTGGTGGGGGGGGGGGCGGGTGGTAGGGAGACAGAAAGGATAGGGTTGAGCTGAGAGTGATGTCAGCCACTCAAGTCCTTTCAATGTCATGGCTGAAGTTTTGCCCTTCTGCGGTTAACATGTTGTGTGAAAAGACTCCTCTGGAGAAAAAGTAAATTAGTTTTAATTTTGGTGCAGAGAGTCCTGATCAGACTAGATTTCATTTTCAAGGTAGAATATAGTATTTTATCATTCTCCTGTATTGTGTTAGGATTAAAAAAACAAGCAACCAGTATGTTAAAATTTACCCAGGAGCTTAATTTAAAACTATTGCCTTTAAATTAGAAACATTAACAAATGTAGTAGTGGGATACTTAGAATATTTGCATCAAAGCTAGCAAAAACATAACAACCTTATTTTTATTTCTTTTCCTGATGACACTAGTTTCAAGCTAACCATTTAGAGAAGATAACAAATAAAATGTAATGCCTTAAAAAAAGAGAGCATGGACAAGATCTAATGAGTTGTATTTAAGGCCCACCATACTAAATGGACTTATACTATTAAGAGTTATTTTCTCATATTGACTTCCATAAGATCTGCATATGACTGACTTGCTTTGGATCCAGGCCAGATAAGTCCACATATGATAACAGACCCTGAGTAACTGCAGTTTCATTCTCTGTCCCCTTGCAGTTAGTCCACATAAATGGAGCTTCTTCAGTCTATTCCTATGGTAGGCAATGTTTCATTATGGAATAGATTTGTATGATTCTCTTCTTGTGATGGAACATGAGATGCCACCTAGATCACTTAAAAGAGAAGAAGTCCGCAACAGGGTAACAGTCAAAGAAAGAAACTTAAGAAGGACCTGCCCTAACTACGCAGACAATAAATAGGGAGGGCGGGAGATTTGTGCTTTCAGACTTGCAAGGTTCTGTTAATGTAGTCTTACAATAAAGTAGAATTAGTTCATCTAGTCTTGTTTCCTGTCTGGTTTACCTGGAAGGGCTGGCACTTCTTAAGCAAACATGTATTGTATTGTATTGTGTTGTGTTGTGTTGTGTTGTGTTGTATTGATATATTGATTTATCTCAATCAATTTACATGCCATCCATTTTGCAAATCTGACTCTGGATGGCTGACAAAATGTAAAAACTGTACAACTGGTGAAATAAGAAGAAAAACTAAAAACAAGGACAACAGCATCCTATGGAGACCAAGGAAACCAGCAATCAACCCATCTGGGTTCAATTAAATTCCCAATCCCCATGCCTGGGAAAAGTTAGGTTCACACATCATAATAAGCCATGTTTTTTATCCATGGTTTGCTGAATAAGTCACAATGGCTAGGTACACTTCTTATCCAGTCATAAAACATGGTTTGATTCTCACGACTTGCACATAATCTGAGAACTATGGCCTTGTGTAGTCCTGAAACCCTGCATGCAGGTCCCAATGCCCTCCATTGATGACCACCAAATAGTAAAATTTTTATTTATTTATTTATATTTCAAATTTGGTCACCGCCCATCTTACTAGGAAGACATCATTAAATACAGGAGCATAATCTTATTAACTATCTTGGATTAACTTAATTTAGGCCTAAATTAAATCAACCATTAAAGGCCAGGCCTTGGGAACAGGGTAATTGCAAAACCCCGTTTGGTTTGGTTTGGTATTATTATTTGTGCTGATAACAGGCCTTCACCGCATTAAGCCCCCAAACCCCGAACCTAATTATAGCTTAATCCAATGTGGTAACTCACTCAGATGTAGCCTATTGAATCAAGCATAACAGGATGAGTGAATAAGAGTGTTTGCTGGCAACACTGCATTGGTCACTCTGTCGTAGAAAGGTAGGAATACCAAAGGAGAGGATAGACATTCATGTTAACTAGCTACATGTGAAATTCTGTGCCAGATCAAAAATTGGTGATAAAAATAATCTGTGACTATTTGTGCAATCTCAACTTTATCAGATGACAAGGCCATCAGTAAAGACTATAAGAAGTGCTTACGTTGGTTCTAGTTTAATAGGGCCAAGAGCACTGGAATTTGTCAAAATATTAACACCACAGAAAAAGCAAGTGACAATAGACTTAAATTTATGAGCTAGCATTTCACTCTTTTCTCAGTGATTTATCTGTATTATGCTAGTCAGAATAATTGAATATACTATATTATTTTATCACCCATTCAAAACCAGCTACAACTGTGAATCTGTCTTCTCAAACAAATCTAGATAAACCCAGTATGTTCCACCTTAAAAAAAAAATGCAGCACAACTACCTGCTGGCTGAATTGGAGAAGTTTATTACTACATGAAAAATGTTAGTAACTCTCTAGATCTCTCATCACTTCAAGCCTAAACTGCAGCCCTGTTCTGATATTAAAAATTCTGCACATGGAAGGAAGATGAATATGAGTTTCATCTTCAACTTACAACATAATATTTGCAACAAAACTAATAGGATTTAGCTGAATGGAGTTACTGGGCTTTGTGCCATCACCGTCCTTGTTCAGTGGGATTCCACAGACAGCTCTTGAACTGAAATCAGATGAATTTGGCAGTTTTCAACCTAACTATGAGGAGAATAGCAGTAGTGTTCGCAGATGCTGAAGAGAAAAAAAATGGCATCCCTTACAAGCCACAATCACATCACAATAATGACGCATGTTCTAAGGACTTACAAATAGCAAAATTATGTAATGAAATCGTGATGTGCGATGCAAATACATAAGTTGTTTCATTCATGTCATGACATGATCACACATATGCATCATTTCCCCTGCTTCCAAACCTGGCCCCCATCCCCCTGAATATCCTTGATATTATATATCACTGTTATCCTTTCCAAGCATACTATATTTAATGCTGTCAGGGAGCTTAGTACATGGCATGCTTTACTGTAGACCTGAACACTGAAAGCATTATCTGTGCCATTATTTATTTCTCAAATTTCAAGGCTGCCCAACTCTTTACACAACTTACAATTGCCTTACAATTAAAAACAACATGTAAAAGAATGCAAACCATAAACCTACTAGAACCAAACCAAAACAAACGGCTTCACAATTGCCCTGTTCCCAAGGCCTGGTCTTTAATGATTTCCTAAAAAACATAAGATGAGAGCCACACAAATCTCTGGGGGAAATGATGGCTTTGGGTCTGGTTCATTACTCAACCCCCAGCCTTACTGCAAAGGTTGAGGTGAAATTCGGAAGTGAAATTCTACTAGCTTTCTCTTGGATCTGAATAGAATTCCACTCCAGCTGTCTTTACCACTCCAGCTAAGAAACTGACAGGACATAGAAAATACACAATATACCTCTCAAGAGTGTTGTTCTGAATTAAATCAATGGCTAAATTAAATCAGTGGTTAAGCAAAACACATCAGACTGTTTCTCCAGATAAGTAGATAGATGGGTAGATCTTATTTGTAGTTGGAAGAAAAAAGAGTAAGAAGACAAGGAAGAGGGGAAGAAGGTGATTAGATAGATGATAGATAGATAGATAGATAGATAGATAGATAGATAGATAGATAGATAAGAAAGAATGGGCCAAAGGAAGTAAGATACCAAAGTGCTGTGTTCATTTAGTTGTATTTCATTAGGAAGATATAACTAGCTTGAAATAAATTTCTCTTATTAAACAATACATCCTTTTAATATTGTGCAAAGACTCAGTCTTCAGGGTTCAGATAAATTCTCTTCCCTGTTACTTTATAAATAAAAGATGATATTGAAAACAAAATGATAGTAATAAAAAACAGAAAGAAGATTGAATTCTTTTAAATTATCCTTTACAGATGCAAGGAAAAGACCATGCAAACTTTCTCAAAGAGATAGAGAAACTGAATACTGCCTTAGGAAACTGATTTATTCTTTTAATAAAAGAAACCATAGGAATCTGTTGCCTATTAAGAAGACAATTGGTAGGTGAGATTTGGAATCTATGATCTGGATGCTTATTTTCTTAATCTATTTATCATCATAAAACCAGCACTGAATGTTGTAGAGTCACTTTGTCTTGCTATTTCAATAACCTTTTCTCAAGAAATGAAACCCTTCTCCCTCCCTCCCTCTCTGTCATGTATATGTATATCAGCACTATTGGTGCTATTACCACGATCACTTAAATATATGAGTGAGTTCAGTTTGGTCTACTGGTTAAAGTGCTGGGTAACCTTGGATCAGCCCGTTGTTCTCAGCCATAGGAAGAATGCAATGGTAGATCACCTCTGAAAATGCTGCCTACTCATGTTCAAGTAGCTGCCAGAGTCAAGTCTGATTCAAAGGCAAATGAGGTTCATGATAAAAGCATCAGGTTTCAGAGGAGAATTTTGGTTCAACATTAACCTTTTGCCTTCCATCCAACCTTCCATCCAAAATATGGATTCCTCTTTCCCTTTATCCTTACACCCTGGCACAAATCTTCTAAAATTATAATACTGTTAACTAGGGAGGATCAGTGATCCTTGTTTTTTATATTTTTGAAGCTAGAATAGCACTAGATTAGTGTCCACAGAGAAAACACAGTGCTGATGATCATCCACATTTTGTGGAATTCATTGTCTTTTAACTAGCTCCAACTTTATGAGTTTTCAGGCATAATATAAAGACCTAGTTTTTTTTATTGCTTTTATTTTGTTGATTTTTATCCTGCTGGATTGATATTTTAAATATACTTATTGAACACATATGAGCACAGACACACACTGACTCTCTCTCTGTCTCTCTCTGTCTCTCTCTCTCTGTATATCTGAGTGAATATAGTATATAGTATACTATAGTATATAACATATTGTCCTCAAAGCTATTGTATATCACCATCAGAGTAGGCCAATCCATGAATCTGTTAATTTCTTTAAAAGTATTTAAATTGGTGGCTGTCCCTCTATCTGATAGCCCCAAAATCCATATTATGGGAACTATACACCGTGACTTTAAATGGAAATTGTATATAGAAATCTTGTTTTCAATTCTTTCTGTTACCATTTACAATAGAAAAAACAAGATGAAGATATAAGAAATGTCTTTTAAAAAACTAGATAGACATGCAGGACTTGACTGGAAAACTCTAGAATTGATTTGGGTGTGGGTGAGTGGATGGACTGAAAGGTATAGATATGAGGTAGGGAAATGTCTTTGCCTAAGCAGGAACCTTATTATATAACATTCTTCAACCCTCACAGTGGCATATATACCATATCAGGACAGAAGAATATACTTTGGAATTTTCTGCATGAAAAAACTTTCAGTGCATACCAAGCACTGTGTGAGAGAAAGGTTTCCAGCTGGTTTTCTAAGTGGGGGGTATATTTCTCCCTAAGGAAATCATTCAAGCATGGAATGTTCTTCTTTCTGAATTAAAACAGTCTGAGAAGAACTGCAGAGCATGATTTTTTGGACACTGACTGCAACGGCAGTTTCAGAACTGATTGTTCCAAATGATGGACCTCACAGACTGGGCTGGTCATCTAGTCTACTTCCAAATATTATTTTCATTTGGACATATGTAGCTGCAAGACCTTCCAGATAACAGGCTTTTCTGCTCAACTCAATATAAAATGCACCTGAGATTATTCTGAGCATTTTGGTATTTGCAGATCTATTTAACTACAAGAAACCATGAGAAAAATAACAAATGGTTGTTAAAATATGCCAATATGTCTATTAGTGCAGAGCTTATAGAAACCATCACTGATGATATTACCTAGCTTGGTTATGAAACATCTGAAGGAAGAGAAGCAAGTTCAGACAACTCCAAGAACCCAAGAAAACCACCAGCCAATCAGTGTTTGCCATTTCTGAACCAATAACAGAATGGATATAATTGTCAATCACTGCTGATTGGCTGTTATTTGAAGCTGGCCAATTACTGAGTCTCATCCCAATCCTTTAGCTTCTACTAGATTCCTCCCCTCTGAAAAAAATGAGAGAGAGAGAGAGAGAGAGAGAGAAATCACTCACTCACTCACTCACTAGCATTCTATGGATTTCTACTGTATATACTTAGTTGTGAACATTTGTCCATTGTTAGAAAACATTCCAGGGAAAGTTGGAGGAAAGCTATGTGATACAGAGGTTGATTGCTAACAAATTATAAATAAATGAACTGAAAACATTCAAAAGCTTTTTGAAGACTCCTTTGCCTTCCAAAGTCCTGTGACTTGTAATGCTGTTGTATCAACAATTCTGCACTTAGGCACTTTTTCCTAATCAAGCCAGCATATCAATACAATGGCAGACAAGGAGCTGAGAGGTGGGAAGTAGAAAAAAATCCCCACTCTTGGGAGCATTGATAATGTCTAGGAGCACCAGGAGCACCAAATGAAGGATCATTTCTGAAACAACACTCTATGGGCTGAAACTGAAATTTCCTCATTCAAGAATAAAATGGCATTGGCACAAAGGTAGGTTGAAAGCACAATCATCTGGTGAGGGTATCATATAATTGATGTAGAAATCACCAGGACTGGGACTGCACTATGACTGTATTGTATGATTGCCGCATTTAGTTGCACTGCCAACCATTCTGAACACAAAAAACAATTCAGATTCAAAGAAGCAGCTCTCTGAAGGCACTACTTTAAAAGTTCAAATCAAGATAAGGTAAATTCCTGCATGGAATATGCATATTATCAGAACTAATAGTGCAATCCAATATGTATCTATTCATAAGATGTCTGGAGTTAGTGTTGTAACACACAAACTGAAAATGTTATAGCTAACTATTTGGTCTATGCAGTGTTATTAGAAATGATCCAGAGAAGTATGATTTACATTAAAATTACAGCACATCCACATAAAGCTTATGTTTACTGGTTTTTAACATTATTTTATGTATATTACTGTATTTTAAACTGTAGCAAAGTTATTTTAATCCTACACCTACCTACCTACCTACCTACCTACCTTTCTTCCTTCCTTCCTTCCTTCCTTCCTTCCTTCCTTCCTTCCTTCCTTCCTTCCTTCCTTCCTTCCTTCCTTCCTTCTTCATAGACTATCCATTTATTTTTTATAATAATTTTATTAAACATTTCAATTAAAAAGATGAAAAACTAATGCAAAGTCAAAAAGAAAAGAATAAAAAGAAAAAATAGAAAGTACAGAAAAGAAGAAAATATAGAAAAATAGAAAGAAAAATAGAAAAGAAAGAAAAAATAAGAATATAGTAAAGAAAAGGAAAATGAATATATAACAAAATGACTTCCCCCTTCATCACAAGTATAAATAATTTAAGTAACTGATCACCTTCTCCTAGAATACGACAAATGATCTCTTCTTTCCATATCTCATCTCTTATCTATAAACAAATCTTTAAAGCCTCATTCAAGGGTTACCAGAGATAACAACATATCTATTTTAACTTTGATCAGATAAACCCACTTTATATTCCTTCCTTTTATTTTTAACAATCTTGATCTTTAATCCCTTCAAACAGGAACGTTTGGAGTGACAGGTTTTATAGCACCAGGTGACTTTCTTTCAATCCTTAGCAAAAGAAATTTTAAATACAAGTTTAAGGAGTTAAAACATTCTTTTGGGGAGGGAATGAACAGCAAAAGGGTGATTAGAATGTTGATTTTGGAAAGTTGCAAATGGACTAAGGGTCCAGATGGATTTGAAATAAGATTTTGAAATTAATTTTAAGAATCCTTCCTGTGGGAAAATGCTGTTGTTTTGAATTATGAAAAAAAAATGATAGGATGGGACTTTGAATGGACACTAGAGGGAACCAAAAGGACTAAAGATTATAATTAAAGGAGAAGAACACTAAAATTTGACTTACTAATACAGAATGGAGTAAAATACTTTAACATTGGATGTATTGAAGGATATTTGTGAACAATAGACCCAAAAGTTAATTTTAAGAGTGTTTGCCATTATAAATAGACTGTGTTTAAAAAATGTTATGGAAGAGGAACACGTTTTACCAGACAAGACTGAGACTGATTTGAAAGTGGATTTAAAAATGAAAGGCTACAAGAATGATATGAAAAAGATGCTACACTGGATGTACAAATGAAACTGATGTCTTAATAAGTAAAAGGGATATACAAATAACAAACCAAAAGAGTGACCTGGATAACTTTCCTACATTGGATTCACAAAAGAGATCTGTTAAAGTTTTGAATGATTTTGTGACAAGGGACGAAGAAAAAATGAAAAGAAATCAAGTTCATAGACTATCCATTTCAACAGAGGACTTAAGACACTATACAGTCAAACAAAAACATTACAACAAAAACCCGATGTAGCTAATCCAAGAAGCCTTTTTGTTATCAGCACTCATACACTCTGCAGAATAAAGCTTTAATGCCTTCTTAAAGGCTGAAAGGTGGAGGCATTCTCTATGTCAAGTAGTATGGTGTTCCAAAAGGACTGTGGCCGCCACTAGAAAGGCACATTGCCAGGTCTCCATCCCTCTCACCTCTCACATGATAGGAACCCTCAGCATACCTTCTCTCAGTGATTTCATGGAATGGGCCAACTCTAATTGAGCAAGATGACCCTATAGATACCTTGTAGACTTTAAAGATGATAAGTAGAACCTTAATCTGGTTCTGTTTACCAGAAGGAAACCAACAACTGGTGCAACTGCAGCCTAGGTATAATACTGCTGAATCTGCTACTTCAAATGAGCAAACAGTTGAAATTTCTGAGTGGAAACTGAACAAAACTACTGGGCATGAGTCCACAAACACAGTAAGAGTATAGAATTAAGATTCCTTCACCACTTTCATTCCATGGTATGTTCTTGAACATGGGTATGCAACTGTGAGTGTTAGGGTTCACTCTTCATTTTTATCCACCATTGCTTTAGCACTCTCTTCACTTGCTTCACCTTCCACAGTTCCTCAGTAAACCAATAAACTTGCTCAGTTTGTTTTCCTTCATAAATCTGTGTGGCTGCAAGTTTACTGGCAAGCTACCCAAGCATTCTCTGTAAACCCTGAGAGTTCATTAGTGCCTGGCATGGACCACCTTAACTGGTGCCCCTGTGGAAGTCAGATGTGACCATCACAAAAGATTGATGCTGCTCCAAGGTAAAATCCAGCACGTGTCAGGCCCAAGATTCATTGGGGCAAGCCTAGCATTGTTAAATTCTAACAATTAAAAAAATCTTACAAGTGACCCATTATATAATGTTTTATTTTGCACTAAATTGGTGGATATGATTACATCATGTATTACTATAAATTAATGCTCTTAATTTACATACTGATAATATTGCATTACACTAAGTCCAGGGCTGGAGATAAGTATTCATAGACATGCACACAATTCTGACATTTCTTTATCACCGAAGTTACTAATCTTGAACTACAGGCCAAAGTTCAAGCTATTTTATTTTGAGCATTAATCAAAAAGGGGATATTGAAGCATATATCTTAATTCCGTAAAGCACTCAGACCCTGTAAGATTTATAAATTATCTTTTGCATTAACTTCACACACTGCATTCTATATTCATTACTGCAACAGTTTCATTTTATGCATTATCTCCACTGGAACATTTCTTCTGTCTAGATTTCTCCTTAACTGGCAGAAGTGGCAACGAGAGATCATTCCTGAAGTTTATGGCTTATACCCAGGATCATAAAGCTTATAAATCTTACCTTGAGAGGTTAAAAAAAAAAGTTGAACATATTGATTCCATTAATTCATTTTGTTATAAAAGCAGTGATTTGGTTATACTTCAGATAAACCCATTGAAATCCATTGGATCAGTTAGTCATGACAAACTAAAATCCATTTTATTTCTATGAATCTAGTTTGAGCATGATTGAATTATATTAGAATTAATAAATTTAATCCAAAGATGTAAATGAAAAGACCAGAAAATGGTGTTTTTACTGATCTTCTTGAAGTACAACACCAGTCCTGTGCAGGATTTTGGATTGTGATAGAATTAAAGAACAAACTTCCTAACAGTGCTAGCCATTCCACTGTGGAACTAATTACCCAGAAAATTGTGGGATCTCCTTCATTAGATGTATCTATGTGGAAGTTAGGCTGGCATCAGTCTCGGATACTTAAATATGAATTCCTACAGCCAACTGGATTCAGTGGCCTACATGGCACCTTCCAACATTATGATTTTTTTCCTGACATTGTGTTTGCTTTTTCCTATTCAAGCTCAGTTTTTAATTAATTAATTTTTTTAAGTCTGATGAGGAATTTATTTATATTTTTTTTCAGGTTTACACTTTTTTTTTTTTTTGGCAGGAAAGCTTGGCTAAAATTTATTTTTTTCAAGCTCTTTTTTTTTCCTTTCCTGAAGATTGTAAATTGTTTTCATCCACACATGTGTTTTTAATTCCATTGTGTAATTTAGGGACCTTCAATGAATAAGTCAAAAAAGGTCAATGTTCAAACTGCATTTTGGTTCACATGATCGTGTTGAAAAAATACATCAGCCAAATATTTAGAAATAATATGTGAACTGAAGGAAATTGTAAAAAATATATAATATTTATTTAATAACTGTGTTTATATACCCCCTGCTATGTAATACATCCCCTAGGGAATATACAAAATTAAAAATACATTAAGTTCAGTAAATACAACATATAGTAAGAGAAAAATACAGAACGCTCAGCAATAAAGTTGTTTCATCAAGCAATTTAAACAGGCCTCCTATTTTATTCATGAATGTTGGCAACAGTATCCACAGAAAGGGAACAAAGGAAGGAAGCCGTCACTTGAACAAAGAGTGTGCTCCACCTTTAGAAATGGGTCAATTCTTTTCCATTTCATATTAAGTCTCTTTACAATTCTGACCATCAGTGAAGTAGTGCCTATAAATTCTAACTATAGGAAAACAAATTCTCTCTAACCTTTTGTGATGGCTTTTCATCCCATATCACCGGTGACATTATTGCACAATAGGAAAATTGCCCCCTCAGTATCCTTTCCCCCACAAGTAATATCAAATCTTCTCTGCCAGAAATTTTAGGGACAAACTGATATTTGGATAAACAATGCTACCCAGAATGTGAAACATCTAAGCAGGTCGCAACCTTATCTTTCTGTTATACATTATTCACGAGACCAATGTACCTCCCAGGTGAAAGTGTAAATTTCAGGGCCACTGAGCTTCAGATTCTTTTGGTCTATCATGCTCACAGAAACACCTGTGCTTCAACACCTTGACCTAACCAACTGTGAAATGCTGACAGTGTTCAACAGACCTACAAAACTCTCATTCCAAATGTACAGCAAGATGCTCTAATATCTTAATAATATGCTGCACAGTGCATAATATCCCCAGAAAGTGGTCCAAAAAAATATTGACTCTCCATTTTCAACTTCGCCGCAACTTGGTCTTGAACTGGTCTTCTGGCTTAACTTTTCAAACCATTTCAGTGCGGTTGAGAAGTAAATTGTTTAAATTGTTTAATTTTTTTAACTTCTTTTAAATTTTTTTACTTCTTTTTAATTTTTTACTTCTTTCTAATTTTTAATTGTTTATGGGTTTTTGATTTTAATTGTGAGACACCCAGAGTCACCCGTTGGGGGAGATGGGTGGCATACAAATTTAATAATAAATAAAATAAATAAATGAAGATGCATTTACCAAAAAGAGATCTAAATTTCTTTCTCTCCCTATCTCTCTGTCCCAACTATATGACATAATGCCTTACCGAGAGTAGTTTACCATGCAGTATAATTTAAAAACTTAGACCAACTGCATAAAAATCTAATATTGAACAAAAGAAACATTAACACTTGGAGACATAATAAACATACTTATAAAACTGAAAAACTTCTAACACAATGCTTAAAAGGTAAAACCTCTTCTAAATCAAAGAGAATAAATATGCTTACACCCGATGCCTAACAGATGATGTAGTGGTGGGAGGGGCAGGAAGCTACAACCAGGGGCTCCGAACATTACACATTTTTTCAGCATAATTCAATGCAGAAATTAGACTTCTAATTTCCTGTTCAGAAGTTCAAGGAGATTTACTCCAAAGTAAGTGAGTTCAGGATTGCAGCCACTGTGCAACTGCACAACTAAAGTCTAACTTCTCATTCAACATACCTTTTGAAGTGGGTTTGTTTTAACAAAATATTGCAGAGATGAGGTCCCACTTTTAATCAGGGCTGTGCTATACAGAAGAGTGATATTAATGCTTCCTTGTCACTGTGATCCAGAGAAAACTAGACATACACATGTGTTTTTCATAAATTTTTAAAAACTGACCCTGATCATAGGATTGATGGATCTTTGTTTCTATGGAATAGGCATGCCATAAAGGTAGCTCAATCAATGTCATTTTTTGGGAAACAGAGATGATTACCAATGAAACCTTCTGCAGGCATGACATTTGTATAAAGCAGTGTTGTCCAAACTTGGCCACTTTAAGATGAGTGGACTTCAACTCCCAGAATTCCCCAGCCAGCACTGGAGTTGAAGTCCACTCATCTTAAAGTGGCCAAGTTTGGACAACACTGGTATAAAGGGATAAAGATGGATGGAAAGGAAGGGACCAAACAGTTGTCTTTTCCCAACATCTCCACACACCCAGCGCTTCTGCAGATTTTAACGTGTTGAACATGGAGGTTTGTGGAGGGCTTTGGAGCACATTTTCTTCCATGCATTTTTAATCCCCCCCTGAACTCATTCCTTCTTTTAGCATTTGGTGTGGAAAGGTCAGCAAAATGGCAGGGATGCAAGGCTGCGTTTAATTCCAAGTTCATCCTGATCACACTTTCAGCCCACACATGGATGGGTCAAGACTTGCAGAATGAGCCGTAAGTACATAAAAACACGATTGCTTTGATACTCAGAGTCCAGCTGCACACATAGCTAAACAAAGCAACAACAAAATCAAAGCTGAAATGTGAATCTTAATTCCCTCAGAAGGCATTATTCATGACATTATTTTTCTCTGCTGGTTAAAAGAAATGGAAATGAAGCCTGTTTCATCACAGATCAACTAAATTGCATTTCCTTGCCACCCAGAAAGAGCTATTCCCATCCTAATAAGAGCTTCCTGCAGCCTCAACATTCCTTATCAAATAAGGTTTGTATTTTCTTTTTATACGTATAGTTGAGTTCAACTGCACTATTGAACTAGTGTCATAACCTAAGCCTCCTACAAGCATTTTAAACTGCTGCGGTACTTTGAAGCTTGTGAGATTGCTAAAGTGAGGTGTTTTTTTTTCTTTTTACCTCCCCCTTGTAAGCAAAGTACAGCTTCTCTGGGGCTAAGAGCAGGGGAGAAAGACTAAAGGAAAGAAGAAGAAAAGAAAAATGACTGCAACTCTGCATCAGCTATAAAAGAAACAGTAAAACATTCAGACAGGTTTAGAGGGGGAGCCTCCAGATATTGAAGAGAATGAGAATGAAGTTAAACCAAGACCTTTTCCATTTCTTTTTGAGCAACTGCCCACAGGGAATTCTTTGATGCCCAATGTGTAGATAACAAAAATCTCCTCTAGCTTACAGGAAGCTGTAGAAATGGAAGGCTGTACAAGAACAGCTTTCTTTAACCTGAAGCTTCCTAGATGGCTTAAACTACAACTCCTGTCTCATCTGGGGATAATGGGAGCTATAGTCCAAGAGAGCCAGTTTGGTGTAGTGGTTAAGGCAGCAGGTTAGAAACTGGGAGACTATGCTGAACTAGAAGCAGATAAATCTAAGTTAGGCACAAAGCCAGCTGGGTGACCTTGGGCCAGTCATTTTCTCTCGGCATTAGGAAGCAAACAATGGCAAACCACTTCTAAAATCTTGCTAAGAAAACTGCAGGGACTGGTCCACCCAGTCGCCAGGAGTCAATGCTAACTAGAAGACACAAAAATCTATCTGTCTGTCTGTCTATATTCAGGGCATCAGATTGGGAACGGTTCTAGGACTATATTACTTGTCTCTTTGCTTCACTGTGTTGCCTCAATTTCTATGGATAAATGACAATCCCATATTGAAACCTCTTTTGCAGAGGAAGCTATTTTAGAACAATATTCCACATTTTCTGTATGTATGTGACTATATATCCTTATATTACTGTTTTCCATTTAACTCTGCAATCCATTAAGAGATTAAAAACCATTCAGATGGTACATTTTCAACTTGGATATCACATTGTCACTGCCAAACAAAGACTTCTTCCAGATCTTTGCAGCTGAATTTAAAAATCGGGAAACAATACAAACTGCGGCATTGGGGACAGTGTCAAATATGACCTGGTACTGTATAAATTAATATTGGCCTCTGAGGAAGTAGGGATGTGCAGATAACAATGTTAGCATTGCATTTATTCTATTGTTATTACATTCCATTAGATTTCATGCTACTTAAAAAAAGAAAAAAATATTGTATAAACTTTTCAGAATAGTTTTGGTTTTCAAAAAAAAAACACCTTAGTATATTCTCTTTTTAAGGCAAAGAAATATGTTTTTATATAATATATACCATTTTCTTACATAAGTCTCCATAATTTATTTTTATATAAAACTTGCCCAAACATATGCTTATATAGTCTTCCTTTGTATGAGAACCTTAAGCTGAGAAGGATGGGTTCTAACAGAATTCATGAGTTACTGTTATCTGTACAGCAACCAATTCTCTATTGGTGGATGACATCATTTTACTCTATAAGAATATAGATGAGAAATTATGGTTTTGAGAAGCCATTATTCTTCTTGGAAAAAAAAAAATATTATTACAGTTCAAGGGTCCTCCAAGAGCAGGAAGACAACCTTGTGTAAACTCAATAAAGATATTGCAGGTAAATTCTTTATAAGAGCAGTGCAATAATTTGATTTATTTAAAGGTGTTTTGATCTATTTCTGAATCAAATCAACTCTGTAAATCAAGACAGATTAACTTGGATCAAATAATCAGTTCAACTCATGCTCTTTTGTGCATGTGTAGAAACGCTTTTTCCAGACTGAATTAGCTTTCCAAATTGGATTAAGTGAGTTCAGTGATTCCATTTGGAGATCTGAATTGAAGCACAGGATAGGTTAATGGTGGTCTTCTTAGTTTTGGTGGAGAGGAAATACATGGGTGTAATGACTGATGTCATTCAGTTGGGTGAGGCCAACATTTTCCATTATTTTTTTAAATTCATTTTTTAGTTTTGTTTGTTTCTACTGTTTTATATCCACTACCAAAAACTTCACGAATTTAATTTATTTGGTTTCCCACCAATTTGCAGCTGAATTTCAGTGGCAATCTTGGCAGGCTCAGATGCTGTAAAAATCAGGACCTAAGGGCCACCTGTGTTCTGCACATTATTTTCCTCTGTTCTTATACATTTTCAACTGTGGGTGGTTAAACCTAGTGCACATTATTTTATTCTCACAATATTCAGGTGTGGTTATTTGTTTTGAGAGTCCCATAGCCAGTAAACCTCATTATAAATGAGATTTGAATCTGATTCTCCATCGTCTAAGTCATCTTTCAATAATAATGTCATTATTATACTCAACATTTGAAATGCACAGATTGTAAAATTTCTCATTTTAAGTATAGTATATAGGAAAATATTAATATTTTTAATGCTAGCTATCAGGGTTTTAACTGAGCTGCTTAGTTTTCTTCAGAAAAGAGTGAAGGAAGGCAGAGCATAGGAATACATTGGTTTTTCCAATCCATAGATTTTCTTATCATAGTGCTGTACAATTCTGTAGTGAAAGAATATATTACAAATTAAATAATTCCTAAATATGTCTTTCAGTCTCTCTCCCCTGATGGCCATTCACATGGAGTGGAAAGAATAAAAACATTTCCTTCAAAGTCTCTTAGAGTTTCTAAATCAGAGTTGATACAGCCAGTTAAATGAAAGGTATCTATCATAAGCATCTTAATATTGTATCACCCAGTTTCTGTATCAGTTTGACAATCTTATTACCTAAGGAAAAATTATGTATGCAGCTGGTCCTACTGAGACGTGTGAAATCATTCAAGTGAAGAAAAAAAGATCACTTTATTTATTTTAATGCAATTTACAGGTGTGGGATTTTCCCACAGATCTGACCCCTCTTGGGTACAAAGGCAGATCATATTTCAGTGCACTGATGACAGCCACAGCAAGCCACACAGAGGCATTTCATGAGAAAGTCAAAGGAAGCCTGAAACTTGCCACTGGGTTGTTTTTGAGAAACTGTCAATATAGTTTAAACTTGTCACACTGAATTCTCTGCTAGTTGCCATTTTTGTCATCACTATTTAAGCTGTACAAGTGACTATATAGTGCTAATTTATTCTGTATGAATTCCTTGTAAATATTCAATTCTGTATTTCATAGGATTATAAAAAAGAATCAAAGTAGAAGAGGCTGTTTAGGCCATTGGTGAGAGCTAGTTCTCAGACAGTCCCAAGCAGCCTTTCCAGATCAAGCCATGATCAAAGGAGATTGGCTTCTAGGCTCTTACATCACATAGGTGGAAGGAAAAGTGCATGAATTGGAAGCCTAATTTCACTATACATAGGTCTTACATTAGATTCAAAGCAGTCTCCCCAAGTAGTTAAATCCACTGTCAAAATGCTCTCACTATTTTCTCCTAAGATTCAACCAGAATTAGCTTTCTGAATCTTGAAGCCATTATTCTGGATACTCAGACATTCCCATTGACAAACTTAAAGTCTGATTTGAATGGCATAAAATAGGTCTTACTGGCTAGCCAGCTGTACTCAGAGAGACAGCACTGATGGTTCCATATCAAGTAAGTAAGCAGTAGCCAGTGGTGTCTGCAGGGCTCTATCCTGGGGCCAGTATTATTCAACATTTTCATTAATTACTTGGATAATTGGGTTGATGGGTTGTTTATCAGATTTGTAGACAATATCAAATTGGGAGGTCTGGACAATACTTAAGATAATAGATTGCATCTAATTTGGATAGATTGGAAGACTAGGGTGAGAAGAATAAGATGTCCTTCAACAGGGAGAAATGTAAGGTATTACGTGTATGCCACTTACCAAAATGGATGTCTGTGGCTTGGATGTACTGTTTTGGAGAAGGACTTGGATATGGTTCATGATAATAAGCTGAACATGAGCCAGCAATAAAAGACAGCTAATAATAAGGCTAAATCAATTCTGGGCTAAATTAGAAGAAGCATTGTATCAAAAATATGTGAAGTCCTTATCCTCCCTACTTTGCATTGGTAAGTTCACACTTGGGATACTGTATTCAGTTCTGGACACCACATTTTCAGAACGATATGTACAGATTAGAACAGGTGCTGAAAGGGGTGACAAAAATGATACAGGGAACTGAGGATAGGTCTAGGACAATCTGGAGAATAAATTGTGGGGAGACATATCAGATACATAAAAAGGTACTATTGGGAGGATGGGCAGGAATTGTTTTCCCTTGCCACAGAAACTAGAACCAGGAATAAGGGTATAAGTTGCCACCACCTAGATTTTACTTAAATAAAAGAAAAAAAAAATACTTCCTGATGGTAAGGTCTTTATAACAATGAAACAATCTACCTTATCAATTCTGGTTCTTCATTTCTGGAGAGTTTTAAGAAGACATTGGACAGCTATAGTACATTTTGAGGATAATTTAATTAGTTTTTCTGCACACTGCAGAAAGTTAGACAAGATGATCCTTGTGGTCCATTCCAATTTCATAATTCTATGATCCTATGCTTCTACCTAAGAGGTAGAGAACTGATCACCCTCCAGATGTTGCTTATAGTTTCTATCAATTCCTTATTATAAAATGGCTACTAGGAATCACAGTTCAACAACATTTGTAAGATCACAATTTACTTCTTGAGGAATTGCGGCAAATTATAAATATAATGAAGAATAAATTAATCAATAAAACTTCATGATCCCAAGTTACTCCTATTTAAAGTGCTATACAACAAAATGCATTTGAATTCTACCTTGGTGGGAGAAAAGGTGCTTAATTCTTCATATGAAAATATACCAGAAATTTCTCAATGGTAAGATGATTTTTCCTTGACTATAACTTGTGTGATGGTATGGTAATGTTGGCTTACATTTTTTTTAGTATTAATAGAATAGGGATTTTTCCTATTATTAAATTCGCCTCTATCTGTTGTCACAAGTTTTTCTACACAGATTGAATCTATCTGTTGCTATACATGAATTTCTGTAGCATAGAGTATCCTAGCTTACTTAGATCCCAGCCAACATAGGAATTAAGGATTAATTTGAACCAATTCTGGTACAATTCCAGAACATAACTCCTGGAAAAAAAAAACAAACAAACAAATTTTGTATGCTTCTCGTGATCCTACTGCAAGAGTAAGTTTGGCTCACACATTGCATGTCAGTGGGATTGACAACAATAGATGGAGACAGGAAATCAAATTTAAAACCAATTTCTTCATGAAAATGGAAACAACAATTTAAAAGTCAAACATTGGTTAGCATCCTTGCAGGCAGTTGCAATCTTATTATGACTGACATTTGAATATAATTCTGGTCAATCATGTTGTTCTATATAAGTGACTGGAGAGAAAAGTGTCAGATAAAAAGTTTCCAACCAATCATATTCAACCAAAACCAGTGGGAAACTCTTGCATCCCAGCATTCAAAAAGAACTATCAATACCTGAGTAAATAAAATGAATGTGGGCCTGCTGCTACAGCAGACTAACTCACAAATGTATCCATCACTTTTCTCAGGGCCATACACTTGTAAGTAAGCTGACCCATAAAAACCTAACTAGATTAAAAACAGAACAAAACAATTTAGATTTATTATAGACAAAAACCTGGTCCATTTGTAAAAACCCACCTACAGTAATCCAGAATAAAATACTTTACACAGTCCAGTTTACACTAGGGAAAACTAGGACTAATCTGACCTCCTAACAGAAATAATTCCATAAATGTGTCTGTTACATGTACACAAGTTTATGTTCAGTCATTGTTTTATGATTTCCTTGTGTACTTTCTAATAATATGCATTACTTTAAGGATCCATTTTACCCCATGTTATTTTTAACTATCCCCAGGAAAAGCAGCATCCATTGGGAATTGTTCTCCATGCAATGGTTCACTACAAAATTTATTCTAGTACCACCACAGTGCTTCCGCAGGATAAAAGTGCCTGACTTATTTCATCTGTGGAAGAAATATCAAATTCTGAAGATGAAATTTGTATCAAATACCTTCAGGACTATTCCCTTCCCCTTTACCAATTAATTTAAAGAAGTCAGAGCCCTATTATACGCACATTAACATTTCAAATTGTGTTACTATACTCTAATGATAAATTGGGAGCTGGCCTTCATAGGTTCCTTTAAGAAGGAAACTATTATCAATATAATGTGCTCTGCTGTTAATGATGAGTCTGTTAAATTTCCCAATGAAGAAAATGAAAGGTCCACAATTCATATAAAGTAAATTGCTTAGCCTTTAGCATCTAAAATACACCAGTTTCTATTGCCAAATGGATGTACTGTCAGAAAGAACATACTGTAATGAACAACCTGCCCCCTAAGATAACCTTAGCCATCTTGACATACTTGTTCTCATGACTTGTGCATTTGCAACTGCTGCTTCAGCAATTTGTAGGCCATACATAATCTAGTGAACTTGTGTTTCCAACATACACTGGACCCTTATGTAGGATTTGGAGATATGTATATAAGGTGCATGAAATAACTTCCCAGATAACTTCTTTTAGTTACTGACATTTCGGATCCTAATCTTTAAGTCTTCAGATTTTCATATGCATTTATAACAATGATATTCAGAAAAAATTTGGTTTACTACACTTTGGAAAATCTCCTCCCCTCCCTGCCAGAGCTTTCTCAGTTTTCCAAATGGTTTTGCAGTTCCAACATCTCTCTGCTTCATTTTCATTTAATATAAATTGGATTAATGTAATAATGGTGTGTTGTGGTTCACTGGGAGATCACATGCTTTACATGAAAAAGTTCACAGGTTTAATCCCTGGTATCTCCAAATAAGGCTTAAAAAGGCCTTGGAGAACTGCTTTTAGTCAATGTAGACCATGGAGAAGTAGACACACTGATCAGCTGAGCTGGAATAAAGTAATTTTCAATATAGTGATTTCCAGCATGTACTATCTGTGGATTCCCCATGGCAACAACATCATTAGCAGGGTCAGACAGTACCTGAGGATTGCTCCCATTTTATGGTAGATAAAGATTCCTCAGTTGAAGGTTACCCCACTACGTTATTTCCCTGCAGAGAAATGCTACAATGTTTAATTTCTTCATGTCATGTGTTATGTCAAGTCCCAATCTGTACTTCTGAAACCAATAGCTTAGGAAAGGGTAACGTGATAAAGATTGCAGAATCAACAGAAGTGAAGAACAACAAAAATATGTCCAGTAAAGCATCTCAAAGTACAATGCCATGAAGGTAAATACAAAAGCAAATCCATAGTAAATGAAACAAAGTAGCATGAATGGAATCGGAATGGTTGTGATGTCAAATAGGGGAAAATAGTCATAATTCAAAATATACATAATTCAGTTAATATAAAAGAGGTAAATTGAATGATTGATAAATGATATAACGCTGGTAATTCATAAATATTTCTAACACTTCTTAAGCCTTTTTGTTCCCCTGTAAGGGTTAAAAAGCTGCTAGCCTGTTTCTAGCTAATTAACTACATAATAATTTGGTTTGAAAGAAATTCCAATCTCCCATCAATATTTCCAGAAATGATACAAATTCTATGTTATACAGAAATCTAACATAGAATTCTTTTATAATCCAAGCAGGGGTTTATATTCAACAGAAGTTGCTAAGAGCTTGACATATAAATATATCTCCAAAAGTTATTGGCAATTTCCTTTAAAAAAAATCATCAAAATAGAATCATGGCATCAAACATCAGAGACCTAGAGCTGGAATCTATTATAACTCCACCTCAACAGTCTCTGCTGCAGCAAAGATTGAAGAACTATTTCAATGTTTCTATGGTTAAAGGTCTACAGCACATAGCAATGTTTCTTTGAAAGGTATCTATATATCATAACTATCTATCTATCTATCTATCTATCTATCTATCTATCTATGAAAATTCAGTTCTTAAAAGGGAGGATATTTCTGTTAAAAATAAAATAAATTTCTAAAAGAATCCAATATTGGGGAAGTGGATATTTGAAAACATACTTCAGGGACATTTACATAAACACAGATGTAATGACATGAAAGGGCCCATTTAGGTTATTGAGTCCAAGTTCCTATTCATTGCAGGGATGCAGTAAGGGGAACTTGACACATTTCAGGATAATTGGTTCCACTATTGTAACAGTGCTATCATATCCCTCTCTGCTGTCTTCTTTTCTCATGGCTAAATATTCCCAATTAATTTAATCTTTCTTCATAGGACTTTATTTTCTTGATAGCCTTGTCCTTCTCTGAAATTAACTTTGTCTGAATCCTTCTTAAAACATGGCACCCAAAACTGGACACAACATGCAAGAGAAGGTATGATCAATACAGAATAAAGTGGAAACATTATTTCCATGATTTGGGAACTATACTTCTGTTGATGTAGAAAATTATATTTGCCGTTTTTGTGGCCATATCACACTGCTGATTCATAATTCCACTGCAATCAGGTATTTTTCACAAGTAACATCATTAAGCCTGATATGCCCATCCTATATTTGTGCATTTGGTTTTTGGCTTGTGCATTTGATTTGGGGGGATAACTTTGCATTTGCCTCTGTTATATGTAATACTGTTTGTCTCTGTCCATTTCTGAACTTGATTTTATTTTTCTCTTCTAGGGTATTAGCTATCCTACCCAATTTTATCTCACTTCTTTATCCAAGTCATTAATGAAAATCATGAAGAACAGAAGGTCTGGGACTGAATCTTATGGAATCCAACATAATACCTTTGACAGGCTTGATGAACTCCTTAAAATGATGATTTTTTAGCCCAATAGATATCTGCTTTTTGTCATGTCATCCAGCTTACTTAAGCAACTTTCCCATATTAACTAAAATTTCCTTGATCAGATTTTAAAAAATGAGATTGTTGAAGTGTCCAGGCATGTTCTTGAAAAATCCATACTGACCTTTGGTAATTACTGCATTGTTTCTAAAGTGTTTATACATAAGCTTAGAATTTTCCCAGGTATTGACATCAAACCAGCCAGTTTTTAGATCCTGCTTGTCTGATTTTTGAAGAACAGAAAGCCAGCAGAAAAGGTGAAATGAAATAAAATGTGAATGAGGAATGAAATGGATGGATGGATGGATGGATGGATGGATGGATGGATGGATAAGATAGAGACAGAGATAGAGATATATTGATACAGACACATATACACACGTTTTTCTACAAAAAATGAGGATGAGATAAAGTTATGGTATAATGTGCATATCTTGAGAAATCCAGCTTCAAAGAACATAGTCAAAAATGAAAATGATTAATATTAAAAGAGGCAAAAATGCAGAACAATGTTGATGGAAGTAAAAGTTATTCTGGAGGCAGGTGAAAGCACGTGAAAAGGGCTACACAAGGAGCCTACAGCTCTAAAAGAGTAAATGAAAATAAGAATAAAAGTAATGAAAGCAAAGAAAACCATTATTTTTTTCCTCCTTATGCAAAGAGAAAAGTAACAACAATGAATCCAAAAACAAACAGGACATTTGTTTATTAAGAGTTTTTGGGAAGGTGTTTGACAGGATTCTAACTAAAGGGTACAAAAGGTGACAACAACATTTGGAAAGGACAATGTAGCTGTAATGATATATTCAGAGCCTGAAAGAGATTTATATCCTGGCCACCTGAACATTCCTCAGGTATCAGGCAAACAATTAGCTTCTTTGCCTGTTGATAGATAGTCCATTAGTTAAAAGAAAGAAAGAAAAAGATAATTCTCCACCTTAAAAAGCTGAGACATAAAGGTGGATAGAAAGAAGAGGAAGTTAAAAAAAAAAAAAAGGCAAAGACTTTGATCTAGGAAGTTCATATGGAACATCTCCTTTGATAGGAAAGGCAAAATGGATAATATCCTGTGCAGATGTCAAGCCCTGAATGTGGCTTAGTTTCTAATCACTGGAAAGTGCAATTACTTTAATATAAGCATCATGTGGGTTGAGCAAGGTCTACCACTTAAAAAAAACCTTCTGATCCAGTTGCAGTTTATTGACCAAGCACTAGGATAACCCAGTGTAGAGTTCATTATATGTAGTAACATGAATGTGAGTAACCAGGACATGAATGATACTTGCTAGATCATCTGTGTCCAAGAAAGGAAATAATTACTATAGTGTAGTAATAGCCTTAATAATAAGGTATGCCAAACAGCAGCAAATTATAGCATTAGACAAACAAACAAAAAAAGATGTTCAGTTGAAGATTCAGGTGTAGGTGAACAGCTGCTTTCTGAAATGCAAAATGAAGTGATGCACTAAATCTTTACTCATTTCTTTATTATTTTTATAACAAATGAATAATGTGATCAATAAAGTACATCTCCAAAAGACAGAGAAAAACATGACACTAGTTCTTGTGATATAGACACAGCCTATCAATCAATTTCCAGCTCAGACCACTTCATATGTTTTCTCTTCTATCCCATTTCCACATTAATCTGTGATTCTTTAAATACTAGTCTGCATGCAAATTCAGACAAACACAGCATCTAATTGGCATTTCCAGCATTTTAGTTCACAATCTAGAATTTCTAGATGGGTATTTTATTGCAAAATAGACTTTTTCAACAAATTTTGATACTGGTAGAGTCACAAATTGCATTGTCACATCCATGTAGTTCTATTATAATCTTCACATTCATCCAGAAAATATAAATCAGGTCAGTTCATAACCGAATGAATGAAGACTGAGCTTCTTAAGCATCCTTAATATATCTGGGGGCTGAATGATGAGGGCCTTAAGGAAAATCTTGAAGAGCTTTTCATCTTGAAAATGAATATTGAAATCTAACCATAAAAACTACCATTAAATAATATTACATTCAAATTAAAAGAACTTATGGCACCCTGACTATTTATGATACCCACAATAATAGGTAATGAACACATTATGATGAGTGTTATTAAAATTAATTCATAATGTATTACTAAAGATTAAAACATAAAATGAAAGTCTCATAATGTTAAATGACTCGTCATTATAAATTCATAAAGAAATGTCATAACAGTAGGTATCAAAGTGGTTTGTGACAAAATCTAAGTACAGCTTTGATAAATGCTTTTAATTTTCTATAATATGAAGTATCATTTTTTTATAATAGATCTGTTAACAGCTATAACCTATGGCATTTTATTTTGCCTTAAAGATTAGATGATTTATGATTAAAATTGTAAAATACGCAGGAAAAAAAGGACCTTAATTCTTAGAGGTCATCTCTTTGGGGAATTGATCACACACACACAAGTAGGTAAGGAGAAGAATTTGAGTTATGACATGGTGATGCCCATGTTGTCACTTGTCCCAATTATGCTCCTTTGATGGATGCCCAGGCTTGTGAAATGCTTTGTAACAAGCACTGAGCACCACTTAGACTCATAGGCTAGGTCGTGGGAAGTGCTGCAGGAAGACGACCAGCCTCATGGTAGCAGCCTCACAACATGCAGTTGATACCCCACAGTTTCTTGCCCTAGGCACTACCATTCTCCAGGAACCTCTCATCTACTGTAGCACTCCATGGCAGGACAGTGGGGAAATAAAGTTGGACCAGAGAAGACAGGCCACAAAGCTAGAGCTACACAAATTAAGGAAGGAAGAGGCAGCCAAGGAGGAGGGCCGCTCCGCTGTAAGGGTCTTTTTGCCAAGGTAATGGTATGTGGGAATGACTGTGGGAAATAGGAGGAAGACCTGCCAGCTAGACAGCCAACATGCAAAAGCTATCTCAGACGACAGAAGGGACCCTCCCTAGTTTTCTGGAGAGTAAAAGTAAAGAAGAGGGGAAATTCTTTCACACTTGCAAGATTACCTTACAATAAAGGTAGTGTTAATACCCATAGTTCGTGCTTCTTGTCTGGACTACATCAAAGGGCTAACAGCCAAGGAAGGAGTTGGAAAGACAGTGAGCAAGTGAGCAAGATCTCTCTGCTAGACAAAAGATAGAAGGAATTGTTTATGCATTGTGATGATTTGAGTTTGACCCCCCCCCCCAATCCCTACCACTGAAAAGTAAGCTTCATTTATTGGTAGCCTTTACTATGTTTTGTCAGAACTTAGCTATATAAGCAATGTCATTTCTTTTCCTTCTCCACCGTTTGCTTCATCCTGGCTAACGGGCTATTTCCTACACTTATTGAAATGGTTTATTACTAATTGATTCTGCAATGTTAATAAAGTAAAATCATCTATGAGTTATAATTTTGATGACACTTAATATCCATTTGATGTATTACAACATGGTATGATTATGTAAGGCAGGATACTTTATCTTTTGGCAGCTGGGGACTCCACTCAGTTTTTTGGTACACAAGAATTATAGTTGGAGAAGGGATAATGAAAAGTGAGTGGATGGGACTGAATGAGATACATCAGCAAGGAGTTTGTCATGACTTGATCACCTTTTGTTTTGCAGCCCCCAAATCCCCTTGGATACCATCACCAAAAGGGAAAATCTATGAAAATTAGAGGTTAATTCCTAAAGTAAGCTTTGCACAGCTACAAACAACATATGAACACACACCCTAGTTTTGAGAAAATCAGGTCAATAAGCATCATCAAAAGTATATCTCAGATTATTGTACTTTATTTACATTGCTGGTGACCCTCTGCCAACGATTCTCCGTTCCTGTTTTATGGCCAAAGCGTTCTTCCCATTTCAGATAAGGTATTCTTTTAGCAATTATTACCCTAATTAAATAACATACATAGGGAAATTGTAAAGCATCTGGTTTAGAATGATGGCAGACTTCAGATGGGCACTAAGGCCTGCTTTGCTGCTGCTCAACATCTTCCAATTGCTCTCCACCAGTATGAAAGAAGCAGAGCAAGCTTAGAAATGTTTCTGTCCTAGTGTTTAATTGATAAAGATAGATGCTCTTAAATTTACCTTGGATTAACTGGGAAATTATCCAAGGGTGGAAAATTAAATAAATCAGGACATCTAGCATTGTTGTTTGTTTGTTTGTTTTTTCAAGACAATGAGAAACCTAACTATCTCTTACCTGGCCAAGCAGTAATACTTGTGAAAAGCATATGGGTGTCCTGATAGATCACATATTCAGTTGAATGGAATGGTATTATTCTAAGATGCTGAAGAACGTAAGTGGAAAAGCCTGCAATGGCAATCACCGGTGAACTTTTGTACAAGTTTCTAAGGAGAATAGTTCTATGAAGATACTCTCTCATGCAGTGGTGGCTACAAAGGCCTAATTTGCCATCCTGCTACACTTAATGAAAAGCAAATGATTCATTTCAACTCATGACAAAGATATTTTGGCTGCCGAATTCTTGTCTCTGAAGTTAATCTTGCTTTACTCAGCAAAGATAGTTCTCTTTCCTGGCCAGGCAAAACTTTTGTCAGTAAGGAAGGTTCACTTTTTTTTCCTGCCTTGACTTTTAATTGAAATCAGAAGGGAAATCTGCACCACTTAAAGCTCACGCCTAATTTAAGAGAGACTTAACGAACTCTCAAAAGTTCTTAAATATAAGCCACCTTACATCAAAGCTTTAAGTCTTTTCAAAACCCCGGTCCTTTTCTGGGGCTCAAAATCTTGGCACACCCTCTGAAAAAGACATAGAGCTTAGCCCTTCAAGGCCAGGATGTGCCTCATAACAAGTTTAAAAAAAAACTTACAAAGGAAAAAAGAGGACATTTTATTGAATTAACCATGCAAATGGTGTCGTTATGCTTCACTCACATTTTTCTGATTACTTTCTTCAATGATTTTATGTTCACTCAGCAAATGGAATAAAAATCACCTTGTCTGCCTCCTCATCTGCTTTTCCCATCATCGCTGGTGCCAAATGAGATGTTATTAATTTTAGCATCAGTACATAACTTCTAAGTCAATCTGTGGTTAATTTGGAATTGTGATGTCCATGGCAGCTTCAAGCCTCCTTCATATAAAGAGATGGCTGCTTTTTATTTTGAAATGCAACTGAACGTATTCCTGTGCAATCCTCTCTATCATATATTCCAACCTCCCACTCCACCTTCTTTTAGAAGCAGTTAGATAATTATTCACAAAGGGTGAGTATGCAAATTAGAAAATCAGAAGTAGATTTGCAAGAGGGACAATGGACTTTGCATATATTTTCTTAACTAGATATGCCTAATTTAATTCTTATCTAATATTTTCAAAGAGAGGAACAGTCAGGCCTCCAGATGTTCTTCAGGATATCAATTAAGTCATCTTTATAAAATCTATTTCTTTGTCTAGGTTCTCATCTACTATATCTGCATTTCTGAGAAATGTACTGCCCACTTATAATCTTACTATGCTGCAGAAAATATGAAAAAATATCAGTTACATTCATCTCTCTCTTCTAAAAAACGTATTTATATTTTTATTCTTTCTATGTAATTTGATTAAAGAAATCAAAAGCAACATTGGTCTGTTATTCAGATTTTAGAGATTCTTCTCCCTTTTCTTTTTTTGCTAAGCTACCCGGCATGATGAGTTACAACCAGGGGCTCCCATTTCATACCTGAAGGAAAAGATTCAACAGAGCGTTGATAAAGAATATTTGAATGCAAGATCAAATATTAAAATGGTAATTAATTTGAGAATCATGAAAGTGTTATTGCATATTAATAACTGCGATGAGTTCTGAAGCTGAAGAGAGAATTTTTTCCTATGGTGAAGTGAAATAGAGGCCATTTTTACCCAAAATTATTCACATAGTGCAGTGGTTCTTTTGCTGGCCATCTATATTTATTTATGTATTTTAAATACAGTCTTCTTTTCTAAGAGCAAAAAAAATGAGGGCAGCTGCTGAAGGTTTCCAACTAACTAAATGCGTATCAGGCTCAGAAATCTTGCCCCTTTGCTATTTATATTGCTTTAGAAATGGAACAAGCACAATTTCAAGGCCTGTTTCTGTAAATTTACAAAATGATTACTTGCAAAATATAACTTAAAAAGCATGGATTGCACATATTCATTTTGGAACAAACAGGTTGGTGATGTTATTAAATTTACATTTGTATTCGGAGCTTTTTAAAATATATTTTTTTACATGCGTTTGGGCACATAAAAAGACTTTTTGAAATTAGGCACAATGAATTTATAACGTATGATAGTCAAATTGCTATATACAAACATATTGTACATTCATACCTTGAAATACAATATGCCCCTACCCCCAAAAAGTTGTACTAGTTCATAGACATTAGAAGAAATATGACCTCTTTAGTGAGTATGGGCTTTCCACCAAGTTCTGTCATCCAACTGCAATTAAAAATCTCAATGACAACTTTTGTTCTATTCCTACTCTATTTCTATATCTATTCCTAATTTATTTATTTTATTTATTTATTAAATTTATCCCCGCCCATCTCCCCCTAATGGGGAATCTTGTTTTTGCATTATTTGGTGGGTTTTTAAGTTCCAGCCCACAGAAAAGTAAGGCAAGATAAGGTAAAATAAAATACAGTAAAATAAAATAGGCGAATAAAATCATTTGCTCTCTCAAAAATGAATTCTATCAAAATATATATTTTCTCATTTATTTTAAGTATTTCTTTTTGAGCCAAGAACAGTGTTGGAGCATTCAGGAAGGGAAATAAGGTACATAACAAATGGTGATTTACACATAATTTGGGAAGAGTAAAATAGTTATTCTCTATCTGCATTTCTCTCCCCCCACCCAAAGCCCTGCTGCATTGTGGTAGAGTGGGTATTGTTCCTGGGAAGGATAAGCAAAGAATGTTGGGAGTGTATGCCAACATATTCCCAAGTATATTCCCAGCAGGGTGACTCAAGGCATGAAGGTAATCCAGCTGCCCAGCTACAGCAACCAGGAATCTATATTGGGTAGTAATGATATAGGAAGATGGTAGAAGCAGAAGATCACTTTAGTGACAATGGCAAAGGCAGAAATTCGAACTGTGCAGAAGAAGGCAATAATAAACCACTCCTGTATTTTTACCAAGAAAACCACATGGATATAAAATATACAATGATTGATGAGATAGTGCTGGATGATGGGCCCCTCAGGTTGGATGGCATTGAACATGCTACTAAAGAAGAGCTGAGGATCTTTCAGACTACTAATAGTGTTTATGATGTGGCTAGATTAAAGCCTTCAGGATGTCTAGTTGCTGATTTTGCCCTATAGAAAAAGAAAATCTGAAGCTACAAAGGCAGAATTACAGTGGGAACATGGAACATAAGAAGCATGAATATGGGAAAACTCAACACAATGAAAGATGAAATGAAACAACTACAAATTGACATCTGAGGCATCAGCAAATTGAGATGTACTGGGATTGGACACTTTCAGTCAGAACATTGTGCTGTTTATTAGTCAAGAATGAAATACAAAGAAGCAATGGTATTTTTATAGTTAGAAAGGGTATATCAAGAACAGTACTTGGCAACAATGGAGTCATAGACTTTGTGGACAACCCTTTGGATCATCCAAGTTTATGCTCCAACCAGTGATGCAGAAGAAGAAGAGGTTGATGAATTTTGTGATAAAGTTCAATTTTATATTGACAGAATATGCAAGCGAGGTATGCTGCTTGTGACTGGAGACTGGAATGCTAAAGCTGGAAATACTAAGAAAGAAAATGTAGTTGGACTGTATGGCTTAGGAAACTGAAATAAAGCAGGAGAACATCAATTTCTGCCACTCCAGTGATTTCTTCATAGCTAACACTGTCTTAAACAACCAAATGACACCTGTACACATGGACTGTATTATTGGTAAAAGGAGGTGGTCTGGAGCATATATCCATCATTTTCAAGGAGAACATCAGGAATTGCTTTGACATCCTGAACCTCATTAACAGAGAACCAGAGGAACTGTGAAATGATCTTACAAAATTCATTAAGGATGAATGTGAACAAAAAATGGCAAAGATGAAGAAACAGAAGAAAGCAAGCTGGATGTCAGAACAAACTTTCTGGAAGCAGCATATTTTTAGTCTGTACTATATTCTGTTTTAATGATCCAAAGATGAAAAAGGATGAGGGGTTTAATCGAAGTATGACAGTCAACTGTGGAAGATAAAAAGGTGAAGGAATGTAAGGACAAGCATTACACTAAAACTGACTAACCAGTACATGTTAAAAAAAAAAAAAAGGAAAAGAAGAAGAAGACCACTTGCATGTACACTGTGTGCTAAATAAGAGGTTACAGTCCACTAAATTTGTACTTGCCAAATTTATTGGCAGATACATGTTGAACCTAGTACTTTTCTTCCTGAAACGTGAAGGTAGGTTTCTATCAGAAACCTTTTAAAAAACTATACATGTGACTTGATCAGATGAACAGAAATAGAAACGCATGATGTATTTTTATTTAAATCTCTCCTGGGCTTTCAGAAAAGATCATGTCCATGCTTAATCTATATATGTCAAAGTATGCTATTTCTGTTTTTATAAGAGGAAGATGGCCTTTTTAGAGATAACAGAATAACCATGTACCGTGTTTGGCATATAGTTTATGATGGCTGTAAGTAAGACAATATGACTTAGCCACCCATCCCCAAAATTACCTAGAAGGACCTGTGTAGGTTTCCTATGTAGGTTTCTTGGAGAATGAACTTTCAGTATTTGCCCACTCATCTATTTTGATCACTTGTCTGGATACTCCAAAGGTTAGCCTTTATTCACCACTCTTTCACTAGAATTATCAAGATATGTAGATATAGATTTAATGAAAAGTTCAGCCCATTCACCTGCTGTCTTCAAGAATCCTCTCTGGCTCTTTAAATGTTATCTGAATTTAATGAGTAAAATCTTCTCCAGACTCAGATAACTTCATGTTTTAAGGGAAGTCATTATCATTGATAAGTAGATTTTTTAATCAAGGAAACAAGTCATCAGTAATTATCTGCAGGAATTATATTTTAAAATTTCATTTATTAGGCCAGTTAATCATTTTCACATACAAAATCAGGTGTCATATGACAGTGCTTTCTTTATCTACTGTTGGAGGAGGTTAGTATCTGAGATCCACTTAAACTAATTAGCCAGCAGAGCTTCAGTGAAAATTGTGTATGTGAGGGGAGATCCCTGCTGATTGTAGCAATGACCGCTTTACTGACCTACTATTTGTAGATTTTCTAATTATACCAATGTGTACCTACCGTATAATGTTGATTTCCAGTATTTCAAGTGAATAGGGAATTTTGAACACAAATACATGTGCATGCACACACACACACACACACACACACACCCCAGTAATAGCAGCATAGGAACATTTTTTTAGTGGGGCAGCACTGGGGCCAACTTTCCCATACCCCAGACATGGACCCCATCAAAGTATGGTTCAATATTTGAGATTATCAACAGGAGATAGATAGATAGAGATAGAGATGATATAGAGATGGAGATGGAGATGGAGATAGATGATAGAGATAGAGATGATATATAGATATAGATATGTAGATATAGATACAGATGTGTGTGTGTGTGTGCACGTGTAAGGCATTAAAACTAAAATGTTAAACAAACTCTAGGATTTATTTAAGTACTTGCATTTCTTCACACACTCCCATTTCTTGGGCAATTGACTTCAGTGGACAAAAAACAATGGATAAAAACATTAAATTGACATAGAAAGCAATGAGAAGAAGTAGGAGGAGGGCTCAAATTAACCTTCTGCCTCAAGCCCTCAAAAGATCCACAGACTTTTTGGAAGCTATGTATTAAATTAATATAGAATAAAGTTGATATTGTCTGAAATCTTTTGTAAAAATCCAAGTTTGTTTTTGAGAAATAAATTTCTCTATAAAATATAATGCCATCTGACAATGGACTTGAACCTCGTTCTCCAGGAGTGTTGTCCAACCCCCTAAGTACTCCTAAATTCAAAAACCCCATGAATTTGATGCACTACATCATAGCATTTTGTTATAGCCATACAAACAATTCCTGGCATTAAATTATATGATTTCATTATTTAAATTCCAAACAATGTTCATGATTATTATATGTATAATGGCTTCTTAAATTATTTATATCAGTTCAATTTGCATCTAGTAGCTATCCCTCCCCCACAAAAAACAAACAAACAAACAAACAAAGAAACCCTGACCAGAAATCTTGGAATTTGCAAGTGGTTACTACCATAAGCCCAACTCAATAAGACTCAATAAGACAATCAATCAATCAATCAATCAAACTAGATAGATAGATAGAGAATAAAAATGGCAAAAACTGAACATTACAATCTTGTGTCATCTGCACATTTAGAAAGCATCCCTTCTATTCCCTCTTCTAAATCATTTATGAAAATGTTGAACGATACTGGGCCCAAGACAGAACCTTGAGGTACCTCACTGCATTAGAAGAGAAGCTCAAGGTTCAAAAGAATCTTGAGAGACTTGAGCACTGCCTTACCCAACAAAATCTTGTGTAATAGTAAGAAATGTAAGGTTCTGACCTTAGGAAAAAACAGATGCACAGGTACAGGATAGGTAATACCTGGCCAAGCAGTAATACTTGTGAAAAGCATATGGGTGTCCTGATAGATCACATATTAAGCATGCACCACAGTGTGTTGAAGATTCCAAAATAATAAATGCAAACTTGGGTTGCATTAAAGAGGCACAATGTCAAAATCACTGGAAATGATTGATTGGTCAGACCACTACTGGACTAGTACAGTTTTGGTTTCTGCAATAAAATAAGGATGCAGAGAACAGCAACAAAGATGGTGAGGGGCTTGGAGGCAAAATCCTATGAAGAATGGTTAAAAGAACTGTGTACATTTAAATAACAGAAAAGAATGATAATGGGAGACATAATATCAGTCTTCCAATACTTGAAGGGCTATCACAGGGAAGAGGTTGTGATTTATTCTCCATATTGCCTGAGGGTAGGATAAGAATAAGTATGGGACAGAGAGAGATCCAAATATGATATAAAGAGGAATTTCCTGACCATAAGGGCTATTAAGCCCTGGAACAGCCTGCTACCTGGAGTTGTGGATGTTCCATCATTGGACATTTTCAAGCAAAGATTGAATAGCTATATGTCTGAGATGGTCTTTGGCAGGAGCTGGACTGGAAGAACTCCAAGGTCCCTTCTAACCCTATAATTCTATGATTGTCCATTTGTATGTCTCTCATTGCCCTCATAATATTCCCTTTTCTCATTTCTCATTCCACACATATTTCTAGTGTCATGTCCAATTGCTAGTATTGCCTTGTGTTCAGATCTAGTGTCACAAAACACTTTTCTGCTATGATGTACAATTTTCACATGAAATTTTTTAATCTCTTAGGCAGCTTCATCTTTGAACTCTAGGATGTCAAATGAATCATGTTTGGACAACATATCTGTTTGAATAGAACAGTTTATTGTGAAGGAAAAAGGAAAGCTTAAAGCATGGAAGGAAATCAAGAGGAGCCAGGTAGCTGATACCTGCTGGAATGTGTTGACTAAATTCAAAAATGAAAACATCAAAAGCTACAAAAAATAAAAAATAAAAAGAGGCCAGCAATAACTCTGGCACCTTATGAGACCTTATCATGATGGTACAGCTGTTACTTTAGCCACCAGCACACAGAAAGTGACAGATGCATGTCATGGTGCATTCAGAAATAAATTTCAGCTGCAGAGCATCACCAGAAACCATTACAGGAGTTTTAATGCAAATACTCAGCTCTGCTCAGAGGAAATTTTTCACAACTGGGTTAAAACATATAGTTTGTCCTTATTAGCATGAAGCAGCTATTACCTGCATACTAAATGATCCAGAACATCACACAGAAATATTAACTAATCCAAATGCAAAATTCATTGATGTGTGATGTAATTACAAAACAAAATTTGTCAGTAATCATTAAATAGGTTTTTTTTTTAAAAAAAGTACTTTCAGATGGGATCCTTCAATAATGCAATCTCTCTATACAGTTGAAATCATTAAGTTGTTATCTTAATGATTTCATGACATCATGTCAAGTTAGAAAAAGGTATAATCACCTTCCATAATATGCATCTGATTAGTGCTACATGAAGGGAGTTTGAAGATGCTAAAGTAATGCTGAAGTACAATACCTTTCCTGACATCAGTCATTGGTACAAATGGCTTTTGAACATTCATAGCCAGCTGAGTTAAACTGCAGTGCCAGGTACACAACTATTCCAGACTAAGTGCCACACTTGACTTTTGCATGGTATGCTGACAGCCACACTCTACAAAGGTATAGGACAGAACAAAAATTACATTTGATTTGATTTATATTTACAAGCTTACCATCCAGTCTTTTGATATTGAATAAGTTCCCCATTCCATTTATCATTAAAAATATTACAGTTTAAACATTTTGGGGAGAGTCACATCCAAGGCTTTTAGGGGCAGAGTACTCTTCTGGATTGGATTTTCAAGTTCTACATCTCTGCCATATACTTGCTTAGCTGGAGCAAGCCCCATTGAACTATTGGGATGTCTAGGATTGCATGTCCTGTTAGCTGTGACATGTACTATCTTGATTTATAAATTGTAGATGTGTGTGTGTGTGTGTGTGTGTGTGTGTGAATGCTGGTTGGCAGTTCATAAATTACATTTAAACAGCAATGTTTAAGAATAAAACAGCTGTAACTTTTAGAATTCTCTGGATTGATATTCAGAACCTTGGAAAAAGCTGTAAAAGCTCCATGAATACACACTGGGATAATGAGATAACCCATGAGTATACTATAGCTGGCTCAGTAGTCTTGGCCAGGTTATTGAATGATGCTTTTGTATCTGAAAATGCTTTCATCCAAACTTTCAAATCTCTATTAATTTGGATAATTTTCAAATATCTCGCAAACATTTTTTTCAGTACTCATAGTGGGTGTAGATATGCACATGCAGTCACATCTTTTATTACTACGGCTAGATTAACTTTTAAAATGACTTCAATTCCTGAGAGGACCTTATTTAATTTTAAAGAATTCAACATTATAAAAGTACTTCTATCAGGATATTTGAAATATCTAATTGCTTTACAGCAATTTACAGTAGGCTTGGTATAACTACCAACCAGTGGTAGTTGGTTCTGGTCTACACTTACTGATTGCAACACAGCCATTAGCCAGATAAGGATTTTATATAATTTCCTGCTATAGTGTTGGTTCACTTACAATCTGAAGCCACCATATTCAGAATTAAGTTTCAGGACCAACACTGTACTGTTGATTTTTTAACAAATTTTACTCCTAGTCAGCTTTTAAGTATGTTAGCTGTCCTCTGTGCACACTTCCTTGGCTGTATATAGGCAAGATGATCATACCAATAGACGGTATTCTTCTATGACTCTTTTTCCACTGTAGCCATCCCCAACTAAATCACATATAACTGACCAAAGAATGATGCAGCTATTCACAGGCTTGAATTTTGGTTCTAATCTTGCTATTTTTTCTGCCCTATGGAGAATTCTTGATCCCACCAACTTAGTTACCCTCAGCTTTGATTGGTAACTGTACTTTAGGGAGCTCTTCCAGAATTTATGAGGGGGCATCAATATCAAAGGGACTTTAAAGCACATCCACAGATCCTGCAATAACAATCCTAGTGTGCAAAATTATTCTTAATACTGAAATAAATAAGGAAGAGTCTGCTTGTCTGGGAATCTCCTGAATTCTGCAGAGTCTTTGTCCAAGGGGACTGAAAGTGTAAAGTAAACTATGAAAAAGTAAGTGCAGCTTAAGGAATCATTTTGTCACAGGCATTGTCTTGATTGCTCTGATGAATGATTTGTAGCAGAAGTAAGAGACATTGTAACATATTGATTCTTCGGGATCTTTTGGTGCCCCCTTGGAGACCCTTTCTAAAATGGGAGTGTGGCCGCTTATTATGGGGACCAACAGAACACATGAAAACCCTAATGTTTGAGTAATGGACAGCAATTATCATGATTATAAAGATGACACCTAGTTCTGTCCCTCTTTTACATCCAATACAAGAGCCCAGACATTGCTGGGAGATGGTGAGACTCTCTGTGAAAGCTATAAAGAAACTAATTCTACAAGATCATGTGAAGATTATTGAATGGTTCAAGAGAAGATGCTCAATTTGTTGCTGCTTGGTAAAGAATCACGTTCCCAGTCTAGGAGTGTTTATTGATCTATTAATCATTGGCAGGCACACCCTTCAATGGGTAAGGGTGGTACAAGGGCTGAAAGTAATATTTGAGGTAGATAGTTTGGCAGTGGGGTACCTAGTATATTGGACACCCAGATCAGGTCATTTTTTAACCTTATCTTCTCTATACAACAAAATTATTTTCAGTAATAATCATGGCTTGAAGCTAATTATAATAACGGCCAGGAAAGAAATGCAGATAGTGAATCTTTTTAAATTGAACTTTATATATACGATCATGCTAGTAAATAAAAAATAAAGTAAATATAAGAGTACAAAAATGTAAACAAGTAAGGGATTAATATACCACTGCCAGCTTACCCTGCTTGCACTGTTCTGCCAAGCCACCCCTGGTGAAACACTGATACCTGCAATCTAAAGAAGAACATGACTGCCATCTGATGATCTTCTATGGCCACTGTCTCCTCTCCCACAAATGCCTCCAATTACCACATTTCAACATGGGGCCCCTGAAGCTCTGTATGTTCCATCTCTGTCACTGTTCCTGTGCTTGCACTATCTAAGATGACTATTTTCCCTCCAGAGAACTGGAGTGTGAACTAAACTCCATGTGTGAATAATACCTCTAGTTTTCAATGTTTGATATGTTATCATTATTATTATTTGGGTTCTTGCTTCCCCTTTCTTTTATGGTGGTTTTTAAATGAGTTATTCTGAAAATCAAGTTGGAAATATTGATTTGAAAAATAGCATAAAATGTTTTAATAAAAACAATATGAAGAAGCTAAGTATGCTTATTGAATTTTAATAAAAGTTTAATTTATAAATGAGGAAATGAAACTTGTTATATCTTTTAGTTGAGTAATTTTTAAAAAATCCCTAGTTTATGAAATGAAATAAAACAGCATCTTTTTTTGTTTTGTAAGAACAAGATTACAGTTCTTTCTCCCCAATTATCTTAGAATAAAACCAAATTCTTATAATAGGTTATTGATTTAGGACTATCTACCTTTCTATCCATCTTACTACACATTCTTTAAATGTATGAGTAGCTTTTTCTAAAGTTTTAGACAGTGTACTTCCTCTCTCATTCATGCCTGGGTAGCATTGCCTATTTGATCTTTCTCTAAATTAAGGCCTAAAATGAAATGTTCCATTTCAATGAAACGTTGAACTACATGGTAATTTTGAGCTGACCTCATTCCAAGTTGGCTCTTGAAACAGTCACATTTTTATATGCTAGATTGTTTTTACAATATAACAGAGGTTGCTGGAACATGCTTTGTACGCTTTAAATGCAGCAAACCTTGTTATTAAACTATAAATCTAATCCCTTTTTTCTCTCAAGTGGATAAATAAATATCTCCTTCCTTTCCACACCAATACTCCTTCAGAATATTTTCCATATATCTATGTGATATAAGCTGCAAATAGCATTTGAGTAAAATTCAAAGAATATTACAAACCCACTAATACAGCAGAAATATTACCACCACCCCTACTTTTTATGTAGTGGCATTTTTTTTAACAGATAAACTTTCACAGTCATTTGGCCCAGGAGACTGAGCAACTTCTAAACATTTTGAGCCATGAATCAACAATCTATTTTGAATAATTCAGTGTTGTTAACTAATATGTTATCCAAATTCCGCATGATAGTACAGCTCTTCATGAATGGTGAATTAAATCCTCAAAACACCAGACATACATACATTTCTTTTTTATTTTTTAAATGAGAGATCAACCTTAACTAAGAGGATGAATGAAAGTGTGCTTTTATCTCTCCAGAACATTAGTTCATTGAGAAAAAGTTTATTTTCTTTTCCTGCTACTGCCATGACTCCTAACCAGCAACCATTTTTGTCCTTCAATTTACACTGTTCCAGCTAAAGATACCCCTGGGGAAAAATCTTTCTAGTGCTTATGGTGTTCTACTTGAGAATAATGAATGTTTATTACAGAGGTTATCTTTAATTATTCACAAAATGGAGAAGTTTCCCAAAGCAATGTCAATTTTCAGCAGGAGTGTAAAGCCATGAAGTTACAGTCACTTTGAAAAAACCTGGACAAGCTCACATGGTTTTTGAAAAAAAGAATCAAGCATGTGCTGTCTGTGCTGCAAAAAGACGAGTAAGGCTGATATTGAATCACGTGTGCCTTAAGAGTGCTTAATTTCTTAATAAATGTGACCCACTTCCATTAAGCTTCTGGTGCTTTCAGTCTTGATATAGCAAGTCAAAATCAATATTGCAAAGAACTTCCTTTTAAGCCTATAATCAATACCCACCAATTCTGAATAAACATCAATTATTAATAATGGATGTGGTTGGGCTTGTTTTACTTAGGTTTGCTTTTAGAGTTCTTGTAAAGGATTGCTACTGTCAAGTTCATCCATTAAACTAAGATCACAGTTTTGAAAGCAAGCAGAAAGGGTCAAGCTGTTTTTAATAAAATTGCTATTTTAAAAAATACAATTAAAATAATACAAACTAATACAAACTAGAAAAAGAATAAAAAGAAAACATAGGAGGTACAGAAAAGAAAACAAATAGAAAAGTAGAAAAGAAAGAAAACATAAGAATATAGTAAAGAAAAAAGAAAAGAATATTTAAAGAAATGACTTCCCCCTTCATCACAAGTATAAACAATTTTAGTAACCTTCCCTTAAAATACAACAAATGATCTCTTCTTCCCATATCCTATCTCTTATCATACAAATCCTTAAAGTCTCATTATTTCAGTACTGATGACAGCAAAAGTCCATTAAGAGTTACAATTGTAGATAACAATATATGTATTTTAACCTTGATTAAATTAACCCATTTTATATTCCTTCCTTTTACTTTTAACAATATTGATCTTTAGTCCCTTCAAATAATGTCCTAGAACTTTATTTCTTTATGTCCCTTCTCACAAAATTCTTCAAAGCTTTAAAAAGGCTCTTTGAAAATCCAGTATAAAAAAATTATCCAGATGACTCTTGTATTTGTATATCCCTTTTAATTATTAAGACATCAGCCAGTTTCTTTTGTATACCCAGTGAAACATGCATTCTTGTAGCCAGTCATTTTAAAATCCATTTTCAAATCAGTGTCCATCTTGTCAGCTAAAACTTGTTCCTCTTCCATAACTTATTTTAAACACAGTTTATCTATAGAGAGAGACACTATTAAAATTAACCTCTGGGTCCATTGTTCAAAAATATCCCTCAATATGTTCAATATTAAAACATTTTGCTTCACTCTGTAATTGTAAGTAGAATTTAAGTGCTCTTCTCCTTTAATGGTAATCTTTTGTTCCTTCTAGTTCCCTCTAGAATCCAATTTTTAAAGTCTTATTTTTATATAAAAAAAATTCAAAACAAAAGCATTTTCCCATGGGAAGGATTCTTATAATTAATTCAAAATCTTATTTCAAATTTATCTGGATCCTTAGTCCATTTGTAACTTCTAAAATCAAAGTTTTAATCACCCTTTTGCTGTTTATTAAATTTTTTTTTTTAAAAAATCTTTAAACTTTTATTTAAAACTTCTTTCACTAAGAATTGAAGGAAACTCACCCTGTTTTATAAAACTTGTCGATCCAAAGGTCCCTAATAGCTGAAAAGCAGTTAACAAGCAATTTCCCAAAGAGATTAGAAAAGGATGTGAATCCAGTGTCCTTTTAAAGGCGCTGACTGAGATTTGAGCAAGATGGCTATTCCCTCATCTCCAGAGCTCTAAACCCACTGGAAACTGCTGTCTTGAGGTCTCCTCATGAGGAACAACTGTCTGGAGCACTTGTGGGTGATCTCAAGTCCTTGTCTGGAGAGGAATTCTGAAGAGCCAGTCTACTCACTACCTCTTCATTCTGCTGCAGTTGTCAGCTCCATTTTTTGAAGCTGTCGTCAGTCTGCCATTTCTTCTCAGGAAGTGCTGAAAGGGTCAAATTGTTGGCAAAGTCATGCTTACTAGATTGGCTTAAGTGCAAAATTTTATCTTTCAAACTCTCCAGGATCATCTAATATATTTTAGTTTTTAAGGCTGAATGATAAGATAATGCTAGAGGCTAAATATCACTGAAAATATAAGATATTGGGGCAAAAAAGCCCTAGATTGGAAATACATAGATTTGCACTTCTGAAGAGACCGTCAAGAAGAAGAAGAAGAAGAAGAAGAAGAAGAAGAAGAAGAAGAAGAAGAAGAAGAGGAAGAGGAAGAGGAAGAGGAAGAGGAAGAGGAAGAAGAAGAAGAAGAAGAAGAAGAAGAAGAAGAAGAAGAAGAAGAAGAAGAAGAAGAAGAAGAAGAAGAAGAAGAAGAAATGATAGTGTGTTAATTGTGTATCTTATCTCTTAAAATGTATTTGAAACTGAAATATTGAACATGGTATATACAGGTGAAACTCGAAAAATTAGAATATCGTGCAAATGTTCATTTATGTCAGTATGGCAACTCAAAAGGTGAAACCAATATATGAGATAGACGCATTACATGCAAAGCGAGATATGTCAAGCCTTACTTTGGTATAATTGTGATGATTATGGCGTACAGCTTATGAAAACCCCAAATTCACAATCTCAGAAAATTAGAATAGTGTGAAAAGGTTCAATATTCTAGGCTCAAAGTGTCCCACTCTAATCAGCTAATGAATCCATAACACCTGCAAAGGGTTCCTGAGCCTTTAAATGGTCTCTCAGGCTGGTTCAGTAGGAATCACAAGCATGGGAAAGACTGCTGACCTGACAGTTGTGCAGAAAACCATCATTGACACCCTCCATAAGGAGGGAAAGCCCCAAAAGGGAATTGCAAAAGAAGTTGGATGTTCCCAAAGTGCTGTATCAAAGCATATCAATAGAAGGTTATGTGGAAGGGAAAAGTGTGGTAGAAAAAGGTGCACAAGCAGCAGGGATGACCGCAGCCTGGAGAGGATTGTCAGGAAAAGGCCATTCAAAAGTATTGGGGACTTTCACAAGGAGTGGACTGAGGCTGGAGTTAGTGCATCAAGAGCCACCACACACAGACGGATCCTGGACATGGGCTTCAAATGTCGTATTCCTCTTGTCAAGCTGCTCCTGAACAACAAACAACGTCAGAAGCGTCTTACCTGGGCTACAGAAAAAAAAAAAAGAACTGGTCTGTTGCCAGTGGTCCAAAGTCCTCTTTTCTGATGAGAGCAACTTTTGCATCTCATTTGGGAACCAAGGACCCAGAGTCTGGAGGAAGAATGGAGAGGCACACAATGCACGATGCTTGAAGTCCAGTGTGAAGTTTCCACAGTCTGTGTTGATTTGGGGAGCCATGTCATCTGCTGGTGTTGGTCCACTGTGCTTCATTAAGTCCAGGGTCAATGCAGCCGTCTACCAGGAGATTTTGGAGCACTTCATGCTTCCTTCCGCAGACGAGCTTTATGGGGATGCTGACTTCATTTTCCAGCAGGACTTGGCACCTGCCCACACTGCCAAAAGTACCAAAACCTGGTTCAATGACCATGGGATTACTGTGCTTGATTGGCCAGCAAACTCGCCTGACCTGAACCCCATAGAGAATCTATGGGGCATTGCCAAGAGAAAGATGAGGGACATGAGACTGAACAATGCAGCGGAGCTGAAGGCCGCTATTGAAGCATCCTGCTCTTCCATAACACCTCAGCAGTGCCACAGGCTGATAGCATCCATGCCACGCCGCATTGCGGCAGTCATTGCTGCAAAAGGGGCCCAAACCAAGTAGTGAGTACATATGCATGCTTATACTTTGCAGAGGTCCGATATTGTTCTATTTCTAATCCTTGTGTTATTGATGTCATGTAATATTCTAATTTTCTGAGATTGTGAATTTGGGGTTTTCATAAGCTGTACGCCATAATCATCACAATTATACCAAAGTAAGGCTTGACATATCTCGCTTTGCATGTAATGCGTCTATCTCATATATTGGTTTCACCTTTTGAGTTGCCATACTGACATAAATGAACATTTGCACGATATTCTAATTTTTCGAGTTTCACTTGTATATTTAAAAGATCGACAAAAGAATTTATGCATTTTACAATGAAATAAAATTCATCTTTTTTTCCTCCATAGCTATATCTGACAAGAGAATCTGCAAGGGAGACATGCATTTAATCTATATTTCCTTAATCAATGTTGCTGTTTTCCATTGTAAAAAGAATAAACACCTAAAGGAGCAGTGATTTGTTCCTTCCTTTCATTAAAGTTTGGTTTTTCATATTCATGATTGTTGTTAGTCTAACTTTATGTTATCCTGTACAGCAAGAGATTCTTAGCTGCTGCTGCTGCTGCTGCTGCTGTAATTATTATTATTATTATTATTATTATTATTATTATTATTATTATTTCCTGCCTTTATTTTATACAATTCAAGGATCCTGTTTCTTTTTTGTGGATAAAACTATGAACCAATGTAATTTCTTTTTCAACATTCTTTCCATAACTTTATGGAGAAGCATGATTTCATAATTGTTTATTTATTAAACATATACAGCCATCCCAAACAGGTGTCTCTGTGAGACAGGGTGCTTATTTGGATGAGAAAGAAGCTTTCAGAAGCAAAATACATGCATATTCATATTGCTGAAATTAACACTTCCATAGCATAATTAGTATTCAAAATGAAGCATTGCTGAAACCATCATTTTATTTCCAAATCTTTGATTTGTAGTGAGTTTAATTCCATGCCAAAGGGGGCTCCCCTTACACAATCTCCTGCATAATAAGTCAACATCTGTTTGTTATACTGTAAAGAAAATGGTCAAAGAGGGATTGGTTTGTACAGAACATACATTTTCAATGAAAGCTGAAGCGTCTGTTTTTATTGACCGTGAAGTACAGCACTTAAGGTTTGTTTGAACCAGAGAATAAAGCATAATAAAGTACCAGCTAATTTATCTAAAAGATAGCCATCTCCAGGTAGGTTCTTTGCAATCTCTGAATGTTTCATTGATTTTATAAAGGATAGTATTAATTCCTAAACTTCACAAATACTGACAGCTGGAATGTTCTCTCTCTCTCTCTCTCTCTCTCTGACCATACACTTGAATTTTACTCTGTGTTCATATAGTATGAGACCCAGTGAATAACTTGTGTAAAAATAAGATGTTTGTGGAAGTAGTCATCATTAAAAATACGTATTTATGTGTTTTTACTTTTCCTTAATCCTTGATGTAAACAAATATCACTTTTGAACAGTTGTGTGACATATGTTAATGTTGGGATATTTTCCATACTACAGTTAGTGGTTAGTTTGTCAGGTATTCTCAAAAAGGGGTTTTCTCAGAATACGTATGTGACAATGAACAAAATTTGGGAAGCACAGTATGGCAAGCTAAGTCAATAGAATTAATGGGAGACATTTGGTTTCCCAAACCATGATCTGAATTAATCACAGGGATGTGATCATCAACTCAGATGAGTTGATGATCACAGGGAATGATAAAAATATGTTTGGTTGACGTATAGTAAAGATGATCTGGAGGGCTTTAAACTGAATCTTGCAGGGCTTGTAGAAAAAAAATTAGAACTTCCCATAAAAATGTGTGCACTGCCAAAGGAAATAGGAGTATTGGGACCTTATCATCCAATGAAATTTTGAAAAGAACATTGGCTCATAAAGTTTATGGTCTTTTTCTTTCTACGCTAATGCTCAGAATATGGCAAATAAACAATATGAGCCTGAACAGGAAGGCAAATATGTTCTGACAAAGATGAGATAGATAACTCCTTTTATTGAAATACAGAAGTTGAAGTTTATAGTTTGTTCAGAAGGAACAAAAGCTATAGAGAGGGAGAAGGAGTTGCAGTATGTGGTAGAAGTATCACACCTACTAAGAATTCAAGAGAATGAACTTGGAGACAACTGTAGAAAGCATATGGTTAAGTAATTGAGTAAATCCATATTGCTATTTGTGGCTCCCATAATCTGATCAATCAGTCAGAAAGTGAATTAAACCTTCAAAAAGCAAACGGTAGGCCTTTCAGAAGGGTATGAGGTAGTAATGCTGGAAGGCTTTAATTACTCTGATATTACTTGGGAAACAAACTGTTTAAAACATAATCCTTCAGCAAAAATTCTGATTTGTCTTCCTGACAATTTTCTCCTAAAATATGGGGAAAGGAGACGTTCAGCTATTGATACTAACCAATACAGAATCTTAGTCAATGAAGTGGAGATAGCAGGAATATTGGGAAAAAGGGGTCTTTAAGTGGTTGTTAAGGCATTCATACTAATGAATGCTTAACTTGGATTTCTGCATTGATCTTAAACTTGCACTCAATGGCCTTAACTCTCTTACCAATTCTGTTTTTCTACAATGATGTAATTTCCTTGAATACGTGCTTTTAAAATATCCATTTCTCCAACATAAACTCTTTTTTAACTATGTTCTTTTTATTTATTTTTTTTAAAGATTTTTATCCTGCTTTTTTTTCATATACAACTCAAGGCAGCAAACATGCCAATACTCCTTTCTCCTCCTATTTTCTCCACAACAACAACCCTGTGAAGTGAGTTGGGCTGACAGAGAGTGACTGGCCCCAAATCACCCAGCCAGTTTTTCGTGCCTAAGGCAGGACTAGAACTGACAGCCACCTGGTTTCTAGGCCAATCCTTAACCACTACACCAGACTGGGTCTCAAAAGGTGAAGGGAGCAGATACCTTTGGGAGTACTCCATAGCAGACAGTGCTCACATGTAGCCATCCTTACAGATTTAACTTTCAGAAACATATTCTTTTTCAATGCATACTTTGTCAACAAATGATTTTTGGGGGAGGTACAGATTTTTGTCCAAAGAAAAATCGATTCTATTAGACTTGGTTCAGTACTGCTATTTTTGCTGAAATAGAGTCTGTTTTGGTAAGTTTTGCAATTTTACTGTCATAGAAATATATGGCAGGTTTGTATGTATATGGAGTCCTTGGTGCTCTCTCAGCTTGGTTGTTTGCTTGAAATGTTTCATTATCCTTCATCAGTGCTAGTGAGTGTGGGGTTTGCTCATTGTTTATATATACTAGCTTGACCTGGTTTTCTCCTTGGTAGTGCTTTGATTAGGGTATTGTTTTCTGCTTGAAGTTTTGCCTGGTGTTAATCCCTGCTTATCTGGATATTGGCCAGCAAAACTGGTGGTTGGCCATCAAAACTGCTTGGCTTATCTGGGTGTTGGCCACCAAAACTGGCAGGCCAAGCTACTGCATATAAACAGGAAGCAAACCCCACACTCACTCTCACTGATGATGCTAGTCAATCAGGTAATGAAACATCTGCAAGCAAACAACCAAGGTCAGAGAGCACCAAGGACTCCACAGTTCAACTCTGAGCTACATTTATTCTCCTCTATAGGTACTACATTTTTAATTGCTCTGAAGTTGAAGTCTATTTAATATATAACTTTGTTCCCAAGATTATCTTGTGGTTACTATGAACCCATGCATCCAGAATTGTGACTTCTAACACCTAATCAATTCAAAGTTTATTTCAAGGTTCATCTTTTCAGTAGGAAATGTATGCTTAGAAAATTGGACAATTTGAATCTGATAGATTGCTTGATTTATGGTAAATAGGTTCCTCCCCAATTCCTACATAATGTTAGGATTGGTGCCATACTCTTTTGCACTTATCTGAGTAGTTTTGCTTCAAGAAAAGTAAATGTCTACTCTTAATACTTCTAACTTGCTCTATATTCCATTTATTAGTCTAGCAGCAATGAATCTTAAGGCGGTTGAAAAAGACCATGATTTTAATGTTGTGATAAATGTTTTATAGACAATTGTTTTTCTTTATAAAGTTGCACGATTATTTGCATTTAACAGAACTGGCAAATGCTTTTCTGCCAATTTCAGTGCAGGTCGAAATCTTATAAACATATCTTTAATGAGTTTATATAAATATTGAGCCAAGAAAAATGGAGCCAATGTACAATCTCGTTCTAACCCTATATCCACTGGAATTGAATTGGAGACTTGCCCAGCCTGGTTATACTTTACTTTAAGTCTGGTATTGGTACATGGCTTATAAATCACAAGTAAATCAGGACAGGTAGTCTTCTGTCAGTAGAAGAGTTTAGTTGTTCCCTGAGTGGGATTTGGAGATCAAAGCACAGGCTGCTTTAAAATCCACAAATAGTGGCGAGTTTGATTTATATGTACATCGGTCAGCTAGGTGCTGCAACCCCAGGCAGTGATGTCTGCTGGATCAGCTTCCTTTGAAACCTGCTTGTGTATCATCAACATTGCTTCCTTGTTCAACTTCTAATATGGGTATCTTACATACAATTTGCTCATTGTACTTATTGAACTGTTAGTTGGCCTATAATTTGCAGGGTCATGTCTAGTTCATGTTTTGAAAGCAGAGGGGGGGAAAAAACCCACATCCCCCTATCCCTGTTATCTTGGCCTTTAAATAATATGGAAAATATTTTAAAAATGTATTGTGATGAAACTCTTAAAAGTATCCAGCTGGAACTTAGCAGTCTTAATGCTTTCTGAAGATATCATCTTTGCTACTTTCATCCCATTCTAACAAAATGAAGCAGTTTTATGCAGGCGGCGGGGGGTGGGGGGATGGGAGAGATGAATCTGAAAGCATTTTGAATCCAAAGGGTTTGTCCTTAAATATCAGGGCAAAAGCTCAGCTTAAATCACACCTTATTCAATACTGAATCTCCAATTCGAATCAAATCAGGATTGATTCACACAAGTCATATCTATATATTAAGTCCTAAAATTCACTCATTCACTCACTCACTCACTCTCTCTGTCTCTGTCTCTCTGTTTCTCTCTTGTTTCAGGTCTTAAAATTAAAGTCACTACTGATGCTTCCTGAGTCTCAGCCATTTTTCTGTCCATTGTCTTGGGGGAATTTGTTTTTCCTTGTCCTCCAGATCTCTAGCTGCATTCATCCTAAAGACTGAAGCCATCCACAGATTACTCAAAGGAAATGCAATACACAAGGGAAAATGGATGTGAAAACAACCTCCTCCTTTTGTCTCAAACCTGTTTTTGAGCCCAGAAAAATAAAATATACAGTTGGTTCCTCCTTTGGGTATTATACCATGATTTATTATGGTTGGTTGCACAGTCAGCCAGATGTTTAGACTGGATTTGGCATTTTTATCCACCTATCAAGTCCTTCTCAAGGACCTGGGATAGGCACATGTTGCTGTTTGATGGTGTTAGAGGTATCGTTGCATGATATAAGCTGTTCCAAGTAAAGCTGCCTTTTGCAATTGATTTATTATTATTATTATTATTATTATTATTATTATTATTATCATCATCATCATCATCATCATTATTATTTATCACTATTACTACTACTGTTAAAGGATGTACTGGCCATAAAGATGTTGAATTTAGTTAATTTGGTTTCTCAGTTTTTCAAATTAGATCCAATCCTATGCATATCCATTTCATGGCAAGATGGTACAAGAAATAAAAAAATGAAGAAGTTACCATCCTGCACTTTTATAAAAAGAAGACTTCTTCAGCTTCTTTGTAATTGTCTAAACTGGATTAAGAAAGCAAAAAAGGTAATGTGTACAGCTATATAATTGCTTTCAATTGTACAAGTTGAATTTAGTGGAACACCTGTCTAAATAATTTATTCTTCTGTTATAATATAAACACAATATCTAAACACAAGTGTGCTATTGATATTATATTAATAATGAATGTGACAGGTTTATAAATTTCAAAAATATGAATGTGTCAGCCCAAATAACGCTAGTAAATCATCAAATTGAATTTCACTAATGCATCACTTTAAATTTTGCTCATATTACAGACAGGCTAGAGTTGTGCATAATTTAATCACAGTAAATAATTTTGCTGAGTAGGAATAAACTTAAATATGCATTATTGAAGCAAACTCTTCTAATAAGAACTCTCAGTAAACTTAATTTAAAAAAAAACTAAAATTGGGATCTAATCTACTGGAATTTGAAGAACTTTAAATCTCATTGATTTTAATAGGACAGATTTCAAGCACACCCTTAGTTATCCCATCCTATTCAAGAAACCTAAATGTATTTAAACTTAGTCTGGTCTGATTTTAAACACTGATGTATATTATTTATCCTTGTGCTAAATTTAAATGTCCTCATAGTAATACTACGTCAAAAGATATGTTAAGGATGGAAATAGATGCAAAAGGGAAGTGACTGACTAAAGCTTCCAGACTATCATTATTATCTTCAACTTTATCCTCATCCAACATTTTATATATCTTGTCATACAGCACATTTTCTGGACTGAAACATCAAATCATCTATCAAATCTATCAGGTTTGGGAATTATTCCAGGTTACACTAGACTGGCCTAAAGGTTTCAGGGTCTTTTATCCTGCTAGAAACATCACTGATTAGCATCAAAGAACGAACCCATTCTTCTTTATTTTCCCATTGTCTTTCACAGAATATCTAAGGTAAGCAAGGGACAGAGAGTGCTGGGATGTTTTTTTAATATTGCAGGGTTCTCCTCATTGTTGCAAGTGATATATCTCAAACTTAATTCAAAGCATAGCTCAGGAACAGGAATTAGCTTGATTTGCATGCAGAGAAGTCTTTTGATAAAGATCCTCCACTAACTATTATCCCCACTATTATGACACTTAGAGATCAAAGACCTCTCAAAATATGTAGTGCAGGCTTAAAAACTGTATATAGCAGTTTTTGATATTTTTATCTTAACTTGTTGCCTGGTGTGCTATAATTAATATCTAACACACACACACCACACACACACACACACACAGGGTATCTGTGTGGTCTGGTTGTTTGTACTTCAAGGCAAACTGAAATGATGTCTCATTTTTGAAACAACAATTTAATAGCAATGTATTAAATATAAATCATACAAAGAAGTCTGATTTTAAAGATACTTCTAAAATTGCCTGCAGTTTTATTTTTTGAAATGCAATGTAAAGCAATCCTCATATTTCTTTTATCTAATAATACATATCAATATTTTTTTTAAAAAAATATTTTTCTACTATAGCCATGTTTTTTTTAATCTGCGCTCAGTCGTTACCGACTCTGCAGTGACTGCTTGGACAAGTCCTTGCAGTTTTCAAGGCAAGGTGTTTTGGAAGTGGTTTGCCAGTGCCTCCTTCCTAGAGCAGAGCCCAGCTGGTGAGCACAGGAGGCGGGGTTTCTGTTGCTTTGCGCCCTTTTCGGGCGAGTGCGGTTTCGCACTTACCAGCAACTGGTCCTGTCTCTCTGTGCAAGGCACCGCCAGCATTTTTCCTCCCATTTACCTACTCACGTGAGTTTTGAACTGTTGGGTTGACAGGAACTGGGGAGGAAACAGGAGCTCACCCTGTTAACGTGAAGGCTGGACTCGAACCGCTGAAGCGTCGACCATTTCTATAGCCATGGTAAACCATATATAAACCATAGCATTCAGGACCATATCTCCTTTCTTTTTTAAATACAGAACTGTTTCATAACAAATGCATTAACAATCCAATAAGTGGACTCAGATGCAGATGTGATATTTCAAAACAAGTATAATGGCTCTTTAAGCTGTTTGCATTTTCCAGTGTGATAAAAATCAGGTTGCCAGCATCTCACTATTTCAGCATTATTTTGTCTGGAAGCATTGATCTTTAAATATATGAAATGTCTTTTTCTTACGCAGATGTATGTATCTTTCAAAGTGTGCAAATAAATATTCTAAATACTTTCTCTGAAGATTTTGCAAATTGAAACAGGAATGTATGGCTCATTGCCAAGTTTTCAAAATCTGATTTAATATTAAAACACCTTTCTATATTTATGCTGAACCAAAGCAACAGTAGAACTGTACATCTTTAGGGTTTTACAATATTTGGACCTGTATGTTCATGTCTTGATAGTCTTTCAAAATCATCCACTGAAAAATAGGCATTTAGCTATTTTTCTTTACACAGACAATGTCCTTTTGTTTTCTCAAGCTCCTATTGGTTTAATGTAAGTTCAGCATGCTTGTTCCTCTTTCTGTAAACAGCAGGAATTAGGAATAAATTATACCAAGACAGGATATTTGCCAAGTGTCCAATATCTGGTAATTGGTCATAAATGTCCTTATACTTGAACATTTCTCATACTTTAAATGACAGGGCATGTTCTTTCAAGCTACAGATAGTAGGACAACTCACTTAAATTATGAGTATCCAAAGGTCAACCATTATTTTACCTTTTTTACTGCAGTAGGAATACGCGAGTTATTTTGACTGTATCAAATTTGTGTTAACTGCATAGTTATAATGATGCAGTTATTAAGGAGGCACAAATAGGGTTCTATGTTTAACACAGAAATTGGAGGGTCAGGACTTCATATTTCTGAAGAGATTATTCCAGATTCAGTGCTGAATTGCTAATGCAGTGCTGCTGTAGGAAGCAAGTGTCTTGAAAGCTGGAATAATGTTGTGGCTCAGTGTAATTGAATTCTATGTACGCAGTTGCATAGAGTAAGGGAGATGACCTTGACAGAAACATGCATGAACTGTTACCTAAGCAAAGAGGGACGAAACATTCTTTAAGTCATAAGAAGCAAGATATTATTTGGAAGTGATTCAGGCAAACGCCTCCCTGCTTCACTGGAGTATAAGAAGGAAATGAGGTAAAGCACAATCAGGCTTTTAAGATTCTATTATTATAGCCTAATTAAATAATGTATAGTTTAGTCTTCCTGTGGTGTTGATTTTCTGATTTGGTCTACCTAATGGGGTTGACACCAGTACAGTTCTTCCAGCATTTAAGTTAACAACATGAAAGCAGAAATATATTTAAATTATTATCATCAGATTCAAGTGGTATAATGTTTTTATGGATGCTAAACTGAGTTGTATAATACAGCAGGTCTACCAAAAGAGGACTGTTCAGATTGTTGGAAGTGTATGGAACTATAAATTACGTTTCTACGTTGGAACTGTTGATGACTGTAATAATGATATCCTTTCAAGTTGATCTGGGCCTCTTGAGAATATTCTAACTATTAGGTTTGTATTTCATCCATTAGATATCTTAAGATTATCTTGGAAATAGGACACCATACAGTACACATACAAACAATTTGGGTCAGTTCTTTATACAGCTGCATCTTAGATTACAGTCCCTTCTGTTCAACCTCTTCCCAACAGCAAAGCTGAATCAAAGTTTACTAGCATTCCAAAATTTACAGATCATGAAACAACTGAAGCAACACAGGACAAGGTACTTGTTCTATTTCCCATATCCTCCCAAGACCAAAGACCATTTTGTCTGGTTAATGGCTTACTATATTTTAGTCTATCTTACAGATCTTTTGTTCCCAGTCTGGTACTCTTACTTGCCAGATAATTTTATCTGGTTGTAAGGCTCTGTACAGCTCTTGTAGCAATCAAGATTAATTTGGTGATGAACTGCATTCCTCCACTATTTTTTCAAATAGAACAAACTACATAGCTGTATAAATTTTTAAGAAGCCCAATAGTCTTATTTTAAGGAATTATCTTAATGGCTAGTGAACATCTGGTGTAAAGGGAAGCATTAATTCAATGGTGTTTAAAAATGATCTGTTGTTCATGAGCCAGGATTAGACAATGTGAAGGTATATGGATTCTTTTTCTTGACAGACTTTCCAAACCCTGATGAGAGGATTGTTAATCTTACTGAATCTTCAAGTGTAAAAAATGTTCAAAACCATTTGCATTTGCATTTGTCTTTTAGGTTCAGATGCAAAAATCTGAGGCAGCATCCCTGTGTGTGTGAAAAAGTAATTCCAGCTGAGGTTTCCTTTTGTACAGGATTGAAATTCAAGATCAAGGAACTACCATACCATAAGGCTAAAATATGCATACATCTGTCTCAACAAATGTTGTCAGAGTACAATTACTGACAACTGGATCTCAGATGCAACTGTCTTATGAGATAGGGTTATTCTCTACAAATAAATCATCAAAATAAACACAAACAGTGTAATCTTAACTGTTAGAGGATATCCAAATAAAATATGTAAACATTCAGATCCATCAGGCACCTGGATCAGGCCATTTTAACCAGACCTTCATCCTTTTCATTCATTTTTCATACTAAGAACAAGAAATTAACTCAGATCAGACTGTTGTGGTTGAACATTTAAGCTTTCAGCCAACAGAGGCAAATACTTCTGCTAATGTTTAGAATCCTATATATTGGCTAGCTTTGATAGTGAGGAACTGGAATATTGTGGCTGTGGGCAAAGTCCAAAAACTAGGAGAGAGTTGGGAAGAACTGAACAAATCCAGTATCTGCATGGTTTTTTTTAATCAAGTTTTCTAGAACAAAGAAGGGTTTGGCGCTGCATTAAGAAAAGCTAACAGACCTGAACTTGACATAACAGATGTTTATTCCTCTTGCCTTTCTCAATGGGAAAAATATATTGTGGATCAGTCCTGGGCTATCTACTCTTCAGTATTTTCATTATGACTTGAATAAGGAAATGGAAGAATGTTCATCAAATTCACAAATAATATACCATTGAGTGAGATGGCTAATTTGTTAGAAGACAATGCCTTAGAAGATAGAAATAACATTCAAAATCATTTCAATAGATCAGAGAAATGGGTAGAAAGTAACAGAATGAAATTTTACAGAGACAAATGCAAATTTCTTCACCTAGGAAACAGAACTGAAATGTACCAATATAGGAGCGGTTATATTTGGTTTCCTAATGGTTCTTGTGAAAAAGAACTTGAAATGTTAGTTGATTGCAAAAGGAATGTGAACCAGCAATGTGAGTTGGCTGCAAAAATTATGTGTTGCATCAGCAGAAATACCGTTTCTAAATTACCAGAAGGAATTGTTTCAATTTACTGAGCTTTGGTCAGACACCAGTTCTAGTACTGTGTCCAGTACTAGACAACACAATTTAAGGAGGACTCAAAGTACATAAAACAGGCTTAGAATAGGATAGGTAGACTAGAAACTAAGACATAAAGGATGAGGGATCTGGGTATGTTTAGCCTTCAGAAAAGGGAGGGAAAGTTGATAATATCTGAAGGGATGTCACATAGAAGACAATCCAGGTCTAAAATTGATGAGAGAATGATCTGTTCATGACAGCTGAATTACATACAGCTCTTCTACATTCATATCATGATGTCCACCCAAACAAAAACCAAATCTAACATGTGCCCTGCTGCATGCATGGGGCCAGGTATTAGTTCAAACAGATCGATGAAGCACATGATATCCATGAACTGCTTTGGCCTGAACAGTCTCAATATGGACAATGAAATTCCCCAGTCAAGAAGCCTGGGATAACCCAAAACTATGCCTATGATCACTTTGAGCTTCCAAAAGAAAAGAAGAAAGAAAATGTTACTTGCTGCTGTTAGTAGTTATATAGTAAAAGAATACTGGAATCATGAATACAGAATAATGCATGTTAGGGTCTACAGATCCTGGACCCTTGTCCTCTAGTCTCATCTTACTGGTGCTGAAAGTCTTTATGACTATTTAAGAAATAATGCATGGCAAACCAAACTAAATTTGAGTTAACTGATAAACTTTTTTCATGGAAATAGGCTACTCAGAACTATGCAAATGGAATTTCTCTCAAGACTTGCAGTTTGGAGGCTGATTCAATTAGTGTTTTCCATCTCTGATTATAGAACTTTATAGTATTCCTTTTTGTATCCTTTTTGTATGTCTGGTGGGAGTAACTGTAATTGAACTAACAGATCTAATAAAGCAAGGGGGAATTATCTAACAATAACAATTGAAAAATTCTCCTCAAAGACAGGGAAGTATCTTGGAGACCACAAGTCCCTGCTATAGCTAAACATTGAAATAAAGGTTAATTTGGTGCAGCAAAAGTTAATTTAAAAACTCCTCTATGGAAAAGAACCACCAAATTATATTGTACAGCCAGCTGATTGGATTGGGAATCAGAGGTCATCATAATTTAGTAGCATAATAATGGAGCTAGTAGATATGGAAATACATTAATTACATACCTGAATTTTGTTTTATCTATATTAATTTAGCTTTGTTAACGGGGCACCAAGCTTGGCCTAAAAATATTATCTTTGGGTAGTGTTAAGCTTCTTTGAACAACAACTGTCACTCTCATCTCTTTAATAGATACCACAAAAGACATGACTATTTAAGATATTACTGTGTGTTATCTATGCAAGATCTTACAATTGTTCTTCTGATTTAGGAGGGGGAAGTGAAGCAAGATACCAACTGAATAAATAACAGCAAAAATTAGGAGGTAAGCAGTAGCTATTGGAAAACGTACATATTTAAATATTATTAAATGTAATGGGCTGGAATGAATAAACAGTCAATAAAGTCAAATAACTACCAATATCTGAAGTACCCTTGATTATATCATTTTTTAAAAATTCCATGAGATTAAAGAGCCCCATTAAGTAAAGTGAAGGTCTCACTGCCATTTATTTCTGCTTTTTGTCGTGCCTAAATGTACCATTGTTCAAGGAATGAATTTAGGAGTTTCATTGAATGTCACTGGGCATCCATTATCAATTTTGAAAGGGCCTGGCACAAATGTTAAATGGCAATTAATGAGTTCTTAGCATCACTGGAAGAATTGTATTGATGTCCAATAGAACAGTAATTAGATCCTTACATAGGTGGGTAGTTCAATGCCTTTTAGAAGACTGTCATCTGTCTACACCACCAGCTAAGAATAGTCTATATGTTAAAAACAGAAAGGGAAGTGACCAGATGAAGCACTATGAGATTGCTGTAATATTTTGGAAAGGGAGAATAGAATATAGAAAAGAGTCTTGCTGGCAAGTACACAAGGAGTCTGCATTCTGAATTAAATATGGTAGTCTAGCATAGAAAATATTGCATATAATGTTAATAATTTATTTTTCAAATATATATAGCCACGCATCTCACAAAATAAGTGACCCTGGGCAGCATACAACAAAGCTAAAAAACAATAATTAATAAGTAACAAGTGTTATTATTATTAAAAAAGGCATTAACTATAAAACACAGCTAAAAAGAAATAATGGGTGAAGGGATATTAATCATAATGGAGCCACCTCACTAGTTCACCAGTTCCCTGGGGTTCCCAGGCGTGATGGCACAACCAGGTCTTGAGGAACCTTTGGAAAGTCATGGTGCCAGCCTCATCTCAAGGGGGACGATATTCCACAATGTGGGCACCACACCCAAGAAGGGCCACCACCTAGGGCCTGCCAAATGTTGCTCCCTAAATGATGGAACCCATAAGATGGGCAGATGTGATTGGGGAGAGACGGTTATATACCAAATCAGGATACATAACTCCCAACAAACTTTATATTGGTCACACTGTGGCATTAAACAGTAGATAATGGGGAGGGAAGAGATGTGAAGTCACATATAAAAATTCTTACTGAAATATTAAGAACCTCTGCTATGTTAACTCTGGTAACCAAAAGTTGTTAAAAATAGCACAGATGTCATGGCTCTATATTTGTGTTGCACTGTTTGATAAAAGTAAGTTGCTGCCCTTACATGATGATATCATCACACATGTTATAATTTGCCCCACTTGTGTCCCCTGAGAATGCTTATCAATCCACTAAGAATGAGCACAAGACAGAACGGGAATGATAAGTATCTGTATTGGAGAGTGAAGTGGGGCAATCAAGCAAAGGAGAGAAGGGACAGGGACTCAACAACTTATGAGCAACATGGGACCTGATCTATAACTGGCCATTTTATCCCACTCTTGAAATGTACCCAGACTATCATAAGACAAAAATATAGAAGAACACATAGAGATTGATCAAATCTGAAACAGCATCTATGTTTCAGCAAAAAATAACCTTTGTGAACATATTCAATTGTTGTTTACTACATGACTGATGAACAGCTTAATGAAAAAGTCATACTAAAATGATATGTTTATTTTCAAACATGACTACTGAAAGAAGTCATAGCAGAATGAGTAGGAAAACATTCCAGGCCAGCATTGTATCAAAATGGGCACAGAACAGTTGGAGGGAGATGAAAAATGTGGCCTAAAAGCAACAATTCTTATTGTAATGAATGAAGAAATTGTGGAATATTGTTATCTCCCTTCCAAAAGGGGAATAAAACTAATAATTTTGGACTTATTGAAAGAGGAAAAATGCTAGTCAGTTCAGCTCTTTATTCAATTCCCATCTGAAGTAAATATAGGATTAGAAAGATGCATTTTTAATTTCAAAATCATCATTTTCTAATTTGTGGAATCCAAATTTGTTAGGACTATGACTAACTCTGAATCCCTGATCAGAATTCTGGGAATTTTAGTCCCAACATATCTGGAGGACATTTAACTAACAGCAATATTTTGATTTTTCAATAGGGGCATTTCCTTTTTAATCACTGCATCTTTATTCAATTAATTTCATGATAAATATGTACAATATTTTGAGATTTAAAGTCTATTATGCAATATGTGGCTAGAAATAAAAGCTGACACAGTACTGAAATCATGAAGTACATAAGGATAAAGTCTAAGATGGAAATGGGAGGTGACTGCAGGCATTCAAATTAGGTTCTTCCTGCTGCTATGATTCTTTAGGCTATCGCCAAGATTTAAAAATTAGGAAAATCTGAGAGCAATCTCACACTAATAAAAACATAAAATCCAGATGTCATTTGATCTCTGACTATATTTTTATACATTTCTTATCCACGGACTCCTTGGTAAACAAAAGTATAAAGAAACTAGACAACTTCATTAATATAAAAACTAGAGTTAATTTCAGGTACAGGTAGTCCTTGCTTAGCAACCACAACTGGGACTAGAATTTACTAAGCAATGCAGTCATTAAGCAAATCATCACATGACTGGACCTGACTTCATGAACTTTTTTGCGATGGTTGTTAAGTGAACCACTTTGGTTGTTAAGTGAATCATGTGTTTTTGCTTGGTAGAAGCTGGCTGGGAATGTTGCAAATGGTGATTATGTGACCCCAGGACACTTCAACTGTCATAAGTGTGAGCTGGTTGCCAAGCGCCTGGATCGCAATCATGTGACTGCAGGGGTGCTACAACAGTTGTCACTTTGAGCATTGGTTGTAAGTCACTTTTTTTAGTGCCATCATAACTTTGAATGGTTGCTAAACAGACGGTTGTTAAGTGTGGACTACCTGTAATCCGCTAGTTTAAAAAGTAAGTGAAATAATATGGTTGTTCAATTGGCTGGAGATGATGGACTCATAGAAAACTGGACTGTTCAGATGGTCTAAGATTCTCTTCTTTAATATTTGGAAAAAATACGCAAAGCACTGTCCATGATAATACTTACATACAATGACTTTGTCAAAAACAAAAGAAAAAAATATCAAGAGTTGTATTAAGTCAAATTAATCCTGATTTCACTGAAACAACTTTCAAGTAGCACTAATAAATAGTACAACCAATAAAATTAATTTCACAAGTTCTACATATGTATATTTCACATCTGGAATTTTACTAGACATAACTTTTATTGTGGAGTCTGCTCATGAAAATAACAATAAAAATCTCTTTGTAAACACAGTGAAACCATTGAATATATATTTTGATTCATGTTAAAAAATAGAGTCCTTCTGTTGCAAATATTTGTAAACATCTAAAGTGCCAGTTTTAAGCCTGTAGCATTAACTGGGCATTAAGATTTCTTGATGAATTGTGATTTTTATCATTTCAATTAAAATGGAAATAGAAGGTGTATTCATTGCATATGCTTGGCATCAGTTGGAATGAATTATTCAAATGGCTTAAACTGTTTGATATAATGACTAGTTTTTATAGAGGAAGTAGATAAAATGATTAGAATGAAGTATATGAGCAACTGTGTAACTTAGTCCAAAACTGTTTCTCAGTAATGAATTAATTGTACCTATTTATGCACTGGTAACTTGGACTGGTTTTGAAAACAGTTCTATATTGCAGTCTGGGATCAGTAAGATTTCTGCATCCTTAATGATAAATTCAGTTAATATCAACAAGGTGTTAAGATTATAATAAAATGAATGGAGCTATTGAGTTTGATAGAGGAATACATCAATAATAATTCAATTGCAAAATTTATCAACACAATCATTTTAATTTATCAACAATATTTTTGAAGTCAGATTATTTTGAAGCAAAAGATATAGCTACAAAAGTCTGGGCACGGCCACTTCCTAGAGTGCCTAACATAGTTTTGGGCAATAAATCTTATCATCATTTGGCATTCTGGATAATTGCTGCTGGGAAATATAGTTCAAAACACATAAAGGATAAATATTGAGGAAAGATGGTAGACTAACCCTTTATCAAGAAGTTGATTGTTCCAAAATCCTTGGAAGAAAAGCAGATTTCAAGATATATCAATGCTTCAGGAATTTCCTAGGCACATAAAAATATGCAGGAAGGCTTCTTGCCTGCATATCACACAACCACCCAATGTTAAGCAATATTATGTAATCCAGGAAGCTGCAGAATGAGAACCCATTATAGCTTTTGAAAGAGAAGTGGAAACCCCATCTCCATATTGCACATTTAATAAAGGAAATCCATCTGCCCTACTGCTTATGTAAATTCCTTCTGAAAGTCTTCTATTTTTCCAGGATGCTTCTTTCACAAGAATAAATAATTTTGCTAAAAAGTAAGGAGCATCTCTACTTTGGATATTTTGTATAAACCTGCTGCTGACCATTCAAATCCTAAATCCCCCAACAGTGAATACTGTGGGTTTTTCCAACACACTACCAAAAACTGCAGAAAGTCGCTCAACCTTTTTGCAGGTAGACTCTTGATCTGTGAAAGTAAGATGGCCTGCTCTAAATTTAGTTCTAGAATGAATAGATATAAAACCATATGTATCCAAACTTCAGGGCTATGCATGTCCACAGTTGCACTTAAGAGATAAAGAAAGGAGCTTTGTAGTATTTAACCCCACTATTCCAAAAGGGTAGAAAAGAAGTTAAATTCTAGTAACTCATTAAACTCTTTGTGAGTTACAGTGACACAACCACAAAGATTAATATAGATAGTCCCCTACTTATGAACAGATTACGTTCTAAGAGGCTGTTTTTAAGTCCGTTTTGTTCGTAAAAAGAGGTGGAGGCAGGAGGCAGGGCATGCTCCACTGCCAAGCAAGGCAGGAGTCCTCTGCCCCCTCTCCTCTGTCCACTGCCACCACCCCCTCTCCTGCCACAGCTGGCAATGGAGTGCACTGTGTAAACTAACCTTTCCTGGGAACTCCAACTTCGATGCAAACATCAAATGTAAACAGAATGCTGGAGAAGGTGGGAAAGGGTCAGTTTGCAGTGTGCTGCAAACTAACCCTTTCCTGCCTTCTGCCAACTTCTGGTTCCAACTTCTGGTTCTGACTTGTCCATCCTGTTCATATTGGTGAAAGTCTGCGACATGGAAGTCTGCAAGTAAGGGACTGTATGTACCAATATACAAATTGTCAGTCAACTCCTGGAGCTCTGGAAATATCTGTTTTCTCAGAATGTGCAAAGAATGAAGCTGATGAGGTAGGATTTAGTGGTTCCAATGTTAATATAGACCAGGTACCTCTCAAGGCCAACAAAAGGAGGTAAACACAGAGTATAGACCTCTGCTATAGGTATGAATCTATAACTCCAGTGTCCTACACATGCAGATCTGTGTGCGTATGGCTTCATTCTTGCCTGAAATTAAGAAACTAATTTAGCCATGACAAGTGTGTAAGCCTTCTCCAAGTAAGAAAATTCCTGAGTAAAGATTAGAAACTGAAGAGCTGAAATTTCCAGCCATACCTACATGACCCTGACACATGATCCCAATACAATGTGACTGTATACATAGCAGGAAATGATAGCAACAGTTCTGGCTTCTGTTGCTGTTGTGTTACATCTATCAGAGGGGCTACTAAGACAGAGTTCATCATAAGGACTTTGCCCAGGGCTCTTCAGAGATTGTTCTGGCTCTGACTAGCACTTCCAAAGCCTGGTGTCATTTGAACTGGCCATGGCATTGTTCTGTTCAATAGCTTTTAAAAATCTTTTTATTGTCATGAATTTTGATTGATGTTTTTATATTTAATTGTAAGCTGCCTGGAACCTCTTGAAAGACCGAACATAATATGGATGGATGGTGGATGGATCATGGTCACAAAGAGATCCTTTAGCCATCTTTTTCTCCTGCACCTCTGTCTCATTCCCTTTCTCCCACATTCACTTATAAAGGAACCATCTTCCACTACCTTGGGTTAAAAATCAGTGGAAAAGTACTGTGAAAAGTACATAATAGTTGTTAATATAGAAACAGATTTAAAAGGAAGATGCCACAGGTAATTGGTGTTGTAATAAGTATGCTAAGGTAGCGCATTCAGCTCCCTTAGAAATTTTCAAAGAATAAAACTAATTTTTGTGCATCACCAACAGTGCATTCAGTTAAAATACAATAATTTCCTCCTAAAGGCTGCCCAGTGGGGTGCCTGAATAACACATTTAATGCTTTTCCTGCCTTCCAAGTTAAAACAAATCAAGATTAAGCAGGATGAGGAAAAGATATCCAGGGGAGGAAGATTTAACACTCTCTGGAAAGTCTAGAGTCCCTATTTTGTTATGTATAGGAATAAATAAGGGGCAAGTTTAGCTATCTTTTAAGTGTTTCAGTCAAAGAAGGAATAGGCAATTCTACACATTCCTACACAATGGTTCGTTCAGAGAGCGCTCCTGAACCTAAAGCTCAAAAGTCATCATTGCTATAGGAACTGCCAGTGATCAGCACTTTTTAAAGTGGTTGACAAGGGGAAATATATATATATATATATATATATATATACACACACACATACACACATACATTTTTTTTTAACAGATTAAATGGAGGCAGAACTGCCAGATCAGAATCTCAGAGTAATGGACATAGTGCTCAGTATCTCCTGAAAGAGTCCTGGGGGCTTCACAGGTCAATCTTTTGCATGTTTACTCAGAGATGAGCCTCAATAAATTAGGAAGTCTAACTCACAAGACTGCAGCTTCAGAGCAATGAAATGAAGAACATTCTATCTTGTCCTAATGCACTGCATTAAACGGAATACAGTTCATGTTTACCAAAGTTTGTTTGATTATTTTAAAAAGGAGGTATGGGAAATCATATATTTTCTGAGCTACTCACTGAGATATGGGGAAAAAATGTTAGACTAGATGGGCCAACATTCATCTACTTAAATTATTATGATATCTTAGTTTTATGTTGCCTCATGTAGGTTTAAGTCTCACTGAATACATGGAGATTTAATTCTGAGTTTGCACAGCAATATAAAGCAAATTGCACTGTATTGTTCTTCAGGATGAACAAATTTCTGGCTACAGTTACACCCACACTCACATATACCCACACACAAAATGCCATAACATAAAAACTAAGTTGGCATTTAATTTAGCATGAGATGGAGTAGAGTAGCTTGGAAGAGATTTTCATATAACTCTGCCTTGTCACTCTCATTCTTGGCAGTCACAAATCTACCAACCCAGTCTGTCTGTTTCTTTGTTTTGAAGTCCTCTGGGCTGTAAACGGCAGTGTCATAGCAGCTAGGCCAAGAACAACATTAAAAAAGAAACATATTTTAATATTTACTTAAACTGCACCAATGGGAAGGGGACACACTAGGACTAGTAATGGACACACTAGCTATGGGTCAGTTCTTAATTTGCTCCATCAGTTATCACTCCAGTAACACTGCAGTGGGAATCGAGAGGTCTTCTGAAGGGAGATAAATGCTTTGTTTTGTCATTTTCTTTTCTTTATTCATGTCTGCATCATGTTTAGCAACACTGGCAACTTTAAGATGGGTGGACTTCAACTGGTTGAGAAACACTGGTCTAGACACCTATTTTAGCAATTGTGTGATTTTTTCTGTTTTATGTACCGTATTTTTCCGACTATAAGACGATACTTTTTTCTAAAATCCTTACCTAAAAATTGAAGGGCGTCTTATTCAAGGAAGTCAGCCGAGAATCGCACGGTTGCAAAACTGGCCATACTTTGTTTCTGCAGAGAGGCTTCCTCCTATTGCTAGCCTCCAATCATGAGTGAAATAGCTTGTCTCCAATCACGAGCTTCCTCCAATCACGAGCCTTATGTAACTGATGTCAGCTGATGCTGAACAAACCAATTAGAGGAAGTCTGTCTGCAGAGACAAGCTATCGGCAGTTTCACTCGTGCTTGAATGTAATCAGTTATGCAAAAGAGCCTGGACATAGAGCTGCAGAGAGACAGTCTGGACCTCCTCCCACCGAGTGTATCAGGTAAATGTTAACTAATTACTAAATAAAAATGTGTTCTGCACTATCTTTAAAATATTAATTTCTTAATTTGGGGTTGGAAAAGTGGGGGTCGTCTTGTACATGGGGGCGTCTTATTGTCGGAAAAATACGGTAAAAAGTCAACAAGGGGTTTCCAATCAGCGTTAAATTTAGACAATGTCTTATCTCTAATTAAAGTTGTCAATCTGGCCATCTCAGCAAGTTCCATCATCTTCACCATCCATTCCTCCATTGTTGGTAAAGTCGAATCTTTCCACCTTTGTGCATATCGTAATCTCATTGCAGTTGTCATATACAAAATATAAAAATAAAATTCCATGTTTTTTTTCCAACTGTTTATCCATCAGTCCCAAAAGAAAGTCTCTGCTTTCAATTGTATATTAATTTTTAAAATCTTCTGTATTATTATATGTAATTGAGTCCAAAATTTTCTAGCTTTTTAACATGTCCCCCAAGCAGGATAAAATGTCCTTTCAATCTTATTTATTGTTTGATGCTGTCCAGGGCTTAGATTCAGTTTTTAAAGAAAGTGGTTTGGAACTGATCGGGGTGTACCTGTCTGCAATTATTTAAAGCTACTGTGTCTTTTCCTGAGATTGCCTAGCAGCTGTACTGCTCTAGAAACACTAGTGACTTAATTCCTTGAAATTCTTAATTCCTTGAAAACTCTGATTCAGCCCCAACAATCAGTTATACCGCATTCAGGAAAGACATTCTCTAAATGTTTTTATATTATATTCTGTCCAAAAACAATAACTGACTTAAAGGATTCTTGTTTTAAAGCCTCTGCACTGATTTCCATAATATCTACATGCTTAATACCTACGTAAAACTTTAATATGCTTGCAAATTTCATCTCTTCTACTGGAATTTTTTTTTTTTTTAATTAAAGCGTTGTATTTATTCAAAGCTAGACTCTATGTTTGTTTTTCAGGAGCTTATTCTAGATTTAGCCCAAATCAGATCAGTGATCTCTGCACATCTTTAGGAAAACACATTTCTTTTCCTATTCCAGTCAATTATTCTTCTCTTGCATGCAAGCCGTATGCAGTATATAATGAGGTTGGGTAACCAATCATAAAGCTAGTCTATTCATATATTTTTTTTAATCCTTATAATTGTGTCCAATTCTCAGAGACAGCCTGGACAAGTCCCTGCAATTTTCTTGGCAAGGTTTTTCTTCAGAAGTGGTTTGCCATTGCCTCCTTCCTAGGCTAAGAGAAAGTGACTTGCCCAAGGTCACCCAGCTGGCTTTGTGCCTAAGGCAGGACTAGAACTCACAATCTCCCAGTCTCTAGCCTGATGCCTTAACCACTACACCAAACTGGCTCTATCCAGAAAATACATACTGATGAAAAAGAAGTCCTGGTGAAAACTTCCACAGATAAATATGAACTCAGTCTTTTCATTCAGAATGTAGCCTTGCTATTTAGTGGAATACTTTGATTGGAATTATATAGGTTAATTGATGAGGGACTCAGTAACAGATGAGGCTCTCTTTTAGTGAAAATCTGACTTGGCATATTTTTGCTTTATGATTCTCTATTTGCTCAGTGCTTTCTTTATTTGGAAGAATATCAGCTATGCTGCTTCGGGATAGCCCAGATAAACTAACATATCCAAGCCAATCACCTGGATGTAGTTTAGCCTCCCAACCTTCTCAAAATTAAGGGCTGTCACACAGATTCCACAACAGGTGATGGAACATTGGATGACTGTTCTTTCACTAGTGGCTTTTCTTATCAAGTTACTTATACTGATCATGGTATATTACTTTTAAGGCTAACTAGATATTCATTTTCTATATGTGTGGAAAGAGAATGCATCTCCTCATATTCTTGTTATCTAAACTAGTCTTACCTAATTTAATTAGATACCGGAGAGTAATGATCCAATTAAGGAAACAGAACACCACATTATTTGAGAAAGTGTAACTTGAAATGTCATGATGCATATATTTTCACTGGATTCTCAATATAATTTTTTGGAAATACTGTATGTGATGAGGAAATAAATTTAGGTGCAGCTGGCAGGCTTTTCAGGAGATGCAGATGGATAGAGTGGGGAGAGGAGTCAACAAGAACCTTTGCTACCATGAACTTTCAGAAAGTTACTACTTTAGGATCCAAGCCACTTAATACAGTAGGATTTATTCAGAGATAAATATATACATGCATAAAGAAGACGATGCATCCAATGAATATATGATGATGCTAATACCACAGATTGTAACCTAAACTATAGTTCCATTAAGCTCAAGGGGAATTGTCATTGAAGCTGCAATTCCAATTTCCTTTACTCGGAGATAAATTCCATTTAACTCTTTGGAACTTATTTTGATGTGGGACCTACTTGGTTGCAATGCAAAGCAAATTTATTTTGAAGTAAATCCTCTTGAAATCAGTGGTATTTTCTTCTAAGTAATCTGTTAAACTCAGGTGATAAGTAGACTCCACATACTTTGAAACAGATAACCAAACACAAGCATCAGCACTGGGATGATTTGAGGAGCACTTCATTCTCTTCATTACTTCTGCATAACTCTTCTTAAACAGATCCCTTTAATTACTTTATTGAAGTTTAACAAAACAAAACAAGTCAGTGGAAAATTTCAGGGTCATCCTTTCTCTTGATATTTGACACACCAGACCTTACTTTCTCTATGGGAAGGAAAGTAAAATACTTTCTGGCAAGTGACCTCTTTTTCACCAGCAAAACGTGAGAGACCCAGCTTGGTGATTTTGTCCTATCTTTTCATTAACTACCTAAAGTCCAATTCCTATCATTAACACTACTGGCTCTTTTAGCATTAAAGATAAAAACCTCTACAGGTTTTTAAATGTCTGAGGTAGGGTCCAATCATTTTAGCATTGAAGTAAGGAATTAAAAAGAAAAACAATCTCATCAAACTCCTTGTTTTGAAATGTTGACTTCATTTATACGTTTCCCCAATACAGATACTATTGCAAGACATGAAAGTACATGAGATGTAAAGAATGCTGTATGAGATTTCTCTCCCAATTGGTGCTTCTACTACTTTCATCACACAGCTACAGCTTCATTTTATTTAAATTGCAGCAGAAGCTTTCTGGGAGAAAAAAGGAAACAAAACCTACCTAGAAGTTGCAGGATGCTAAATAAACGTGGGAGAACCCAGGAGTTTTTAAGAATAGATAAGTGCTGCTAAAAACAAAATTGCACACTGCATTGTGTGTTCCTGGGGAAAGGGAAGGGCGGGCTGGCATCTGAAAAATGGGTCCTGCCCGTGAAAGCCAACATGGAAAACATAATGATCCTAAACGATGCCTAATTACCTGCCTTGCTTCATACAGAGGCAAGCTCACTTGAGCTCTGTTGCTGAGGGAATCAGAACAATCCATTAGGGCACCACTTTATCAAATATGTATGACTATCAGGGCAGTCTTGGGATGTAGAAGCCTGCCCTCTCCTCCTGATAGCTGATAAAAGGCACTGTAGCATTTCAGTCTTATCTCCAAGGATCAGGTTGTAGTAGTACTATTTGCACAAATACGCACAATTTAAACAGCTGCACACATCACCTCATTTCAAGAATCCACCACAGATTTGCTATAGCACAAACCTTATCCCAGTCAGTATGGCCCAAACACATGCAAACACAATCTACTGATAGAAATCTGTGCCTTCCTTTGTTTTCTCTTGCTATTACACTTATCAATGTAAAAGTTCTTACACTAGAAGTAAGCTTCTGACGTCTGAAATAGCATTTCAGCAGATCTAAAGCCATTGGGTAAGCGGCCCCTAAAATAATTTTCTATGGGCAGAGAAAATGGGGTGGTGGAAGTTCATAAAACTTCTTTAAATGTTTATAAATGGGGATCACAGCTGGCAATGGAATCTGGGGGGAAATGTTGCACTGATTCCATTGCCAATTGTGATCCCCATTTATAAACATTTAAGACAAGCAAGATAATATGTATAATTAGCATACTCTTCCTTTACTTCTGATTTACTAAACTGAAAGACAGTAATACTCTGACAGTAACAGTCTGTAGGATCAATACATTTCCTTCCTAACGTCTTGTTTTGAATTGTTCCAAATTTCTCCCAGTTGATTGTAATCCTTATCTCTGATGTGACTCGTCATGGGCATCTCATGTGGTATGTCTGGATTTTGATTGTGCCTTGTTCTTCCTTTTAACCCCTTGAATTGCCTTACTTTTCTGCCCAATGATTTTTTTTTTTGGGTCGGGGGGAGAATTCCATATTGCCAGCTATATAAAAAGTTGAGACTACATTACCATACAGTCATTGTTTTACAAAAATCATTCTAAATTGATAACGGACCTGTTGCACATTGAATCCAATGCTCCTTGCAAACATAAATCCTTTTTTTTTTTAATCCCGCCCCCCCCTTTGGGTACAGCTCCCATAGCACCACCATTTTATCATGAGGGAGCTCTGCAATAACAAATCAGGAGTGAAGTTTTGTGGAAGCTTCTAAATCAAGATGGCAGGGTTACTGGTTTAGGTAAGTAAAAATAATTCCCAAATTGCCTTGATTTGTCCCAGATTTGGACTTTATATAGTAAATGTCTTGCATCCAAAAATGTAACCAAATGCTATTCCAACATTAATCTGTCTGAGCTATAAGAGCTATGTAAAGTTCTGCACAGAATGTCCTTTCCTTCCAATGCTAGCTTGATAACCACACAGCATACAGAAGCAATTTTTCTACTAATCTCCCTCATAATCATAATATTATTACATTATTAGAATAATCATAATAGTACTACCACAACTTGATCCTTGAAGATAACCAAGAAAGGCAGGAAGACCTACTCTGCCAGCTCACATGGGGCTCGAGGGAGGATAACCAACCCTGGGGTGATTAGCATCCTGAAGACGCTTCCAGATGTCCATAATTTATTTATACCATCTATCCCTTGGATTATATCATTTATTTCTGATTACTGTTTTTGTTGTATTTTTATTAGTTTTTATTATTTTATTGTAAACTGCCCAGAGTTGCTTGCTGGGTGAGATGGGTAGTGACTAAATTTGAAATATAAATAAATATAAATAAAATAAATAATGTAGAATACTTGCCCTTCAAAGAATGTCTGGTCCCAATGCTTGCAGTTTTTAAGCATAATGAACCAATTTTTGTTGGTTGGATTTGGATATCTTTTCTTCTCTTTTTGTACTGTCATTTTAAAATTATACTATTATATACATTGGTTTTATTTTTAATTATCTGTGTTAGCCATTTTGACTGTATTTTGGTAGGAAAGCAGCTTGTTAAATATTGTTAACATTACAGAAGAATTGTGCTAACTCTATTTAACATTTAATAGAGCATGAATTTATTTGAATTAATTCATTTAGGCATGAATTTGCCAATTTTCTATTCTTTGCGTAAGACTATCAAAGTTAGCAGTGAAAAGAGAATAAGTAGGCTGTAGTAGAAGTAAAGATTTTTTTCAAAAAGAAGAAAAAAGTACATGAAGTGGTTTAACAAAAAAATGGAAAAAATACAACAAAGAAAAAAGTGTTAACAATAGTGTTAACAATAAACAATTTCAATTTTATATATACTTATCTAATACAAATATTATTCACGTTCATATATATTTCTAATAGATTTATATGACTATCATTTTTTCTTTTGCCTACTGTATTTTGTAAAAATAAGTCTCATATTTCATTATACTTGTCCATACAAAATCTGTGTCTATAGGCAATCCGCTCATAAGTGGCATACACAATTAGGTCTTCAATCCAATGAGTGAATGGGGCCATACATTTATCTTTCCACTGTTGCAGTATCAGTCTTTTGGCCATACTAAGGACATGGAGAAGTTAAGACACTGTCCCATTGTCTAGAAAATATAGAAACCTCTAATTCTTTATTCCACTCATCACTTAATATCTGCATATCAAATTTATTTATTGATAACAACTATCTCTAAAAAGTAATAGGGCTTTTTTTCCCTTTAGTTTTAAAGGATTTAACAAGTTGTTCTAATATCTCAGGTGTCTCACAAGCTAAAAATGCTGCTGGTCCAAATAATGCTATCAACAAATGTTGTAGTTGTAAATATTGCCACTGGATTCTGTCTGATAAGTGATATTTATCTGTTAAGACAGAATATGTTAAAAATTCATCGTCATCATCTATCAGCTGGTCCAAAGTCAATACCCCTGCTTGCATCCAATTTTTCCGTATCACCATCTTTTCCCAATTTTTAAATTTGAGTTTCCCCATACAGTCAATTTGGCATGGGATAAAGGGTCAAATATTTTTTTTATCAGACATTATGTTCCATAGCTTTCTAACAGACAAAATTGTTTCCAAAGATATTAGATTTTTAATATATTTTGATCCTAATACTGTCCATCCAACCAAAGGTGTTATATATGTATATTCCAAAGTTGCCCAAATTGTAAAATTAACACCCCTTGTTGGCTTCCAGTATTTAGTACTTGACAATAGATAAGCATGATGATATACCGTATTTTTCCGAGTGTAAGACGATACTTTTTTCTAAAATCCTTACCCTAAAAATTGAAGGGCGTCTTATTTATGGAAGTCAGCGAGGAGAGAACCACACGGTGGCAAAACTGCCTATACTTTGACTCTGCGAATGGGCTTCCTCCAATCACAAGCCTCCAATCACGAGTGAAATAGCTTGTCTCCCAAACAGACTTCCTCCAATCACGAGCCTTATGTAACTGGCGTCAGCTGATGCTGAACAAACCAATTAGAGGAAGGCTTTTGCAGAGAGAAGCTAGTTTCACTCGTGCTTGAATGTAATCAGTTATGCAAAAGAGCATGGAAATAGAGCTGCAGAGAGACGGTTTGGACCTCCTCGCACCGAGTGTAGCAGGTAAATGTTAACTAATTACTAAATAAAAATGTGTTCTGCACTAACTTTAAAATATTGATTTCTTAATTTGGGGTTGGAAAAATGGGGGTCGTCTTGTATATGGGGGCATCTTATTGTCGGAAAAATACGGTAACTCCAGATTTGGAAGCCCAAATTCTCTACCATTAATTGATAATTGCATTTTCTATAAAGATATTCTTGGAAGTGAAGAATTGCATAGACATTTTCCAAACAAAGAATTTATTTTTTGAAAATATTTTCCAGATATAAAAACTGGAATTCTTCTCAGAATATAAATTAATCTGGGAATAATGTTCATTTTGAGAGTGTTCACCTTTCCCCAAAGATGAGATTTAATGACTCCCATCAATTGATATCTGAAGAAATCTCTCTATATATTTTATTTATATTACATGTTGCTAACTGAATTATATCCTTTGGTATACACATACCTAAATACTTAATAGATCTGGTACAAATACAGAATTGATATTCCTTAAATAAATGGGTAATCAACTTTTCACCTATTGGCATCAATTTCGATTTAGACCAGTTAATAGAGTATCCTGCTATTTTACTAAAGGCATTTGTCCTTTGCATCAACGCTGGAATAGTAGTGTGAGATTTAGAAATAAACAAAAGAATGTTGTCTGGAAATAAAACCAATTTGTGTTCAACTGAGTTGTGTACTGCTCTGTAGATTTCCCTGTGTGTCTAATAGCACAAGCCATGGGTTCCACGCAAATGTTTAAAAGCAAGGGTGAAAGTGGACATGCTTGTCTAGGTCTTCTAAATAGTGGAAAAGTAAGAGAAAACATACCATTAACCTTTACTTTAGAAGTGGGTGACTCACATAATATAAATTTATATATTCCAAAGGAAATCCAAATCTATCTAGTACAGCAAATATATACTGTTTATGTATTTTGTCAAAGGCTTTTTCAGCATCTAATGATAAAATTACAAATTGACCTTTGTTTTTATTCAAATCTATTAAATTTACAAGTAACCGAATGTTGTCTGCTGCTTGTTTAGTTTTATAAACTCTGCTTGATTATTCTTAATAACGAACAATATCACTTGCTGCAATCTATTGGCTAACACTGCTGTTAAAATCTTTGTGCTGACATTAATCAATGAGATTGGGCAATAATTAGCACATTGAGTATGATCTTTACCTTCTTTTGGTATAACTGTAATATAAGCCTGATTAAATGCCAGTGATAAAATTCCTTTATCAAATAGCTCTTCATATACTTGAAAAGTTTTGGCATCAAAAGATCTATAAATGTTTTGTACCACTCGATAGGGAATCCATCTAATCCTGGTGTTTCAACACTTGCCATTTTTAAAATTATTTGTTTAATCTCTAGCTCAGATAGTAGAGTGAATAAGAGTTGTTTTTGTGTATCCTCTAAATGTGGTAGGTTATTTTTATTTTAAAAAGCCTCTATACCTTCATTCAATACATCTTCTGGGTTACTATATAATTCTGAATAAAATTTTAAAAATTGATAATTAATATCCATTGAAGTTTTATATATTTAATCTCTTTCACCTCTAATGATTGGAATCATTGCTCTCTCTCCCCCTCTCTCTCCTTTGTTTTAAATGACTAGCCACAATCTTACTGGGTCTTTCGCTGTTCTCCCAGGATCTCTGTTATAAACATGTTACCATAAATTCTGCTGCTGTGATATTATAGTAGTTAATTCATATTTCTCCGAGAAACACAATATTTCTCATATTGTATTTCTCTGTACAAAACTGCATCTAACTATCTGTGCCCATGAATGTTTCAATTCATCTTTCAAATTATTTTCCCTTTTATTTTTAATCTTATTTTTGTGTGATGCATAAGCAATGATTCTACCTCGAATGTATGCTTTATATGCTTCCCATTCAAAAATTCAGGCACTTGATGTTTCTGAATTCAAATCAAAATATTGTAAGGTCTCTACCTGCATTTGTTGTACAAATTCTTTATCATTCAATAGGCAAACATTAACATACAAATTTTTCGATACCTTAGCTGGTTTCTGAAACACACATTTCAAGGTGGTTACAATATGATCAGATACATAACAAACATCAATGTTACATTCTTGAATTTGGTGATATAAAGTTGAAGATATAAAGAAATAATCAAGCCTAAAAAAATTCTGATGCATGTTTGAATAAAATGTATATTCTTTTTTAGTTGGATACATCAAACGTCAGGAGTCTACTAAATTCAAATCTTCCATATAAGTCTTAATTTTTTCCTTCACTAATAATTTTTTTTTCATACCGGTGTATTTCTATCAAGCTCAGGGTCCAATATTTCATTAAAATCTCCTCCTATTATAAGTTTATCATAAATACAATCAGTCAAGTGTAGTAAAAATAAAACACAGGGGAATATAAATTTGATCCATAAACATTAACCATAGCTATTGCAGTCTCTACTATTTTGGCACACAAAATTAAATAATGCCCATTTACATCAGTGATAATTTGTACATCAGTTGGGCATCCTTTTTGAACCAGAATGGTCACACTTTTAGCTTTTGTCAAAATATTTGTGAGGTAAACCTGTCCCACCCAGTCTTTCATTAATAGAGAGTTATCCTGTTCTATTAGGTGAGTCTCATAGATAAGCAGTATCTGCCCTTAACAATTTTAAATATGCTAAGATTACACTTTGTTTCTTGGATTCTCTTAACCCTTTTAATTTAAACTAACTAACTTCATCCATGCATTTTATTTTGGCCCACTTATCAGTATTTTTCTAATACCAATTCATTTTATGACCTGTACCATTTAACAAATACCTAATAATAAACTTTTCTATATTTAAATGTTTAATGTATTTAACATTTTTCTAATATTGCTCACAGACATAGAACCTCCATGAAGACTCATTTTAACCTTCAAATGTCATTCTTTTATGTGTATATAGAATCTATACTTAAAGGAGAAAAAGAAAAACATGATTATGTGCACACAAAAAAATAAACAAGCAACATTAAAAAAAGATTAAAAGGAATCTTAAAAAAGAAAAAAATATATGTAAAGAAGAAAGGAAAAGAAAAGAAAAGAAGAATCACAGAAGTTGATGGCTTCCCAAAGGAGATGGCACAGTGATTTCATCTCTCTTCTTACACTGAATATTATGAAACAGTTTCAAACGTTACTAATTGAAGAAGAAGAAAAAAGGTACTGTGTGTTAAAAATAAACAATATTGCTGGCAGTATCCCCAGACCCACTATCTTGAAGTAAGCAAAACAAACACAAATAGGAGTCCAGAAAAAAAATGCCTGGCATGTAGACTTTTAAACTAAGGCTTTTAGTGTAGGCAAACTCTGACTTCTCCTGCAGCAGATTCCATAGAATGGAACACAATCAAGCTTGTCCATCTGCAGATTTTAAGATAGGATAAAGGCCTCTGCATTCAAGGGATTATCAGATTTGTGAATCTGACCTTGATGATTAACATAGAATGTAGCTGGAAAACATGAAATATTGAAATTGTATTGATCTGGCATGATTTTAAGCTTTTGTAAACTTTTTTTTCCTGAAACTTTTTCTTTTTTCTGAAACCTCTTTAGTAAAATCAGGATAAATTGATATCTAGCTTTGACTAGAGCCCCACTTCAAAGGAGACTTTACTGAATTCCTGGCGAAATATACATAAAATCTCATCTCTTGTGGTAACATGGAGGAATTGCACAATAATAATATTGGAACTAGTTCCAGTCTTCCTTCTCATTTAAAGGAATTTTAATCACATGTCCAATCTCACCTGGAAAGTCCATTCCCAAAGAAAGGAGCTTTCTGAAAATATCTTCCATAAATTTGGCCAGGTTTGATTGACTTGGAGGGTGTTCAGTACAATCACACATAGGTTTTGTCCTATGCAATTGTGACTCCAGATAAGTAATTTATTCATTCTTTCAAAATATTATGACTGGCTTGAGTTTTAGTCTTGTGGGCATTTAAATGATCCTCGTAGTAAGCCATTTTTTCTTCCATCAATTTAAATCACATTTAGGCTCTGCCAGATCCTGTTGGATCAGCTTCAAGATTGTACCTGAGCCAGGATCTCTTTTAGTAAAGTAGCAGAAGAATCCTCCTTCGTCATCTTGCTTGGCTTGGCAGATAGTGGTATAGCTGAAATTGAGCCAGCTTTTGAACACTTAGGCCATTCCAATAGCTTGTTAAAAACAAATAATATGTAATGAAAAGTTCTGTTTACTGAATGAAGTCCACACAGTCTGATAATACAGAAGTTTGAAAGCCTTTTAATCAGGAGAGAGACAAGAGACATGCACTCACCACAGCACCCCAAGCAGGAAGCCAACTAGAAGCAAAGATTAATAGGTTAGACTACTGCGGCCTAGGGATGCCTTGAACCACTTGAAGCTCCATTTGATCCACAGTGCAGCAACCTGCATATTATCTAACATCCACCAGTGGGAACACATTAAATTTCCCCCATAGGCCCTGCATTGGCTTCCTATAGGCTTCTGGGTGCAATTTAAAGTGCTGTGCTGGTTTTAACCTATAAAGCCCTTTACAGCTTGGTTCCATGTTACTTTCAGGACCGTGTTCACCTGCTAGAATTGACCTGACCTATTTGACCTTGGTAATAAAGAAAAGGGCATGCAGGGGCTGATATATGGAGGCACTATTTTTCGGTAGCAGCCCCAGTCCTCTGGTCTTTACCTGCCTTCCAGAAGCAACTGAAGATGGAGCTCTTCTGGAAACATCTGAGACTTGATGCCTATTTTTCTGAATTGTTTCTCATATTTTCAGATTTGTGTGTTTTATATTTTTTGGGATTTTACTGGACCATGGATGTTTTAAAGTATGTATTCTTATAAAACCTCCAAGAGTCCTGTGGGACTACAGTGGGGTATAAATATAATAAATAAGCAAAGAAACCCTAACCCTATCCCTAAAATTTGGTTTATTCACATGAATAAGAATTTAATCCCTTTGATATAGGTAGAATTTGATTTACATTGATTATATAGAATGGAATGCATACAATTACTATAGCTTATTATTCACACACAAACATATGCATAGTGATTTGATGGCAGACATTTTTTCTACTAAGGCTATCAAATCTAAGCTGCAAAACTTAGATTTAATTGACAAAACAATATTAATAAGACAGCATATTTTTATTTGATTTCATTAATTGTTATTTTCAATAACAAAACTAGATTCTGACAGTTATATCCAACATATAAGAAGTTGTCTATGGGAACCAGAAAAAGAGGGAGACCAAACCAGGTTAATGGATATTAATTATACATGCAGACTACATTATAAATACATGTCTTAAAAAATAAGGTCAGATTTCAAACATTCCTTCTGCCTCAATTATTTAGAACAGACCATTATTCTTTCTATTTGAAGCTTACTTTCAATCTTTCCAGCAGTTTGTCATCTTTAGTATGATTTTCCAAAGATATAGGATATCTGCCAAGAATATACAATAAAAAGTAAGTATAAATAAAACAATATTCATGAAGCTTGAAAAGCTTTTCTCCCTTATTTTTGTTCTGCATTCTTATTCCCTTATGTCTAACTTTTTTTCTGTTTCTTTCCACAATTATCCAACTTTTTTAATGCTTTCTTGTTTTTTCCATTGTAAAATGAAAAACCTGATTCCAGTGAACCATATATACAAACAGATCCCACGGGTAGCAATGAAAGGTAAGAAGCTGTTAAGTACAGATATTTCCTTTGCCAGCAATCAGAAAGTTCTGCATGCTTTATTATGCTATTTTTTAACTTGTTCCTGCGTTCTTCAATTTTCTTTTCCTTTTTTGTTTTAAAGCTTAAGAAATTCAGATGCAGCTATCAAAATGTTCTTTATGTTTATTCTTTTCTTTAAGGTCTTTGTAAGCTATCTTCCTACTAAAAATATTATCCCATGGAAATCAGATGTAAAAAGATAGAAACAACAAAAGCAAGTTTAAAAACATATCAACATAAACTGTATCCATATGATTATAATTTTAAATAAACATTGCCAATGAGTTTAATCTGTGTTATATTTATTATTGTCAAACTGAGCACATGTAATTGTCCTGTTCATGTTTTTGTTCTCTCCATTGGGAATGCTGCTGCATTTCTTCAAAAATAGATAAAGAAAATTTCTCATTTGGGTTTCAGTGCCTCTAGTACTGTTTTAATAGCAAAGGGTTAATTTATCCTTGGAATTTAAAAGGACTGAAGAAATGTCTCCAGGCAGTTGAAACATTCATACTGTGCATGTTCTGGTTGTGATAATGCCTACGTGGGGATACCGTCTTCTTATGGTTTGAAAGGATTGGGAGAAAATGTGAATATTTGTTGATGGCAGCAAAAGCAATGTCTGCAGCAGGTAGTGTGGTGTTGCAAAGAGTCTTAAAGCATTTTAATACTAATATATTTATTTGCTTTCCCTGAGTTAATCATATTCATGTAATCCCTAACATTGCATATATGAAGCCTTGCCATTTTAAAAAAAATCTAACTACAATATTTTCATTTAACTGATCTGAGGCCATTAAACACATATCATCAAATTATCTTTACCATCTCTACTATTATTTCCATAACTTATTCTGTAGGCATCTACATCTCAGTCACTCTGTTGGTATTTTCTTTATAGCGCTGTGGGTTTCCTATTCTCATAGGAACCTCCTAATATTTTTTATCTTCTGAAGTCCTTTTTAAAGATTACTTTGGTGTAAAGTGGGTTTCCATGTAGGGAAACAAGCTTTTTGGTTTGTAGTACTTCTTATCCTCCTCTCTGCTCCCCCTGCTGGGGTACTGTTTTTAAATATATTTATACATGTACACGTGTGTGTGTGTGTGTGTAGATGGTTAGTTATGCCATTTACCCTGTTATTTTACATAATGAAACATGGAGCAGAAACCCATTGAATTATGAACAAAGAACATTTCAACCCTACATACATTTACATGGGAGTAAATTCCTAGAGTGTCACTTCCTTGAAATAAAACATTCATAGGATTGTGCTATATATCAATTAACCACTGAGCAGTAATCAGCACATAGTTCCAGGAGCTATCTATTGTTGTGGCTGATCTTTATTCATCACTACTCTTCTCTCTTTTTTGTCACAGCATAGGCAACCAAACTGTCCTCTAGCAGGTACACAATGTACTCTACTCTTGATGTAATGAAGGCCATGACTAAAACTTGTATCAAAACCAGCTTCAACAGATCCTTGTCTTAAATACCAGATTGGGAGGAGAAACAAATAGTTCATTTCTTAACCACTGCTCAGAAGGCTGCCTGCCTCTATTACGAACAAATACATCTCTATAGCTAGCTGTGATTCTCATGGTGGGTTCCCCTATTTATCTCCACAAATTAATTTTAAATGGCTAACTGTTGCCGTCTGAGGATTGGAAGGCAATCTGGAGAATCCTGTTGTCCACTCCAGATGTCAGCCCTTTGGGCAGATCACATCAGAAAACAGACTCCACTGGAAGACTAGAAGTATACTTTATTGAGGTAGACTAGAGTTTTTCAATCTAAGTGACTTTCAGATGTGTGGACTTCAACTCCCAGAATTCCCCACCCCAGACTACTGCCTATGGGAATAGCTGGCTTACTGCTAATCATGCCAGTGGAAAGGAAGTTCTTATGCTGCCTTGTGTGTTAGTGTATGTTGTGTAAATTCATTGGTCTTTCAAGCAATCTTCCAGATTGGTAGAATCACATTATATTTTCTGAACAGCCTTTACAACATTTATATTTATCTTTTCTTCCCAGCTAGACTAGGGAGGAAATGGAATGTATTCCACCATTCTGTTGGCAACATATCATCCCCTGCCTTTAGACTATGGAATTCTTCTGCCCATCTTTATTATAATTTCCACTGTGCTTTCACTTTTTAGGTGATCATTCAGCCTGAAGGATATATTTGTTATAGAGGAGATATAACAATTGTTTCAAGGAATCGCATTATGGTAACTGTTTAGCATGCTAGGGAACTGAAAGCTTGTCATTTATTACACTGAATGGTTCACATAAATCTAAACAACACTGGCCATTTTGTTCACCTCCGCCCCTATGAATGAGCAGTTGATAATAGCCCAGCAATTGCCCATTGTGCATACTAGTTTGAAGACATTTTTTCTATATAAGAGACAAGAAGAAAACCCATAGTCTCTCATAAGCTACGTATAGACATGTTTTCCTCAGAAATGTGACCTATCGTGCTTACAATGCCCCGTTAGTCTGTATTACTGATCTGGCTTGCCCTCTTTTACCTAAGCATGGGGGGGGGGGGGGGGGGAGAATCAGATAGGATAATGCTTCATAAACTAGAATGAAGTGCTATTGCTAGAGTGGAAACGTGTTTAATATGATTGCTTGGAAGTCATTTCATTTTCAATGACCCTTCAATGACCCTAGAAAAAGAGCTGTAATATTTCCTTATTTGATATTTAATGTAAGTGAAAAATTATTGGATGCATGTCCATCCAGCTGTTTTTCCAAGATAAATCCTAGAGCCTGCCAAAAACGGGCTGGACAGAAAGAGCTGGTAATGGAGAAGCAAAGAACAGCTTCAGAAGAGGCATTTTCTCAGAAGCAAAGTGGGTGTGGGAAGGAGAATTTGAATTTTGTTAAAAAAAGAAGTGTGTGGAATGTTTAGTCTGGTTCTGAGATGGGCTTGGTCATTATGTTTCTCCTATAAATATACTAAGAATTGTTGTTAAAGAAAGTTTATATAGCTTACTGAATATTGAGATTTCAGTAATCCCTAGAATTTAAATAATGAATCTTCTGGGTATATTTTCTATCAAGATTATATGTGTTTATTACAAGCATTTGTGCCCTCCCTGTCAAGATACTTGGAGGAAGCTGATGTTTCAAGGAAAAACAAAGATTGCTAGCTTTGAGCTTGAGGGGGAAAAAAAGTACTTATAAATATATGACTCTTTTTATTTGCTGAGCTAAAAGCCTAATTTATCAGTTTGCAACTTTGCTTGCCCTCATACAGATTATCTGATTAATTATCAAACTAATTGAAGACTATTATTACTACCTGACTCACAGAAAACAGGAATTAATTAACTAATTTCAATGATCGATAAATCACTCACTAACAAATAAAAGTTAAAAATTCAACAAGTCAATTCATTGTGCCAAATTAATTGAGTATTTGGTATATTTACTAATGAAAAGCTCTAGAAAGGCAGAGAGAAAAAAAATAGAAGGGCATATTTTTCCACACCAACCTGGCAAGATTACACGGCTGTCCACAGGCAGGGAAGAGGCACAGTGATGATAGGCTTTTCCTAATCTACTAACTCATGTTACTGCTATTTACAGAAAATGACAGTGAAAGATTGTATATAAAGCTGCCATTATGATGTTCCCAGAGTTCCTTTAGTAATACGTCATCACAGGATAAGATATGATGTGGTGGTTAGTGTGTTATACTGCAATAGAGAAAACCACGTTCAAGCTCACCTTCAACCATGGAGTGATTGGATAACTCTGAAGTGTCACTATCTCTTGATACCACAGGACAATGGCAATGAGAATAAAGCCGTGGAGGGACTCCTATGTCTAAAGTATTGTACTCCTTAGTGGAAAGGCAGGTTACAAAAGCACAAAAATAAATAGAAATGTAAGTTGTGCCACGGATCCACAATGTGGTTGAGATTTTGCTGGGAGCCATACCTTTTTCTTTCGTTCTGAGTAAAATATTTAACCTATTCTAATTTTTAATTATGTTCCTTTCTTTTTTAAGCAGTGAACTGTAGCATCCAAGTAATAGATATAGTTGCAATTTATATTATTTTTATTAGGTAAAGAGCCCTTTAAAATCTCTCTCTTTCATATCTGCCCATGTGGTATTGTATTGCTGGTTTTACAAGGACATTAAAGACTGTTGTATTTCACCTCATTTAATAAAATAACAAATCAAAACCAATTGATTTTACAAACAACTCCTCTTATCTGATCAGACAAAGTCTATCTATCTGGATGTGGCCAAATTTCTTCATGCTGCTAGTGAAATCAAATGAGAAGTTATTGTTCTGCCAGCTTCCTAAATATGGAAATTTTAGATTTAAGTCTTTCTTCTTACTTATGTATCTTAGGTGTAACCACCAGTTTGTATGTAGAAATACATATTTAATGGGAATTGTGTAAGTTATAGTATTAGACTTCATAATAGTTATTTTAACCCTAAGAATTATAGTATTAGCAGAAATAAACGTTTTGTCTTATTCTGTTATTTGGCTCAATTCATATTCAAGTCCAGCATTTCTGGTTTTGATTATTTTATTCTAATCAAATTGTTGGATTGATTGTGTAATGCTATGCTGGTCAATGACTGAAATAAAAATTTTGATTTGATTTATATTTCAAATCCAAAAGGTCTCCTGCAGTAGACTTCATTCAGTCTTTCACGAAACCCTAAACTATGTTTATGGTAATGAAAAATATTGAGATGACCCTGATGGGATGTTAGCTGTGTTTCAACCTATAATCAGAATGTTTCTGATGTTTTTTCTGAGTATCTCTTCTGCCAACAGTCATACCAACACTAATTATGCCTGAACTTTTGACAGACAGGAATTTTTAAAAAATACCAATGCAATGAGCTGTACATTTCCCATAATATTTGATGCTAATATCATATGTAGTCCAATTAGGTGGCAACAACCTAATTGTCTGTACTTAGAAAGTTAACATCTGGTTAGTATTTGAATGGAAACCATCAAGATGTCAGGGCAGTAGGCTACACTGAATGAAATATTGAAGAACCACTCTGTACTTTTACCCAGAAAATTACATGGACGTATCCATAAAGTTGCTAGGGGATGAGCTTATTTCAAGAGACTTTATTTTTAATATCTTACATTAATGCCTTATGTCTAGTATGTCTGAGTATACATCTGTTTCTTACTGTGTTTAGTGCCAGTTTTACCAGGAATCACTTAAATGCCCAGATAGACTTTAACCTGAATATGGTTATAAAAGGACATATTTGTCTTTCTTCTTCAAAAGTTCCTCATCTTTCATCAGCTTAATTGGTCAATGGTGATCTCTCAGCAGACAGCAGTTTAAGTGAAAAGCTTTCAAAAACAACAGGTGAAAGAAAAATATAAATTGGCTCCCTGTAGGGCAACTTGGCAAACCAACTAGCAATGCACTTTTACTCATATGTTGACTAAAACAACAAAAGTCAGCACTTAATGAATTTATATAACATTTTATGTCTTTCTAGACTTCATCTGATGTTTTGTTGTCTGCTGGTGCTTTTCAAGATTTCCCTAGTTGATAATGTTTTTGTGTTGCTACCAGGCCTAATTTGGCTTTAAGCAAGGTCTTTGAATTTTTTATAATAAAGTAATTTACAGATGCTAGTAGATAAATTAGCACCACAAATGCAGCTAAATTGCATGATCACAAAGATTGATTTTATGTTAGCCTTCAAGATAGATAGATACCTTGTGGCATATCTGTCGAGAAGAGGCAGTAAGAGCTAAAGCTCTTCAGTTTCTTTGGAAAACAAGCAATAATCATATTACGGGATCAGGGGAAAAAACAGAAATAACTAGAAATTCACCACAGTGTTCCAAAGTTGAATATACAGATGTTGATAGAAACTAGCATCACTTAAAACAATGGCTCTGAAATACACAGACTTGATCTGTATATTTCAAAACCAAAGTTTCAAGAAGGTCCTTCCGCACTCCCCTTACTCTTTCCATAGTCTCTTACATTACTCTTGATTTTCAAGGCAAGCTGATGGGGCCACTATTGGATTGTCTTTTTTAAAATGATAATTATTAAATACAGTGAAGAAAGAAGCATGTGATATAGCCTGAGGAAAGCATCTTTTAAGATACAAAGCTGGTTTCTCTAGACTTTTGACTCCCAAAAGGTGCTTCTATGAAAATAAGCAATACAGTTAATTTGATTGATGTTTCAAATATTAACATGTTTATATAATTTATGATAATTTATATTATAAAATATATGGAGGACAGTAACAGAGTGGATTTATGTGTGTCCCTCATTATTATGAACCTACAGAAGCCCAGTTGGGGTAAGCGTGCAGAAGATGCCAGCCTATTCTCCAGTGGTCTGTCTCATTACTGCTCTTGGATACGGATGGGAAGGAGGGGGGAGCGAGACTTTTTGAATGCTTCTAGGATTCTTCTTGCTTCTAGGAAGTGATCCAGTAGTGAATTTGTATTATATAATTTAAATTAAAGGTACCTTTAGTCATTTTTCACTCACAATGCCTTTGACATAATGCCGCACCACAATAGAATTTTGTCCCATACCAGAGCATTCTGGGATTGAGTTGGATAGTGGGAATAGTTATATGAATAAAAGGTTTACCATAGTCTTTGCATCTGTGATGGTGGAGGCTTTAAAATGGCTTTTAAGAAATAAATATGAAATTCCACTGTGATAATTAATCAGTCTACTTTCCAAAGCCTTTAAAAAATTGCTTCCAAACAGTTATCCAATTCAGCATCTATGAATGTAGGAGACCACACGGGTGAACTTTTTACAGCAGCATGATGATGCTTCTATCACTGTGGTCCTACTCCATCCCATTTTGGCTTCAAACAGATTTGCTCTTTCTCCACTATTTGATAATACCTATGCTGGCTTTCCATTCTACCAAATAGCTGTATCCTTCAATGGTTCTACTGTAGTTCTAGGATCAGCTGGGAGTAGCCTGATAATAAGACTCCTCAATTTCTAATGAGTAGTGCTGTCATATAAGTCCAACAAATGCAGTACAGCAAGATAGGAGACCTACAATCCTATCAGGCCATTGGAGTAAGCAAGTATCCTTAAATCATAAGAGGCTTCTTTTATTAGAAATGGAACTGGCCATGTGGAGTAATTTGTGGACTTTTCAAAGCTTTAGTTCAGCCTTTTCTAACTGATGTTGTAATAATAAGCACATGTGGGTCTCCAGCCTCTGACATTTTTAGAACTGTCCAAATATCTTCATTGAACATGACCTTTGATAAGTTATGATCATTGCATTTAATCATTGTTATAGAAATGATTAAATCCAGCAATTACCAAGGGTGAAATCCGATCCTTATTTATAATAGAAACCAGATTCAATTATTGTACCTCTTTTTCAAGCCCATGTGGACTAACATGCTGAGAGCTCATGCTTCTGAGCAGGAGAAGTGGTTACTACATGGATACTGATATTGTATCAGAGGTGTATAGTCTCTGGATGTTTGCTTCTGCCAGACCTAGCTCTTGTACAGCAAGAAATCTACAAACTACAGCAGTTCCCATACCCCTATTGTAAAATGAATACTGAAATCCAAATAATCAATTTGGCTACAGATTCTAAGACCATTAGTGTGCAACTTTTTCCACCATCCATCAGTCACGTATCAATGAGTCCAAGAAGTCCTTTACATACTACTCTTCCTGAAACCATATCACAAAGCACCTTAAAAGTAGAGGGTACTAAACCTTGTAATTATCTCATCTGCAATATGATCAAACTTGGATGTAGGATGAGTAGAATGCCATTATCTCCTAAGGTTCTTCTACAAATTGGCATGTAAAAAAGAAAGAGCTATTTTTAGTACAGGCCCTAGATAACAATGGATAGCAGATAGGACATGCATTTTTTAAGACTTTAGATAATTTGGAGCAAGACTCAGGATGTTCTGAGAAACTTCATATCCCAATTAGCCTATAACTTTGCAAAAGGTTTTAAAAGGAACCAGCTTTATTAGCTCTCCCTTCCAGCCTATATTTCTTGACCTTTTCAGTTTATGATGAGCCCAAATGTGCTAAACGCAGCATGCTCTAATATAGATTAGGAGGATTGCTTATAATGCATTTTGAGTCTTTGCAAATATTATCAGCTGACTGAATTAGGAGATTTTGCTCTGCAGATCAAGCAAGCTCATTGTATAGCTTCTTTCTGCTGTTTCCACCACTCTCACCCTCACCCAGGAATTCTCTTGGGTCAGAAGCAGCTGTCTGCAGCCTTAAAAACACTGGTACTGCTTCCCACCATATGGCAGGATATGTTTTTCACAAATAATTGAAAACAAAATACAGATGTGAGGATGATCTGGCTACATCTGTCACACCATTGATTGCCAGAGTTGATTTGGCTGATCTGGCTGTGCTCTTGCTGGAGGACAATGACCATCCCAGACCAAAGGAATATACTGGTCTTCAGTCAATGGTATATGATAGTTACACACCCCTGCTAGGACCTCCAAACTAGCTCCAACTCCCCGCCCTGCATACACATACATTATGCATGGATATTTCTTTTAAACATTTTCCAAGAATGAAAAAGTTAAAATATAACAGAATTAAACTTTTCACAAGAAGACACATATAAACAAATTTTTAAAAATCTAATCAAACTTAGATAGATGGTTTTGCCTAGCTTTTCTTTTTTAAGGAACAGTCTTATACTGACAGCTTGACAAATTAGGCTGCTAATGAAGAAGATAAAAGAGAAAGCACAGGTGCAAGTCTTTTGAATTAGACATCAGAATGTATTTGTTTTGTTCTGTGACAGAAAGGCCATAAAAACACATATCCCAGTCTTGCCCTTTGCCCAGCTTTCAGGGGAAATAAAAACAAGGACTAGTTTAGAGTTGCTCATCCAGGATTAACTGGTGAGTAGGAAAATAACCTTTATAAAGCAAAGACAGTCTGGGCTTGGTTTCTCCAGTGGTTTAACACTCCTCTCTTTCCTCAGTCATGAGACTGGGTGGGGTTTTTTTTTTGTTTTACAATACCTTGCAGTGCTGTGTTGTCCTGTCTTAGTTCCCTTTCTTGCAAGGCTGCTTGAGAATTTCTTCTTAATTTTTCTCAGAGCTGTTCTGAGCTTATTGATGACAGTGGAGGGTCCTTCCAGTGGTGCTTTTTTTCTATTCCATATCACTCTGAAACAGGCGGGCCATGAGGAAGGGGTCAAAAAAAGTCAACATGATGGCCATGTCCAGGTGATCAAACCCTGCCCCCTTTTTTTTTGAAATGCCTTGCACATGCTCTGTAGCCTCCCTCACATATTTCAATCTGAAAAATCCAGTGGGGTATGTTCCCTCCCATTGAAATGTCCTCAAAATCAAATAAATGCATGGCTAAGTGGTTTCACTTTCAATCACAAACTGGCAGCTTGCAGGCACCTGAGATGAGAGTACCTTGTGAATACCTGAGATACTGGAGCATGAGGAGAGCTGTTGAAGGAGGACATTCTTGGGTGCTGGATACTTGGTTCCAGTAAATATTATCTCTTAACCCTTATGTTAAGTGTACTAACACATTCTTTATTTCCTGTTGCCTACATGAATCCCCGTATTTTAAAATTGCTTTTAATTTTATCTTGGTTTTGTCAGCTAGCTAGGATGGGTATAGGTATAGGTATAGATAAAAAGCAGAAGGTGGGAACTGCATTTTTCCCCCTTATAAAGAAAGTTTCCTATTTAATGTTGAAACCAGCACAAAGTTTCTAATCCAAGCAGTGTTTGCATAGAAGATAGCTGAAAGCCTGTAAAAAGCTGTCTTGAATTTTTTAAAGGAAAACCAGGACAGATATGAACAAAACACACGGATTTAAAAATAATTCTTGGGCCTATTGCCAAAGTGGGGGAGGGAACCAGTTTCTGCTATTTTGCTTCATTGTGACTGTTGCAATTGTACCACCAGCTCCACGTATGCTTCAGTCTATTTTTTGTAATTAGTAAGTAACAATGGAATTCCCTTATAGTTTATAGATGTCAATTAAATTGTCATGGCCACCTCTGAAAGGAAACCTTCCACTCTGAGGCTTTCTCATGATCCTAAAGTTGATTTCCAATGAAAATACTGTTCAACTTGACATCAGGCAAAATACCGTATAATGCTACAATTCCTGAATCAGGTGGGAAGCAGAGGGGAGCTACAGTTATAGATGAAATTCACTGACACAACATGTGCTGATGGGTTGCTAGCTAACTTGACCTTGAAAGAGGATTAGAATAATTCATGAAGGGCTAGCTATCAATATATCTTAGCCATGACAATATGATTAATAACAGCCAGACATATCTTTCTCCAATGATAAAAGAAGCCCCCTATATTTGTTTTCCATTTCCTAATGACAATCAATATTCTGCGGGTTGAGCATGCTGCACTCATTGCTTTTTATTAAAGCACAATCTTTCATTTGAGAGCTTCTGTTGAGCATGTATGCAAATATTTTCTTCTTTCGTGGAATCCTTTTGGCTTCAACCCCCTCTCTGTCCCCTTTGTTTATAGAACTGTTTCTCAAACTTGGCAACTTTAAGAGGTGTGGACTTCAACCTCCAGAACTGCCCCAGCCAGCAAGGTTGCAAGGCAACGTGGAAGTGAAGTGAGAGATCTGTGGGGATATCCTGTCTCTGAGATTCCTGCAACTTTTGAATGACTGCTTAGGTGAAGACCCTCTGGAACACAAGGGAACTCTGCTGCATCAGTAAGGTTCACCTTCTTTTTATTAGCAGATACAACACTCCAACATTTAAATCTGGACTTAATAGTAACAGAGTTTGAATCTATGCTCTTCTAGCAAATATTTTGCACTGGTGCTTCCTGTCTCTCTGCCAACACAGCAACACTGAACCAATAATACAGAATCACAAAGCTTTTGTTTGTTTAAATTAAGAGAACGTAGCAACTAATGTGATACCACCCTAATTAAACCCTGCTGGAATGTAAAAACAATGGAACACGTGGCACAACACTGCTGCATTTAAAACAAGAGTAATCTTAATTTAAGAGAAAGTTTTAATTTGCTGTGAAAAAATAGCTGTCACTGTCTGACATTTAGAAAATGAAAAGCAGCAACATTCTCACAATTTTCCCTCTGAATGACCCACTCTAAGCAGTTGCTCTAAATGACTGTTTAATGGTGCAGGTGACATTGATTCCTTGCATTTATACTGAGAGGTCCTACAGCAATCCTTTAAGAGTTAATTTAAGCAGCAGGAAACTATTACTGAGACTTTTAGAAAGGTCTGATTTATTCAGACAAAAAGGACCCATGCCATTCAATATCAGAGAGAATCCTGTGATTCCTTTCCCAACACTCAATTCACACCAAGGCAGTCAACTTCCTAAAGTATAATTTGGCCTTAGGTAGAAAATGTTAGTAATTTTGGTGAGATGGCTATTACAACTAATTCACAGTAATAATTATAAGTGATAATGAGAAGTGACTATCAGTACCTCCTCACAGGGACGTATCCTGTAACAATTTCCAATATGAGTCTCTGTGAACTTACATTTAAAGCTTAAAATATGATGCCTGTGTTAGTCTACCCAATACTTATACCTCAACATTAACCAGTGCAGAAAACCTCCGTTCTCTAACTGTTAGACTACTAATGTACAAACTCATTTTGCCTCAAATTGTTACTAAGGAAATATGAACATTTTCACTTGAATGTGTAGATGCTCAGCTTTTTGCTGAGCATTCATCACTAGGTTGCAATTGTTTGTTAGCTATATTCTTATAATTAGATTAGAATTTGGTTTTTGCTAACTTTCTTACCTTACTGATTACAGGATCTATCCAGCATACATGTCTATCAAAAAATATGTGTTCACATATTTATAGGGATCCATTTTTCTAAGGATGGTCCTCTATTGGAAACACATTTTCCATAGGAAAATGCAGTTTTAATACACATATGTTTATGTTCATTTCCACTCATTCTGTGCACAATTCTTCAGAGCATGAATTCTGCGTGATAACAGCTGTACCAAGGTTATCTGAGCCCTCCAGGGCTCCAGGATTCCAGAGTGCGCCTTGCCATTCTGGCTACAGATACTTGAGTAAAATTTCTCTCCCAAAAATGAGACACAGCTAAGACCTTTTGTATTTTGGCATTAGCCATCCTTAAAAAGAATTCTACTCATTGCACAAATATAGAGTAGCCAGAAGGCAACAAGGAAGAATAAGCAGAAGTCTCAAAGGAGAAAATTTTTGTTGCTTAATTTGAGCCATTAAGTATGCTGGGGGCCATGAGGTAATAGCTTAATTATGCAATGGAATTTCATAGACTTGGATTAAAACAGTCCACTGCAGTTAGTATGAGGAGCAATTCCTGCTGAGACTTGATCTGGATCAAATGATGCTGGTGTCTTATATTTCGGAAGTGTTCCAAATGTTTGATGTACATATATATAGATTCTATTTTTATCGCAATAACTGCTTGGTCAGATCTAGCTCTTTGGTAGTTCTGTTTGGGGAATATATTCTCTCACTTTGTGTCATTTAAAATTGATATCCTTAGTTGTCTACAGAAGGGAACAGCCCAGACACTTGCACTTTGCTAGGTTAGCACAAATCTCAAAAACATTTAGCAATATGCTGCAGACTCTGGTTTTTTTCCACACTTATTTTTCTGTATTGCAGCGCCATGTTTCAGGGTTGTATTGATTTCCATTCCATGGGTTGATTAATGTTTCAGGAAGACGGCAGGTGCATTAGTGCAGAGCTGAATAGAAATATCAGTGTGTTTCTCCATTAAAAAAAAATCACTGATTTTTATTTCATGCTATATATGCACAATAAACTATAGTATAGACTGGTATCAAGATGGTTTGTAGCTTCCTTCTACATTTTTTATTAAAAGGACAATGAAGAACCAGGAGAAGCTAATAAATCTGTGCCCTTTTGGGAATGGAATTAATAGGCTCTTTCTTTTTAAAGAAAAAAAGAAAAAGAAGAAAAAAGAAATTCATTTCCAGGTTAAGTGTTTTCACCTTATAAACTTGTAGTATAGAATGAACATTCTTCAGTAATTGGTTTTCATGGTAAGAAACTCTTTACTCATTTCTACATAACATGAGAAGATCAGCATGTTAAGAAAAGTTTTCACCATAGAAGTTTTTTTTCATCCACACCCTATTACCAAGGTTTTAGAAACTGTTCATGAGTTTAGTTTGTGTGCACCTATTTTTCTCATAGCTGTGAGACTTTCTCTTATTTTAATATCTCAATTTTAAACTTCCTCCTATAACCATCACATTTCTTTCCCATTCATAGGAAAGTGAGGATTCATGGTGAACTAGATGTCCCTGAAGGAGTAGGGACAGCATTATGGCCAGATCGACAGCCAGACATTGATTTCTGGCTGGCAAAGTCTCTCCAGAAAAAGGAGAGATTGTGAGATTGCCCACTTGCACTCTGGACAGCTGCTCCTCATGAGTAGACTGCAGGGAATTAGGTTTTTGCAGTTGGCTAATAAGTTGAGTGGCTAGAAGTCAAGGGATCAATCAAGCTCACAGCTGTAATGCAGCTTATATGGACAAGAGGTTCACACAAGCTTCATTTTTTAACCACTTTCAGATGTAACTAATTTACAGCTAAAGAGAGATTTTCAAGTGGCAGGATAAGAAAATTCCACTTGGTGAATTATTGATTTTTCTGGATTATGAATGAATAAAGAAAAAAAAGGTTTTAAAGACTAAAAAAACTTTTGGCAAAAAGCTTAAGGAGTGGATATAAGAAAGTTTAAAATGGATAAAGGAGATATTTATTTTGAAAGATTAGTTTTTGGTGAAAGTGCTTTTGAACAAATTGGAATTAAATTATATAAATGAACTGTACCTTCTTGGAAATGTTTTTTGTTTTACAGTTAAAGAGTGTAGACAATTAGTGGATTTTACAAAACAAAAGATAAAGGTAATAAGATGGAAAGATTCAGCACTGCTCACAAGGGGGGAATGGTTGATGAAGATGATGGAACTTGCTGAGATGGCTAAATTGGCTTCTTTGATTATAGAAAAGACAATATCTATGTTTATTGCTGGCTGGAAACATCTTATGGACTTTTGGTGTAAAAGAGAAAAAAAATGAACTTATGATTTATGGTTTTGATGATTAGACAGGATAGATTATAGAAACAAGAGACTTATCTTGTGACCATAGAGTAAAAGGTAAATTTATAAGTGTACTTATAGCTGCTATAAAGAAGATTGGAAGCTACTCCTTTATATCTTTTTTCTTTCTTTTCTATTTTTCTTTTACTTTTTTCCCCTTTCTTGAACTTTTAGCTTTCTCTCTGATTTCTTTTTCTTTTGTTTTTCTTACTTTATATTAGTTTGTGTTAGTTTTTATCTTTTTAAAAATTCTTTAATAAAAATCATATATAAACATTTCCTCCCTATTCATGTGGGGAACCTCTCTTAAAAAATTATTATTATTATTTTCCTATAATATTGTACCCTGTGATCAGGTCTAAGTCAGCGCACCAGTCAACCATTATGGGACCTGACAGGGGAAAACTATCAAATTAACCTGGTGGCAACTTACTGTAATGGCACGATCTCTTGAAAACAAGCAGCTGCTAGGGGAAAGCTCTCTATCAGAATAGATTTTGCATAATTTTACAACTCTTTGGAGTGGCAGTGAGAAAGCTTGAGCATTTTTCCTCTGTGAAATGCATAATAATTGCATTTATAATAATGCCACAATTCTTAAGAGCTTGTATGGAGTTCCTAGGAACTGCTGTCCCTTTGTAATCTTTAAAGCAGAAATAAGCATCTCTTAACAACTAGTGGACATCCAAGGTTGAAGGAAACTTTATTATAAGAAACTAGGGAGAACCTTATAAATTAATATGTCTATTTTTGACCACATTCTTTCCTCCGGGGAGGGCTGTCTGTTTTGTAGCTGTGTAACTTGCAACTGGATGCTTGTTTTAAAATGATCAAGAACGCTTACCTTACGGTAGTCTTATGTCTCTCCCAGTGACATCTGCAAGGTTTTGTGTACGTCACAAAAGGAAGCATGGGAGTGGTGGCAGCATGATCATACTTCTTTTGTATAAGTGTTGATATTGCATGTACAAAAGACTGCCACCACCATGTTGCCTTTTTTTCTACCGCCATCAAAAACAGTGTTGACACTGTTTCCCCACCCCCTCAGCAAATATGTCTGAATGGTAACTGCAAAGTATGTTAACTAGAAAGTCTTCAGTATAACAGCCATTGCCATAAGCCTTGTTGCAACTCCACATTTCTTTAGATCCTTCCTGTCTTTTTATATAGCCGTGGTATATTTGCCAAAATAAAAGGAAATAGTTCAAGCCTAACAAAATCTAAAAGAGTTTGAAACTGATTTTTTAAAAAATGAAATAGCTTCTCATTTCAAAATCAGGAAATAAAGCACTATATATAAGCAATAGGTAAATGTCTCATGTCTTAGACATAACTTTAAATTAGTCTGATTAGGATTTATTGGACTAGTGTATCTCTTCCCATTTAACTGTCTTTGTCTGGAGACAAATATCTAATCCTACAAATTTTTGTAACAATTTCTTAAAATAAAAATTCATAGGAAAAGTAGATATGGACTGCACTTACCTTTTTTTAAATGCATGAGGTTACTAAGAGATCTTTTTTATATTTCCTTAACACACACCAAAACATGCTTATGTCAACCCCAGATTCTTAAATTTTAGAAAGGAAAGAGAACTCACTTTCACCCCAACCACAGATCATTTCCAGTGAGGAAGGAATTTTAGCTAGTCCTTTTTCCAGGCTACATTTGTCCTGCCTTGAATTTGCTGACAGTGAAAATACTCAAATTGGCTCCCATCAGGTTTTGTGGCAGAATTCTTTTTAATCCTTGGTTCTGACTTTTTTTAAGAAGTCACTGAGACCTATGGATTCATATAGGAGAACATTATAAAATACTTAGCTACGTAAAGATTTTATTTGTTAAATTGATTGACTTATGACACTACTTGCTATCTTAGTTGGATTTTTAATAGCAATTTTCCCCATTAGACATTCATCTGAATGAATGAAGAGCTAGAAGTAGGGACCAACTGGAAGTATGCTTGCAGATCTGTCCCTACCTCTCTCCACCTTCCATATATTTGAGTTGTGCAGACTGGGAATGCAGATTCCTCTGTCTGAAGCTGAATCATTTAGGGAAGGCATGACTTCTGTCACCTCAAGTAAAGGCAGATGCCCCAGCCTCTTATCTGTCTAGATAGCAAAAGATTTGTTCCTTTGAAATCAGAGGTAAGACTAAGGGGAAACAGAGAAAGAAGTTGTGGTGTTAGAGGCAGGAAAAGAAATGGGGTGTAATTTCTTCCTAGCACTTCTGAAAAATGGCTGAAATTACCCTAGAGCAGGGTTTCTCAACCTTGGCAACTTTAAGACATGTAGACTTCAACTCCCAGAATTCGCTAGCCAGCATATACTGGCAGTTGAAGTCCACACATCTTAAAATTGCCAAGATTGAGAAACCCTGCTCTGAAGGCTTAGTGAGGTCCGCGGGGGAAGGGGATCAGAAAGCTAAGCAAAAATGAATATTAAGTCAGGTATGCTTTCCAATTGCAAATAAGCAGTTACCCCTTTTCCTGGGATAGTTTGTAAATTAATATTAATCCAAGAAACTTAACAGACTTTCAAAAAAATAAGCACTTTTTCATTCCTGGATGCAACACACATACAGTATTGTATATTATCACAGCACACTGAAATAGATTTAATGAAATTTACCCCCACTGCATTGTCATTTTGCATAGATTCCTTTGTTCCCCTCACACAAACTGATTCCCCAAACAGCAACAACTTGTTTTATTTGACAGGAACTGTATAGTTTTGATTGTTGAAAGATAATGAAATACTTGAGTGTAAATTCACAGTGAAGCAGCCACCACATTTCAGTTTTTTTCTAGCAAAGTTGCATCAAGATTGACTTTATTAAAACCAATAAAATAAATAATTATACTTTGAGGGTCCTTATCTCTGTCTTTCTTGTGTGCAGACAGCTCCATTTTCCATGAACTGACGGGACCCAGTTCTGCCAAGTGTATATTGACATTTGCAACTCGCAAAGGGTTATCCTGAAGGAAAGGGAAATTCTCTTTTATTATATAAATTTTACCTATTTGGTTGTATACCAAATGCATAGCATTCATTTCAATGAATTAATCATGTTCATACATCGACTACCCTGGAAGTTAAACTGAGCAAGTACCTCTGAAGATATTTCTTTTGAATAAATTTCTCTGCTGCCAAAATAGGCATTGGAAGTCAAATAAGTAATTATGATACACAGACTACAAGAACTACGTATATTACATGTGTTCTGCAGCCCAACAATTATATTTTAGTGGATAGAATAATATACTCCTTTCACACAAATTCCTTAGAAGTTTAATAAGTTTCAGGCACTACTGAAGGACATAATTTATCATGAGTTATCGGAGAAAGAAGCTGTTGAATGCCTCTTGATGTTGTGCATATTAGACAAAGAAAAGGTTATTACACTAATGGAGTTGAAAAATACAGTGAAAATTTACAGTGCTCTATTGATCAAATTCCTTGGCAAAATCATCATTTTGAGGATGCAACTTAATTTGCAATTTCATACCAATGCATCATAGATACATAAAAATTAAACCTGTCTGCCACCACTCTATTCTTGTGTGAAAAATAGCTTTGTTTAAACAAAGTCATAAAAATTGCATTTCTTTCATTTCTGAAAGTAATCAGCTCTGAAATTCAGTGACATAAATCTTTGCTTTATTCATTTTTTGTCTTCTACTAGAACAATAAAAATGAAATGTTTTTAAAGGTGATGATTGAAGCAATTGAAATTAACATCTGCTCTCTTGGTAAACATACTGAGGCTTAAGGTAAATTCAAGTTTAGATTGCTTAGATCCTTTATATGTTTAACACAATGGATTGTAGCTTACCTGAGGAAAACCAATTTCATTTACAAATTTCTTCTGCTCTGAGCTAAACTGCATTTGCCCCAAATTTAAACTTCACTGGTAAATACAACATAAGTTCATGTTACACTTATCTTAGAAAACAAAATTTTCCTTCCTTGTTTTCACCCAGTTAGTTGATTTCCCATGTGCTCCTCAGAATGATTTTTTATAATATGAATTTAAAGTAATGTGTGGAAAAAATTATCACAGAGGTAAGCAAGTATGTGGGTCCTGTTCACCTGAGACTTGATTGATTGATTGATTACATGCCATCAAGTCAGTGTCTACTCTTAGCAACCACACAGATTTTCTCCATGGCAATCTGTCTCTAACCTGGTCCTTCACCAGTGTAACTGAGTCCATCCACCTTGCTGCTGGTTGTCCTCTTCTTCTCTTTCCTTCCACTTTCCCAGCCTTTTCCAGAGAGCTAGGTCTTTACATAATATGTTTGAAATATGATATTGAAGCAATAAAGAAAATGTAAGCCTGAACATGTGATTCTGTTATTGCCATGTATATTTTAGATCTATGCAGGGATATTATTGAGGAGCAGTCCCCATTACTGCAAAAAGTATTTTTAGGCAGCCTTCCTCAACTTCTAGGCAGTCAGGTGTATGGTGGGCTGGAGAATTCTGACCATTGGTCCATAGATATGAAGGAAATTGGGCTGGAGAAAACTGATATATGGAAGTTCTTTATAAGTAAGCTAGTCAGCCAGCATTCCCAAGGAATACCCTGGAGGTAGCTAAATGAAGTTGCAGCAAAATATTTTTTCTCCATGGTATAAAACTAAGTAACTATAGAAATTGAACAGATAAATGCTTTTCTTAATTAGCACTACTTTATTTTTTTAATTGATAGCATTGAGATGATTATCTCATTGTAAAAATGCATATAACATTTATGCATATTCTCCTTCTAGTTAGTATTATCTTCTAATCTTTTTGCAAATTTCTTATTAAAAAAAGGATTGCTGCTATTTATTTCATCAATGAGCACAGCTACCTTCAACAGTGTGGTAAATTGAAAATAGGACATAAATCTAGATTGTAATTTTAACTTTTTAATATTTCTACAGTTTAATTTCATTCTTTATGAAACTGCAGTGCTTTGCATATGCATTTTACCATGATAGAGTCTAGGGAGAGAGATTACAATATTGTACTTCAACTTTAGTAAATTCAAATTAAGATGAACACTGCAATCCTGGGCACCATAACATTTTGTAAATTTGGAGGTAACAGCAACACTTGGTACAATCTGGTAGCCAGATTTTTGTAGGTTTCAGAAATCTTGGCTGATTTAAGAAGTCTGTATCTTGTAGCAGAAAAAAAAATTGAAAAATAAATAATCAATGCACTGTTTACAGAAAATGAACCAGTGACAAAACTCTAGAGGCTTATGTCATCTAGTTTTCTTATGAAATGAGCATAAGCAATGGCTATAAATCTCATAGCCCTGTTCAAATCTTTTAACGAGATGTTCTCTTCATGAGTGAAGAGCTTCACAGGATCTGTGTCTCAAAGTAACAATGTAGCCACCACTCTTCACAAGCTTGACACAGCTGTTTCTGGACCTTCCCCAGATCTTTTGGACACAGATGTATTTGCTCAGAAGACCTATCCACTGGGACAGCCAGAAAAGCAAAACAGCTTTGTAGCTTTCAGGAACAGATCCAGAGGAACAGTTTTCTTGCTAGCAGAGGGAATCTCTGAATGATTTCCTCAGGCCTAAATCTGAAATATAATATTATATTTAATAGGTTTCTATATTTTCAATATATCCTACAATGTGTGGAAGTGTTGATTAGCCTTAGGAGAATGCTTCTGTATAACTGTTATATTGTTTCCTTTGACAATAAAATAATAGAAAATGTAGTAATATGTTACCTTATCTCACATCAAAAAGAACCTGAATTTAAGACAATTATTTTTACAAAAACTGGTCTGCCTCCATATTCTTGTTGAGCATTTGGATCAAAAGAACTAATCTTACTTTAGGATTAATACAGTATATTTTTGATTTCAAAATCAAAAGGCCAATTCAAATGTTCAACATTTAATTTTGCAACAGATGAATATCCACAATTCAGATCACTGTTTGCCATATAGAAGATAAATATTTTTCCTTCACAAAAATCAGCATGAAGCAGGTGTATATACCAAATGTGTCTGTAAAACACTTAGCTGCAAATACTCAAATCCATTAACTAAGCTATGCATTAAAAAGAAAGACTGTTGTCTTCAGGAATGCTAAACATAGCATTGTAATCTGTAAGAAAGGAAATTCTTGCCTTTGGAGTACTGTTAATTGAAAACCAACCAAACCACCAGAGAAAGTTAAAAAAAAAAAAGTCCCCCCCCCCCCCATCATTACAATTTTTTCAGTTGTTTTTCCTAATGGTTGTCCCGCTTCTTTGCAGCAGAGTCCTTGTTTTCCACTACATTCACTGAAGTTCACATAGAAAAGCAGCCAATGCAGTAAGTTTTGTTTTATTGTTGCTTTGAGACACAAATCTTGACCCAGCACTGATTTGGGCTAAGAGCGTGTAACTCATCCCAAGGTCATTCAGCTGGCTTCCTTGTCTAAGGGAGGCGTAGAACCTGGGTTTCCCCACTCCTAGTCCACACCTAAGCCAATCTATTAGTATGATGTTAAAAAAAAGGGTATATCCAAATGAAAATGGATGCAGATTTTTTTATATCACCAGATGTAGAACAAACTACTGAAATATTCTTGTAAAATTGTTTTACACTAGAAATTGACTTAAAAGCCTCCTTTTAATCAATCAGGTGGTTTATGTGTTCCTGGATGGCTGGAATATTTTTACACAAATAGAGGAAAGTGTTGACTGTCCAGTTCAAAAAGCCAGCTTGTTCCTCAGCTAATAGCTTTTCTTGCATCAACCAATCAATACATGTAGAGATGTCTAGTTTACAGTTTATTAGTCATACTTACTAGACTGATTGGGCACTAATTGGCTGGGTTAAGTTTGTCTTCTTTTTTAAACATTGGGATTATTATTGATTGGCCATGTATATTGGCCCCAGTCTTTAGGTAACTGCAAGGACTGATCAACATAGATAAATGAGGAGGCCAAGGAAGGAGCCCATCCGTCTATAATGGATTTCAGAAACTTTGCTGTAATCAGATTCTCACCAAACACTTTACTGCTTTTTAATTGCACTATGAGACCAATGAAATAGTTATGAGAGATTTTTTTTTCATGACAAAGAACTTAACATCAGCTATTCTAAAGCAAAAATGGTTCTGTTTACAAACTGTCATGCAACGTTGTATCAGTAACATCCAGTAACAGAAGGAGGTATTCAAATACTTGGGAGTCTATTTTCAGTCCTTCACTGTGTGGAGGTATCAATCTTGTGACCTCTCAATTCATGTCCAAATGGCTTCAAATGCCATAATACTTTTGTTTCAGCTGCCGATGAGCTGCTCAGAGCAAAAGTGCTGAGTCTCCTGCTGTGGGGCACAAGACTTGAGTGCACTGGAAGCAAATCAATCACAGTTTTAAAGAAACTTATTTTGTGTCCCTGACTGGGTGCCTAATACATTTCCCCATCTGGAGCTTTGTTTTACCTTTGTTAATGCTCACATGAGAACCTACTATTTAAAATATCAGATAAAATTAGTCTTTTGGGATGACCCTGATTCAGTCCCCTTTCTGATAGATTTGTCTCTTAATGGAAAACAGGCAGAGACAAGGATTTAGCTTCTTGTGGCTTGTCAGCTGAATCTCTGATCATCCTTGCCCTTGAAAATGCCTTTATGAAGGCCAGAGTCCTTGATCTGGAACTACAGAAAGGAAGAATTAAGGCCTAAAATCATAGCAATAGAGACCTCTTTTGAAGGCTTTTCTCAACACAGACAGATAGACAGACAATCTGTTTCTTACAGGAGAGCCTTCATTGTAGTAAGGCTTGATGTCTTAACCTCTAGGGGACTGGAGGGAAGATAAAATAGTGCCCCACTTTCAGAAAGTTTGTGTCCATGCCTAGATGTAGCTATGATAGCAATTGCTCATATATTGCAGCACTATCCTTTTTATGATAGCTGGACCTCCAAGAAATTTTCACACCTCCTTAGTGTTTAGGCTAATCTAAAGAGAAGGTAGTATATTTTCTATTAGACAATTGGTTCACTACTATTCCCACTAAAGTAACTAAATTCTATTCTATTGCATTTGGCATCAGAAAGCACATGGTTTTAACTCAGCTTTAGGGTCTCTTTTATATTATTTTGTTTCATTGTGTATTTTTAAATGAATCTCTGTTAACTGTATCCCTGTGTATTTATCTGATTCTCTCTCTCTCTCTCCCCCTCCCTCCCTCCCTCCCATGTGGGAAGAGGGGGACCTTGACTGTAAATAAATAAATAAATGTAACTTAATATACAACATTTGACAGAAGTTTTAGGGGAAATACCATGTCATTTCTCCCCATAGCTCCACAAAGTAATTTTTGATAAGGGAGGGAGGGAGGGAGGGAGGGAGGGAGGGAGGGAGGAAGGAAGGAAGGAAGGAAGGAAGGAAGGAAGGAAGGAAGGAAGGAAGGAAGGAAGGAAGGAGAAATCTGAACAAATGATAAGTTTTTAGGCCTAGAGCTTTTCTTCACTGGCAATATTAAGACAGAGATGATAGATAATGAGGGACGGATGGTAGGGGTCAGTACCTTAAGAAGGAAGTGGGAATGGAATGGAGGGAAAGAAGGTAGTTTTGGGAATATTCCAAGAAGTAGCTCAGAATCATATAAAAGAACTCAAGTTTGGTAAGAGGGAAGGGGAGAAAGAAGGAGAGGTTTTAGAGTCCAGTAGAATTGGGAGCTTCTCTCCGCTATCACACTGAGTGAGGGCTAAAAGGTGAGAAAGCATAAGGCTATTCCCCTGCAGCATTTTGTCCAGCTGGGATTCCATTCTTGGGAGCTAAAAAAAGGAGAAGGCCCACCTGACTCACTGGGCAATTTCTTTCCTGATGAAATTGGCCACCTTCTCTTTGTCCATGTTGGTTGAAATGCCAAATGATTTCTTACCAATCCTTTGCACAGCCCAAATTACCCTCTCCCTTTCTTAATTACCAGCTGTGGAATTCTACCTGGATGAAATGCTGCAGATCTGTAGAACTGCTGTAATAAAGACATTGGCCGGGGAATCATCCAATGCATTGTACTGAGATAGGGTCTTTTATTCTTTCTGTGCTAATGTTAATGAAAAGGAAACCAATAAGGCAGAACAAGGCTGAGCACTCTGAAAATCTTGCTAGATTGAGGAGAAAATATTCAGTTTATAAGGTGCATCTACCTTAATCATGACTGCAATGAAAGAAAATGAAATTCTATTTTCAACCTTATTGAAAAGGAGTGAAATTACATGTGGTATTATCATTACTGTTGCCCTTTTGTCAATGGAGTTTGAGAGGCTTTTTTTGTATTAAGCTTTCCAAAACAGAAACATAAAAATAAATAATTCCCAATTAAATTGTCTTCAGTTACTTGGTATTGAGGTCATCCATGTTGTATAGCAGGTGATAGCCCCAGGAGTATAAACATATAAGTTTATGTATATACCCCAAATAAAGAATCAATGCTTGTCACTAGCAATTGCTTTAGACTTTCTAACAGATGCTGCTATAATCAAGTATTCTTATCCATTTTCATTAAGGATTCCGGAATAAAGTCCTTCTAGCATGAATGAGAAAGGAAATTAGGATTCCCAGTTCAATACATTGCATTATTTCTTCATTTGGCTGGCCTGTGATTTGACTTGATATTTGCACATTTTTACATGGATGGACAATCTTCTACAAAATCTGACAAAATGCACACAAATTATTCTGTATGGGCAAAGATCTCAGAGGATGGCAGCTTTTTCTGTATCACTATATTCATTTGATTCAAAAGGAGTTTTGCAGCTTGACTGTACGAACTTTCTATCAAATGTTCTTACACAATTATTATTATTTTTGTTAGTATTGCACCCAAGTCATCTATTACTATTGGTACTATCTTTGTTTTCTTTGCACAGTCATTCTATATCCATTTGCAGTTCTTTGTATTTTGTGATTTTCTCCAGTTCTTTCTCTTCTATTTTGCTGTCCCCATTGCAATGTCCACTATCCAGACTTTGCCTTTCTTATCAACAATTGATAAGTCTGGGTTGTTGTGTGGCAGGTGCTTGTCTGTTTGAATTCTAAAGTCCCGAGGCACTTTGTGGTCCCACCAGTTCTTGCTTGCAGACAAATCGTGTTTCTTGCAGATATTCCAGTGCACCATTATTGCTACTTTGTCATACCATTGTTTGTAATCAGTCTGTGCAATCTTCTTGCAGCAGCTAACTAGGTGGTCCACTGTTTCTTCAGCTTCTTTGCAGGGGCAGCATTTGCTGTTTGTTGCTGTCTTCTCCATTCTGGCTTTGTATGCATTTGTTCTTAAGGCTTGGTCTTGTGCAGCCAGAATTAGCCCCTCTATCTCTTTCTTCAACTTTCCTGCTCTTAGCTATTGCCAGGTCTTGTTATCTGCTTTGCCTGCTAGTTTTTTTATGTACTGGCCGTGTAATACTTTGCCTTGCCATGTCTCTTTTCTGTTCTTAATTTGCTCTGTCTTGTAGGCCAGTTTGGTCTTTTCAGTATTCAGTAAGCCTTCATGGTGTACTAACTTCAATGCATCTTCTTCACTTACCTTCAGATATTCTTCCAATGCCTTTTTTTCTTCTTCAACTGTCTGGTGTACTTGTAACATTCCATGCTCACCTATGCTCCTTGGTAAGTAGAGTCTGTCAAGGTCGCTGCATGGATGAAAGGCATGATTCATTATCATAATTTTTCTGGTCTTTCTGTTCAGGGCTTTTAATTCAGCTTGAGTCCAGTCCACTATTCCAGCTGTATATCTAATGACTGGAATTGTCCAGGTGTTAATCACCTTGATGGTATTTTCTGCACTAAGTGTGGACTGATGTTTCTACTGACTTCTGTGATTTCTAGGCACTTGATTATCCAGTCATGTGGCAGGGAGTCGAATGCCTTCTTGTAATCAATCCAAGCTACATTCAAGATGGTCTTCCTTCTCTTGCAGTTTTCCAAAATCATCTTGTCAATAGGAGCTGATCTTTCGTCCCTCTGCTGTTTGGGCGGTTTCTTTTCTGCTCAGATGGAAAGAGCTTGTTTTCAACTAGATGCTGTTGGACTGCATCTACTGCCACACCAGTTAGCAATTTGAAAGTTGTTGGTGAACAGGTAACTGGTCTGTGGTTGCCTGGTGCTGCCCATTTTGCTGGATCTTTCATTATCAGGTAGGTTTTGCCAGATTTTAACCAATCTTCAATTTCACCTCCTCAATATGCTGTTAAACTCCTTGGCAATGAGTGGGTGCAAACCAGTCAGTTATTTCAACCAAAAACCATGCAGTTCATCCTGGTGCTGACCAATTCTTGATCTTCCTATTCTCCACCATTTCTGCTGTTATTAGAAGTTCTTTTGTTTCAGCTTCTTTTCTATTCTTATCTACCTCCTTTATCCAAGCTGCATTCTTGTTATATTTGTTTGGGTTGTCCCATAGCTGCGCCCAGAACTGCACTATTTCTTCTTTGTCAGCTGTTCACTGGTTTATTGCAGTCTCTCCATTGATGGATTGGTAGAAACATTTCTGATTTGACTGAAATTAGAGATTCTGCCTATAGTGTGCAATTCAAGCTTCGTATATGCTGATCATCTTCGCTACAGCTGCTTTATTATTTCCAGTACTTCCTTGATCTTCCTTGTTTCTAGGTGATATTTCTTGATCAGGTATTCTTTGGTCTTCTTGTTTCTTCAGCTTCTTTTCTTTCATGTTCTAGCTTGCTTGCACCTGATATTAGCTTGCTGTTCTTCCATTTTGGTAGTGCACATTTGGCTTTTTTTCTTGCTTGTTGATTTTGCACCCAAGGTATTTGGTTATAACTGCAGCCATGCTGTACATTAGTTGGTTTGCTTCTTGCAGTGAGCTGGTGCTTATATTTGATATTACAGTATTGGCATAGTTTAATACTTGTGCTAGCTGTTTCTTTGTAAGAAGCTTCAGTGCAGGGAACCTTATTCTGTTATTCTTTGTTTCAATTCCTCTTTTTTTTTTAGAGGGCTTTTTTTCTTCCTGAGGAGAAGGCTGTACTGTCTGAGCTATTTCTGGCAAGGCTTCCATTTCTTTGCCTGGGTAGAACTTTGCAGTTCTTCTAATTCTACTTCTGTGAATGCTTTATTTCATGTTATAAATTGACATTGATCTGCTAGCCTCTGTTATGTTATTTCTGATTCTGGATGTTGTTCTTTCCAGAACTGGTGCTCTTTCCAGAACTTTTCAGATATCCTTTTCTTGTTGGACTTGATTTGTAATAGCAGATCATTATTACTTTGTTTTTAGTTTTTGCATATTTGCAACAGGTACTTCTTCCAGTAGTTCTGCAGCTTCTGGCCCTGGTTGCTCAGCCAACAGTTCTGAGTCTTGTAGCCCACTTGTCACCAGATGTCTAGGAACTAGAACACTTAGTGCGGTCCTTGTTGACCTGGGCAATGATCGATCCAGTATGGCTTTCTGTAAATTACATCTCACCATATCGTTTATGGGAGATACATTCTTCGTCTGGCTTCTCTGATGAGAACTGTCCAGAATGGTTGAACCTCTGGCATAGCTTTCATCCTCCTTGGAGCACTTCTTCTTGTTGTTGTTGTTATTTTTGTGGCTTCAAGTCAGTGTTGACTCCTAGCAACTCCCTGGGCAAGTCCCTGCAATTTTCCTGATAAGATTTTAGAAGTGATTTGCCATTGCCTCCTTCTTAGGGCTGAGAGAGAGTGACTGGTCAAAGTCATCCAGCTGGCTTTGTGTCTCAGGCAGGACTAGAACTTACAGTCTCTCAGTTTCTAGCCTGGTGCCTTAACTAACACACCAAACTGGTTCTCCTTCTTATACAACAAAGTACCCCAAATGCTTTGCTGTGTTTTTGTGTAAGTCTGTATTTCCATTAAGAATGTAAAGGTATTTGTAGCTTTGAGAATACGGAGGTATGCACAAATATATAAACTAAGCAAGTTCATGCTATAATTATATATTTTTTAAGAAGCCGATTTTCTTGTATTTTAACTCCTAATAATTTGTAGTAAGAGAACAAAGAAATAAAGACATTGGACTGGGTCTTAAACTTTCTGATATTATTCCCGATTTCTCTTTATTACATATTTTATTTCATGCCAAATAACCAATGGGAAACTTCTCAGTTGGTTGCCTTTGTAAAGGATTATTCAACAATAGGAAACTACCTGTACTGGAAAGCTATTTAAATGTTTACTTTCTGCTGTCCAGAAATCCTGAAAAAAATATCATGCTACTATGTAACATTCCAGAGAAAATCACAGTTATAGTTTTATATATCTTTAGGACAATTAACTAAATTGTACCAGCAGTGTTTATTCCCTCTAAGATGATGTTTTTATCCTTTATTATTATTAAGTGGTGAGGGGGAAAAAATACATAGCCATAATGACTGAGTATAAATGTTTGACAAGAGTAATGAGTAACTTAGCAGAGACAATACATTTTCAGAACATTATTAATTTTATTATATCTTTTAGCACCCAATTCATCTCTGATCATTGCCATAATGATTACAGAATGAAACTTTTACTCACTGATTTCTGCAGGCAAACAGTCCTTGAAAGTAACAATGCCACCCTTTTGGCAATTATACATAAAACAGATTCCATTGAACTTTCTGGGAACTATTTTCAATCTTTGTGTGGTTGGGAAAAGTTGAACAGTTTATAAATGACACTTTTAATTCTACAGACTTGGAAAGGAATGGGTGAAAAGGAAACTACAAGATTATGTGAACTTTTGTGGGCTAAACCTGGCTTATGTGTGCATGGTTTCCATGCTTGCAAAGTTCTCCTTTGCTAATTCAAACTTTTTTTAAAAAAATCCCAATGTAATAGATATGCTTTAAAAAGTAACACTGGGATGGTAGGCCAATGTTTCTTATAAGTTTCAGAAATCCCCATGGCTGATTTAAGAAGTTCCCCTCATTTAGTAGAGTATTTGTTGAAAAACAATTAAATATTTTCCCAGACTCTGTAGAGAAAAATGTAAATAACATTGTAATCTTAAGGAGTCAATGGACTCTCTAATCACTGAACATGATCTACATTGAAATGAAGCGAGCTGAATTTTTTTAGGAGTAACTTGTCCTTACTGAATCTCTGTAGAGAGTAACTGATCTATTTCATTTAGCATGAGTTACTAGCTTACACATATATTCAAGCACCTATTTGAAATTAAGTTTTATCATGTATATATATGTCTTAGCCAGCCACTTCCAAATCCCACCATCTTCCAGTGCTTGGATGTATCCAGTATGTGCCAAAATGAGGCAGAAGGAATTAGGTGTATTGCCTAGCAATTTTACTGGAGAAGCATGCTCCTCCCTGTCTTCTGCAATGCTACTACTATGGCTACTGTCAAGCCAACCAACCTTGGTATACTTGACTGGAGACTGGGTTGCTCTATTCTCTTTCATCCCACAGCATGGATTTGGAGAAGTGAGTCCCGGTCTGCACAGGGACCTTCTACATAACTAGCACTGGTATGCATAGCCCCACAGAAAGACTACTCTTAATATTCTAGGAGACACACCAACTCAAAAAACAATGGGTCACAATATAACCTTTTCACTTTATAACAGAACTGTCCATATAGTTTATGCTTCTCATGCATTTATGAGATGGAGATGGTTGGCTTTTTGTTTTGTTTTGTTTTTTGCCTGCTCTAAATAACAAAACAGAAGGGTGATAGCCCAAGCTACTTATAAAATTGTTATACAACATACCAAGATAGAAGATATCACAAGGAATGCCTTCAGCAAGTTGCTGAATTTTAGTCCTGAGATATAACTTTCACAGTATATTTGAATTACTAGTAGGTATTATTTTAAAGTTCCCTTAACTAAAGCTAAGCAGGGATGCCTTATAGATTTAACTGAAATTTACAGACTGATTCAGCATTTTACATAAGACAGTACTACAGAAAATAAGTTAAGGGAAAAATAATTAGCCTAAAAGCAAGAATCTGAGCTGGTTCCAAGAAGTATACATTCAAACACTTTAGGACAATCTGGGATTTGGTTAACCCTATTACTTGATCCTAAATGATAGTTCTTTTAGAAGGGTTTTTCTTTCATACTTAAATGGCATATTTAAAGCATAGTTTTGGATAAATCATAAGCATTTCTCTTGGTTCTTTTTTAATTTAATAGCAAATATAGAAAAGAAAAGCAAACATTTATTTCCTGTTTATTGAAAATCAGTCATTTTTCATTAACATGAATATTGGAGATTAATCAGTATCAAATTAACTTGCACATTTCTGTGGAAAATGTAGCAGAAATTATAAGTCCAGAAATTTTGATCTACCTATTTCCAACTTTCATTTTTGGATTTCAAAAAATTATTATCATCATGATCATGATCATCATGATCATCATGGTGTGTGGGGTGCATTGTGGAACACTAAAAGCATGACAAGACACTTAGATGTCCTGGTCATCCACTGCAGCAGGAGAGGTCTCCAGCCATAATGGTTCTCCGTGCCACTGGATTAAGGTCTCTTATGCTGAGAGAGTGGGACTGCCCCTGTGCAACAGCTGTGCCACTTAAAACTCCATTGCACACACATTTCTGTTGTGCAATTCATTTTCATCTGCAAATCGTCTCAGTCCAAACTAATTCATTGAGCCTGTGATGATGGGGGATTGGCAAAGCAACGGGTGGAGATGACCACTGGCAGTTGTACTCGCAAACCTGCATGTGGGCAGCCTTTATTAATATTATTTTAATTGTGCTATGCTAGTATGACATTGTAAAAAGGTAATGCCCTTTCCTTTCGGGCAGAATAGGAAAATGTGACATAGGTGCCTACAACAAAGAAAGCCCCAGGTTCAACAGAAAGAAGTTGGGGTATACCTCTTACATAACCACCACCCTGCACTGAATAATCAACATTTGGAGTTATTTATGCTGGTTCATGTAAAAACTAGGAAAGAAAGGAATGCAAATGTTTGCTTTTAGATAACGGACACTAACATAAAGTAGTGTGGAGTCCTTGAGTTCTCTGAGCTTGGTTGTTTTCTTGCAGACCTTTTGTTATCTGGCTGGGTAATATCTTCAGGGCTAGAAGGAAGCAGGGTTTGCTCTCTGCTTATATACAGTACCTTGCCCTGTCAGTGTTGCTGGGGGTGTTGTTTTCTCCTTGGTAGTTCTTTGATTAGACTGTTGTTTACTGTTTGATTGCCTGTCTGAGTAGTTCCTTGATGAGGGTATTGTTTACTGCTTGATTGTTTGTCTGATGTTAATCCTGGTGTTAATCTCTACTTATCTGGGTGTTGATTGCTGGCAAGAAGGTGTTCTGGTCTTTTTGTTTCCTTTTTATTGTCTCTTTTGAATAGTGTATAGATGTTGTTTACCTCTGTGTGCCTGTTGATGGCTGACTTGTCTGAATACCAAGCTTTCAGGAATTCCCTTGCGTTTTTGGATTTAGCTTGGTCTAAGATGCTGACGGTTTCCCAGTTGAAACTATAGTTGAGTCTGTCCACATGTTATGAGATTAAGGAGTTTTCATCATGTCTTCTGACTACTAGTTGGTGTTCATGGATGCACTCTGCTAGCCTTCTGCCTGTCTGTCCTACATAGTGGTGGTTACAGTCCTTACACTGTATGTTGTAGATGTCTCCTGTTCTCTTCTTTTGATAAAGTAGTGTATTTTCTGAAACAAACAAACAAAATGACTGAGGTGGATTGGAATCAGAAAGACAAAATTAGGAACTTCTATTTTTCAGCAATATTACGAAGTCATCATTAGCTCTGCTAGCCTAACCAATTATACTACACTCTTCCAGAATTTATACTGTGATGTATTACTGTTCTAGTGGTATCTATATTAGACTACTGCATTTGACTCGGGGTTAGTTGCAGTTTTAGAATCCTTTTATTATGAGCCTACTTTTTAAAAAATTAGGTTTGTGATGGCTTTGATAGTCCAAAGAACCAACTTATTTTCTCTGATCCTTTCTATTGGCCAGTGAAGTAACTCTGACTTGTGCTATTCTTTTTTCATTTATAACTGTAAATGCAGCTATGGGACAAAGGGAACCTTATGGCTGGTGGACTTCCTGCTTGCCCTTGTAGGACAGTGGCCCACAAATCATTTCTTAAGGATAGGAATACCCAACATGGCCCTCAATCTACCCCCCAACCCAGCACAAAGGGAATCTCTGTCTGCCTTTTCTTGCTCCACAACACAACTATTTTCTTCTGAATTCTGTGACATAAATCATGTTGAACAGTTTGTCTGCTATACTTAATTCCATTCTAGGCAATGCCTCCCATCCATCTGGATAGTGTGCATCATGGGGGGAACACTATCTCTCCTCCAGTCCCTGGTACCTGCCATGCATGCCCATTTCACTCTGGGTTGCCTTCCAGCTGGACTGGTGATACTTAGCTTTAAAAATCAAAAGTAGACAATGTCTAAAACTGTACTGTCCTGCCTCTATTCTTTTTTACTCACAATTGTAAATACATAGTGAACCATGCTAGTTTAGAACCACAATATTATCTTCTATTTAACCTACTTGGGAAAAAATTACCCATACAAAAATTGTTATAAAGGAACAAAGAAAGGAAGGAAGAGGAGAAGGGATGGGGAACAAGTGGAGAAGGAGAATAAATAACATGCATGGTATTCCTTATCTGAAATGAACTTAGGAATGCAATTTAGGAAGTAGAAAGATGAATACACATGTTCATATCATTTAATCAGTCTCTTGGTTTGAACCCTAGGTATGGTCTTGAATTAGGGTTGCCTAATCTTTTTCCTGATAGGATCTAGAACTATAGATGGTTTTCTTTCCATGCTAGAAACAGCTGTGTTTAGATGGGTCAAGACGTTATTTTATTTCTATAATTAAAAACTTAATAAAAATCATATATTTCTTTATAAACAAGACCAAAGGAATTGTGGTTTTTTTTTTTTTTAATCTGAATGAGGGAGAAAGTGAAACTGACAGCTAAGGACTATTGAAGAGAGCCAGAGGTTGATTGCTTTCTTAACAGATGTAGTGGGGTAGCCATCTTTTTCTTTGTTTCTCTGCTTTGCAACCAGATGAAATAACTGCCAGCTAGATAACAACTGAGGAGAATCAAAGGTCAAAAGTGTCCAATGGATAAATTATCCTTTTTTTCTCTACCAGCTCTCATTTAATGTTATAGAAGCTAATTTGCTTTAAAATTCTTCCAAAGAAGTTGTCAGTGGTAAAAGGCAGTGTTCCTGCATTTATTGAATAATGAGGTGGCTAAGATAGGTGTGAGAGACTGTCCTGTTATTCATTATTCAAAAATTTCTCCTTCCCCTTCATAAATTCAAAGAAATCATTCACCTACCTTCTCTGCTCACAAATATGTTGGAGAATTTTAAAAGGCCATTTCAATCCAGTTCTAACTTAGGTACAAGCAGATGACTGGGTTGAAATCCAATCCACTACCCAAGAGGGATCAGAAAAATATGCCATGGCTGCTCTGATTCTTGAGCTTACTTTTCCTCAATAAAAATGCTTGTGATTGGTGTTCTCCTTACATTTGTAATGTGAAAGTAGTTAAGGACTTACATCTGAAGATTAGGTAGGTGAGTGAGCTGTCACAGGTTTTCCTGCCATGCCTTCCAACTACGACAGCGGCTGCTAGAACTAAAAGAAGTGGTAGATGGAGCAAGAAATCAATCCACCAGCAGACGTTAGGCAGTCCAGAAGGCAGGTGCAAGAGCAATAGCACAGCAAAGCAAGAGAGAGCTGTGTTCTAGCCGTTTAGTGCTCTTTCAGAAGAAGCTGAACCTGACCAAGTACAGACCAGGAGCAGGGGGAGGGTTGTCCAGTGCAGTGGGAAAGATTTTTGTTATTTCACCTCACATCCACACCCACTGCCTTTCAGCTGTTTGTTGAGCTATTTTTAAACCCAACTGTGGTTAGCCCAGAGCTAAGAGAGATTGCAGGAACATTTAGGAGAACATCTCTTTACCCACTAGGTCTCTACATCCATTTCCTGCCATGGATAAGAGAAGAAGCAGGGAGAGGTGGCTATTCAACTGATTGATATCAGGAGGAACAGAGAATGGAAGGAGCTGAGTTTTTATCTGGCAGGCCTTTGATCCTATTGTGCTGATCCCTGTGATTGGAACTCTCTTGGGAAAAAAAGCCACACCTCCCAGATTTTCCTATCATTGGAGGCCCAGCATGGAAGTATTTTTAATATTTATTAATGTTTCACATTTGTTCTTAACAGCTTACAACAGATGTAGTCAGAATGTTGTGGTCTAAAACACAAGAAACACACCTCAGTCTCTCTTACTTCCATTCCACTTAGTCAAATGCTGTTTGTGCTGATCCAGGTCTCTGAGTTGGGAATCAGCTACAGAATTTGAAAGGTTCAGGGGGACAGTCCAGTTTTGAAAGAACTGAACTATTCCACAGCTAAAACAAGATGACCTTGGAAAACATACTCAGGGACTGGGTGTGTGCCAACCGCAAGCTAAAGTGATCAACAGGAGTTGGGCAAAATCCAATCCTTGACCACATCATCAACCACATGGTTGATCAAGCATTCTAAATTGTGTCCCAGTTTGGGAGAAGGGGGAAAGAGTAGTTTAGAAGTGGACCAGCTAAAAATAACTTTATACTGCCTGTGTTTTGGGCTGGGGATGAGATGATGCCAACATCATAAGGACTTGGAATTAAAAAAATGGTTCACAGGGCATGTTCATGCCTCAGTTGGAGAATAAGATAACAAACTGCTAAGTACTTGATAACATGAGAAGGATTTCTGAGTCAAAATCAGGAGACCCAAAAGGAGAGACTACTTTTCTGCCTCTCCTGCTGCATATCTACTTCTGATGATAAAATTGGAAAGAAGGAAATCCAGTTTATCCATTCTTGAATTTCTGGAAGAAAGGAGGCCTCAAAGTGCAGCAAATAAATCATAAACATATAGAATTTGAATTAACTTTTAGATAAACATATCTAACTTGCACAACTTACTTAAGGTGTCTGTTGTGACAGCTAGAAAAAATGGAAAAAAGAAGGCCAAACGATTGACCTAGCCATTCTTGTTCATGTGCTGCTGGAATACAAAGGTAAAGCAATTGATTGGGGAAGGGGATGACTGGTTCAAGAGCCAGTTTGGTGTAATGGTTAAGGCATCAGGCTTAGAAACTAGGACACCATGAGTTCTGGTCCTGCCTTAGGTACAAAGCCAGGTGGGTGATCTTGGGCCAGTCATCTTTCTCAGCCCTAGGAAGTAGGCAATGGCAAACCACTTCTGAAGAACCTTGCCAAGAAAACTGCAGGGGCTTGTCCAAGCAGTCACCAGGAGTCTAAACTGACTTGAGGCTACACACACACACACACACACACACACACACAAAAAGACTGGAGCAGCCAGGTCATCTAAATATGGCCATTGCAAGTTTATACCCACTAAATACAATAGGACTTACTTCTAAGAAAACATAGTTGACACCGAAAAGGATAAGGGTTAATTGTTTCTTTGCCTTGTGTTCCATGGCTGCGCTCCAAAATACATTTACAGGGGGAAAAACCACATTGAATAGAGTGGGGCTTACTAAGTGTGTACTTCTAATCACTTTTAATTTTCCTCTGTACAAAATGTGATTTTATTTCTGTTAACTTTTTGCATCCTTTATTTCTTTTATTTTTCAATTATTCAAATCCCCTAGATGGTAAGCTCTTTTGGGTCTGGGAAAGAAAAAAAAGTTTTTTTTTTTTAAATGTTCTAACCTTTTCTCTAAGGTAATATGCATTATAAATCTATTATTTCTAAAACAATAATTCAATTTAATATATGCCAATTGCCTGAGGTAGAACTGATTTTTTAAGGGTAAATTAAGCACCAAAGACGTCAACCAAGCTAAATAAATAAAAGCTAAGAAATAGCCACAAACTGTTTACTTAAATCCAGATGTGTTACAAACCTTACTATAAAGCAAGATAAGATTGTCTTCTGCATAATGCAGATTACTCCACAGTATTTAGAAGTACAAGGTAGATTTATGTTGAGTGTAGGCTGCATTAAGGTCACAATATTAATAGCAATAAAACATCCTGCCTACTTCTACAAGCAAAATATACTCACAATGGTATTTAAGAGGAAGATGAATTAGATTGCTAAAGGCACCAAGCAGTGTCTGTGTTTGCATTATTAAACATTAAAAGCAAGAGACTTGTCTGGTTGTGGTTACTGCAGAAACATACGTGCTCAGCCATCAGGAGACTGACTCAATCCCTGTATCCCTCACTCCACAAAAAAGAAAAAAGGTCTAAGGAATGTCATGTGGGAAGAAATGGTTTTAGGAAGATTGCATTACTGAATACAACGCATACCCTCCTGTATTCTCACTAGAGGTAGACCTCACTTAATGACTGCCCTGTTTAGCAACCATTCGAAGTTATGATGATGCTGAAAAAGTAACTCATATGATCGAGATTCAGGTGCTTTGCAACCAGTGCACATTTACAACTGTCATAATGTCCTGTGGTCACATGATCGCTATTGCGCACTTCACAGCCAGCTTCCAACAAGTAGAGTCAACAGAGAAGCCGGCAGTAAAATCACAAGTTGTGGTCATGTGATGTCTTGCTTAATGACCATGGGTGATTCACTTAATAGTTGTGGTGGAACTGACATCGTAAGTCTGGCGCAGTCATGTGATGTTTCACTTAATAACCGTGTCGCTTAGCAACGGAGTTGCCAGTCCTAATTATCACTAAGTGAGGACTACCTGTTTAAGAGTAAGGGCTAATTTGACATGCTATTTCAAATCATACATACATGCAGGTAGCCAGGGATATCATGAAAGCATGTGTTTATGTTTATCAGGCATCAGGATGATGATCAATGATTTTCAAGAGGACTCCCTTATGCAAATGATAGTAGTTTGAACATGTCCCCCCTCCCTTCTCTATTAGCCTTGATGAAAATCTCTTCCCTGGTATAAGTTCTTAACAATTCTGGTTGGAAAGGAGAGTTCCTATTGGAACCAACTGATTCTTTTTTCTGCAGATGAACAGCAGCTGTTTGATAGGTTTTCATCAGCATTGCAGCAGGGCAAGAAAATATTTATACCTCCTATTTGCACTTACTACTTAGAAGAAGAGAGAGAGAGATTATTATGATTTGTAATGATACACTTTTAGCACAACCAATTTGCATCTAACATGACAGAATGGTAGAGAAAATTCCAACTATGCATAAGATATGAACTGTGATGAAACTACTTGTCCCCCATATATCTTATGAGGATTGAATAGTTGGAGGGCAAAAGATAAAATAAATTACAGGTTAACATCTATGTTTTGCTGCTATACATATTCAGTCCAGTGTAACTGTTTGGATTTAAGCATCTGGGTAGATGTTTTTACAGCTTCACTTATCCATTAGGTGACTGAAACTGCATGGAGCATAAGAGAGAAAAAAAAACGTCTGAATCTGGTTAAAAGTGAAACTAGGTATTTTATCTAGATTCTAGAATACGAAAAACATTGACTTTGAACCAATCCAATCTAAAGATAATATCTAAACTGATATCATGTCTCCAGATGTTTCTGCCTGCCCAGAGAGATGGGGGGGAAAAGTGAGATACAGATTAAAACAAAGTATATTCCAAGCTGTGCATCCAATATTCTCTTCCTATTGTGAATTTATAGATATTTACAGATACCAAGACTTTTTGTTTTGGAAGTAAGCCAGAGAGAGCTGCTAGTCTAAACATTAGATGTGCAGATTTTTTTTTCTCATTTGAGGGACCGATTTGCCCTTAATCTGGCATGCTTGAGCTCAAAAACTAGTGTGGGGAGCCAGGACATAAACTACATTTGATTTTCATTTCAAATGTAATTAAAATTAAATGCAATCAATTGTATTATTTCCCAGTTGGATATTTAACAATTTCCCTTTTATTTTCCCATTAAAAATTACAATTTGGTAAGAACCTTTTGGAGTACTTTGAGGGCTGTTTCAAGGCTTTTGGTGCCTCAAATTATGTGCCTCGGTTAAGCATACTTTGTAGGAAGGAAGTTCAATTGAACATAGTGTGACTTTTTTTTTTTGCATGATTGGAGTGTAAATCTTGAATTTTATATTTAATCATCTTGATACATGACAAATACCAGACTGTATTAATATTCCAATTCCCTAGTTTCTCCTGGCAAATTTCTTATTTTACAGTCTCCTCATCTGTCACATAATATCCTCAAGGCCATGTTAATGTATATTCCTTGAATTTGCAGAAAAAATATGCCAGCATTAATTGTTCAGCCCAACTTCTATTTTGCCTCAGTACTAGTGCTGTTTTTACAAATTCAATGTGAAAAGTTAAGGTGAAAAAGATAGCGAATTCCCCTGTTTTTGTTTTTTCTCCCACCAAACTTCTCAGGTGATGGGAAATACATCAACCAATCACTTTCCTTGACATGGTCTGGGGAGACTTTTGATGGTTGGCTAGTTTTGATCGTTAATTTAGATTTCCTAATTTTCCCTGGGGCCTTACTCAGCTTTTCCTAGGGATCAGGTAGCTCATCCCACAACTGTTAGGTTTGGGATCAAGTTTGAGCAATGAGAGTTTATCAACTATCAAAATCTGGTACCAAGATAATTGATCCATGGCGTAGTTGGGGAGTTCCTGGGAAACAGGAGAGGAGACCTTTTCATTGCACTCTACGATTTCTTTCTCCACTATCAGCTGTTTTTAAATTAGTTTTTTAAAGAGTTCAATGCTCTTAATTTAACAAGAATAACCTAAATCCCCACATTTAGTTATAAGTGTAATAGAACTTGTTAGCTATCTTCAGAAAAAGGGAAACAAATATGGGAGAAGTGAATTTTACACTTATCCTGATGGGAAAAGAAATCTGATTATGTGTGAGAGAAAATAAAACCAACAGATTCATTCATCAAGTTTTAGACTTTTAAGTGTGTATTAAGAATAGAATGCAAATGAAAAAGAACTATTTTACTCAGCTAAATAAAATATACTATGAGTACTATGACAAGAATGAGAGTAGTATATAATTCATCAGCAGTGCACAACTGGTTATTTTGCATGAAAGTCAAGCATAAGTTCATTGATTCACCTCTGTTATTTTTTAAAGTATTTGAATGTTCTAAACACTGATTATGGAATCTACAAGATGATGTTAACTTTACATGCAAGCAAAGATATTGACAGATACACAGCGGACTAAGATAAGAATTAGTTCTTATTATTCACCCACTATTGGTTGTGAAGGATTGGTAAGTATGTATACCCTATGACAAGCATTCTTGTCTCTGTCAGTAAAATCTGCAGTTTTATTGACAGTGACCATGCAAACTCAATCTGCTGTTTCTCTTCTTCTAAATTTTATTGGATCTGGTGCTAGAAGGAATAGAAGTAATTACTCACTGAGACCTAAAATCAAATAAAGAATATGGAAAAACCAACCTTTCTTTCCATAAATGCATTATATAAAGGTCTGGATCCAAAAACCATTTGGTTAGTTCAAATAATTAGATGAAATTCATCTCCCCCTTTCATGTTGTTTCCAACCTTGCACTTGATCAAGTTGCCAGATCACAGAGCTGCACAGGTGACAGAGTAGAAGAGGTGTGGGCAACTCAGGGTCCACAGGCTGCAGGCTGCTCCCAAAGCAATCTTAGATCACGCTGCCAAGATTTTGGTTGCCAATAGCCAATTTTTGACAGTCCAATTTTGTACTCAGAAACTATTGTGTAAAAGAAAAGGAGATACAAGAACTCCCATTCCCATCTATTAAGCTTCCTAATCCATTTAAAAAATGGACCCAAAGACTATGGGAATGCTTCTCCAGGGACATCCCTGCATCACCAGCAGGTCTCCTGTAGCTCTGTCATGGTGGGAAGTAACTTGTGATTTCAGACCAAATAAGGTTGCATATCACTGCAGTAGAATTCCCTTGAAGTGGTACTTTCTGCAATGTATGTACGTATGTATGTATGTATGTATGTATGCATGTATGTATCTGTCCGTCCATCCATCCATCCATCTCAGAAAGTTCCCAACCCTCAAATATTCATTGCATTTCCACTTTTTGTCTCATGCTAGTTACACACAATCCTATCCAACTTTCTTCTTGTCTCCTGTTTTAGCTTTATGTCTCTATTAAGCTTTTTCAAGATTTTGATAGTGAGAGCCTATTTTTTGAAGTTTAGTCAGTGTGATGGTTCAATATGCAAGATTATTTTTTTCTGAATATGATGAGGATAAACTGTCTGGAAAAAAAATAACTGCTCCTATGAGGACTTCCTTTGGCCAGCTCAGTAAAATAAAAGGAGGACAAACATATTGTCAGGAAAAGGTGAGTTTGCCCATTCTTTCCATCCATCCCACTTCACCTCCTTCTACATCAGCCTAGAGTACTGCAAGTTGAAAATGTAACTTCAGGGGCACAAATTCTTCCTCACCTCATGACGTACCACAAGGGGGCAGTAAGGTAGAGGCAGAGAGTTTAGTCTGGGTCCCCCTCTTTGCAGTAGCATCCATGCTGTGTGTGTGTGTGGCAAGGTCAAAACAAGTAAGGTGTGGTTGTGGCACCATGTTTGAAGTCGCTCCCCTTTGCACATGCATGTAACATTCATGGACATACAAAAAGGGCAGGGCTTGGATTGTGCTGTTGTGCTTGGCTTGGATGCCACGGCCTCAGTTTGCTACGCAGCCTGCTCTTTCTCTAAGAAATGGCTAATCTGAGGACATTTTCCTTCTGCCTTTGTTGCCAGGCATGCGTGCATGCATGACACACATACTCTTTGACTCTCCTCCTGCTAGGATGGAGTTAGCTAGGTACTAAGCTTTGCCTACGCCTATAATGTGTTTCTGGTAACACATTATGTTATAGTTATAAAACCAGTTTCACAAATCATTGCTCAAGTCAGTTTCCCACTCACATGGACACAGAAAGGTTAAACGTCCAACCCTGCAGGAAGGAGTCTGTGGGTTTGTGTCAAAGGATGAAGCATTATTGCAACGGCGTGACACAAGCTCTGCCCCTTTGTATGTATGTTGCTTTTATCATTTCAATGAGAACATCAGATCCTAAAAACACGTCTGACCGCAAAGCAGACTATCATGAAGAAAAAGCACAATGGCCATTGAGGACGGTAATCTCCCCAGGGAGTATTGCGTTGGTCGACACTTTCGGAAAACTAATCATTCTGATGACCATTATGCTTTTTTTTCCAAATGTGCTTTTCTACAATTCATCACAGAAACATTTATACCATGTGTCTCGGATGCTTTTCCTCCTGTCCTGATCTTTCCTGGCTTCCTGATTCTTCAGATAAAAGATGATCTTTTATTCTTTGGAAAGGGACGGTACACGTGAAAGGGTGTTTTGATGAAAACTATGACAGTTTGGTTTGGGTTCCAAAATTATTTGTAATCTCTTCAATCTGAAGGGATAAGGATGGGGAATGAAGTCAGATAAATTCTCAGTCCATTCAAAATCAACGCAGAAGAGTTCACCCATCTCTTACTACTAAATTAAAGGTTATATTTGTTTGTTTGTTTGTTTGTTTATCTCCGCCTATCTCCCCTTAATGGGGGACTCTGACATTTAACTATTTGTGGCAGTGAAATTATGTTATATTAATTTGTTTGGGTTTGTCAAGCAATTAATACATTGAGCTTTTAATAAGCATCTGTTGGTTGGAAAAGCCTTATATCTCCAAGGGCTTAGCAGCCAGTAGAGATTAACTGTTGTATGGAAAATTGTCGTGAGCTCACAGGCTGAATTAAGCGATTGCTATTGGCATGGAAACAGAGTGACAGAAACCTATACATTTTATATTTGCGGTTAACAAAATGATTGTCTTCTAAAAATAATGCTTTGCATTGTTGATTAGTTATACAGGATTTAGAGTTCCTCCACATATTCGTAAGCCAAGCTGTTTTATAATTCATTTGTTATTTTTAAAGTACAACATATTTGCCTCACTACAAAGAGGATATTTTAAAAATTAATATAACTCTGTCCTTATAATTCTAGTCCATTTAAACTGTTTTTAGTAGTTTTAGTTTCACCATAAACTTTAAGTTTGGCTAGTTAATTAGCAGGATGACAGAGGAAAAAGAGTTTGCTTGTTATCATATCCATGCTTCTCTTCAGATGTAGAATAGGAAGTAAAAAATTGAAAATGGAATGTGTATATTAGGTGAGGTGTGTTCTGCTGTGCCATAAAACAATGTGCTGTGAAATAGTTCTGTGGCATATGTGGCTCATACACACTAAATCTGCTCCCCCAACCTCCCAGGGCAATACACCATTGCCCTATGTCATGCTTGCATTACAGCTTTCTGGAAGGAAACCAAGTAACTATCCATAAGGCATTTCCTGCGCATGAATTTTGCTAAATGTCAAGTAGGACTATTCAGAACAGGAAAGGTGAACCCTGGCAAAGAAGCCTATCTAATGCTTATTTGAAAAATCCTGCAAGCTTCTTGTCTGTAGCCTATTAGCGTCAGAATGGACAGCATGCTTGAAAGCTGCCAATAGCTATGCCTAGAGATATGGAAGTGCTACAGTCTTATCTGAAAAAGACTGTCAAGAAGAAAGCATGCAATAAAAGAAAATCCCTACGCCTACTCTAATGAAGTCCTCCCAGGACTCTGATGATAGAAGAGCTCTCTGGGGGAAAAGGAACATACTTGTCAACTATTTTGTCGCAGCTTTTGTTGGTGCAAAATAAACAAAGGTTCCCATTTTGATAAACGAGGGCTTAAAATTATATAAGCCCAGCCTTTAATCGAGCTATCTTTAGTGATTAATGAAATAATTCTTGCAGTTGCTTAAGTCCAAATTGTATGTATGTTTGTAATCTTGAAAATATAGAATCTTCTAGAAAGAGTTGCATATTATATCTTTCCTCACCAGAATTTTTTAAGATGCTGTCTTGGATTACTGTCCTGGTTAGATAGGAACATAGACATGCTTTGGCCTTATTGATTTCAGTGGGCTTCACTGGATCTAACTTAAAGAAAGCAAACTGGCTTTATTCATTTTTAGCCTTATCCTTTTGCTTCAGGTAACAGCTCTCCGACTGGGTTTAGAATGACCTCTCATGTTTGTTTGTTTTTCTATCCATTTCTGTATTCTACAGCTTTGAGGAAAGGTTTTTGTTGGGAACGCAGCATTAGAAGAAAGGGGAAAATATACCTTCCTGAGACTACATATCCTGATGCTAATCTCTCTTTGGTCTTCAGCTGCTTTTTACAGAAAGAGAGTTACATGTTCCATGAAATCATCCATTTAACACCCTGTGTAGCTTAGCCCTGAGTGGCTGGAAAGAACAACATGATCAGCCTCACCTCATAAGGCTCCAGGAAGGATAAATGGCCTAGCCCCCTGTCTGTTGCCTCCTCGGGATAAAATATCCATCTTCGAAGAAAGATAATACATACAATAAATCAGAGGCTGTTATTGTTGTATTGTGCAGTGTAGCTATTATTTATTTACTGTATTTATATCTTGCCTTTCCTCTGGGAACCCAAGACTAAGTATGTGGGAATTTCCTCTCCACTGACATTTTATCACCACCATCACCACATCACTGGGAGGCAGACGATGCTGAGAGAGCATGACTGGCCCTAAAACATCCAATGAGCTCCATTGTTGATTGAGGACTTGAACCTGGGACTCTACATCGCATTTCAAAATCTTAATAACTATGCTACACTAAAGATGGTAGTGATGAAGCTACAAAATATGTATTGTTTTAAAGTTTATTCTGGTAATGTTTGTTCTGAAATAATCTATACATTTGGGTACATCTTTTAAAATTAAGAACTCTGTTGCAAAGTCTGGAGAAGTATGAAAGGCTAAACATAACTGCCCTAATTTCTACTTAGAAGACTGATTTATTTCAAAATGCCGACAGATTGAAAACCTCAAGCACCCCTGCAGTCCAAAGAAGAGGCCCTTCCCTAGCCTCAGCAGGATAATTTCCCTTAAAAATAAGCAAGGGTTTGGGGGATGAGGGAAGGATGGCCGCAGTCTCACAAAGCAGGTCTGCAATAAAGCTAATGGATGCTAAGCTGCCTGCATAGCCCTTCCCCAAGGAGGCAGCTTATTAACTGCCAGCATTCCCTGAAGTAGCAGCTCACTAAGTTTCTGAAACAACCCAAGAGACTGAAAGTGATTTCATTTTCCAAACCTCAGGAAAGATCTACAGAGAAAGGTAAGCAGAACACCGCATGCAATTAACAAACATAAAGGCGACAGCAAAAGGAACATCGTATATTTTTGTAAATGAGGGCTCAGCTGAAATGGAGATTCCCCCCATTAAATGAGTCCCTTTCCCAGCAGATATTTTGTGCACTTTCTGAAAGGGTGTAGAAGTGTCCACAGCTCTCAGGTCCATGTACTTTCTCAGGGCCAACGTCATTTGCTTTCTCAGGGTTCATCCACACTGTCCTGCTTGCTGCAAAATGAAGACACCCCACTAACCATTTGCTGTCCTTACACGGGAATCTGAGGCAGGCTGAAGTGGAGCTAAGATATTCTGGCACAAAGATAGTATTTTCTGTATTATGCTAGCAGAAGACCTCCCATGTGGATATTCTAGGGCACAAGGAGGAGAAGTCTTCAGAGACCGGACTCCAAATGTAGGGCTGGACCCTTTCACCTGGCTGATGGGCTCTAAACCTTCTTGGCCATTGTTGCTATGGCTGCCAGGGAATCAAGACACCTCACTGGTACAGCCTGTTTCTTCTACAATTTTGTTGTTTGGACATGGTAATCTGGACATCATGGAATTCTGTGAGGAATAGAAATTTGGAGCAGCATGGGGCTCCAGCTGTAGCATTGTTGGTGGAGATGGGAGTACAGCTGGTGAATGAGGAATTGGGCAACAGCAGGGTGGTGGCTGAAGGGGTGGGGATGATGTCATGGCAAGCCAGCATGTAGCTTCTCATGAAAGCAGGGACAAGGAGGACTACTTCAGTGCAGCAGCGATACAGTAATTGGAACATACATACATACATACATACATACATACATACATACCTTGCTACAGTAAAAAAATCTGAATCGCCAAGACTGCCAGGGACCGGTATCCCACAACCCCTATCCTAGGACAGGTTCAGGGGAGCAATGGTAATGGTGATTACTTCTTTTCTCCCTGGTAAATACCATTGGGTGGAAAAGGGATAAGAACAGCAGGGCTGTGCTTATCATTGCCCTGAAACAAAACTGCATTGTGCACTGTGTGTGCAAACAGCAAAACTGAATGGCCCCATTGTTGAGGTGTCATGAATGTAGGCTGTATAGACAGCGATTTCATATTGATATGCTTTTCTCCTGACTTAATAATGGGAGGAAAACATATCACAGACATGAGGATAATCTATAAGGCAGAGCAGCAAATATACCCATCCAAGTTGAAGTGCATTGAAGCTTATTACTTTGGCACATGAGTGAAAAGCATTAATGAAAACTGAATAATACAATTTGAAATTGTTCTTTTATTGATTCTCTTGAAAAATATACCCCCTTGCATTCCAAGGGGAGATGGTCAATATAGAGACAGCTGTTTGTGTTTTGTTTATTTTTACTCTTAATTCTAAAAGAAGTGGGTGCTATGATATCTAATACATTTGAATCATTCCACCATTTTGTTTAAGTTATCTTTGATTAAACTGATTCTGTTAATGGGTTCAATATGTGTTTCGGGCAACCTACGGCCCATGGATTGCATTCAACCACCATATAAAATGGAGAATGGGGCCAGGAGGTCTTTGTCCAATTAGGTCTTGTGCACCTTTTCTGGATCAAGGGGCTTTACTCATATTCACTTGTTACCTTGTGATGTTGCAGCTGGACCACTACAATGTGCTTCTGCTAATGCAGAATGCAATGGCCTGAGTAGTTAGGATTGTACTGAGGTTCATCCATGCATCACTGCTATGGGAGTGGCATTGTTGGCTAGTTAAGTTCCAGTTGCAATTTAGGGTGCTAGTTATCACTTTTAAAGCTTACATGACTCAGGATCTGCCTATCTGCTTGACCATTCCTCCAGTTTAATCTGCCAATCCAGTAGATTTGGGAAAGAAGCCTTGTTGGGAGTCCCACCACAGTGGGAATACTGTCTTCAGGAATCCTGGACTGAAGCCTTTCCATGATGGCACCTCACTTCTTGAACAGTCTAATCCTGGATATCACTCAACTGCTTACAACATTTTCATAAAGCAATAAAATCATAGTTCCCTAGAAAAAGATTTGGAAACAAATAATGATTACACTACCCCTAAATGGAAGTTGGTTGTAATTATAATTGCATTAACTGATTTTTGTTTTTAAGCTGGACCACTAAATATTAACACTTTGTAAACCAGTCAATCTCCAAAAATGTGGCAGCTTATAAATTGAAGTAATCAGGTTTTTTGCAATTCTCAGAGCTCTGAATACAGCAAAATGCTGAGAAGCAGCACTGCAGTTCTCCACCACTTTGAGGGTTGTTTTAAACTTGTGTTTAAGTTTTAGATTGGGCTCTTAATTCTTCCTATAAAGCTGGAAAAAGCAATAATGAAGTTTTCCAGTGATTAAATCCTTCTCCTTATGGCTCCCTTTATTTTCAAAGGGAATGAGAAAATACCTTAAAAATGCCTGGTGTGGGCCGTAGCAGTGATCTCACTTTGTTTTATGCAAGAGGCAACTCTCTCTCTCTCTCTCTCTCTCTCTCTCTCTCTTTATTTTTCTATTTTTATGTATCTTTTTCAAAAAAAAAAAAAAGGAACCACTACTTGTCTGCCATACTAAGCATGTCATACTTTCTATATTTGCAGTGATTCAGTCAGCCACATTGCATGATCACCTGATCACTCCAAGAGCTGAAACTACAGTTGCAAGAAAGATCATACCCCTGCACACACTGCAGTTAAGGAAGGTGATTTCTACAGTAAAAAAGAGAGGGAAAAGAGGAGGGAAGTAAATTAAAATGAGGAAGAGAGAGAGACCTCTTTGTCCTGCAAATAACAAGCCAAAGATATCTCTCATTCCTCTGGATAATTTCTAAAGAAACATCTGAAGAGATGCTCATCCTTTGTAGTATTTTTTCCTCCCTTTTTGTCTTCCTTAACAAATGGGGTAAATTAAATATGAACAGTTTGACACATCATAGTAAAGATTACACCCATAGTAAAGTTTGAGATGCTTAATGTTCATTTATTTATTTAGAGGATTCAGAATGTAAGGAGAGAGAGATCGTTTCTTGAGATCTCACACCAAAACCTTGAAAGGTGGCTGTGAAAGACTTTTAAGATTCAGAAAATGGAGATTCATTGTGTGGTCCTTATGACAAAAGAACAGTGTGCCAAATGCCCTTAATTGGATTCACAGGTTGGGATCAGCCTATTTTGCTTTTATTGGACTGGCATCATTTTAGGATATAAACTGGAGAAGTCCTGAGAATATTTCTATTTTTTCTAATCTTTTTGGGGGGGGGAGGGGCACCCCAGAAGCACATGCTTCTTAGCTTTTAGGAGGTTATTAAAGTGAGGGACAGGGAAAAGCAGACACTAAGGGAGAAACTGCTGCATGTATTTCCAGTACTTGAGCTAAAAAAGAAAGAAAGAAAGGAAAAAGAAAAAGAAAGCAGGCCTTGAGAACTGAGGGGCAACAACTGAGGCTTTCTGAATGTGACATTATACCAGCTTGCCAGAAGCAAAGTAGGCCTTTTTACACTTAGGGGACTACCCCAGAAGATTTATCATCTATGACAAGAGAGTTTAAAAAGGAAGAAGCTTCTGCCTGAAGAACAAGTGAGAATCAGTAAATCTTTTTTTTTTAAAAAAAAAACCAGGTTATTTTACAGTCATTGCATGCTTGTAGCACTGATATGAACCAATAAAACACAAAAGAAAACTATTTATCATGTTGCTCAGTAATGGAAAAGCATATACCTTTTCATCACCAGCTACAAAGATTTCAATAATTAGAAGCTACTCTGATAAAACAGGTTCAATACAATTCTATAATTGTCCACTTATTTGTGAGAATTATATATCAATTAACTGTATGTGTGTGTGTGTGTGTGTGTATGTCTATGTATATATTGCTAGTGTTTACACAGACACTAAACCATCATGTGGTTTGTTTGCTTTTGGCTTAGTAAATGGTGATGCCAAGTATTGAAATCATGGTTTGTCTCAGTGTGCTGTATGGCCCACATCAATTCTGGTTATTCATTAAACAATGATTAAACAAACCATGGGTTAGTATCGTGAGCTGAATCAATATACAGTGACATTTTAGTATGAAATTGGCCATTTTTTCATCTGTAAAACATGGTATTTAGGTTTTTTCAATCTGTTGTCTTCCTGAAGTGTTCACTACAACTCCCAGACTTCCTTGCCATCCTTGTCAGCATTGGAGAAGGTTTATATATAGGTTTAGTTTCATATTTTAACCAACATGAACATGAATTAGGTAAATGAAGAACATGAACATACATACATACATACATACACACACACACACATACACACATATATATATATATATATATATATATATATATATATAAAAACGATAGTCTTCAAGCATTTAATCCATTCGCTCCTTTCATTCTAAAACCTTCATTAACTTTCAGTATATGATCCAAGATTCTCCAAGTCATTTCTACCCAAGAAATTTTTTCCTCACTAAAAACAAACAAAAAACAAATCCTGAAAACATGTGAAAAGATGATCAAAAGATTATTCTATATAAATAACATTTAAATTACAGTATCTTTGCATCTATTCTGTAAAAAGGAATATTTTATTATTGGAAAAGAAGTTCCCAGCTTTAAGACTGGCTTCTCTACCATTTTGAACAACATAATTTTTTTCATCTTCCCCAGACATACATTCAAGAAAAAGATAAAAATATACCACTTTTCATGGTATAAGCTGAGTCCCTCAGGAAACCTGAAATTATTTTCTTCTGAATGGTGTAAAACTGCCCAAGCTATTCCCACAGGGTTTCCACATATCATACAAAGAAAAGCACATTTCTGTTCCCTGTATAACTGATTTGTTCCTATACTGATTTCTTCACAGGAATATTTTTGCATAGGAAGCTCCTTAGATTCAGGAGCTCCTGGAGATGGTCCTAAAAAAGTATATTACTCTATGATGATATGTAGTGCATGTCAACTCCAAAATGCCATGTGATAACTAGAAAAGGTATATAATGAACTTCAGAATCACAGGAAAAAGATCTAATTGGTTATGTTCACAAGCTTGTTCTGTGGCAGTACAGTATGTTAACACTGCTAATATTTGCTCATCTATACAACATATAGAAGTAATCTTTCTGCATATTTCCTCAGAAGCATTTTTCCATCCATCTTCTATATCATTTTAATCTGAAGAAGCAACTGGTGCTGGTGATGTTTTATTTATTTACTACAGATGATTTTATGCAGCTTCAGTCAGCATTCAGCCTCCAAGCAAAACTATTCAAGCAGCATAAATGTTTTAATGTATGAGAATCATCTCTTTCTTTCATCTTTGAATAGAAGGTTTATGTTACAAAGTCTGGACCTAGGATGCAAACAACTTGTGCAAATTGAAGTCCAACATCCCCTTAAGTTTCTCAAACAGCTGTTTGTGTAAATCATTGAGGAGATAGAAAATGCAATGGCTGTTTGAATCACACATTTAATGGGCTCATGAGCAGTGTTAGTGTGCTATGTAATACATATTATGCAAACATTCAGTGAATGATATATACAACAGTTATGCCAATCAGTTTGTGGGACTATTGAGGCTATTTAAGACTTCTCCACTTTGAGCTAAAATATGTTACTGTGTTCAGTGTCTGCCAAACAGTCTTTTCAGATTCAGTGTTTTCCTGTCCCCAAAGCATAACCTAGTCTAATTAATGATTAATTGACTAACTAACTAACTAACCCAGCCAAATCTCCTTACTGGTAGTTCTAGCAGCATACAATTAAGCAACCTAGACCAAATCCCAGCGTAGATGTTCCATAATGCTTTTGAATGGATAGAGTTAGTTTAACCCTGTGCATGATTAATTAGATATATTTTTGGTTAAATTCAATTCCACTGGGTTAATTGACCGCTTCTTTTGGTGTTCCTACCCCATCTAGTTAAGTCAGTAGTTTTTGGCCTGCAAGTAGGCTAATTGAGTTACTCTATGGGGTGGGAGGGTGCTTTCTCTACATGGCAATCTGAAGAAGCACAGTAATGAATGCCTAGGAGGCATCATATTAAATAAGACAATGCTGGGCAGGCTAAGACATCAGGACATCAAACTCTTAGAATACCTAGATTTTTATTTATTTATTTATTTATTTATTTTTACTATTGTAGTCAGTATAATTACTTTGTGATGTTTGCTAGCATTAATGTGTGGATAAAAATATGTATGGGCAAGATGTCCTGACAACTTTTTCCAATTAAAAACAGCATCAAGCACAAACTTTCTGTCTGTGAATTAGTACTGATACAAGGTGGATTAGCAAAAAAGAATCATTTTAAGACAAAAATATTTAAGATACAAGTTGGAGTGTACTTTCTTCATTTAATTGCTAAGCTGAATTTTTTTTCAGGCTCAATTTGGTAAATAACATTTATTTGAAGCAAGTTAGCATAGCATTACTGTTGAATATGTTTGCAATTCTAATAAATATGCTAGTAGTATAACTAGCTTTATGCAAGATTTGTACTTGAAATTCTGGAAAGTTTGTGAAATAAGCTTTGAGGGTTTTTTTTTCTGCTTCCTAACTGGAAAAAATTAGAATTTTTTTACAATGTCTTCAGATGGAGTTTCTGAGCTTAACTTCTCATTGCAAGCTGATAGAGATTTTAATGCTTTTTTTCCCCTTTCCTATTGCAAGTTTTTCTATTGTTTTCCAGTCTCTACAGCTGCTCATGCTTCTTGATCCCAAAAAGGCCCTTTGGGAATTTTATCCTGTGCTTTAATTGAAACACAGGTAACCAAAGGGAATGACAAATCATTTACTCATTTTTCTCCCTCTTTCATCAGTCCATCCACTCCCATCCACCCACAACCACTTTTAACTAAAATCCCACCCACAAGAATTCCATAATTTGTTTGCTCTTTAGCTTTTCTTCCCCTTTATTTTGTATCAAACTGAATAAAAAAGAATAAAACATCTAGAATAATTTTGTTGGTAAATCCATCACTTTTAGCAGCCTGTTCTGCAGCTGTGCTTGCATTGCTGTTCTAAAATTAGACTGAATAGCCCAAGCTAAAATGGATTTGATAGATTCACCTGTACATAACATTTTAATTTAAATTTTAAACTTAGCTTTGCCTTCCAATATTATTGCCAGTGAAAGCAATTCTCAAAATCAATTATAAAATGTGCTCTCTAGAAACGCATTTTTATATTAAGTGTCAAAAAGATTATTTAGCTAGATAACAAAGGCATAGCAGATGATATTGTTTTCATTACAGTTCAGTAATATTTGCTGGTAACTGAAGTTCAATAATATCAGGATAACATAATGACCATGAATTGTAGACAGAATCAGAAATAAAAAAGAGATGCAATTTTATAAGGTAACATGGTGAGGTCAGTGTTGGCATCACAAATTTGTTACTTCTTGAAGTTTGTTTTATTTAAGAAAACAGTGTCTTGTTTTTGTTTGCATGCATTTTTTTAAATCCATGTATTGCTATATTAACATAACATAAATATTTGTTTCAAACAAATGTTTGAAACAAACATATCAAACAATAACTTATCAACAAAGAAAGGAAATACAGTTAAAACTGTAATCAGTATCAATAGAGGTCAAATTGTTTCATCACCCCTACAATCAACATCAATCTGTGCTAGGTGATTTCCTGTCATTGGAAGTGATGGTCCTTCCAATGACCAGCAAGTGGGTTCCCTACAGTAAGTGGAACAATGCAACCTTAGACTTCCAAAAGTTCTTAAATTTTATGTGGGATTCTAATTGATCAGCCCATTCTACAGCATGTAATTGATACTTAAGTAACATACGAACAATATCAACAATGGAATTTGCACTATATATGCACAGTCTTTCAACTCTATAAAACCTCCCAAGCTTAACCATAGATTTAAGCTGTTTATATTGTGTTCCAGTAAAAGCTTGTCTATGGTGCTGGGGCATATGGACTGTTAAATATTTTTCAATATGAAATAGAATTTTGTGTCTAGCCAGCCATTTCAAAGATTTAGCACAATTAAGCAATGCAATATCCACTTGGACAGCAATATCATAAATCCTTTGCTTGACAATTTTCTTAGCATTTGGACCTGCTTGTACTAGGAATTTCATTGAAATTCCATGTTGTAAGGTGGTTTGGGGGATTTGGAAAGCAAAGTACATTCAAATGTGTGACAGGACAGGCTGTCTGTTTCAACTGAATGGATCTTCAACACACTTCAGTTATAAGAGTTACGTACTTTAATTAAAAGATGGGTTTGTATGGAAAATATTCCCAGCATTGCCCTAGTCGCTGAGGTTGGCATGAATTTAACCCACCAAGGATACATTTCAGGATATAGGAACACTCATAAAACCTCATAATTCTGCTCCATATGTTAATATTGGAACTATTTTAGCACTATAGACTTTAAGAATTGGCGGTGTATTGCTATATTATGAAATATCTATCTTCAAATTAGGTATTCTTTTTGTACTTTGTATTCCTGATAGCAGGTCATTTAAAATTGGTTCTGACTATAAATATAATATTTATTTGAAAATGTTGTATATTCATTTCTTATGCTCTTCTACCAGGAGTAGAAGATGGAGAAAGAGAAATGAGAAAAAAAGATTGGGGGCAAAGGACAGTGGGCTTGGGGGGAAGAGAGATAGATACAAAGAAAAAGAAAATAAGTTTGGAAATGGGTGAGTTTGATGCTTTTCTGTGCTTAAACTCAACTTGATGTGCAAGTTTTATCTTCTTTGATAAAAAAAGTTTACAACAGTTTACAGCAGAAAGAAAATAGTAAAAAAAAAAACAGCTACTATGCAATTTAAAGGAGTGTGTTTGTATTCTAGGGCTCTTAAACATCTCTGCTTTGATTCAGGTTCTGTGGCAAATAAAGAATTGTGAAACAAGTACTTTGTTTGGACCCATCCACTATGGTATGCCGGACAACAATTTTCTGATAAACCCCATCACATTTCCCCCAAATTCAGAGCTGTAAAAGTTGGAGACTATTTTAGATTTCACTAATAAATAATACTTTTCCTGCTATGATCTGCATGCAGCTGAATCTAGATTTACCATGTTACTTTTATGGTGAACTAGAGCAATTTAGGAATTTACAACCTCACTATGTATACTCAACACATTCCCTGCCAATGATATTCAGAATACAGGCCTTCTCTCCAGTCAGCTGCACATTTAGCATGATGGTCTGCAGGAAGAAGGCATATGAATACAACGTGCATGAACCAAAAGCAATTAAGGCAGAACCCTAGCCATTCCTAAAGCTACATGTGTATAGTTCAGGGATCTCCAAAGTGGTCAGTATTGACACCCAAGAGTCAGTGGGAGTATCCAAGGAGTCAGTGTTGTTGTTGTTATGGTTGTACAAATGTTGTCATTTGTAGTACTATTAGTTGAAGTAGTATTTATTAAATTATTTTCATAAATGTTTGGGGGTCAATGAACAATCTGAAAACTTCATGAAGGGGTCGATGAGCTGAAGAGTTTGAGGATCCCTGGTAGAGATGCTCCCATATAAGTTTCCCTTTTGCATACTTCTATTGTCTCACAAGGATGATGTCAGCTGGAAGTGCTTAACAAGCCTATAATATAGGGGTTATTGCTTGCTGAAGGAATCATATATTCACATTACCATCTTGTAACAAATTTCAGAGAAGTACCAGTTTGGTATTGTAGATAATCCACAGAGTTCTGAGGCATCTTAAAATCAACACCCATCATAGATAAGCTTTCATGGAGTGGTCACACCATTATAAACTTGTTAATTTCTAAGGTGCCACATGATGTTTTCAACAATATGGCTAATTCTGACACCTTCCACTTTTTTTTATATCAAAGTTTCCTTGAATCTACTGGCCCTTATTTTCTTTATATGTTAGATTGCAATCCACTTTACTACAAGTTCAATGTAAGTGAAGGCATTGGAATAGAATTCATTCATGAAATGTTGAGTGACATCTGATAGTTATATGTGAATTAATATAATTAAAGGTGTGTTAGACAGAAATGTTGTATTCTCCAATCTTTGGGTTAAAAGGGAGGGGGAGCAATTAAAGCAAATTGTTTAATTTTGTAATCTCTCTACATGTATTTTTTAGCATTTCTATCTCATTCAAGATAAAATTCTATGCAATTCTATGGAATCTTTTATTTGCAAGGTTTTTTTTTTTTTGCTTGATGGTACTTCATTATGTGTAGCCTAACATGCATTGTGGCTTTGCTTGCTCCATCATATTAGAAAATATTCTACATGCTTTCGTTTGTAAAAAGTAATGTTCATTAATGTAATAGCACCCTCTATGTTCCAGAACTAGCATGGATAGTAATACTCCTTCCAGAACTAAATAAATTTATTTCTTATTTTAATTTTAATTTTTAATTTATGTTTAATATAAGGATGAAAATCTTTTCAGTTTCCATATTGTTCTTACCTCCTAAATATAGAAAGGAGAGGTTTTTTAAAATAAACAAAAAGCAAAATGGAATGATAAATTTCAGGCTTTTCATATCACAACAAAGATCCCATCAAGCATTATTGTTCTAGGAAAAGAAATAAAGAGAAATGGGCTTTTTGGGAAAATGCATGTGAAAAACCCTAATTAACATTTAAAGGTCTAAGTAGTAATAATACATTTGCTTGTGACAGGGAATAATAACGTGAAGTATGGATCAATTTATTAGAAAATGTAGGAACTGTGTTTTATACCCATATTCTTCTCTACAGACAGTCTTGCTTCTGAGCCACATTTATTTATGATCAATACCAGAGAAATATTTTGTTTAGAGTAAATTAGGAAGAAGTAATCAACATGGAAAACAAACATCTTTAAATGTCAACATTACGTAGGATTATAGGCAAGTAGGAAAAGAATAGTTTGGCAGCTTAAGAGATATACCGCCTTCATAACAAGCTATCCATTTAATCTTTGGAATACATGAGAATACTTTTTATGCGTGAATAGACAGACTTCAGAATATATGTATCTTAAATATGCACAGAAACCTGGGGAGAAACATTGCAATTTCTTACTTATGCTTTGGAATGGAGAAGAGAAGAAACATAAGGAGGAAAAGATCTGCTTAATATCTTTCTCACCCAATGGCCAGATCATGTGCATTGTTTCATGTCCAGAAGTCTTTGATGGACCACATTCATTTCATAACTATTTTAAGATAGTAACATGAAAACTTTCCCAATTTAAGTAGAAAAGAGAAGTAAGAGAGAATGTTACTGGAATGTTAGTAATAAACCAGTCCAAACTTCCAGCAGTTTCATGAATCTGAATTGTACAAAAGGCAAGGTAAAATGCCATGACATTTTCCATATTAGAAGCTATAAAGTGAATTACTCTTGCGCTACAAATTTATCCTGAATATTTTTGAAGTATTTTCATTCAATTGAATGAAAGAGAATTGCTTTCAAAATTCTAAAGAAGAGAATTTCAGTGGAAATCTCATGGTGGTGGTGTGATGGTCATGGTCTTATCCAAGGTAGCCAAAGAATATGAATAAAGTTCTTGTGTATTACTGCACAACACACTGTTGTATGATCTGTTGCCTCCCCGGCTTCTTAATCTTCAATTAAATTCCAGAGGCATGTTTTTCTTATTGAGAAATATAGGCAGGCAGGCAGGCTTCAGAATGAAGGAATCTGTGTACAAAACAGGCAGAACTCTCTGCCTCTTCTAGTGTTGCATTAAGCTCAAAACCTGACCAAGAGAAATTCTAAAGAAATTCTCAAGTACTCCAAGAATAAGATTAAAAAACTAGAAGCCTCTTTCACTGTAGTCTTCCTCTGGGAACTGCCCACCAGATATGGCAGAAATAAGCATATCAATGGACTTTTTAATCCTATCCTTTCTAGGAAGTTCAGGAAGATGATTTTGCTGTGAAACAGCTGGGAGAAGAAGTAGGTCAGTGTGTAGCACACTTGATCCATATTGGGATTTTATGTAATTGCACTAGTATAATTAAAAGGAAGATGGTCCATTGGGAACTAATTAAACTAACATGTAGATTAACCCTGAGATTCTCCCTCTAGGCAGAGCACTTTAAGTGATTAGCCCTTAAAATCTGGGTTTGTATTCTGTCTAGTCAACCATGATGGCGGGACTCAATTAGAGCTTCAGCTTCTTTTCTTTTTTTCCTCTGTCAAGCTCCTCATTTTTAGCAACAGTTTGGCAAGTGGACATAACATGGTTTGCTGCATGCACGGAACAGTGCCGTGCAAATAGGAACATTGTATTTGGTTGGTTTTTATAAGCATTTATCAAAATGTGGAGTTGTATTCATAAACTGGCAGAAAGAATTTGGGATTAAGGAAGATAAATGTAGCACAAAGTGAAATGGGCTGAGTTAAAGATCCCTTGGTATGACATTTCCTAATTTGTTTTAACAACAAATCTTGAAAAGTGCCTGCTTCTATCTGCAAGCTTCATTTATTTTCATGTTCAAACATTTAGAAATGCTCAGTAAGATAGGAGTTGGGCTATGCTTAGAATCTCTCTCATTTAGTCTCCAGTCTCCATTGCTGGTCAACCTGGACTTCTAGGAACCTGGTATTTGAGAATTTTGTAGTTTGTTGGTCAGTTGCCTGAAAGTTCAGTTAACCTATTGTTCCATTGATGGATCTGTTCCGTCTGCCTCATATTATATTCTGTGGCAATAACTTACATGCATTTTCTGTTCTGTGAAGAGGGCTTTTAATTTTCATGTCCTCTAAATTTATCTCATCTTAAAACTCAAAATTGTTACTGAAAATTTCTTCCATTCCAGAAGAGGTTGACCATGAGGCATGGTGAATAAAGGAATATTCAAAAAATATACCTACTTAACTTAAAGCCTACAAAAGGACTCAGTCTGCATGCAAATCATAACTATATTAGAACTTTGTAAATGAATGTCATCTATAAAATATATTGGGATGTTAAATAGCTTATACAAATTAGGAAATTCAGTGGTTGCTTCAAGCCGTCCAAACAATATATATTCTCTTTTGCAGTAATAATTGTTTTATAACTAAAGTGTCAACAAAATGTAGTTAATTATTAAGCATATGCAAATGTATGTGTGTATGGTGTCCTGTATTGATAAAATATGGTACATTAATTATTAATAATTGTTATTCAATAGAATTGATATGAAATAACAAGCTCACTTTTTGTAACAAGTGAATTTATTACCAACTTTTTGAACCAAAGAAAACTATAAACCGCTGCTCTGGGCTTGTTACCTTGAAAATGTAAATGCACTAAACTACATTATGCATTCAGATAACCAACTTCTCTTACTGTCATATAAACTGAGAAATATTTGGAAAATAAACAGGGCTTAATGACACATACAAAATAATGTCAGCTACTGGAAGTTTATATGACAGCAGAAATTCAACATGCATTGCAGTACAGGGAAAGACAAGGTAGGTACCTGCCAGACATCTGAGATATCAAGACACTGAAATATAGAGAACCTGAATTGTTCTGACAGATGCATCACAGTGACGCATCTCTCAGAACAATTCAGATTATCTACATTTGTGCTAGATCACCTCTATCCTCAGTTAAATCAGATTGATATTACCTTCTGACCTAACCTGCAACCACTAATGCTTCTTTCAGTGATAGCATGGAAGAAAGGCTCCAGAACTAGAGATGGACAAATCTTTACCTGGAAGATTTGTCAATCCCCTTTCTCCAGTGAGACCCTTCATTAAAAGAATATCAATTGAATGATAACCTGGTGTAAGAAACCATAGAAGACAATATGTGGAGGCTTAGTTAATGGTAAGATAATGGGCTATTTATCCGAAAATCTCTTTTCATTGTAAAATACTCCAAGACAATCTTCAACAGACAGCAACTGATCCTTGAAAGGACTCTGAGTCTTAAAGGACTCAATTCCTCTTTGCTGGAATAGTAGCTGCTTGCAAGCCCTCAGTTTCTTGAACTTTGCCCAACAGTCTTTGGCCTATTACTGTCTTGACACCTGAATTTTGTTTTTCCATTTTAGGTACAGTTTTGTCCCAGGCAGGATATATGCATCTGGTCATTTTTATTTTTCAAATCTATTTCAAAACCCAGTTCTTTACATCTACTTAATAAAGAAAATTATGAATTTTGGCAACTTTCTTTGGGGAATTCTGCATGGCAGCCTAAGTTGTTTGACCCCCATGTTGCTCCCAGCTGTTTCTGAAGCCAAATGAAAACAAAACAATAACAACAACAAATCCAGTATAAATTGCAGTGGGTTGGCACTGGGTCTGGGTTGATTTTTCCCATGTGTGGGTGTGTCTACCAGTGTCTGTCTTTTTCTTTTAAATATTGATTCCTTCTTCACTAGTCCATGTTCTTTTCCTTTGCTTTCCCAGATATTTGCATACATGGATGGCTTCATAACTCCTTCCCATACTCTAACACTAGCTAAGGTCCTTTCTCTTTCTTCCCCCTTATTGTATGATCATTGCCTTGATACTACAATAATCGGGGCAAAAGAAACATATTGTTCTTTCATGCCATTGTAGAATTCTTAGAAATTTTATGCCAATGACGAACTGATGGCTCAACTTCACAGAAGCAAAAAAAAGTACACTACTTGAATTTTTTTAGCTTTGTTCCAACTTGCTTTCATTACAACTTAAATAGTTAAAGTTGTATTTTTTTAATTTAAAGAAAACATTACAGTACAATGGGCCCAGGGTGGAGAGGAAAGGAGAATAAATTTCACCCATCTGGACAGAAACCAAAATGTTTTCCTCTGGGAGATGTAAGGGTGGAATGGAAGTGTGCCATTCCTGAAGTGGGATGTCACTAGACTGGAATGAAGTGTAGTATCTTAACCTCTTAGAAGGGCTTAAGATGGCATGGGGTAGGAAAGAGTACTTTGTAAGCAAAACATGGGCAGGCAGTGTATTACAATGGGCTTGGATTAAGTGACAGACAATATCTATCCTTGCCCTCAAGATATGATGGGTGGCCCACACCAGTGTTTGGGCAAAGAAAATGCAGCTTTGGCCTCTCTCTAGTGAGCTGAATGAAATTCTCATTCATTTCTAAGCATAGCTTTGTGCTAAACTCTCTCTCTCTCTTTCTTTTTTCTTTGAATATGGTCCAAGTTCAGTCTTTTACATCTCCCTATATTTTTAAAACTATTTCATAGCATTTCTGTTTACTTCATGCAATTCATGCCAGCAAGACTGGTTGAAATGTTAAGGCCATGCATATAACCTTGCCCCCAAATTAGACTGCCCGTGTTAGAAGTGAAACTTTTCAAGTAATACTACTTGGTTTTCAATATTAGGACTGAAACTGTATTTTTCTGTTCTGAGCTTTTTGCAGCCATTTGTGGAGAGGACAAGGTAAGGGGTTGGTGACTTTTTATTTTTTATTTTTGTTTGTTTTGATAAGATGGTATCCTGATCTGCTGTTGTCAGGCCTAGCCCAAGGAACTCCAGGAGACCATGGAGTCCAGCAATGTTTATTAGCTACAACCTCCAGCAAGAATCTTCCCAGACTGAAACCCAGCTCCCAAGTAACGCCAGTCACAACATAGTGAATTCCTCAGGGAGGTGCCAGCCTCATCCTCTTATCTCTCCCCCGCTCCTCAGGAGATGAAAGAACATGTTTTCCTCCCTGAGTCTGGCCTCCATAATTCCATTCCATCACATCTGTAGAATGAATACAGGGTTAGAAGTTCTGTCCCTTTTAGCTTTCTGAGTTCTGCTTGTTTGTTTTTAATTAAAGAAACATAAAAGGAAAAAAAAAACCCTAGCCATTTCATACACTTAAAGTAAGGTAAAAACTTGAGTGATTCCCAGCATTCCATGAAATAAATACATTATTCCTTCCCATTTTTGAGAACTGATCATTTTTTTAATTTATAATTTAGCCCTGAAATTGAGATTTCCATTTTCCATTGTGAAAAATGGTTCAAAATTGTGTCTTTTCTGTAAAATACATTTATAAAATTTGTACAGCCTTTCAAGAGGGTGAGTTCTCTAGCTCGGTATTTGGCCATAATAGAACTCTGCAAATGGAAGTGAAACTGTCAGATTACTTTTGATATTGAGAACATACAAATCAAATTTTATGGTAGATTACACATCAACATTTTTAAAGAAATACGGTAGTGGTTTCCTTCTAAGAATTTTATAGAGGAAAAATGAATATGGCTTCTCCAAATATAGCCAGTATTATAGGAAATCCCCATTTCATTTCTCAGATATGAAATTTTGCAGTAAAAGAAGAAGTTGATTGAAGTATGTCTTGGTGGAATGGTAATGTCTAAAATCCTTAAAGTTTAGTTAGGACTGTGTTTTGATGTGACATTAAGATTTAATTTAGAATCAATTAATTGCGTTTGAATTTTAATTCCCTCGAGGCAGAGGAGAATTGTTTACCTGATCCTGTCCCTTGGCTCAGAATCCTTTACAGAATTCAGCTTCCAGTTATGAGGCATACTGGATGGAAAAGTGAAGCAGTGAACACAAAAGTATGAAAAAAGGAATTCTCCCATTAATATTATATTTCAGCATTGCTATATGGGAAACAAAAATCTTTAATGGGGAAGTAAGGGGGAGAATTGCATTTAGTGATTTAAAGGTCTGCATTCAAATCAGAGTGACCTTTGTCATGGACTCTCCCAGGGCCAATTGTCATGAAAGTGGTGGTAATGTTAATTTAGGACAAAGTCCTTATCAATTCAACCATCTATTCAATGCTGTTCAATCCCATTGCCTATCTTTGGAAGTCATAAGAAAAACTTCTTCAACAGTATTTAAAAAGATGGATAACTTAATTATACTTATCTGTGCCCTTTATACCTGTCTAATAAATAGACAGGTTTATTACACTAGTTTATAGTTAATTATACAACAAAGTGAATAGACAAATTCAAATGGGATGGAAAACAGACAGTAATAAGCTCCAGTCTGTTCAGGAAAGGATCTCATACTTTCTTGCCACCAGCCTTTCTGGCTGAACACAATTTTTTCAGTTTCTGTAATTTGCCACAGACTTTAGAAAACCTGCAAATTTTAGCTGTACATTTCATTGCATTCTGTCTTAAAACAGAACATTTATGAACAGTTTTCATAAAAGCATTTCAGCTTAAAGTATATTTGAAAACTTTTCACTGACTTTTAAATTTTTTTTAACAGTATTTATGTATTAATAAATATGTGCCTTTCTAATGAATGTCCATTATGGTGAGATTTAGAAAATAAAACAATAAAACACCACCTAGATTAAAAAACCTACACCAGTTTTGATAAAGTTTGGTTTCCCTCCTCTGAATTGATGTTCAACATTCTCCACAAGTCTTACTGTAATGAAAATTGTACAGGTTATGGTTCTTTCTGTTTTTCCCATATTGGGAAGGAGGAGCTCCGAGTTTTCCATCCTTTAATATGATATGAAAATAAGTCAAGCCGCCCTCAGATGAACATGGTGAATTGGTTTATTTCCTAAATTGATGATTTAGCTGTGGAATAGTCCTTGCAGAATCTTTACTTTAATCTATTATTTAGTCTTAAATATCCAACTTTTAAATTTGAATTTGATCATTAGGCATTTATTTTTAGAGATGTGGATTTTTATCCAGCATATGCAAAATTAGAAATGTTCATGATAAGTTTTTTGGCATCTATCTACATTCTGAACAAAAATTATGCATCACTTTTTTTTTTTTTGAGTTATCACATCAAATCAAATCTTTATTATGGTCAAAACCCAGCATAAGGAGGGTAGGGTACAGTCAATTAGAAAGCATAGAAAATACATCAAAGTCTAATAATTAATCGTCATTGTCATCATCATCATCATTGTCACCATCCCTCAGTGAGGCACTTCCTTGATATGGTTGTGGGGCTTAAGTGCTCTGAGGAGGATGAGAGCTATGCTAGAGGTTCAACCATCCTGGACAGGTCCCATCAGAGAAGGCAGACAAAGATTGTCTCTCCCATATACAATATAGTGAGATGTAATTTACAGAAACCTATACTGGATTGATCATCGCCCAGGTCAACAAGGACTGCACCAGGTGTTCTACTTCCTGGACATCTGGTGACAAGTGGGCTACAGGACTCACGACTGTTGGCTGAGCAAACAGGGTCAGCAGCTGCAGAAAAGCTGTTTACTCACCACAAATATACGAAGACTGAAAACAAAGAAATAATTATCTGTTATTACAAATCAAGTCCAGCAAAAAGATATCTGAAAAGAATGCACCACTTTTTGAAAGAACAACATCCAGAATCATTAATAACAGAACAGAGGCTAGCAGATCAACGTCAATTTATAATACAAAATAAAGTATTCACAGAAGTAGAATTGGAAGAACTGCAAAGGTCTACCCAGGGCAAAGAAATTGAAGCCTTGACAGAAGTAGCTCAGACAGTAGATCTTTCTTTCAGGAAGAACAAAGCCCTATGACTACCAAAAAAAAAAAAAAAAGAGGAATTGAAATAAAGAATAACTGAGCATCTAGAACAGCACAAAATCAACAGAATAAGGTTGCCTGCATTGGAGCTTGCTACAAAGAAACAGCTAGCACAAGCATTAAAAGATGCCAATACTATGTAATATCAAATATAAGCACTAGCTCATTGCAAGAAACATACCAACTAATGTATAGCACAGATGCAGTTATAACTGAATACCTTGGATGCAAAATCAACCAACAAGAAAAAAAGCCAAACAGCACACCACCAAAATGGAAGATCAGGTTGGAAAATAAGATCAACATGCTAAGATCAGATGCAAGCAAGCTAGAACAGATGAAAGAAAAGAAAGTGAAGAACAAGATGACCAAAGAATGCTTGATCAAGGAATATCACCTAGAAACAAGGAAGATCAAAGAAGCACTGGAAATAATAAAGCAGCAAATAACAGCCATAGCCAAAAAGATCAGCAGATACAAAGCTCAAATTGCACACTATGGGCATAATCTCCAATTTCAGTTGAATCAGAAAAGTTTATATTAATCTATCAATGGAGAGACAGGAATGAACCTGTCACCACCTGACAAAGAAGAAATAGTGCAGTTCTGGACACAACTATGGGACAACCCAAAGAAATACAACAAGAATGCAACTTCGATAAGGAGGTAGATAATAATAAAAAAGAAGCTGAAATAAAAGAATTTCTAATAATAGCAGAAATGGTGGAGAAAAGGGCAAAGAAGATCAAGAATTGGTCAGCATCAGGGTGAAAATGAACTGCATGGTTTTTGGTTGAAACATCTGACTGCTCTGCACCCATTCATTGCCAAGCAGTTTAACAACATAGGGCAAGGAGGTGAAATTGAAGATTGGTTAACATCAGGCAAAACCTACCTGATCAGGAAAGATCCAGCAAAAGGGGCAGCACCAGGCAACTACAGGCCAATTATCTGCCTATCAACCACTTTCAAATTGCTAACAGGTTTGGTAGCGGATGCAGTCCAACAGCATCTAGTTGAAAACCAGCTCTTTCCATCTAAGCAAAAAGGAAACTGCCCAAACAGCAGAGGGACAAAAGATCATCTCCTAATTGACAAGATGATTTTGGAAAACTGTAAGAGAAGTAAGATCATCTTGAATATAGCTTGGATTAATTAGAAGAAGGCATTCGACTTCCCGCCACATGACTGGATAATCAAGTGCCTAGAAATCACAGAAGTCAGTAGAAACATCAGAAGCTTTGTGCAATATTCAATGGCACAATGGAAGACACAGCTGCTGGTCAATGTTGATACACAGGGAGAGGTTAATATCAAGAGAGGAATCTTTCAAGGAGACTCACTATCACCACTACTGTTTGTCATTGCATTGATTCCTCTGTCAACAGTACTGAACAAGTCAGGCCATGGGTATCAAACATCAAAAACATCTGCCAGGCTATCCTACCTCCTTTACATGGATGATCTGAAGTTGTATGGAAAAACACCATCTGAAATATAATTGCTGCTCAACACTGTCCAAATATTGCAGACAAGATATTGCAATGGCATTTGGACTGGATGAACATGCCGCCCTTACCATCAACAAGGGAAAAATAGTGAAAACTGATAGTGGACATTGCAATACCTGGAAAAAGCAGAATAGAAGAGAAAGAACTGGAGAAAATCACAAAATGCAAAGATGTGCAAATAGAAATAGAGCAACTGTGGCAAAAGAAAGCAAAAATAGTACCAATAATAGTAGGTGCCGTGGGTGAAATCCCAAAACATCTGGAGCACAACTTGAAGACCATCAGCATTGACAAAACCACCATCAGTCCAGTGCAAAAGGCAGCTTTACTTGGAACAGCTCATATCCTGTGATGTTACCTTTAATACCATCAAACAACATCTGCCTATCCCAGGTCCTTGGAAGGACTCAATAGGTGGATAAAAATGCCAAATCCAGTCTAAACATCTGGTTGACTATGTGAATAGTAATAATAATAATAATAATAATAATAATAATAATAATAATAATGCTAAAAGATATAAATCAGAAAGTATATATCTAAAAGGAATCTAAAAGGAGGGGTAGGAGCATTAGATGCGTGTAGGGGGGCATAAAGATTAGTATGTGGCAGACTATATCTATCAAATTACAGAGCACTCTAGTATGACAAACTAGATGCTCATTAAGACTAGTTGATGGCACAGGTCATCGTCTGACTAATTTTAATTGCTGCTGCGCAAAACCTGGCAACATTATATGTTGTAGCAAGGTTGGTATCTGAAAGCAGCAAGGAGGTATAGAATTGTTCTGGGTGCCCTGCTTATGCATCACTTAAATATACAGTTTCTAAACCATCTGTGTGCAGGGAGTTTCTATTTCACAAATTGGAACTAAGCTGTGGTTAAATTAATTCTGAAGCAACTTGATCAGGTCAGTGCCTTTTGCTGAAAAGAATGGATAGTCTCTTTCTCTGACTTCTCTCTTTCTGTGGGTTTAGATAGAAACATTAAATCCTGCTGATCAAGTAAAGGTCACTGAGAAATGCACTTCCTCTTCCCAAGAGAAAACAATCATATACTACTAATTTAGAGCTGTATCTTAACCTCATGCCCATCCCCCCTCAACTCATGACAAGGGAGACAGGTTTATTAGTTTAAAGCTAATTATATAACAAAGTGAATGGACTCATGCAAATGAGAAGGAAAGCAGAAGATTTCATTTACCACTAGGCAAATACAGTCAATTAGACAAAACCATAATGTATGGGACAGTATCTCTAGAACTTAGAGAAGAACAGATTAAAAATAAATCACTAGACTAGATATTATTTTACTGTGCACTGACAGATTGGAATAGATGTCCTGAAAGGTCTTTTGCAACCCTATCAGCTATGATTGAATGACTCTGTGATTGCAAATAAAAATACAAATAAAAAAGTGCATGCACTATGAGTTGTTTATTCAAAATTCTATGCTCAGGACTCATTAGCATATTTGTTGTGCCCATTTGAATAGATAACCCTAAATTACATTTGCAAAAAGTAGTTCACATACATTGGAAGAAATTGGCATTAAAAAAATAAAACTTGTCCATACTATGGGGAAAAAAATCTGTAGAAAACAAGCCAGCTATGGCTTTGGTAACAGAAGAGATAGGTAGATAGGAAAGGACACCTCTCATTCATGGTCTGTTAGGTTACGGATTTTTTTTTTTTTTTAGATGGTAAGAGACTTTAAGATGGCAACAGACTTCAGGTTTAAACTGAAGCTTGGAAATAGTGATGGAGGAGAGGCTGCTGATAAGACTAGCAATTCAGTATTGTTCACTGAAAAAAAAAGACATGTAATGCTCTGTGAGTTATACATTATTAGAAGTTATTGTGTACTAGGACCTGATTTCTCTTAATTGTGTGTTTTTACTTTACTATTTAATCCCCAAGTTTTATTGGGACATTCAGTGTTACTATACGATGACATCCAAATACAGGTAATAAAAAAGTACTTTATTCAGAGAATTGTTTCCCTTTGCTATTTTTTTACTGCATAAAAAGTTCTTCTAATATTGTACTGAAGTTGGGCTGTCCTTATATAAACTATAGCATATGCACTGTTGGCCCTCATTGTAATCATGACCCTGGAAGGAAAAGAATTGCTGGCTGGCAGAAAGTGTGCATGAAATCTGTGAGATATGGGTCTGCTATTTATATGCTAAGCACTTAGGCAAGCTTGTGCAGAAATAATCAGTCTCACAATTTATGCATATATTTACAGAAAAACATGGGAGCTTCTTCTACAAGACTAAGTCCCACAGATTTCCATTGGTATGTTCGGTAAGTTTCTTCCAACAGCAAAATTAGATCAAGCCCCTATAATAACTGTTTGAAAAAAAGTGTTTGTGCATGTACATTAGCATTCTTGAGAGCAGGAATCTAATCTGAGCAATGATTAATGAAGCAAGTTTTATAATTGGAACAGAAAAGAGATTTATGTAATGAAATACATAATAAGGATAGGCATAGCCTACTATCTTGCTAACTATACCCTACTAGGAGGACATGTAAGACTTCCATGGGTATATGTGTGTCCCTAGGTTCTAAGACAGAAGGAAATGACCTGAGATTAGCCCTTTCCTACGCAAAGTTCTGGCAAAATGATATGCAATGTTTATACCTCACTGCTCCTTGTGGTCAGTAGGTGCTGAGGCGTTGATGAATCAAGGCTGAAATCACATTTCCAACAGTAATAAGCTGTTTTAATTTTAAAAGGCAACACTTTGTATTAACTGTACTATTAAGGACCTACAATGAGTTTAAATAAATTTAAATAGCAATTACTGATCCAAGGCTGGAACATCTTTCCTAACGATCTTTCAGACTTCTGAATGAATGCTTCTGGCCCAGTGTAGTTGTCTGTCTGCCCATGACCCTCCAGGTCACCAGTTGGTTGTGCTGAGGTACATCACATCATCCTCAGCAACTTCTACTTTAGGGGATAAACTGAGTAGGCTTCAAGAAGTTTTATGTCCATTCAATGACCCTCCCATTTTTTAAATGAATAGTTTTGAAGACACCCTCTTCACCTTTAGAGCTCCACAAGAACCAGGGTGCCAAATACTATACTTCTGGTAAAGGATTACTGGGAATACTGCAGGAATAATCTGAACTGTAACAACAACACAAACACTACAGTTAAGACACAAGGTAACTTGAAAACCCTACACTGATTTCTATTAAATTTGTCAAAATTCATCAGTTTATAATCTATTTTTAATGTAAGTTTTGTCTCATTCTGGTCAACAGAAGAAATGTTATGGACACCTTAATAATTAAGATTGCAAAAAGAGTAAATCAACTCCTTCAGCATCAATGTTTATAAAATTTGGCAGAATTAATTTCATAGTAATATAAATTTCCTGCAAATTTTCCATTCCAACATAAAAAGCTTATAAATGCTGTTAGGTTATAAACACATTCTGAACAAAATCAGAAGCAGTTTATACAAGAACTGTCAGATCAACTTCGTGGCCAGAAAGCTTTGTGGTTCCCAGAAGAACCTAGCCCACCATGTATGGGTCCAGAAATTAGCTCTGATGTATTTCCAATTTTGGAGAACCAATGTATTTTCACATATACAAAAGTCAAATAGAACTTTAGTGGACAAAACTGATAAATTCTAAACATATACTGACTTATGCTTTGTGACAGGAATCTACAGCTAATCACATGCTGGATTACACAATTCCTGTGTGATGGCACAAGATCCTTAAATGATTAAAATGATGGAAATCTTATGAGATCACCATATTTTTCTTTGTTCTTAACCCAAAATTTCCTGCTTTCAATATTCTATTCCAACACTGCATGAGATTTTGGCCACTTAAAAAAAATTGAGTGTCTGTCATCCAGAGGTTTTATGGGTAATGGAATGGAATGCAATCTTGCATGTGAATGCATAGGGATGTGATAGGTTGGTTCTACTGGCTTTCTCAGCTGGAAGTCCCTAAGCCTTTCCCCCTGCTGTTCTGTGACAATGTTTGGAGAGACGTTGGGTGCTTCATACAACACTTTATTTCATGAACTGAAAGAAATCCTCAGGTAGAGACAAAAGAACAGATTTATAATGATACAGTTAGATAATTTTATATCCTGGACTTAATAGTCTTACAGGGACTATATTTTAAATAGCCATATACCTTACTTAGGAGTAATAAAATTTCAAAGTCAAAATAAAGAAATGAGCATTCACTGCTATTTATATTTAATTACGACTGTCCAAACCTTTTTTTTTTTAAATAAGAAAAAAAGAAAGAATTCTGTGGCTAGCATTGTCAGTCCTATTCATGAGCATCTATGGGGGAGCAAGGGGGGGGGGGCAACTTATGACATACATTTCTCATTCCACATAAATGCCATGACTTACATACTTGTGTCAGGCATCAAGACTCAATCATATAAAGTGTGTGATTTGTGTGACGACACCCTTGCATGCATCTTCATTTTGGTGTCATTGTGGTTTGCTGAGGCTGCTGCTGGACCTGTTGGGTCCTTATGAATCCAAGTGCTGATGCCCACGAGACTCTGCTTCTGTCACCTGTTATTTGTGAATGGTCGTTTGGAAGCCCTCTGATGGTAGGTTTCTGAATTTTGACCAGGATCCATTGTCCATTTATCCCTCTTTCTACAAACCCTGACATTCAGGGTTATTGTAGCTCATAAAGCTGGGGGCATTGTATAAAACTTAATAGCCCAAGAGTTCAATTTCCAGGAGAAGGTTTTGAACCATGTAAGACCTAATGATAGCTATAATGGCTGCATGTTCCTGATGAGTCCCAGTAATGATAAAATCAGTTTAACATTGCCTCCTGCTAATGTGTAAGACCACAGGAATATACTAAATATATTCCTCTCCAGGGAACCTCTCGTATGAGGCTTGACAAAAATAACAGTTCTATCTCTCTAACAAGGAAGGTATATACTGTTCATACAGTATTTGAAACTAAGAGTATCCTTTTATGTGTTTGCTTTCATTCTGTTTCACCAAGCTTTAGTCTGTCTGTGTATTTTGTCTCACCTTAAAAAAAAAAAAAGCCACATTACATTTCTATTACAACAGAATAACAACAGCAACAATAATAATGCTATTGCTAGGATGAACACATCATTTCACTTCTGTACTAGGCATTGTACTAGGCCCTTGATAACTTGTACACATGAACTGACTCAATTATGTATGAGGAAAAGATATGAACCTTATTTCTGATATTTATTTATTTATTTATTTATTTATTTATTTATTTATTTATTTCTCACATTTATATAGCCACCAATCTCACAAACGTGGCTCTGGGTGGCGTGCAATAATGTTAATGACTGTTGGCATCTATAGCTAGTTGTTGTTGTTGTTGTTTAGTCGTTAAGTCGTGTCCGACTCTTCGTGACCCCATGAACCATATTGCGCCAGGCCTTCCTATCTTTCACTACCTCCCTGAGTTTGCTCAATTTCATGCTCATTGCTTCAGTGATGCTATCCAGCCATCTAATCCTCTGCCGTCCTCTTCTCCTTTGGCCTTCCATCTTTCCCAGCATCAGGGTCTTTTCCAAAGAGTCCTCTCTTTGCATTAGGTGACCAAAGTATCTGAGCTTGAGCTTCATTATCAATCCTTCCAATGAGCAATCAGAGTTGATTTCCTTTAAGATTGACTGGTTTGACCTCCTAGCAGTCCAGGGGACTCTTAAGAGCCTTCTCCAGCACCACGGTTCAAAGGCATCAATTCTTCGGCGTTCAGCCTTCTTTATGGTCCAGCTCTCACAGCCATACATTACTACTGGAAAAACCATAGCTTTGACTATGTGGATCTTTGTCGGCAAGGTGACGTCTCTGCTTTTTAATATGCTATCTAGGTTTGCCATAGCTTTCCTCCCAAGGAGCAAGCGTCTTTTAATTTCATGGCTGCAGTCTCCGTCTGCGGTAATCTTGGAGCCCAAATAAATGAAGTCTGTTACTGCTTCCATTTCTACCCCTTCTATTTGCCAGGGATTGATGGGTCCAGATGCCATGATCTTAGTTTTTTTCATGTTGAGTTTCAAGCCAGCTTTCGCACTCTCCTCTTTCACCCTCATCAATAGGCTCTTTAGTTCTTCTTCACTTTCTGCCATTAGGGTGGTATCGTCTGCATATCTGAGGTTATTGATGTTTCTCCCTGCAATCTTAATTCCGGCTTGTGATTCTTCCAGCCTGGCATTTCTCATGATGTACTCTGCATATAGGTTAAATAAGCAGGGTGACAGTATACAGCCTTGTCGTACTCCTTTCCCTATTTTGAACCAATCGGTTGTTCCATGACCGGTTCTAACTGTTGCTTCTTGGCCCGCATACAGATTTCTCAGGAGACAGGTAAGGTGGTCTGGTATCCCCATCTCTTTAAGAATTTGCCACAGTTTGTTGTGATCCACACAATCAAAGGCTTTTGCATAGTCAATGAAGCAGAAGTAGATGCTTTTCTGGAACTCTCGTGCTTTCTCCATGATCCAGTGAATGTTGGCAATTTGATCTCTAGTTCCTCTGCCTCTTTGAAACCCAGCTTGTACATCCGGTAGTTCTCGGTTCACGTACTGCTGAAGCCTAGCTTGTAGGATTTTGAGCATAACCTTGCTAGCATGTGAAATGAGTGCAATTGTGCGATAGTTTGAGCATTCTTTGGCATTGCCCTTCTTTGGAATTGGAACGTAAACTGACCTTTTCCAATCCCGTGGCCACTCTTGCGTTTTCCAAACTTGCTGGCATATTGAGTGCAGCACTTTAACAGCATCGTCTTTTAGTATTTTAAATAACTCAGCTGGAATACTGTCATCTCCACTAGCTTTGTTGTTAGCAATGCTTCCTAAGGCCCACTTGACTTCACTCTCTAGGATGTCTGGCTCAGGGTCAGTGACCACACCAGCATGGACATCAGGGACATTAAGATCTTTCTTGTATAGTTCTTCTGTGTATTCTTGCCACCTCTTCTTAATCTCTTCTGCTTCTGTTAGGTCCCTGCCTTTTTTGTCCTTTATCATGCCCATCTTTGCCCTAAACGTTCCTTTGATATCTCCAATTTTCTTGAAGAGATCTCTAGTCTTCCCCATTCTATTGTTTTCTTCAATTTCTTTGCATTGTTCATTTAAGAAGGCCTTCTTATCTCTCCTTGCTGTTCTCTGGAAATCTGCATTCAGTTGCTTATATCTTTCCCTTTCACCCTTGCTTTTCGCATTCCTTCTTTCCACAGCTATTTGTAAAGCCTCATCAGACAGCCATTTTGCTTTCTTGCATTTCTTTTTCTTTGGGATGGTTTTAGTTGCTGCCTCTTGTACAATGTTACAGACCTCCGTCCATAGTTCTTCAGGCACTCTGTCTACCAAATCTAATCCTCTAAATCTATTCATCACCTTCACTGTGTACTCACATGGAATATGATCTAAGTCATACCTGAGTGGTCTAGTGGTTTTCCCTACATTCTTCAATTTAAGCCTAAATTTTGCAGTAAGAAGCTCATGATCTGAGCCACAGTCAGCTCCTGGTCTTGTTTTTGCCGTCTGTATAGAGCTTCTCCATCTTTGGCTGCAAAGTATGTAATCAATCTGGTTTCGGTATTGACCATTTGGTGATGTCCATGTGTAGAGTCGTCTCTTGTGTTGTTGGAAAAGGGTGTTTGCTATGACTAGCTTGTTCTCTTGACAGAACTCTATTAGCCTTTGCCCTGCTTTATTTTGTAATCCAAGGCCAAACTTGCCTGTTATTCCGATTACTCCTTGACTTCCTACTTTAGCATTCCAATCCCCTATGATGAAAAGGACATCTTTTTTTGGTGCTAGTTCTAGAAGGTCTTGTAGGTCTTCATAGAACCGGTCAACTTCAGCTTCTTCGGCATCAGTGGTTGGGGCATAGACTTGGATTACCGTGATGTTGAATGGTTTTCCTTGGATACGCACTGAGATCATTCTGTCGTTTTTGAGGTTGTACCCCATTACTGCCTTTCCCACTCTCTTATTGACTATGAGTGCAACTCCATTTCTTCTAAGGGTTTCTTGCCCACAGTAGTAGATATAATGGTCACCTGAATTAAATTCACCCATTCCCGTCCATTTCAATTCGCTGATTCCCAAGATGTCGACGTTCAATCTTGTCATCTCATGTTTGACCACATCCAGCTTGCCTGGGTTCATGGATCTTACATTCCACGTACCTATACAATATTGTTCTTTACAGCATCGGACCTTCTTTTCGCTTCCAGATACATCCACAGCTGAACGTCCTTTCGGCTTTGGCCCAGCCGCTTCACTCTTTCTGGAGCTACTTGGAATTGCCCTCTGCTCTTCCCCAGTAGCATATTGGACACCTTCCGACCTGAGGGGCTCATCTTCCGGCGTCATATCTTTTAGCCTTTTAACATTGTCCATGGGGTTTTCTTGGCAAGGATACTGGAGTGGGTTGCCATTTCCTTCTCCAGTGGACCACATTTTGTCAGAACTCTCTGTCATGACCTGTCCATCTTGGGTGGCCCTGCACGGTATAGCTCATGGCTTCACTGAGTTACACAAGCCCCTTCGCCACGACAAGGCAGTGATCCATGAAGGGGCTATAGCTAGTAATCAAACCCAAATACTGGAAAGGAGTCATATTACTGGTATCTCATAATTTAAGACCTGGGTACAATTGTTCCTTTTCTCACTGGAATCATTCCTTCCATCAAGACCTCTTTCCTCAAAGCAAGAGAGTCTGGATCCAGAGCACTGGCTGCGAGGCCCAGGTGCTGTTACTTCACGTGTACGTCTTTTTGAGCAGTTTCTACTGATTCTTTAGCTGACCTTACCTTGTAACATCTTTTAGATTTCCATTTGTCATCTTTCTTGTCAATACATAAAGCCCTGGGAGTAATTCAAGGAGAATTAGACACATGGAGAATCAGACAATGTTATCAGCTGTTCTATCTCAAGCATTGTAGTATTTTAGTTTATGCAATATTTTTAGCTGTAGTGAGTATTAGATAAAGGGACTCTGATTATTGTGAATGTCTTTGGTAGATAGTGCTTAGAGTACAGTACATTTAGTGCTCAGGAAAGCTAACTGGTGCTGGTTAGTCATTGTTGCAATCATCGGGACGCTTCTGAATCTGTCTGCATTTGAGCATTCATGATGTGGGTGAAGCCAAGAGTTGTTTTTGCTTACCATCTTCCTTGATGAGAAAAGTATGTATGATTCAAAACAAATCCAGTAATTATCATTCACACCTGTCATATTACTTGAAAGCTAACTTGTTCTAATATAGTATATTAGGCTGCTAGATTACTGTCTCAGATTTAGTTGAAGCATATCGTGGAAATTTAACAGAATAAGATTATGTGGATAAGTGTAAACCTGATCCATATACTCATATATGATTCTGGTCCATCTGATTCCTCAATATCAAATTTAAAAAATGTTGAGAAATTCCACAGCTGCGGTTCCATAGGGGATTTTTTTACACATTTATACATGATTTTCTACACAAATTGTTTATTATAACATACACTTCTTTCTGCACTACTATATTCTGCAGTTTCACTTTTGTGCTACACCGCTTAACCCTAGGATAATTAATTATTTATGTAACTTTCTCAAAGACAGGCTGATCTTTACCCAAATTTCCCTAACATAAATTGGTTGGTTCAGACTTTTCTAGTTGCAAGAAAAGTTGACAGTAGATTCTACTCATTCGGAGGGTGTGGACTCTATACCAGTAATTATGGAATTTCAAGATGAAGAAATCCATGACAAAGCTGTTCACTATTCAATATCTTCAACATTCTTACTTCTGAAAGAGTGTGATCACCCAAGTCGTACTATACTACTGTTGCATACTATGTCAGTTAATTGGATCCAGCCAAAATACCATGTAGGGACACATTATTTGCTTTGTGCAGCATTTAAACCCATTTCACTTTGCTTGTTATTGAATAAATCCCACCCACCTACCCCCTCTCTCTGGGAAGGGTGATTGGGAAAGCTGTTTTCTTATGAATAGCTAGGGGAATATGAACCTATAGTGTCCATGATCATGAGAATGGCCTAAATTATACTTTTTCCCACTTGGATGAAGGCGTGCATCATTTCTACTTCTAATATCTCCAGATGACTATTTAGGGATGCTAGTGCTCAAATGTGGCTTGTATTGCTTCTAAACAAAATAATAATAATAATAATAATATTATACCCATTTTTCATGATGTCCAAAATGAAAGAAAACATGCACGACAATTAGGTTTTAGTCTCAGAATGGAACATTTCCATGTGCAGAAAGCATATTTCATAAAACTTGCTTTTGAAAAGTAATCAGAAGAACTTAGCATTTCTAATGACCATCATGTATACATGTCTTTATGTATAAGAAAACAATTTTGCTAGGCAGAACTCCTAATAAATAGACCACTTGCTGCATTTAGAGCAGGACTAGCCTTTAAGCATCATTTCAAGGGCAACATTGACAAAGCAGTGGGTGGGACCAGGATTAAAACTAAATTTGATTTGATTTAATGTATGTCTAATTAAAAAGAAATATACCTGATGTTGTTTGCTTTTGTCACATACAGATGGAAGTTTTAGAAAGATACAGCAAAAGTTTTTGGGGTCATATGCAGCTGTGGGAATCCAGATTGTATGCTTCTGATTTAAAGTGCATTTTTCTGGAAATGCTAGATTGAAATCAGATTAAAATAGCACCATATGATTGTTCTAAGCCTTTGTGTATGGTTGATTAAATCAGATTTGCCCAATCTGGTGTCCTACAGTTATACTGGGCATCAACTCACATAATTCTCAACCAGATAGCTCAAAACTGTTGCAATCCAGTATACCTGATCTGGAAAACACTTCACTGGGGATGCTGGATTAACTGCTATGATTTTATTATAAAAATGATACAATAGTTCTTTCACTCTTCCCCAAAGATTGGCTGTACAAAAAGGCATACTCAATTATTGAACAGAAGCCTGCTTGAAATATTAACTACAGAATTCACAGTTGCCCTTGAGATGTGTTTCATATTTTCTTAAGATCCTATAATGTAGCTACAGATTATCTATTAGCAATGAATATTTGACATGACATACAAGTTTCTTTTTTCCTTGTAGCAGGGTGATTGGAATGAATAATTAAAGTAGATCAGATGTTGCTAACCAGGTGGTCTTGCTCTCCATGTTTGATTTTCTGAGAAATATTTCAGATGAAGACAGTTCTTAATTCACGCTATTTACTTACTATATCCACAGAGCTGGATAATAAAATATACCACCATGAATCACATTCAGGACACTGAAATTGGTACGAATTGCTGAATCCTGAGGCTAATTTTTATTCTCTATGCAGGGGTGCCCACAGGACAGGATCAAAGAAGTAGAGATGGTGGCTGTGACCGCTCATTTGAAGCTTTGTCCCTTTTTTATTGACACAGGTTAAAAAGTGGTGGGGCTTTGAGTGTGCAGTGGTGACCACCATCTTGACTTTTTTAACCCCCTGTGGATGCCCTGTTTTAATTCTTTAAGTCCCAATCCTTTTTATGGCCACAATGGCCTCACCTATCCACAAAGAAGCAGTATTATCTGGCTCAAGGAAATCCAGATTAAAAAAGTGAAAACAAAACCAAAATCTTTATGTAGACAAATTAAAAAAAAAAAGGAAGATGGGGAAAAATCCCTAAGGTAGAAATGTAATGGAATAACTTGAAATTTGTCCTATTGGTCAGTACCAAAGTTGTAAAAATTGGATTAATGGGTGGGAGGGGGATACTATTTTCTTACCCTAACCTCAGTGATATATAATTTGGAACTCTGGACCTAATAATTTTAGGGGGATCCCAGAGTGATTTTATGGCTGGAGGTTATTTAGATTGTAAACTATATTACTTCACTTCAAAATGTGGTAAGCAAGCTCTCAAGCTTTCTTTGGGGATCCATCCTGCTTATGCTACTGCAGGAAGCCCTGGAACTTTGCTACATAGCCTTGCCCTGATGGCTCCATTGGATTAATCAGTTTACATCTGAGATATAAATCAGATGCTAATTTATTGTTTAATTCCATCAATCTTTCTGTGATTATTTTTTTAAAAAATATGCATAAAGGACATTTGTTGTTACACACAGTTCTTCCTAACATATGTATTTGCATATGCAATTTTTTTCTTTTCATACTTTTTAAATACCCAATTTTTCATATTCTTCTTTCTGAAATATATATCTTCAAATCATAATTAATTCCATGTTAGAGAGATGGAAGAGAAAGGGGAAAATATTTCTCTTTCCTTTCTTTCCCCTGAATGCTTCTGTTCTTGTCATGACTTTTAACAAAGGATAGAAAGTTAAGGGAGCATGCTTTCATAGCAGCAAAGGGATGAGTAAAGATGTTGAAGATTCATTCTTTTAAAAAAAAAGTTATGAAGAAAACTCAAATGTTTGAAAATTCAAATGTAGGAGAGAGTGAAGCAGACAGGCTTGGGAACAGGGAGGACTACACAAGGACTGGATGTTTTCTGAATCTGCAGTCATGATCAAAAAGGTCATCCCATTTTTTGAGGTTTGGTTCTAAGTAAAAATAGGGCAAAGCTTTGTAAAATATGTGCTACACCATTATTAATGGTACATACAAAGAGTATTGGGATAATAATTCAAGATAATTCACACTTTTAATAAACTTACTTATGTCATTCAAGGATGGGCAACCATTGGCCTAGATTATTATTTATTAAATGTGTAAGCTGCCCAGAGACATTGGCAGGCAGCATACAGATTTCAATAATAATTACTAATTATATTAATTAATTATAATATTAATTAATATTAAATAACAACAACAACAACACCTAAGGTCCCAGTACTGAAAATAACCCCATAAAGGCTTTTCTGACCACAACAGTCAGCAATACTGTTCTGCAATGTTGTGGTAGGATAAAGGGAAGTAACACAGACAGGCCCAAACACAGCTACTCTTTATGAACAAACCGTAAAGCCTGCTGACACAACAGCCAGCAGATATAGCTCTTTCACTGAACATCAGCTCAAGGGGTCAAGAAGTAAGCAAGAGACCCCAGCATTACATAAGAGCAGATCATATTTATGGGGCAGATAAGATTCTCAAAAATGGCTGGGGATGAGTAGGAATTTTGAAAGCACGGCCAGAGATAAGGTTGTTGAACTTTTTGATTCTGCTGAAAATAGCAGAAGAATTTTACTCAATTTGTGCATAGTTCCTTTCAGTAGAATAGTAAGCAAATTATGCCTTTAGGTTATCTGGTAATGTGCAGCTAACAGCTCCAACACCTGAAGGATAAACAGCAGCAATAGCAGCAGCAGCTTTTTGGCATTATAATGTACAAGTACAACATCAAAAGTCAATATTTTCGTAACTTTCTGAAAACATCCTGCATCATTAAATTCTTTTACTTAGTAAGCTCAACCAGAGTCACCTTCTGTGGAAAGAAGATATAATAAAAATGGGAGAGCCCTGAAAAAGCTCAAAGCTCCTGTTTTGTCTTTGGAGTAGGTACACTGTGGATTTCGTGTACCTTATCTTGGGTTGGGTGAATAGTTGAAGCAACAATCCAGAATCCTGGGAATGTGACGCTGAAAGTTCTAATTCTACATTTCTTTCTTTCTCTCTCTTTTTCTTTAATGAATACCGGTTTCAGGGTTTACCCCACAATGAATTCTATAGAGTAACAATATTTTTAAAATACTTTCTCTGTATCTTTATTCTTCTTGCTGTATGTAATGGACTACTTGGTGTCTTCTTTTGAGTGGGATGGCTATTGTTTGTTTTTGCAGCCATTGTATTTATCATGATGTTGCTTTTGACTAGTTGTGCAAAAACTCTACAACCAGATTTATTCAACCAGTGCAGATTTCCTGAAGTCCAGTAGCTAGTTCTTCCATTGATGATCCCATAGTCAGGACATCATTAAAGAATGGCACAACAACCACAATAGAATTAAAGTATTAATGCAGTGTTGTAACACTAGAGGGGCACAGAGATTCCAAACTGGATGCACTTAGCTCAGAATTCTCTATGGCATTTGATGAGAATTTGGATATCTCCTGTAGCATCATTGGTTGTCAATTGCTGGTATGCCTGAGCTACATCAAGATTTGCAAAGGCTTTCCCTCCAGCAAGAAGAGCAAGCAGCTGATTGACTGCAGGGGCTGGATATGGATGCTGTTTACATGCTTTATTTACAGTGCACTTATAGTCTCCACACAGCCTCACTTTTCCAAGATTGACTTCTTTGGTAAGAATTAAAACTCTTTCTATGTCTCCACATAGGGCAAATGACACATTTCTGGATTTCATGTAATTTGGTGCAATGGATGCATGCAAATGGAATGAGAATGATATCCCTTTATGAACCCCAGTTTCTCACTTGGAAATCTATTAATTACATTTGTTAGATGACCAGTCGGTTTACATTCCTTAGACACCGATTCTTATTGGTAGGAGCAATTCCTTCCAAAAAATACATTTTAGTTCCCTTTCTGTAACAATGTTGGAAGCTTCCCTTGGAAAGAGGCAGCTTGAATCTTAAAGTCAGCTCAATAAAATTGTTTTAAATCGTGAACCACAAAATACGATTGAATCATACCATCACTAAATCTCAGATCTCTAATTTGAATCTGATAGGATTGATTCACTTGCCTCTGTTGTTCAGTTCCTCTTTAATAAAACTAGACCACAGCACGGCTCAATCTGAACCATTTCTCTGAAAACATCATTTAATTCCTGATACCTATCCACATTTTATATTGCCAATACTGGGAATGATTTACAATATATGAATTTGTAATATATGCACGTGCCAGAGTGTGGAAACAAGGCTTGGGTTCTCAGTATATCGTGCAGTGAGCAGCAACTTTGTATTTCTGCTCTTTTATTTATATAGGGATTGATACATTGCCTTTAATAACAAATATTTTCTCAAGGTGACTTATTTTTTAGGAAGAAGTGGCACTGTCCTATTTCATTTCTTGGATTGTTGTGGTCAACAGTGTAACAAAATAGCTGGCACAGAGAAAGGCAGGATGATAAAAGCCCCCACCTCTTCTTAAAAGCAATAAATGTTGGGACCAAGGCCCAAAGCAGTTCTCCTCATATTCTTAAAAGCAGCAATGATTTGGGGAAAAATTCTATTGCCCTGTGCCTAGACTGTTAGTGTTGAGATTGAAACAATCCCCAAGCAAACAGAAAGCTACTTATTTGGAAACTTTGAGCCCATATTCAGTTTGTTGAAAATAAACATTGGTACAAAACAGCAAGTTAAGTCTTCCGGCTCAACTTAAAAAGTAGAGTTTTAATATAGCATTTAAAGCCTCTGATAAGCCTTGGGACTATACTAATAAAATTAAGCATATTTATCATGTTCCGCAAACCAGTGTTTATTCCTTGAAACAAGTTCTGCAGTCATAATCTCTCCAATCTGAAATAGCATGTGCTAATTTGAATGGGAAGAGTTAATAGGTTTTGCTGTTGTATACAAACACATGAAACATCATCTGTTTGAGATGCACCGTTTACAAATCTGCTGATTATCTATCAGATTATCTACTCTGACCTTAGTTCCAATGGCATCATACAATCAGCAGAAACTTTGCTCTTCCAGAAGTGCGGGAGCCAAGTAAATTAGTTTTAAAATCCACTCGCTCAGCACAGCAGCAATTGCTTTGTTTTGCTGATGCTCATGTCATGAACTTCACCTTGTGAATTTGGTTGGTGGATGAAACATTATTTTAATTTAGGATACATGGCATTTATAGTACATACCTGAAGGGTAAGATCTGGTGTCCTCCCTCCCTCCCTCCCTCCCTCCCTCCCTCCCTCCCTTCTTTCTTTCTTTCTTTCTTTCTTTCTTTCTTTCTTTCTTTCTTTCTTTCTTTCTTTCTTTCTTTCCTTTTCAACATGAAGGTATCTTCAATTACATACCATGTTAGCATGTTCTATTCTGAAGCTCAGTTGAACCGGAATCATGCAATGTATGTTAACTATCATCTTTTGTCATTCTCAGTTGATTAGATTTGGTTACATGGGACATATTCTTCCTGGACTAACCAAATCATTTGGAAAACATAAATTAAAAAAACCTCATATATTTAATCTTGTTTATTTTCTTTCTTATTACAATAGTATTCTTAAGTATACAGGAAGAAGATATTCACAAGCCATCTTAAAAAAAAAGTATCTCAAAATCTAATTCCAAGACAGACTTATAGCAAAGTAGCCTAAGAAAGAATAGTCAGAAATCACTCACAATGATTTCACATAAAATATATATTAGAGAAATAAACATGCAAAATGGCATATATATGGAAAAGCTGCATATAGCTATTACCAATTTTATTATTTTTTTAAGGAAAAATATTGCCAGAACAGAATACTATAAAAGCTGCACTCAGATTTGGACTGATCCACACATCTCTCTGTTTTGTTACTTTTTTTTTTTTTTAAAGAAAACTCTGCATCTTCTACAGCTGAACATTCAGTGAAGCTCAGTAATACTCTGTATATAATAATCTGGTGCTTCCAAATGCTAAGGAAGCGTCATTATGTATTCATGTTTAGCCTTTACAATATCTTTTGAGCCCTCATTCATATAATGCCTTTGCAGCTTAGTTGCTTTTACATAGCTTAATTGCTCATTCTGACATCTCAGCAACACACAGGTGTTTTGATCTTTTACATGAACATTTCTCAAAACAGCATTACCTCTCCACTGAGACTAGTAAATATGTTTTCATGGGTGAGCAAATGTATATGCATTGGTCCTCAGACACAGACCTACCATGAGCATCCAAGCATTTTCAGGTACTTGCTGAGATCCAAATAAGGACTAATTTTCCTGATTATAGGAAGAGCTTTCACATAAACACTTACCCTGAATCACTGCCCCAAGGAACTAGATTAGAAATATGCCCACAATATTTCTCTAGGGCAAGTTAAAAACTGCAGTTGAGGGATGGAGGACAATACTTATCAGTGTATGAGGTAGGAAATCCTGAGCTGGCCATAGACATGGCCTTAAAATAACATATATCAGTGGTAAGTTTGAAAGAAAATAAGAGTTAGTCTTTGTTAAATAATTTTTATCCACCTAGCTAATCTTGGTTTTCTATTGCTAGTGGAAATACCAAAGAGTGTTAAGGAGCCCTTTCAATGCACTGTTTGATAGTAGCTATACGCAAGTTCTCATGGAACTGCTAATAAATTTGGGATTAGTGTGTTGCCATAGAAAATCCTGACATCTCTCAAAAGGAAGCATTTAACAACTTTCTATTTTACTGCTTAGTGTGGCATATGCTTGATAAGTTTGATTGGAGTTTCTTTCAAATATGTGCAGTGACCTAGATTCAGATTATCTAATTTATGTAAGGTAATTGAAAAAAAAAATAACTCATTTTCTCCAGGTAATAGTGTCTGCTAATCAACCATACAGATTCAAATTAAGCACAGAATCTACATAAAGAGTGGTCATACATAGTGACTGAGAACAGAGATGTACAAATTGCATTTCTTCAGCAAAATTCAGATGTGTGTCGCCTGCAGTCTTACAGCCATTGATTTAAAAAGAAAAAAAGCACCAGCGTGCAAAAACTCAGCTCTTGATTACCTTCATATATGATTCTCCTTGGATAAGAGCTTTGCAGTAATATTAGTTACTTGCTATGCTGTATCCCACTTTCATTCAAGAAGTTCAGATTGTCTTAGCATGGTTTCCAGTTAGGCTCACAATCAGGTATGAACTAAGGATGAAAATGGTGACAAAAACTTGCAGCTGTCACACAAGCCTCAGCTTGATGATTTTGTTTCCCATGTTCTGCGCAAAGTCTAGTGAAAGGAAATACTACAACTGTGGGGAGAGCCTTCCTGCCTCATGCAAGAGGAAAAGGATTTGGGGATTTCATTGCTTGGGTCTTTTGCTTCAACAATATCACTTGAATTAAAGAAGAGATTTGGCAAGTCCGCTTTATTTAACACCAACTCTGATTTTTTTTGTATCCCAACAGAACACCCTTGCATTATTTTCCAGTATTGTTGAGCTTTACATCATTGCCACCACATATGAAGAAAGAATCTGACCTATAAATTACATTTACAACAGGCTGAAATTCTTTGGAGAAGCCATCAAGCTCTAAGTTCATTCTCAAAGTTGCACTGATTTCTTTTTCCATGTTATTGTTATATGTTTTGAAAGAATGTAAGAAATAGATGAGACAAATAAAAGAATCAAGTACAAGTAATGAAACACGAGTGGATAAACAACTAATCTGAGATATTGTAAAACCAATATATTTTAATGCCTTAAAAACGTACAATGTTATAAAATATCTCATATCCATTTTCTAATAAACTACCCGGCCTTGTTAAACTTTAAGGTAAAAGTACTTGCTTAACACAGCTCAAATCTTTTTTAAAAAGGACTATAAATAGTAAAAAAAAAAAAAAGCTACATTAAATCAATACAGCAAATTATGCATCAAATGAAGATATGGACTCTCAATCCCAATTTTTGGTTGTGGGACAAATCCATATATAAAACTGTAGTTCATGAATGGTTTCCAATTAGAATTAAATTCTGTATTGGATTTACTTTTTAAATACAAAACTATTGTAGACTTTGAGGCATACACCCACAATTTAGTTATCCATTCTTTGAAAGTGTGAATCAGAGATTTTTCACAATAAAAGACATATAGAATCCCTACAGCCATTAACATACAAAATACTAATTCAGTGAATTTTGAAAGGATATATGGCTTAGTGAAATTTAATAAGTATATCTCAGGTTGCAATGAGATCACAACAAGACTACAAAGGGGACCAAATTGTTGGTTATTTTACTTTATTTTTGCTAATGTGTATATGCATGGAAGACAAGAGGGGAAATGATGACCTCATCATCAAATAATGTCATTTGCTGATAATACCTTAGGGTATTCACAAATGGTAGGAGTACAGTCTGGCACTATATACCAAGGGCTATCTAGATGACACAGTCTTCACATAATGAATAAATTCAAGTTCAATCAGTGATTCCTGCCTTTGTTATTTTTGATTTGTCAAAAAACTCAGTTGCTTGTAAGACCTTCTTATACATTTAATTTAACTGCCTGTCTGACATAGATGCCAGAAATGTTTTACCTGGTCTTTCACAAGGAGAAATACACCACTGTATATTGTCAAAGTGGAGAGCTGGATGGTGGGAATGGTAGAAAGGAGCTGCCATCCAAAAGAATGGCTCTCTTGGGTATGTGAATCCCAGAATGGATTTCCAAAAGGAAGGCACACCTTTTAGATTACGTTTTTCAGCAGAAAGAAAGGGAACATTTCCATTGCTTTTTCTTGATAGAAGAAGAAATGTGATCTTTGCACAAGCCTCTCATTCAGCAAACTGCTGTGTTTGAAGCAAAACAAGGATGGAAGTGCTGAGCTTCTGCTGAGCTCTAAATGGAAGTCCCAGGAGCTTGCACTGCAGTGGCATGGAAGACGATTGGACTCAGGATTTTGGAAGACACTGAAACTCCAAGGCACTAAATACATGTTTTGCATCATATGGTGTGGGCTTTCCATGCCAGATCTTCCTAATATGGATATTTAAAGAATTCAAGCTTGATAAATTACAGAACAAACTAATTGATCTCCACTTCCCAAATTATTAAAGGTATAAATCAGAATGCAGTAATTTTCTGGCTTTTGCATTCTCTGCGTCGATGGCAATCTGATTTTTTTTTCCTTAAGGCCAGCCTAGATAAATTGCGAAATAACTTTACTCAACATAGTCTCAATGAAAATTGCTACTTAAGTAAAATGATGGGCGAAATTATATATCTATATCTATATCTATATCTATATCTATATCTATATCTATATCTATATCTATATCTATATCTATCTATCTATCTATCTATCTATCTATCTATCTATGTGTGTGTGTATATATATATACATACATACATACATACATACATACATACATACATATATATATATTGCTGCTATTGTGCCTGTATGGTCAGGAAGTTCTTATCAGATCTTTAGAATTTCCATACCCACCACACCCAATATTCCAAAGATGATTTTTAGACAATTGTTCAATAAAAACCTCCTCCTATACTATGTATCACAGGGTTCTCCTGTGTCCTGAACACACTATTACTGAGCACTGGAGTAATATGTGCAACAATAAGCCTAACCCTAGCAGAGATACTGGTATCACAGTTTAGCATTGTCCAGAGCTTCACGGGGGTGTTACTCTTCAACATCTCAAAGAAACCATCCCATCAAATCTGCTGCAAGGTGCTCTCTTGGTCTAAGAGTACAGCAGCCACTTTATTTCATGTCACGGCTTTGACTGGCACTTGCTAAATCCAGCAGAAGCCTCTTCCAGCTGTTACTTCTGTAAGTTGAGGCAAGCGAAAAGATGAACAGCATCTAGCTGAGAGAAAGTGTTTATCCTCTTTGCCTGGATGAAGAGAACTGGTTGCCTCTAGAGCACAAAGCTCTTTGCCTAGATGAATCCAAACTACCTCACATAAGCCTGCTTGTTCAGGGATAGCTAGCAAAGATTAGGGAGGCCAAGCAACTTGGTGCAGTTCTTTTTTTTTTTTTTTTCAGAAGAGTTTGGAAAGAATATATTTTGCATTTCTTAAAAGAGAGATTAGTATTTTGACTGTACTATTAATGTTGCATCATACTTTTCAGCTCAGAAGAAGAAAATATCAAAATACATTTTAAATTAGAACTTCAGAAATGCTTAAAACATATTTAAAGGATTGTTTTCTTACTTTTCTAAAACATATTAATGAGATTAGGGTAAAAGGGACTCTAAGTCTTTGGATACATCCACAGAATTACATTGCTATGCTCTTGTCCCATCCTGGAGCCAACAGGAAATCATCCTGCCCTAAATATTTCTGCCCCAACAGCATGCCGTTAGCTTTAATGCACAGAGTCATGATAGCTGGTTCCCCTCTGCTGAACTTCCAGCTCCACCCAATGTCATCCACCTCATGAAAAATCTCTTCCAATTGGCATGCCCAGCATTCTGGTCACTCCATGCACTGCATTTTCCCCCTTTCCTGTTGTCCTATCCCACAGATTGAACTCTCCCTCCCATTATTGTCCATCTGACTACTAGGTGGTAGCAAAAAAATAATTTTAAATCTTTTGACTGCCATCTGGCAGTTGACCAGATTTGTGCAGCCAAGATGTAGCTGCACAACAGGTAAGTGGTGCTGAAGAGTCGGAGTTTGAGAATGGACTTTTGCTGTGGAGATTGGTGTAGGAGGTTACAGGGGCTTCATCTGGCTCAGTTATCTAGGGGAGTTTGAGCCCATTGAGCCTGAGGAAGTGGACAGGGCCCTTGCAACTGCTACCTCAGCAGTTCCATGTCTCTCTGTGATGGAATGGACTTATGAAGGCCATGCTCAGGGAGATAAGCGTGTTCTTAGCCCCCAACAGGAGTGTGGGAAGTTCAAGAAGATGAAGCTGGCACCTCCGTAAGGAATTCATGGTGTTGTGGCTGGCTGGCTTGGGAACTTGGGTTCAGTCTGGTGAGACTGATGTCAGGTTCAGCCCAAAGAACTCCACGAGACAATGCAAATACAGTTCTGTTGCGTTTATTAGCTTCCACCTCAAGACAGAATCTCACCAGACTGAACCCAAGTTCCTAAGCCAGCCAGCCACAACACTGTGAATTCCTTAGGGAGGTGCCAACAAACAAACTTCAGTTCCCAGAATTCCTAATCATCATTGCTTTATGGGAGATGAAGGCCAACAACATGTCTGAATTAGATGGTATGGTACAAGATGGTCAATCAGTTAGCTTCCCTTTCTACCATTATTTTAACATTATAAATGTTTAAAAATATTTTAAATTATTTATATCTACATTCCTATGCTGCCTGCTCCATGGATTGGAGCAGTATCATATGGGCACAAGATACACAATACACCATTCAATCACCTAATCCTTAGCAATTGCCTCCAAATAAGTAGTACCTTCTGCTTCAATGGGCTTCTAAAATATTAACAGGGAAGGGGCCATCATAACCTTAGGGAGAGGTTTGCTACCAAGAAGGGTTGTTTCTGAACATCCTTCTTATCATAACTCAGCAAAAGGATTTTCAGCCCACTTTCTTGGGCACGGAAAAGTCGGAAAGCAGTTTCTATCTGACCCCAAGGTTACAAGGACCCAAATCATAAAGGGCTTCTAGGTAAAAATCAGTATTTTGAATTAGACCAGGAAGACAACTGGCAGCCAGGGTAGCTCCTGTAATATTTGTGTTATTCTATTATAGTGGCACTGACTGGGCAGCAACTGGATAGCTGAATTGCCTTCAGAAACCAACTATTGATGTTTCATTTGGCTGTTTAATATTGCTCAAGTTCTAACTAAAACATTGTTTTGAACTTCATGCTTTGTTAATAAATTGCTCCTTTTCAGACGAATAGTTCATTTTAAAGCTCTATTGGATGCTTTGGCTTTTTTCCCTCCCCACAGTATTTATAGTGTATCCACAAAAAAGGAAGAGAACTAAAAGGGAGGGGACTTATTGAAGCTGAGTTCATCTCAAAAAAGCCCTTCACGTAGCACCTTGTCAGATATCTCAGAATAGCATGCATGCATTTCAGCCTTCAGGAAAGACATTTTTAAATTCATTTCAGTCATTGCTTGTAATTGAGTTTAACAGCAGAAAATCCTTCAGTTGACCTCCTGTCTGTCTTTGTTTCTGCTTTTAATGCAATTGTTCAGAGAGAAAAATGGTCCATCTAAACAAGTCAGAATGACAGGAGGAAGAGAAAGAAGCAAAACAACACCAAAATGCTGAAGCCATCTGTTTGGAGAACATTAGAACCAATGCAGGTAAATAATTGAAACAGCTTAAATTGCTTCCTTGGCCTCTTCCCCCTCTGTTCCCCCACGCTTGCACACACACGCCACAAAAATCTCTGAACCACATGGTACAAATATATCACATATGGAAACTAATTTAAACCCTAGAAAACAGAACAAGATTGCTGGAGAAAAAACATTCAGCACAACGAAATGTTTTTAGTGGAATGGAATTATGTTTGTGGGTTGGGGGAGACAAGCTTCTGAAGTATCTTTTTAAAATAGTGTTTCCTGGTTAAGAATCTTTCTCATACATCCTCAAGCACAGTAGAAATTAGCCATGCTAGTGAGATATGTTTGTGGGCTGGGTGGGTCCTTGTGTTCAAAATTCAACTGTCTTGAAAAATTGAGATACATTTTGATTTCGGGATCAGATCCAGCTCTGTGCTAGACCTGAACTGAAATCATGTTCAGCCACTCCACTTGGCACCTTAGCTGCCAGCTTCACTATCTTTTCAATCAATTTCCCCCTGACCTTTATAAAGGGAATGTAATCAACTGGCAGCAGGGGCTGTGGTTCCAGCTTGAAATGATGCTACTGAAGTGCTCGATCCTGTTATGAGAATTCTCTGCTACCACTTATTAGGAATGTAAAAGATATTGCCACACATTTTCTGGGCCTAAATTTGAAAGTTCTGTCAAAACTGACTCTTCCCAAGGCATGGATACAGCATTAAATCATATTTTTTCTTTCTCTGCTTAAGCATCTGAACACCCCCCCCCCCGCCCCAAAAAGATCATTTATTTGCAAGAGATGCGTCTGAGAAAGCTGCTTCTTCTCACCCACTCTATGTTCTTGGCTTCATCCCCTTCTTCATCCACAGCCTGCAGTCTCTTGCTCACTTGCTCTTCTTTTTCTCTCTCTTCCCCCATCCAAATGTATTAAAGAAAGTTGTGCATAGGAAAACAACAACAACAACTGGTGTGGATTTTTAAATAGATTCTTAATAGAGATCTGAAAAAAAATGAAGTCAGAGAACTAGAAGACTGCATTATCAGCTAGGACTTTAGTGCAGAAAGGATCTTTTATCTGTGCCACCCACTCAGTTATCTGCTTCCCCTTAATAAAGAAAAATATTTCTTATTTGTTTGCAAAGGTGAAAGAACTAGGAGGAGGACCTATTAGGATTTTGTTTTGTTTTTGTAAACCTTCTGGTTTATTTATTGCCTGTCTTTCCCTCAAATAGCTCAAGGTGGCATATGCACCTTCAGGTTTTTCTTTCCTTCACAGCAATCACCTGAGATAAGTAAGGTAGAGAAAGAGAGAGAGAGAGAGAGAGATAATATCACAGTTACTTGCCTCCTATACATCATCGTTTAGAGTCCAAGTTACTATAGTTGGAGTAGGCTAGAGGTATTAATTATGTATTCAAGCACTTTAAGATGACCCATGACTTCAGCTGTCCTCTACCACGTTGCAGTGAAGGGAGGAAAAACTGCTATTTCAGCCAGTTCCTCCTTTGAAATATTGATGGACCTTTGGCTGTTTCCCATTGTCATCTACCTTGTAGAATGTTCAACCTCATTCTTCTGCAGAACGTACATAGATCCAGCCATTTGTAGACATTTGTAAACTTTTGGCTACTTGAGTCAAAGGATATATAAGCTCTCCTGACCAACTCCTTTCATGTTCAGAAGTGAATCAACAGGACAGCATCCTTTGTCAAATCTACAAGGAGAAGGCTTTTTCAGAGAAGTATAAGTCAAGTTGTAAGGTGCTTTGGATTTAATTTTTTTATCAGATCAAAAAGATATCTCAAACCAATTTATTTATTCTTTTTCAAACATGGTGGTGCTGGTAAGTTATTTTGACACAGTATCCTTGAACAATCTTCTTTTGTATTTCAGGAAGCCATGAGCATATCATATCACATAACCTGTAACATGAAACGGGAAAAATGTACTTTGTTCAATGTTAGGTTTTCTTCTTTATGGGATGATTGTCCTCCCTTTTCTCTGCTTCAGGATTTCTTGTTTTTGTTACCTACTTTTCCTATATCAGCTTAAAACAATTCTTGTATTAACAAGGTTGACATTCTCCTTTCTTATATCAGTTTCCCTATAATCAGCGGAGTGCACTTCTCCTACAACACATTGCATTTTCAATAAAGCATGAATTACTCAGTAGTGGCTCCAGATATTGTCACAATGTTTACAGTGAGCAAAACACTCATGCAATCTTAACTTCTGCTCAGTGAATAGAAATGCTGACAAAATATGTGTGTGTTTGCCTCTTGCTTTGGAAATGTTGTGTAGAATGTTTATTGTTGATTTGTTCACTTGTTATGGTGGTATCTTGCCCCCGCTTTCAAGGAGGTCAAGCTGGTAAACATGAGATAGACATGAGCTATCATATTACCTAATCCTAGCATCTATTTTGTATATCCATATTTATGACTCTTAGATAGATCTCAGTGGTTTTCAGTTGAAATGCTTGATCAACTTCCGTTCATATAAAGTTGACTGGGAAAGGAGATTGTTTTGCCAAGCTGAAAATATGTGAATACTGTGAACCATTTGTACTTTTGCTGGATTATCTGTCTTCATCAAGGTGCAGTAACTTCAACACTTGAGCAGAAGATAATAAATACGATTCTCTGATTAAAGATCAGAAAGTAATGTTGAGCCAAAATCTGCCTTATAACTTTTCAGAAGTGTTCTTCCCCTGTTCTTGAATTCTTACAATATTCTTAGTGTGTTTGAGCATTTTTCTTGGTAATACTCTTGAGCTTGCATTATTGTTGGAACTGGCAAAGGATGCTTTTGTTGATGTTGTTTTCTTTTATACATCTTTTCTCTACATTGAAGCTTCTCTGACTGCCCGTGTTTCCCAGTGTGAAAAAAAGTAGAAAGCAAGGAACTTCTCATGATGTCCTCTCTTAACATTTAACTGTTCAGTAGAATGAACTCGGTGGAATAACACTCTTAGAATTTAATTCACACACACAAAAATATTTCCCTTGGTCCTCCCATTACCAATTAAGTCTACACACTCTGCTGTTACTTGATATGCTCCCTTCCCTCTAAATTATATTTGTCCAATTAGGCTTGATGTTTGGGCAGCCTTAAAACTATGTCCAAGCTGACAGATGAAACATGCTGATTGCAGAGAACAATTGCTTTCTATACTACTTTTTTGTTTAATCAAAATCTTTTCAGTACTATCAGACTTTTGGCAATTCCTTTGTTCAGGCTAGGAGGAAAGCCATTAAATCAGCCCCATTACTTGGTCAAATCTTTTCCTCTATTTTCTTTCTGACTCTCTTTTGTTAGTCTTGACCTCCATTTTTCCCCAGGTAGGATTACCTGGACTTTTTCTTCAGGGCAGAAATTTTCTATTAACGGAGAAGAATAAAAACATACCTAGACTTTTTTTCTCTTTCACTAGCTAGAGTCACTTTGGAGAACTGCAGAAAGACAGCCAACCCTGAGATTTACCCCACTCTTGCCAGCCTATTGTTTCTCTCAGAGAAAAACCATCTGAAGCCCAACCCCCATTCCAAACAGACTGGACTAGAGCCTGGCCAGTGTGATCCTGAAGTGGGTAGAGGCAGTCATGGTTTTCCATTGAATTGGATTTACATTGCAGCTGCAAGGAGGTTACTAGATCTTGCAGGAGCTGAACTAAACCTTTCTGGTACATTGTCTTCTTAGAATTTGGAAGCACTATATTTCTGGATCCCTGAAACAGCCCTGCAGAGTTGGGGTTCACAGCTTGGAAATCCTAACTGGCTTCACCTGATCAGCTAGATTCAGAATCAGGTAAAGGAGATCTATACCAATACTCATTCTTCAAACTCAGCTGAGTTCCCAGCTCCAGAAGAACTATGGCTTCAGGAAGCCAAGAAGCACTGAGTAGACCCAGTCAAAGAGCACTGGTAAAGAATTTATTTATGAGGATCTCCATACTTTGTCCCCTCCAGCTGTTAGACAACCAATCTCAGTAACCTTCATGGATTGTAATTATGTGTGTGTGTAAGCTGCAAAGGAAAGATGATTCTTTTTTCTGCCTTTCTGCCACTTTCTTTCTCTCTTCCTCTTTAGACCATAAACATTCTATTTTATTGTCCATTCCCAAGTGAATTGGTGCTTGTGCATCCATGTGTGTGTGTGCTTGTGCCTGTGTACGAATGCTATACAGTATTTTATAACTTTCTCTCCTCTGAAAGAATGCTTTGTTTTTTAAAATTTGTCTCTTCTGAAGGAAGAATGCTGTATTTTGTAAAAAAAATATTTTTCTGATGGAAACTTTCAAAATCCTTGTTTTCTTTGTGTGGCAAGAATCTCTATGTTTCTCCTTCTGCCTTCTCCTTCTTTAGCTGAACATTCTGTAAACTGAATTAGTTCTTCAACCCTACCCCATTTTCCCAACCACTTTCTGAACTCCTGATTCATCTTTCTCTCATTGAATTGAACGCACTATTCTGTGAATGCCCTGCCTTTATTGAAAATAATGTGCTCTTCTCTGAACTCCTTCCTTTTTTTCACTGAACGGAATGTTCTAACTTCTCATAGAGTATTATTTTATTGCCTTGTATTCCATTAGTCTCAAATATTCTTTGTGCTATGTTCCCCATAAATTATTGATTATTTAAACCGTAAGTTTCAAATATTTAATAAATTGTATTTATTGGTTATTGTAGTTGCATTTTGCAAATTCTGGAGTACATTACCTGGTTAATAACATATAGAATTAAGGTCCCAACAGAACTGGCACTATGGGAGGCCCCTGTTTCTAATGCTAGGTTTCAGAATTTGTTTTTAAAAATCTTCTTTGAAAGAAATCTCAATCAATTCTCTTTAGGTAGATTAAATGGGAAGTGGCAGAAATGTTGTTTGTTTTAGGTGTATGGAAAAAGCAGTAGGTTGTTCTTTCCCATTCCCAGCAAACAGGGGTGCCCACAGCAATGATCACTGGCTTCAAAATGGTGGTGTGACCTAGTGATCAAAGCACTACCCTTTTCTAATATGTATTGCACAAATGTAAAAAGGGCAAGGTTTCAATTGCCAGGTCCCGCCCACCATTTTGAAGCCAATGACTGAAGCTGCAGGTGCCCCTGCCAGCAAAATCTAAGCAAAGTAAGTTTCACTAGAAATGCTTTGTCTGTGTGGCCTCTATTGCCCACCTTTTTAATTGCTATCAAGGAGAGTTCTCCTACACAAGCTGGAGATGATCGCTTTTTTCCTGGTGTAAATAATATCCCCAGAAAGCAGCTAAAATAGGTAGACATAGGAAGACTGATCAGTAAAAAGCAACTCAAGTTGATTACTAAGCCCTCTGCACTAGTCCTATGCATTACCATAGCTAAGAGCTAGTAAACGTTTGAAAATAATAGTACTCATGGTAACCCTCTACATATGTAAGTTGCACCCTCAACTGAGGATTTCTAAAATATGGCTGTGAAGAGTGAGAACTTGGGAAGCTTTTGGTACATAGCCAGCAAACACAGTGCAGCTTGTACCCTTCAAGTTGGAGCACCTTCCGCATAAACACATCTTAAACATTTTGAAACAAATAGTTTTGAGAATGGCTGAGTTATCAGATGTAAAAAATACTTGGTGACAAAAGAGACTTTGAATGTGTCAACATTTTCATAGATTTGGTCTATGATCATGGATCTAAACATGGATCTTTTTGAAAAATATTTTTCTTGAAGATTCTATAAAACAGATAAAACTAATACAAAAATCAAATACAAAAATACATTAAAAAAATAAGACAGTGCAAAGAAAAATAAAAAAATTCCCCTACCCAAAAAAAAAGTAGTAAGAAGAAACTTCCTCTTTCATCCCCAGCAAGTATATACAACATTAACAATTTATCACTGTCTCTTAAAATACAGCGAAATACATCTTCATTCCATACTTCACCCCATTTTCTATAAACCGATCTCTAAATCCTCAGCTGTCTTTATTAATGAACAAAAGGTGTAAAGATTAACAGACATAACTAGCAACATAGGTACTTAGTCCCCCTTTCCTTTTAAACATAATCCCCCTAATCCCTTTCTTAATAATCAAAATAACAAACATTACAAATGAATAAAAAAATTAACCACTAATTATTATCTGAGATAGCAACACATTATTAAACCCTATTAACAAGTAAACATTACAAAAAAATTAAACATATAAAACTATTAAACATTATCAGAAATAATAATCCCTTATTTCATATATCAAAAGTAGTAACATAGATATTACAGACTAATGCATTACACCTTAACAGACATACCAAAAAGAGCTATCAAGTCAAAGTAATCATTAGCCATCACCAAAAATAACAACCCATTTGTTGTTGTTGTTGTTCAGTCGTTAAGTCGTGTCCGACTCTTCGTGACCCCATGAACCATATTGCGCCAGGCCTTCCTATCTTTCACTGCCTCCCTGAGTTTGCTCAATTTCATGCTCATTGCTTCAGTGATGCTATCTAGCCATCTCATCCTCTGCCGTCCTCTTCTCCTTTTGCCTTCCATCTTTCCCAGCATCAGGGTCTTTTCCAAAGAGTCCTCTCTTCGCATTAGGTGACCAAAGTATCTGAGCTTGAGCTTCATTATCAATCCTTCCAATGAGTAATCAGGGTTGATTTCCTTTAAGATTGACTGGTTTGACCTCCTAGCAGTCCAGGGGACTCTTAAGAGTCTTCTCCAGCACCACAGTTCAAAGGCATCAATTCTTCGGCGTTCAGCCTTCTTTGTGGTCCAGCTCTCACAGCCATACATTACTACTGGAAAAACCATAGCTTTGACTATGCGGATCTTTGTCGGCAAGGTGACGTCTCTGCTTTTTAATATGCTATCTAGGTTTGCCATAGCTTTCCTCCCAAGGAGCAAGCGTCTTTTAATTTCATGGCTGCAGTCTCCGTCTGCGGTGATCTTGGAGCCCAAATAAATGAAGTCTGTTACTGCTTCCATTTCTACCCCTTCTATTTGCCAGGGATTGATGGGTCCAGATGCCATGATCTTAGTTTTTTTCATGTTGAGTTTCAAGCCAGCTTTCGCACTCTCCTCTTTCACCCTCATCAAGAGGCTCTTTAGTTCTTCTTCACTTTCTGCCATTAGGGTGGTATTGTCTGCATATCTGAGGTTATTGATGTTTCTCCCTGCAATCTTAATTCCGGCTTGTGATTCTTCCAGCCTGGCATTTCTCATGATGTACTCTGCATATAGGTTAAATAAGCAGGGGGACAGTATACAGCTTTGTCATACTCCTTTCCCTATTTTGAACCAATCGGTTGTTCCATGACCGGTTCTAACTGTTGCTTCTTGGCCCGCATACAGATTTCTCAGGAGACAAGTAAGGTGATCTGGTATCCCCATCTCTTTAAGAATTTGCCACAGTTTGTTGTGATCCACACAATCAAAGGCTTTTGCATAGTCAATGAAGCAGAAGTAGATGCTTTTCTGGAACTCTCGTGCTTTCTCCATGATCCAGCGAATGTTGGCAATTTGATCTCTAGTTCCTCTGCCTCTTCGAAACCCAGCTTGTACATCCGGTAGTTCTTGGTTCACGTACTGCTGAAGCCTAGCTTGTAGGATTTTGAGCATAACCTTGCTAGCATGTGAAATGAGTGCAATTGTGCGATAGTTTGAGCATTCTTTGGCATTGCCCTTCTTTGGAATTGGAACGTAAACTGACCTTTTCCAATCCCGTGGCCGCTGTTGCGTTTTCCAAACTTGCTGGCATATTGAGTGCAGCACTTTAACAGCATCGTCTTTTAGTATTTTAAATAACTCAGCTGGAATACTGTCATCTCCACTAGCTTTGTTGTTAGCAATGCTTCCTAAGGCCCACTTGACTTCACTCTCTAGGATGTCTGGCTCAGGGTCAGTGACCACACCAGCATGGACATCAGGGACATTAAGATCTTTCTTGTATAGTTCTTCTGTGTATTCTTGCCACCTCTTCTTAATCTCTTCTGCTTCTGTTAGGTCCCTGCCTTTTTTGTCCTTTATCATGCCCATCTTTACACTAAACGTTCCTTTGATCTCTCCAATTTTCTTGAAGAGATCTCTAGTCTTCCCCATTCTATTGTTTTCTTCAATTTCTTTGCATTGTTCATTTAAGAAGGCCTTCTTATCTCTCCTTGCTGTTCTCTGGAAATCTGCATTCAGTTGCTTATATCTTTCCCTTTCACCCTTGCTTTTCGCATTCCTTCTTTCCACAGCTATTTGTAAAGCCTCATCAGACAGCCATTTTGCTTTCTTGCATTTCTTTTTCTTTGGGATGGTTTTAGTTGCTGCCTCTTGTACAATGTTACAGACCTCCGTCCATAGTTCTTCAGGCACTCTGTCTACCAAATCTAATCCTCTAAATCTATTCATCACCTTCACTGTGTACTCACATGGAATATGATCTAAGTCATACCTGAGTGGTCTAGTCGTTTTCCCTACATTCTTCAATTTAAGCCTAAATTTTGCAGTAAGAAGCTCATGATCTGAGCCACAGTCAGCTCCTGGTCTTGTTTTTGCCGTCTGTATAGAGCTTCTCCATCTTTGGCTGCAAAGTATGTAATCAATCTGGTTTCGGTATTGACCATCTGGTGATGTCCATGTGTAGAGTTGTCTCCTGTGTTGTTGGAACAACCCATTACTTAACCATAATTAAATAAACCAGTTTTATATTTTTTTTTCTTCTTCCTCCCATCAATCCTTGAATCCCATAGATAAAATTCTAACATCTGTCTTAACTTCTATTATTCTTTTCTCTTGAAATCCTTATTTATCAAAGTCCATATATATTTTCAATGTAGCTACTCCTATAAGTCTGTTATATTTCAATTCAAACGGGTAATCCACATCCCTCTTTTGGTATATTATTTGTATATTTTTTAAATTGTTCAAATTATCTTCCAATTCTATTTGTAAATCCAGTATTTCCATCTCTTTCTTATAGGTTATAGTTTTTAAGTCCACCTTAAAATCCATTTCAGTTATTTTCCAAGGAATTTGATACTCTTCAGTAGCAATTTTTGGTTCCAGTATAAGGTTAAATATTCCTAGGATTTCTTGAGCCAATTTATACAATGTTTCCTTTAAGTTGGCCATCTGGTGCTCTGTAGTGATTAACCTTCAAGGTTTGTTATCAGGTCAAAATGTAAACATAAAGTTCTTTCCCACACAAGAGGATCTTTTTAATTAACTTCCAAGTCTTTCTTTAAATCAATTTCATCCAAAATCCTTAGTGTTTAAAAACTTTCCAAAGAACAACACTATAATTCCCCTTTTGTTATATATTACAAAAAATAAAGGTCTTACAAAGCTGGAAATGTGTAATTTTCTTTCTTTTTAAATGGATTGAGGAGAATTCACCCAGCAAATATTTAACTTGCAGCTCTGAAGGTTTTTCAATCTTAATGAAACAGTAAGAAAAAAATTAAACTTCAAGGTGATTAAAAATATGAGGTTTGGATGAACTTTGAGTCCTTAAAATGGCTACATTAATGGGTCAGAGCGTGATGAAACCCATGACTCCCAGTTGATTGCAAGCGGCTGCAAAAGCAACAGTTTCTGCTGCTGACTCACTCACTCACTCTCTCTCTCTCACACACACACACACACACACAAACACCTGTCTAGAATGCATGAGGGTAATCTCAAGATCTCCCTTTTGTCCAGAGAGAATTATGGGCAGTCTGGATCCCACATCCAGCTGTCTTTTGGCTGCAATGTGTCCTGCAAAGTGTGGACATCAGTTCTCCAGCATCACCGGAAGTAGACCAGTCGATACATTGATCACTCATACTTCTATAAGGCTGTAAAATGTAATAGACAAAATAATTTAATACAGATCACTATACCTGTAAGAGAGTTAATTAGATAGAAAGTGCACAGGTAGTGCACAGGTAGTTTTTATTCTGGTCTGATAATATGAAATCTATATGTTACAAGGATGATTTTAAAAAAATATTGTATCCAATCAGAATTACCAATTTTGCCTTGTAATTTTCTGGGTTTTTGAGCTGTTTCATTCTAACAATGTGTGTACATGTGCACACCTACACATACAGTTCCTATCAGGAAAAGGAAAAATCAGATTGATTGGGAGGGGTGTTCAAACCTGCATTTTCCAAGAACACTATCCTTCCATTCCATGCTGAGTTATGACATGCCTGCTTTTCATTATCTTATTCAAGACTGTGGGTAGCTTCCTGCAGCTGTCAGGTGTTTCCTTCTTGAAATATGCCCACAGGGAAACAAAAAGAAATCTAAATTAGCCATCACAAAGATGATCCTCTTGCAATATTTTCAGTCCTACTAAGAACAGAAGGAAGAGAACTCCAGACAGCCAGTTGGGGGTTATTTGAGAATGTATATTAAAATGAAGCTTACTAATATTATTTTAGCTTTTAAAAGAAATCAGTTTGAGTGACTATTGAGGTTGAATTTTTCAGGCTTTCAAAGATATTAGATTAGTTCTGATTTTTTTCCCCTTACATTTGGCATATATAATGATCTAGATATCCAAAGTACGAAGCTAAATGCTTTAAGCATCAAAGTTGACTTTAACTTGTTTGGACAGGGTAATAAAACAGTAGGAGACAAATTTCCCAGACTAATTCAGAACCTTAGAAAACAGACTGTTGTGTCACAATCCTGTATCTGAATATGGTAGATTGTATATTTTTACATATCATCCTTGCCCTGTGGATACATTAAAATGCAGTGGGTGGGTGTTTCATCAGCATTCAGTGGTTATGGTGGCTATAAAATAAAGGAGAACAATTCATGCTTCATTGGCTGAAAGTGGCCCCCAGCCCAATTTTTGTAGTCCCCAGAGCACTCTAAGATCATACTACTAAAATTTGAGTAAGAAATGGAAGAACATAGATGCGTTATATCTCTGATAGGCTTAAGATTTAAACTTTTTTCTTCCAAGCTCTCCCCAAAGAAAGAAAAATGGACAAAAATCCCACCTCCTTGAGTGACATTGTAACATCCCTGACTTGCTTCCTTTGGCCCTTAATAGCCAAAACCAAAAATGCAATCCCTGACTATGAAAAGGTTGTCTTTCCCTACTTGAAAGTAAAGTAATATGCTACTAGGAATCACAAAGTAGTTTGCAAAATGACAGACAAGTTTGAGTAGAGTTTCAATGTTATGGGTTTAGTCTTGAGCTCCAAGTGGATCTTGATTACATTTTGAAAACGAATGCTGTTTTACAGAGCTGTGTTGTGACTTCCAAGTGGAAATATGGCAGGTTAACCCATCTCCACAAAACAGCAGGGATGATGCAGACTGACAGCCAGGCAATATGCCTGAATTAACAGCTTCTCTGAGCAAGGAGAAGCTGTGAGATTGCCCACATGAGCTCTGGGAGGACAGCTCCTCATAAGGAAGTGCACAGGGTCCAGAGGAACCCTACAGGCAATCTGCAAGTAGAGCACAGGAGCCACAGAAGAAGACATCATGCTCACCACCTCACGCGAAGCCTGCTTAAAGGAAACTGGGTCTGCTTGATCCACTTTCTAAAGCACTTAGGTGGAACAAATTTAAAGTGTAAAGAGACTTTCAGAGCAGTAGAGTATCTAATGCCACCTGGGTGAGCGTACCTTTGATGCTGGAGAGATTAAAGTAAAAAGGAAGGAACAAGTTATTAAAATGAATTAAATGCAAAAAACTTGGGATTTTGGAGTAAGAAAGTTAAAAAGCGGACTAAAGAGACAGTTAAATTTGGAATATTACATTATTTAAAGTATCTTTTGAATTAAATAAACTGTTTGTTTGTTTGTTTATCAAATTTGTCACCGCCCATCTCATGAGATGATTCTGGGCAGTTTACAACAAGATAAAAATTCATTAAAATACAACATAAAAACAATCCTAAAAATAAATAGGTTCCAAGGAGATGGAAAATTGCGAGTAATTCTCAAGGAGCACCATCAGGGGGCTCTGTACACTGACAGAGCCAGGTCTTTAAACTTTTTTGGAAAGCCGGGAGGGCAGGGGCCTTCCACACCTCAAGGGGGATAATATTCCAATAATATATATCTCCTGGGAAAGAAGAATATTTAAATTTGTTAAGGAAGCTGATTGGTTGACTGTGTTAAACAAAGGGATAAATAGAAAAAAGGTAAACAAGTTCTGAGAAGATCATGTGCTTAAGGAAGTATGGAGTGCAGAAAGGGATTAAAGTGTCATGGACATGGGGGAAAAAAAGCCTCTCTTTTATTTTTTCCTCCCCTTTCATGCATTACAAATTTGAAATAAAGAAAAATTGTTATTACTAATGGGACTGAAAGCTACAGAAGGGAGGAGAGGATTGCTGGGCCACTCCAGAAGATCATATTTGTTTATGATGGATAAATTCACAGAACAGAAAATTATTTCGTTGGCTAGCAAGATTATTATATGTATATAAAATGGAGATATATTGAAGTACCCACAATGGAAGATAAAATAAATACTTTTGCGGAATACTGAGCCTTTTATGGACTTTTTGCTGAAAATAGGAAGACCTAAAATGATGGTTTTTAAACTGGACAATTGAAGAAGTGTTGAATAAGGGGATAAAGGGATTATTGCTATGTTTAAGAGGGAGGAGGGATAATAATTTTGATTGTAACCACTGTAATGGAGGTCAGAAGTCACTTCTTTTATTTTTTTTCCCCTTTCCTTTCTTACAAGAATACAGGAAACTGTATCTTTGTATTGTTTCCTGTACTTTTTCTTTCTTTTCTTTCTCTTTTCTTCTTTCCTTCTTTTATATATTTCTTTTTTATTATTATTATCATTCAAGTAAAAATTCTCAATAAAAAGTATTTAAAAAACAAAATAGAGCTGAGTTGCCTACCTGGTGTGTAAATATTTGTAAATAAATAATTATTAGACTACAAAAGCCACAAACCATGAATTAATTATCCTATTCCAGTCCAGGCTACTTTCACATATTTTATTAAGTATAAGTGATTTCTACTTGTTTGCTGCCTAAATTTGTAAATTCATAATGAAATAATAATTTAATATAAACTTAAATAGGTAGTTACTCAGATATATTTTAACCACCAAGAACTGTGTCCCAACAATTATAGAAGTATAAAATCCAGTTTAACTAATTTCTAATTGGCATATTAGCCTGAGTTATGTAGATTATGCCATTTCATATAGGAACTTGCCCCAGATTTTGCCCAGCACTCTTCTTTGATGTGCATCATGAGCCATGATGTCTTGGCTTCCACCTGGGCTCTGCAGAAGAAAGAGTGAAGACATTAGGCATCTTTTTAAAAAAACAAAATCTGACTAAACAGAGCCTAGCACCGATGGAAAAGAGGAACAGCATGTACAAGACAACAATAATGATGCTTCTTTTCACAGGATGCTATCAATACCCAGTACTAGTAACTTAATATCCAGTAACTTTCTCCAGTTCATTCATTTCAGTCTTATTAAAGAGAGAAGTAACAACTGGCTACATTTTTGAACAAGTATATTTTTCCCTACAAATGACTCCAATGCATCACTTTGGAGATGAACAAGAAACAGATGTCAGTTAAATTGGAGAACTGAATTTAATGACATGGTTCCATAAGTATAGCAAGCAAAACAGCTGTGTTTTCCTGTCTAATATTACTTTCTTTGAAGACATCCTTCATATTTTTCTTCATTGTTAATCTATTATCTTTCCACAAGCTTCTATGATAAATACTGGGATTTAGGATTATTTAACTATATTTGTGTTAATACTGTCCAAAATTTATTCCTTCAAATCATTGTGAGAAAAAAATTAAAGAAAGTATTGACAAGATCCTAATTATATCATACTTCAGGGCCTTTGCCTTGTAAATTACTGGGATGTGATAGTCCCAGCTCTTACCTCCTTGCTAACATTACCATTAATGTTACCATTTGGGATGAATAGTAATCCGGAACATGAGATTTGGAGAGTGAAGAAGGTAGGATCAGGAAAGAAAAATGGGGCAATCAATTGAAAAATGTTTATCTGCAATATCAAACTATTGTTTGATCTATCCTGGCTCTTTTAAAGATTAGTTTTCATTTGATATCATAATGATGAAGAGACGAGTATAGACATATGAACAGGATGTTGATACCCTGAGAATCTTTGCTTACATTAAAAAAAAAAAATCCAGCCTTCATGGTTGCAGAGAAGAAAAGATATCTGGTTAAAAGATAGGTTGTGTGTCTGTTTGCTTTGTTTGTTTACTGTTCTGTCAATTTTTCCCCATCTACTATACCAGAATGGTTAATAGCTAGACAATGAAATCCTCTGAGAAACAATTGAAAGAGCAATATATATTTGTCCTACAGAAAATATGATTGCCATGATGGCTATCTTCAGATATCACAACAGGTTGAATAACTCCCAGGATGTAACTGAAGTGAAAGGATTAATACTCCAAAACATTAAGGGGATCCTGATAAGATGTGGGAAGTTTGACAAAAACAGATTTATTTTTTGTTGCTCAAAAGAAGAGAATGGAAATTGCAAGAAAGGTTTTGGCTTAATTACACATTAATTCATAATTATTGGTTATATTTAGCAATTCAGTAGGTTGAAGATCCTTTTCCTAAAATTCCCTAAAAATTGTGAGTAATTTTTTATCAGTAATCTCACTTTGCAAACTGAATCAGCTGGGGACAAATAGCAATTCCTTCTTATATAATGATGTCATCTAATTTTTTTTCTAGGCTCCCCAGTACTTTTTTTAGTATCTTTCCACTGTTCTATAAGTAGATCCTGACTTGGATCTTCTTCCAAATGATATCAATCACTAATGACTGTTTCCTTATCATTTCAGTAGATATGTTTATTTTTATTCTCCTTATCATTATCTCTGAAAATTTCAGAATAACACGATGGCTTTGCCAAATACCCATAAAGTCCCAAATGTTTCTACAGTTCTCCATCTTAAGCTATTAAAAAGCTGCAAGACCTAGCAGGAGCAGGCTGAAATTCATTGCCATTGCTCTTGTAGATCATCCTTTTGTTCATCTGACTGGCCACAAATGGAAACAGCTCTAAACATTATTGAACTTGACCTCCCTACAACACCAACTAGCATGGCTAATGCTGAGAGATTCTGAAAACTGTAGTTCAGTGATACCAAGACATTCATAGGTTTCCTACTCTTGCTGTAGAAAAAATGTCTGGTTTAACTTTTTCATCCTTTCTTATTTGATGACAACAAAATAGAGTGTTCAACAAATAAAGAATGTTAAGGAAAGAAGATTATTCTCAATACAATCAGTCGTTATACAACTGTCTGAATTGGGGTATATTTTTCTGTTATGAGCCATGCTATTTTAACTTATTTTATCACTAAGGGAAGAACTCAAATCATCTGTTCATCATTTCACCCACTGATGCTAAATAGTCCCCCTTCTGTTTCATGCAGTTTGAGAGAAGTAGTGCAATTAATCTGTTGTTTCAGACTGTGTTGCCATTTCTATTTATAATATTCACAACTCTGAATCAGATCAGACTTCAGAACATAACAAATTGCACAACTATGCAGAAAAGACTTTTCATTTTTCATTTTTTAAAGGAGCAAGAACAATTCTGGAACAACAATTATCAGAATACGCATCTCTGAAGGGGATTAATTTCAAAAATGAAATAGTATAAGGCAAATAAAATTGGCTGCCAACATTTTCAATGGAAAGTAGACATAATGAATATAACTAATGAAGAAAAAAACAACTAATATAAATTAAAATAAGTGATGGAACACAAAGGAAAATCAAAGAAAAACAACATACTGCTTAAAGATCCTGTGGGAAAAGACTGCATTAGTGTATCACATTTTATCCTAGATTAGTGAAGATCTTTTTATAGATTAATTAAGGTCTTCTGCATGAACATTAGCAGAGCTGCATCAGCTAGAATAAAGACATCACCAAGGACAGTCATTGTACCTTGCACTGAAAACTGCTTATAAAATCTCAAGTAACTTTGCTGATGAAGACCTTGGATCCTAGATGATGATCACCTGTTAGTAACAAAGATTATTTGCCTGACTCATAAGGTCCTTGAAGTAAATTGAGATAGGAGAGCAATCTGATGTCAATTCTCCAAAAAATATATTAAGGATGTCCTAATGTTCCTTTCAAATGCTTGAAAATCCTTGAAATTTTCAAGAATGTGAATGTCATGTACCTATTCTGAATCTCATGGCAATCCCCCAAACTGAACAAATACACACCCACACAAAGCAGAAAAAAACATCTTGGAAAAGAGGCTAAGGTCCTTTGAAGAAATGTTGGAGGAAATGTTGCAAATAAAGTCCTGCTGATCAGTGTGGACATTTTATTTGAAACTGCAACATATAGCTAAATGATTGGGCTGTGCAATACTTGGAAGCTTCAATTTGATGAAGCCTTGATTGAATTACCCCTTCAAAGTAGACTGAAGCAAGGACCTGCTTTGAAGTTCCAAAACTATATGAATCCCTTCTAGCCTTTTGAAGTGTTTCACAGATTTAATGACTTTAAAAAAAAAAAAACTTCCAGGATTGATAAGACAATGTATAATATTTCCAATTCATTTCCATATGTGGAGAAGGCTGAAGAGCATTGAGTGGCCTGATGGACTTACTGACATTGAATCAAAGAACAAGACAACAGGATTTATCCTTTCTTTCAACATCTTGGCTGTGTCAAGCTTTGCTGACATCGTTTTAGGCCTTATTCACTTGCTCATCTTCTCTAATGTGGCAGCCAGAAGTGATAACTTTGCTCTCTCTTGTGCTAATGCAACATTAAACTTATGTGCTGGTCCCACTAACACAAATGGTTGTTCAACCCATCTCTTAAGGCTGATTAAGCTGGTACACACCCTTTTATCAAAGCATCCTGCACTCCTGGACAGTCATTTCTGAGTTTTACACAACTGCCGAATTCCGCACAACAATACCATTTTTACATTCTGGAAAAACTTATTTATAAAATCTATACAACTGAAGCCGATTTAAGTCTATCAATAATCAGTAAACAGGTACCATGATAATGCTTATAGACACTAGTATGAATGTTTGGTAAGGCTAAAAAATGTTACTTCTTCTGTGTCTGTCACTTTTGCTGTGCTTGACTGGCCTTTCTCTGTGTCATTGTATCTTGCTGCTTTTTTTTTTGGCCTCTACTACTAACTGATTAATGCCAATTAGCCACAATACAACTGAACCCTGCCAAGGCCCTTGATGTCTTTGCTAATCAGCAAAGCCAACTGTTCTGCCATCCAAAATGTGCAGTGATCAGAGCAGCAAAATTACAATGTCCCATAAGGGCAAATCACTGGCCATGGTTCTGAGACCTGCTGAGAAGAAGTCAGGTTTTGTGGCTATGCCTTGTCCAGACTCAGACTCCATTGAAGCCACTGATTAGACAGCCCTACCCAGAATGGGCAAACTTGCCAACCAGTATGTCAATCTTTACCCCAGACCACTCAGCAATCAGAAGCAGCAAAATATACTACCTCACAAAGACAGGGGGCATTATTCCATAAGGAAAACTTGCACTCCTCCAAAGGGAAAGGACTTTTTAAACAGTTTTTGCATGTTTTTGATGTTTAAATTGGTAAAGATTACTTGCTGCTTAACTTAGGCTCTTAAACTTAGGTGGCTGTGCTGTACTTTCTTCATCCTTCTACCTCTGCCTTAAAATACAGGGAAAGTAATTCAAAAATGTATTGCAGTGAAACTCTTGATGACAGCAGATACTGTACTTGGCAGGGCTAACATTCTCAGGCTTATCATCCCTGCTAGTTTCATCCCATTCTCCCTCAAAATGAGACAGCTGCAGGCATTTTAATGCTTCTCTGTTATAGTCTATGGAGGAATCTTTTGGGGGGATCAAATTTTAAATCTTGAAGTGACTTTCAATTGAATTGGTTTGCCCTCAGATCACAGACTCAAGTCAAACCATGCCCTGTCCAATCTCAAATCCTGAATCTGAATAAAGGTTGATTCACTCAGATCTAATAAAAATAGGTTTATGTCTAACAAACCATGTCTTGAAATTTCTAAACTTTCATAGATAGCACTTTCTGAATCTGTATCACTATTTACTATAATCTTTTAATGATAGTTCCACTCCTCATTGGCAATGTGAAGTATGAAAATGATGAAATACAACTTTGTCTAATCTGGTGGAGTTGGCAGGTAGAATAATAGGCAATATTGTCTAAGTCAGAGGGTGTCACAAAGAGATATAATGATGCAATGGGATAATGTGAATACTTAAAAAAAAAAAAGAAGTACAAAGCAAAAATGTCACACATCATCAAAAAAGGCAAGGAAAGAGCAGCTGGGATCACTGAGCAGACTAACCTGAAGAGAAGCAATTCCCAGTAGGAAACATGTTTTTAATCAAACCACAAGCGTGATAACTTCCATGGACAGTTCTTAGGAAAATATTTCATCAGGCAAAAAGGTCAGAGTCACCCACAATACAGCTGACAAATTGAAACTATTTGAAGGACAATGTATGATAGCTACTGCACCCAGAAAGCACTCTTGTATTATTTTCTTAACATTTGGTTTGCTTCTGTGTGCTTTGGCAGCAGTGATTGGACCTCAGAGCCAAAGAACAGAGAGAAGGCAAATGATCACCAGGAAGGAAGACCCTTGGGTCAAATGATAGATAATTGTTGAGAGTCCTCTTTAATGTTTTGGAGCATGAATTCTTAGGTCAGATATTCTCTAAGACAGAAAAAAATCCTATACTGGTGACTATATTACTATTCATATATTGATGGTAACCTCAGTTCCTTTCCAACGGTATAGTCTTTCCCAAAAAGTGGGGCACAGCAGAACATGTAGGTGGGAGATCCAGTAATTTTCAGCACCAAGGACAGTAAGGCAAAATATTTGGTGTATTTTTTTCTTACAAGTATTTATTCCTGTATTTATGGAATTGTATATATGATCAGGTATGAGCTTGAAGCTCTAGATAAGTGCCACCATCATAAAATTTTCTCTGAACTTAATTCTCACTTTTTAGGCCTGGGTTATTTGGTGAAATGATATGCAAATTAACATTGTTGAGTCTGATTTCAGTAGAAATGTATGACAACCTTCATGATAACCTTAGGAAAGACAGAATAAATTGGATTGACATCAATATCCTATGTACTGATGTATCAAACAGTAGGGAAATTGTAATTGTAGAACGCTTGCTTCTCTTTTTCTACTAGTATCCTTATATAACTCTGTTTTTCTTACAGTATATTGGCATAAACTATTATATTTCTACAGAGTAATATAAGTTCAGTTTAAGATTTTGGACATATTAAACAAAGCTTTTCAAAAATTGGAAATGGGTTTAATTTATATTAGATATTTGCATAGGTATGCAATGTTTCATAGAAGGAAATATGAAATAGAATTAATAATCCTTTGTAGCACTGAACTTTCATATGTATATCTGTGTATGTGCAAACATTTGCAATTACTATATGTCTGATTATTTTAAAGTTTGCATTTTGTTTTTGCATTATTTGGGTATTTCTTCTACAAGTTCTGAATAAAGAAAATAATAGGGTTGAAAAGATCCATAGTATTAAACGTTAATATGTTTGCATTTGTTGTATACATTATTAATAATATTGGCAGAACATGTGAGGTACTCAAGGTCCCTTCCCCTACTTTCTAGGAGGAGCCAGTCTAGGCTGCCTGCCTGCTAAATCAGCTCTGAGCTCCTTATCTTGATGGCAATGGGCCCTTCGTAGCTAGAATCAGGAAGAAATGTGAGCATGGTCCCATGTTAATATATTGTACAGAATTAAACTTCTCTCAGCAGCAGAGGCTGGTGATTCTTCTAAGTTTCAAGTGAAAAATAAACTCAAAGTAAGTCTCCCTCAGAAGTGTACGGCAAAGAAAAGGAAGTGAGGACACACTGTAAGTTCCTAGGAAGAGAGTCTAGGAACATGTGGGCATAAAGCATGGGCTAAGAGGGCAATAGAGAGAAGAGAGGTGAGGTTCTCATACACTTGATCATGCTGTTAGCTGCAAACAGTATTGTCTGCCCAAAAGAAAACCACTTACAGCCCTCTGTGTACAATTAGCAGTACACAGTAGAAAAAGGTACAAGACATTTGAACAATGATTGTATAAACAGTATTTACAATGGATAGATACACATCAGTTGCTGGAACTGTTTTGAAATGGCTCCCTAGCTTTTCTATGATAAAGCTACCTTATCAAAAGCTCCTGGATTCTTTTCTTGTGTGCCTGTTTAATTAGTTCCAGTCTAGCCATCTGGGAGAAGCCTGACAAGAGGAGAGCAGAAAATGAGCAGTACCAGCCAAGCTCAGCCAGCATACTGTAGTATGTCCTAGGATAATTCTTGTTTACTAGTACCTACCATCAGCCAATGAAGTTCCATGCCTACATAAAACCCATACTGGGTGGATTAAATAAGGTCCACTATTTAGATGAAACGCTCTGCTTTGGTTTTATTTATTGGTCTTCTGATGTTTTCATTGTATGAGGTCTAGAATTATTAACTGAAGATGTCTAAGCACTGATGGTCATGGGCATTCTATATGTGCATGCGTATATATGTTTATGTGTTTGTGTGCATGTATTTTAACCTGAAAAAAGGCTGGAGATGTTATTTTGGGGGCCATTAGCCACAATGACTTAGAGTTTCACATTGTCCCCTGATATCTAGCAATTTATGAGCATAATGGAAGGCTACAATAGTTGTGCCACTAACACTCCAAAACAAGTTCCTCCATTCCCACTAATGTCAGAATGAGTAAGTTTATGAGTCAGCAGAATATGCCATAGTTTCTTTGTTTCTTCTATAGATACTGATTTGTTTTCACATTAAGTCTCTGGCAATAGTCAATAAGCTTCCACAACAGCCTTATACATCTTCATTACTTTAGATTTCAAATACTTAAACAGAATTACAAAGAGGTAACTCAGATTTTGTGACTAATAATAACAACAACAATAATAAATGTATGTATGTTATCCCTTTGACAATATCATTGAGATGTTTTGAACCTGTGATGTTTCATTGTGCATGATTTTATAAAAAATCATAAAATACGAAGATATGCCAATAGAAGTAGAATGACTGTGGCAAAAGAAAGCAAAGATAGTACCAATAGTAATAGGCACCTTGGGTTCAATCCCAAAACATCTGGAGCACCACTTGAACACCCTTGCCATAACAAAATTACCATCAGTCAATTGCAAAAGGCAGCTTTACTTGGAACAGCTTACATCCTGCAATGATACATTTAACACCATCAAACACATTTGGGAAAGACTCAATAGGTGGATAAAAATGCCAAATCCAGTCTAAACATCTGGCTGACTGTGCAACCAACAATAATAACAACCCACTTTAAAAGCATTCACTTTCTTTATTCAGGAGTATTGATGAACTGGATTTCTTCGATAGAAGAGGAAGAAAACAACTATTAAAAAGTAAACAGTGAAAGATTTACATTAATCAAATTCTTTTATCCCAGTTTCCCATCAAAACGTGGTGTAAATGCCATGAAGTCATCTCTGCTTGTGCCAATCCAATTCAGTAAATGAGAAATGTCACTGAGGATTAGTTTGCTTGAACATTGTTTGTACCTTTATCCAGGTAATCCCTTTGAATTCCTCCTCGTTTGCCACAACTAGGAATTGCCATTATTATAATGAGATCTTGTTGTGTAATTCGGCAGACTGTATTGATTTTGCCATACCGCTGAACTCAATCCTACTTGGGCTCAGTATTGTTTGCTGCACACACGGGAGGGCCAGAGCATTATCGCCATGCATTATTAACAACAAGCTTTAGCAGACAAGCTTCTGCACAGAACAGAACATGACCATTTTGGGATGGCATATCTGTTGAACTTAGACAATCATCTCTCTATTTTTCTTTGAGTTTCCTTGCAAAACTCCTGTTAATGAATTGCTGCCCACAGCTGAGGAACACTACTTTTATTCCATTAAACAAGAAAACGCCTTCCCAAACCATCTGGCTGGCAGGTGTTCTTTATCAGACATGGGTTGCTATGAGACAAACACTTGCTAAAGTTAATTAGATGTATAGCAACACAAAGGAAAAAATGCCAGTGTTGTTTCATTGATGAAGCTAATGCTTTCATAGGTAGGGTATTCAAACCAATCATTTATCATGTTCAGTATAACGGGGTGGGGAAATCTTTGCCATTATAGGCTTCACAAAATCAGTTTCCAAGGGCCAAAAGGAGGTGTGGCAAAAACATAGTGCAGTTGCCTGATGGGAAAAGGCCACAGTTGTTAGGCCTTTTATGGTGTTGTATTAATATTAGGGTATTGAGGGGGTAGATTTTTGGTGGATTTTTTGGTGAGCCAAGATATGTAACTTATGCTTAGCAGAGACTTAATGTCTGAGCATATATGCCACTTCCATCCAAAACCTATGGGTCGCTAACAGTATCTCTAATATATAATAAGTGTATTAAGTCTCAAAGAGGATGATTACTGCCCATCAGTAGCATAATCTTGGCAAGCTCTGGGGGATGCAAAAATGGGAGAGTGACTTTTTAAAACAGCAGTTAACTTTCCCCTTCTTGTGTTTGTGGTCCTAATCCAGATCAGGAAACAAGGACTTTCACTTTATACTTTAAAAAAACAAAATCAAAAATGGAATAGCATTATATATGTCTTATGTATCTGTAGCTTAGCCCTTAGAGATATTTATGGGGAACAGAGTCTTGTGCTAAAACCAAAACAAATGATCCTGATTTGTATTTTAAATTGTTTTCTTGTCTGTGTCATATTTTGCTGAATAAAAGCTATAAAAAAAGATGTTGACATGATGCCTCTATTGTACTCTTCTGATTTTTCTTTTCCCCCTTTCTTTTCCCATTCTGCTCACCTGGTAAGAATTTCTCTGGATGTTCATAGAGCTGAGCACAAACAACAACTTTAATTCTCTGCCAACTGTGTGGGCAGAAAAAAATTCCTCTGACTTTTTCCAGAGGAAGCAAAAACTTGCCAAAAATTTCTCAAAGGCAAGGCAGGATTCTCACTGATCAAGGTATTTTCTCCTTTGAAATAAGTATCTAAAGCAAATTTATTTTCATCACATTGAATAAGAATTTGTAGAAAAAGAATTTCTTGGGTTGCCACTATTAGCTGCAATGTGCATCTCATTCTATCTAAAAAATGCTAATCCTTTTAGCTAATCCTTTATTGATTAAAGACTACACAAAGTAAAAGTAACTTTTCCATCAAGGTAATCTTATGGACCCATCCATGTCTTGGAAATATTATGTAAGTGGTTTGCCATTGCCTTCTTCCAAGTTTTTGTTTTTAATTGCTCAGTTTAATCTGCAGCACTGGTATTTCCTTGAGGTTGCCCATCCAAATATTCACCAGCTGTGACCCTGCTTATCTTCCAAGCCCAGACAGTCAATGCATGATGAAACATAGATTGAATAAACAGGCTCAAAAAAGAGTCTTCCTTTTTTTGAAACAAGGAACTTTATATTTACTTTCATTCTATTTTTCCATCAGCATGGCAGCTTGTGCTACTCTAAGACCAATATTGTGAGTTTCATGAGTGCAGGAAGCATCATATGCTGTAAATAGGCTATGCAAAGGTGAATTTAGATTGGCAAGATTCCAGTATAGTGAGCAAGATCTTGTTTACTTATTTACTTATTTATTTATATATTTTGGTTTTTAGTTCTCATTCATTATTCTATATTTACCATGAAGGACAGTGAATACAGCTGAGATCCAGGGAAGAGGATTTTAAGCAGCTGCAGTCCCCACTATGCCTACTGTTTGATCGTGCTGGCTTTCAGAATGGATAGCATCCATCTGGCATTAATTAGAATACAGGCACATTATTTTCATTTTCAGTTCTTTCTCATGGCAAATAGCATTCATGAAAAGAAATCAAACATTTCTCTGTCTGGCTAGTTTACGCTCAGCCCAAGTGTGGATTTGTTTGGAACATAAAAGGATTTGTGTGAGAGAGTATTTCTGCTGCTTGTACTAATCTACAATGAAATATTTCTTTCAGATGCAAAACTGATCTAATGGAAAACTATTTTTATTGATTCTAATGATTAAGATAAGAAAATGATGGATGACACCTAGAATGTGCTTACCCAAAACAAATTTACTAGGAAATGCATACCATGGAAAATTCTTATTTGCATTTCATTCATTTCATTTAGTAATCTCTTAGCAGCTGGGTCCCTAAAGGTTATTTTATGTAAAAATTCATCATAGTTTATTAAATCAATATTTGGAAAATTTATCCATGTTTTACTATTATGTGGTTCTTAGAATAGGGTATTGTGGTATCTCTGTAGTTTGGAATAAGAACCTCAATGTTTGAGATTTAGCTTGATGACTGTGACATGGAATATATTAGGAGTGAGATAATCAACTTATCCCACTAGAACAGCATAAATAACCCAATCTCAGACTTTCCAAATACACAGTGGCCCAACACAATCAAATACATCTTTTTTAGAAAAATGTGCATAAGGGTATGTATAATAGTACATTAATTCATATACTAGACAAAAGTATGAACAAAAGTGCATTGTATATTGGAAATTTCATTGCAGTAACTGTATGGTCTAGTATTGTATACAAAAGTGCATTGCATACAAAAATGAATGTTTTAGTAGAATTGTGCCAAGAACCAGAATTCATTAAAACTTTTTTTTTTTTTGGCAAACCCAAAAGCTAAACAGTATTAGGTTCAGTAAAACTTAGAAATTGTATGAAAAGGTAATCAAAATATTGCTCATCGGGAAATTTCAGATAAATTCTTGGCTCAAATTGTCATTGACTTCATATGTACAGGTAGTCCTTGACTTACAGCCACAATTGGGACTGGAACTTCTGTTGCTAAGTGATGGGTTCATTAAGTGAGTTGTGCCTGATTTTATGACTTTTTTGCCGTGGTTGTTAAGTGAATCACATGGTTGTTAAGCAAATCTGGCTTCACCCATTGACTTTGCTTGTTGGAAGCCCCCTGGGAAAGTCGCAAATGGTCATCATGTGACCCCAGGACACTGCAACCATCGTAAATACATGCCCCTTGCCAAGCACCTAAATATTGATCATGTGACCATGGGGATGCTGCAACTGTTGTAAGTGCAAGGACCAGTTGCAAGTAACTTTTTTCACCACCATCTTAATTTCGAATGGTCATTAAATGAATGGTTGTAAGTTGAGGACTACCTATATTCACTAATTAACAAGGATTCAGAAAAAGCTTGTCTCTTTTCTATCAATTATTTTTCAGTTTGGAATTTCATACATGCAAACAAATAATATAGCATAGGTCCAGGATATTGTACCTCCTTTAACTGTAATTTGGTTTTAGTACTGTCTGATTCTTGGCATCTGCCTAAAACCATAATGAATTCCTTTCCTTTCATAAAGCCCCTTTAGCAAAATTTGTTAAAAATGGGATGGAATTACAACATTTCCAGCAACTGAACTATTTCCTATATACAAGAAATATATCCCAAATTATATTAGTCTTCCTCATTTTCTTTCTTTTTTATTGCCTTTCTGTGAACCAGCAGATGGGCAGCTTTCTTCACGGATAACAAAAAGAGCCTGCAGGTGGCTGTTTATTAAACCATATCCTGAACCCTTATCAGGCTGGGAACCAACCATTAAACTGCTACTACATTCTCTCACAATTCCAAATGTGCCCCCAGCCTCAACTATGGCCTACAGCTGGAGTAAATTAAAGAATGTTGCAAAGAATATATATAGGAATCATTGCACACAGAAGCTCCAATCATGGATTGTTATGTAAGTTCTGTGAAAAAATGCCTACAAAAATGTTTGAACAGCAAGCATTGAAAACCCATCTAACCACCAATATTTGGGGGCATCTGATAAAAAACTGGGGCAGGGAAAGCATTGGAACAAAATGGAGCATGCGTATCTATGATACTGACATGGAAGTGTATTTATCCTGATTCTTATATCCCTAGTTAGCAGCCACAACAAAGCTGGACAGGGGTATGCAAAATGCCCTGTGCCAAATGGAATGGGAAGGAAAAAACTTCTCTGTTTCTCCAATACATCTCCAAATTGAGCCATTGATTTTCAGTGTATTCTGAACAGCTTTAAAGCCAATATGAGCAAAACTGAACTTTAAGGACAACCAATATTAGAGGTAGAACGTCAGCATTTGTGATGCCAAAATAATATATATAAGATCTTCAAACAAAAGGCAGAATAATAGGATAAGAATTCCCATACCTAAAGATAATGGGGACATTGTTCAGAATAATATCAGCTATAAAACTGACTTGCACTTTACAGCCATCTCTTTTTCCAGGTGGCTGACAGTGTTCACATTCTTGATTGTGCCTTTTCTTGCTATAAAAAATGAACAGCATTTGTTAATGAGAATACCTGTCTGTGAGCTTGATTCACTGTCGACAGTGCCTCTTCTCAGCTCAGGAAGATGTTGAAGAGTTGCCATTAGCAAAAAGCGGGGGGGGGGGGGGGGGTGGAGTTTAAAGTCTTTAAGAATTTGCCACTTGAGCAAGGCTTATAGTTGAAATGGTGGAGAAGAAAAATGTGCATCTCCTAAAATATGACTGTCTCTCAAAACTGTTTCATGTGGAAGGAATATACAGGTGTAGCATCATGCACTGGAACTTTAACCTTAAGAAAGAATGGGATAGATTTTCATTTAATTTATATTTTAACATGAACTCACCCACTCTGGATTTCCCAAGACTTCAGCAAAGGAAAATATCTGCAGTTTTCCAAATTGTATGATGTGGTTTATAGTTCAAAACATTTTTTTTTTATCTGCTTAACAGTCATTACTGACCCTGCAGTGACCGCCCCCTAGCGGATTTCAAGGCAATTGCATCTTTCTAGTTTCGGAATTAGACTTTGCCAGAGCCTAATTCCTAGAGCGTCAGCCCAGCTGGCAGCACAGGAGGCGGGATTTCCGTTGCTTCGCGCCCCTTTTTCGGACGCCGGCAACTGTCCCGTCTCTCTGTGGAGTCGCTGCCAGCATTTTCCTCCCACCGGAGTGAGAGTGCTCATTTATCGACTCACGTACGTTTTCGATCTGCTGAGTTGGCAGAAGCTGCGGGTATAGAAACAAGAGCTCACCTTGTTAACGCGAGGCTGGACTCGAACCGCTGAAGCTGTCAGCCATTTCTGGCTGGCGCTTTCAGCGTCATTAAGCCGCTGCGCCACCGCGTCCCCTTCAAAACATTTACAGAAATGCAAATACCGGAGAAAGCACACACTAAAGGGGAAGGGCTCTTCACCCCACATAGCTAGGAGACTTGTATTATCTTTAGGAGAGGCTGGCAGAGATTGTGAGGAGGCTGGGAAAGTAACAAGAGGAATAGATGCAAACATGGAAGGGTGGAAGTCGCATCTTTTATTATCTTTTTCTTCCTTTAACCGTATTTTCTGCACTTTTCTTCTTTTCCCTTTTTCTCTCTTTTTTTGTTATATATTTCTGTATTTGTCTTTTATCTATGCAAACACTCTTAATAAAATTGTTTCAAAAAATAAACCGGGAAGACTGGTTGCTAGTAGCTTATCTCAGAAACGATAGCTCAATCCAGGCTATCAATATTCCAGGAAGAGGAGTTTCAAAACTTCCAAAAAGACTTCATCTTAATGAATTTGCTAATGATGGCTGGTAGTTCCTATCCCGGTGCCCAAGATTCTGTACTTCACCTGTAATCTTTGCATTAAAACACCTCATTAAAGTCTGTGTAATTTTTGTTTCTTTCATTGTTTCCTGCTGTGAGAGACTTGACAAAGGCCTTCTCTGTTGTGGCACATTATTTTGGAACATCCTTTTTTTGAAGGCCATCTGGAATCGATATTATCTGGTTTTCAGTGTCAGATGAAGGACTGGCAATTTACTCTTGCATTTGGGGTTTAGCAACTGAAGTCAGACATGCCTTGGGTCCCTTAGTGATTGCAGGCTGACCTTGCCATGTGTCCGTTAAGCATATTATTGTTGGTCACAGAGTCAGCCAGATGTTTAGAGTGGATTTGGCATTTTTATCCACCCATCAAGTTCTTCCCAAGGACCTAGGATATGCAGATGTTGTTGTTTGATGGTGTTAAAGGTATTGTCACAGGATATAAGCTGTTCCAAGTAAAGCTGCCTTTTGCAATTGACTGATGTTGATTTTGTCATTGTCAATGGTCTTCAAGTGGTTCTCCAGATGTTTAGGGATTGCACCCAAGGCACCTATTACTATTGGCACTGTCTTTGCTTTCTTTGCACAGTCGTTCTATATCCATTTGCAGTTCTTGTATTTTGTGATTTTCTCCAGTTCTTTCTCTTCTATTCTGCCGTCTCCATTGCAAAGTCTGCTATCCAGACTTTTTTGCCTTTCTTATCAACAATTGTTAAGTCTGGAGTGTTATGTGGCAGGTGCTTGTCTGTTTGAATTCTAAAGTCCCAGGGCACTTTAGCTTCTTCATTTTCTATTACTTGGTCTGTTTTGTGGTCCCACCAGTTCTTGCTTGCAGGCAAATGGTATTTCTTGCAAATATTCCAATGCACCAATGTTGCTACTTTGTCATGCCATTGTTTGTAGTCAGTCTGTGCGATCGTCTTGCAACACCTAACTAGGTGGTCCACTGTTTCTTCAGCTTCTTTGCAGAGGTGGCATTTGCTGTCTGTTGCTGTCTTCTCAATTCTGGCTTTGTATGCATTTGTTCTTAAGGCTTGGTCTTGTGCAGCCAGAATTAGGCCTTCTGTCTCTTTCTTCAACTTTCCTGTTCCTAGCTATTGCCAGGTCTTGCTCTTATCTGCTTTACCTGCTAGTTTTTTTGTGTGCCGGCTATGTAATACTGTGCCTTGCCATGTCTCTTTTCTATTCTTCATTTTTCTTTCTTGTAGGCCAGTTTGGTTTCTTCAATATTCAGTAAGCCTTCATGGTGTACTAACTTCAGCGCATCTTCTTCACCGTCCTTCAGATATTCTTCTAATGCACTTTTTTTCCCCTTTGACTGTCTGGTGTACATGCAGCATTCCACATCCACCTATGGTTCTTGGTAAGTAGAGTCTGTCAAGATTGCTGCTTGGATGAAGGGCACAATTCACTGTCATTATTTTTCTGGTCTTCCTATCCAGGGCTTCTATTTCTGCTTGAGTCCAGTCCAGCTGTGTATCTAATGACTGGAATTGCCCAGGTGTTAAGGCAACTTGATGGTATTTCCTCCACTGAGTTTGGACTTTAAGAACTTTTTCACTCTGATGATGTATTCACTACTAACCTTCTTCTTGACTTCAATATGCTTGATGTTGTCAGCTTGAAGCATGCCCAGGTATTTGTAGTGACCTTCTTCATCCAGACTCTTGATGTTATTTCCATTGGGCATCTTGATTCCTTCAGTTTTCACTATTTTTCCCCTGTTGATGGTAAGGATGGCACATTTGTCCAGTCCAAACTCCATTGCAATATCTTGGCTGTATAATCGGATAGTGTTGAGCAGCATTTCTATTTCACATGATGTTTTTCCATACAGCTTCAGATTGTCCATGTAAAGGAGGTGGGATAGCCTGACAGATGTTTCCGATGTTTGATAGCCGTGGCCTGACTTGTTCAGTATTGCTGATAGAGGAATCAAAGCAATGGCACAGTAGTGGTGATAGTGAGTCTCCTTGAAAAATTCCTCTCTTGATATTAGTCTTTCCCAGGCTATCACCACTGACCAGCAACTGTGTCTTCTATTGTGCCACTGATTTTTGCACAATGCTTCTGATGTTTCTACTGACTCCTATTATCTCTAGGCACTTGATTATCCAGTCATGTGGCAGGAAGTCAAATGCCTTATTATAATTAATCTAAGCTACATTCAAGTTGGTCTTCCTTTTCTCCCAGTTTTCCAAAATCATTTTGCCAATTAGGAGCTGATCTTTTGTTCCTCTGCTATCTGGGCAGCTTCCTTTCTGCTCAGATGGAAAGAGCTTGTTTTTAGCTAGATACTGCTGGACTGCATTAACTATCACACCAGTTAGCAATTTGAAATTGTTGGCAAGCAGGTAATTGGCCTGTAGTTGCCTGGCACTGCCCCCTTTGTTGGATCTTTCATTATCAGGTAGGTTTTGCCAGATGTTAACCAATCTTCAATTTCACCTCCTTGCAGTATATTGTTAAACTGCTTGGCAATGAGTGGGTGCAGACCAGTCAGATATTTCAGTCAAAAACCATGCAGTTCATCTTCATCTGGTGCTGACCAATTCTTGATATCCACCATTTCTGCTGTTATTACAAGTTCTTTCATTTCAGCTTCTTTTTTATTCTTATCCACCTCTGTTATCCAAGCTGCATTCTTCTTGTATTTCTTTGGGTTGTCCCATAGCTGCACCCAGAACTGCACTGTTTCGTCTTTGTCAGGTGGTGACTGGTTCATTGCAGTCTCTCCATTGATGGATTGGTAGAAACATTTCTGATTCACCTGAAATTGGAGATTATGCCCAAGCAATTCGAGCTTTGTATCTGCTGATCTTCTTGGCTATGGCTGTTATTTGCTGCTTTATTATTTCCAGTGCTACCTTGATCTTCCTTGCTTCTAGGTGATAGTTCTTGATCAGGTATTCTTTGGTCTTCTTGTTCTTCAGCTTCTTTTCTTTCATCTGTTCTAGCTTGCTTGCATCAATAAGCAAGGCTTATTATTATTATTATTATTATTATTATTATTATTATTATATGCAACAATATGAAAGGCATGTTATTTTATTTTTATCCTGCCTTTTGTTTAATATCTATTTGGTCAGCTCAAGGGGATGAACATACCTAATTTCTCCTGCTTCCTATTTTCCCTACAACAACCCTGTGAGGTGGGTTGGGCTGAGAGAGAGGCCCAAAGTCACCCAGCTGGCTCACAATCTCCTGGTTTCTAAGTCAGCACCTTAACCACTGCACCAAACTGACTCTCCTTCAATGTTATTATAATTATTATTGTGACTTAAATTAACTTAATAATAACTTAAGTTACTATTAATTTTCTTGGTTTCTTGTTTTATCTTGGCTTTTATGGATTGTAACATGGCATGAGATATTCTCACTCACAAATAGGGTATAAATATTTTAAATAAATAATATAACATAAATAATTATTTGTTTAATCTGGAAAAAGCAGGTGGCCTTCACATATTTGATCCTTTATTTATTTATCACATTTGTATGCTGCCCAGCTCCCAAACACCCTGAGTGGCTCACAAAAACTAAGATAAGAAAAACACAGTAATAACTAGTAAAAAATAAAAGATGGCAAGAACAATAAACCAGACAGGAATGAAGGAAAGGGTCTTCACTCTTCCTTGCCAAAGGCCTGGGCAAAGAAAATAAGACAAGCAGTAAACAGTCCCTTCCATTTTCTAGCCATGCAGTTGACATAAGTGCAAAAATAGCTTCCACACTTACTGCATTATTGTCTGCATCAGAGAACCGTTGTGTACACACTTTCATGATGAGGTTCCAAGTCACATGAAATGATTGTGTGTAGAGCTAAGCTTTCTTCTCTTGACAATGTAAGCATACAGACTGTCACTTCACTTACATTACCAGCATGGCCAGAAGAAAAAAGGATTCTTGTTGATCCTCGCATCTTAGTCTGAACATGCAAAGGTAACCCCTGAACAGACCATAATATGTTGATGCAAGAAAATTGAAGAGTTAGCCACAAACACATAGTGCTTGAAATTTCTTTTGAAACAATTGAGTTGTTCTGTTGGGGTTTTTCTTTTTCTCTTTAGTCTTAATTTCTTGCTTGCTGTCCAGAGTCATGTACATTGTTTAAAAATAGATAAATAAATCTGCACAAGACTTGAAACCTGTACTCTGCTGTTCTTACTGAAGAGATCAGCCTGTACGCTCAAAAAGTCTGCCTTACTGTAACAAAGAATATTTGCTTGTTAAGCAAGCTTGGCTTTTTGCCTTTGATTTGATTAATATAAACTTTTGTGGTGTACAAATATAGGTTTAGAGAGCCAAAGAGATGCAGTGAAGGAGATCAGGAAAAAGAAAAGGAGACCTAATGAAATCTAGTTTGCACCAATCCCATTCGCTATGACTCTCTATGTTTTTTTATCCTTGCAAAATATTTTTGCTTCTACTATACCTACATGTTAATTCATACATTGCCTTTTATTCCTTAAGCTTCTTACCTCTCTCTTTTTGAAGATCTCATCCAATCATAACTTTCTTGGTCTTCCCATCCCTCTCAACCTATTCATTTTTCCTTTTTTTATTTCTTAAGTGTTTTGATCCTCATTCATTCTCTCTAAAATACCTAACTGCCCAAATATATGTCTTTCATATTGGACACTCATTTTTGGTTTTAATCCATGCTGATTCATCACTGATTCATCCTTGATCCTATCTTTTCTTGTTTATATCACACTTTGTAAGTACCACATTCCCATTGTGTACTTTTGTGTTTCTCCTAACATACTCAACTCTTACTTCTGTACAACAAAGCATCAGAATCACACTCTTATGTGCAGCCATTTTTGCTTCTTTTGACAAACATTCATTCCTTGTAACAGACCATGTAGTATTTTTCTACTAGCGTTTTCACATCATAATATTTCTCCATCCATTTTACCAGCTTTTCTAACATTCAGCCTAAATACCCCAATGCATCTACTTCCTATAATATTTTGCTATTATGGAGGAATATGGAGATGGCCTTGAAGAAGGTATTCAACAGCCACTATATAAACCCCAGCTTAGCTCTGGAAAGGTGGAAGGAATGCAAAAGAAATTCGTGATCACCTCACTTGATTTTTTTTGGTATAAGAGTGGGGACAGAGAATCTCTGTCAGGTTTCAAGATACTGTAATTGTTCCTGCAATAACAAAAAAGAGGTTCCAGTAGTCCTTGTTGAGTCTGTTTCCTGACACAGCTTATTTTGAAGGGTTGTCAGCTATGGTCACTTCATTTTTCCTATCAAACCTAGCTAATGTAGTTTTAGATATATGTTAATTTTCAGTCCAATAACCTGGAGATACAACCAGACAATACTTATGAGGAATCCTCTTTCCTTTTGCTCTCCCTACTTGTAAATGTGATCTTTACCTCATATGTAAGTCCAATGTTCACTGTAGGATTTAAATTTATATTGTTGGGAAATAGAGAAGTATGTATAGTAAATAACCTATTGCAATGTTGATTGATTTATGAACCTCATCAGTGATAATCAACGATAATATAAGAGAAGGAAGATATACATTTTTAAGACAATTAGAATCAGACAGCTTCTCTGATTAACCAACATTGGGCAGATATACTATAGAAACCCTAACATTTTGGCCAACCAGTGGTGGGGGGAGGGGTGGCTTTTAAAATACATAATGTCGTCGATTAAAATTAACCAGGACGTCAATTGATCTTTCTAAATGGATAGACAAATACTGCCATTATGTAGCAGTTTTCTGGATGGGAAGAGACTTTGTGAGAATTTTTGCCATCATAAATGGCTTATATATAGGTGTACCATTTGAAAGCAGAGTACTCACTAAAATTCATGTTTTGTAACTTTAATTTTATTTTAAAATATACTATTTATCTTAGCTCTCAGGTTTTTATTCCTCTGATTGTTTCCATTCTTGACTGCACAGAGGAATGTTTGACAGACATACTGTATACTTAAGAGTTCCCACAGCATGCTAAATCTTTCTGGTTATTTTTCACTTTTCAACAAATTAGGAGTTTTCAGTCATTCTTTCATTCACTTTCACCAGCTAAGCGACATCTTGGATGCTCAGTACATAATAAAGAAATTTCATCACACAGTATATTCTAAATTTGCTACCAAATTATGTACTTATTGTCCCCATATCTGGACAATTTTATAAAAGAAAAGAACAGTTCACATATGATAAAGTTATCAATGGATACTCACCATGACAGCTATATATCATCTCCAATACCAAAGGGAGCATGCTTATGCCTAGCAGTTGCTAGGCAACACATGTGGAAGGATGCCATTTAGCTCATGTCCTGCTGTTGGCCACTGTGGGAACAGAATATTGGACTAGGTAGGCTTTATATCTGATTCTGCTTGGCTCTTGTTAGGTTCTTATATCTGTAGACTTCATACATACAACATTTTAGCAGGTTTATGGCCAAACAAAATTACATCCTGCTTTTTCACCAAAATTTTATATTAACTATGAATGTTTTCATTGCAAGCCTCACTAAAACACATCCAACCACATTTAATCATCTGAAGAAAATAAGCAGAAAGTTTCTGATTCTTTGCTAGGAAAGTTTATTTATTTATTTATTTATTTAAAGTCCAAGACCCATCATAAAAGTGAAGCACTACAAAATACCGAGAAGAAAAGAAACAAAAATAAAATTACATCTCTCTCTCACACACACACACACACACACACACACACACACAGAGTATATATATACCCTGAAATGGTTAACAATGTGAAGGAGACACTAGATACTTTCTAAATACATGATTATCAATACAGAGTTTGCAAACTTATTAGAGGTTTCTAAGAATTGATCACATAGAAGAAAAGCAATAATCTTATAATCACGGAAGCAATTAAAATTACAGTTGGAGCGATGAGTTTTGATTGCCATTGGGTATATAATGGACAATATTATAATAATATATGTGATGCAGATTCAACATCTGTATCTGAGCATGGGCAAGTGTGGCTTTCATCCAGAAGGTTCCTAAATCTGCTGATTGTCGTCTTAATGGGAAGCACCCAATTCATGCAAAAATAAAGAATCTCCTGTGAGGAACATGTAGGATATTAAAAATATATTTCTAGGGATAGTCCAGTGGGGCAATTACACTGTAGAAAAGATGGGAAACATTGGCTTTGTCAATCTGAATATCTAAGTCTGAAATCCTCTGCTTCAATTCAGCGGGAGTTTTATCCAGGCCAAGAGCACAAAATGACAGCAAGGTAAGGCCACAATATGCCAAGTCATTGTTATTTTGCCTCCTTAGGGTAGTATCAAATCTTTCTAGCAAGGTGAGATGGACCGGGGAAGTTCCTCTCAAAACTTGCTTTAGTCAGAATTTAAGTCAGCAGTCTTAATTAAGCCCCAAACAAGATACAGCCTAATTCTAATCATATTGAAACATTAGAAGTTGAGTGAGTGAAGTGCATTATATTTTCTTAAGAATTTTGATTGGGTGACTTCTGGGCTTGGGACTTCCTTAGATACACAACTAAGCACTTTATAGCATTGTATCAGATTTTTAGCTTTAAATAATTTAATGGCTGCTGTTATTTCCAAACTGACTTGCAAATGTAACAATTGCAAAAGATGCTTTTGGGGTTATTATAAGCAGTTTTCTTGCTTGAACTGACCAACTGGTAAAAGATTGAAATTGAACATCCAAGTACTTAACAGATTTAACCTATTTAATAAGCTTTTTTGTTGTTCAGTCGTTAAGTCGTGTCCGACTCTTCGTGACCCCATGAACCATATTGCGCCAGGCCTTCCTATCTTTCACTGCCTCCCTGAGTTTGCTCAATTTCATGCTCATTGCTTCAGTGATGCTATCTAGCCATCTCATCCTCTGCCGTCCTCTTCTCCTTTTGCCTTCCATCTTTCCCAGCATCAGGGTCTTTTCCAAAGAGTCCTCTCTTCGCATTAGGTGACCAAAGTATCTGAGCTTGAGCTTCATTATCAATCCTTCCAATGAGCAATCAGAGTTGATTTCCTTTAAGATTGACTGGTTTGACCTCCTAGCAGTCCAGGGGACTCTTAAGAGTCTTCTCCAGCACCACAGTTCAAAGGCATCAATTCTTTGGCGTTCAGCCTTCTTTGTGGTCCAGCTCTCACAGCCATACATTACTACTGGAAAAACCATAGCTTTGACTATGCGGATCTTTGTCGGCAAGGTGACGTCTCTGCTTTTTAATATGCTATCTAGGTTTGCCATAGCTTTCCTCCCAAGGAGCAAGCGTCTTTTAATTTCATGGCTGCAGTCTCCGTCTGTGGTGATCTTGGAGCCCAAATAAATGAAGTCTGTTACTGCTTCCATTTCTACCCCTTCTATTTGCCAGGGATTGATGGGTCCAGATGCCATGATCTTAGTTTTTTTCATGTTGAGTTTCAAGCCAGCTTTCGCACTCTCCTCTTTCACCCTCATCAAGAGGCTCTTTAGTTCTTCTTCATTTTCTGCCATTAGGGTGGTATCGTCTGCATATCTGAGGTTATTGATGTTTCTCCCTGCAATCTTAATTCCGGCTTGTGATTCTTCCAGCCTGGCATTTCTCATGATGTACTCTGCATATAGGTTAAATAAGCAGGGGGACAGTATACAGCCTTGTCGTACTCCTTTCCCTATTTTGAACCAATCGGTTGTTCCATGACCGGTTCTAACTGTTGCTTCTTGGCCTGCATACAGATTTCTCAGGAGACAAGTAAGGTGGTCTGGTATCCCCATCTCTTTAAGAATTTGCCACAGTTTGTTGTGGCAAATCAATCAATCAATCAATCAAAGGCTTTTGCATAGTCAATGAAGCAGAAGTAGATGCTTTTCTGGAACTCTCGTGCTTTCTCCATGATCCAGCGAATGTTGGCAATTTGATCTCTAGTTCCTCTGCCTCTTCGAAACCCAGCTTGTACATCCGGTAGTTCTCGGTTCACGTACTGCTGAAGCCTAGCTTGTAGGATTTTGAGCATAACCTTGCTAGCATGTGAAATGAGTGCAATTGTGCGATAGTTTGAACATTCTTTGGCATTGCCCTTCTTTGGAATTGGAACGTAAACTGACCTTTTCCAATCCCGTGGCCACTGTTGCGTTTTCCAAACTTGCTGGCATATTGAGTGCAGCACTTTAACAGCATCGTCTTTTAGTATTTTAAATAACTCAGCTGGAATACTGTCATCTCCACTAGCTTTGTTGTTAGCAATGCTTCCTAAGGCCCACTTGACTTCACTCTCTAGGATGTCTGGCTCAGGGTCAGTGACCACACCAGCATGGACATCAGGGACATTAAGATCTTTCTTGTATAGTTCTTCTGTGTATTCTTGCCACCTCTTCTTAATCTCTTCTGCTTCTGTTAGGTCCCTGCCTTTTTTGTCCTTTATCATGCCCATCTTTACACTAAACTTTCCTTTGATCTCTCCAATTTTCTTGAAGAGATCTCTAGTCTTCCCCATTCTATTGTTTTCTTCAATTTCTTTGCATTGTTCATTTAAGAAGGCCTTCTTATCTCTCCTTGCTGTTCTCTGGAAATCTGCATTCAGTTGCTTATATCTTTCCCTTTCACCCTTGCTTTTCGCATTCCTTCTTTCCACAGCTATTTGTAAAGCCTCATCAGACAGCCATTTTGCTTTCTTGCATTTCTTTTTCTTTGGGATGGTTTTAGTTGCTGCCTCTTGTACAATGTTACAGACCTCCGTCCATAGTTCTTCAGGCACTCTGTCTACCAAATCTAATCCTCTAAATCTATTCATCACCTTCACTGTGTATTCACATGGAATATGATCTAAGTCATACCTGAGTGGTCTAGTGGTTTTCCCTACATTCTTCAATTTAAGCCTAAATTTTGCAGTAAGAAGCTCATGATCTGAGCCACAGTCAACTCCCGGTCTTGTTTTTGCCTTCTGTATAGAGCTTCTCCATCTTTGGCTGCAAAGTATGTAATCAATCTGGTTTCGGTATTGACCATCTGGTGATGTCCATGTGTAGAGTCGTCTCTTGTGTTGTTGGAAAAGATTGTTTGCTATGACTAGCTTGTTCTCTTGACAAAGCTCTATTAGTCTTTGCCCTGCTTCATTTTGTACTCCAAGGCCAAACTTGCCTGTTATTCCAATTACTCCTTGACTTCCTACTTTAGCATTCCAATCCCCTATGATGAAAAGGACATCTTTTTTTGGTGCTAGTTCTAGAAGGTCTTGTAGGTCTTCATAGAACCGGTCAACTTCAGCTTCTTCGGCATCAGTGGTTGGGGCATAGACTTGGATTACCGTGATGTTGAATGGTTTTCCTTGGATACGCACTGAGATCATTCTGTCGTTTTTGAGGTTGTACCGCATTACTGCCTTTCCCACTCTCTTATTGACTATGAGTGCAACTCCATTTCTTCTAAGGGTTTCTTGCCCACAGTAGTAGATATAATGGTCACCTGAATTAAATTCACCCATTCCCGTCCATTTCAATTCGCTGATTCCCAAGATGTCGACGTTCAGTCTTGTCATCTCATGTTTGACCACATCCAGCTTGCCTTGGTTCATGGATCTTACATTCCACGTACCTATACAATATTGTTCTTTACAGCATCGGACCTTCTTTTCGCTTCCAGATACATCCACAGCTGAACGTCCTTTCGGCTTTGGCCCAGCCTCTTCACTCTTTCTGGAGCTACTCGGAATTGCCCTCCGCTCTTCCCCAGTAGCATATTGGACACCTTCCGACCTGAGGGGCTCATCTTCCGGCGTCATATCTTTTAGCCTTTTAACATTGTCCATGGGGTTTTCTTGGCAAGGATACTGGAGTGGGTTGCCATTTCCTTCTCCAGTGGACCACATTTTGTCAGAACTCTCTGTCATGACTTGTCCGTCTTGGGTGGCCCTGCACGGTATAGCTCATGGCTTCACTGAGTTACACAAGCCCCTTTGCCACGACAAGGCAGTGATCCATGAAGGGGATTTAATAAGCTTACCAAACAGTTAATATTTAGCAGAGTCCAACCATTGTAGAAAAAAGAGAAATCCTTTTATTGTGTTAATGCTTTATCTGCGCCTCTGGATTAAGGTCTCTTATGCCAAGAGAGTGGGACTGCCCCTGTGCAACAGTTGTTCCACTTAAAACTTCATCACACACAGGTTTCTGTTGTACAGTTCATCTTCATCTACAACTTATCTGCAAATCATTTCAGTCCAAACCTAACTCATTCAGCCCTGTGGTAATGGGGGAGTAGCAAAGCAACAGCTGGAGATGACCACTAGCAGTTGTAGTCACAAACATGCACCTGGGTGGCCCCTGGATCAGTGGTCATTCATCTCAGTATCTGGGGCCACGGAGATATTCAGCAGCATCCAGGGTGACTGGACAGCCTTTCTAGTATAGCACTGCCCACTCTTGCATGAGGGAGGACGGTAGAAAAGGCACCCTAAACATTGCCTGCCCCATAACATCTGGCTAGCTAATCGCAGCTGGCAGATCATCTCCTTAGCAGTCAAGCATCAAGAAAAACGAATCAAAGAAAACTAATTTTCAGAGCCTGGAACGTCCGCACCTTGCTATAGAGAGGCAAGGTGTCAAGGCCTGAAATACAAACAGGACTCATAACAGCCAAACTTCATCATTATAGCATTGACACTGCTGTATTCAGTGAGACCAGGCTGGCAGACAAGGGTTCATTATAGGAAAAAGTGAGCGGATACACATTCTTTTGGAAAGGGAAACCTCAGACTGACAACAGGACTCACAGAGTAGCTTTTGCAATCAAAACTGCTTCGCTGAAGAACATGCCTATTCCACCCACTGGAATAAATGAGTGCTTTCTGAAGTTCCACTTTCCTCTCAGCAAGTCCTGGTATATCACCATTGTCAGCGCCTAAATACCAACTCTTATGACTCTAGACGAAGACAAGGAAGGTTTCTACGAGGACCTAGACCAGATTATTTGAACAACCCCTGCCAGTGACAAACTTGTCATTCTGGGCAACTTCAATGCTAGGGTGGAGACAGACAACGACAACTGGGATGGAGTCCTCAGGAAACATGGGGTAGGAAAACTAAAGAGCAATGGCCTGCCGCTTCTGAGCAAATGTGCTGAGCACAACCTGTGGATCACTAACACTATGTTCAGACTTGCAAACACGTACAAAACTACCTGGATGTATCTCTGGTCCAAACACTGGCGTCTACTTGACCATGTCATAGTATGTCAGCGTGACCTTAAAGGCATCATCATCACCCGAGCCATGCAAAGTGCTGAGTGCTCAACCTGCACATAGCCTCTTTACATCATAAGCAACCAAGGACTGTCAGAAAGTCCTTGGCAGACTGCAAGACCCAGGCCAAGTCCAACGTTTCTAAGATGTGCTTAATGAAAAACTCTCTGGTAATTTACTGCTTGTAGGAAACAGTTCTGAAAAGTGGACACAGTTAAAAGATGTCATCACACAGACTGCAACAACTGTACTTGGACTGAAAATCCAGGTGCATCAAGACTGGTTTGATGAAAACCACTAACCCATTTCAGCAGCCCTCCAGGCCAAGAGCAAGGTCTATGCAGACTGGCAGAATGATCCATCATATTCATGTACTAATTTAGTGTTTATGGAAATGGAAAATTAGCAGTCCTCACTTAATCAGAGCAACTCCTCAGTGCTTTTTAAAAAGATAATTCATCTAAGGCATCTCACTGTTAGATACATTAAACCAGTGTTTTTCAAACTTGGCAACTTTAAGATGTGTGGACTTCAACTCCCAGAATTCCCCAGCCAGCATGGTGGGGATTTCTGGGAATTGAAGTCCACACATCTTAAAGTTGCCAAGTTTGAAAAACACTGCATTAAATCCATCTCATTTTTTTAAGGGGTAGTAACTTGTGCTGGAAGATGTGCTTACATAGCTATACTAAACTACTTTACTACTGATAATCAATTACCTTTAGGATATTTCCTAAGCAAATAATGGATTGGGATTTCTTGATTTGAAAAAGCCCTTAACTGCCAAATGCCATGTCAAAAAATATTTTGGCAGGGAAATCCTACAATGAATAAGAGTATATCAGAATATGTATGTGGGAACTGGGGAGAAATAATTCTACCTTCTTTTCTTCATATTGCCTTAACTATTATTATGATGATCTCCAGAACTGGCACAATTGTGGGCCAGTTTGGAAGGATACTGGAAGGGGAAAAACACTTCGGGGTCCATTCCTGGAGAATCATATTTAATTCCCCAGTGCCAGTAGAACACAATTGCCGGGGCGTTTGTGCTTTCATAGATTCTGTATTACTAATATCAATAGCTGTAATATTAGTGCTATGGTGCTATTGGGCTTATCCTTTGTGTTGGTGAAATGGTACTCAGGCTTCCCTGTGTTCCCTCAGTAGAGTAAATATCTGCCATAGTACTGGAGTTTTAGGATTTTTAAAACTTAATTTAGCTATGTCTTTTAAATGCATCAATTTGTAAAACCAAATTAAAATTCCTGTTATTTTATAATATATTTTCTTCCATGTTCATTTGGCTATCATATCTTTTCTTACAATTTCTTCTATGCATATGTTTCTGCTCCCAATACACCTTTTATTAGCTTTGTATGAAGAGGAAAAGATTATTCCAAGGGACTGAAATAGAAGTGGAAAGAAGGAAAAGCACACGTTCTTTATCCCCATAGTGTACCATCTGTCAAAAAGTATTTGTCAATACTGTCTGATTGTTGTATTGATCTGCTAATAATATGGCTGTAGATTGAAATTAATGATACAGACAATTTTTCAAATATGCAATTACAATAATTTTCCCTGCTGTGTTTTCATTGCCCTATATCTAAAGGATCTTTTTTAAAACCTCCCCGATCTCTCTCTACTAATCTCTCAATTTATATGACTGGATAGATGTCCAGACACCTCTTAAAAATACATTTTAAAAAAATTAATTTGTCCCCTATTATCTGATTCAGCTTCCGTGGATCAGAAGTTTCTGTAGATATGTATCTGTACACAAATGTGATTCAGATTCTTTAATTTATTTATAGCATGGAATTAATAATAATTGTTATTAGATAGTGAAATCCAATTTTTTTTCCATTTAGCAAGCAAACCTGCTGTTTCAATTGAGTTCAATGGTTCTAACTGGCTTATTGTTTATTTATTTATTTCAGGCAATTGTTTTGCTCTTTAGCCAAAACAAATAAGCAACACTTTCCTAGAACAATTACTAAAAAGGGGGGGGGGGGAAATGTAGTCATCTCTACACTCTGGAAAATCAGAGGAAACTGATTCTCCAGAGTCATGTTTAGCCATCCTATGAAAGGTCTTTTGCAGAGAAGATAAGTCATCTCTGATTCATCTCCTTTTTAGTCTTTCTCTTATTTCACTTTTTATCCTGAATGGAATTTATTTCATCATTGCCAGCTCCTTTCCCCATATAACATGCATCTGTTTGCCACTCCTCACGTGCTTGATCTCCATATGGTCCCTATGTTTGTGCTCCAAATACTTCCACTATGTTTTCATAGCTGCACTGCCTCCTCTCTCTTGCCATATTCTTCTTCTTTAGTGAATCTGGGGCTCCCTCCATCCTCTATCAAACAGGGTTTCAATATGTCTGTTACTTATGCCAACCCCCACTCTCGCCTTCTCTCAGCAACATCCCTCTCATCAGGCTACCAGATTAGTCAATGAGATCTTCCAATGAGCCTTCTGTGTGTAGCTGCAGGCAAGCATTGCCTGGTTTTGCTTTCTAACCAAGTGGACCTTCTGCTAAATGGTGCCTATCATTGCCTCTTCTTTTCCACACATATATAGTTATCTGTTTTCTGGGTTACTCTTGCAATTCTGCAAATGCCAAAGGATAACTGCATGTTATTTTTTAACTTCATCACTGAGCGATGTCTTCTTGTCTATCCAATAATGATGCAAGATTGGTAAAAGTGAGGCTCTTGGCTTTCTCAACAATAACACCAAAACTATGAAATTTCCTGCCGGTCAAGATTCACTACGTTCCTATTTTCGTTGACTGACCTTGTCGGTTAAGAAGACCTCACTGATCTGGCCAGCTTTGCAAGAATAATTTATGGTTAAGTATGCTATACTGGCTTTGAAATTGTATTTCTTCTTTCAAAAATGGTTTGTTTTCCTATCAGTTTTCAATTTTACCTACCAATACATTTTCATTTGGTTTCTTTTAATTTTGCTGTGGTATATTTTCTTGTCTCTCTTGTCTCATTTATTGGAAAATGTCTGCTGAAAGTGAGAGCAAAAGTACTCAACCAAATTTCAGATCATCGGAAAATCACAGTCCTTTACAATATCTGTCCAACAGTGCTCAGTAGAGCTGCTTGAGGAATCCCAAATTGCTGAGCTAAATTTGAGCAAATAGAGCTTTTGTAGCGAGATAGCTCTCTTTATTGGCTATTAGTTAAAAAGGTGGTGAAATTGTTGACTATGTCTGCTCTCCTTCTCCTACACAGGAAAAGCTTTCTGAGAAGCAGGCACAACTAAGACTGACAATTCTCAGAGAAAGGGCACATTGATTACAATGCCTTCAGAAGAAATGTTGAGTAGTGAACTAAAAAGCCAGAAAGTACAGTGCGAGACACAGACAATGACGAATGTGCATACCATTATCCAAATAATTATTTTATGAATGGCATTGTGTTTGCCCCATTCACTTCCACAGGGCTGGCATTACTAATATAGCTTTTTTTTGTGTGTGTATTTTGAATACACTGCTTTGTAAGGTTCTTGTTTCAATCGAAGTTATTTAAATAGATAGTGATACAGAAAGCTTTATTCTCAGCAGGGCTGCTCTGAGAGCTATGTTACATTCATTCAAGTCTCGGAGCCTGGGCATATTCTCCACTCATAACTGGAATAAGAGATAATTCCCAGGAGAACAAATTTTACTATTTGTTTTATAAAAAGGGAAAGCTTATTATCTACTGGCTGCCCTTCTTCTGAGCTACTCAGACTTTGTCTGATTAGAATAACATACACCCAGTGTGGATTCAAGGTTATATGGTCCCCCAAGGCCACATTGAGCAATAGCCTCACCTTCTACCAATGTGAAGATTTACATTTTTGGAATGATTCAGAAAAAGGAGTGGCACTGGCACCCTGAAGCTTTGGCACTCTAGGCCAGTGCCTATTCAGCTTTAGCTTAAAGCTGGTCCTGCATGCACCTATGTCTACCTGATCTTCATCCCAAAGTGTATTTATGAAATCCTCTTGACACACCTATATTACTCTGCCCCACAATATTTTCCTTCAGTGACGGCTGATTTGCAGTAAAGCAGAGTGTGTATGGGAGCTCAGAAGAAGCTGCAGAAACATCAGCTATATTGGTTCACTGGACTATCACAGATAATTTGTTATCCACCTTAAGCTAAAAGTGTCCCCCCCCCCCACCCCAAAAGGGCTCAGTTGTGCTTCAGCTTGCACCTAGGGCAATCCTAGAAACTCTTGATTATCAACACAATATTATAAGTTAAGTTCTTTTAACCTTCACCCTGTTTCTCCTCTAGCTCTTGAAATGTTTTTCTTTAAACTATATAGAGAAATAAATCCCTGGATTCTAGTATGTTCTTGTTCCTGATGATATTGCTATTTTGTTTGCTAGTTGGCTGATCATCAAGGAATTGTCAGGTGAAGAAAAGTTTTCCTTCAAGTATTGTTGAATGGCAACTCCTAATATCTCTCAACTTTGAAATGTTGGCTTAGGTGTCTGGGACATTTGGATCAATGGATCAATAACTATTTGATTATTACAATTTTCCTCTGCTTGAGGAATTGGGTTACTTTTTCAGCAAATACATACAGTTTGTATGACCCCTCTGCTTTGATTCCCATGATGCTGCTCAAGCAGAGAAAACAGGACATTGCTGAACTTGCTATAAAATGTCTCAAATCAAGGACAAGTATTTAGCAATTCCTTTTAGCTTTTTGGATGAATAATTAGTTCCCTTCATTTATTTTATTTTCCTAGTTATTCATATTTGTTACATTCCTTGGAGTAAGCTGAATCAGAAGATTCATTCATTTGTAAACAAATTTTTGGTTGTGAAACTCTTTCAATCTCTCCAAAAGTCAAGAATACAGATAGTCTTGGTTATATAATCTGGTTGGCTCTGTCTAGTTAATATGCTACAATTTTTTTTTTTTATTCCAATTTAATTCCTCTGCACCTCTATGTGGCCCACCATACTTAATGAGTATTTTTCTTTTCTTTAACATATCTGTTTCTCAAATACTGACTTGCCATATCCATAATGTCATTGATTCTCAGCAATGCTTATCTGTGGAATGTAAATTCACTTCATCTCTGTCTTTATCCTTGTGTTAAAATAATTAGAAATTGTATATTGGTTAATCTTCTAGTAAACTGATATGCCAACTATGCCATTTTTCTTTTTTACAATATGCATATTTGTGTTAAAAATAAAGTCTGTATTCTTTGAACTAAAAGATTGTTGGGGCTATTACCCATTGTTTCAAAATAGCTATATACTATTTGATTGAAGTACAGTAGATAAACCCATTGTTTCCAAGCAACACACCTAGAAAGATTCTCCATTTTCACATTCACTTTGATAAATGGCCAAACAAGGATTTTGAGAAATAAAAACCAGGCTGAAATCTAAAATGTCCTTGGGACTGTTGAGTGCATTGCAGATATACAGTAGACCGTGTACACATTAGAATTATTTGGGTGGGCTTTACCTTCAAACCTTATTTACTGCTGTTCCTAAAACTACAACTCCTTCCTTCCTTCCTTCCTTCCTTCCTTCCTTCCTTCCTTCCTTCCTTCCTTCCTTCCTTCCTTCCTTCCTCCCTCCCTCCCTCCCTCCCTCCCTCCCAGTTTAACTTTGTACCAAACTTACCTTTCACTGAGTTTTCTTTGTCATTAAACTGGTACCTAGATAATCATATCCTTGGGTGGATAGAAACAGAGTTTTCAAATCAAAGCAGAAAGAATCCATTAAAATGTAACTTACATTTATTGTCTAAAGCAAATATAGCTGTAAGACTTAATAATTCTTAAATTAAGGATTTTCAGAAAAATATAGGCAAGAAATCTGTCTATAACAAGAACATGTACAATTTTCAGTCATGAACACAAACTATAATTGTCAGGTGTACTCAGGAGGAAGTAAATACCTTTGTTATTAATATCTCTGTTGCTAGGATGGTACATCCCAATATGTCAGGTCTCTGCTATTTATACTGTTCAGATGATTGCTATAATATGAGCCTGAAGGCTTCTGGATAAATTCCAAATTTGATTGTTTCAAGAATGGAACCTTTTGCACAAGCAGTGTGGTTTGTGGAAACCAAATTATTACCCTTTCAGAGTACATACATTCTAATACAGTGTTTTCAATCCACTTCAAATGATAAGAATAACAGTAAAAAACTCCACCTATTCCTCAATTCCATCAGTGAACTCAGAGAACGAAGGAGAGAGATATAGAACCACAGTTTTACCTTTCTTCTTGTCACTTGGGCTAACAGGGAACTGGACACATTCCTGCCACAGTGCAAAGTAGCCACCTGAAGGGGAAATGTTTGCCTACAACAGATTGCATCACACAGGTGAATCAGACAGCACTACTTGCACTGGCACGCGGTACTCAGTTCCCAATGAAAGCAACTCTCATTGAAACCAATGCGGGTTCAAAGGAAAGTTCATTTATTGGAAAGTAGTGAACAGCTCTGGAAGCATAGCTGGAACTGAGTCTCGTGCGTGCCTCACTCCTATTTCACCCCCTCCCTTTTGTCTTTGAATCTCTCTTGTGCATGTCAAAGATTTTCTCCAGTTCTCACGTTGGTACAATGTTGGGCATTCCTGAGAGCCCGACAATAGTCCATCTGCACCTAACGGTTAACCTTCCAACCTTCCCTCCCTTCCTCCCCTTCACTGTAATAGCAGAAACAAAGCAAGTGAACTAGCAGTACAAGTGATTGATTGTGAGAATTCTGACAATAAGCCAGAAGATTAGTTTTGATGTGCAGCAAGAAAAAACACACGGTGGTTATCTTCCCAATGGGCTGAGTAAGGTTGTGAGAGACCATCCTGAGAAAAAGGATGGTGGGTTGCAAAATATTATGACTTCAGAACTTCTACACATTTTTCCTTTATCAGGAAAATGTGTAGCCACCTCCTACTACATTGACAGTCAGTTAATAAGATGAAGAAGGGATGTTTTCCTTAACCTTGGAGACAAGGGAGAAGGGATACATCCTAACCCTCTTTTTCCCTTTCAGTAAACATGGTTAAGAAGATTATGGGAGAATCTACTTTTCTTGGTCATGAACAGCTGCTAGAAGCTTGACAAAGATGATATCTTTTCCTGCCCTGATCAATGGCCTGCAATTGTGGAGGAACACACTGTTCATGTGGATCAGCCCTTACACAGTTTCCAAAGTAGGGTGTGTGTCTTACTTCTCCTTAGCCTCATCCTTTCTCAGCTGCTCTCTTCACTGTCTTCATAGAGCTGGGATATTTAACAAGCTGTCTTACCTGCTGGAACTTCTTCCAACATCCTCAGCAAGCTTTTGCTTCACTTGTTCACTCATTTTGAATAGCAAGCTTCTGGGTTTGATAATGCCGTTCAACTGCTGCTCCCATTCCCAGTTAGCTCAGTGTCTCATCCTAAGCAGAAAAAAAAGCCCCTTCTGCCACAACCCTGAACCACTGCATAAAACTGTATGAGAGAATAAATTGAAACTCATCTCAAACAAACAACAAATGAAACATAACCATTCCAATTAGCCTCAATTAAGAAGTTACAAACTTACTCCCTGTTGGCTTCTTTTACTATTTTCATGCCAAACTCCCTATTTGCTCCTCCTATTTATTTGCTGTAGTATTTACTCTATTATTTACTCTCTATTTATTAAAAAGCCAGTTTGGTGTAGTGGTTAAGGCATCAGGCTAGAAACCGGAAGATCGTGAGTTCTAGTCCTGCCTTAGGCACAAAGCCATCTGGGTGACCTTGGACCAGTCACTCTCTTTCAGCCCTAGGAAGAAAACAATGGCAAAGCACTTCTGAAATCTTGCCAAGAAAACTTCAGGGACTTCTCCAGGCAGTTGCCAGGAATCAACCCTGACTGAAGGCAACAATAACAACAACAGAAGTATTTACAAACATTTTTGGTTAACTTATCTCCAACAATAATGAAGAGGGAGACTTTTGAATAGCATTCATTCATCTTTCACTCATTTCACTGATTTCCTCAGTGTTCTGTTCTATTCCAGCAGAAAATGCCCACTACTTTCAATTTGAAAAATAGATGTTGTAATGAGACAAACTTTGATTTTCCTAACAAAAAAGGAGAAAAAGTTTCATTGTCTGATCAGATTTATTTAAGATGAAGGACGATGCTACATAGGTGGGAAAGTGCTTCTAAACTGTTGTAATTGGCACTGAGCTGAGTGAAAGGATGTTTCAGGTATTTTTCCATCCTGTGTTTGTTTGTTTGTTTTAATCTCACTAATAAGTTTATTCTTTTTTATCTTGTTGGAATAATGCTGGGAGAACATGAGGGCACTAGATCCATATTTTCTCAATCTATCCTTGGCATTCTCCTGGCACACGTTCTTTTCCCCCTACCACCATCTGAATACCAATATTAGCAAGCAACGGGGATGCAGCTTTTCTACTGCAGTAAGGGATCCTCTGAAAGCAGAATCCCTTCACTACTTGCATCCCAGACAAAAATCTACTATATGCTTCTGGAATGTTCTTCCAAGGAATATAAGATTCTAGCTTAAAACATACATAATATTTAAGGTTTAAAAAAAGTGAAAGCAGCAAAAATAAATTGTCATTATCCCACTAAAAACATTCCAGTCAGGGAAAATTGCTTCCAAAGCAATTGCCTTGATTGTATAAATAGTTCATTAAAATAAAATGCATATGAATATGAATATTTTTATTATGGTGACCCAAATGGCAAACAAAAACACATTAAAAATAAAAATAAAGAAAAAAAACAAGATAAAATATTACAATTGGTGGTGGGTTTGTCAGTGGATAACCAAAGTCTGCCTAATTTTATAGGCAATATATAACAAAATTTAGCTATGTTCAAGGAGACTGAATCATCTGATAACAACAACTGTACATAAAAAAGATCAGAATTTCCCAGGTGTTTTAGAAGGTAAGGAGTTATAAGGCAGGGCCTTGAATCCTTATAGAGGGTACAATGTAGTGGGGCAAAAGCTGTAGCTTCAACAGCCCCTTGTCCACAGCGGCACAGTCTCAGCTCAGAGGGGACTTTTTTGTATTGGCCACCCAAAACTGCTGTAGAGGGAGCATTGAAGGGTGCTAAAGGTAGTGCTCTTCAGAATTTGAAAACAGTTGTGTAAGACTCTCACTGGTTTGTAAAAAGGGACTTGACTGCTGAGAAAAATGGTCTTAGGTAGAGAAGACTGGTCCTGTTGGGCTTCCAGGTCTTTGATATGTTGTCGTAAGAGGAGTAAAGGATGGAGTGCTCAGCTGGGTTCTCTTTATTTGAATTTCCTAATCAGTTACTCTTGGCCTCAAAACATTCCATGTGAAACCAGGGCTGAGAGGGATAAGCCTTGCCCCCATCTTTTTCTCTCTTCCTCAATATCTGGGTGGAGTTACTGCATCAGTTGGGTGAATGTCTGCAGAAGGGAATTCCCAGGCCTTTCTTTAACTATAGTAGAATAAAATTGCCATGCTGCTTCAGATAGAAGCAGCTGGGAGGTTTGCTTATTGAGTTGCTGGCATGAACTGGACCTGGCTCTAGTTAAAATAAAATAATTAAGCAACTTTATCTCCTCCAAGTTTAAGATTCGCAAATGATAACTAATCCCTTCTTCAATATTTGACTACTACTACTACTACTACTACTAATAATAATAATAATAGACATCTTTTTATGTGTGGGGGGAGCAGAACCTTTAAATTCTGAATCACAGGAGAGCCAAGGATTTGTTAACAGCCAAAGTGAAAACAGTATTAAATTATTCATTTAAAGTTAAACTCCTGAACAATGAGAGTTATTTAGAGTGGGGAAAAGAGAGTGAGAGAAGTTCCAGCTCATCAATATCAAATGACTAAAAAGCATGGTTGATTTTAATTTTGCTCAGTGGGATTATATATCTTTTTTATTAATTTTTTAATCTCTTCTTTCTTTTCTTTCTTTCTTTCATTCTTTCTTGTATACAACTTTATTAAGAATTATTATTACAATAGTAAAAACTAATACAAACTAAACTTAGAGAAAGAGAAGAGAATAAAAAAAAGAAAAATGCAGAAAAAAGAAAAAAAGAAATAAGAAAAAGAAAAGAAAGAATATAATATAGAAAAAGAAAAGAAATATGTAAAGAAGTAACTTCCAATCTTCATCACAGTATAAACAAATTTAGTAACTCTTCACCCACTATAAGGTTACAAACAGATATCTCTTCATCCCATATCCCATCACTTATTTATAAGCGCATCATAAAACATCAGCTTTTCTTTTCTTTCTTTTGCATGAGATAAAATAAAAAGAAGATCTTGCTACTTACATATCATTAGTACTTATAATAAGAAAGAAAATGTTCAAGAAAGTTTTCATCCCCAGGTTCAGATTTAGATACAACTCAGGTCAAAGTTTAGAAAATGCTTGCATATTTTTTAAGGCTCACGTTGTACACTTCAGTATAATCTTTCCAACACTTCTCCCCTTCAAATGTGCTGGAGTCCTACTACTGGTGATGCTGATTAGACATATTGGTACAAGAATTATACTCTAATACATCTGGAGAGAAATAGTTTTAGGGAATAATGGGACCCTGACTGAGCACTCAGGCATATCCACTATTCATATTTATTTTTCCCCTACCAAAATTAATGCATAACCTCATTTTCAAGATAAAGGCTAGATAAAATAACAAATAATGCTACATATTTAGATCATGTCCATAGCACATAAATGAGAGATAATTAAAGTATTTGAATACCTGAAATTTGGAGCATAACAGTTGCTCTGTAAATTTTAGTCTGACAGCATAAATCTCCTTGTATTCATTCAGCTGAATGAACCCTGGATTGGTTTTAGGCAGCTTCATTCAATAAATTCTGATTAATTGCAAATATCCTTCCATCCTCCTATCAATTATAAAGAAAAAAATCAATGATGATTACTTCTTTTCAACAGAACTGAGAATAATAAAGATTTATGGTTTCTAATATATGCAACTGTTGTATTTTCTAAAAGAGAGAAAGAGAGAAATACTAGGAATTCTAGCCAGTTCATTGGACAATGTGAATGAAAAAAGTTTGCAACTTCAAAATAATTTGAGATAATCATGGTACATAAGGAAACAGGCCTTATTCTGCTCATGAAGCCTGGCCTTGATGTTTTGCCTCCTAATTATACATATTTTATATTAGAAAGTACTTCTTCAAATTTTGTGTCTGTGAACCAATTAGGAAACAGTTTTCAAAACACATATGATACAGCATCTGTCATTTGTTGACCTTTTGGACAGTTAAGCTAATAGGCTTGTCTCTGGACAACCAATGGATTAACTCCATTGGAACAAATTTAAAACTCTTCTTAGAAACTCCTAATTTAAATTCAGCACAGAAGCAGAATGTGTTGGTGGGGAAGTTAGCATTAACTCATAGTGCTGAGTATAAATGTGAGAGTTCAAAAGGGCAAAGTTAAATAAGGTGGTTCTCTACATTAAAAAAGAACTCTCTGGAATGGTTTTGGGTGCTGATGACATAATAATTGCAGCCAGAGTTCCAGTCCCTCTTCCTGGGATCAGAGCAGATCAGTGATTATTCCTGGGATCAGAGCAGATCAGTGTCCTACACATCACGCAATGATATCTTTGCCTACACCAGATGATCATTTTATTGGCATGTGGGTCATCTTCACTTCTGTACCAAGCAGCTTGAACTCAGCTAGGAACCTTTGGAATGATTTGATGCTGTGTAGATTGTGTTTGCAAATATATTGTTTAAAGGATAGAAAACAAGAGAAGGAAAGAAACAGAGAGGGGTATCTAAGCATTCCCTCTGATTAGAAGCATCTATCAGTTGGAGTTCACATATTTTTCCTGGAGCCATGGAGGCATGGAGATGGTGATACCCCACACAGCACATTGATCAATAAGTTACTCTTCACCATAGACAATGATTATCAATGTTTTTGTACTGTGTCATGTATCAGCATTTCCTCAACAGCAGGGCTTCTGACGATGTATGAGGAACTGCTGTGACCCCTCTTTCATCTTTTGCTGCCCTTTTGAACTTGTTGCTACTTCCCTATCCTAATGCACTGCAGTGGCTCACTATTACATGCAGGTTTCTTCACCTCTAGGAATTTTGCTTCAGAAGATACATAGTTTGTAAAATATTGTACTGTTCGTAAAGTGCATGTTTGTAAAGAATATGAGGATCTTCATGAATATGTTTGGGGCCATATATTGGTCAAATAAAGAGGGAAATGGGCAGGTCAGAGTAAAAATCACTTTTTAAAATAAATTGTTTTCACTTCATCATCCTTTGTTAAAATTGATGTTAACTTGCTTGATGAAGATCATAGGCAGCTGAGATTAGAAACTGTGTACTCATATCAAGAGCCCCTTTGCACAAACTCCTCAAACTATCTGCATGAAATTGGATTTTATCTCCCAGTAGAGGCAATTGTATCTGTAAAAAAATTTTTTTTTTCCTATCAAACCTCCCCAAATATTTCACATGCACTTTTCTAAATAAAACAAAGGTTAAAGGACTGCTTGTACCAATTTAGTACTCTGCACCCATTTGGAATGGAAGTATCTAGCATTTCTGCAAATTTAATCCTATTCTATCAAAAATAAAATAAAATAAATAAAATAAAATAAGCTTTAGAGCTCCTACATTAACTAGTTTGAGATTTCCAAAACTAGTTCATGGAAGGCACAAGAGAGAAAGAGAGAGAATATAGATAAGAAACTGTCTATCAGTCATAACATGAGAAAGATAAGGAGACGGTTGCCTTTTCTATTATAGACATGGGGGTAACCTAAGTTCAAAGTCAGGGAAGGAGAAACTTCTAATTTAGTAGCACTTTGCCAAGGATTTAGTTACTTCCAAAGATGCAAGAGACTAAAAGAATCTGACCCAGTGAGATTAATATATCCAGGAAGAAGAACAGTCCTAGAGCCTTCTTAATATATCTTTTTCATGTCCTCCTATGACAATGACAGGAATTTCAATGTATAGATCCCAGTTCTGGGTATGTTGTCTCATTTCAACCTAATTGGCTTCTTTTACATTGTATTTACAAAGCTGTAAGAAAATATTCACTTTCTGAAGGGTTAAAACAAGTTTGTTAAAGAAGAAATTCTAGTTCAAAACTTAAAGGACAGCTTCAAGTTCCCGAGGGTCAGCATAGGCTTTATTCCTTTTATGAAATGGGAAATTTTAGGAATGATGTTGCAAGTATTCCTTGAACATGCATTGAATTCAATCAAAGGATATTTCAGAGCTATTATTTATATTCTTGAAATGAAAGCTGCTGATGGTTAAGAAGATAAGGTTTCCATTTCTAAATCTATATTTTCATTTGTGTCCATTCACTCTCTCTCCTTTCATCTCTCCCTCATTCTAACACAGACCCACAAAAGTGTGAGGAGCTTTTAAATATGTTAATGAATTATGAATATCAAGAAATTATTTAGGCTAAATAAAAATATTTCAGGTGTTCTGAAGATGCAAGTAAGGTGGAAATATGTTTTACTAATGGTTTTGTTTCAGGTGACAGTTAATTGGAAACCTCTTAGGAAATATCCCACTCCCCAAATATCAGTGATATTGAAATCATTTCTATTATTGTGCTGTGGGACATTAAAAAAAACTTTAAAATACATCTTCAGGAAAACTATATGAAACTGTTTTCATCTAAATGTGAACTGTTTACTATTCATCAATATCAAGACTTTTACCTTTCAAGATATTGTGTTTTTTAAAAAAAAGTGTCAAAGACACTGAGAAAATAGGTATTAGAACTGTTTTCTGAGACAAATTAGATTTTCCCAGGGATACTTTAAAAGATATGGAAGTGTTTTTTCTTTTTTTTTAAAGCATATGAATCAGATAAGATGACTGCACACATATATTATAATGCCTAAGTCTTCCTTCCTTTGAAAATTGGCAATTCTTATATTGGAATGGTATCCCCAAATTTGTCAAGTGTGAGAAGCTCAACCTGCTATCTACATTATTAAATGCTACTACCAATTATTGCCAAGACATATACTACCACAGATGGTTCTGGTGACTAATATATCCACTAGACTTTTATTCCTATTCAGCCCTTAATATACACTTTTGTTTTGAGTATCAGCTTTGTAAAATGCTACCATATACTGTATATACAGTACTGTGCAAAAGTTTTAGGCAGGTGTGAAAAAATGCTGTGAAGTAAGAATGCTTTCAAAAATATATATTCTAATTGTTTATGTTTATCAATTTACAAAACGCAACGTGAGTGAAGAGAAATCCAAATCAAATCAATATTTGGTGTGACCACCCTTTGCCTTCTAAACCGCATCCATTCTTCTAGGTACACTTGCACACAGTTTTTGAAGGAACTCGGCAGGTAGGTTGTTCCAAATATCTTGGAGAACTAACCACAGATCTCCTGTGGATGTAGGCTGCCTCAGATCCTTCTGTTTCTTCATGTAATCCCAGACAGACTCGATGATATTGAGATCAGGGCTCTGTGGGGGCCAAACCATCACTTCCAGGACTCCTTATTTTTTTTACGCTGAAGATAGTTCTTCATGACATTTGCTGTATGTTTGGGGTCATTGTCCTGCTGCAGAATAAATTTGGGGCCAATCACACATCTCCCTGATGGTATGGCATGATGGATAAGTATCTGCCTATATTTCTCAGCATTGAGGACACCACTGAATCTGATCAAATCTCCAACTCCATTTGCAGAAATGCAGCCCCAAACTTGCAAGGAACCTCCACCATGCTTCACTGTTGCCTGCAGACACTCATTACTGTACCACTTTCCAGCCCTTCGGTGAACAAACTGCTTCCTGCTACAGCCAAATATTTCAAATTTTGACTCATCAGTCCAGAGCACCTGGTCCCATTTTTCTGCACCCCAGTTCCTATGTTTTCATGCATAGTTGAGTCGCTTAGCCTTGTTTCCATGTCAGACGTATGGCTTTTTGGCCACAATTCTTCCATGAAGACCATTTCTGGCCAGACTTCTCCAGACAGTAGATGGGTATACTGGGGCCTCACTGTTTTTCACCAGTTCTATGCTGATGGCACTGCTGGACATCTTCCAATGTTGAAGGGAAGTAAGCATGATGTGTCTTCCATCTGCTGCATTAAGTTTCCTTGGCCAACCACTGCATCTACAGTCCTCAACGTTGCCCATTTCTTTGTGCTTCTTCAAAAGAGCTTGAACAGCACATCTTGAAACCCCAGTCTGCTTTGAAATTTTTGCCTGGGAGGGACCTTGCTGATGCAGTAGAATTGTTGCTGTGCTCAGTCTTGCCATGGTGTATGACCTGTGACATGAAACTCTCTTCCACAACTTCACCTAGTAGCAGAGTTTGGCTGTTCCTCACCCAGTTTTAAGCCTCCTACACAGCTGTTTCTGTTTCAGTTAATGGCTGTGTTTCAGCCTACATATGAAATTGACAATCATTAGCACCTGCTTGGTATAATTGATTAATCATACACCTGACTCTAATCCTGCAGATCCCTGACTTTGTGCAAGTGTACAAAGTGTGCAAGTGTAAGAATTGATGCTGGTTTGAACCCAAAGGGTAGTCATACCAAATATTGATTTGATTTAGATTTCTCTTCTGTTTGCTCACTTTGCATTTTGTAAATTGATAAACATAAACAATTACAATATATATTTTTGAAAGCATTCTTACTTTACAGCATTTTTTCACACCTGCCTAAAACTTTTGCACAGTACTGTGTGTGTGCACGTGTGTGTGTGCATGTATACACATACACACACACACACATACACACACACACAGTATATATATATTCTGTATCCCAATTTAAATCCTACATCAGTCTTGTCACTTGTGCATCTGATGAAGTTAGCTGCAGCTCATGAAAGATTATGTCTTTTAATAAAAGATGATACTTGGAAAAAATACTTGATTTTTTATAACAACAGTAATGTTTTTCCTTGTTTGCAATCATCTTACTTGATTACCTCATCACATTTTGCCTACTTTAAGTCTTTTATATACATCTGATGTTAGCTACCATGTGTTAATTTTTCAAATACGTGCTTTCTTGGTCATATACACAATATAAATGAATAAACTAAAAATTAATATATACTCTTGCCATATTCTGGCTGTGTTGCTTTCCACCAACTTGAACACCAGTTAAGTGTATTACTTACTTGTACATGGTTAGCTCCTGTCATAGGATGTTGATGTACTGTATGTTACGCTATCTATCACTAATCTTTATTTATATCCCGTTCCTATCTCATAAAATTCCCAGCATTTACTCTTTCATACTATTGCAAGAATGCACAGTTGTTGTTACTGACTGCATATACATCTCAGTTGGAAATCAGCAACCATATTTAGTCTCTGACTGTCTTCCACTGGTGTAGCATTATTAATCTACATCTCAGATTCTCAGGAAGAGGTGCCTATAGCTGCTGTGTAACTATCACATTTAGGAAACTGGTATTTTGATTTCTTTTATTCATATACACGTTCAGTGTGCTAGGAAAGAAGAATGAAATCACTGAAAGTCACCAAGTATAGCTTCTAACAAGATTAAACAAGGTTTCTGAACATCCTTAATACATCAGAACTGAAAGGGAGAAAAGGGATGAGAAAGGACAATTGAAGACTTTCAGGATGCAAATACTTGGAATAAAATTGCCCAATTATCCAATAAAAAATTCAACATTTGAAATACTATTTTCCTATTTTACATAGTGAACTGCTCATTGAAATGAAAATATTCAAAGTAAGCTACATTATTCAAGTATAGCAATACCTCAGAGGAAATAGTATGCATGTGTGGGAGCGTGGAGCAGAGGTGTGAAACATGGACTCTCATCCCCAGAGCAGCGGACAAGAGATAAGAGGATGAGACTGGCCCCTCCCTGAGGAATGCTAAGGATGTTTGTAGTCTGACCCTGGGAATTGCTCTCAGTCTGAGAAGATTCTGTAACGGGAGTGAACCCAATAAACCTTGCTGGATTGAATCTGTATTGTCTCCTGGAGTTTCCTGGGTTAACCTGACATCAATCTTCTCAGACTCCAAACTACCTTCCAGTAGAAGGAGATACATCATGGCTACAGATCCGCAGGGAGCGGCTTTGACTCCAGAAGTATTGGCAGCCGCATTGTTACAGCATCAGCAGCAAGTAGTTGCACAGATTAATAACCTGCAGGCTGCTATGGGACAACTAGTACAGCAACTCGGACAGGTAGTCCAGCCACCACCTCTTCCACCACCCGTGTTACTGCGCTCACCTGGCAGCATGCCTGAGAAGTACGGAGGTGAGGTGGAACAGATGAGAACCTTCCTGGCACAGTGTGACTTGTTCATGGACAGTAGACCGGGAGAATTTCCTACAGATCGAACAAGGGTGGCTTTTGTGATGAGCTTATTGAAGGGATCTGCGGCCAAGTGGGCTACTCCTCTCATAGAGACGGGAGATCCAATACTCAACAACTACCGAAATTTTGTCACAGCTTTCAGGGGGCACTTTGGAGACCCAGTGAGACGATTAACTGCCTGTCAGGACATCTGCAAACTCAGACAAGGTGACAGATCGGTAAGATTATTCATTGCAGATTTCAAGTTATTAGTGGGAGATGTTGAATGGAATGATGTGGCTCTTATAGACCAGTTTAGAGAAGGTTTGAACCCTGAAATCTGATCGGAAGTAGTAAAGCAAGGCATTCCAAATACTCTGGATGACCTATATCAGCTTTGTATAGTAGTGGAAGGTAGGCTCATGGAGTTGAAACAGTATGATCCCTTAACTCCCTTCGTGGCTCCTCAGCCTCTCTTGACTACAATGTCTTCCCCTTGTACATTAACACCAGACCTTACAGCAGGGGAACCGATGCAGTTGGGAGCTGCTCGGAGAATGGTATCAGGAGAGGAAAGGCAGAGAAGAAGGGATCTTAACTTGTGTTTTTATTGTGGAGCCCCAGGGCATATGGTGAGAGTTTGCCCAGCGAGAAGTACACTAGCGGGAGCCAAGCGAACACAACAGACACCAATCAAGAAAGCAGTTTCCGTCCCAGTGCAGCAGCAGGGAAACTGGCAAAGCCCCCCTGCTCAGAGCTCGTGGGGGAGGACTATCAAGCAATTAAGCAGAGCTCACAATGGAGACAGCAATCAGGCATTCATAGTAGTACCACTCACAGTGACATTGCCTTCCGGCTCCAAAATCAAGTTGGAGGCTCTCATAGATTCAGGCGCTACCACGAGTTTCATAGATGTTCAGACTATACAGAAATGGCAGTTACCTACAGTGGGTTTGGACAAACCCATAAACGTAGAGACTATAGATTCTTAACCGTTGAGGGCGGGTCCGGTGCAGCAATCCACAGTCCCTCTGCAACTAACCATTAACGATCACACGGAGTTACTCCCACTGTGTGTAACAGAATCTTTACATATGCCAGTGGTATTGGGAACTTCGTGGCTCAGATTGCACAACCCTGACATTGACTGGGTAGCGGGGACCCTCTCATTTTCAGCTCCAGATTGTCAACACCACAAAGTACAGGGAGCTATATTTGCCGGTCCTCTAACAGGCAACCAGGAGGTGGGAAGGGGTGTGCCGACCAAGTATGCAGACTTTGCAGATGTTTTTGGGGAAGAAGCTACGGCCTTACCCCCCCCCCCCCCCCCATAGAGACTGTGATTGCACGATTGATTTGAAGCCAGGTGCTAAAATCCCAGCCAGGCAGCAATATCCCATGTCTGCAAAAGAGCTAGCTATTCTCAAAAATTACATAGAAGTAAATTTGAAGAAAGGATTTATCAGGCCATCAAAATCTCCAGCATCAGCTCCTACATTTTTTGTACCAAAAAAGCCAGATCCACAGACATGCGAAACTACCACCAGCGAAACCATTCCAATGCGCACGGTGCACGATTACAAGGAGTTGAACAAAGTAACCATTAGAGATCATTATCCACTCCCATTAATTTCAGATCTTTTAGACAGGCTACAAAAGGCTCGCATTTTCACAAAATTAGACCTGAGAAGTGCCTACAACCTTATTCGTGTGAAGCAAGGGCACGAGTTTTTGACAGCTTTTGACACGAGATATGGCAAATTTGAGTACACAGTCATGCCTTTCGGGCTTTCCAATTGTGGAGCGGTATTTTCTAGATTTATGAATCAAATATTCTCTGATATAATTGATTCCTATGTGGTAATTTATTTGGATGACATCCTGATATACTCTGACGATGTCCAAACACACACAATGCATGTCAGGAATGTGTTACAGAGACTGAGAGAAAATAGGCTCTTTGCCAAGCCTGAGAAGTGTGCGTTTGATTTGCCACAATTGGACTATTTGGGCTTTAGGATCTCAACAGAGGGACTACAGATGGATCCTGCTAAAGTGCAAGCAGTGTTGTCTTGGCACCCACCCCGTAATGTAGAGGATGTACAACGGTTTCTGGGATTTGCTAATTTTTACAGAAAGTTTATTCCCAATTTTGCGGAGCGGGTGAAACCCCTCACGCAACTATTGAAGAAAAGAAAAAAGTTTACTTGGGCGGAGGGAGAGCAGGCAGCTTTCCAACAATTAAAACAGCTTTTCGCCTCCCAACCCCTCCTTCGGCATCCAGACCCTTGTCACCAATTTGTGCTACATACAGATGCCTCAGATGTAGCAATAGGAGCGGTTTTGTTACAAGCAGAGGAAGCAGGTGGGGGGGGGGTGGCTGCTGTGTGCATTTTTCTCTCGCACGCTCTTGTCAGCAGAGAGAAATTACGACATTTTTAACAAGGAGTTACTTGCAGTGAAGGCAGCTTTCCAGGAATGGAGGCAATGGCTAGAGGGGGCAAAGTTTCCAGTGCAAGTGTGCACGGATCATAAAAACTTGGAAACAATGCAGAGCTCTCACTCACTCACTCCCCGCCAAGTGCGATGGAGTCAGTTCTTTTCACGTTTTGATTTTTACATCACGTATGTTCTGGGGGCACGTAATTTGATGCCTGATGCGCTTTCTCGGAAACCGGAGTACGTTGCAGAGCAACCACAGTCACAACATGCTACCATCTTGCAGCCGTACAACTTTAAAAGGTTGGAAGGTGCGAGAGAGAAGTTGGGAGTAAGTCGGCAGGCAGAAGATTTACTGGTCAGAATTAGGGAGTAGCAGGCACAGGACGCATTTGCAAGGGCTCGGATGGATGACCTCCAGGGCACCCAGATGGAGAGTTCCCCTTTTTCAATGGAACGAGGATACCTATATCACAAGGGGAAGTTATATGTTCCTCTGTGATTGCGAGAGGAAGTTTTACAACTTTACCATGATAATGTGACAGCAGGACATGGAGGAGTATTTAAGACATTGCACAGAACCTTAAGAGACTATTGGTGGCCTAAGATGGTGGCAAACATTAGAGATTACGTGGCATCTTGTCACGTGTGCAAAAGAGCTAAGACTTTTCATGGAAAACCCACTGGACTCTTACAGCCATTAGACACTCCCCCCAAACCTTGGCATATAGTTTTGATGGACTTTATTACTGACTTTCCTCCAGTAAAGGGTTATTCTTCGGTGCTGGTGGTTGTGGACTTATTTACTAAGATGGCTCATTTCATACCATGCAAGGATCTACCTTCTGCTCAAGCCACAGCACAACTATTTTTGGATCATGTCTTCCGACTTAGAGGAATGATTAATACATTGATAACAGACAGAGGCAGTCAGTTCTCCTCTAAGTTCTGGAGATCTCTTTTTGGACTGTTGAAGGTAAACAGCTGCATGTCTTCAGCGCACCATCCAGCTACCAATGGGGAGGCAGAGAGGACCCATCAGATGTTGCAGCAGTATTTAAGGTGCTATACTACCTACAGCCAGGATAATTGGGTGGAGTTAATTCCCTTGGCAGAATTCTCCTACAACAACTCAGTACACACTTTAATTGGAATGTCCCCGTTTCAAGCACTCTACAGATGGGCCCCCCAGGTTTTGCCACAGACTGTCTCACAGGGACAAGTTCCAGGGGCAGCGCATTTTCTGAAAGAACAGCAAGCAGCTCAGCAGCTGTTGCGGGACCACTTAGCAAAGGCAAAGGAGGCATACAAGAGGAATGCCGATGCCCGCAGACAGGCAGGTCCGCTGATTTCGGTGGGGGACGAAGTGTGGTTATCTACTAAGTTTCTAGCTTCCACCAGGCCATCCAGAAAATTGAATGACCGGTTCGTAGGACCATTCAAAGTATTGCAGAAAGTGAATAACTTAGCGTTCCGATTACAGCTGCCTCCATCTATGAAGGTTCATCCGGTTTTTCACCATTCCTTATTAGTGAAGGAGCCCCCCCCCCCAAGTCCTCTGAGAACCCACTCATCCCCACCCCCACCGGTTGTGGTCGAAGGAGAAGAGGAATATGAGGTGGAGGCAATTTTGGACTCTTGGAGGAGAAGGAAAGGAATTCAATATTTGATTCACTGGAAGGGTTACCCTGAAGCAGACCATTCTTGGGAAAATGCAAAGAACGTTCATGCCCTAGAGCTGGTAGTTGCTTTCCATAGGCATTTCCCTAACAAACCCAAACCTCGAGAGCTGTCCAGAGCACCAGCAGTTAATCAGCAGGAAGAAGAAGGAGGGGACAGCATGCTGGAGGAAGGTTTGGTGGAGACTGTAAGTGGGGAGCAACTTCGAGCTGGCAGCCCACAGCCTTCCACTTCAGGGTTTCAGATGGCAGGAGGGAGGGGGGTTGATTCTATTAATGTTGCAGCTGTTTTTCAGGACCCATCGGAAGATGGTATGGAGGAGGCAGGAGGTGCTGAGAGCCTTTCATCATCTGACATGTCTTCCCTCCCACCTTTGCCAAGTTCTGCTGATAACTCAAGGGGAGAGGATGAAGATGGAGGGAGGGGTGATGTGGGAGTGTGGAGCAGAGGTGTGAAACATGGACTCTCATCCCCAGAGAAGCAGACAAGAGATAAGAGAATGAGACTGGCCCCTCCCTGAGGAATGCTAAGGATGTTTGTAGTCTGACCCTGGGAATTGCTCTCAGTCTGAGAAGATTCTGTAACGGGAGTGCAGCCAATAAACCTTGCTGGATTGAATCTGTATTGTCCCCTGGAGTCTCCTGGGCTAAACCTGACAGCATGCTACCTATTGGATGGACTTGAGTAGCTATAGCTACCAGGGTGTCTGCAGGAAGGGGAAGTATTCTACTCTGAATTCTATAGTTGTAATTTCAATTATTGTTTAAGCCCCTATTTACTTTATTTCCCTTTCCTCAACCACAAATATTCTCACTCAGCATATCTAAGGATTGGGTTAGATACATTACTGAGGCTTCAGGATTTGGGTCAATAATTTGTTCTATGAAAAATAAACCAAAGTTGAATACAAATATGTATGTTCCATCTTCACAGTCGACACTTAGCTAGTAAGAAAACCTGGTGCAAGAAATAATTTCCATAGGACGATTATTTCATCATTCGTATAACCTTGTATATTTTAGCCTGTCTCCATTGTGGCATCCTATCTTACCCACAACTTCTGAGTCCATAATAGATCTGTCTGTTGCCTTCTCTCTGGAGGTGAAATTTTGAGAAGAAATCTCCATAACTCAAGAAAACCACACAAGCCTTTGCTAGTCCAACAAATTCCATGTACATGTGAATAAGCAAGAACAAATAGCCTCCAGCTTCTAGTGCAAGGCCTGGGATCTGTGTTGTTTGTTTGTCATAAACATGAGCTTGTTCAAAGGAAACTCAGTGGGAATTATTGGTGTCATTCTCACTGCTCTTTTAAAAAACAATTTTAGAAACACAACATACAGCAAAAACTCAGCATTACCTTTTGAAGATCGTGAAATAGCACCCTCCCTCCCCTTCCCAAATCAGGACAGGGTTGGGAAGAAATCATGGCATTGGATTTGGCAGAAATTATTTAATGTTGGGTTTAATTTGAATAGTTACTTTAAACAACCAGAAATCCTATGAGGACTTTCAGAATAATAGCAACTAACAAGCAAGCCAAGGATTAGTACAGACTGGGGTGTGATCCAGGTTTGTATCTTCTTTAAATTGCAGCAGAATATGGTTTGTATCCTACTTAATATTTGAAAGAAAGAACACTGTAAAAAGTGTTTTCTACCTTTCTATTTAAGTTATAACGTGATAGAATAATGTTGTTACACTTTCTTTACTTCCCTGAGTAATTAAATATTCTAAAAGATTGCTACCTGTGTTTTGATCTTCTGTGAAGGAAGAGCTTTCGAAACTTCACTATTTTTGTATTTTTTCTGTATAAGGGCAGTATGTGTGATGGAATGGAATTATGAAGGCCAGGCTCAGGGAGATAAACGTTTTCTTAGCTCCCCAGAAGAGCATGGGAGGAACAAGAGGATGAGACTGGCACCTCCCTGAGGAATTCACACTGTTGTGGCTGGCTGACTTTGGGAGATGGGGTTTCAGTCTGGGAAGATTCTTGCTAGAGGTTGTAGCTAATAAACATAGCTGGACTGAATTTGCATTGTCTCTTGGAGTTCCTTGGGCTAGGCCTGACACCAATATTCCCAGACTGAAACCCCATCTCCCAAAGTCAGCCAGTCACAACAGTGTGAATTCCTCAGGGAGGTGCCAGTCTCATCCTCTTGTTCCTCCCACGCTCTTCTGGGGAGCTAAGAAAATGTTTATCTCCCTGAGCCTGGCCTTCATAATTCCATTCCATCACAGCATGAGTCGTTGTACTACAAAGCAAATCAACTACTCTACATCAAGCTTTCAGTGTCACCTGCCCATAAGATTCATCCAGTAATCTGCCTCTGATTCTGCTCCCAAAGATGTTACTTCTGTTCCTTCCTTCCCCTTTGCCTGAAGAGAAATAAGATGTGTCATCTTCTCCAAGCTGGTTTCCGCATTCCAAATATTCCTAACATATTTCTGAATCAGCAGATGTTCTTGAAAGAATCGAGAACAACCATCACCACAAGACAGCCATAGCAGTACAGCTGTTCAGAATAATTAGTTAGCAAACTTATAAAATATTATTGTCCTGATGACTCTGGAAATGGCATATTGGCCTTGTTAATCTTTTTTAATATGTACCCCACCTATTTCTGATGAATATTCTCTGGTGTTCAAAAGGTAGCCATTGCCCCTTAATCTTTCTATAGTAGATTGAGAAGACTAAGGTGAGTAAGGGTTGCACTTAAAAAAAAATCAGATTGAAAAGAGGTCACAGCTAGAAAGTTTAGGCTCTTTTATCTGCTTTTGTGTGAGCAGGTGGGGAGAATTATTTTAGTGACAAAAATGGGACAACACGTGTCCCTGAAAATCAGCAATTTTTCAACTGAGTTCCATTGGCATAAACTGAAGATTCTTAAGGAGCTCCCAAATGTGGACACATTAAGCCACAGGTTGTCTATTATTAAAATAGAATGACAATAGAAATGGCAAGTAGTGAATGGATGAGCAATGGCAGTTCTAATACCACTCAAAGAACTTTTAGATCACACTACTTTCAACAAACAGCTTTCAGCATAATTTATCATATTTTCAATAGTGTGTACACAAAAGCTAAGCAAGATAATTAGGAGAAAGGAAGTGTGTGTGTGTGTGTGTGTGTGTGTGTGTGTGTGTACTACAGTGACAGAGTAGTCACTGAACCAATAATGTGCTAATCTCTGTGACAGATTCATACACCTATTTGTTTGCTAAAGTCAAAATATTATTGATCTCTTTCTCCTCCCTCTCCCCAATCTCCTTTCAAAGTGGATTTATAACCATCACAAGGGGAGGTTAGTCGAAATGGATACTTCATGAGCCTCTTGTGACAATGATAAATAGCTAAAACTCATACCAGGAGCAGATGCACCAAGCTTTCTTTAGTCTGGCTATTAGGAGAAAACTTTCATGTAGTCTGTACGTACTTTGCTATCTGGATGTAACTTAGAAGCAGCACTATGAAATTATTGCAAGAGGGATTCCCTGTCACTAAAATACCTACTTTATATCTCATTATCTAGTCCCCTAAGATTCTAACATAAAAGAACCCGACTATGACCCATCTAAGCCAGAACTCTGGGTCACTGGTAGATATATTCAGGAAGGTCAGAAGCATAGAGAACAAATTATTTATTTATTTAATTAATTAATTAATCAAATTTATACGCCACCCATCTCACTGACACTAGGTGGCTTACGAGTAAAAAAGCGATAAAAACAATAAAAATCTGTACAAAAATATACAAAGTTAAAGAATGACAGAATGACATCCCTCTTTCAGTTTTGATTCCTATAATATAAGCTATTTTAAATATGCTGCTTGATGTTCAGGAAATAGTATGCAGACATCAAGAATAGACTCCTAATTTATTTACTAAACTAAAATACTTCCTTTCTATGGCCCTGAATCTCTCTTTGTTTAGACATAGTTGACAATGCTGAGTTTTAAAATTGTGAGAGAGAGAAAAAAAATGTCAGTAGTCATAATTTTCTGTATGCTGCATAATGTTATATATTTACCTTGCCTCTTCTTACCTGCCTTTTCTCTAAGCTAGAAAGACACAATTGCTGTAGTTTTTCTTTACAGGGGAACTATGACCATGTTATACCACTACCATGATATTCTTCTTTTCCCACCTTTTTGAGCTATAAAACCAACTCACCTAGATATGGTGGATCAGAAGAGTGACTGGTGTTGTAAGAGTTGATCCACTTGATCAGTTTGCCCTGGATCAAGTTTGGGCAAACATCTGTACTTCAGTTAGTTACTGCATACTGTGACAGAAATGCCCCTTTCACTAGTTGCTGTTCTCCAGAGCCATTCCCCTTTATTTTTGCAAATTTGTCCATGGAATAGTGTGAATAATGGGACTGTGAGTCCTTGGGTTTCTCTGAGGTCGGTTGTTTTCTTGCAGATGTTTCGTTACCCAGCTAGGTAACTTCTTCAGTGCTAGAATGGAGTGGGGTTTGCTCTCTGTTTATATACAGTACAGTAGCTTGCCAGTGTGGGTTTTTGTTTCTTGGTAGTTCCTTATAATGGGACCTCCTTCTCCTTCTCCTTCTTCCTCTTCCTTCTCCTCCTCCTCTTTCTTCGAGTTCACTGTGTAACTGCAGAACAATGGACCTGTAGCTTTTGTTACAAGTTCACTGATGAAACAATGAAATGGTGAGCCTCTCTGATTTTTTTCTGTCAAGTTCCTTAATGGAACAGTAGAACAGTACAAGGATGGATCTATCTTTGCTTTTGCTTTGCTTTGTTTTGTTTTAATCATCTATGGTAAAATTTTACCTTCCTGCCTGCCTGCCACTCATATCCCATTGATGCATTTGAAACCTGTATTTTTTAGGCCAGTGTATAGAACTTTGCATATTGATGATATTGAATTGCATTTCTCATTACATTTGACTCTTTACCATCCTTTTTATTTTTTTGGTTTTTTACTATTTGAACAGTATGGTAATATAAGCAAGCTGGTCCACCTCACAGTTCAGCCTTGAGATTATTTGTAAATAAATTAAAAACATCACTGACAACATCCAGCTCTAGGAAGTTCAAGTTTGCATCTCCTCAGTGTGAAAAATGTACATTTAGTTCCTTTTTTGTTTGTTTTAAACAGCTTTAAAAACACATGTATACTTATCCTATAGATCCTCAGAAGCTTTTAGTGATGAACTTTGTGGAAGGCTTTTTGAAAACACAGATATTTAATATCTACTGAATAACTTTGTGTATGAAGTCTAGAAGTTTAGTAGGACAAGCAGAAGAATGAACAAGGCTAATTCTCATATTTGTCCTTTTATAATTTAATAATATTTATTACCATTTCCCCCAAAATGGACTTTAATCTAATTGACAAACATTTTCTGTATCTCCTATTAATCCCACTTTAGAAATTGAAATTATCTTGCCTATTCTTCAGTCTTAAGAAACAGATGTCAGTGGTCTAGATTTGTTTCTGCGTCGGCTTGTATGCTTTCTTTTCTCAGTTCACTGAAGTAGTGTAGGATGTTGTTCTTAATGCACATTTTTTACAGTTGAGACATCATGTGCATAGACAAGCTGACACCTACGCAAGCAACAGGAGGTCTAAAGCATCATGATTTGGAATGATCTATCCAGTACATATTCTTCTAATTTGGGTGCCTTATGAAAGCAAATTTGGGAAAAGCAAAACAAAACAAAAATAGAAATAAATTCAGCATGGGTAAGAACCTTTATTAAGGATTACCTTGTGGCAGTAAGAGTGACAAAATGTAAATATTTTTCCTCTTTTATCACATCTGGAGAAAGCCACCTGACAGCCATTCACGGTAACACGGTTCTCCCAGAAAAGGGATGGGGACAGAGAAAAATCTGCAAGGCTACTTGGAAGAGTATTTTGGGTAGCTGGGCAACCACATAAATGGGTTAAATATAACTAAATATAACCATATATTGATTAAATATAAAAAAAATTGTTTTCATATATGAATTGTTATTAATTATTGAAATTGTCCAATCATACTTGAACTTTAATTTTACTCTGTTTGTTGCTTCTGATTACATCATCTGTTGTGTGGCTTAAAAGGCACTGCCTTTTATTTAACGCCAGTGTTTCTAATAGGAAAATGATGAATTTCAATATACATTTTCTTACGCTGGCAAAATATCAGATTCCAATGGGCCTGAAAATAGCATGGCAACAATGAAATCTGTAGACACATGTGGACTAAAACAGGTTTGTTTTTTCCAAGTCCTGTTGCACCGTTATACTCTAAGGAGAAATATTCTCAGAAGTGGAAGGGACACAGCATAACTATGTGATGTTTGTGAAATGGGAAAAAAAAAAGCAGTTATCACGTCCCTTGTTGCATTATGATAGTCACAGGGTCTTGCTGTTTCTGGGACTTTATTTGGGGGCTCAAGGTCCTTCTTTAAAACTGATGCTCAGTGACAGTGGATATATCCTTTGGGCAAGATCCTGGGATTTGCGATTTATTCCGATTAACTGAAATTTAACTGAATTTACATATTCTTTCAGTGGGTTACAAAAATAAGGCCTATACATAGTTTATCCCAGTGTTGTCCAAACTTGGCCACTTTAAGATGAGTGGACTTCAACTCCCAGAATTCCCCGTCCAGCATGGCTGGCTGGGGAATTCTGGGAGTTGAAGTCCACTCATCTTAAAGTGGCCAAGTTTGGACAACACTGGTTTATCCTGTCATGTTGCAGAAGAACCAACCAAAACTAAGATTAAGATGCAGACTGATTTTCCTTTCCCTGGGGTACATTAGACTTCATTGCCATGTAACTGCTTTTATACCAAATACAGGTATGACTGTGAGTGGATGTTCAGACAAAGCCTAGGCATCGTAAGAATGCTCTCAACATTGTCAGATTTTGGCAATCTGAATTCTTCATTCATGTATCCAAACATAAAAACAATACATCAAAAATCGTCCATTCTCAGTGATTTTTTAAAAAAATGTTAAAATTCTATAGAGTTCTTCACATGCACCATTTGCCACATCTGTTCCTTGCATGCTTTAATGATACACATTAATGCATATTAGTGCATTATCAATTTTCTTTTTAAAATCAGTGCTCCTTCCATGTCATTTTAACAATGATTCCATTCTCTGCATGTTGCTTTTCCAGTGTATAGGACAGTGGGTGCAATAAAACATTGAATAATATGTGAGAGGTAAGTAGGTATATGGGGGGGGGGGAAGAGAGAGAGTGAGAGTGAGAGGGAGACTTTATTAGAGTCATAGACCAGATTAACAACAGGAAAAAAGCAAAGTGTGAGATAGCAAGTAAAAACCATAGTAAAACCCAAGTTATAAAACAAGTGTGGTTAAGGTGTGACATATTTTACAAAAAACAAAACTTAGTCATATTAAGAGGAATAAAATCAAATTGATCAGATAGTAGCAATCGTAAATAAATGGATCTGGTGGCCTTGAAATCTCACTAGATGGAGTGCTATTAACTGCAACCAAGCATCTTTGTAATGAAAGCAATATAAAAGAACATGGGTTGGTGTTTCAGGAACTTCACCACAGAGGTAAAGTCTCTGTTCAAATGGAACACCCTGCAGAACAGTTGTTGAGATGACATTAAATCTTGCCAGATTAGGGTTCTTCTGAATTTGGGAATTGTTATTTGGCTTAGATATCTAGCTGGCTTGAAAAAAGGCAGATGACTGCCCAAGAAAGGGTATGGCAACCATGTCTGATTGGGCTCCCAAATCCTTGGCCTGCTGTGTAAAGGTTGCCTCTGCACATTCATATCCCATCAACAGGATTGCATTAGGTGAGAAACCATAGCTGTTCAATTTCTCCTACAGTGTCCTACTCCAAGATGAAATAAACTCATCACTTAAAATTATAGGTGTTAAGCCCATGGGGGGGAGGGGGGGAGTAACTTTAACTAATAAGAGAAGATGCATGTCCAAATATGGATTTCAGTTATGGCATAAGACCATGTCAACCACATATGTTTATTTACAGAGATAATTTTAATAATTCTTTTAGTTCAAACTATAAAGTGGATCAAAACTTGCAACCATGTTGAGGGAAAAACCAAACCCAAAAACCAAAGATTCTGGGTTAGCAAAGATATAGTTGAAATCTATGATTTACTTAAAAGAAAGGAAAGAAGGAAATGAAAATTAGGACTCAAAGATTGCTTGATGAAAAGTTTCGGATGGGAGTGAAGATAATCTGTATAAATCAAGTTACAGAATAAGTGAAGAAGAGAATTTGGGAGAGTACCGTATTTTTCCATCTATAAGGCACCCCCATGTATAAAATGACCCCCACTTTTCCAACCCAAAATTAAGAAATCAATATTTTAAAGATAAAGCAGAACACATTTTTATTTAGTAATTAGGTAACATTTACCTGATACACTCAGTGGGAGGAGGTCCAAACTGTCTCTCTGCAGCTCTATTTCCATGCTGTTTTGCATAACTTTCAATCACGAGTGAAACTGCCGATAGCTTGTCTCTGCAAACAGACTTCTTCCAATTGGTTTGTTCAGCATCAGCTGACGTCAGTTACATAAGGCTCGTGATTGGAGGAAGCCTGTTTGCAGAGAAGCTATTTCACTCGTGATTGGAGGCTCGTGATTGGAGGAAGCCTGTTTGCAGAGACAAGGTACGGGAAGTTTTGCAACCGCGTGGTTCTCTCCTCGGCTTACTTCATTGCATAAGACGCCCTTCAATTTTTAGTGTAACGATTCTAGAAAAAGTATCGTCTTATAGATGGAAAAATACGGTAACTGAAGTTAGAGCACTACTACACTAATGACAAGTACTAAAATCGGAAAAAAAAGTTGGGATACAAGTTGCAATGGATACAGGCTAGAAGACAAATTTATATGTATTGTAAGGAAACTGTCTGGAATATTTGATTATTTTTATTCACCATTATAGTGAAATGTTAAAAATTTTCCTTGAGGCGGAAAAATGGCTGTCTTGGAGTGGGGAATAGCTTTACTAAAAAGAATTATTTTCTTTAAATAACCTTGTTTATCAACTAGTAACTAGTATCAAAGTCTGCATTTTTGCACAGTCTATTTAACTGAAGCAGATGTGAAGTGCCTGTATTTGTGGATATCCAACGGTTGGCAGCAATGAAGTCCAAAGAAAGAGACTCTCCAGGTAAATGATTTGATTTCCTTTTCTTCCTCCTACAGTTCAGGTGGCAACTCCTGACATTACTGAACAGATATTCAGGAAAAGTGAAATATGTGGCGCAGCGAGAACTCTGGAAAAATAAAAGGAAGAGCCATGGAAAAAGGACATCTGCCTTACAACAAAGTCAAATTTACTGGCCTCTCTGCCCCAAGATGTAGCAACGGTTCTCCGAAGTTTCAAGCAGAAGTCTCCCTTAGCCATCGAAGATCAGTGGCATAGAAAGCATTTGCTCTCCCATGCATGAAATCTACACTCCTGTAGCCTGCAAGCAACCCAGGTAGCAGATTGCCCAAGAGGACTAGCACATAAAAGAACAGCGAGCGCTAACAATCAGTTCAGATCTTTACATAGGGTTTTTATTTTCTTTTTTTCAGTTATTAACTTGTTCATTATGGATATGCTTTCTAAACTGTCCCACACATACATGGGGATTCTAGACATTATTAGATGCTAAAATAGCCTGGAATAGCAATTAATAAGTAAGGAAAAATAATAAATATCTACTTAAACACAACATAAGAACAGTGTGTTTGTCTTTATACAATGTTAATATTCAGTGTAAACTGCAAAGATTTGTCAAATCAAAACTGCTTATTGAGGCAAGAAGTTTGCTGTGATTCAGATCATCTTTGGAACGTGAACAGCACCTTGAGCTAAAAAGTGATTGTCAAAAGTTATATAGCTAATATCTGCAAGTAAAAACAAACTCCCCAAAAAGTCATTGCCCCAGACATGTAACAGCATTTCAAATTAAAAAAAAAAAAAAAAGACGTAACTATTGCAATGGCTAACATAGAAATGGTTATTGCATATCTCACTATTGCTTAGAACATTTCACTAAGATAAGAACATGTTTACAATGTTGAATATGGAAGTAAAAAGAATTCAGCTCAATTCTATGGGCCATGAACCAGAGACAATTTAGAGGACAGTATTTCCATGTTGTTTTCAACAGCAAGCTCCCTGTCTCCCAGGGATTCTCTGGCAAGTGATTTTGGAAATTAGGACTATTTCAAAATAATAATAATAATAATAATAATAATAATAATAATAATAATAATAATAATAATACAACATCTGGCTGACTTGTGCAACCAACCATAATAATAATAATAGGCATTTTACAGCAATTCTCTGGATTGTGATCATAATCAGGATCCTTTATATCCTGATCCAGTAGCAGTTCAGTCTTATTTGCATACAGGTATAGAAATATATGAGCCATGTACAATATTTTAAATTTGCACTCATGCTATTTAAATATTGGTAATTGTGAAACAGACATATTCAAACCAGAGGCAAAGCAAGGCACAACTAAATATCAACCAGTCTGGTTCCATCAAATTGAGTAAGATCAGCTGAAATTTAAAAGTAGCCTTTCTTTTCTTTTTCAAACAAAAGGATGCAATGAACAAGCTAGTTTAATCAATCCTGTATGGAGCCATCTGCAGATCTGAAACTTTCTAAGGCTTTGTCGTTTCCTTTCTCTCTACCCAAAAGAAATAGTTCAGTTTTTCTAAGGTCACATGAGCTAATTCATATAACTGTATTTAAAGACATTCCCCTTTCCCCTTGTTTTTTGTGCCTATAAAATTCATGCATTAATCTAAATCAGGGGTTGGTGATGTATGCTCCTTCAGATGTTGCTGAACCCCAATTATCAGCCTTAGCAATTTGGCCAATGATATAGAACAATGGAAGTTGCAGTCTGACCATTTCTGGAGAGCTATAATTTAAATGCCCTACCTTTTTGGCAGATCCCAAATGAATACATAATCACTGTTTTTGATAAAAAATTATATGCACCTGTAAAAAATTGTACAATTATGTCCCAAAGAGAGGAAAATTTAGATGACTGATTCACTTGTTTCTCAGTCAGTTGTCAACACAAACATTTTCAGACAAACCACATACCCTAAACTTAGTGCCATTACAAAAAATCATCTCAGGCATTGTATAGCTCACTCTTCAATATATCCAAAAACAGTAATTGCAAAGTAACTATGCCCACAAATCAGCCAAAGTTTGACTGAAATAATTGATTTAACTCTATAAATTAAGTTAAGATCATTCAGTCAAGTTTAATTCAGATTGTTGATTCCATTCAAGAAAGGAACACCCAATTTTATTTGACACATTAAATTGCTTCAGTGATTCAAAGATTCAATTAGAAGGGGTAATTTTATCAAAATGCCTTCGAACTGAACCTTCAACTTGAAAATTCAAGCAGCCTTACTGATTTGCAATCAGTCCAGCTCCAATCTTTGACTTCAAGAAATAGACAAGGATTTTCTGGAGATGGAACATTGCACACAAACATTGGAGACTTGCCTCTTTTTTCCTCACAGATTTTAGAGATTGTTGTGCTCATCAAAGGGAATGTGTAGTTTCTATGAAGAGATTCCTGAATTCATTTTCACTGCAAGCCAGTTTATCAATGAACAGCTAATCAGCATAGAGTGAGGCACCATCTTATAAATCAGAGCTTTGCCATCATTTTCCAGTCCTGTGTAATGCCTGAATTCAGTAGGTGTGATGATCATATGCATTCCAACAGACATAGTAAGCAAATCAGATGAATGACTGCAGACTATATTTAGAAAATGAATGGTTTGACTGGGACTGAAAGTTCACATAGACTCTGGAGGCAGAACAGTTTTGAGCATATAGGAACTTAATTATTATTGATTCAGCTAATCAATCCATTGTTTGCCTGAAGGTTGGCCCATGCCAGAGATTTGCAACTTCAGGCAGCTATCACCAAACCATGGTCATGTAATTCTATCCCTGTGCTATTCCTCTTTGTTCTGCTGCCTTTTTACTTCCCAATCTGCTTGAATGATGGAGCAACACAGCTTATTTGTGTGCCTGATCTGCTCTCTGTTGAAGGTGTGTAAATTCAGTCCAGAGGAGGAAGCACTGAATGGCCAGTAGCAAAATGCTTCTCATATGAATATCTTTTTCTCATACAATATTCTACTTTTCTTCACTCTACACCTACTTATTTGACACACATAAATGGTGGTGAAATTCAGTTTGTTCTCTGTATTTGACTGCCACTTCCTGTATCCAGGGAAATAAAAATTCAGCAATAATAAAATAGTTTGTGTTGAAAGTACAAGAAGACACTTTGACGTTATCTGCTATCATGTTGCCAGACTGGTAGGCCTCAAAAGAAGAAACAATCAAGATGCAATTTATAATATTCATCTCAAGAGTGATAATACTCACTAGTGGCCATTATATTATTGTCCTACTCAAATGCACAACTCACATGCTGTTTGAGTAGAACAGGTTCAAATCTTCCAGCACAGGAAAGATGGGAGGCCATATTGTGGAGGTAGAAGCGGCATGAAGGCTACAATAAATGAAGAGGCTTAAGGAGAACTGGTTTAAATGCTTTACGGAATTGGTTTGCAGCCTTTTAGATTCCAGACATGGGATAGGTTTTTGGTATGCGAGTTTAGGATTCTCACATCTCAAGCATTCTCCATTACAATGAACATCCAAGCAACAAAATGGCATTTGCCTCTTAACATGCTTTGCTTCTGTGGCTTTTTAATACTCCAGGTGCATATTTAGCTCAAACATACATAGAAACAAATAAAAATCTAAAACACATTTTGTTCAGAATTTATCATTCCATCACACTTTTTTTTTTTAAAGACAGCTGCTTATACATGTCTTGCAGAAATTAAAATATGTGTGGTGGTATTCCAGGCCACCCTGAGGCAGGGCTTTAAAGCAATGTTGTAAAATATTGCAATGTTCACTTTTAATAAATTCCTAATTGAAGTAAGACTGGAAGAAAATGGAAAAAACAATCAAGTACTCTGCAGAAAAACATCATCGTTTTCATCTATTACAAATACATTTTATCAAACCCACACACACACTGATGCACACACAAACATTTCCAGCAGACATGAACAATGACAACTACATCTTGATAAAAGGCGGCTTGCAAGGAATTAGGCAACTTCATTCTTTTTTGGACTTAACGTATTTTCAGCTTTTTATATCATTTCAATACATCCATGTAGATTGGTGCTTAATGCCTTTACTTCTTACACATTCCAGCAAACATACTCATTGTCTATGATACCCAGGAGGAAGAGATGTGCTTGGAAGGGAATTGTACAGAAGAATCTTGTTTGCTCTGCATATAGCAAGACTTTTGGACCCCAGACATTGTGACTAATTTTAGGGGTGAATAATTAGGGGAAAAATGAGGTGGTGTGTGCCACTTGCCCTACTGTGCTCATATTTAGTCAGTCTCCTTAGGTATGTCTGAGTAGAATGAGAGGATTATGTTGCCCGGAAGATGACTATAGAATATTTTCACATGTGCATAAAATGCTATTATCAGTTATACATAAGACATACAATAAGCTATTGCAGCATGTGTCTACTCATGCCTGTGGCTGCCCACACCCATGGGATGGTGGTGTGGATAGAAAAAAATCCAACTACCACCATCTGCAGATAATTCCAGAAATTACTAGCCAGAGAAACTCCCGGGAAATGAGTCTAGAAAAATCCATGGGCACTTAAAGTACAGTATCCTACAGACGGCATGGTAAACTTAAATAAGATATTGATGATCTTGCTGTTTGGAGGGAGAAATCAATGAGCATGAGTATGTTTAGTGATAAGCCATACTTATGGTTTACTGTTTGTTCTAGATGCACCTACTCTGAGGAAGTAGTACTGGATACAGGACCTAACAGTAAGCAAATGGAAATGGCCACCACACGAAGCTGATTTGCAGCAAATCATTAGTGTATTTATTATTATTATGACTAGACCTTTCCTACTAGGAGGAGAAGAAGGTGTGAGGATGGGATTGGTTTCGTCTCTCTTGCTAAGCTAACATGCTTAGTTTTCCATTTTATGGACCTAGATAAATTGGAGGAAAGTTCCTTTTGTTGCTTCGTCTCAGGCAGTAAATGTCTTTACTTGATTCTGGCCATAATTGGAAAGGAAATGACAGTTCTGTAATGTACAAATTATCATTAATGAAAGGCCAATGTGAGGTGAGCTGAATAGTCTGGGCCATGAATGTACATGCTATGGTTACAGTTAACAAACCAGAAGGGCTTTTAGTCTCACTTCTTACATGGTTATAATATACAAGTGGCTGCAAAATGGGGTAAATAAAAACTGGTTTATTTAAACTGCACTAAACGCAGCGGCTTAATGACGCTGAAAGTGCCAGCCAGAAATGGCTGAAAGCTTCAGCGGTTCGAGTCCAGCCTCGCGTTAACAAGGTGAGCTCTTGTTTCTATACCCGCAGCTTCTGCCAACTCAGCAGATCGAAAACATACGTGAGTAGATAAATGAGGACTCTCACCCCGGTGGGAGGAAAAATGCTGGCAACGGCTCAACAGAGAGACGGGACAAGTTGCCGGTAAAAGCGCGAAAACCGCGCTCGTCCGAAAAAGGGGCGCGAAGCAACGGAAATCCCGCCTCCTGTGCTGCCAGCTGGGCTGACGCTCTAGGAATTAGGCTCTGGCATAGTCTAATTCCGAAACTAGAAAGATGCAATTGCCTTGAAAACCGCTAGGGGGCGGTCACTGCAGGGTCAGTAATGACTGTTAAGCAGATTAAAAAAAAAAAAAAAACCCCCATCCACAGAGGAATACTTTGTTATAGGGGGATGGCTTTCTAACTTCACTTAACTCATATTTTTAAAGTGCTCTTTTTACATTAAGCTTAGGAGTTCCAAAATCTAAGTTTGTCATAGGGTATAGGATCATTACAGTAGATAGGCAAACTGATGCCTCAGAGGCTGCATTTGTTCATGGAGCTCATATTTCACAGTTCCTGGAGCACCCTCTTATCTCAGCTATTGAAAATCAGTAGCATGATTTTCTATTATTTTGAGATGGTTTAACAGACACAACTGTACTCTAAGGTTTAAATTAGATTTAACATAAAAAAATAAAAATACCATAATTTTCCTCCCATTTTTGGAAAACAAAAATGTCCCTGTCATGTTTTGACATAGAGCTATATCCACTTTTCATCCTCCTCCTTTTCTTCCTCCTCCTGCCTACTGTGCCTCCATTTTTTTGTGTGTGTCTTTGAGTCATTGTTGACTCCTGGTGACTGCCTGGACAAGTCCCTGCTGTTTTATTGGCAAGATTTTTTGGAAGTGGTTTGCCATTGTCTGCTTCCTAGGACTGAGACAGAGTAACTTGGCCAAAGGTCACCCAGCTGGCTTCGTGCCTAAGGCAGGACTAGAACTCACAATGTCCCAGTTTCTAGCCTGGTGCCTTAACCACTACACTGACTCTATACCGTGCCCTTTACCCCCACCCCCACCCCGAATGTTAAGTGCAGCTCTGATAATCAAAAGGTTGCAAACCACAGAGAAGTCATGAAGCCAAAACCTAGAAGAAAATGCTTCTAAAAATTCAGGACAAAGACCATTCAGTCACAAGAAACTGTGCCACATTTAGATTTTGTCACCAGCAATAACACAAAGTTTAACCCATCTACAGTAAGTCAACATTAAATATACATACAGGATTTTATCATATAGAAAGCAATAAAGAACATGTTTCCTTCTTATCAGTATAACAGGATTGGTTTATGCTATAGGCAACTTTTGTATATTAATTTCTTAATATACAAACTTGCTCTAGAATACTAATAGTTCAGCTAATTAATTTCACTTGCTCAGGTCCCCGTAAAGTGAACTGCCAGTATTTTAAATGCCAGAGGCCTTGAAAATGGCAATAGTTCATGGCACATATTTTCAATTTTAATTGTAAGCTAACAGAAAAATGTTACAACAGCAAATCAGATAAAATAAGACACTTACTAAAGCAAGCAAGCAAGGAAGGAAGGAAGGAGGGAGGGAGGGAGACTGGGGTAAATGTGTCACCACACATTTTTTTTGTTGTTAAAAAAAAAAAGCAAACAACTTGAAGTGTTACTATCTCTAATCTGCTTGAAAATATGCCAAAATACCAATTATATATTTTCTAGATATAAGAAAATAGGTTTGAAATGTGAAAACATTCTGTTCTGCTGAAAGCAGGTTGCCTGTACGATACATAGCTAGAGCATACATATTTTATGAATCCAAACCCTTAATTTTCACTTTGAAGACATCTGTGGTAAAATGTCCAACTGAGAGCAGTTTGTATCTTCTTTTCCACACTTATGTAATCAACAAATGTATTTTGGTATATTTGTTAGGAGTTTTTTTTCCCTTAAGGACTTCATATTTATCTGAGCTCTTGTCACTCATTACTTATGCATGGAAGGCATCACACCACTCACAAGAGGGACAGGATTCTTAGGCCTGCCCAGAATGTGTTTCCTGACCTCACCTAGAGAGGCCCACATGCTGGCGTGGTGATCCCTGCATGAATGTGCAACTGTGGGCCACATGCACCCACCCAATACCCCTGTGATGGCTTTGAAAACCCCTGGGAAAGGATAGGGTTGAAATGTTTTGGAATTGTTTCTGTTTTGTGGGAGGTTTGGAAGAGGATAAGGGGCAAATGGGAGCTTTAAGCCTTACAGAGATTTTCAGGCCAAATAAAAAAGATTGCCTACTTTGAAGTCATCTTCATGCAGCAGAAGTTTTCATGGTGTTTTTAACTTAGCTTGGATACCAAATTGTCTCTCTGTTCTAATCACATGGACATTACATGGAATCTACATGCAAGTTTAAGATTTCATTCTGAAAAACAAAAGTGCTCATCTATAGGCAATCCTAGATAGAACCAACCTGACACAGGGTCCAGGAATGTCACCACTCCTGAGTAATTGCTTACACTTAAACATGGGCAACATTGACAACAATGTGCATCCTGTATACCATATGTACTTAATGGACAATTGCTTTGTATAGGATGAAAATGTATAATTACCATTATGTAAAAATAAGACAGCATGCATGTATAAAAGCCCTCTAAATCCTTGAGTATGTCCCACAGAGATCCTTCAAAAGTTGGGGCTGAATTGCACTTTTTATTGTGACAGGAAGAAAATACTAAATGCATGACGAGTTCCCATGTGTGCTTAATTAATTCTAATTCTAATTAGATTGAAATTTAATGCAATCAAAAATTTTTGCCCCCTTCTCTTTCTTTATCCTGGCCCCAACTGCTGAAACATAAATATAGCTCTCAATGTTCCCTACAACTGTACACCCTTGATAGAAGCAATTGCACAAGTTCTATGGCACTCTGAGCCCTATTCAGGCATACAAATTAATACAAGAAATTTGGCCTTCGGGCATTAGCAAATAAGTCTGAAAGTGCTTCTCTGGCAGTTCCTTGAATGTAAGTAATACCTTTCTGCTATCAAGAACCTTGAAAAGCACAGTTCTGGATGACACAAAAAGTTCTACTTATCCTGAAGTGAATAGAAGTAGAATATTCTTTCAGACTTGCTGCTGAACCCAGCAAGATCTGTGCTTGGGAGGCCCAGTGTAAACCCCATGCCCCTATAACGACCTATATAGTGACTATGCTGAGGCTATGAGTTAACATCTGAGTTGCTTTTAGAGAATATTATTGAATTGACCCCCCCCCCCCAAAAAAAGTGGTCTGACTTTAACTCCTAAACAGAAATCAAGTTAATATCTCATCTCAAATGTGGCTTTAGTGGAAGGGCTGTTCAAATTAATTTCTAGCAGACTTTTCTTGTAGGATAACAGAATTCATTGTATAGTAGATTATAGCAGCTATCTGAGTAGTTGAATAAATGGAAAGAGGAATTATACTGTAGAAGAAAAACATCTTTATTCTACCTTCTCAATTCATTTTAAGTTAGTGAGCTGATACTAGGATGTAACCTGTACTGATAAAATATAGCTTCTCCATGAACCAAAATTTATTTCCTGTTTCCTCTGTTCCTATTCTGGTTAGAAACCTGTAATTAAAAGCTAAAAAAGCAGAGTACGGAGACTGTACTGTGCTTTATGGCATTTGAATTAAGCAGTTTGCATTGTAGATGTCAAGTATTAAACTGCAGCTTATTTGTGGATCATTTAAGGAAGATCTTTTATAGCTAGGGTGTGTGTGTGTGTGTGTGTGCCTTCAGTCAGTGTTGACTCCTGGTGACTGCCTGGACAAGTCCCTGCAATTTTCTTGGCAAGATTTCAGAAGTGGTTTGCCATTGCCTGCTTCCTAGGGCTGATGGAGAGTGACTGGCCCAAGATCACCCAACTGGCTTTGTGCTTCAGGTGGGACTAGAACTCATGGTCTCCCACTTTCTAGTTTGATGCCTTAACCACTACACCAAACTGGCTTTCTACAGAGAAGATGGATACTCTATAAATAGCTGAGTTACTGCTTTCTGAGCAAAGTATAATGTCATAATGTAGCAAGAAGTAAACCGAACATCAGTGATAGCTGAATGTCTGAGATCCCTTTAAAATGATGTTCCATGGGAAAAAAGTATATAAGATAATCAACATGGACTGCATGTGCATTTCAACACTTGGAGTGCAAAGTTGATTATCTTGCTTTATATCACCAGTGTACTGTTAGATGATGAAACTCTATCAACTTGGATAGTGCAGATCTTTGAAAGGGATTTGAATGATGAAGATTTTGAATGATGTGACCCTTGAAAGTACTTTCACAAGGGTAACTAGGTCAAAGGGTTCTCTATTTCTAATTAATGCAGTGGAGTGGTTGCTTTGTTTTGTAACAGTACAATTACAAGAAATGTGCAGAAGCCACTGCCTGAGATGTATATTGGCCAAATAAGGAAGATTGCCGCCATCTTGACTCTTCATCTGATGTACAGGATCAGTCATGATCCACAATCATGGGATCCATAATCCCCTATCACTGGTGCCCTGTTAACAAGGAAAGAAACTGTAAAGGGAGAAGGGTCTGCCAGATGGAATTCAGATATGAGGATCTGATCAGATCTGGGCACTGATCAACTAGTCTGAATTTTCAGACTGGAGATCTTTGGGGTCTTTATACCAAAATTCGGCCCAGGCAGGACTGCTGTTCCAGAGTAGGCTAGTCCAGAACTGGATCTCACTGATTAGAATTATTTGTTCTTCAGATAACCATCTACCAAGATGAAAGAAAGAAAGAAAGAAAGAAAGAAAGAAAGAAAGAAAGAAAGAAAGAAAGAAAGAAAGAAAGAAAGAAAGAAAGCAGACAGACAGACAGACAGACAGACAGAAAGAAAGAAAGAAAGATTCTACTGCTTTATGAGCCCTGTCCAGATTTTTCTGCTTCTAAAGATGGGGAAAAAAGGTTATAGTAGAGATGGCCAGTTGGTGATCCACAGATCTGATACAGTCTCTCTCCTGATTTTTTGTTCTGGTCCCTGATATCCCTGTGAATGTTTCAGGCTATATGGTCTACAGCAGGAAAGCACCAAATCCTTGTTGACAGCAACTTTATTAACAGGTATCAGTTTGTGTGGCAAGGATTTCACACCCATGTCTTGAAAAAAAGAGTGATCACCAAGGGCAGAGTATTTAATAAAGTAAAGGAGCCTGTTTCAGTAAGTGTGAATACAAACAGAGTGAAGTGATGATCACAAGGCAATAGGTTGTTCAAAAGTTATACCCTGATGCTAACATCTGTGCCAGCATATCTAGCTACAATATACAATGATGAGACAACCCATCCTAAGTATAATTTCCAGATCTTAAGATCTGGTTGTACATATTTAAATGTCTAACGTTTTACAGCGGAAGAAAAAAACATTTATCCGCTATAATGAAAACATTATCGCTTTCAGCAATAAAACTTACCATTTTCATATGTCTTTAAATGCCACATAGTAAAAGTTTGATCAGAGATAACAGACCCATTTGGATCTACCAAAAATGCATTATAAAAACAGTGATACATTTTTGTGCGCTTTTTACCCAAGTAGCTGTTAAGAGTTACTCCATTTTTACTTTAATATTTAAACTCATAGTTGTACATTATTTCCTTCTAGTGGACAGTTAAAGCAAAAACAAATCAAACAACCTCTCCCCCCCAACAAGAGATCAGTAGACATGAATATTTTATCAATGTTGCCGTTTTCTTCCTTTACTGTAGTAGCACTTCTTTTTTTTTTTGCATTAGAAATTTGTTTGGACAAGAACTTTTGTTACTGGAAGACCCTACTGTCACAGCACTACCCTGTTTGGGGTTATGTTTAAGCAACTCATATCAAATTCTACAGGAGCCCTAGCATACATGATACCAAAATAAAACATCATGCCAAATCCTGCTCCATCCAACACAGAGCAGAATAAACAATAGATCTTTGAAAGACTCCAGCATAATCCTCCTTTCTCACACCACACAATTGATTGTTCCCTTGTTGCAATTAATGTGTATATCTGGACAGGTGTAGGTTGCCTGAAGGCAAGATGCAAAAAAGTTGAGTCTAGCTGTGAATAGCTAGACATTTTAACAGAAGTCAGTTACAGCAGCAATGCAGCTGTCACCAGGGCAGAGTGATGGAAGAGGAAAAGGTTATAATGAAGTTCTGGGAAGACTCTTTCTGTACCCTTCTCTCTCTTTAGAGGGGACAGAACAGGGATTTAATTTACTGTGTTTTATAATACATGTATTTTTGCAAATGCCTATTGCCATTTGGTATCGTGACTGATTATAATTACTACAAAACATCTGGCCTGTAATTTGAACATTATAAATATGCATATTTATGTTAAATATTTGTTTCTCTTTCTGAAGGACTGTCTTGCAGTTTGCTGGATCTGTTGAGAACTTCTTCACTCTCTTTGTGGGTCAAAGGCTCCACTTCCTTGGAATCAGCATTCTTTAAGGCGTTCTGCCTTTCATCTTCTAATTTCTTCTCTTTTGCCAAAAGTCTGTAATTGATTGCATTTCCAATGAACAGCCAAATGCTTGAAACAACAACAATTATACCACAGACAAAATACATATATTTGTAGTCTTTGGTTATGTCCACAAGCAAACCTGAAAGATTAGAAAAAGAAAGTAACCTCAGATAACATAGAAGATAAGTTTCTGTTTTTAACAACTGGAAAGAAGGTGTGAACAGTATGTTCAGGAGCAGAAAATGGTTCTTGATGTTTCAAGCATAAGAATTTTTCCTTCAAAAATATGTTTCTGTTTTTATATGCATATATCCATGTATAGTGAAACACAGGACTGAGAAGACGGGATCCATGTATTGCAAGCATGTCATCATGCTGTAAAGTAGCTGCTCCCTAAGAAAAGTACTGTAGTAAGAACTTTCATAGTAAGAACTGTTATAATCTGCACTGCTTTCAAGTGTACTTAAGTACAGTGATCAGTAGAATATATATCTAGAGTATATAATATATTAAAATACAAATTAGGCTGTTTTATCAGTGAATGATCCTTGACTTGAACTGAAAGGTTGCATTTATGTGTGATGGGTTAGAGGAAGGAAGGAAGGAAGGAAGGAAGGAAGGAAGGAAGGAAGGAAGGAAGGAAGGAAGGAAGGAAGGAAGGAAGGATCAAGTCCCTCTTTAAAAAGATATATCAGTTATGCCCAATCCATATGAGTGGATGGCTGAGTGAAAAGAGGAAGTAGGAGGAAGAGAAACATCTGTGCTGCCCTGTGGATTTCTTTTGGATGCCACAGGAGCAGAGAAAAGGTAATGTGGTATACATGATTCTGCCATCACTGATGTGTATGTCATTGGCTGGCCATTGTGTGGGAAGTTGCCATTGCCATTCTGCTGCAGCTTGGGGGCACTGGGCAACAAGGATGCAGTTGGATTCAGAACTACTATAAGACTTCAAATATAACCCAACAATATGATGGGTCAATATGATGGCTTAGTGGTATAGGGACACTAAAAGCCACCGCAGAGATAAGATTTGTTTACCTTCTATCTGCCACAATCAGAATGGATTCATCAATCAATAACTGATGCTATCAATTAATTCCCCAAAGACTTCCCAAATTACTTGGTTTTTAATAGCTTAAGGACAGTGTTACAAGTAAAAAAAATAATGGGTGGTGTTCTATTCAGTGCAGAGTTCTCATACTTTTAATAAAGCTCTTTGCCAGAAAGGGAAGAGTGAATGTAAGAAAAGATGAGTAGAAAGTCAAAGCAGAGCATAGAAACATAGGAAGATGCCTTATTCTAATGTTGTCTAACGTTTACTCTAATTAGTACAATATTACCTACAATGACCAGCAACAGCTCTCCAGAGTTACAGGCAGGAGTTTTTGCAGCTTTGTCTAGATACCAAAGACCTAACAAGAGACCTCTCCATGTATAGCATATCCGTCACACTGAGGTATGACGGAAGAAGTTGGGAACTTTTAGTAAAACATTTGAAGTATTACTGAGAAATCCAAAAAAAAAAAAACCCCAATCCCCTAGAAATTAAGTAGGCTTACTCAGTCCAATGAATTCAATAGGTTTGATTTCTAAATCAAACTGCAGCTTTGACATGTTTGAGGGACTGATCATTGTTAAATGTCCACATTGTGGATTCACTCCACTAGGTGGCACACCGAGAGCTTGTGTAATGAATTTCTACTCAAAGGAAAATCTCCCCAACACTATGGCAATTAATTAGAAGTGCTTTTTCAATGCAAACATGCTTAGTCTTTGCTTTATTGAAGTATTATATTATCAAAAAGAAAATATAGACTAGGGAAAATTAAAGATTTAATTTTTGCCCCTTGCATCAATGACAAAAATGGTATCTTCTAAGTACGTGGTAGATTGATTCTGTCTATATACAGTTGACAGTAATCTCACATATGCCACATATTTAATAATGGTAAGACAAATGAAGAAGAATTCAAGATGCAGCAGATCAAAATAATGAAGAATAGCAAGGGGATTTGATAAATCCTATCTGGCATTTAAAAAAGTAATGAGGATTTGGAGGGCATCCAAAGAGATCAAACCCATGCCTTGCCCAATGAGTACATCTGTGCACTCACAGTAAATATATGAACTAAATAAATCTGTGCACTTAAGGTTCTAGACACTTTGTTGCACTTGCACAGATGTATGGACTACATTGATGCAAATAGATTTCCAGACATTTATAATATGCATACAAACAGGGGAAATGTGGGGTGAACTATTGGGTGCAACCCCACTTCTGGCTTATATACAGATTTAAGGCATGAACATAAAAAAAACCCAACCTATTGTTTACATTAACTCTCTGATGGACTTGCCATCACCTTTATTTAAATAATGATAAACGCTGCTTATAGTCTGCTGTCTTCTTGTCTGTCTGCCTGCACATACTACCTGGTCATTGTTAGAACAGCTATAGTTTCATTAAATGGGCATTTGCTTTAGTCAACAAGTGACTAGGAATTCTGGGAGTTGCAGGCCCAACAAATGTGAAGGCACCAGATTGGGGAAGGCTGACTAGAGTCTTCATAGCAGAAGAGTCTTGGAAACTGGGTGGTGTGTAAATATGTGTAAATAAACAATAAATAGTAAACCAAACATGCTAACAGTATTTTAAAAATGTATTATACTCATGTATAGCCCAAGAACAAGAAGAAAATCAAAATGCTAGAGGTTGAGTCCAGGAAGCAGTAGGCTTGGAATGGAATGGGCTGGGAACAAAACTGCATATCCTGGGCTGAAGTAACTAATCAATCTTTGGAGTACATATTCTTATTATACAAATAGTGTAACATATCAAATGCAGCAGCATCATCCCCTTTATTATCCCCATACTACTTACCTCCCATAGGTGGGCCTAAAAGAACAGGGCAGCACTCCACAATTGTGACCAGTCCTACCGCACTGGAGAATCTTGAAGCACCAACAAGATCCATCAATGTCTCAAAAAGGACACTGCTAACCATTCCAAATGCAAGTCCAAAAAGTACAGCATACACAACCAGGCCTGTATAGCTTTCAGCCAATGGGCACAGGATGTGGCAGACCCCATTGTACAAAACAGCAAAACTAAAGAAATACTGGATTTTGGGCCGGATGTATTTGGAGTTTGCAATTAAGCCCATTGATGGCCTGGCAAACATATCCACAAACGCTAGGATAGAGAGTAAAAAAGCGGCTGAATATTCATCAATTCCTTTGTGCTTGGCGTAAGGAGCTAAGAACACAATTGGGGCAAAGAAGCCAAGAAACATGATAACATTTCCAGACAAATAAATCAAAAAGCCCCTGTGTTTGAAGAGGGATAAATCTAAGTATTTGTTGATGGTTTGCCAGACTGATTTCTTGTCGTTTTTGTGCAAAGCAGGATCTCCATTTCCCTTTTCCACATCTTTTTTGATGGCCTGCACAGGTCTTGGCGCAACAGGCCTCATAAGTGACCCAGCCACACAGCAATTTAAAAGAAGTCCTCCCAGAATGAGGAAACTTCCCTTCCAACCAAAAACATTAAAAAGAAATTGATTGAGGGGTGCCAGAGTACTTAGAAAGACTGGACTTCCAGCCATGGCCAGTCCATTAGCAATGGGACGCTTTTTATAAAAATATTTGCCAATCATCGTCAAGGCAGGTTGCAAGTTGAAAGCCAAACCCAAGCCTAAAATAATAGCAGGGAAGAAAAAAAAAAAAAGAGCATTACTGCATTTAATACACTGCAACAATCTTCTCTAATCAATCAAAATTGCCTCTCTCATCTCCCCTTGCCCAAATATGAAAATGCCATCCTGTAATTCAGAAGAAAGATCTTTCAAAAGAGCCATTGGCATGGCAAATAAATGCAAACAGGCATTGCTTCCCACATGCTTTAATGTCACCGATATGCCACACTACATTTCACTCACTCATTTTCTTCTATGGCGATGCCATAAAAGCAAAAGCTTTAGCAATGGGCAATCCATGTTAGAGACAACAGAATGACAAAGGAACAATGATAACAAGACCTTGAGGACACTGTTTGTATATTTTACTATGTTACCATCCAATTTGCTCTTGGTTCATTTCACAGAAGCTATTAAATGTCACCTTTTCTATAAAAAGGGCAGATTTTAGAAGTCTAAACCCTCTGCCTTTAGCTTTATCCTTTACTTAGGAATAGGAACACATAAAATAAGCTTCAAATAATTAATACACATGGGCTATTACACAGCAAATGCGACCCTTGGTTTTCACTATGAGGTCTGGAAATACACAGGTATTTTTTCTATGCAGATACAAGGCCCAAGCATGCAAGCAGTCCATTCACCCCACACATCCTTATATAACATTAGACATAGGAACACAGGGGAACCCATTTTCCCCCCCTATTCTACCACCCTCTGTTATTAAAGGCAATTTGTATACCCACACACACACGCACACTAGTGTTTGCAATAATGAAACACTGCAAGTGCTTTGTTTTGTCTCAGGTATGTGCTAATAACATGCCCTGTCATTTCCTAAGCCAACTCCATTTTTCAATTCTAACTGTCGTAGCCACTCAGCACAGTTGTTATAGATCTTCCTGTGGATAGAACAGTGTGCCAAAATGGGTTCCGCATTGACTTGATCTGTATACCTCCTACAGGGCTTCAGACAACCACGTCACTATGGCTGGAGCTGGCATGTGCAGGCTAAACAGCTGAGTGTCTGTTCTGCAAGAATTGCTAAAAAAGGCAATCAATTTAATCTGAATCTTGCAGCTGATTTTGATCCAACTTGGCTGAACTGTGTATTTGGAATGAAATAAAAATTATGACTATAATGTCCAAGATATCACTCATCAATTGGTCAAACAATCATCATATGTGGACCAGTAACTGTTGCATACATATATCTGGAAAACAGGTTGCTCCAACCTTCCATGAAGTAGCTGATCAGCCAAAAATAGCCACAAATATTTTTTTTAATATGATTATAAAGCTATCGATGCTTTTAATTTTGAGAATTCAGTGAAAAGGAAATTCAATTAACAGGGACTATACAGTATGTCTTATATTTGGATTTCAGTACATTGTTTCATTACATCTAAGGCTGCTTTACATCTTTTCAGTTAGTACTGCCTGTTCTTCAAACTCCCCAGTATGCCACTTTAAGAATAAACCCATAACTTGGCAAAGAGCAAAGGGGTTTTTGGCATATTATCTAAACTATGACTTCTTTGTAAGGATACCTGCAAAGTAGAATAATGAGAAGCTAAAAGAACCTGTATAAAATTGCAAGTCAATGAATGTGATAAATACTGTCAGGAACCAATCAATTATTCTCCTGTAATTACAAAGCATTGCAGAAAGAATTATGCAAAAACTACAACATCCTAAGTTTAAGGAAGGAAGGAATAAATCAATCAGATACAGATATCCAAAGATGCCTGCTCAAGGAGAACATGGGGAAAAACAAATGGAAGATACTGTTATATTACCTCCAATTACACCGACACATATGTAAAGTTGCAAGACGCTGTTGCAGAATGAAGAGGCAATCATTCCAAATGAAGCCAGCATCCCCCCAGCCATCATGATTGGCCTACTGCCATATTTGTTCACCAAAATACTGCTTATAGGGCCTGTGGATAGGAAAAACAAAAACAAAAATTGAGCTATTTTCTTAAGATTAAAATACGAACAAGGATCTTTTCAGTGACTGAAATAAAGACTTTATGCTTAGCGCACAAAATGTTGAGCATATGTTCATTAATATCACCTGTATTTACAGAACATCAGACAAGTAATATGCCCCACAGAAGGGCACAAGCATATACTATATACTGGATATACTATGGCAACCCAATTTATGTAGGCTTGAGCCTTGTACGCAGCAGGGTGAAGCAACTGAATACATAAAGCACTATGAGATATGTGTCTGTGGCCACCTTCCCTCCCCTAGTGCCATGGTAGAGGAGTTATACTGAACACTCAGAGAAGTGTTCTGTCAAAGACCTCACTATCTATCAGGGATAATAAGACTTTCGGTGGTGTGCCACATTGCCTCTCCTCCCATTGCACAGGGTTGAATGCTATTAGCTGTAGACTCCCCTTGTCCTCCTCCTCCTCCTCCTTTGTTCTTCTCTTGCCATTCTTTCTGCTCAAAAGGGTGACTTACATCTAGGTATGGATGCTTAAGTTAAGGCAAGGTGTCTGAATCGAAGAGGCATTGACTCGAGTGGCATGTAAATTTGGATTTGCTTTAGGTAGCACAATGGCTCAGGATGGCATAGAATGAATCTTTCTCCATTTGCTCCTTCAGTGGTCTGCCTGAGTGGTTCCTTCTTCAGGCAAAGGAGTGATAAACAGACCCAGCTGCATCTCAACATACAGATTGGCAAAATAAGCTTAGTTATTTCTGCACATAAAATCACTCTGACTGGCATGAAGAATGCACAGCTGAAATGGGTGTGCTAAATATCCAGACTGGCCTATGGTCAGACACATTTGGAAAACTTTTCCCACCATATTCTGTTATCTCAGTATTATCTGTCTCAGCTTTGTATGCATTACATTAAGTTACTATCCATACAAAAAGAAGAAATGAATTAAAAGAAATCAAAGCAGTGTAACATTTAAAGCTAGCCCTGAAAATGACTCTAGAATAAAGTGAAATGTCAAAGACGACATTTGATTTTACAGAAAACCCATTGGCATGTTATCTAAGGTATGAGCTTTACATTAATCTCTCCCCTTCTAGACAAACAGCCACCTTAATATTTCCACCATAGGAATTTAAGTAAATTGTACTATAGTTTGTGCTAACAGAAGGTCCTTCTTTATGATGCAGGTTGATCATTCCTGAATTTTAAACTGTTCTTTAAGGGTACTGTGGACACTACTCCATGGGCCAAATGCTCCTTGGAATGCTCACAAAGAATTAGCAGAATCTTCCCAATGCATTTTTTTTTATCACTTTTTGGCCTTTTGGCTAAGATCAAGTGCAGTATCTATTTTTATCAGTTTAATATACTTTTTCATACAAACTATCATGTTTGGTTGTCTCATTAAACCAAAATCCCTGGTTTAATAAACTACAGTGTGAATGGACTGTTTGCTAGTACAAGCAATCACTTTGCTCCAGTTATACTCTACCTTTCAATCAAACAGGTAAACAAATCAGAATACATAATCTGAACTGGACATTACAGCTAAAATAAGCAAAGAAGCCAGATTGTCAGCTAGTGATTTCAAAACAGAGTTTGATCCTGGCTTTTTGGATGCACTAATCCATAATTCCGAGTACTGACATTAAGACAAGTGATCATATTGATTGTTGCCCTGCTAGGAAAGAGAAAAGCATAAAGTCCATAAATTAAATGGATTGTTTAGGATGACAGTAAGGAGAGTTGGTCAAGCATGGAAATGGCAGTTTGGTACATGACACAGAACCATATATATTATACATTTTGGACAAAGTTGTCATTGATACTCTGCCATGTGGGACACTCCAGTTATTATGGCACTAGGAAGCAATAACTGAGAATAGAATAGGCTGTGTGAATTAGCACAGTGCTTGTTCACAACATGGTTTCTAAAGCCAAAATTCCTGGCTTAATACACAAGCATTGTTAGAGGTTGAAACATTCAAAGCAGCTTTGCAATGTTAAGAAGTTTTTAAGGCAACCTGGTTTCAGTGACTTGATCATTTTCATCACACAAGGAAATACTTTCAGTGTCAGGTGCAGTGTGGCCACAGGATGAAGCCATAGGATGGTAGGCTGGAGGTCTCTCCCCCAAACCCTCTGGGTCTTCAGACCCTGCCTTTGCTTTCAGCCCTGGGTAGCAACTTGGTAGTTCTCCTGGCTTCCAAGGCAGTACCTCGGTAACTCACAGCATATGCATGAGAGGGGTTTCCCACACCTGCTGCCTTTCTGGCAAATAAATAGGTAAAAATGAAAATGAAACAATTGCTATAGTGCCACCTCTTGGCTTTCTGACTAGAGATATCAAACTTTCTCCCAAAACATAAAGAAATCAAACTATTTCAAAAATGAAAAAAAAATACAAATTACTTTTTAACTGTAACATGTTAAAATTATATATGCAGAGCTGCAGGATTTGGATCAAGAGTATAGAGTTGCCCAATTTACAATCTATAGCAGCTGGCAAATTGGGCAAAGAAATATTTGTGACTGGATTTTTGCACTCTAGAGCTAATGAAATGTGTTCCTCTTCTTTTTCAAGAAATGTTGAATGCAAGATACTTTTTTCCCCCAGCAAGATACTAGTTCTGCTGTTATTCACCATTTATACATTATTTGAACTGTTTGAATTTTGTGGGTTATACTCCCAAACTATGGAGTGGAATAGAAGCATAGTGAAGAGGCTCAGCTTTTCACAGTGAAGTTATTTTGGAGCAAAGACTTCTAAAACATAGCAGGTGTCTAGAGCCCATATGCATATGTGACACTTGATCTCTGTTCTTCCAGATGTTTTTAGGTTATCTTAATTAAAATAAGCATGCTGAAAGCAAAGCAGAAGCTTCTCCAATTATCTTTATTTGTAACAATGTTTCTGAATCCCTCACAGACCCATAAGTACAAATGAACTTGTTTGTAACTACAAACCAATGCTGTGTTTACTTGCCCAGAAAAAAAAGCAGAAATAAAGGGTGAAAGAACATCCTAGCATCCTACATAGGAAGGCAGAAGACCATTTCACCTGCCTTTTTGTCAGTGGCTGATTTGTGAATAGTTTTGCCACCACATGAATAGGCAAGCCCGTGGCAGCCATTTTGTGAGGTCACATGATCCACTCTCAGCATTCTTAACATGTACCAGCTACTTGGTCAGTTTTTGTACTGTAGCCTAAAAATTTCCTTTAAGATGCACAGGGATAGAGAACTTCTGAGTCAGGAGCTCCTGTCTTGCTGATGAATCATAGGAAACTTGGTGATGCAATGGTATTTTCATAAATTTTCAAACTGTTTTTCTACTTTATGTAGAAAATTGCTGGTGGGGTTAAAAATGAGAATTAAAGTGTTTAACCTTATGGCAGCTGTTTGTTTCCATTCACAGTCTTCAAATGCCTGCAAACTTCAAAATCATACAAAACTTGCAGTTTAAATAATCGGCAATTCTGCAGTCAAATTTTGGTGGCCATGCATGGGGTATTGAAGAAACCACCCCTACACTAGGAAATCATCACAGGTGTTTCTGGGACAGCAAATTCGAAATATTAAATGAGTCCCCCGCCCCCACCCCCACCCCCACTCTATCTCTCTCTCAAGATGAGAGAGATTGAGAAAGAAAGAGGAATATTACTATTTTACTGATCATATAAACCATATTTTCCAACAGGGGTTTGCAGGTGGGATTGCACTACAATTGTCATCATCCCCAGCTGTCATCAGCCACCTATAGGGCTGATGGCAGCTGTAGGCCAGGAAAAACATCTAGAGCTTCAAAAATGATGAATGTGTGTCCAGATAATTGTGTTTGCAAAAAATTGTGCATCTTCTTTAAGAGTTTAAAATTATGCTACAATCTTACGCCTAGTTGTCAAATACATAAAGTCATGTACATTTATATTATGAACATGTAGTCAAGCTTATAATTACTATACACAAATGCAATTGCACATTTAACAATTTCTATTATTTGTTAAAAGGTATCTATAATGGTGTAGTCTGCCTCTTTATATAAGCTAACTTTTATTCTTTGGAAGAATTGTGCCATTCTCTGCCTTTGACATGTCCAGTCAACAACCTTGCTTTGAAATAAGAGGCAGATTTATTGGTCTTCACTTGACCCCAATTGTCCAAACTGCTTGAATAACTCCTAGAGATTAAATTCATTTTATTCATTTAATAAATTTTCATTTGATGGGACTAATTTTTGATGCCAAAGAACCCATGTAATGATGCATGAGTAAGTATATGTCTGTAAGAAAAAAGGGAAATAGAAGATACCGGGAATTAATAGCGGTTCAACATGGTGGTAGTGATCAAATTATATGTTTGAAAAGATGGGGAGGCATAATCAAACCCTCAAGCCCCATCAAATGCTTGCCATCAATTTTAGGGAAATCATCCTATTTCTAGCCCTGTAGCCAGGAGCTAAGAAGGTTAGGAGATTAAGTTTAGCTGTTAATTCAACGAATGTGTGCTGCTGCAAAATTAAATATGTGACTACTCAGGACAGTTTTCAGAAGAGTCTAAAGGAAAAATATGTCAAGTAATAAAATCCCCTAGTGCTTTCTCTTCAAAAGTGGCAATCCAAGACTGGCTGAAGATATTTTGCTGCCAGAGGCAAAGTAAAATAGAGGCATGAGGCTGACCAGCTGACAAGGGAACTTCTTTAAGACTAGGAATGGAACAGTGTCTTCCTTAGCATCTAAGAGAGGAAGCTAGCAGCAGTGACCCTAAGTTTCTGAGGGTCCCGGTAAAGTGAAACATTTGGGGGCCCTTGTTTTCCTTATAAATGAATATGTGTATGCACACACATGAATGCACATGCTGTTTTTTCTACACAATTCTGTAAGCACTGGAATATCCCTAGAAATACAAATTCTGAAGACAACTAATTGTGTTCTGATCCTCACAGTTGTCCAGGAAATGACAGCTGTATTGATTCACTTAAAGATATGGAACAAAGAGTTTTCCATCATCCATAGAGCAGTTCTGGGACATGATGTGGCTTCCTCTAAAATATAAAGGAAATGCTTTGATGCTATCTTAACAAAGCTTGTGTGCAGGGCTGGCTGAGAAAGCATTCCCTCTGCAGTGAACAAAGAACTAAAAAGGTTGAACTATGGATAACTTAATAGTGGATTAGCAAGAATAAGTATGCAGGAATATTATTACTTAGAAATATATTAGTTTAATAACATTCTTAAAGCTGTATTTTGAGGCCTGTTTGCTAACCCAGCTAATTGGTGACACGCAGGTTGTATTAATCTCTTACCCACCCCACCAAATTAACAAAAGAAATGTGTTGTTGTACACATCTCTACCACATCTTCTGTTTGCCTTTTTCTTACATTGAATAGTCCCAACGTTTTTATTTATTTCTCAAAAAAGATTTGTGCTAGTTCCTGTATCATTCTGGTTGCTTTTTTCTGTTTTTTCTCTGATGTCCTTTTAGTGATATAGTGACCAGAACAGCATATAGTAACGCTCATAAGTATTTTGTGCTGCTGATGTTATTTTTTATTTTGGTTGTTGTTTAGCTTTTGTTTTAGTACAATATTGAAATCATACTAATAACAAAGCTAATATAGATAGATGGCACTGGCTTTGCTATGCAATTGTTCAGAAAAAGAATGTTTCTTTCTTCCCCCAGACTTCTCCACTCTTTCTTCCTATACTTTTCATGACAAACTATGTCTGTTACCTGTGTCAGAAGAACCAAGTCAGATTTTCCTGGTTTAAACCCAATCTGTGTTGATTCTTTACAATACTCTGGCATACAGTTAGGAATAAACAGGGAAAAAAAATCATGAGACTCAATGCTATTTACTATTATCCTTCATCAAGCATATGTTCCAGAATAAACTATTATGTCCTTACATTCACATTTGTAATGGTTATTGTCCTGTCTTGATTTTGTTTTTGCTCCTGTTCACCCATATCTTTTTTCAAAAAGATCAGAAAATTACCTTATTGTCAGCAAAAACATAAATTAAATTAATAGTATTTAAGTTTAAAGTGGGGGGACGCGGTGGCACAGTGGCTTAATGACGCTGAAAGTTGCAGGCCAGAAATGGCTGATGCTTCGGCGGTTCGAGTCCAGCCTTCGCGTTAACAGGGTGAGCTCCTGTTTCCTCCCCAGCTCCTGTCAACCCAACAGGTCGAAAACTCATGTGAGTAGATAAATGGGTACTCTCACTCCGGTGGGAGGAAAAATGCTGGCAGCGCCTTGCACAGAGAGACGGGACCAGTTGCCGGTAAGCACGAAACTGCGCTCGCCCGAAAAGGGCGCGAAGCAACGGAAATCCCGCCTCCTGCGCTCGCCAGCTGGGCTCTGCTCTAGGAAGGAGGCTCTGGCAAACCACTTCCGAAAAACAATTGCCTTGAAAACTGCAAGGACTCGTCCAGGCAGTCACTGCAGGGTCAGTAATGACTGAGCGCAGGCCAAAAAAAAAAAGTTTAAAGTATTACCATTTTAATAATATATACCTAAATCATGAAATAACTGCACACAGATATAAAAATTACAAATTATTTATTATTTGCTGTTTATAGTTATTATAAACATCAAATAATGTATTAGTATTTCTAATATAGTGAAATCTTAAATACTAAGCATCTGAAATCAAACAGTGATTTAAATATCAATGCATATTTCTTAAACAGTATAATTATGAAGAATGGAAACATCAGTACTTATGTTTTCATAAGTTTAAATGATATTTTCTGTTTTCTTTTAGCAGTGCTGCATGCAGTTGTGTTAATGGAAGATCAATTTGGGAAAAAACAGAAAAAAAAAATCAATAAGGAAAGATTTATTTACACCAAATCCATATCCTGATGGGTCTCAGGTAGAATTACATTTATCTGTCCAACTATATTAGGTACATTCCATTAATTTATGAATGAAGAAGAAAACCAAGAATATAATTATATATAAATCCTATTTATTTCAAAGACTAAAAGTAAATATTTTTACTTAGATACATTCCAAGAATGTAGCACTTTCTAGAAACAATAGATACTAAAACCACATCTTTAAGCACTTCACACACACTCACTCACTTACTCAGACATTCCTAGTTTTCCTTGTCCTTCTTCCCACCCTTCCACCCAGACCCAAGTAAGTGAAATAAGGCCCATGATCTTCTGAGGGCATCCTGAGATCTCATGAGATAATTAGTTGCTACGAAAGTTTCCAGAAAGTTGTGGGATTGTCTAGATTTCACATTACCAGACCTCAAGAGGCTGCTGAAAAAGCTCATCACACCTTACAACTGAGATCAAGTTGGATTCAGGGACTTTAAAAGGACATATTAAGGGGTAGAGGCACATAGTGCATATGCAAACATTGACTGTTGACCCCAACCTATTTGAATAGATTGATGTCCTCCTGAAAGAAATGTTTTAATAAACTGCCATATAAATATCTTTCTGTAATAAATGTTATCTTAGTGTAATAAATGTTTTCATTCAGATGATCAACTATTGCTGTGTATTCTATTTCTTTATTTATATTTCAAATTTGTCACTGCCCATCTCACTGCAGAGTGACTTTTCTATACCATTGACAGCATAACTGGCTACTTAGATAGTCAACAATCACTTCTGTTTGTGGTGCTTTACATTCATAATCCAATGTTAATTACATATGTCCTGTCTAGTCCCAGAGATGCCTTTGGACACATTTGTTTCCTCTAGGGAGATTTTAAGCCTGAAGGTTTCCTCAACTGCAGATGGAAATACAGGTTAGTTCTTGTCTTTAATGCTTTTAGGAACAAGAAGTAGGAGCTGATTGCAGAAATGTCAATGCAAGCAACTGATTGCACATCAGTAATGCTCAAATGGTTCAATGCGTAAAATTGGGCAGACTTAAAAGATATTTGGATACTTCATCCCTTCTCTTGTCTCTGCACCATGGCTTTCCATCTCTTCATTTCAAGTAAGTGTGAAGGAAAAAGGGAGATCTTAGACTTCTACCATTTACATTACCCACACCAATAAACCGTGAACTTTTTTTTTTTTTTTAGCATTGTAGACCTGCCCTGGAGAAAGTTCAGGTTTAAATTATGCACTGTGCATGATTTTTCCTCCATATTTGTTTTTAAACAGAAGCATCCAAGCCAATTACCTGTAGGAATAAAAGAAAGAAATTGAGGAGAAGAAATTGAATGGTTTAATATCCATAATTGAGATGGATTTTCCCCTATAGCTTACAGGGAAGTGTTCTAAACTTGAAACTTTGAAACATGTTTTTTTATTATTTCAAACATTTTATTGTAGGAAATAAATTATGTACATAAAGTTACATGGGGTAATGGTGCACCTGTGGAAAGCAGCCAGTTTGGTGTAGTGGTAAAGGCACTGGACCATAACTCAGGAGACTGTGAGTTCTAGGCTTCCCTTAGGCGTGAAAGCCAGCTAGGTGACTTGGGTCAGTCACTCTCTCTCAGTCCATCCCACCTCACAGGATGGTGGTTGTGGGAAATTTAGGAGGTGGGAATGTTTTTTTACACCACTTTGAGTTGTATGAAATAAAGGTGGGATATAAATCTAATAAATAAATAATTGATGTACATGTTCAGCACAATCCCTTCAACCCTCTAGATGTTTTCTGTGAGATACCTATGAGATGCAAACAAATCATTACTTAATAAACAAGTAAAAACTTCTCCTTCCACCAGCCAGTTTCAGAGTCTGGGGCTTTATTTTTTCCCTACTACATGAATATGCTTTAAAGATGACTCAAAACTGTTCAAAAAATCCACGAAGAGCTTGTGCTAAGTGTGGCAGATAATATATGGATATATTTAACCTTTGAAAAACTCAGTTGAATCCAAAGCAAAGTAAAATGTTCCTGTGTATGAAGCCATACAAAAAGTTCTGATACATTTTTTTTTCTAAGCACATTTCTGCTGAAAATATAGAGTCTCTGAAGTTTAGTTTTTTTTTTTAAATGGCAAAATCAGAAAGAAAAGAATTAAGCAGCCTTTTCATCTTGTCCTCCTCTGCTTGGATGCTGCCTGCTCACGTTACTCAGGGTTATTATAAGAGATTTAGTTTCAAATCATTTTCTACCTGTCTAGAAAATGCAACTATTTAAAATGTATATGTATTTTACTCTCTTTTAAAGCATCTTTTTGGGTTCTAGCTGTATATGTTTGTCTTGTAACTATAGTGGTTTATAAAGAGATAACTGTAAGTGTAGATGGAAACAAAGTTAATACTTTTCATTGATAACCTGTTTTTTGTGGTTCAAAAAGTTTGCAAAACACCCTTTGGTTAAATACAGGCAGCGTAATTTTGGCTATGTCTAACAGCATTGCTGTTTAAGGAACAAAGTACAGAAATAAAAATGTTAGAGAGAATTTTAAAAAAAATTAAAAAGAGGATTGCCTGCAAAGCAAATTATTTCTTTGTTGATTCTAGTACAGAGGTCCTCTGAATTTATTACTCACACAGCCCCATTATATTTAGAAAATAATTTTGACAAGCACCATGCAATTTAACAAAACAATGTATTAGTTGCTAGACTTTAGCTTCATTACCCTTGTCTTAGGGAAATTAATGTTAAAGGATGGAAATTTGAAAATTGGTGGTGATTGAAGATCCTGCAAAATCCAAATAACTTCTTTACAGACATTAAATATTGCTGATCTAAAATATCTGATTTTAGCTTGCATAACTAAATAACTGCATTGTTTCCAGATGTCTCCTTGATCTGGACCCTTGCAGTGATTTTGAGGCAGCGCTTCAACCCAGAAAACTAAATATTCTGCTTCATGCCTGGAACCAAAGCGCTGAAACAGGCCAACTCAATCCACCTGGCTGCTTCAGCTGGGTGAAGTCAGGCTTCTGTTCCTGCATAGATCATGCACAGAGTGTCCTTTAAGCATCCAGATCAAACCAAAGATGCTGTGGTGCTTCAAAGAGAAACAAGGGGAAAAAAATCCAGTCTTGAAACTATTTGGGAGCCATATAAAGTCAGTATGCATGTAGAAGCTAGATCTATTTTACATTATGATCCAATACATTTGTTCAGTTATTAATCCAATGTATACATTTAATTCAACTTTGAAAATATATCTTATAAGAATTCTCTCAAGTTTTAATCATGTATAAATAGTGATTGTGATCTCTGTACTTGATATCACAAGGGTCTTTTGTCATTCCTGTAACATATTTTTCTCTAAAATACTATGAATCAAACTGAGATTAATACATAGTAAACTTAGTGATATTCTCCTTTCTAAAGAAAAGGGAAGAATTGAAAATTAATCCAAAGATGAGATTGTTATTGTTCCTTTCCCTCTAGGACTGAAATATATCAGATAGCCATATTGCTGAACATCCAATTTGTTTGAAAGGGGTCTAAATGTATTCAGCGCAACTGTATCCACTTAGCCACTTCATCCACATTAGGCTTTCTTTACGCATAATTAGGAAATATTATTTCCATCTTGATTGCACATACCAGTTAGGAAACTATAGAACTTGGTTGTCTCTTCAAAACAGGAATTGAAAATGTTTCATTCCATCTGTACATATGAGCCTCAGTGCCTCCTAATGACTAAACCATATTATTATTAAGGCTGGTGTGGATCTTCCGGGCTGTGTGGCCGTGTTCTGGAAGTTTTGTTTCCTAACGTTTCGCCAGCATCTGTGACCGGCATCTTCAGAGTGCAGCAGCACAGACAGGAGCAGTTATCTCTGTGCTCTGTAGGGCTATAAATGTCCAAACCAGCATCTTGAATTGGACCTAGAAGCAAACTGGTAACCAATGGAGCTCATGGAGCAGAGGTATAGCATGTGTCCTTCTAGAGGCACACGTAACTGGTGCATGACATGAAGTTGCACAAGGCCCTCCTGTCCACCTGCTCCTTGAGCAGGACTTGTGAGTCCAGAAAGAACCCAAAGAGGTGCACTGGATCTGTTGGGGCAGTGCCACCCCATCCAGTACCAGAGATGGTAAAGTCCCAGATTTGGAAGGCCCTAATACCCAAAGCCACTCAGTCTTGCCAGGGTTCAACTGAAGCCTGTTGTTCCCCAGCTAGACCCCCACAGCCTCCAGGCACTGGGACATGACATCAACAGCATTGCTTAGTTTGCCAGGGATGGAGAGGTACAGTTGACTATCATCAGCATACTAATGATAACTCACCCCATGGCAACAGATTATCTCCCCCAGTGGTTTCACGTAG